>OZ038381.1:56986727-58186727 GCA_964036045.1 Eutreptiella sp. 'Long Island Sound 2002'
CACAACGTGCTGGATTGTCAGGCTTGACATGTCAGTCAGGCCATAATAGTAGTCAACATTTTGCAGAGCCCGGTCCATCGCCCGTGCTGCTGCGTCACAAAGATTATACGAATGACCTTTAATGAACACGCACCAGGTAATGCGGTGAAACCAGCGCCACTGTGGAGCCAATGTCCTGCCCCTGTGGAGAAGCGGTACAGCTCACCAATGAGGGCAGAGGCGGTTTCATTAAAACCTTTGCCAGCAACATACTCTGGCCAAACCATTACTGTGTCCACACCCAGGGTTGTGCGGTGCAACACCAAGCGATGCGCCTTCAGTTCGGAGGTGAACCACTTCTCCCCCACAGGCAGTTTCAATAAATTCATTGCTTTGGCATAATCCAGGACCACGTGCTCTGCCCGATCAGGGAATCGTACCCCGGGGGTTGAAAAGGTAGGAACTTTGGCTGCACCCCAGGTCTGCTTGCTGTAATCCCCATGGTATTTGTTCCGCTCGTACCCCTCCCCAGCAAGTCGCAGGTGGGTGGCTTGTTCGCGCTGAAGTTTCGCCTGAAAATGAGGCACAAAACGTGGTACAGTGGACAGTAAAACGGACGAAGAAAGTGTGCACGGCGCCAGAGCAGAGCAACCTTCAAAGCCGGGCTGGCTGTCCGAATTTGGAGGTTGTACAGCTCACACTCCGCGCACGCATCCTTCATCGGAGGCTGAAAACCCAGTTTGTAAGTTCTCATTGTCCGCTGCACTGTTTTCAACGAAATCAGTGGTTTGAAGTCGACCTTCCCCCGTTTCGCAAACTGTTCGGCCTCCTCTGTTCTCAACCAATGTACCCAAACATTGTATGCGGAGGCACGTCGTCCACCAATGGGGGCCAGGTGGACAGTTTCAGTGTGTGGACGGGCGGCATCGCTAAATCGGTTGTCCGCCTGGGGCAGTGACTGCAGAAATTTCTCGAATTTCACCTTTATGGGAGAACTCCGTGTTGCGTTGCTAGCAGCTTTTTTCCTGGGGCTTTTCATAGGACTCAAGGGGTTGCTCATGGCCGCAGCCGCTTTGGTCTTGGCCACAGACTCAACCACAAACTTGGATATTTTGAAGTAGTGCAAGAACTGTGTTTTGCAAATCTCCCGACGCATACCCCTGTACGGTACAAAATATTTCGTTCGATGACCCCTCTTGATGGAGTACGTCGTGTAATTGTTGTACTTCACGTCTTTCTCCACATCAACGTCAATGCACGTGGCCAAAAATTCATGTTGCGAAGCCTTGGTGGGGTGCGTCTTTTGATCCCAAAACTGGGCAGCAAAAGCGGTGACCTCAGCGGTCGTCAGAATGTCGTGCTCCTTGTGGGAGCATGCGGGTGGCTGTGACCGGGCGGTACGGGGTTTTTTTACCTGGCTGCCGGGCACATGTCGAGCCACCTGCACCCACCGTTCACCCCCAGAGCGAGCCCTTTTGCGCATCAACTGCTTTTGTGGTGCGTCTGGGGAAGCAACAGCCCGTGGTGTAAATTTGTATGAGGACATGGCAGCTGCCTGTTAACAAAAAGAGGCAGCAAGCAACACATGCACCGTCGGAAACGGACGAAAATCTCAGACATGTCGTCAGTCCAGCAAGCAGACCTGGGGTGTTCCAAATAGCCCTTTTCAAGGGCTTTCCGGATATACCCCACATACCCCTACCTCCGGAACACTCAGTTGGCAAAAATGAGGCAACAAGGTCGCCAACCCGTGAAAACCCACAAAGTTGGAAGGAACAGGATCGTCCCCGAGAGATATGCTGGAGTAGTTTACTGAAGCAGTGGTGATGTTGTGATGCGGTGATCAAGTTCATCCAAGAGGTGTTGGGTGGTGGTCTTTCGTGGGGTTTGGGTGGTTGCCCCATCCTTTTGTGTCCAGTTTTACCTTTTTCACTCATGACTTCGCCCTTGGGTGCGCAGCCTCTGGTGCACTACTGCTCCTTGGCCCCCAAAGGTATGTACCCATTTGAAATTCAGTTGACGCCAGTGCGTGTGCATGTGTCAACACCATTATCCATGCAGAATTTGAGTTGTAATGGACAGAGCCACAATACTAGTGGGCTGCCTATGTGCAACCTTGTGCCTGTTGTTTGCACATGCACCGGGACACGTTTTGCACGCCACGTGTCACACTCTGCAGCTTAAAATGCATTTGTGAGCAGTTTGCAGTGTGTATTGCTTGTTACACACCTACTGCCTTCAACAGCTTGTTGCATTTGGAACGCTTCTAGTTGGAGGGAAATTTGAGCGAGTGCCCCTACTCTACCACACCATTTGAGGTCAGGTTTTTCAGCTGACCAAGGGTTTATCTTTACGGACCGGGTAATTAGCATGGCAAAGGACTTCAATGGCCCATAGATCACAGAAAATGTGACGTGGCAACTGCGCACGTTGTTCATGCACCTCCTTGCTGGATTCAATCAGAAACAAACGGAGTTTCAAAAAAATGTGTCGAGTTTTGAAGAATTCATTGGTCTTTGGGTGCCACAATGTGCACCATCACATCACATCACATGGTGCATGGATGCCATACCTTGCCCTACCGATGAGTTCTTGGTAATTGGGTGCATTGAGGCGAATGCAAGATCACAGGACGTCTTTGATGAGGCGCAAAATGTTGACAGTCCTTTGAAGTGCAGGTGGAACGCATAGCGTAAATCAAAGTGCAGCAGGCGGTGGGGGGGGGGACAGATTTCTGTTATTGTGCTGGTGGTACAGAAAGCTGTTGAGGCAGGGGTGTGAAAGACTGTAGAAACCTGTAAAACCTGAAAGACTGAAGAAAGGAAGATCACTCTTGGAAAACCCTGAAGACTTGGCGGTTTGGTTGGAAGGACAGTCCCAGCGGCGGGGGGGGCTCCGGAGAACAACCAACGCGGAACCACAACAAGGTGGCAGGGGCCGCAGTTTTTTAGCATGCTGAAATGGAAGTCCAATTAATGCCACCCCACCAAGCCAACGTCAAAATGGCGGGATGTGATCTCCTACAACAACCATGTTCTGGCAGGCATGGGGAAGATGATCTGTCAGTGTCTGCAGCAGTTGATTGTGTTTATTACGTTGACCCTGCCCACGTATAGCATGCAGCGCTTGCCCGGTGTCCGGGACCAAGCAACTGCACCACAACGCCCCATGACCCCATCCCACCAAGTGCATTTTTGCGAACAAGATATGGAAGACATGTTTTGGGAAATCCCCAAACAGGACGTGCTCACCACGCTGCGCTGGGCGCTGCGACAGGTTAAGCTGGACGGGGAGGACAGGGTGACCTTTGCTATTGAGCGTAGTGGTGTCAAGCCCTTGGGCAGGCTGGGGACCGGGGCGTCCCACGCATATTCCTTTAGCTACCACTTGAAATGTTCCCCAACACGCTACATCAGCCCCCATTTCATGTTGTTAAAAGGGGTTTCTGAGTGTGCTGAAACCGTTTGAAACCGGTTACCTCCAGATAAACATGTTCTTAATGTGAAATGGAAAATATTCCCCCATGTTCCCCCCACATAATCCCACGTGTTCCCCAACACGCTTTTCGTCGTTCTCGACGAGCAGTGTGTTGGGGGATATGTGTGTGTTACCGAGTAAAAAACACGGGTACATGTGGTTCCCATGTGTTGCTGGCGTTCCATGACGTTTTGGAATGCGGGTACGACGAGGTACAAAATGTGGGGACACGTGTTCCCGTGTTCTAGAACGTTCTACAACGGTCCGGAACGTCAGGGTACGACCGGGTACAAAATGCAGGTACATGTGTTCCCTGGCGTTCTAGAACGTTCTAGAACGTGGATACGCGGGTACAAAATCCGGGTACACATTTTCCCACCGTCCCCAACGTTTCGCGTTGCCAACATCGTACAGCAAGCCCCGTTCCCCCGCGTGCATTTTTGAGGGTACCGGTGTACACCCCGTACCTGGTAGTCAAAGGAATATCATATGTGCGTGGAGGTGAAGTGATCCGGTATGTACAGTTCAGTTCGATTTGTACGAAAATGTATTGTTTGCCCCGGGGGCCCTAATCATGGCTGAGGGGCAACGGGGAGTCCCTATCGACGGATTTCTTTCAGCCCAATTGGCTGAGTTGTGGGCAGTGCAGTTTGTGTTTGGAGACAAACGGGAACACGTATGTCAGGACTTGAGTGCGGCATTGCAGCCGTCTCCCGTTGAACCAGGAACCGCTGTGTGTGACCTATCCCTAAGGGGGGGGGGGGGGCGGACTTTAGCCTGTCAACATAGGGGGACCCCAGCAGCCGCGATCCGCCGCGACCCGGGCTTCGAGGAAAGTGGCATTTTCCCAATTTTGAAAGACCAACCACACTCCACTCCATCCCCTCAGCTACTTTAATAAGGTACGCAATTTAAGACCATAAGATATGGACAGAAATCGAAACGAAACTGTTGGCGTCTCGTGTTTGAAAGTGAAATTAACATCAAACCTAACATTCAAACAAATTGACCTCACATCGACATGTTATGTGGCAACACACCAAATGAAAGGCTCAATGGTGAATAGTGCACTTACGTGGCGGCCGCAATTTGTGGGGTCCCCCATACAAGGATGGCTTTGTACAGACCTCTGATGTTGTAGGAATGAACTGCAATATCCGCTCAGTGACGCCAAACTCCATTGATGATAGTGGTTTTCGTGGTTGGTGGAACCCAACAAACAAGTTGCTAGGTAGTTTATCTATGAACGGCTCGCGGGTACTCCAGGCATTCACCAGCCCGTGGGACGGCGTCCCACGGGGAGCCTTTGATATTGTTGTACATTGTACAGACCGACAGAATTCAACGCGTGTCTGCATCTTTTTCGGCTTTTTTGACCGCTTGTCCAATGTGGCCGCACAAGTATGATAGGGCGCCCCATTTGCGCCTACAGACAAAGGGCTTGCTGAGTCACTAGTGTTGATTAGCGGTTGAGAGACCATGTGTAATTTTTCTACGAACCCCTCCCCCCATCATCCCTGCCCTTAACCAAGCCATCAGAGCACTCCTGCATGGTAAGCTGGTGACCTAGGGTGAAGGAAAGTCGTGCTAGCGGCCAACTGGGGGCGTCCTCTTGCTACGTAAGGGGTGCACACTCTCATGGGATGCTCAGCCACTCGACATGGAGTGGGGCAAGTGGGTTTGCCAATCAAGCCCACACGGCCAAACAGTCTGGTGCAATCAGTTTCTTGCCCTCCTTGGAAAGTGCCTGTGGTATGCACTGGATCCATAAGCCCTACACATGAATGCGCGCTCTGTCCTGTAGGGGGTGGGCTGCAAGGGGTATCCAGGAGTCTTGTATAAGGTCGACCACACAGATGGCTAGATCAATGTGCCCTTAAGCAAATGTTGCCTGGGGCTTGCTGATAAAGTGGGTGAATGAAGGCTGTGCAACAAGGCAAGGTTCCCACGTGGGGGGTAGTGGGGGGCCACGGGCACTGGGCGGGGAGGCCACGGCGTGACCTCCACTCGCCCGGAGCCCATGGGTTTATGTGGCCTGATGCCTGTTGCTTTACCTGTGCATAGAATCATGTGCATGTTGTTGAACTAGGTGCATGAACTAGTCATCGGGTGCAATGAATGTTTATACTTGCATTGTAGGAGAAAACAAACAAATAGTGCTAGTGTGTGCAAAGAAGTGGGTGATTGGGACGGTTGTCCCGCCTCCATTTGCTATTGTATCACAGCAATGGCCTCTTGAATAGTTTGTTTTTCAGTCTTGGTGCCCATGAGACCTCCTACACCTTTGGACAACGCGTTATGGGGTAGGTGATTTGGACCATTTTTGATCCAAACACTAGGTTCTGACGGCCGGGGAGGGGGGGTTCGGCGTGGTGATCCAAGATTGATCCATGGGTCATTCATGAACCATTTTGCCCATTGTGCTTCCAACTATTTTCTAGCGAAACACGCCGGAGCGACCGCCACCTGGCTTGTTATTGGGGCATGTCATAAATGCACGGTCGAAATTGGGTGTAGATGCACCGCTTACTTCGGGGACCTGCTCGGTGTTGCAGATGGGGCAGGTTTGTTTCGGATCCATAATTGCAATGAGGTAACACCACAAGGCGTATACCTATTGCGCAATGGATTGTCGGTGAAACAAGAAGTGCACTGAGACCGTCTATTGTATCCATTGATGAAAGAAGGTAACATCGCAAGGCGTACATTTGAATTACAAAGTTCTAGCGCCACTATACACGGGGCATGCTTATGATGTACGGTTTGGTGGTTGGGACGCGGAATGGGTTCAGATGTATTCCGGGTTTTAATGTGCTTGTTTTATGCGTGTGGGGCCTGCCGGTTGTGTGGTGTGGCTTTGTTGACTTCCTAATTTACCCATGAGAGTATTGGATGTATGCCTCTCTTAAATTGTCGATCATTAGTTGGACGCAAAAAGAATAAGAAGGTAACACCGCAAGGTGTACACCCATAGTAAAACGTCCAACTAGGATTCTCAACAAGGCTAGTTGTACATACCAAAAAAGGCAATGCAATCTACAAGGAATTGATTGCATGGGAAAGGTTTGCAGCTTTTGTTGTTTGGAAAAGAAGCTTTTGTGGATGCGCCATGGTAGCTAATGCATCGAGATTTTTGCATTGGTCAAACTCATGAACTTTTTTCGGGGGATATGTGTTAGATATGCTACTTTTGCGGTGTGGTTTGGTTGATTTTATCTCGTTAGCCGTTGACGTACACTGTGTATGCATGATCAAAAATGTGCATTGATGGGTTTGGTGGTGCTGAACAAAGAAGGCAATAGATAGATTGTGCAAGCGACAAACAACGCGAGGACCATTTTTGAGGAAAGGGGTATGAAATCCGGCACATGTTCGTAACACAAAACAAGGGACAATTGATGTCATGACCAACATGGAATGTTTGGTTGAGGAATCATGTGGTTAGGAAATAATTTGGACGTGGAGATGTTGGGATGTACCCTTCGGATAGCATATGGTGGGATATGAGGACGGTGCGTATGCGATAGATGCTAGTTATTATGGCTCTGGGTGAGAATTTTGTGGTGAAAACAGTTGTGTATGCAAAGAAAGAAAGGTAGCCCTGCAAGGCATACAGCTCAGATGGTAAACACTAGCATTGACACACATTTGCAACTGTACGATTCCCTTAATTATGGTGCCCGCAAGGGGATGGCGTTGGCACACCTCCCAACATGCCCCCTTGGGTGAGATTACCGATGGGTAACACAGTTGTGCAAACATACCTAATGCCCTTAAACATGGCACAACCTAAACGGCCTGCCAACATACTCATTTGTTTGGTTTCATCAATCCATTCATGGGACAATGGGTTCATCATGCCACCCAAAGTTTCACAAGAGGCGTCTTGCCACGGTGTGGATGGGGAGATTGCTGCACTTTCCTAGACCCCATCTCATGCACAAAGAAGAGCACCACAATTGTGTAGCAAAAACCCCAAGGAAGCTTCTTGTAAGGGCGTGCGGGTTGTGAGTCGATAACCCCAACTCAAGGGGCCACACATCGAGGTGCATGATTTGTGGGTCCGTATCCCCAACTCAAGGCACCGCCATATCTCCAACTAAAGGGGCCACAAGCAGACTAGTACGTGTGGATTGTCGGTCGTTTTTACAGTCCAAGCAAGCAACAATAACAACAACAACATCTCACAATCCCCCATTGCAAAGGGATTGCATAGAACAACAACGCCATGCAATACATACCGTACCCCATGGGAGCCATTCCTCCATAGTTTGGTACCATAGCCGTCGTACCCACGGGATCTTCAAAGCGATGTAGACCGCTGAAACGAGCGCCGGGTCCGATGGTATCGTGGGCCATTGGCTCGTTTCGCCCCACACCGACTGCTACCTTGTGCCGGGGTCCTCAAAGAGGCACAAACGCCATTTGTATAGTTCACTATCTTACATGATCTGGCGCTCAAAGCATGGAGGGTTTAATGGAACAAGTGAATGTAGTAGTTCTTCTCAAGAGTATCACGGACTAGGCTCCAAACCCCTAGACAAGGGGCCCCGGGGACAGAAGCTAGAGCTGCTTGGGTAGGGCAGACCGCTAACTCCCACTTTGCACGCGTGCTTTGCTGATGCCCCGTCGGCTGCTTGTATCTATTTCATTCTTGTCGCCATGAGTGTTGTTGTGGTAGCAATTGCCAATCCGGCCCATTGCCTAAAGCCGGCTTCATTGGGCATCTACTTTGCTTCCCTTGCTATGTGTTGGCTGTTTGGTGGTGAATAGGGACAAGTCTTGTCAGTTTGTAAAATTGTCCATTGTAAGCAAAACATGACCATGGCGGGACAGAATGGCATCAAATGAAACAAGACGGAAAGGCAATGATGTGGTTCATCGTAGTGTCTTGGCAGGACATGAATGCAACATGATGACTGCAAACCCAACCGCTAGACAAGGAACGCATTTGTAGGTAACAACGCAAGTCGTTGACCTCTCATTCACAATCCATCTGTTGGTGCAAAGAGGCCAAAGAGTGCCTAGGGGAGGCAAACAATATATTAGACGGGGAACGAATGTGCTAGAAGTACACAGCAAATTGTACCAATGATATGATTGTTGGCACATTGTGCATCTTGTTTTGAACAAATCCTTTGCACATCCAAGGACTTGGGATCTTTGGCTGGCGAACTCATGTTATGGGTTCTTATGCGGATGTAGTAGGAGAGAGAGAAGGCGATTTTCGGAAGTTACCTGGGTGCTATCATCAGCGCCCAAGACTTGCAAGGCCTACGTGCGTCGTTGGCGCTGACTTGAATGTTCATCGGTGACCCTCCAGACTAGTGTACACCCGATGCGATGGTTCACTGAGAGGTCTACACCCCTCAGGGAATCATCACATCCCCTCCAGACTAGTGTACACCCCATGCGCTGATTCAGTGAAGGGTCTACACCCCTCAGGGGGAATCATCACATCCCCTCCAAACTAGTGTACACCCCATGCGATGATTCTCTGAGGGGTCTACACCCCACAAGGAATCATCGCATCCCCTCCAAACTAGTGTACACCCCATGCGATGATTCTCTGAGGGGTCTACACCCCACAGGGAATCATCGCATCCCCTCCAAACCAGTGTACACCCCATGCGATGATTCACTGAATGGTCTTCACCCCTCAAGGAATCATCGCATCCCCTCTGAACTAGTGTACGATTCATAGGAGGGTCTACGCCCCTCTATGAATCATCGTGTGCCCGCGTGATGATTCATAGAGGGGTGTAGAGCCCCCTATGAATCATCGCGCGGGCACGCGCTGATTCATAGGGGGGTCTACACCCCTCTATGAAATAGTGTGCCCAAGCGATGATTCATAGGAGGGTCTACAACCCTCTATGAATCATCGCGTGCCGACGCGATGATTCATAGGGGGCTCTACACCCCTCTATGAATCATCGCGTGCCCACATTTTGATTCATAGGAGGGTCTACACCCCTTCATGAATCATCGCGTCCCTCTAAACTACAGGGCATCGCGTAAGCCCTATACTAGTGTAGAGGGTACGAGAGGATTCCTAGGGTGGTGTCCACCCCCCTAGGAATCATCGCGTGCCCTCTATAGTGGTCTGGAGGGCACGCGAGGATTCCTAGGGGAGTGTAGCCCCCCCTAGGAAGCATCGCGTGCCCTCTCAACTAGAGGGCATCGCGTGCCCTCTAAACTAGAGGGCACTGTGTCGGCCGTATACTAGTGTAGAGGGCACGCAATGATTCCTAGGGGGGTCTAGACCCCCCTAGGAATCATCGAGGGCCCTCTAGAGTAAAATAGAGGGCATCGCGTGTAGAGGGCACGCGATGATCCCTAGCGGGGTTTAGGCCCCCCTAGGAATCATCACCTGGGCTGTACACTACTCTAGAGGGCACACGTTGATTCCTAGGGGGGTTTAGACCCGGCTAGGAATCATGGCGTGCCCTCTAAACTAGAGGGCATCGCGTGTAGAGGGCACGCAATGATTCTTGGGGGGTCTAGACCCCCCTAGGAATCGTCTCGTGCCCTCTAGATTGGAGGGCATCGCGTGCAGAGGGCACGCGATGATTCCCAGGGGGGTCTGCACCCTCCTAGGAATCATCGCGTACCCTCTAAGCTAGAGGACATCGTGTCGGCCCCATACTAGGGTAGAGGGCACGCGATGATTCCTAGGAGGGTGTAGACCCGGCTAGGAATCATCGCGTGCCCTCTAAACTAGAGGGCATTGCGTGTAGAGTGCACGCAATGATTCTTGGGGGGGTCTAGACCCCCCTTGGAATCGTCGTGTGCCCTCTAAACTAGAGGGCATCGCGTCAGCCCTATACTAGCGCAGAGGGCACGCGATGATTGCTAGGGGGGTGTACACCCCCGTAGGAATTATCGCGGTGCCCTCTATAGTAGTCTAGAGGGCACACGAGGATTCCTCAGGGGGGTGTACACGCCCCTAGGATTCATCGCGTGCCCTCTACGCTAGAGGGCATCGCCTGTAGAGGGCATGCGATGATTCCTAGGGCGGTCTAGAACCCACGGAACGATTCCTAGGGGGGTCTAGACCCCCCTAAGAATCATTGCGTGGGCTGTACACTACTCTAGAGGGCATCGCATGCAGAGGACACGCGATGATTGCTAGTGGGGTGTACACCCCCCTAGGCATCATCGCGGTGCCCTGTATAGTAGTCTAGAGGGCACGCGAGGATTCCTAGGGGGGTGTACACGCCCCTAGTATTCATCGCGTGCCCTCGACACTAGAGGGCTTCGCCTGTAGAGGGCATGCGATGATTCCTAGGGGGTCTAGACCCCACGGAATGATTCCTAGGGGGGTCTAGACCCCCCTCGCAAACATCGCATGGGCTGTGCACTACTCTAGAGGGCATCACATGTAGAGGGCACGTGATGATTGCTAGGGGGGTGTACACCCCCGAGGAATCATTGTGTGGGCTGTACACTACTCTAGAGGGCACGCGATGATTCCTAGGGGGGACTACAACCCCATAGGAATCATCACGTGCCCTGTACACTACAAGGCATCACATCGGCCCCGAGACTGGTGTAGAGGGCACACGATGATTGCTAGGGGCGTCCGCACCCCCCTAGGAATCATCGCGTGCCCTCTACACTAGTCCAGAGGGCACGCGATGCACACTGATGCACACTGATGCCAATTGAAACACACTGATGCACACTGAAACGCACTGCTGCACACTGATGCACACTAATGCACATTGAAGCACACTGATGCACACGGAAGCACATTGAAGCACAGTGAAGCACACTGAATTACATTGACGCACACTGATGCACACTGAAACACACTAATGCACACCGAAACACAGTGATGCACAGTGATGCACACCGATGCACAGTGTTGCACACTGATATCCACTGAAGCACACCGATGCACACCGAAGCACACAGATGCACACTAAAGCACACTCATGCACACTGCTGCAAACTGATGCACACTGAAGCACAATGATGCACACTGATGCACACTGATGCACGTTGAAGCACACTGATGCACACTAAAGCACACTGAAGCATGGGGGGGGGGGGGGCTATGAAATTCATCAGGGGGGGCGGGGGCTATGACCCACACACACTAGCTTGGGTTGTCCAATAAGGTCTCTAGGGCCACTAGGCCCTCCTGTAGAATTGCAAGAGAGAACAGGGATCCACTAGGCAACCTTGGCCTGACAGGGGACAACACTATACGTTTCCCCCAACAGTGTCCTGCCAGCCGTGCGCAATACAAAGGGGCTGTGATCTGCACCCCATTGGGGGTCTTTTATCATGCGCCACGTGGCCCACTATGCCGGCGCCCGCTGGGGTTCAAGTTGTATTTTGTTTTGTGATCGGCGCCCCCTTTTTTGGCTGGGGCACTTGTGCACCAATCACCCTAGCCCTGACCCACTTGTGACAATAACAAACAGGAGGTTTGCCCTACTCGCCAGTCCAATAGCCCCTGAAGGTATTATACGGATCTTAGGGACTACCTCTCAAGAGGTCAGACAAACCTCCTACCAAGCAAGCAACCTTAACTAGAGGACTCCGCCCGTTCTCTTTTTGAATGTAGGGCGGAGTCCATTTTATCCTAACAAAGTTTACCGCGTGCATTTCGCATGCTTTACCCTTTCAGAGTTGTCCAGTGCTACGATGATCCAAGAAATGACTATGCTACCGGATTTGACACGTAGTGAGGATTTGCTGAGTCCGAAACTAGGTTATGCAGCGGGAGACTGCCACGCCCGTAGGCTTCCCAGTGTGCATGACGCACAACGACTGTAGGGTGAAGAAGACAACGGTGAGAAGGTCGAAGGCCAAGATGAATGGGCAGGTTGCAATTCATGCACTATCAGAGACCCCACCTGCAAATTAGATCCATCCCTATGGCTTAAAGGGGAGGGGGCTTTCCTTGGGCAGGAGGGGGTTGGTGCCCAGGGGTAGGGTGCACAAAGGAAAGCAAAGCACACACACAGCCAAGAACATAAGAGTCGAATACAAATTGATGTACACTTTCAGGCATAGCGCCAAGGCCAAGCCTAAAAGCAAGACATGGGTGATGGTAGTCCCACCAAGTCCGTTCAGCGAGGGGGGGGGTCCGAAAATTTTGCCCTCTTCGCACGGGCACGCAAGCATGGCATGACACAACACCAAGGCTCAGATTGGTGTTTGGCTGTGTTGTTTTGGTATGCCAACCTGTGTGCCAACGCCATGGTTGGCACACAAGTGTCAATGTGCATGTTCTCGGCATGGCTTTTACATGTTCTATCAATGGGTCTGGAATGAAAGTCAATTAAACAGTGGGTTTCCATACTTTCCGGGACACTTGTTTTCAAGGGGGGGGGGGGTTGCATGAAAGCACCCAAGACCGAGGGATGGAAGGATGTAAAGGGCCAAGGGGGCGTGGGGGGGAAGGGGGGGGGGGGTTGACCAGTGTGTGTGTGTGTGTGTGTCTGTGTGGGGTGGGTCATCTTCCATTGGAACGTCTGATGTGGGTCTTAGAAGCGGGGGGGGGGGGGTCTGATGTAGTGCATCATGACAAGGGGTGGGGTAGGTGGGTTTATGCTTTGGGTAATGGCGGTCCATAAAAGTCTGATGTCTGATGTCCGATGGCCAATTTGGTCCCGACACACAATCTTGCCGTTTTAGGCCAAAAAAGCCTCTTTGGGGGCACAAAATGCGCACTTGTTGGGAGGACACCTCCCATCTTGCTGCCCCCGGTGAGTTTTTGACTCAAAACTTGTATTTGGGAAGGCTCTCAGATGGCTAGAGTAGAGGAGAGCTTGAATGGCCAAAACGAAAAGGAGAAGTGTTGCTTGCTTGTTAGCTAGATTTCAGCGGAGAGGGGTGTAGTAATGTATTACCACACCCTTATCCCCGTAAATTTGGCGCACAGCAAGCAAGCAAGCAAGCACTTCACGGGTTTGTTTTGGCCGTTGGTCCGTCCCAACGCCTCGGATCCTTCCAGAACCTAGCCATCCTAGAGGCTAGGTGAAGTCCTTGCCAAATCCAAGTTTTTAGCCAAAAATTCACCAGTGGCGCCCCGGGGCAGGGGGCGCCAATTCGGGAGGGCCCTCCCAAAGGTGCGCATTTTGTGCCCGACAACAGCCTTTTTTGGCCCAAAACGCCTCGGAACCAAATTGAAGACACCAAACGAAGGGAAACAGTTCCTACACTGCATGTGCACCTTGACTTCCTCACGACAAACAACTCTTTGTTGCCCTCTAACTCCACAACATGTCCCAAAAGCGTCCCGAAAACGGCCAAAAAAGGCCCAGAATGTGCGCAGTTTGTGTCATCAAGCCCCCAACCCAAGAACCGGCGGTATCTTGGGCTACTTGGCTTAAAACCAAATTCTGAGGGCACCTAGCCCACCCGCAACCCCCCACTTTTTGTCGTTCCCAAGCCTCACAATCACCCAACGAGACGCCTGTACTCCTGTACTAATGGTCACTTGGAACTGCCAAAGGGTAGCACAGGCCGCGTACGGTGGGGACCAACGATGGGTCCACCAGGGTCGCCGGGGCGAAAAAAAGAAATCCGAAGTTCTTCCTAAACCACTTTGGATGCTCAAACGAGTGTTGTTAGCCCGTTCTGAGCCCGTGGTGGCGCATTTTGGCCCATGGAAAATCCCCAAACGCCTTGAAAATGGGCCGTTTTCAGACGAAAGAGGAATCAAAAATGGGTCAAAAATGCATTTCTCCAAAAAAGATCTTGGACCACTTGGGGTGCACAAACACGTAAAACTAGCCTTTTGCTCTCGTTTGGAGCCGCTTTGGCCCCTTTAACGTCCCAAAAAGTCTTGAAAATGGGATGTTTTGTGAACAAAAACGCGTCAAAAGTGGGTTAGAATTGGGTCAAAGTTGCGTTTTTCGAAAAATCATCTTTGAACATTTGGGATGCGAAAACACGAGTTGGGCAAGGGAAGGGCACAGTCCGCATCAACGTTGCTTGCAATCTTTGTGCGTGCACCTACCTTTTGCTGATTAATGTAGTTCGCAGGTCGGGTCGTGCTTCGTTTCTTCCGCCCTCTCCTCCTAGTGGTTGGACTTGGAGTACAAGGATATTGTTAACGTAGTTACCTTCACATTCACGCTGTGTCTAATCTTTGGGATCAAGGGTTGCAACAATAGTGTGGAGTGTTTGGTACAAGAGGGACTTGGCGTTCCTTCCCCTATTTTGCTGTTTGCGTGCCCAAGACTACCAAAAGGGTGGGGTTATGTGTGGATTTGGGTACTAGTGGGCAGGTATGAGGCCCATTCTTTGGGGAGGATAAGGCCGACCAACACTAAGCAACGCGTTACAATTGGGTTTGGGTTGAGGTTTGAGGAGTATAAGGATCACCAATATTGAACAATGAATTCACATCGCAATGTGTCAAGCAACCATGTCATGCTTGTGTTGTATCTACGCTCCCACGGCGTGACCTTGTGGTTACAAACGTTGTGGGCCTCCAAAGGTCCCAAAATGCCTTGAACATGGGCGGTTTTGGGACCAGAAATGTGCACCAATAGCACAAAAAAGGGTTTTTCCAAAAGTGATACTGGACCATTTGGGGTGCACGGACAAGTGCCACGAGCTCATTTTGAGCCCGTTTTGAGCCATTTTGGCCTCTTCTATCATCCCTCAAAAGCCTTGAAAACGAGCCACTTTGTGACCAAAGTTGGGTCAAAAATGGGACAGAAAAACTTTGTGCCAAAATTGAACAAACCATTTGGGGTGCACAACCAAGTGAAACTTGATTGTTTTTTGAGCCTGTTTTGAGCCATTTTGGCCTCTCTAAGGTCGCAAAAAGCATGGAAAACGGACCGTTTTGGGACCAAAGATAGGCGACAAATGGGTCAAAAGTGAGTTTTCAAAAAGTGACGTGGACCGTTCAAGGTGCATAGACAATTGAAATGAGGCCATTTTGAGCCCGTTTTGAGCCTTTTTTGGGCCCTCTAAGGCCCCAAAATACCTTGAAAATGGGCCATTTTGTGAACAAAAATGGGTCAAAAATGGGTAAAAATGCGCCTTTGCAAAAACAATCTTGGACGAATTGGGGTGTTCGAACAGTACAATGGCGCCAATTTTGAAGCTGGAGGAAAACGTCCACGGAGGCACATGTATCCTACGGGCACAGCATAGAATGCCGAGAACCGGGGCATGTTTGTCAGCGTTGCCTGGCACGTGCCCTCCGATCTTTACAGGTTAATTGTCAGCGCCGCTGGGAATATTCCTCCCAAAAACGCTTCCGATATTTTTCCATCCCTACCCTAGTGACCTAGATTAAAGTCCATATGTTTAATATTTGGCCAAAAATTAACACGTTAATCTCAAGTTTCAATTGTTTTAGGGGCGGGCGGTTAGGGGGTTTGCCGTGAAAATTATGACCCCCACGGGTTGCCTTACGGGCTTGGGTGTCATTTCCCCCCGGGGGTTGGTGGGGGGGTCCTACCCATGTGGTTGTTTCAAAATGTTAAAATGGCTCTCGGCTTTAATTTTTGTTTTTAATTTTTCCATTAATATTTGAAAAGTTAAAAACTAAAGGGTCGCCGGCTTTGATATTAATCTCACAAATATTAACCCATTTCCCCAAATATTAACCCTCCTAACAATGGCACAACGCCACACGTAATGCATCATGTGTGTGTTTATGTCTGTTGTCCATGGCCATTGTTGCCCATTGGGTCCCTATCCGGGCCCTCATACCTCATGGGACCCCGTAGTGGGGTCCCACAGCTTCGCGGGTCTTGATGGGGGGTTAGTGGGGTTAGTGGGGTTAGTTGGGTTAGTGGGTTCGTTGGTAGGGTTTGCGTTCGGGGGGTGAGACAATTCGTTTGTGGGGGTGGGGGGTTTGGCCTTCTTCTTGCCCGCCGCCCGGGCCTCTTTCCGGTGCCGCTCGGCCTCCTCGGGGCTGGGGAAGAGGAGGCAGCGGCTCACCTCGTAGAGGGTGGTGCCGCCCGGGTATTCCACCCAAACGGCACCGTACTTCCGCCCGTGGATACCACGGACGGTGCCCCACTCTACCCCGTCGGGGTAGGGTACGTGGACGACCGTCCCGACGATCGGATCCCCAAGACGGTCGTCCTTCTTCTCGGCACCCTTGGGGGTGTCGGTCTCGGTGGGCGGGGGGGGGGGGGTTTGCGGTGGCGGTCTTGGGGGGGTTGGTGGGTTTGGGGGCGGGGACGCCCTTCGTAGGCCGTGTGGTGGTGGTGGTGGGGGGGGGGGGGGGTTGGGCCTTTTGGGCCGGGAGATCGCCCCGTCGTCGCTTTCGTCGGACGACTCGAAAGAAAACTTTCGTTTCTTGGGGTCGGGTCGGGGGGGTTTGGGCTTCGCTTTGGGGGGGGGGGGGTTTGGGGCGGTGGTGGTGGACGCCTCCCCCCCCTCCCCCCCCTCCTCCCCCTCGCTCACCCCGCCTCCTCCCATGCTCCCCCACATCTCCTCATCCTCCCCCACTCCCTGGGCCGGAAGTGGCGCGGCGACACCCATACGCCGCTCACCACGCGCGAAGTCTCCCAGTCGTGGAGACCGCGCAAGAGACCAAGTCCCAGGGGTGGATCCCTGGCCACGATGCGATGGAGGGCCCCCAAGGGTACTCCCTGGGAGCCCTCAGCGTCTCGCCAGGCCACCCGAGTGGGCCTGGCATTCGTCGCGTTGACCACGACGTCGATGACCTGAAAAAAAATGAAAAAAAGTGTGAATTAATTTTTTCGGCGACTTTTTTAATTTTTCGACTTTAATATTGACTCTTAACTTTTAATATTTCGACCGGCGGTGCAAAAATTTAATATTAATCTTGAGAAATTAACGGTGGCGTCCTAAAAATTAATGCAGGCAGGCAAGCAACATACCTTGAAACTCCCGTTGGTGCTGCCTACCTGCACTGCCCCCATGGCCTCCCGGAAGAGAGAGGCGGCACTGGGGGCCTCCACAGGGGCCACAGGGGCTCCCGCGCTGGCCATCGGGGCCGCCCGGGCCGCCCGTTTGGCCACGTTCGCGGCCACTGCGGCCGCCTTGACCGCGCGCGACTGGGGGACCAAGCCCTCGTACGAGGGCTGGCACCCCAGGTCGTAGATGGGGCGGGGCACGGCCAGGACAGTGGCCCAGTCCACCCCGAACGCCACAGCCTTGCCTTGGCGCCACTGCCTGACCCAGCCGAGCTGGGCCCAGTGCTGCAGCAGCACCAGGTAATGCGGCGTCCCAAAACGGACGCCGCGGGGCTCAAAAAGCAAATTCAGTGCGGGCAAAGCGCCCGCACTGATTGCCTCTGGCATGGGGGCAAGGGGGGCACCAGGGAGGGGTTTCCAGACCCAGACCCCCCCCCCTGGAGGCATCCTTACCCCAGGTGCCTCTGTGTTCCCCCTCCTTCCGGCGAATCAAACACCGGACTAACCTCGGACACATCCACAGGACTGTCATGTGGCTATGGGAGGGGGAAGAAAAAACTGGTTGGTCCCCTGCGCACCCCTGCTCCAGCACTTGGGCTGACCAGGGGATCGGCCCCGCCTTCCGGGCGGTGGCAGACTGAGAAGCCACTGGGGGAGGGGGGGGGGTGAGTGGGGGGGTCAACAACCTCAACTCCATCCCCGTCCCCGTCCCCGTCCCCCTCGTCCACCACCACTTCCCCCTCCCCCTCTTCCTTAACCCCCCCCCCCCCAGGCTGGCCTGTACCCCCCACCCCTGCCCGTGGCTCCTCTTCCTCTCTCTCCTCTCCCTCTTCTCCATCTTCTTTTTCTTCTTCTCCTTCCTCTCCTTTTTCCGCCTATCCGAGGAGTCTTCGCTTGACTCCTCGGTTGGCGGTTGTGCGGCGGGAGGAGGAGGAGGTGGTGCTGGCGCTCGTGCAGGAGCTGCTGTTGGAGGAACTGCTCATGCAGCTGCTACTGCCAGTCGCCGCTCCACTTGCGCCATCTAAGAGAGTGAGAGGACAAAAAAAATTAATTTTTGTGCCTCCGAGTTAATTTGTTGAAATTAATATTATCTATCGAAAAATTAATTAATATATTAAATATTAATGACCGCGCCTATTAATATTAACCTTGAAATATTAGACAAGTCGACGCAAATATTGATTCGTATACGCAAGCAAGCGTGCACAAGCAAAACACACTATGGCTTCTTTGTTCGCTTTGAGCATGTCGGCCAACACCTTTTGCATGGCCGAGGCGTCCATGGCAAGGAGAAAACAAAGCTAGTGGTGGGGAAGCAAGGGTGGAGGGCGGGGGGCTATGGGTGGCCATGAGTTTGGCCATGGTGCATGGGGCAGTATGGGGGGTCCCGTAGTTGCGTAACGGGAGGTCGAATTTTAAAATTTAAATTTTAAATTTAAAAACCACCACTCCCACACTTGTGAAACTACCTCCCCCTCCCGCTCTAGTTAGGTTGCCCCCGGCATCCCCCCCCCCACCGGCCCGAGTGGTCATTGTATGCGCGCTTACGGATGGCGTTGAGGCTCTCAACGACATCCGCGCACAGGGCACCCAACCCAACCCCCAAGCGGCGTGCATTGGCCACGGCCTCGGTGACATCCTCCTCCAAAAAGAGGAGGTAGTTTGATTAACAGGCCTCCTTGCAACAATGTGCACGGTAGGCGCGTGCCACCTTGGCCGCACATAGGTCCCCGCGGGGCGGCTTGTCCGTGTACAACTCCCGGAGGAGGTCACGCATGGCCACGATGGCTTGCCATTCACCATCCTCCGGGACGTAGTCCAACAACGGACCAAGTTCCTCCCACGCGAGGAACAACGCACGGGCCTCCTCCCCGTCGGGTGCCCCCGTCGCACCCAACTTCACACCCGTGCGGGCCTGGAAGAGGGCCCGTTGCACGGCGTCGGTGTTCTCCTTGGGGAGGTCCGCAAGGCGTGTCTCGATGAACGCCACTTGGAGCCGGCCAATGGCCATGCAACAATGGAGGATGCATAGGAAAACCATGCACCGGTCAACCACAATGTGTGGATCCCCTATGCATCCCCCATTCTCCAAGCTACGGCCGGTCTCCTTGTAGCGGCGGCGGGCCGCCTCCTCACGGGCCAAGGTGCGCCGGGTCGCCACGTTGACCCATGCCGCCGCCACCTTGTCCCACACCCCCATATTGTAAATTGAGCCCACCATGGGCGAGATGGACACACCGATAAGGCGCCGCACGAAAGGTTGGTCTCCCCCGATGACCAACCTGCTTGGCACCCAGCGCAACACCCAATGAAACTTCTCGCAGTCTTGTATGGACTGCAATACCTACAAAAAGGACATGGATTAATATTTACATTAATTTCTCGATAATAATACCCAGTTAATTTTTCAGTCGGTGTTAATATTAACCGAAAACTAGATATTAATCTCGAGAAATTAACGCAAAAACGCAAAAATTAACAAACAACCAATGGGCCACAAACCTTCAAGTTGTTGGCCCATATCGTTGCAAGTGCCGCCACGTCCTTGTCCCCGCACACGGCCATCCCTATCACCCACAAGTACGCGGGTGTGCGGCCCCGTGCGCCGTGGTTGAGGAGCCCAATGGAGAGTTGGGTCCAACTACCGGACGGCGCACGGGTACGCATCCCCACGCACAATGAAGGTGAGGGGCCTTGTCCAATCGATGGTGTCCACTAGCGATGGGCGTGATTGGACGTACCGGGCCCATGAGGGTAGCGGCCAAGAGCGCCCACTCGCGGGGGGATCAGGGATGGACACGGGTGGTCGTAGGTCAAGGGGGGTGACCAACTCCTTCCACGTGTCCGTGAACGTATCCTGAGTGGGGATGGGGCGGGGGAACGGGAGGCCCGTTGCGGCCGTGTAGGCATCCCCGGCGGCTCATGTACTCCGACACATGCCGGAAGCCGAGCTTGGGGACGTTCAAGTCCATGAGGAGGCCGATGAGGTCCGGGGCTCGGAAGAGGTGGGAGGCATATTGCTTCACCGCCTCCACTTGCTTAGTACGAATAAGGGAGGGGTAGCCAACCTCCATGGCCTCGGACCATCGGGTCCGGGCCAAAGGTGATGAGGCCACCCACTCACCAAGGAGTTGGGAGACCAAAGGGTCCCGCAAACTCTTGGCCCCACTCAAACGCACGAGCGTCATGTTAAGCTCGGTAAGGGTGTCCCGAGAGAAAGGCATAACAAGGGCTATACAAGGGAACATGGTGGTGTGGAGGGGGGTGGGGGATGCGGGCAACCGGAGGGGGGGTGTCCAAGACACCCACCAACACAACATTGGAACCTCTCTACTATACCGTTGTGCAACAATATACCACGTAACACCCCTTATAGGTCCGCATATGTGCATGGAAAAATGGGTACCAATGGCCCAATCGCAAAAATTTGACTTTAACCTCTTAATATTTGCGAGATTAATATATTCACGCCTTCATATATTAAAAATTAAAGATTAACATATTGACTTTTATCTAGGTCACCGGGGTAGGGATTTCGGAAGCCCGGCTGCCAAAATTGGTCAGGGTGATCGCTTCCGACGTCGGAAGTAATGCTTCCGACGATCGGTCGGAGTTCACCCAAGCACATACTAGGAGCATTGCTTCCAAGATGCTCTGGCACATTGCTTGGAATCGTCCGGAGCTTTGCATCCCCAATTGCTTGCTAAATCCCAAGGAAATTCCAAGGGTTTTTGTAAAAAAAGTCACCATCCGACCAACTATACACATTGAACATTCCCCCCCATAGGACCCTGGTGTGACTGTTTGACTGGTGGGCTGATGTGCCCGGCACATAGGGCCTTGAGACAATGACTGTGATGGACCATGATTGCTTTTTTGCTGACCGGTATGCCCCGTTTTCGAAACTGATTGCGCTACCATTGCTCACAGGAGTGTGTCCCTCTCTTGCCTAGACCAAAAAACTGTTCATGTACACACAATTGACAACCACCCCCTTCCCCAAGCCCTGAAGTGGCAGGGCTTAAAGTACGGTATTTTTTTTGTTTTGGTAGGTCACCCCCCACCCCCGCCCCCCTGAAAAATGGAATCTGTTGAGTCCCGGCGGCGCGACTAACCTCTGGGAAGCCAGTGGGGATGAGCGACACACGGATTCAGGTGGCCTGCCCGGGGCATGGACGACAGTCGCTTTTTCAAAAAATGAAAAAACAGAACAAGAAATTGGTATCACACGGTCTTCTTACTCTTTTGTTGTGTGAGGGATAAGGGATGGAATCGTTGTTTTTTGGAGGAACAATTCTGATGGTTGAATATGGTTGCTGTTTTTTCTAACAAAATAAGCACTATGTATCACTTAGCTTCAGTTGACTGCCTTTCCCTTCGTCTTTGTGCTTGCCTTTGTGCATGTTTTGGTGTGCAAGAATTTCGTTTGCCGAGAATTGTTGTCTAAAGTGTGCTGTTCCATGTCGCAAATAGCAGGTCCGGATGGCTCCACGTTGTGCGAGCCTAAGTTTGAATACACCGGACCGGGACCTTGCAAGCCCCCTGAACATCAATCAGCATCCACGGGGCCACATGCAAACGGGCCATGTCGCCCTCGCAAGCATCCGAAGCCCCTGACCCGCGTCATTATGCCGCCTTCGGCAGCTGCAAGTAGTTGAAGGTGGGTTTTGTGTGTGTCCTCAGGTCTCTTTTCCCTGCCATGGCGTGGATTTTCGAGCCGACCCTACCCTCGGAGGAGGGGGCAGGCTGGGGAGATCTCCCTGAACTGCTGGAGTTTGGGTACTGCCCCCCCTCCCCATGGGATTCAGACGCAGAGCACACCCTCAGCCAGTTGCAATCCCCGCGGCCCCACATTCTGACACCCCCTCCCGCACCCCCATCACACCCATTCCCCCCCCCACCCCCGCTCACACACGCATCACCAATCCCCTTCTCCACACCACATCCCGCTGAAGTGCCAACGAGCCCCCCAAGGAAGATTGTCCCCTCCAATTTCCCGACCCCGCCACTGGCCGCCGTCACCGATCCACTGACCCCCGCACAGAACAGCTCCTCCGCCTACCTTTGGGCGAGCTGAACAGTAGCTGTCGGGGCCGTTCTGCCCCGCCGCCAACGCAAGGCAGAGGCCAAGGCACGCAGACAGGAGCGAACAAAAGGGAGGGTTGTTGTTGTGCCCCGCTCGTCTGGCGTGGCAATTGTACCTGACCCAGCCCATGTCGACTCGTCGGCAGAGTGCGTGCCACCACGCGATGTATCCGGGGCAGAGGGTTCCACCCAACGCACCCAGCCTGCACGAGCAGCGAAGTTGCACCGGCACATCGTGGTTGATGCTGACGATTCAGCATGTCGTGATCCCGAGTCAGATGCAGGGTCATGCAGTGGTAGTGGCAGTGACGGTGGTAGTGGCAGTGGCAGTGGCAGGAGCAGTGGGAGTGGCAGTGGCAGTAGTAGTGGCAATGATGCAACAAGCAGTACCATCACCGTTAGCAGTTCCGATGTGGAGGCAGCCGCTGCTCCTCCACCAGCTAAGAAAAAATTTCGCCGGAGTGCGCCCAAGCCAATGCGCAACTCGGGTACTGCCTCCCCCCGCCATTGATGTTGATGCAGAATCCAGTTCTGCTCCAGTACCCCATCTCTTGAGTGAGGGGGATTTTTTTCCGACAGACACGGAGGCGGCACTTAAACAAGAGGGCAAGGAGCAGCGTTGACTGTGATGTTCGCGAAGGGGGGCTAACCGGGCTAATCGGGGGTTGGGGGGTGGGGCTGGGGGTGGGGGGGAACCCGGCGCTCCGTCAGGCAGCCCCAGGATCGGGGGCTTGTGATTAGCCACGCCTGGCCATGGTAGCCGGGGCAGCTTCTCTTTGAGGACTGGCGGAGCATTGTACATGTCCTCACTATATATGGGTCAAATTGCCCAAAAATGCCCAAATACGTGTGTGGGGGGGCGGGGTCGATTGTTTCTTCATCCTTGGCGTTTTGGTCGGAAATCGCCCCCGAAAACGCTTCCCATATTTTTTCATCCCTAGGGATTTCGGAAGGCTCCCTCCCGGCTTCGGCCGGGGTTCCGGTCGGGGTTTCGGTCGGGGTTTCGGTCGGGGTTTCGGTCGGAAAAACGCTTCCGATATTTTCGCATCCCTAGGGATTCCAGGAGCGATAGCCTGACATGTCGGCTGGAAAATTTACAGGTCGATCCTCAGCAACGCTGGGAATCATGCCAAGATTTTCGGTCCCAAAATAAAAATTCTACGCTTTGCGTTTGAGGGACATGTGGCTTCTCCCGGGGGGTCGTTCATTCATACAAGGGTTTAGACCCCCCTAGGAATCATCGCGTGGGCACGCGATGATTCATAGAGGGGTTTAGACCCCCCTATGAATCATCGTGTGGGCACGCGATGATTCATAGAGGGGTGTAGACCGTCCTATGAATCATTGCGCGGGCACGCGATGATTCATAGAGCGGTGTAGACCGCTCAGTGAATCATCGCATGGGGTATACACTAGTTTAGTGGGCACACAATGATTCATAGAGGGGTTTAGACCCCCCTATGAATCATCGCGCGGGCACGCGATAATTCAGAGGGGTGTAGACCCCCCTATGAATCATCGCGAGGGTACGCGATGATTCATAGAAGGTTGTAGATACCCCTATTAATTCTGTGAGGGGTGTAGACCCCCCAGGGAATCATCGCATGGGGTGTACACTAGTTGAGCGGGGATGTGATGATTCCCTGAGGGGTGTAGACCCTTCAGTGAACCATCGCATGGGGTGTACACTAGTTCAGAGGGGATGCGATGATTCCATGAGGGGTGTAGACCCGTCAGTGAATCATCGTATGGGGTATACACTAGTCTGGAGGGAATGCGATGATTCCTTGAGGGGTGTAGACCCTTCAGTGAATCATCGCATGGGGTATTCACTAGTTTAGTGGGCACGCGATGATTCATAGAGGGGTGGAGACCCCCCCATGGATCATCGCGTGGGCACGCGATGATTCATAGAGGGGTGTAGACCGTCCTATGAATCATCGCGCGTGCACGCGATAATTCCCTGAGGGGTGTAGACCCCTCAGGGAATCATCGCGTGGGGTGTACACTGGTGCAGAGGGGATGCGATGATTCCGTGAGGGGTGTAGACCCCTTAGAGAATCATCCCATGGGGTGTACACTAGTATGGATATGGGGGCCTATTGGCACCTTTGGGGACCTTTGGGGGCCCATGGGGACTTGTAGGGGGGACCTGTGGGGACCTTTGGGGACCTATGGGGACCTATGGAGACCTATGGGGACCTATGGGGGCCTATGGGGACCTATGGGGAAGTTTCGGGACCTATGGGGACCTATGGGGGCGTATTGGCACCTATGGGGGCCCATGGGGACCTATGGGGGCCTATCGGGGCCTATGGGGACCTATGGGCATCTATGGGGACCTATGGGGGCCTTTGGGGACCTATGGCGGCCTATGGGGATTGATGGCCACCTATGGGCACCTATGGGGACCCATGGGGGCCTTTGGGGACCTATGGGGGCTTATGGGGGCCTATGGGGGCCTATGGGCACCTATGGGCACCTATGGGGACCTTTGGGGGCTTTTGGGGACCTATGGGGACCTTTGGGGGCCTTTCGGGACCTATGGGGGGCTATGGGGACCTATGGGGACCTCCGGGGACCTATGGGATCCTTTAGGGTCCTTTGGGGACGTATGGGGACCTATTAGGGCCTATGGGGACCTAGGGGCACCTATGGGGGCCTTTGGGGACCTATGGGGACCTATGGGGGCCTTGGGCGACCTATGGGGGCCTATGGGGACCTATGGGGACCTTTGGAGACCATGGGGGGGCCTATTGGCACCTTTGGGGGCCTATGGGGACTTGTAGGGGGGACTTATGGGGACCTTTAGGGACATATGGGGACCTATGGGGGCCTCTGGGGGCCTATGGGCGCCTATTGGCACCTTTGGGGACCTACGGGGACCTTTGGGGCCCATGGGGACCTGTGGGGGCCTATGGCGGCCGACTGGCACCTATGGGGGCCCATGGGGACCTATGGGGGCCTATGGGGACCTAAGGGGGCCTTTGGGGGCCTATGGGGACCTATGGGGATAGATGGCCACCTATGGGCACCTATGGGGACCTTTGGGGACCTATGGGGGCTTATGGGGGCCTATGGGCACCTATGGGCACCTATGGACACCTGTGGGGACCTATGGGGACCTTTGGGGGCCTTTGGGGACCTATGGGGGCCTTTGGGGATCTATGGGGACCTATGGGGGTTTGTGGGGGCCTATTGGTGCCTTTGGGGACCTATGGGGACGTATGGGGACCTTTGGGACCTTTGGAGACCATGGGGGGCGTATTGGCACCTATGGGGGCCTATGGGGACCTATGGGGACCTATGGGGGCCTATGGGGACCTATGGGGGCCCATGGGGACCTTTGGGGACCTATGGGGACCCGTGGGGGCCTAGGGGGACCTATGGGGACCTATGGGGACCTATGGGGACCTATCGGGCCTATGGGGGCCTATGGGGGCCTATGGGGACCTATGGGGACCTATGGGGACCTACGGGGGCTTGTGGGGACCTATGGGGACCTATGGGGGCCTATGGGAACCTGTTGGCACCTATGGGCACCTATGGGCACCTATGGGGGCCTACGGGGACCTATGGGGACCTATGGGGACCTACGGGGGCTTGTGGGGACCTATGGGGACCTATGGGGACCCGTGGGGGCCTATGGGGACCTGTTGGCACCTATGGGCACCTATGGGAGCCTATGGGCGCCTATGGGGGCCTGTGGGGACCTATGGGGGCCTATGGTGACTCATTGGCATCTATGGGGACCTTTGGGGACCATTGGCACCTATGCGGAACTTTGGGGGCCTATGGGGACCTATGGGGGCCCATGGGGACCTATGGGGACCTATGGGGACCTTTGGGGACCCATTGGCACCTATGGGGACCTATCAGGGCCTATGGGGACCTATGGGGTGGGGAGCATCAACTTGTTGCACACCCATTTTGACACCAACCCCCCCCCCCCTTCCTCCAAGCATCAGATGCATCAGACATCTTGTTGTATACACTGCAAAAACAACATGCCATATCAGACATCAGACATCAGACATCAGACTTTATACACAATCCGCAAAACGGCCCCGGAAAGCAATTCAAAACAGCCAAACGAAGGGAAACGGTGGCTACACTCCACGTGTGCCTTGATTGCCCCGTGACAAAGAGCCCTTTGTTTCCCTTGAACTCCACGATATACGTCCGAGGAACGCCCCAAAAATTGGCTAAAAATGGCCCAGAATGTGCGCAGTTTGTGTCAAACAACCCCAAAACCAAGAACGGGCCGTATCTTGGGCTGCGTGGGTCAAACCCGAATTCCGAGGGCACCTTGTCCACGTGCAACCCCCCACTTTTTGGGGTTTCCAAGCCTCAGATTTGCCCAAAGAGATGCCTAGACCCCCGTATCACTACTTGGTGCAGCTAGAGGGCAGCTCGGGCCGTGGAATTTGGGAAGGCCATGTGTCATTGTGGGAGATGGCTAGAGTAGAGGAGAGCCCGGAGCGATGAGACAGAGCAATAGCCCAAACGGAAAGGAGAAGTGCTTATCATTGTTGCTTGTTGTTGCTTGTTGTTGTTGCTTGCTGTGTTGCTAGCTAGATTTAATGAGAGAGGGCTGTAGTAATATATAATAGTGCAAGTTTGTGCAATGTCAGGGCCGCTGAATGGCAATTGCGCTGGCAATGGTTGCTCAAGGAGCGTCTTAGTGAGCCCCCATGACTATTTTCGTGTACCGATGGATGTTCCGGAAAACCCACGGATCATTTTGCTAGGTAGTGGGGAGGAGGGGGTTATAGGGTCGGTGATCCGTGATCCATCTTTCAAACTAAGGGGGGGGTGGGGGTATGGGCCCCCGCGGATCAGTCACCCTCGAGCTGCCTACTACACAAAGCTTCTCGGGGTCAAGAAAAAGGGGAAATACTGCAGCACACCACATGCGTGCATTGCACATAGCTCCCACAATGCAAGGTAATTGGTCAGCATGGCAGCCCAAGGTGATTGTGAGTTGATCACAAAGTGAGCTCCCCTTATCCCCATCCCACCCGTGCCCTGCAGCATTACATTACCACCTCCTCAGCATGGTCCATGCAATTCAGGGCGAGGCAGTGTAAATTTCATGTGAATTGGGTCTTGTACAAGGGGGGGGGGGGGTTCGCGGGGGACATATTTCGCTGTGGGAAATTTCGCATTTCAAACGTGTGCGAAATTTCTCGCTCAATTTTCAGGTCACTGTGCGAAATAAACCCAATGCGAAATTTAACCACGATATTTGTTGTGCGATTGCCTTTGCCAAGCATTGTAAAGCAGAATTGTCCTGCCCCCCCTGGGTGCCGGTCCATGTGCCTATGCTTTTGGTAAGGGGGGGGGTTTCGTCAGGGGGACAATTTTTGTGGGAAATTTTCGTCTTTAAGGAAGGTGCGGAATTTTCCCCTAGCGAAATTTAGGGGTGTCAGTGGGCGCTGGGGCACATGCTCGGGGCTCGCCGGCCTGCCCGCCCAGGGCAGCCTGGGGAGAGTGGGAGGCGTTCATACACCCATGGCCCTGGTGGGCCCTGCTTGAGTGCTGCTTGGGTGGGAGGACGGTGCGCCCCCGTCGTTGAGCCCCAGTGCAGCTCTGCGCCGCCTACAGCCTGTGGCACGGCCTGTGTTGGGGACTGTCCAAAAGTTCTTCAACTGTTTTCTTTCCAAGGCAAATTCTTGATTCGCAGCCCGAGTATTGTGACGTGCAAGGGTGGGAGGCTTTGTTTGTGCAGGAAAAGACTATTTTTCCATCAGGCTTACCACTGCAAGACAGGTGCTAAAATTGTGGTCGTTGGGATTTGAACTCAGGTTAATCATTTGCAAGACCACTGCACATACCACAAGAGCACTCACTGTCACTAACACACGACTGCTCAAGGATCTCGTACAGCCTGAGGTGAAAATGTTTTCGAAAATTGAGAAAAGTTGTGGGTGTCTACATGTTTGTAGCTGCACAACAACCAAAAGGAAGGGGTGTTTGGGGCCTGGGATTGAGATCCAGTCATGCAGGAACCCCCCGAAAGTAAAGAATGCAATCCTGGAAGCTCCTGGAAATTAGCAAAACAATCCTGAAATCCGCTGGAATTTGGCAGTGCAATGCAGGAACTGCCTAGTAGTAAACAGTGCAATCCTGGAAGGGTGCAAAATTTCCCGCTCAATTTTCAGGCCACTATGCGAAATAAACCCGGTGCGAAATTTTCTTGTGTGAAAAATTCCTGGTGCAAAATCTCCCCCCCCCTGTATTTCACGGTGGGCAAACCACGTGGCACAAACGCATTACAAATGCCCAGCAGAGTGTGGTCGTGTGTTCAATGCAACCTAGAGCAGTTGTGAGTGCTGGGTCATGGTGGCAATTTGACCACTATGAATGCATTGTACCCTTGGTGAGGGTACAAAGCAGTGCACCCAGGACAGAAAACCGCGGGGCGTGATGCCAACTGAGACCACTTATGTGCATGCGTACCACACCATAATGTCTGCCTGCAACACAAGGTCGCCAGAACCATGCTCACCCCGGTTCTCAAGTCCAGCAAAATTGCTGGGTGTCACTGACCAGGGAGCTCCCATGCTGGAAACAAGAAGGGGTTATTATCTGGGTTCCTGTAATGCAGAACACGTCTGACATGCTACTGCGGGCAGGAACTCATGTCTCGTTGAAGATCCAAGACCCCATTGCTGTTCCACTAATTTCGTCCCGTGATGCGCTCATGTCGGTCGTCATGCAGTCTCTACGGCCCACTTTGCAGGTGACATCCCGCAGATTTCAGACCGCCGTGTCACCGTGGCCTGTGCTCTTACCGCTGTGTCTGCCACCGCTACTGTATGGGCGTGTATGCATGCCTGGATGCAACCTTACGCCCAGCACTTGCGCGTGGCATCGGCAACTCCTCTGACTATGGGCCACACTGTGACCGCTGCCCGTGCAAGGACAGCAGCAAACACAGCCTCTGGGCATCATACTCCGAACACAGGTGTTTATCCAGCAAGTGAATGCCTGGACCAAGCCTTTGGTGGATCCCAGATGAGGGTGGGGGTCTGAGGGTTGTTGTGTGGGTGAGCCATGTTTTTGACCATTTTTGAAAGGGTGGGTGGGGTGGGTTAGCCCTGTGACAGCCAAATCCGGCCCCGCCCAGGACATTCCTCAAGCCTGGACCGCTGGTCAATTGCCTGAACTGTGCTGGGACAAGAAGCCTAGTTAGGGTGTGAGCGGCCTTACTAAGAAAAGAGAAGTCTTATGGAGGTGGCCCACGCCATGTCTAATCGTTCCTGTACTGCCCCTTCTTATGCGGAACAAAGTCTGGTCTGGATGTGCCCAAACTTGAAACCATCGTTGAGCAAGCCCCTCCCCCCTTATTGTGCTAACAATTTTGCCCTCCCATCCCTCTTGGTGCTCCTTCATGTTTCTTTGGAACCCTTAATCCTCTCCACATAGATCTTGCCCCAAAAATGGTCCATTGGGGGATTCGCCTCCCCATTTCATCCCCTTTGCAACTCCCTTCATGATTTGAGTAACAGCCACAGGCCATACCCCCACTTTCGAAGGTGCATCCTATCGCCTCTAGACAGCCCATGCAGGATTTCAACTAGACATGCGCTTTTTTTCATGGCTGCACTTGTGCCCAATACCATGGAAAATGTACCCTTCTCTCCAAACATCATGCAAAGCATTTTCTTGCTGCAAAAGCAAGCAACTCTACCGATGCCGTTTGGCGATTCCATTGATGTAATGCGTTTGTGACACAATGTTTGGTCCGGGATATCCACGACAGCACGTGTTATTTCCACTCCCTGGTACAAAAGGCTGTGGTGGTAAACCAACTTTCCAATATGGTAATGGATGCCACACCCAACAAACAATGGTCAAATGGCTGCATTGCCTTAATTCTGCTCGATTCACAACGACTCTGGCTCACCCTTTTCTTACGTGATTCTGATCATACTGGTTGCCGTAGTGCTGCTTTCAAAAAGTGGTCGTTGTGCGCAAGAACACCTGCCAATTGTACTACTCATCATCATTCTTCACCATGAGGCTCCTAGATGCAATACATGGTGAAAGACGGCGAAGGAAAAGAGGGGGCCGTTTGGTTGTTCTCAGCACAGCATTCTAGTCCAAAAAAAGGTCATCAAGGGTGCCAGGCAGGTCAACTCAAGGGATTTTGGGGTGTTGCAAGGACACAAATAGGGCACTAGTGGGCGCTACAAAACACCACTTTTACCATCCCAAGCAATCAGTCACCACATTTGGTGAAAAGGTGGTTTTTACTATTTTTGGATCCAAGGTGATGGTGCCTCTGTGATGCCATTGGGCTGTGCTGTCGCTGGGGTGGATTGCTGACTCAGGGCTGGGACCAGACCAGGTATATTGCATGTAGCTAAAGAGTGGGTGAGAGGGAAGCACACCAATTGATAGGTTCAGCCGATAGGCTGTAATTGCTGCATGGTCCAGAGGATGGGCAACTGTACGCAGGTGGAGAGAGATCTGCTGAGTGTGATCCTGGCAGGGAAGATGTGGTCAGCAGGGTCCCAGTAGCAGGGGGCCCCACATGTGGGGCGTGTGTGTGGAGGGGCTGGCCGGGAGGGGGTTCCAGCCGCTGGGCAGTGGGTTGGTGGTTTGTCTTTGGGAGCACAACGGGGGTTGGGGGGCTGGTTGGGCTCAATTAGCTGAAGAGGAGGCTTCCGGTTGTCCCCTACAGGGCTTCATGGGTGTTGTTCTGTTATGTGAAGCCCGATCCCCATTACTTGAGGGCATCTCGGCAGCGAAGAACGTTGCTCCAACGTGTGGACAACGACAAAATTTTTTCGGGTGCTTGTGTTTTCAGGATTTTGCCTCACCACGGTTGGGCCCATTCGGCCGCTTTTTGCTTAAACTGTGGTGAATGATGCCTTGACACATAGAATTGTATCGTATGGAGTCTGGGAAAGCCTCACTGGTGGCAACTGTGTATAGGCACTGCAAAATGAGGGGTTGGGTTCCAAGAATTGTCAAATGTCACCATTAAACCCACCATTATCAGACTGTTTTTGAGTCTGTATGTTGTCAGTGGGGGGTGCCAAACACACCTAAACTGGCCCAGTCTGGGATGGAATTAGGTCAAGATTCAGCACCCGGGTAATCATTGAGTTTCTCCATGTTGACGGTTGATACATCGTGCTCAAGGACCCCCTACAGATTTTTTTTGGACAATGAGAACCCCATCCACCATGCTCTGCGTACAAGTTTCAAAATACCAGAGAAGTGCCCTGGGCATGGTGCCTTGTGTGAAGAGGGTAGTGCATAGTCTTGTACATTGTGCAACCCAACATTGTACGGTGCATAGTGTGGCACTCACATGCGCATTGAGCGGTTCACACACCGTTCTTGGCCTTTCGAGGGTGGCGCCACGTCCCCATACAGGGGACACAGGGGACCAATGCCATTTCAGCATGGCCACAGGTGGCCCCCAATGGCTCATACCACCCAATGTTCCATGTCCCATGCTCTACAATGCTTTTCAAAGCATATGCTGAGCTGCACATATTGTGCTGGAGCCAGAATCCAACACACCAGTGATGCACACTGCAGTGATGAGCTGCAATTTTGGTTTGAAACTATTGTCATTATGGCCAATGTCGTACGACCCCAGGCACACTTTTGGCTCAGAAAGGCTCATGGCCCCCAGGGACATGTGGCCTCTGACACATGACCCCCAACGACAGCCTATGGCCCACAAGTACACTTGGCCTCCGACGCATGGTCCACAACGGAAAAAAATCTGCTACTATTTTGGCCCAAGGTTTTGGGGGATGACCCATTGGGATATGACGTTGAGTTCCACACAGTTCCGGAATCAGTCAACAGCGGGGACTAGGTCGGTTGCACACCACAAGGTTGTATCACTTTGTTTGGCTTGGGGTGCACAAAAGGAGCATGTAGTGTGCGATGCACAAAGTGCGCAGTGAGGGGCCTCATGCACAATTGGCATGTGCATGAGGCACAGGGTGCAGCGTGAAACTTGGTCATGATGTAGTATTTTGATGATTTTGATACTTTGATACAATATGTCAACCGCCTGATGTGTACCAAGCACACACACGCACACCCACACATGCACACACACACACACACACACAACCAGCAGCATGGGGGGCCCCCTGGGGCCCCCTTTATGGAGACCCGGAATTCGGTTCACTATGTGTAGAAAGACGTTTCAAGCACAATAGTAGCGAGTCCACAATTGGCGGGTTGTGGTACACAACATTTGAGAAGTGCATCACGCTTCACATTTACGCGTCTTCTTGCAGCCAATGGAATTACTCCACTGTTGAGTTGGTGCTTCGCTCGTGCTTGCTAATCGTCATCCCTTGATACTTTGCATGGAATGTGACCAAGGGTCTCCGTCTATCTATCTCCATATTTTGACTTTTGTGCTTGGGAAATCGCCACCGAACCCGCTTGTGCATTGCAAGCGTACCCAATTGCCTCCTTGGGGGTGCCCACCGCCTGCGACCGCCTGCGGCTGCTTAAGAAAATTTTCGCACACGTCGACGGATGGCATAACCCATACACTCACTTCCCCACTCCCTCCAGCCCGCCCGGCCTCCCTCCCTCCGTCCCTCCAAGTGTGCAATGCATTAACCCATTGAAGGAAAGACATATCACAATTGTCTCTTGCACTAAATAGTAGCATTGGCAATGGCTTGTTGCTTGCCTCATTGTCAACACAAATGGTTGGACGCAGGGAGCCTTGGCCTTTTGCCACTTGGCACGATGAACACGCACCTTGTTAGCTTCCATTGGATCTGTGCTTGCCTTTTCTTTGGCCGCCTTTTGTAGGGCATTGCGCGTGCGCTCATTCCTATCTTTTCGAACATTCAAGATGCCTTGCAACGCCGGCGACCTTGAGACGGCCTAGTGGTCTTTGTATCCCTCTTCCTCGGGTGCTAGAAGATGGCCATGAAAAGAACGCAAGACGCACGCAACCACCGGTGGCACATCAAATTGTGAAGCCACTGGAGGATACCCATTTTTGCGCCAGGCTTTTACATGAAGGTCACGAAATACTTTTTGGGCCTCACGTGCACGACGACGGACATCAACAATGGGAATAGGAACCGATTTGCCACGGCAGCAAAATTTGGTCCTTTAGGCCCCACTGTCGCTTTTTTTCATAGTCATGACGTCATCTACCCGTGCAATTGTTACTTTCAGGTACAAAACCGTTTTTTCGGTTAAAACAAAAATGTGGTGAAAACTACTTTGGTGTTGAGGATGGATGAACAATCTGAACTCAGCAACCTCCCCAGAGCTGGTTGGTCTCTTTCATGTGGATTCGGTGAGCCCATTGGTCTAGTCTCGTTCTGCTCAATTTCAAGACTTATGGCAGAGGTGCAGGGGCAGCCAAAAACAGCGGACTGTGGCATGCGTTGTGACCAAGCAGGTGTGGAGGCGTGCAGCACATGGGGGTCCTGTCGTTAAGCTTAGTGGGCATGTACAGATCTTCCCTGTCCACGTTACAGATGCAGCTGATCTCCATGTTGTACCACAGCGATTGAAAGTGGACTGGCAATCGAGGGCTACAGGTGTGTAAAGGTGTTACTCCTTCATAGAACATCAAAAGGCTCCATGTTCTCCAGATGATTGGTGTGTAGGCTCCTCCTCAGCTTCACAATTTGTGGTGCTACACCTGAGCCGAAACCGCCACCTGACCATTATTATGACATTGCCCATTCATGGAGCGTCATTCTCTGACAAAGGAAGAATTTGATTGCCTTCTCAAGTTCCAGCTAAATGAACAGTACGGAGCTGAGGCACTGGTCCCTCCTCCTCCTCTTCCTCCTCCTCCCCCTTGCGCTAGGTCTGTCCCAGCAAGTGGACCTCCCAGATGGGCCACCTGTCACACAAATGGGCCCATCTACACACCTGCATCAAATTGATAACAAGTGCAGGCAAGGTCAACCCCCTCCCACCCCCCGTAACCCCACTTAGGGCACCCATCGAACGAGTGCACAGCAGTAGATAGCTAGAACTAGATAGATAGAACGAGTGCTCCTCATTCCACCAAAACAGAAAAGGTTTTGGTTCGAAGCATAAGCTTGGGGTTGCGCAAGTGATCCCGCCTAGTTTGTCCAAACCATGTGCTCATCAAGGTGGAGATAGATATCAAACCGGTGGTGACTCTGGGCTGCAAGCCACAAAACAAAGGCGCAACGTCAAGGAAACACTTAGTCATATGGATCAAAAGTCGCACAGCCGCCACATTTCTGGTTAAGGTGGATAATGGGTCTGCAAAACAAACTGCTCAAAGTTGGTGCATGGATGGGTGATGGGGTTGGATACAACACAAGTCACACTAAGTACCCAGGGCGTCATGTGGCATAATTTGATTTTCAAATTTTCAAATCATTTCAGTTTTCAACACGCAAGATACAACATGAGCAGTAAAACACATTATGTGTGATGTGCATGAATCCACAGTCTACCTGCTTGGTCACCTGTCATATGTGTAACAAAGCAAATCTGACTGTTCTGCCCTTCTGCTGTGCATGCTGCTTTAAAACGAGAGGTGCATACTGTCTGTGAGACCCCAAATCCTGCTTACGCCCCCCCCCCTGCTGGGGAGTGGAAAGGGGGGATGCTGCACACATGTTGGTGTGTGTGTGTGTGTGTGTGTGTTGTGTGTGTGTGTGTGTATGCACTGCACCAGAATGCCCTACAGTGCCCAGAAAAAAGTGGCCTTTTCCACCGGAAGGACCAGGACACTGTATGGTTCTTCTGGTGCGGGGCGTGGTTAGCAGTTTCTGGGCATTATCAAAATTTGGCATGGCACCAGGTAACCACATAGTGGACAAACGCCCATGCACCACTGATACTGACAGCACATATCAATAATTCAAGCCGACTTCAACCCTGTGTTTCGCATCCCAATACAACACACGAGACCTTGCTGTACCATGCTATGGCACACTGACAATAAACAAGCAATTTGCATAATCGGAGGCCAACTCCACAGCCGAGCCCTCTTCATTACAAGCATTCGTACTTCCAGTTAATGGAACCCAACAACCCCACACAATGTATCGCAGAGACACACAAACATAACCTAGCAAGCATACACCGAGATCTGCCTCTGGGTTAGCCGTTTCTGGGCATTGTCGCCGCAACAAGGTGCAGCTTCTTCCCCAGCATATGTGCTCTGCTGTCCTGTGAACCCATAAGTGCATCGCTGCATGTGTGCTTGGGGGCAGCGGTGTGTGGATACACAGGTGCATGGGCGCAAAGGGCATGCACTGTGTCTGCACAGGTCCTCCTGACAGTGCAGAACACCGTGTTGTGAGCCAGACTTGGTACCAGTCCCTGGTATGTATGCTTTGCAACGGGATGCATACATGATAGGCACCGGCGCATCCTGGCATGATAGGCACCAGGGCTCAAGTGTCAGTGCCAGTGGGGCCAGGTTGATCAAGACTTTTTCACGAACAGTCCTCCAAGTGTAAGTCAGGTGGTGCAACCCCTGTATCCAGAGACAGTCTGCCATCGGATGGTTTGCACCCGTGGTTTCTGAGCTGTTACCTGCAGCCGCTGTCCGTCAGCCTGTGCTCACAGCCGCTGTCATGAAGCCCACAGTCGTTAGTACGTGGCTTTCCATCTGATCCACCAACAGCTGATGAATGTCTGCATGTCTGCATCGATGGCCCACAATGCCTGGGAAGTGGTGTTTCCATTTTAACTTCTTGGCAGTGTATGGCCTTTGACACAAGCACACATCTGTTGTTCAGGCCGCCGCAGCATTGGCTATGCTGGCCTTGGGAGTGATTGCCCTGCACCGCGTCAGCCGTGCTCAGCAGGTCTGGCTTGCATTGTTCCAGAAGTGTAGGCCCAGTTTCCAAGCACTGCACCCAATACAACGATGCGAGACTGCATTGCTTGGCCGAGCACCAGCCAATCCTCCACCTTGTTATGACCATTAGATTATGTGGGTGTCTAGACTGCGCTGCGGATTTTGTGTCTTGTATCCTTTTTCGATTAATGGTCCAAGAAGACGACAATGAGCAAGAAGAAAGGATTTGCTCATTTTCATACCCCCAATCTTGACAATAGTTGTACAGCCACACAACTGCGAAGAACTGCACCAAGAAACCACGGAATGTCAGTGATCAAGGATGCAAGCATCTTGCGGAAGCGTGGCACGCACAGTGGGCATCATAGCCCCCTACACTTTTGCTCCCGGCCACACTCTCACCTTCTGGTGCTGTGGCTGACTATCTGCCATACATCTTTTCATGGAGCCTATTTTCTAACGTCTGGGGTTTGGGTACACCCAACTACAGATTTGAATTCAGGTTTGCAGTACGATTCACTGTGCAGCTCAAGCCCCCGCCTGCAGGCTCAAATGCAAACATCGGAAGAAGATAGCAAGAGGATCAGCAACAGAATGTCGGTTTTGCATGCACCAAACCAGGCCTCTGAACAATATGAAGAGTCCAGACACGCCAATTGGGGAAGTGCTTGCAGCGTGGGCGCACTGCCCCCCAAAACGCCGGAATGTTCCCCATCTAGAATGGTCCCCATTTCTGATGGACATGCAACTAGCCTCTGGCAAACCATGTTGTGCCAAATGTGAGGCTGATGCCACCCCACCCTACCCCCGAAATACAACATGTATGAGCACCGCCCGCGGGTTGTGTTGTGCATTGGTCCCCCATCAATAGGCTACACAAATGGCGTTGTGACAAACGCGGACGCAAAAGCCAAGGGCTTTTCAGCGTTGTGTTGCTGACTGTTCTCCACTGGCAGCCTACGCTACAGCCTTTGGGGCAGAAGTATTGATATCAAGACCATTGGGTTGGGCAAGAGCCACAAAAAGTAATTGTAGGATAAGGGTCAACAATGGGCTGGTGGCATACCCTGGAAATCAGGGTCCTGTTTGTGACAATCCCCTTGAAGGGCAGCTACACTCCCAAATTCAGATTTAGGCACCACAGGGGGTGCCCAGGTGCAGTCCCTGACCCTCCCCCCTCTCTGGGGGGCCAAAATGTTTAACAGGTCCCAACCATAGTACAAGCCAATATTGAGAATTTGGCTTGCGCCGAAAAATTTTGGTGCCCCATGTGAAGGGGCTGGTAAAACCGGTCACCCCATGTGTTTATTTGGCATTTTCTCTAGCCCCCCCAAGAAGACCGGATTTGTGCAGCCATTTTTGATTACGTCCCCCCTGTTGGGGACCCCCGACAACGCAGGGGTTATGCAACCATGTCCGATTTACAGCATACACATATTTCATTTTACTCCGCTCCTATGTATGTCCCATAGTTGCCACAAGACTATTGCTATCCCCGGATGTTTTGGCCTCCCTTGCGCCTACCGAATCGCCGCCATCTAGCGAGGCCGCCCCACCTGCTACGGGCTATGTTGAAGATATTCAAGATTCGTTGCTGATTCGGGCACCTGACAATCTACCGAACTCAGCTAAACCAAACCTATGGTGGCGTGTAAGAGTATATTGGGCGCTAGATCGGGCAAGACGAGGCGCTATACAAATGCCGTCTGTTGCTCATTGAAGATCCCACCCTTGAGCTCAGCCCCGGCTTGATGTGGTGGTGCTCTAGGTGCAAACGCCGGTGGTTACATAGTCCTTATGCTCCTCAATTTTGGGGGCTAAGACACTAGAGGTAGCACAAGTTTTGCACTGGACGGGAAGGATACTGATGATAAAGTACAATACCCTGGCCACCCATGGCCACATGGTCAAACTGGAGGCTACGGTGCACAACTTTTGGCAACCGCCCACAGAGCAAGTTGAGGCTCAAGCACAATGGTTGTTGGGCACAGACTTGCCAAAGAGCGTTCCCAAAATTCTATATGAGGCCCCTTCCTGTCTCCCCAATTGGCCCGCCTTGGAAGCCGACACTGGACAAAGTGCATTGTCTTGCTATTTCGAGAATTGTAATCAACAAGTTGGCATTCGTGCAATGCATGGACATGTGGCTCGGCACTTTTTGCTGGGCTACAAGTGGCCCAACTAGGGCGGTCCTTAAGGGACGAGATTTTTTTTTGTTAAGGACCGCCCTTAAGGACCGCCCCAAGAGGCCTTTTTGCATTGGCCCAACGTGGGCCATGTCTATTCCCCTTTTTGGGGGATCCCTGAGAAAGCCGGGGTTACGTGGCAATCCCACCCCCTTTTGGGCCCCCGAGACGGTAGGGGTGAGGCAGCCACTTCTGATTTTGTCCCCGAGCGTGGCGTTCGGGATCCAATCCACGCTTTGTTGCGTGGCCCCTCGAGTTGGGGTTAGGGACTCTCAATCCACGCTTCGTTGCGTGGCCCCTGGAGTTGTGGTTAGGGACTCTCAATCGACGCTTCGTTGTGTGGCCTCTCGAGTTGGGGTTAGGGACTCACAATCCACGCTTTGTTGCGTGGCCCCTCGAGATGGGGCTAGGGATTCACAATCCACGCTTCGTTGCGTGGCCCCTTGAGTTGGGGCTAGGGACTCTCAATCCACGCTTCGTTGCGTGGCCCCTCGAGATGGGGCTAGGGATTCACAATCCACGCTTTGTTGCATGGCCCCTCGAGTTGGGGCTAGGGACTCTCAATCCACGCTTTGTGACGTGGCCCCTCGAGTTGGAGTTAGGGACCAACAATCCACGCTTTGTTGCGTGGCCCCTCGAGTTGGGGTTAGGGACCAACAATCCACGCTTTGTTGCGTGGCCCCTCGAGTTGGGGTTAGGGACTCTCAATCCATGCGTTGTTGCGTGGCCCCTGGAGTTGGGGCTAGGGACTCTCAATCCACGCTTTGTTGTGTGGCCCCTCGATATGGGGTTAGGGACTCTCAATCCACGCTTCGTTGCGTGGCCCCTGGAGTTGGGGCTAGGGACTCTCAATCCACGCTTTGTTGTGTGGCCCCTGGATTTGGGGCTAGGGACTCACAATTCCCGCTTTGTTGCGTGGCCCCTGGATTTTGGGCTAGGGACTCACAATCCACGCTCTGTTGTGTGGCCCCTCGAGTTGGGGTTAGGGACTCACAATCCACGCTTTGTGGTGTGGGCCCTCGAGTTGGGACTAGGGACTCACAATCCACGCTTTGTTGTGTGGGCCCTCGAGCTACGTGACGACTACTGACTTTGGCCAAAGCATGGAGCGCATGTGTGACACATTGTGGGTAAGGTGCACTAGGGAGGCAGCAAAGGATTGGGGGCCGTTTGAGGTGTTTGATGAGCTCCGGAAGACCCGTTTCCGCCCGCGGAAGCGGAAGCAAGGGCATGCAACTGAGTTGGAAGATGGTGGTTTGCTTGGGTTTGCTGTTTTCAAGGATTTGCAAATTTCTTTCAAAGAGGATGCTCAGGTAGAGGTTCATTTGAACATTCAAGATTTGTTGGTTGTCCCGAAGAGGGCAACGTGTCACACCGATATTGGCGATGTGTATGGGGTGGGGTTGGAGGGTGAGGACGAAGATAGTGACGCCGAGGATTTGGAGCAGCCGGGTGAAGTCGCTAGTAGTTCCTCTTCTGACCTTCGTAACCCACCAACCGTCCCCTCTACCTCTTCTAACCCTGTCCCGCAGTTGGTGTTCGCGTATGATGTGGATGAGGCGGTGTTGAAGGCAATGGAGAGTGGCAAATTGCATGACTAGACTAAAGTTGAGTTTAAGGCCATTTGTAGGATGCATGGTTTGAGTGTCAACGGGGGGAAGGGTGAGCTTATGGAGCGTGTTAGGGTGCACTTCCAGAGGTTGTACCAGCTGTAGAGAGTTTGTTATGAGTTGTGCCACCGGCGATGGAAAATTCGGGTGGTCGAACGCCGTGTCACTGCATTTGATGGAAAACAACATTGCTCCTGTTCATGTTGAATCGTGCAGGGTGTGAGGTAGGGTTCGGATGCTATCATTGAACACATGTGGGGCTAGAATCATGTGGTTGTGTGCTTGCACAATTTTTGGGCTAAGGACTCATGGTTGAACAATTGGGAACACCTGGGTGAAGACATGTAATGTCCACGGGCTCTTTTGAAAAACCCATGTTTTGGAACAACTTTTTTTTCTCCCGTTCAGGACCGCCCTCAGCCCAACCGGCAAATAGCACAACGAGACCTTTGTGGGTCATGTGCATCAAAGTGCACAACACTCATGGTTGGCCGGAAGATGCGCACTATATGCCCGCATGGAAAGATTAATTTGTGTTTCACCGGTGCGGCAAAGGGCTCACCAAGCAACCCTTGCACAAATGTCCCTGTGCGGTGCCCTGTTGTAATGTGCCGTAGGTGGATGTGTACGGACGTCATTGAAAGTCACATGCGGGAGCACCACCCCAACAGTGTGAGGTGGTGTTTGTGTTGTCGGCCGCCGAACGTGCAGCAGTGACACAATCTGAATCCAAGACAAAGAAGGGGGATGCTTGCAATCCAAAGTTCAAGGCGCCACAACCCCTACCTCTTCCTGTGGCGTCTGCAGTGGCTCCTAGAAGTGCATCCCGTAGTGGGAGCAATAGCAGCAACAATAGCAGCAGCAGTAGTAGTAGGAGCAATAGTAGCAACAGCAACAGCAGTAGCACCTTTGGCCCCGGTGGCTCGAAGCACTACCCTTCTGAGAGTGCATGTGGGACCACGAGTGGTCACCCTTTGTAGCAAACAACCCCTGCCAAAGGCAATGTTCCGGAACACCCCGGCACCAAAGCGGCGGAAGATTGCGACGAGGGCTCATCCTATGCCAACCTGCCCCGATTCCTCTAATTTAGAGTGAAATATGTTTGTATGAAGGTCACTTGAATGTTGTATGTATTTGTTCTAAGTAGTTAGTGGCATGCGCGGTAGGACTAGTTGGCCGCACACAATGGCACGGGGAGGGAGTCCTGGCCCGCCATATCCATAAGGGACTCCTCATTTGCGTCGGCTGAACTAGTAGAGGCTCGAAAGGCCACCACACATAGAAGTAGGTGTGAAACGCCAAACGACGCGAAAACACCGCCTCACGGACTGGGACCCCTTGCGATGGTGATACAAAACACGAAACGGTCAAAATGGCCTCACGGCCTTGGGCGCCTATGGGGTCTTTGGTGCGGGCCGTGCCAAAGAGGTCTCTTCCCCCCCCCCCCCCGGCAAAGGTGTGGGTGGCTACAACCACCGTGACACTAGTGAGGAGGGGGAGTGGAGACCTCTGTTGTTGTATGCTCACCCCTTAGGCCACCGCATCCATGCCACTTTGTTCATAGCAAGGTTTATGAGAAATGATATGGGTGGAGATCATTATGAGATGGTCGGCAAGGTTGCCTTTGGCGTGTGTAGACCGGGAGGTGGCTGCACGGGGTACGCGGGTGTGAATATTGCCTAGACACCACAGTGGTTCAAAGAAGGGGTGGTTTTGGTCCCCGCGCCCCCACACCCCACAACCCCCCTTCAAGGGGCCAAAATGTTTAAAGGGCGCCCGGGTCACCTGGACCTGGGTGTGCCCCATGTGAGGCACAGCCTGCAGCCTGCAGGCAAAAGCTTGTAGCAGGCAAGGGTTCTTCATACAACACACTCAAGGTACACGTTTCAACACAGAGCACCATCTCAACCTAAATGTGCATGTGTGCCATGTGGGTGGGGTGCAGCAGCGACAGAAGTGGCAGCTCTGGCACACCGGGATTGGAGCAATCAGCCGCAGGTGTACGGGCCAATCTCTTGACGCCCCAGAAACCTCAGACTTTGGTGTGGAATCTGTATTTATGATGAGCTGAGCTGTTCGTGCCTGATTTCTGAGCAAATTGAGGCCATATCCCCATATCCCTCTGGCACAATATGCACAAACATGCTGTCTTTTTGGGAGCAATACTGTGAGCCGGGTGTCTGTGTTGTGTGTTTGTATTGGGGGTGGGAGTGGGAGCCGACGGTGTGATGCTGGTGGTAGTGGTGATGGTGGTGGTGGTGGTGGTGGTGGTGGTGGTGGTGGTGGTGGTGGTGGTGGTGGTGGTTGTTTTGGTTGTTCTATTATTGATGGTGCTGTGGTGCACGTCCGGGTGCTGGTGCTGGCGCTGGTGCTGGTGCTGGCGCTGGCGCTGTTATGGTTGGTTCTGTTATCGGAGGCCCTCACACAAAAGAGAACATGGATTTTTGTCCGGCTGAATTCTTCTGGTGTGGAAAACCGTAGACCAGCTGCTCATTCTACAGCGCTGCATAGCTCCCCCCCTGCCCCCCCTTTTAGGAAGCCTCCCCTTCTCCCCGAAGAAGATTCTGATGATGGTAGTATGTCAACAAGCCACCCCTCTTTTCAAGTACACCAAAGTGGCCCAAGTGGTCCAAACCTGTGGCCGTATTCGGCAGCCAGAGCTCTGCAACATCAGCCATTGTCTGAAGAGTGAGTGGAGGTGCTGTGGGATTTCCCCACAATGCCCACAACCACACCCCATCCACGTGTTGCCATGCTCGAAGTCTAGACTGCCCGCCACCCCCTGTTTGCTGATCACAGCTTATGTTTCTGAAGCCTGCTCTCCTGCTCTTAACAGGCCTGTGATACCAATGCAGCCCTGGTTTCACTTGCAATTGCTGGTATGAACCATGTGTTATTTGCGGGGAATTGACATTGGGGGCCATGTGACATGGAAAGCCATGTGTAATTGGGTGGTATGTGTCATTGGTGGCCATGTGGGACAATTATAGAAGGGGGGGGGGTTTGAAAAGAGAACCTGACAGCGGCCCTCTGTACTGATGCAAGAGCAGGGGGGGGCCTGGGGTCATTCCTCCAAAAATGGCGAGCTGCTGCGGAGTGGGGTGGGGGGAGCTGGGGGGCTGGCACCTGCGGGAGTCGCATATGATGTGCAATGGCCTCCTTCGTTGCATGACATCATAATTCACCAGATTTTTGCCGTTTGTCATCCCAATCCTTGCTGAGGGGCCACTGAGAAATCGGGCCAAGGGTAGAGCATTTGGAATCTCCCTCCACAAGAACAATTCAATTCAGTCATAGGTCTTGAGGGTAACCAAAAGTGTGCAGTGTACAATTCCAGCTGACCAGGGCCCTCACGGGCTGCGTTCCAACGGGAATGAGATCAAGACCGGAGTTGACGTTACAGTGGTGAACAAAAGGGGTAAATTGGGAAACAAGTGGGTGGGTGGGTGGGTGTGCAGAGACAGGCTGATGCAGGGCAATGGCACATGACCGATACCCTTCATTACACGTCCCCCAATGACCCTGATACATACCGCCCCTTGACAGGTGATCCCCAAGGGGATGTGATCCGCAATGACACATGATTTACAATGGCATGCAACACTCACCGAAACATAGCCCTCAATAACAAATGACCCCCAGTGACACATGGCACAGCGACACACTTCATGAGAAATAGCACCCAATGGCACCGACGTGCCTTCCCGGTTTGACCGCGGCCCTTGGCACCTGAGGCGAGGCCCCACAATATGACCCAGTGTGTCACTGACTCGGTTTTGGTGAAGGCGGCTGGGGCTCTTGTTTGGTCGTGTTTTATTGAGACAAGGGGAATGTCATGGGATGCTTCTTCAGTTGTTGTTGGTTCTCTTTGCAACCGCCATCCACATGTCCATTTGACTGGCAACTGTCAGGTACCCTGGATGCAACAGCCGTCAATACCCTTGGATGCAACGTTGCCAGGCTCGCGCATGGTTGATTCGGCCGACCAGGGAAACCAGCGCTTGCATCACGAGTTGCTGGTAGCCATGCAAGCGCTTGGCCGCTGCATTTGAGATAAGCGACGGGGTGTTGTTGGTGGTTGGGAAGTGAACCAACGACGGTCGGAGGCTTTGTCTGAAGTTCATCATGATTCCTGCTCCCCTCCGACTCCTTGTCACGGCCACTCGGCGTGTCAGTGTCTTGTCATTTCTTTGCTTTGACTGCGGTGTTGCAGGCTCTCGAGACGGGCTGGAAGGCGCTGATGCCGGGGCGCTGAAAGGTTTCGAGGCTGAGGTCCAGGGGGTTGAGGATGGGGACCTGTCAATGGATGATGTGAACCAGGCCCAGGAGATGGGGCTGGACGCCGATGAGGACCCAGTGTTGCATCAGCTTGCGGATGACGTGGAGCACTTCCTGGAGGACAATGATGGGGACTGGGAACCAGAGCAACTGCCCGAGCTGTGGGATGTCGACATTGAGGATGAGGAGACGCCCATTGAACTGCTGCCGAAGGTTTTCCCCAGGGGACCAAAATAAATGGAAGCCACATTTTCACACATTTCGCTGCATTTTTTCACACTTCTGTCGGGCAGAGTTCAGAGATAGCGAAATTTGGTATTACAGAATTTGGAGTTAGAAAAAAACTCAGTCCAAATCATCCTTTGGTGTTGAAGGCACAGTGTGTGCAATGTGCTGCCGGATTGTTTGTCAATGTGCATAACCTGTGTTTTCCAGTCCACAACAACTCCCCCCCATTGTGCAACAATGTCAACCAAGGTGATGGGGGGGATTTTGCCAGGGGAGAAATCTGCCGCAAAGAAAAATGGAGAAATAACCTCCAAGAGGGTTGTCAGAGAATCACCGCGATTTCGAGAATTTGACTTTTTCCGAAAGCCTGCTGTCGACTCTGGGATGGATTTGGGTCCTCGTTTGGGGACAATACAGGTAGTCTACCACCCATAGGGACCCCCATAGCGGCTGCTGGACCCATGTAGCCAGGGATCACCCCCCAAGACCCCCCGAAATTGCTCTTGTAGGCTGTTTAGTTGCACTTGAAAATGGTCGAAAATTGGACTGTATCCAACCACCCGATGTCAGCTCCGGGCGGGTTTTCAGATCATATTTGGTGACAAAACGGGTATGCCTTTTGGTCATCGTTTGGTGACAATGCGGGTACTCGAGCACCCACAGGCGTAACGTAACACGTAACGGCTGCTAAGCCCAGGTAGTCAGAGCCATGGGCCCCGCGAAAGCTCCAAAATTGTTGTCTAGAGGCTATTCAGTGGCATTTGAAAATTTATGAAAATTTGATTTTTCCCGAAGGCCTTCCGACGGCCTCGAGGTGGGTCGGGGTCACCATTTGGTGACAATGCAGGTACTCTCGCGCCTTAGGGACCCATATAGCGGCTGCTAGGCCCATGTAGCCAGGGCCATGGCCCCCCCGAAGGCCCCTTGCTGTTTGGTGGCAGTTGCAACCTTAGGACATCTTTGAGATTGGTTTGGGTCGACATTTTCGATCATGGTGAAATACCCCATGCAAAACAATGATTTGGATTTTCTTTGTGTGTTTCTAACACCATCGGGCCATGGTGTGTTGTGTGTGTGGGGAGGCGTTGGGTTTCCAAGGCAATGGTGTAGTTTTCAGCCTCAACGGCTCAAATAGTAAAATTTTCAAAACCAATTTTTCTGTCGGCGTGAAGACCCATAGTGCTCAAATACAAGCTTGAATTAAATGCTGGTGTGCCACTGGTCAAATCAAAAATACACGCGTTTATTCGTTTATTTTTCGAAAATGCCGGATTTGGGCAACCACCATTTTTTATCGACGTTTATTGATGTTTAGTTGTGTTTTCTCATATTCCCGCATTGCTCAGGGAAGGTTTTGGGCTTTATTGCTGTGCAATTTCTTCGATTTTCATCATTTTGGGTGTTTGTCAACTTCGGACCACACAGGGCAAAAGGGTCATACACCTACTCCTCCGCAGCGTAAACATCGCCTGCCAACTAGGGAGACCCATGAGGGCGCTCATCGTTTTTTTTATATCAAGGGAGCCACCTCCAACCGCTGTTGGTTACCCTTGAACCGCAGTCGGCTTTTCGGCAATTCTATGCATGATTAGAGATGGTGTTGGATCCCTTTGCAGTGCGATTTATTTGTCTCTTGTGATCATGGGTCCTTTTTAGTCACGTTTTCCTGTCGTGATCCTTGGGATGGGTGGTGATGTATGGATGCGGCCGCTCGGTCCAGTGGCGCCCGAGGGTGTGCATTGGATGCACTTCCCTAATGTTGCCGCCGCTCTCCGCCACTTGCATTCCCCATTGAATGTAAGGATTGTCATTTCCGCGTGCATGATGTACCATGGATGGCATTTGTACCCGCTACGCGGTGAGGATGCCCCCATCTAGCGTTGTGCCCAAGCCGCGCAAGTTTACAACGGAGTGGCTTCTTACTCGTCCGTGGCTGCGGTACGATGCCGTGTGTGTGCTCATGTGGTGTGCCGCTTGTCGTGCACATCCACAACTTGGGCACTAAGTTTCGTTCGTCCAGACAACGTCCAATTTTCAGTGTGGTCCATTAAACAACATCAGTGGTCCAGCACGCACTGTGTGTCGCTCGCCTTATGGTAGTTGGGTGGGCGTTTCACATCAGTCATTCAGGCATTGCCCCCCCATGTGCTGGACGGCATTTTGGCATTGTTCTGTACTGTGTACAAAATCGTGCAACGCTCTTGTCCCCTGACACATCTGGAAGGGGATGCCGAGCTAGTGGCACTCAACAAAGGCACCATTACCGCGGGTTATCACTCCCGCATGTGTATAGTGACCAAGTTGGCCATCAGACATTAGACATCAAATTTTTATGCACTGCCATTACCCAAACCATAAACCCACCTCACCCACCCCCCCTTGTGATGTAGTACACCCCCCCCCCAATGGACGATGCCCCCCCCAACAATGGTTCCCCGCCCCCCCCTCTGGCCCTTCCCTAGTCCTTCCACCCCCCCCCCCACTCATGAGTTCTTCCCTGCATCCGGACGTATGGAAAATGATTTGGAAAAGACCCCCCGCTTGGTGTTGTGTGTTTGTTTGTAGGAGGTATGGAAACCGCACCCACCCACTACACTCTTCAAGGTGTAGATTTTCCTTTTGTGGCCTCAACCCTAGCGTTGTAGGGCCATGAGACACCATTGCACCGTAAACCAATAGATTTGGCGCATGTATAGGCATATGTGCTTCCAAACACAGACATACACACACACACACACACACACACACACGCACACACTTAGGCATAGGCACTGTGGGGGTGCCCTTGCTTCAAGCCTTGGTTGGGGGGGTTGCCTTTCCTTTCTTTACACGTTTTTCACCGGGGGGGGGGAGGGGGGGCTTGAGAGAACTGCCTAGGGGGGGGGATCAGTCAGGGGTGTGGGAGGGTGTTCTTTTCTTTATCTCATAGGTGTTGCTTTTCATGCAATAAAAATGACACCAATGAAAATGATCATTTCACAACTTCCATAGGTCCCGATGCGTCCCCATAGGTCCTTGTATGTCCCCAAAGGTCCCCAAAACTCCCCATAGGTCCCCAAAGGGCCCAGCGGTCCACAAGGGCCCCCATAGGTCCCCAAAGGTCCCATAGGTCCCCATAGGTCCCCTAGTCTAGAGTGTACAGCCCACGCGATGATTCCTAGGGGGGTCTACACCCCCCTAGGAATCATCGCGTGCCCTTTGAAATTTATAGGCGGGGGCTATAAAACTGAAGCGGGTCCTACAGGGACCTATGGAGACACACCACAACACTGCACAGCATAGCATGGTACACCTCCAATATGGGGCCTTTTTCCGGATTCTGGTTGTTTAGTTTTTTTTCCAGCTTTTCCATGTTGGCTTGATCTTTCCCAACCCCTTCATTTTTTTTAGTTTTTTCTTGCGTTGGGGGGGGGATCAACATTTTGCACACCCATTTTGACGCCAACCCCGGCCCCCCCCCCTTCCTCCAAGCATCATACCTACATCGGGCATATCACGCATCTTGTTGTATACACCGCAAACACAACATGCCACATCAAATATCAGACATCAAACTTTATACACAATCCTGACTCCCGCCCCTTTGCTGTAGAGATTGTGCGCTTCATTGCGGAGCCATTCCGTGCTGCACAGGGAGAGAATGTGAAGGACTATCAATTTTTTGCACTTGCGTCCAACCCCTGCACCGACCGCTCCTCGAAGAAGGAAGAGCATTTTTATGTTCGTATGGTTGTGGATGCAATGATGGCTACCAATTTTTTCTCATGTCAATCCCTCCCCTCCGGTATAGCCCAAGGTATTGGCATCGCATTGAAGCGCAGTATGGCCCATGGTGGGATGGAGTTGGGCGTTGGGACCCCGAAGCTCTTTTTGTATTGTGGGGATGGGGCAAGTGTGGCCCAAGGGCAGCATGGTGCTATTATTGCTATCCTTGGTAACCTCCAACAACAAGTTGCTCGGCATGACGTGGTTGTGCCATACCACGCGTCCTGCCACCAGTGTGACTTGGCCTTTAAGAGTGCCCTTACCTCTGAGGTATTATTAGCATGCAAGCCAAAAAACAAGGAAACCAACAACGCACAGAGGAAAAACCTTTTTCAGTTGAACGAAGGTCTCGAAACAGTGATTGACAAAATCGAAGAATAAACAGCATGGGATTAGAAGAATAAACAGCATGCGATGAGATTTGTCCCAAAATTGAACAATGACATCCTGCAATGAACCAGGAATATACCGCACCCAAGGAAACATGTCTGAAAAACATGCAGGCATATCCGAACATGTATCAGAAAATTATACAAAGCTGAATGGCACCAATCACATGCAACAATATTGTTTCCTATGAACCTGCAATGGAAGGATTAGGAGAAAGGAGGCATGCATTAGCAAAAATGGCCATTTTTGTAAACAATTTGTCAAAAAACAAGGGGAAAAAACAAAAAAATTTCACCAAAATAAACAAGGTACTGCTCACCGGTCAAATGGCCTTTTTGAATGTTGTTTATTCCAAGCTTGCTCAAATATCACATGGACAGGGGCACGTATCGTGCGGCGGACGGCACCTGCGGTGCACAATTTGGGTCATTATCTTGGAATGGAGGCAACATAGTGGTACGTGCACACATGCGTTTTTTTTGTAAGTTATACCCTTGTATGCCTTTTTTCCCCTAGTTTTGCTACTATTTTTACCTTTTTTGGCATTTTCCCCCACAAATGGTGCACTTGTTGCCTGTCACGCCTTGTGGCGCGCACCGTGCCGTGTGAGCGGTGGGGGAGGGGCCCCGCCGCGCCCGCCGGCAGGTGTGTGGAATCTCCTCCGTACCTGCGGAAGGGAACCTGCCGAACTGATCGTTAAACGACCTTTTCGTTCGAATTTGACTGCACATCGGTAAAGTTTGGGTCTAACCTGAGGTCGCCCCTCTTGGGCTTCTTTTCCTAAATGCGCGGATTTGGAGACCCGGAAATTGATCGCCAAAAATTTTTTTCTCAAAAAAAAATTTGCGCCGGCATAATCCTGGACGGCATCCAAAAGCGATCCAAATAGCAATTGGAATTTCAGTCAACGGATCCGTTTTGGCCGTTTGGGGACGCGTTTTTGTGTTGAAAATTTCGTATTTTTCGGAATGCGGGTTAACTGGCGACCGTCCAAGCGCCTTGGCAGTGGCTCACCTGGCCCTAATTCAAGCACTGTCATCTCCGGACAGCTCCCGGGGTCAGGGAAAAAAAATAGGCTCAAACCGACTCGGTGGCGCTGAGATACGGCCGTTTCGGTGAGACCGATTTTGGCGAAAAACTGCATTTTTGCAATCGTGGACCTTACGGAATTGGGCGCCGTGCGAATACAACCTTGAGATACGTGGCCGCCCCCGGACCAAATCGAAGCCCTACTGTTCCCTTTCGATTTGTAGTATGTGGTTTTGTGCGTGCTTAGATATAGTCATAGAACCGGAGCAGTCTAGTGGGGGGTTTCAGAGCACGCTGTCAGTAGCCGAAACCAGCTGCGTTTTTATGCAATCATGGGTCTCCCCCCAAGTGGTATTGCCCGGAGCCTCGGATCCACTTGCCTTGAAACCTTTCTTATCAAGGTCCTTCGTGGTGCGTAGCATGTGTTGGGTTGGTATTTGGGTCCGCGGAGGTGTAAAATGTAGCCATTCTATGCGTGGGAGGTTTGATATTTGCGAGTTTTGTTAAAGTCGCGCAGTCACGTATATTGGGCGGCATTTGGACATGTTGTGGAGTTAAGCCTTGGGACCAAGCTCAAAGCATTCCTTGACACATGTAGAAGAGATTGGCCGGGGGGTAGTATTTGGCAGCTCCGAATATTTGTCGCAAAAATTATGCCAAAATGTACTTTTTTGGTGTTACAGATGGCTGTTGTTTTTACCATTTTTAAAGTGATTGGTTGAAATTTGTATTCGGTGGTCCCTTGGAGTTTGTCCAGGGGCCAAAGCGAATGTGTTTGCGTAAGATGGACCAATAAACCTGAGAGGGCGTGGTGTGTCCCCCCATCAAGTGCTATAATCAAGGCAGTTGGTGAGTTGGGGGTTTTGCGGTCGTTGCAGCACACAGTGGAAGCTTTGAAGCGTGGACACGGAGATAAATTACGATCCGATGACAATGTGAGCCCAATGAAACCAAAAACGACGCACTTCGAAGCAGTACACTGTTGGTGTTCCCATACAATGAAGGTGGTACAAAACGAGCATTGGCTATTCTGTGAAAAAAATTCATTTGTGAATGCGATTTATTGGGGTTGATTTTCGAAACCGCACCGCCATGACAACGTAGGGCTTCCTCCAGCGCACAGCCTTGATTCATTGCATCCAAACAAAGGGTGAACATCCGAGGTATGATGTGTCTAAAGTGGGCACAGGTGATGGAGAGGAGCTTTGTGCATGCTAGGCTGGGCCGTTGATAAAAAAAGAATGTAAAAATTGTGCAACAATGTGAACCAATGACAAAAAGAAAAAACCGTTCCTAGGCTTGGGAAGGGGGAGCGTAGCGAGCCGTGCCCAAGCCTAGCCAAACGACCGATGCCCAGGACTCCCCTAAATTTATTGTTTTATTGTTTTAGTTATTATTTCCACCGATCTTGTATGAAGCATTTATGAAATTTCTCGTTGTAGAGGACCAAACGCGCGAGATTGGTGCGCTATGACTTCCTGCCGACAAGCATATGTGTTGAAAATGATATAGTGATAAGCTGTGTGCAGTTTGTAACCGGACATACAGACACCAAATGCAAAAACAAAAACAAAAGAGTGGCATGAAATACTATAAGGTAGCAAAGTGGATGGTCTGGAATTATACCTTGTTTCAGTGGCATACCAGATTAAAAATATGTCCCCTGTTGTTATCCATATTCACTTGATGTTCCACTAGGACTGGTCATGGCCGTAGTTGCATAGACACGGGGAGGGGTCGGCACAACTACCGAGACTCGACCCGATCATGTCGTACCTCGTACCACGACGTGGAAGAAATGTCAGAAATGGTAGGACCCAAGTGTTTGTTCTCAATGATTTCCTAGAGTAGTACGTCAACGACAGTGGTGCCCAAACGAGTCATTTGTCATGCTCTTGCAAACCTGTGAAGGGGAAAGGACACCAATGTTAGAGAATGTGATAATGCGTAGATTTGCGGAATGAGAAGGATAACCACATGTGCGTCCAACACTACACTACACTGCACTCGCCCACCCGTCCCATTGTTATTTTCATTGTGCCTTTCTTGCATTAGCCTTTTCTACACTCTCTTGTCAATTCTCCATGGGCCGACATCGGGAGCCATTTAACCCAACAAAGCATACGAACGTACAAGAATTCAGGTCCCTGGGACATACGGAATGCATCAGACTTAAAAAAAAAATTCCCCGTATACCAGCAGGGGTTGCAAGGTGCAGAATTCAGGTTCGTGGGACATATGGAATGCATCGGACTAAAAGAAAAAAATCCCGGTGTAACAGCAGGGGTTGAAGGGTGCAGACTTCAGGACCCTGGGACATATGGAATGCATCACACTAAAAAAAATTTTCTTGGTATACCAGCAGGGGTTGCAGGGTGCAAAATTCAGGTCCTTGGGACATATGGAATGCATCAGCAGGGATTGCAGGGTGTAGAATTCAGGTCCCTGGGACATATGGAATGCATCAAACTAAAAATACAAAATTCATGGTATACCAGCAGCGGTTGCATTGTGCAAATTTTGGGTCTTTAGGACAGATGGCTTGCATCAGACTGGGAAAATAAATGCTACCCATCTCATCAGAACACCTAGGTCGGCTAAAAATGTCGTACCACACGCTTGAAAAGTCAAGTTGCAAGGAACTTCCCATGTGAACATACTTTCTGAAGACACCCCATGCCCACTTTCACCTATGTACACCACCAGTAGCCCCTATGCATCACAGGAAGGCCGGAATCCCCCCCTTTTGTGTGTTGGTAAACTTGTCGTACCTCGTACTTTTGGTTGGAAAAGGTTCCATAATTGATCGGGTCCTCGATTCCGTTCTGCCCCCCCCCCCCCCCCCGATAGACACATGCTTCCAATCGAAAGTAAACCAGGGGCATTAGGAATATTTCTTTGTATATCCATCTTTGTACAGTTCTTTTCATGCAAACAACCCTCTGTTGCGCACGTCTTGTAGCTGGGCCTGGGTGGGTGGGCACTCCGCACGGCTTGTTGCTTGTCACGCCTTGTGGCGCGCACCGTGCCGTGTGAGCGGTGGGGGAGGGGAGGGGAATCTCCTCCGTACCTGCGGAAGGGAACCTGCCGAACTGATCGTTAAACGCACGTTTTTTTGGAATTTGACTGCACATTGGTAAAGTTTAGGTCTAACCTGAGGTCGCCCCTCTTGGGCTTTTTTTCCTAAATGCGTGGATTCAGAAATCCGGAAATTGATCGCAAACAAAAATTTTTGTCGAAAAAAAAATTTCAACTGCAGATTCGTGAACAGCATCCAAAAGCGATCCAAGTGGCAATTGGAATTTCAGCCAACGGATCCGTTTTCGCCGTTTGGCGAAGCGTTTTTGTTCGGAAAATTTTGAAAATTTCGAAACTTGGGTCAACTGGCGACCGATGTAGTGCCGCGTCAGCGGCTAATCTGGGCCTGATTCGAACATCATCACCTCCGGACAGCTCCAAGGGTCGCGGGAAAAAAAAAATTAGCTCCAAATGACCCGGTGGCGCTGAGATACGGCCGTTTCGGTGAGACCGATTTTGGCGAAAAACTGCATTTTTGCGATCGTGGACCTTACGGAATCGGACGCCGCGCGAATACAATCTTGAGATACGTGGCCGCCCCCGGACGAAATCGAAGCCCTACTGTTCCCTTTCGATCTGTCCCATGCGGTTTCGTGCGTGCTTAGATATAGTCATAGAACCGGAGCAGTCTAGTGGGGGGTTTCAGAGCACGCTGTCAGTAGCCGAAACCAGCTGCGTTTTTATGCAATCATGGGTCTCCCCCCAAGTGGTATTGCCCGGAGCCTCGGATCCACTTGCCTTGAAACCTTTCTTATCAAGGTCCTTCGTGGTGCGTAGCATGTGTTGGGTTGGTATTTGGGTCCGCGGAGGTGTAAAATGTAGCCATTCTATGCGTGGGAGGTTTGATATTTGCGAGTTTTGTTAAAGTCGCGCAGTCACGTATATTGGGCGGCATTTGGACATGTTGTGGAGTTAAGCCTTGGGACCAAGCTCAAAGCATTCCTTGACACATGTAGAAGAGATTGGCCGGGGGGTAGTATTTGGCAGCTCCGAATATTTGTCGCAAAAATTATGCCAAAATGTACTTTTTTGGTGTTACAGATGGCTGTTGTTTTTACCATTTTTAAAGTGATTGGTTGAAATTTGTATTCGGTGGTCCCTTGGAGTTTGTCCAGGGGCCAAAGCGAATGTGTTTGCGTAAGATGGACCAATAAACCTGAGAGGGCGTGGTGTGTCCCCCCATCAAGTGCTATAATCAAGGCAGTTGGTGAGTTGGGGGTTTTGCGGTCGTTGCAGCACACAATGGAAGCTTTGAAGCGTGGACACGGAGATAAATTACGATCCGATGACAATGTGAGCCCAATGAAACCAAAAACGACGCACTTCGAAGCAGTACACTGTTGGTGTTGTCAGGCAGTAAAGGTGGTACAAAACGAGCATTGGCTGTTCTGTGAAAAAAATCATTTGTGAATGCAATTTATGAGGGTTGATTTTCGAAACCGCGTCGCCATGAAAAGATACAGCTCCCTCCAGCGCACAGCCTTGATTCATTGCATCCAAACAAACAGTGAACATCCGAGGTATGATGCGAGAGGTCATGGACAGGACCTTTGTGCACCGTAGGCTCGGCCGCTGAAAACAAAAAAGATGTAAAAATTGTGCTATGCAATGTGTACCAATGATGCCAAGAAAAAACCGTTCCTAGGCTTGGGAAGGGGGAGCGTAGCGAGCCGTGCCCAAGCCTAGCCAAACGACGGATGTCCAAGATTTCCCCTTTTTTTTTGTGTCATTTTTCTTGTTATTATTCCCGCCGATGTTGTATAAAACATTTTCTGAAAATTTTCATTATAGAGGACCGAAAACGCAAGATTGGTGTGTTATTACTTCTTGCCAACCACCATATGTGTTGAAAATGCTATACTGATAAGCCGTGTGCAGTTTGTAACAAGACGTAGAGGAGCCAAATGAAAAAAAAAACAAAAAAGAGTGCCATGAAATCCGATTAGGTCGCAAAATAGCCGGCCTGGAACCACATCTTGTTTCGGTCCATATTAGAAGTAGGTCCTCTGCATTTATTCATGTTCACTTGATGTTTCACTAAGAAATGTCGTAGTTGATAGCCGTAGTTGCATAGACATGTGTCTCAAAACGAAAGTGGACTAGGGACACTTGGAATATTTCTTTGCAAATCTATCTTCGTACAGTGTTTTTCATGCAAACCATCCCCCGTTGCACACGTCCTGTAGCCGGGCCCGGGTGGGTGGGCACTCTGCACGGCTTGTTGCCCGTCCCCAATGTGGAATGGGCCGTGTATGAACTTTGCGTCGTCCCTGCTTTGGGCACTTCTAAGACGGCAAGGGGTAGGTAGCACGGGTGTGGTTGCCACCGAGGACCCGACCCCAAGGGTCGTGGGAGGGGGGTGGGCTCTACGGACCCCAAAATGATTCTATGGAGCAATGGGTTTTGTGGGCTTGAGGTAATCTGTTGAATTAAGCTAAACGAAACCTATGGTGGCGTGTAAGAGTGCTTTGAACGCCAGATCGGGCAAGAGGAGGCGCTATACAAATGTCGTTTGTTGCTCATTGAAGATCCCGCCCTCGAGCTCAGCCCCGGCTTGATGTGGTGGTGCCGTAGTCTCTCCTCTGTAGAGAGCGATGGTGTCAACAGATCAACGTGCACAGAACTTTTTTGTTCCGGTGTATGTATTTCCTAGACAGTGTACAGTGCCATAGAATGGCACAGTAAAATGTGCTACGGCCACTGGGTTGTGAACCGTACAACCTACCCGTTTCCTACTGCTGTGCGACTGGCCCAAAGACAGGATAGCGACAGTAATCGGTCCCCTCTTCAAGGTACCTTCCCGAAGGCAATAGAATTTGCTTCATTGGCCTCAAGTGCGTAACGAAGGAGTGACATCTGGCTGTTGAATGGGTGGCGTTTGGCTGTTTGGTGACAGCTGCAGATATCCGACTGATGCCTCCTTGAATCTCTCTGCAGGTTGTCATCGTTGGGATGCCAAACGTCGGCAAATCACAGCTTTACAATCGACTGACAGGAGAGCACAAGGCAGTGGTGCACAACACACCTGGGGTTACAAGGGACCGGATGTATGGACGAGGTATAGCCTGTTGTGTGTGAATTGAGTACAGTGGGGTGCGTCCTAAATGGCGTTGGGGGTTGTATCAATTGGCATGGCAGTCCCCAGGGGCCCAACAGTAATCTTTGAGTTCCCCCTGATTCAGCCCTCACCAGACTCTCTTCAGGTGGAAACTGTGTAGTGGAATCAAACCTGGCAGACGGAGCGGCGTCAGTTACCCTGCAAGTGCACTTGGTTCCGCAGTAAGCGCCGTCCGGTGCGTGTCTATTGCCGCTCTGGGTTCCTTAGGAACGGCGTACCCAGGCCCTGTCTGCAGGTAATGCTGCTCGATGGTATGAGGCTCATTTTGATGAGATTGCCTTCCAGGGGGCTCAGAGACAAAGGAGGTTCAAGGAACTGAAAAAGCACGAAGGAATCAGTTTTCTTCACATTAGGAGCCAGCTGTAACTTCTGCAGCAAGACCATGAGGGCTCCAACAATGCAAGGCGCATAGGAATTAGGGTTCACAGCCAGCGGGCACTTATCGGTGATATGATAAAATTCAGAGTATTTGTACCTCCTTTATGTGGCAGTTTTTGCAAGTATTCATGACAATTGAAGCTGCTAGATAGTCGTGTTACGCCGTGTACAGGTGCACCCCCCGGCTAAATACTCTGAGACCCCCAAGCCGAGTATCCGAAGAATTTGAGGTGGGACCCAAATGGAGGTTTTGATCCCTCACCCCCTCCCAAAGCTGGAGTGTTGTCACGTACGCACGTGTGCGTAGTAACTTTGAAATCCAGGGGAATACGGTCATGCATTCATGCCAATGCGGCCTTTGCAAGTGCAAGGAGGCGGCAGCAAAACCATGGTTGAAAATGCGTTTTGCTTTTCAAGCACACAATTGCCTGCATGCATGCACGAATTGCGATTGCAAGTGCTGGGCTCCCTTTTTCTCTGTGGGGCTGTGGGGACCATACTGCAGAATATGTCCATTATCGCACTTCCTGCCGGAGCTGGCTACAATGACGTGTGTGCGTGCGCACGTGCGGAGCTTGATGCCAGCTCGTTCAGATTGAACAACATCCCAGGCCTCTGGTCTGTTCTGTATTCCTCCTCCACAGGCGAGTGGGGCGGGAAGGAGTTCGTAGTGACCGATACTGGAGGCTTGACACGCCTTCCAGAGGACATCAGCTACGGCCTCTCGGGGGATGGCCTCAAGGATTTGCCATACGAGATCGAGCGGCAGGCGGCGATCGCGGTGGCTGAGGCCGATGCCATCCTCTTTGTGGTGGATGGGCGCCTTGGTGTCAGCGATGGGGACACAGAGATTGCCAATTGGTTGCGGGCGGAGTATAGACATATTCCGATTTTTTTGGCTGTGAACAAATGCGAGACACTGCAGCAGCAGGTGTTTGATTCGAAATTGCTGTAGGCCCGCACCCCAAAATTGGTAAGCTCCAGACAATGTCAGATTTCTACCGCAGTATTGTTATCCGTATGGTGATCATTGTGGAGGGTACTGCTACGCCTGCCCCTCGGCGGCTTGTTGGGCAACACGCAGCAATTTTGATGTGGCACTGTTTGTGCAGTCCACTGTGACCCAGTTGGTGGAGAAGGTGATGGCGCAGGTGGACCAGAAACAGCATCCATCCAGGGACCATCAATAGATAATAGGAACCATCCAGAGAAATCTAGGATGACATGTGGGGTGGAGGGAGGGGGCATCAACAGCCAGCCCAAGGGAGGGAGAGAGGGGAGGGCTTGGTTTGGGTGTGGGTGTGGGGTTGGGGTTGGGGTTGGGGGGTGGGGGTGGTGGATGATAGCTGCCACACTGGCTGTGTGATGCGCTGAGAAAACGAGGCCCTAAGCGAGCATCACTCCTAGTACCCTGTGCCTGAAGGCGAGTATGCAGACCGAGTTGTATGCATGGAGACCGGCAATGGGTGCTTCTTGCTTCAAAAATTCGCCTCTATGTTTTTGCAATCTGCTTTGATGTGAAAGTAGTTACGTCACTGGGCTATGGGGGTCCCAGGCACAAAAAACAATGGGGGTGCATTATTAGCTACAAGAATGCTGGTCCTGTGGTTGGGGATGCAGCTTGCAGCTCATAGCCCGGGCAATTGTCCGAGGGCATGAATGGATCCATGCCTTCGTGCACACATATAGGACACACACACACACACACACACACACACACACACACACACACACACACACACACACACACATGTAGACCCTTGCTTGCACCACTTTTTTCAATGTGGCAGTTGGGGCCGAGGGGAAGGTGTTTGCCATAAAGGCTGAGTGTGCCGCTTGGTGGGCAGGGAGGGGGGGGGGGGGGCATTGTAGAAGGTGGTGCTAGGTTGAGGATTGCACCATGTTGTGCAACATTGAGGGGGTGCATTGGACGACTCCATTGTTTCCCTTTGGGAAATCTTAGTTCTTATGCAACAGTGGGGCTGCCACCTTGGAAAAAGTGCGGTTGCTTCATAAAAACCTAATTTCGACCCTGTTCCTCGCCATATTAGTGCCGGAAAACTGAGGTCGCACAGGGTTTTATTTCTTTGTGCCACCATGCAGGTTCGCCGAATTGCAAATCATGCTGCTGCTGTGGGATTCCACCATATCGTGCTGTAGTGGGGGGGGGGGGGGGTGCCACCGCATAGGGAATTATGCCATTTAGGGGGGATGCAGCATTGGACACAGTTGTGCCGCATAGAATTCCACCTTGTTTTACAACGGTGTGGGGTGGGGGGTCGCCACATTGGGAAAACTTGTACCACATTGTCGACTCCACTCTATTGCACTACAATGGGAAAGCGGGGGGGTTGCCTTACTTGGGACAACTTCTTGTGCCACATGGGAAGAACATTGGGGATTCCACCTTTCGGTGGTGCATTACGGGTTCCCAGCAGAATATTCTCAGTCTGTACATGCCATGGTAGAAGTGCGCATAGTGTGTCGTTCACATACAGCCTAAAGGATACAGCAACTTTGCTTGGTACGTTTGCTCACCAGCATGTTTACCACAGTACTCTCCAAATGGCCTGAAAACGTGCTCCTTCCACCTGGTTTCCCACCGGTTGCACCAACCACTCCCTCCTGACCTCTTGCAAATGCTTGCAGTCTTTGTTCCAGCACCGCCATCATCTTCTTGACCAGTATGTTGTGGTAACTGGACCCAAAAGGCTCATGGCAATCTTTTGTATGGTAAATCAATGGTACAATGGTACAACAAAATGGGATCCGAAACCTTTGGTTTTAGCATATCGTTGATGGTTCCAGCAACAGTTCTGGAAGTGGTTGGTTGCACTTGTTTTTTGGTTTCTTCATTTTTGGTTTCTAAGTGAGCATGTTCAAGGCAAAGGGCAAGATGAACACAGTCCAAAACCCTGTGTACAGTATAAAGAATGTACCATCTTGGATGGCCCTGATCATTTTGGGGGAAATCCTTTTTGGACCTGTTTTCAACCCCTGGTGACCCCTGGTAACCCCACCATAACCCCACCTGTGGTCAAGTCGGTCCACAAAAATTGGATAACCTTGTCCGACGGGCTCGAAGAAATGGATTGCCCCATCCGACTGGCACACAGACAGACAGTTGGATTACTCCGTCATGTGAAAAAAACATCAACTCATGCATCATGCCACCAGGTCGTTTGCAAAGGGGTAAGATGCACCCGGACTGAGGTGGCAGGTGGCACTTGGGCGGGGTTCAAGATTGCAATCATTTTAGGGTAAGATGGGGGGCACGGTGTTCAAGAGTCCCCATGCCACATCCAGAGTCTTTGATGGCGTTGCATTTCCGGGTCCATGAGATGTGGTGCTTTGATCCTTGTGGACCCTGCAACGGCAAAGTGCTCTGAAACATGCAAAATCACCAAGCAGGGGAGATTAAGGATTTGCTGGGTTTGTGCCAGTTCAACCCCACGATCAAGAGAAGTAGGAACCCTTTCAGGGGTTGGTTTGATACAGGACTGAATGCCGCTGATCGTCGTAAACATGGGTTTTGGTAAGGACAGCCTTTAAGAATGGCTCCTGCACCCAGCGGTTACAAGCCATATGCCCGTGGTTACTGATTCAATGTTGGGTGTTAACAAATGCTGGCAGCTGCTTCCCAAATTTGATGGACAGACCAATTATCAGCAAAGCGCCATTTCTGGGCAGCCTCTAGCTCCAACCCCTCGCACAAGCTTGTCACTTCGTCTCATCAGTTGGATTCTGTGGACTTCTGGTGCTACGGCATGGAGCCCGTACCCATCTCTGCAAAACATGGAAACGGCACTGGTGACCTGCTGGACAAAGTGGTGGAAGTCCTGCCAGAGCCCAGCAAACCCCAGGGCAACGAGGTGCTGTTCCCCTCTGATGCCCTGCACACACACGGATACAGTGACTTGCACCCACACAGCCAAATGTAAGCGTGCATCCATGAATGGGCGCTGTTGTGTTAACGCTTTGACATTGGATTCAGACCCCAGTTACTTCCTTCTGCCTCTCGTGGCTTGCTTGCAACAAATATGAAGGGAAATCTGATTTGTACTCTCTCATTGAAAAGCAAGCTGGCAGAACCAACATTCGTTTCTATCTCTCTCTCTGTCTCTCTCTCTTTCTCTCTCTCTCTCTCTCTCTCTCTCTCTCTCTCTCTGCATTCTTGCATGTGAGGGTGTGTGTGCGCGCGCGCGTCTTTGAGGTACAGCAGCCATCAAGTGAGAGCATGCAAATAGAACAAGGCTAGGCCGAGCTTTTTTTTCTCATAAAACACTAAAGTAGCAAACGTATCCCCAACGATGGGACCGTCCTCACTGTTCAAGTTAAACGTGGGCTCTGCTGCATGGTAGGTCTGGTCATGCCTGCTGCAACACACACTGCAACCGATCCCTTGGTGATGCATGCAACACATCGTTCACAAGCACATTGAGAATGTGTTGCTTAGACTTAGGACCACCTTCAAAGTCCAGCAGAGGCTGTTGAGGACCAAAAAACTCCTCTGCCTCATCAACACAGTTTTGCACTTCATCGTCCAAATCATCATCTTCCTCAAGGTTGGGCGAATAAATCCGTCCTCTTACGCGGCATCGGGGTTGATGATGGGTTTGAGCACAGTGCCCCTAGGTGCCAACAATGCAACCCCTGTACGCTGCGGATCTGAAAAATGGATGCTCAAATCTGTTTGACCATAGCACAAGCCTTCCTACCACAACTCAGGCAAGCTGATGGGCAAGGAACAAGGACCTGCATCACCGGGCAGCGATCAAACAAAGACAACCACGCATACAAAGGCCGCACCAAGCGCCTCAGTTTCTGCAACTAAAAAAAGCCAGATTGCATGACAATTCTGCTCTTATCCAACGGGGTTTGTAGGGCCTCAAACCCCAAGCAAGAATTGGGGGTATGGGGTTTGGGCCCGGAAGCAACTTGCAGCATGTCACGTAGTTTAGTGCTGAAATGTAAAGCTGCACATGGGCGACATGGCTTCCCGTCCACACCTCAACCCTCACAAGGGGGGTCTTACAATCAAAAAGCGGAGACATTCGCACTTACATTTGGCGATCATTTTATGGAGTGTTGCTGTTGATACTTCTCGGAGTGCAATTGCAGTGGGTAATTGTGCGGCACAAAGTCGACCGGTTGTCCCGGTGGTTTATAACCATCGCAGTTTGTACGCTGCCAACCCTGACAAGAAGGGGGAGCGCGCATTAGGATTGGAATCTCAGGGTCAGGGAGTGTATCCTGGGAATCACGGGCCGGAGCATGGGTGTCAAGCTATAAAATTGGTGATGGTGGTTTGCCACCCTGGTGGGGGGGGTGGTTCAAGCCAAGCTTGGTGTTGAAGTGTTGTGTACGCAGAAAAAAAATCGGGAACGGCATTGAAGCGATAGCCACAACCGCACACGTCATCTTTGCAACCACAATCACCCGTTTTGGCATGAACACTCCCGCACAATCCTTCGAAAGGTGCAAATTTGAGTTGAATACCAAAATCGATGCCAAGAGGTTCCGCTGTATTGGGGCAAGGATCGTGAGGATCGCAACGTGTATGGAACGCCACATTGAAACGAAACATGTAGCTTGGCGCCCCTTCTTGTTGCAGACATGGCAAGGATTTTGAGGAGCTTCTTGTTTTCCTTCGTCTGCGCACTCATGGGGCGAGAAAGAATTGCACATGTGGGTTTTAGTGGAACAGGGGCAACAAACACGGCAAGGACGTATATAATGCAACTCCCTTATTCGCGACTCTTAATGACCATGCCACCCGGACAGTGCCTACTCCCGTCGCTTTGCGGCAAATGCTCTCCCAAGTGCCTACTCCCATCGCTTTGCGGCGAGTGCATCGGTATTGGGTTACGTTTGGGCACACACGGCTTTGGGTTTGGGCATTGTGCTGGGTGGACGTTTTATGGCATGGGGAGCCGCCCCTTGCCGCACTTACCTAAAAAACACGGAATAACGTCGGGCCTAGACCTCATCCTGTATCCCCAACTCAACGGGCCACACCAAAGGGTGGGAGTCCGCATCCCCAACTCGATAGGCCACGCCAAAGCGCGGGAGTCTATATCCCCAACTTGAGGGGCCACGCCAAAGCGCGGGAGTCTGTTTCCCCAACTCGATAGGCCACGCCAAAGCGCGGGAGTCTGTATCTCCAACTCAAGGGGCTACGCCAAAGCGCGGGAGTCTATATCGCCAACCCGAGGGGCTACGCCAAAGCGTGGGAGTCCGTATCCCTAACTCAAGGGGCCACGCCAAAGTGCGGTAGTTCGTATCCCCAACTCCAAGGGCCACGCCAAAGCGTGGGAAATAAAGACAAGAAGAGGAAAAGAAGAACGCAGTACCGGCGTTCGCCTGTGAAAGAATTTGGCGCTGCACTTGGGCTAGGGTTTTGCTCCGAGTGCAGGAATCTTCACTTCGCGACAAACGACCTTTGTATAGGGGCCCGTCTTGCTAATCTTCCGCTGGAAAGCACTTCGCAACAAACGACATTTGTATAGCGCCTTGTCTTGCTAATATGGCGCTCAAAAGCACTGATGGTTTGATGAAAAAGAAGCATACATAAAAAGACACGGGGCACTGTTGGCTCCATGCAAAAAAAAGGGGGAGGCAAAATTTTCGGGCACCTTCGGCGCCACTCCGTGTATGGCCCGTAGCCATTAACCCTAGGTAAATAAGTGGGCCCGGAGGGCCCGGAGAGGGGGGGGGGATCGTACCCAAACTGAGGAGACGCCCCCCCGTGGTTATGAAGGTGTAGGATGTTTGGGAGGCAAGACAAATCGGGCTTACTCAACCTCCGTTCTCAGCAGCCTTCGCAGACACCTTGTCTAGAGAGGCAACCCTAGTGGCCTTTCAATCGGTGAGTCACATGTTTACAATGCATGAGCAGTGCACGAACACAGGCAATATCTGATGGTTTTGTGGGTGCCAACTAAGCATGTGTGGGAGGCCCAGCGTGGCCAATCTCGGCCAGCCACCCAACATTGTCCAGCATGGATCAAACAACCCACCTTTGTCACAAACAGACAACACACACACACACGCACACACACATGTTGGGAAGCGCAAAACAAAAAGCAAGAAAAGCGGTTGGGGAAACTCCTCAGGCAGAGCAGTCCTAGACGTCTTTCAGTCTTCCAAAAAGTGCACAGTACGTGTAACGTGCACCATCACCCACCACCAAACCTCAACAAATCCACGGAGGAGGACACACACACACACACACACACACACACACACACACACACACACACACACACACACACACACACACACACACACACACACACACACATGGCATGAGGAGATCAATTGCCCGGCGGAAGCAAAATTGGTCCCAAAAAACAGCACACCCACACCCACACACCCATGATTGACGCAAGAGGAACAGGCATGGCAGACAGTGCACAGCACTACTTGCTAAACGAATCGCGTCAGGCCCAAAGCAGCAAGTATGAGAAGGACTGAAAGAAAAATGTGAGTCCGCTAGGCCCTTTTCTGCGGTACACCCTGATGGAACAATGGCAGTGTTCTCAGCACAGGCACAGTGCAAGGTCGAGTGGGTTCCGCCCATCCCTCCCCAGCCCCTCAGTGGAGCAACCCTGCCCTTCTGTTTGCCTCGGACGTGGCCACTGCTAAAATCGAGCACGCGTCGGTCATGATGTTTCATGGCTAGTTGATGAGTGTAGAAGAATGTCGTGTTCCCCAGTTGTATGCCTGGAATGGCATGTTGGTCCAAAAGGTATTGAAGTTTAGAGCTGAAAATTGCCGTTTCCTTAAGTTGAGGGCAAACGAGGACCACCTGTGATTTGAGTCTTTTGCATGATTGAGTGCACTAAACTTCTTTTGAATCCTCCTTGGTTTGCTCCTACGATTGGTGTCCCTCCGTACCCCAATCTGCCAATTTGTGCCATCACCGATGCATCTTGTACCGTGAAAGTTCGATCACCTGCACCAACCTCAAGTACATGCGTAGTGTGCAACCATGTCATCTCCTTACACAGCATGCGGACTCATGTGGGGAGGCACATCTTGAGGGACAATGTGTTGCATATGCCTGCGGCCGCTGTGGAAGTGAGGAGTGCACTAGAGAATTGCTCTGCAACGGCCAAGGTAGGCTTGTTTCCATCATCTTGACAATTTGTCCTCTAGAGCCCACTAACATTCCGTGGGGGGCGATGGCCAAGGCTTCTGCACGCAATCCGTGCACAAGCCGGCCGACGCACTGCACTTTGTGTAAGGCCACCGTGTGGTTGTACGGCATGCAAATGCACTTCGATGCAAAGCATCCCGATGTTGCTCCCCGTGGTAGCCTTTGTGCCCCACCCTCGGAGCGGGATGTTGTCCTAGTCTGGACTGTGCATGATGGATGTAAGAAGAAAACGGGAGTCAATGTGCAACACAATGAGGCGCTATGTGGGAATGGGCCCTCCTTCGGCAACCCCCCCCCCCCCCCCCTTGCCAATGTTGCTGACCCCTCTTCGTCTACCACCCCCCTCCTCCTCCTCCTCCACCACCACCTCCTCCTCCTCCTCCTCCTCCTCCTCTTCCTCCTCCTCCTCCCCCTCCATAGAGGTGTCATCAGGTCGAACGCACACGTCTTTTGGAGAGTGTAGGGCAACACCGGAAAGTGGAGTTGTCATGGACACGGCCCCGAAAGCAGCGGAAAACAAATGTCCGTGATTCCGACTCCTCGTCGGAGGGGGAGTTTTTAAGTAAGCCGTGGGGGTAGTGAAAAGGGAAGTGACAGAATGAGCTATATTTGTGTATACCGTGAAGGGAAAAAACCCTACTACCATAGAGCAGTTCTTGTGTGTACGGCGAATGAAACAATTTTTATTACGTTAGAGCAGTACTTGTGTGTACGGCATAGGAAAACAATTTAATCGGGTGCCTCCTAGGCCTTGGCAACCTGCCATGCACCTAGCTACTCTCCAGCGTGACGGGCGGTGTCGGAGAGCACAGCATATATATACGGTCCTCCCCGAGCAGGGGGTGTGAGACCTACAACCACCATTGCACTAGTGAGGAGTTAGAGTGGAGGCCTTTGTTGTTGTAGAGTAACCCCTTAGGCCACCACGTCTCTTCTAGGCTGGACTAGACCTCTACTCTCTCCCCTAGCCCGCCCGCCATCCCCTCGTAGCGACTAGCCGCGACTAGCTAGGCCCCCAGAGAAGCCCTCCTCGGCAGCCAGCCTTCCCCCCAAGAGCCCCCCCCCCCCCCCCCGGGCCTTTGGCCATTTCTACTTGGGGGGGGGGGTCGCGTCTATAAGCGAGGACACGGCCCACCCGTGTTCATAACATGTTGTGTTTCGATTCAAAGTGCCTTGGGGGCGGCAACATTTCTTGGAATGAAGTTCTATGTGGACATGACGAGTGACCCCAGATAAAACCGAGCACCAGCAAATGTCATATTGTCCAAAAAAAAAAGACCCAAATCTGCCATAGGCGTTGCTTTGTCATGGCACACTCTGTCTCAAGCAGTGTATTGTTTTGCAACATTGGACTTGAGGTATTGTGTTGCCAAGTGACACCATGCCCTAGGCATTGTGTTCCATCACCCTGTGTCTCAGTCTGATGCACTGTTGTGCTTGGTCAGGCCAGTGTCCCTTGCAGTGATTTACCTCGCCACACTAGGCTTCGGGCAAAGCCTTATCCCATCAAAACATCGAACTCTGCTTCAAGCAATGCTTTGTCCTATCACACTGCGTCTCAGACATTATTTTGTGCTCATGCCTTGTCACGCCTTGTCCTAGGCATTGTATTGACCTATCAACATGTGCCCCAAGCGGTGGTTTGTTGTATCACATTGTGCCTCAAGCAATGCATTGTGCTATCACACTGTGTCTCATATTGTCTTTGCACAATGCATTTGAGGTACCGGTTTTCCCATTGATGCCATGCGCCAAGCCCTGTTAGTCCTATCACACTATGTTTGCCCCACCTCTTTGTCTTGTGAGATGCCTTGGCCCCTGCTCTGCCTGGTCACTCTGTGTCACAGGTAGTGAGTTTCCTGGTGACATGATGCCTCATGCATAGCTTGTGTTGTTGTGGTGTCACATTAAATTGAAGACATTGCTTTGCCTCGTCACACTATGCCTGGAGCACTACTTTGTCCTATCCCAAGGTGTCTCAAGCGCTGCTCCCTCCTCATGCGAAACTCTGCCCTGGGCAATGCTTTGCTTAGATACAATATGCCTTACGCACTGCCACCATTGTCCACACTATGTGCCAGGCAATCCTTTGTGTTGTCATAGTGTGCCTCCGGAAATGGTTCGCCCTTTCAGACTATGCTTTAGCCAGTTTTTTGTCCTATGTGCACCATTGTGTTGTGCATGTCACAACATCCCGCCATCGACATGAAGCACCCAAATTTAAGCCATGGGGAGGCGACCGGTGCCATCAATCGGGATGGTGGCCATGGAGCATGGAAAGACGCCACGTGTGGGACATAGCCCGTTTGCTAGTGCCCAAAGAATGTTGTGACAAGACCAAGCAGTGGTTGAGGCACGTTGTGACACAACCAAGTAGTGACTGGGGGGCGGGTCCCTCGCTCGGCTTTTAGGGGCCTCATAGGTGGCTCCACAGCTCTCAAGCGTCAAAATTCACACAATCATAGCGGCAACATTCTAACAAGCCGTTGGAGTGCAACTCGCAATCAGACACTAGCCCCAGCCCCTAGCGGCATTGCCCCACCAACACCAAGTCAATGGCAACATCAGTGGGTACCTTGGCTGGCCTCTTAGCTGGGGGGATCTCGGGTGCGCTACATCTCACTCCTAGTGAATGCTCTCCTCACTGTTTCATAGCCCAACATGGACTTGCATGCCCCATTCTATCGTTGCCGGGGTGATGTCCTTGTCAATGATCCATAGTGCTTGAGGCATGCCTACACAGCCATCATGGTGGGTGGGCAAGGTTGAGGGAGAATGGTTGCTGCCGCGGCCGAGGGGCTACGATCCTATGCTATGGTGGGGGGGGGGGGGCATGGTTGCCACAAAGGGTTGCTTTCCAGGCCCACGGGGTCCGGTGGGCTACTAACCGCCCTTGCACCCATTGTAGGGTGCCCACCGCATTGCAATCATGCATGCCACAGTTTTAAGGCTACTACTTATGTAGCTCCTTGAGAACACAAAGTCCCTGATCAACATGTTTCCAAAGGTGCATGTTCTAGGATGCATTGCACAACTAAGAGCCCAGCGACAAAGGCCAGACACAAGTCACTGAGGGCAGCTTAGCTTGCCTCAAGTGTCTATTGTGGTATTGTTGTGAGTACCGCAAGCACAACAGAAGGAGGCCCATGTGCTCGCCTGCCTAAGCACCGAGGCTCCAAGGCTAACCGGCTTCACAAAGATGTGACACACGTGTCACACAGATTTCTGGGATTTGGCATAGTTGTGCTTCACTAGATACCACATGTGCCACTACCGGCGGCCCAAGGGCAAAATTTGCCGTTGGCAGTGCACCGTGGGCTTGGCTCCCCTACATCTATTGCTACATGGGGTTCATTTTCATCAATGTTGCCAATAGGTGTGCCACAAGTAATTCCAACACCACCAAGAGGGCGTTGCCCATAGTTTGAGGGTTGCTTGGTGCTATTCTTTTGAAGGGTAGACCCCGTCATTGGGGCCTCACAATTGCACCATGTGAAAATGGGTGTAGCCCTTGACTAGTGTCTCCTGTGTCCCCCCCGGCAAGAGCAGCCACTGGTGTTGTTTGGTATCTTGTGGCGTTGGTGGCCTTCAATCATTAGAGTGTCCTAGGATATTGCCCTTGCTGGAGACAGACCAAGGACCACACAGACAACAAAACCACACACTAGCGCATATTTTGTGCGGCATGTGATTCATGGGGCGTACACAGATAGGACCACGGGTGGAAGGCAGATGAAATGGAGAGGGTGATGGTGTGGGGAAACCAATGGTTTTTGCAAAGCGGCGCTCATGTATGAGCAAACGTTGGGCCCTCTTATCTTATCCCTAGAGACCTACGTTAAAACCAAGATGGTTACTTTTAATTTTTGATATGTGAAAGGGTGTAAAAATTAACCTGTCAAATATTAACACGTTAACCCAATTTTGGCACATTTGCCCCGCTTTGCTTGTGCTCGTACCATGCCCATTTGACGTGTTTGCATGGTCAAAGGGTGCCCAACGGGTTGCTACACGGGTTCCATAGTCCTATAGGTGGTTATGTAGCCCCACACATCCCTCTCCGGTCCCCCCACTCACCCTACTCCCAACCTCTTTTTTCCCTTGTGTGCTTGTGTTATGCCTTTCTGCTGGGACACCCTTCTCGAGCTTAGTATGACACTCACGCGTTTGAGTGGGGCCAAGAGTTTGCGGGACCCTTTGCCCTCACAACTCCTTGGTGAGTGGGTGGCCTCATCCCCTTCGGCCAAGGCCCGTTCGTACGAGGCCACCGAGGTTGCCCAACTCCGCTCATCGGCAACAAGCAAACAGAGGCCGTGAAGCGATACGCCTCCATCCTCTTCCCCGCACCCCAATGGATCGGGTTACTTATGGACTTGAATGTCCCCAAGGGCGGCTTTTGGCATGTGTCGGAGTTCATGACCCACCGGGGGGCCACGCACACCGCTGCAACGGGCCTCCCATTCCCCCGCCCCATCCCTTCACGTGACCGCTTCATGGACACATGGAAGGAGTTCGTAAGCTAGATCGACCCGTGTCCGTGGTGGATCCCCCCACAAGCGGCCGCTCTTGGCCGTTGCAATCGTGGGCCCGCTACATCCAATCGCGTCCACCCCTTGTGGACACCATCGATTGGAAGCGGCCCCTCACTTTCCTCCTCCGTAGGGATGCGTGCCCGTGTGCCGGTGGAAGTTGAACCCCACTTTCCATTGGGCTCCTCAACTATGGCGCACGGGGCCCACCACCCGCCTACCTATGGGTGATTGGCACGGCCGTATGAGGGGACAAGGACATGGCCGCGCTAGCGATAATATGGTCCCAAACCTCTCTGGTGTACCCACAGCCCTACAGTGCCGCACCACAGCACCCGACACCACAACCTTGCATACCACAGCCCACACACCATAGCCCTACACACCACAGCAGCCAACACCACAGCCCCGCATACCACAGCCCTAGAAACCCTCCACACACCACAGCGCCTAACATCCTACCCCCACATACGAGAGCTGTGGAAACCCCCTCCCCCCACACAGCGCCACACACCACAACACTAGAAACCACACCCCCAGACACCAGGGCCCTAAATGTCACACCCCAACACACCACAGCCCTAGAAACCACATCAACCCCCCCCCCCCTTCACATTGTGGTGTGTAGGATTGTGATGTTTGGGGTTGTTGTGTCTGAGGATGTGTTGGGGGGGGGGGGCTGTGGTGTGTGGGGGTGTGGTTTGCTGGGCTGTGTTGTGGGGGTGGGTGGGTATTAGGGCTGTCGTGTGTGGGCCTGTGGTGCGTGGGTTGTGGTGTGTGTGTGGTAGCCAATGAAGTTGGAACTAGCCCCTATAGCTGCTTTGGGGCAATGTGCCAACTCCAACCCACGCGCAAGCGATGAACACACAAACACACACACACACACACACCTACATACCTACAACCTTTTTCTCTGTCCCATTGTACATATTCATTTCCATCATCCTAAAAAAGCCTGCACAAAAAGGAATGGGGCATACCCTCCCAAACCCTACCTAACCACAAGGACAAGGGGGGGGGGGGGCAGCAACATGGCCATGGGGGACAGATATGAGTACAAAAACTTGGTGCAAAGGTAGTTCTTTTCTTGTTATGCATTGAACAGGATTTTCAGGGACGGTTAATTCTTGCAGAAAATAGCTAATTTTTACGAGGTTAATATTAACGCCGGCGACGCATTAATTTTTAATATTTCAAATATTAAACGAAAAATTAAAATCAAAAATTAAACCCGAGGACCATTTTAATATTTTTTTCCATGGAAGCAAGTGAGACCCCCCCCCAACCCCCGGGTGAAAAGGACACCCGATCCCGTAAGGCACCCCGTGGGGGTAGAGTTTCTCCCGTCTAAACCCCTCACCCCCCCCAAAAGGGTCAACTTTGGGTTAACGCATTAATTTTTGCCCAAATATCAACCATATTGGTTTTAACATAGGTCTCTAGGGATCCCTTGGAAGCTGATCCTATGCAAGCCACCATTTATGGCCACAATGGGAATGGGGTGTGCACCCAAGGCCTAGCTAAATGGCACATGGTTGTTAGTGGGGCAGGACCAGCACAAGGGATAGGTAACAAAATTTGCATGATGTATTGCACATTGCTCTTGTATTGATCATCTTGCCTTGTAGAACTTGACACAACAATCCAAGGAGCACCAAATGGGATTGCTTGGGCTGAAACATGCAGATAGCCGCGGCCGGGAAATTGAATGGTCTAAGGACGGGACCCAGCACGTACGAGAAAAGGTTGGCTTGGACACCACAGCCTTGTGTTGAGGTATGCCATGATAGACCAAGCAGTGCTTGAGGCATGTTGGAAGTTGACCAAGCAGTGCCTAAGGAATTTTGTGACAAATTCAAGCAATGCATGGGGCATGTTGTGGCAGCGTCAAGCAGTGCCTTAAGCATGTTGTGACAGGGCCAAGTAGTGCTTAAGGCCTGTTGTGACAGAGGCATACCTGCAAACAAATCCAACATTGCAGCTCAAGTCAATGAAGTGAGAATACTTAAATCCATAAACACGCAATGCGAACGAAAGGAGTGGCGAAAAGTGTTGTGGCATGCAATGAGGGGTGCCTAGCAACGGCAGGCTAGAGATCGGGTTGGAGTCAAGATGAGGTAAAGAGGGGGGCAATTGGGATCGCTTGGAGATTCATGAAGGCGACAAACCATGAGGCCACATAAAATGTGTACGGGAAAGAAAATTGGGATCTACGAGACCCACTCACAATGTGCCCACTCCTAATAGCTCATGCCCCCTATTTGCCAGAGCATGTAGACATTTTGAACCAATGCTTGGGTGTTGGGTCACCCCTCTTGCCTTCTCCTCTTACGTCGCTTCACTGTGTTGGCGCAAAAATTAGTTCCTTGCCATGCATAATGTTTCTCTCTCTGATTTCTCACAAGCCACCACAAAAATCCAGATCCCGGGTGTCCTTTTCTGCAGCAATGTCCTCCCCAAGTGTGCAGAATGCAAAAAAAACAAAAAGCATACAGACATACAACCACAAATTGGAGCAAGCAAGGCAAATATGTTCCACGGAAATCTGCCAGTGCAAGCTTCTTGTGGTTTTGTCATAGGTACATTATGGCGACTAGAACATTAGACAAAGTTAGAGTTCCTAAATACATTATGGTCACCAGCGCAACCTTGCCCCTAGAGATATCATGGGGTGGTTTTGTCACAACATGCCTTAGGCACCGCCGAGTCCTGCCAAAACATGCCTCGGGCCGTGGCTTGTGTTGTCCAACTATTCCGCAAGCACTGCTTTGCCCAGTCACACCGCCTTGTCCAATCACATTGCAGTGGTTTGTCATGCTACACCATACCCCTAGCCCTGTGTCATCCCATTACACTGTGTGTAATGCGTTGCTCTGTTCTATTGGAATGTACCGCAAGCCTTGCTGCGCCTTGTCATGCAGCGTCTCAAGCAGTGATTTGCCTCGTGATGCCGTACCTCAAGCCTTGTGTTTCCCTGCCAAACAGCGCCTCAGGCACTACTTCGCCCAATCACCCTTGCACACTGTCCTATTAGCTTCTATCACAGTCGCCGCTTTGTCCCATCACAACATGCCTCATGCAGTACTTTGTTGCATTGTGCCTCAGGCAATGTTGTTCCCAATTACACCATACCTTGAAGCATTGCTTTGTAACGTCACATTGTACCCCAGCCACTACTTTGCCCAGTCACACTATGGTCAGTGTTCTTGTGCCGTGTGATTGCGTGTATGTGTGCATTTGGTTTGTTAATCCACGGCGACTACCTAGTCATAGAGGTGTACAACGTAGTCTGCGACAACAGTGTGACCGCCCCACGGCCGCATCAGCAGCTTCCAGTCCTTAGCCATGTCCAAGCTATGTCCCAGAATTGGATGTGGTGCTCTTGGTGTTCGTTTGCCAGGGTCCCTGGCTGTCGCCTATGCCCGGGCATGATACAAAGATGCATCCCCAAGTCGATCTTATACGTGAGCCTTTGCGGTGGAACACAGGGCAATGGGCCGTTCAACGGTAACTAGTTGTCGCCATGGGCTCCTGAAGATCCTCCTCCCCTTCAACAATAATGAAGGTACACTGGGTGTGTTGTTAGACGGCCCAGAAAATATAGCTTGGCAATTCTACGTGTTTAGGTGTAGTGTCAATTTAATTAGTTCCCGTCGACCGATAGCCCCTTGATGGCAATTTTGGTAATTGTATGCACCTTGTTTTCTATTTTTTGATAGCACAAGGAGTGTGTATTTGGATTCCCCATGAAGTTCTAAGAATTTTGGCTGGACACTCAGGCCAAAAACGAAAAATTACCCCCCACCATATGTTCAAAAAAAAAAATAACGGCGGCTTTGGCACCAAATGTCGTTGGGACCTTCTAAGTTCTCAATATTTTGGCCGTATTGAGGCAACGGGGGGGGGGGGGGGGGGCTTGGCGCCCCCCGTGCCCTTACCCATGGACCGGAGTTGGTAGTTCACATGAACGCTCCACAATGTAGCATTGATTCCACCAGCTAACAAAGTGTGGAGATCATGGTGTTTCTCACACAATTTTGATACGCTTTGGTGAGATGCATTGTTTTTTCTATATACCATGGGCTCGTGAAGATCCTCCTCCTCCTCCTCCTCCTCCTCCTCCTCCTCCTCCTCCTCCTCCTCCTCCTCCTCCTTTTTCTGGATCGGGATGTCGATGTGGATGTGGCGGTTGTCGTTTTTAAGGGCAACAGCCCCTCCACCCTAGGGCGAGTTTGGAACACAGCCGCGAAGCTTGTGTGAGCCTTGCCGCCAACCGGAAGTTGGAGGCCGCGCTGGGGGCCTCCACGGGGTCGGCGGCGGCAGCGGCGGCGGCGTTGGCGGTGGCTCCAGGGGGTGCCTTCGGAGTGACGGCGGCCAACCCGCGGGTGGTCTAGGGCCCAGGCACCAGCCCCTTGTAGGTGTGCTGGCCCCGGGGTCATGGGCGGGGGTGGGCAGGGCCAGCAGGGTTGGCTAAACCGGTGCAAACTGCGGTGGAGGCACCCAGCTTCACACCGGTGTGTGCCCGGTACAATAACGGTTGCACGGCCTCGGCATTCTCCTTGGGGAATGCCTCCAGGCGCGCCTCAACAAAAGCGACCTGAAGGCGGCCGATGGCCATGCAACAACGAAGGATGCATGGGAAAACCCAATACCGGTCAACCACAATGTGAGGTTCCGCTATGCAACCGCCATTATCCAAGCTCCGACCCGTCACTTAATATTGGCGACGGGCGGCTGCCTCGTTGTCCAAAGTCTGGCGCACGTCCACCCAGCAACCACGTCGCCACCGCCTTGTCCCACACCCCCAAATTGTAAACACACCCCACTTGGGGCGACGTGGACACCCCAATGAGGCGGCGAATAAACGGCTGGTCACCCCCAAGGACCAGCGCAGCCGGCACCCAACAAGTTGCCCAACAAAAAATGTTTGTAGTCGTGAATCGACTGCAACACCCACCAAAAAAAGTGTGTGCATTGATATCCGGACAGGACTTTTTCGTTTAAATTTTACCTTAAAATTTTGTTCCGTTTAAGTTTACATGAATTTTCGTTTTTAAACGAGAAAAGTTGAAAGGAAACGAGCCCGAATTCAATGCAACACAAAAGCGCCAAGTACTTGAAGGTTCTCGGCCCAAATAGTGGCCAAAGCGGCCATGTCTTTGTCGCCGCACACGGCCATCCCAATGACCCACAAGGAGGCCGGTGTACCGCCCCGTTTGTCGTGGTTGAGGAGCCCAATGGACAATTGGGTCCAACTCCCACCCGCCCATGGCTATGCATCCCCGCGCACAATACAGGTAAGGGGCCGGCCCCAATCAACGGTGTCCACTAGTGGTGGACGCGATTGAATGTAGCGGGCCAACTGCGGCCACTAGCGGGTGGGTCGTCCATGGTCACGGGGGGCTGCAACTCTAGCGCCTTAGCCATATCCTTGCACGTGTCCAAGAAGGCTTGCCGCGTTGGGATGGGTCGCGGGCAAATGTGGCCCGTAGCGGCCATATAGTCAATCCCTCGCCGGGTCATGAAATCGGAGAGGTGGCGGAACCCCGTCTTTGTGACATTGAGGTCCATGAGTAGCCAAATAAACTCAAGCGCGGGAAAAAGGAAGGAGGCATATTGCTTCACCGCCTCCACTTGCATAGTACGAATAAGGGAGGCGTAGCCAACGTCCGTGGCCTCCGCCCATCGGCCCTTGGCCAAGGGAGATGAAGCCACCGACTCACCAAGGAGTTGGGAGACCAAAGGGTTCCGCAAACTCTTGGCTCCACTCAAATGCACAAGCGTCATACTAAGCTCGAGAATGGTGTCCCGAGAGAAAGGCATAACAAGTGCTACACAAGAGAAAAGGGGGTGTGGAGTGGGGTTGGAGGTGGACCCAAAGAAAAGGACCAGGGGTTGGACCCCCAACCCTTAGGCAATCCAACATCTCTACAAACCCATTGTGCAACATTCTACCACATAAAACCCCCTCGAGACCCTAGCATACGCATGCAATTGACATTGCAAATAGTTTAAAATCTAGAAAACTCTAGGTATTCTCGTTTAACGTGTTAAAATTTACCGGTTTAACATTTAACGCCCCTCAAAAATTAAAATTGAAAGTTTAACATATTGGATTTAATGTAGGTCTCTGGGGTAAAAAAACGCGAAGGTAGCCCATTTTGATCCCGTTTTGACCCATTTTAGCCCCTTCCGCGACATACACTGGGTTCTACCGAGTGCCTCCACCAACCACCGGATCCTGAGATAGATCCAATTATTGGCGGAGTGGAGCAAATGCTTATTTCTACAGCCAATGCAGATTGCTTTCTGGTTTCAGCTTTCCCGGTCCAACTCTTTGTGGCGCCCTGAGGATGTGCCTGCCATAAGCTTAGGTCGTCCCTTGAAGTTAGCTTAGTTCCCCCGTTGAGCAAAGGCCCCACCACCATCAGTCTGATGTCTCGGTGGCTCACTAAAATTTTGAAAGATTCCACCAATGATCCTGATCAGACAAAGCCCCCGGCACCATCCAAATGATGTCCTAATCACTCGCCAAAGGGATGGGAATGCCGAGCCTAGCACACAATCCCCAGCTCTTTACCATCGGTCGCCCTGTCGCGAGCACACCGTGCGCTCTAGGAGCTGATTTGAGGTATTTGTGTGTGAAGAGAGTATGGGGGGGGGTTTGGCAAAGTCTAAAGGCCGTCCGCTTGTTGCACTACTTGCACCGAAGCTTCCCGATGCTGTGTGAGCAACATTCCGGCCGTGCACTTTCCGACTGCAAAGTGTTGATAGCAATTGGTCCGGCTTTGCACCACGCACCAATGGAGAGCAGGACACATGGAAAGTGGGAAGTGGGTTGGGTGGACTGGGACTCACGTAATGCTTACATTATGGTACCGCCCCTGGCTCCTCCTCCTCCTCCTCCTCCTCCTCCTCCTCCTCCTCCTCCTCCTCCTCCTCCTCGCGCCCCTGCCACATGCACATCCCCGCCCTGAGGCTGGCGCCCGCGCGCACGCGTGATGTGGGGCATGCGCGCACATTGCGTGTGTGTTCAGATCGACCCTTCATTGGAGGAAATCAAAGTAGCTATTGTGGGGAGGCCCAATGTGGGGAAAAGCAGCATTCTGAATGCGCTGGTGGGCGAAGAAAGGGCGGTCGTGAGCGATTTGGCTGGCACGACACGGGACTCCGTCGACACTCTGATTGCGGGGCCAGAGGGGAGGAATTTCCGGCTTGTGGATACTGCCGGAATGCGGCGGCGTGCAAAGGTCCTGCTTCCTCTCCGCTCTGCCTGCGCTGCTCTGCCCAGTCGGACTCAAAGGGCTGTTCATGAGGACCGAACCGATTCACTCGAAGGCACTGAAGGGACACCTCTTCTTGTTTCGTTGGCTTTTGTGCGGATGATCTTCGTCAGCAGGGGACTGGCTATGCACATCACTCTGACCCACCCACTACATCCAGCCCCTGAGGCTTATCGTCCTGACCGCTCAGGTGGGAGGCCGTGCCAATAAGGATACTTTTGAGCACATCAGCGTCGGCTCAGCGTTGAGGGCCATGAAGAGGGCGGACGTGGTATGCCTCGTGCTGGACGGGATGGAGAAGGTGACCAAACAGGATTACCGATTGGCGGAATTGATTCAGAAGGAGGGCCGAGCCTGCGTGATCCTGGTCAACAAATGGGACAAGGCCACGCCTGTCAAAGGCGTGCAAGTCCAGGTATTGCCAGGCTGAGGAAAAGGATCCCCTTTGGACCCTCCTGACGAAAGACATCTCTATGCCAAGGAGCACCGGCGGGCCCCCACAACCTTCTTGGCAAGACAGTTTGCACAATTATCTGCTGTTATCCCTGTACTCAATAATGACTGAAGCAATTCGCTGTAATCCATAGCAGCGATCCAGCCCCATTTACTGTGAACTTGATGCCACTCTCTGCTGCCCCGCAGCCTCTGCTTGACACTGTGCAGCCTGTTGCTGGCCTCTTCACATGGGTACAACAAGCATGTGGTTGGCTCGATAAAACCTATAAAACCCACTACCAGGACGATGATCATCAACAATCGCTGGGCTGTTCCACCAGGGCTTTCCAGCGTCATGTGATCTGCAGGGATCAGCCAGGGCCACCACCCCACTCCATTTGCTCTTGCTTGATAAAACACTTTGCAGCCTGCCTCTCACCTGAACTCGTGACAGTTTTCATGCTTCCTCCTCTTCGGAGTGTGTTTCGGTTTCATGGCTTTGCCCCAGTGCTTTGCAACTTATGCACAGGATGGCAGGTATGACTGCAAAAGACTGGGAGGGTCCCCAAATTTCGAACCCTCAGGCTTGATCCTCATAAATGGCCAACTTCAAGTGTTCAAGTGTCGGCACTTGTGCTTGCTTCTGGTGAACCAAGGTGTGAAAAGCAACACTGGATTCAGTAATTCCATTCCATTCATCAATCAATGGCTCGACAACTCTAGTGGTGCCCACCACCTGCTTTTTCTGTATCGTTTATCGGCATCGTGGTGCCAGAAATTGGCACTGGCTTCTGTTCTACAAGTTTCAAGGGATGCGATCTCTGCCCAAGAAAACTCTGCATGTAGGATTTTAGGTGCCGAATTGGGTTCATGGGTTCCTTCTTCCAAACACACTCTTCTACTCTGTGCTGCAAGCTTTTCATTCTACGCCCTGTAAATCTTTGCATAGGACTACAAGCACACATATCCTCCCCCCCCCCCCCCGTGCCTAGGAACCGCCTTGCGCAAGAACCACCCCCTGGTTCCGTGGTCGAATTCTCGCACCACTTTTTTTTACCATGGTACTGAGTTTTTCATGGTTCTGGTGGATGCAGGACAGCTATTCAGGTGTGCACGACAAAATTTCATGTGTGTTGCTACGGGTCCCCCCATCAGGGGGGACCCTATCAGTCCCCTTCAACCCCTTCTCCGAAGCAATCAGCCCCTGACAAGGAAACAAACAAAAGTCAGTTAAACACAGGGGGCCACTGATAGCACCTCTTTGCAAATTTTATTTTTTCTTTTTTGGCGAACCATGCTTTCTTAATTAAACAGGTGCTGTCTGATGGCTGGGTGCTTGGGCAGGCAGGTTTCACCTTCTTGCCCTACTGGGGGGAGGAGAGGACGCCCAGGCCCTCAAGGGGTCCAAGAGAGCAGGGTGGGATGCAAAAATATAAACCTGTAAGTTCCCCTCCTGCCCTCCCGCCTGGGCCACCCCCGCCTTCTTTGCCCCCTACCCTTGGGTTCCACACATTTCTGGGCTTGAACAGGTCAGGGACGTTGCAGACATTAAGTTTTTTTGTGCTGTGTCTGTGTTACTGAAGGTCATCTGAACGTCATCTTTATGCCCCATGGTTTGCTTTTGTACCACCTCTTCCATTCCTTGTTATGTACCATAGACGTTCCCATGTACACTGCCGGCAAGTCTGGCTTGGCACATGTCTTCAACAGCAAGCTGTTTTTCACAAGGGACATCATGGATGATGATGCAGACCCCAAGCATTTTAACGTCCCAGAACCCAAGCCTAAGCCGAAGCCTAAGCCACCTCCAAAGCCCAACGCAGCACCGAAGCCTGGCCCCAAGGGGCAGCACAGACAGGAATTCAGGATGGTGTACCACAGGAAGAAGGGTTTCACGTTCGAACCAGTTGAACATTAGATCATTCGATGCACGTTGGAAGGCACACTACAGCCCAGTCAGCTGAGATTCACTCCTTTGGTGTTCATTTGTCAATGTGGTTAACTGTGGGAAAGGAGAGGGCGCGCATGCCCCGGCGCAATGCGCCGAAAAAAAAATTTTCCGCGGTACGGGGCTGCCCACGGTCATGCACAAGAACCAACCCCTGGTTCTGTGGTCAAATTTTGGGGGCAAAGCGTGCGCAAGAACTGCCCCCTGGTTCCGCGGTCAACCATTGCCGGTTCCTGGGCACAGGGGGAGGGGAAGGTAAGGAAAGAAAATTGAGCAACGATCACAGATACGTTGGATTCTATTGTGTGCTATTGGCCCGTTTTGTCATGAAAAATGGTGCAGCGATTTTTGAGCTTATGGCCAAGTGACAGGGGCGCTGAGATGCACGTATAATGGAGTCCATAAATCACCCCCTTCCCCCTTGTTAACAGAATAGCCTGGCTGAACATGTGTCTCTGATGGTGCTGTGTGGTCTTTACAGTATGATTCACTGCTGCCCAGGGCTGTTGAGGTATGACCAGGGATCTTTGATTTTCGTAAGTATTTGTGCAGGTCATGGAGAGTTACGGAGTGCTGTGGAATTATGCAGGGTTGGTGAGGTGTTGGTAAGGGTCACCATTGCACTTATGCTCGCAGGCTGGAGTACGGAAATGCCTCAGGCCCATTTCGTGGGCCCGTGTGCTCTGTATATCTGCCCTGAGAGAGATTGGTATCGACCGGATCCTGCCGGCCGTGCAAGCTGCCCGTGTGGAGCACAGCAGGCGGATCTCTACTGCTACTCTCAACCTTGTGGTCCGGGAAGCTTTCTCCAGAAATTCGGTGTCTGCGCCCTCGGGCCGGCGTGGCCGCATTTACTACGCAACACAGGTCTCCTGAATCATGATGGGCTCCTGTGACGGGCAAAGGAATGAGCTGCATTGTATTGGAGCCCCCATCTCCTCACTCGGACATCAGGCCGGCAGAATTTTAGGATGAAACAAGGAACGAGATGAACAGAAGCGGATGGCAGTGGCGTGTTCTCAGGTTAAAGGGATCAAATATGGGTCAATTAGGCGGCAGAGAAATAGTATGGGACCAGTCTGCAGGAGCCTAGGAGTTGAGATTCGGTGACCCCCTTGTGGCACAAATGCTCCTCAAGAAGGCTGGACATTGCACCAAAAAAAAAACAGAAGCTATGCGATCAGCAATCCCTCTTACTGTAATCAAAGCATACAATATGCAGCTCCGCTTTGGGTGGTCGCAAATTGACAGGCAAAAACCTTTGTGACTCTGATGTGGTGGCAGCATAATCAGCACCGTTCAAGGGGGGCGGCCTGTTCGAATTCTAGACCCCAACCCCCTCCCCCCTCCACACCCCCCAAAGTTTTCGAACCCGTCTTTCTCCAATTTGAGATTTTGGAGGAAAGTGTCGGTGCCAAAGGCGCAGAAAAAATTTTTCTGCCCCCCTGAGGGGGCTTTTTTTTTTACCCTATGGGTCTATACCCCGAATACTCAGAATTTCGTGGAGAATTCAAAAATGGGTGAAAAACACAGAAATAATGTTGACCCCCAACCTGACCTCAGGGTTGGACGTTGGCTGATGGGAGCCTGAGCTAATGGGCAAATTTTTTCTGAAATTTTTTTACCCAAGTTGTGTATGTTCAAAATGATCAGCGTGTCATGTGGATCATTTTGAGGTATGTATGTTGAGGTACCCATAGACCCCCCCCCCCCCCTGGGGACCCGGCGGCTGACCGGCCAACCCACCTGCCCCCCCCCCCCCCCTCCTCCCGCCCCCTCTAGACCCCCAAAAGTTTTCAAACCTGGTTGGGGTCTAGAATTTGAACAGGCCGCCCCCCTCAGCACCGTTCTTGGCTACATTGTCCCATTGCATCCGTGGCCTTTCTAGAACTGGATTCCAGGGCCGTAGGTCTTTTTGAAGTGGCCCAGGCATGTGATGAAATGCTACCGCCGCAATTATTTTTTTGAGTCTTTGGTTTCGAAGGCTTCCGGGACCCCCTTTGGCACTATCTACCAATTGCTGATTGATGTTTTCAATCCCTAATCAGCGTTGGATTTTACCCTGGAGCGCCAGCTTGCTTGACCGCCAATAATGACTCCCTCCCTAATACAAGGGCTCCACACCGATGGCTGCTGCCCTGTCTTTGGTGGGATGCGGGATGCAGATGCCTATCTGCTCTGGGAGTGCGCAGCGTGGGATGTGGCTTGCTCAGTGGCTGCCCTGGGTGCGGCAGGAGGCAGCACGCACCCCCACGCTCGGGCTACCACACGCCTTGGCCAGCGTGCGTGGAGCTGCAGGCCTTGTAGCAGCGGCACCGGTGCCTCATGACTATTGGCAAGCGGTGGCCCAGGGTTGGGCTGGGAGGACTCAAGGTGGGCCTCCTGCAATTGAGGTCGTCCCTGGTCCTGCAATAGGTGGACGGGTCTCCTACATGGAGCTGGTCCTTTGCGTGGCTTGGCACTCCGCACGACACCCGCCATCGCTTCCAAGCGTGGGCCTTGCCACTCGGGGAGCGGGCGCTGGTGCCGAAGCTAGAACTGGACAAGCTGCAGCCGCATTTGCTGCAGCGGCAGCTGCTGTGGGGCTCCATTGTATGGCTTTGGAAGTCAGTGGTGCCATAGGGGACATGTGCTTTGCGGCATGGGACGATATGCAGGTGCACATGCAATGCCTGCTGGTGCATTTGCGAGGTGAATGTTCACACTGCCCGTGGTGGGGCGGCAGCCATTCTTGGCAGCCTATCTGCCTTGCCCGGTGCATGGTGCTTCAGTGGTGCAGCCATATGCCGTCACGTGCAACTGTTGCAGGCTCCATGCCAACTAGCAGGAACACGAGTTGGAGCGCTTGCAAGAGCACATCACTGGGTAAAGGGGGAATGGCCCACAATCCATCTCGGCACAAGTTACCCCACCGCTGTTGAAGGCACATGGTGCATGTGCATGCCAAGGTGTGCGCTGCTTGGGGCGGGGGCACGGGTTGACCCACTGGTGCTAAAGGTGTTGGGGCATGTGCACGCCAAGATGCTGCCGGAGACCCTGCCAATGTGGCTGGGGTGCTAGGCCCTGCTGTAGTCGCAGTGTATGGTAGCCGTGTCATCTGCTAGAGAGCTACACGGGTGGCTAGTGGGGTGCCTAGAGGACACGCGAGCCCCGTCTTTGCCACACAAGCAACAACACGCATGACCACTGGCACAAACAATCAACAATTACACAGTTCAAACAATTCAAACAAACACCACTTGCACAAACAAACATTAAGAAATGAAAGGCACATTAAGATTGGCCATATGAAGACAGAGGGAATGCCGTGCACGCAGTGTGCACACGATGCAATTTTTTGTATGTTGGCAACTACTTGAACCCTAGTTTGGGCCGTTTTTCACAAGTTAGCTCCCGTGGTTGTGCCATCTCCGCCACAGCGGTGGCTAGGCCGTAAGTTCAGTAGCCACTTACGACGTAGCATGGCTACTTATAGCATTGGCCTTTGCCTCACCCCTGGACCTCCTATACAGATTTTGTGTACAATGGGCCACCACAGGCCACACTTTGCACGCCACCTTACCCGCCTTGCTTCGCCTCGTTACCGCCACTCGCATTGCCCCGTGCACCGGACGGCAATAACTATCACGGAGGACATATGTAGTTCCTGACTGACGCCAACACTACCACGCCTTCGGCACCACTTGCCTACTGCCACCGCCTTCGCCTTGCACCACGTCCCGCACACACCGCCACTATGCCCCGCCTGGCCACAGTTTTGCCCCCACCCGTGCGCCCAACACACTGGACCGCCACCGCCACCGCCTCCGTCGCCGTGCCACGGGACATGCGTGCACAAGTCAAGCGGTCAGGCTATGCACATGCCCGCTGGCACAGTCCCTCTAGGTATCTTGCAGGTCCAGGGGATGCCCCAGTACCCCCTCCGAGTTGTTTCAGGGGTTAGAGGGACACCTCAATACCTCCGTGAGTTGTTCTAAGGGTCGCGGGACACCCTGGTACTCCCACTGATTTTCTCGCGGGGCCCGTGGGCAGCCCCCATACTTCCCTAGGTTGGTCCTGAGGTACGGGGACTCCCCCATACCCCCACAAAATTTCTCATGGGGCCCGTGGGTAGCCTCAAAGCCTCCCCGGGTTGGTCCTAGAGTCAGGCGACACCCCTATACCCCCCCGAAGTTTCTCCCGGGGCCCGTGGGCAGCCTTGATACCTCTTTCAATTGTTTCTGGGGTCAAGGCTCACCCCTATAGCAGTTGCGCCGTACCCCAAACTCCACGTGCATACACCCCTCAAAGCCCATAATGCCTGCACTGAGTCCTCCGGTCAACAGCATTTCCCACCTGTCACTCACTAACAATACGCACCACCTCTTCATCTCTCGTGTGGCCATCCACGCTGCTGCGGCCCCACACTGAGTCTGGTTCACCCAGCCGCTTGCAATAGTTCTTTGCCGACCCCGGCGGCGCCGGCGTGAGGACGTGTGCCTGCCCCTGTAACCCCCCGGAGTGTCCCGAGGACGAACCCCCATGACTGCCGTAGCCGGATCGCTAGTACCGACCCCGGTGCCATGGGAATACCCTACAGGGGTTTGGGCCTTATTACCCCGGTCGGGACGACCCGTGACACCCCACTATTGTAATTGGTAACCCGTGGCAGGCGGGGGTAGCTATACTTCGTTCCAACTCTGCATGCGGGGGCGGTAATGTGCATTATCAGGCCGGCACAATCTGCCACGTCGTGATGGCCGTCATATCGCACCCGCCATTGCGGCACACATAGGCTTGGACGAGGCCACGTCCATTATGCCATCTCTTTTGCGCATGCATCAACAGCCCCTCAGACAGCGCCCAGTATGCACTTCACGTGGGCACCTCGCCACACCGCGACGTACACGCACCACCATCCTCTCATTGCGTCGCCGGGCCTCCCCTTTGATGCCACAGCCACATGACGCGGGAGTCATCGTCTAGTGCCGCCCACCATAGCAGTAGGGGAAGGACAGCAAGTGGATCATCATGGCAGCGCACCCCATCCACCTGTATCTCTTGCAAGTCATGCCGGGTCGCGCTTGAGGATGTTTTTCCCGAGTGCCGTAGCGTCCACCTTGCTTTGGGCCAGTCCCTGCCAGCCCTCTCACGACAGGGCTCACATAGTGGGACACAGGCGCACTAGTGCACCCACACCGGCGCCGCGACGCCACACCCGCTGCAAACAAGTGAAAGTATCAACCTGCAGGGGACACATCCACCTTCACAGCGCTGAGACCACAGGTCCTACCAAACGTCATAGGAGGCCTCGTGGCAGCGATGTAGCTCACTCAACAGGGCATGAGCAGTGGCACTATTGAGCAGGCTCAGCAGCGCCTGGTCCCATGATGCCGCCGGGGGCAAGAATTGGCTTCCCACCGGACCCACCTGAGAGGTAGTCAAGTTGTCTGGTCTACTGCACTGCTTGGAGATGCGGTTTTACCCCCCGCTCGCAGCCGCCACCTGTAGTCATGCATGACATCTACGAGGACAGCCACGTCTGCTTGAGCGGGGCACTTAGACGATGCAAGCACCAAACGTTGCCCACTTGACTTGGCTTCCAACGCCAGCTCCAAATGCAGAGGGTCCAATGTGAGACGGGCTTCCGCCGATGCATTGTCATCCCCATCTGATAGAGACAGCAGCACTGCCGCGCCACGACCAGGCGTGTCGTCTCCCTGGATCAGCGCAAGTTGCTTAGTTCCTACTAGGACCGCCATGCCTCTTTGCCTTTCCGCCACCCGGATGACTCTCCTTAGCCACCGATCATGTAGCCACAATTCCCCCATGTCCAACACTGTGGGCACGGCCAGGACCGGGCGAGAACACCACGGCTGTTGGAGGACCGGCAGCACACCACCGGGCCAGTCCACGATGCCCTCAACTGCAGGACGACCTACAAACACTTTGAGCCATGGCTTGTCGCGGCCGTCCGATTCGTGCACCACCGCGGGCGTTGACCCACGACTGTGCGGACACCACTTTGGACCGTGCACGGAACGCGGCGAAGTCCCGGGTCAACCAAGACTCGAGCCACGTGCTGAAGGCTTGTGCCGCCGCCAACATCCATTGGGGAAATGTGGGCATGGCCTCATCGTACCTTGATACCAGCAGCGCATTTCGCGGCACCCGCTAAAAGGCCGTCTGAAGGTTGCCCGGCAGTCTGTTGAAGGGGTTCCACGGTGGCAGCTGCCGCTGCCTGCCAGCGGGCGGGCAGAATGGCGTATCACTGCGGAGGAAAGAGTACGTTGCTCTTCTTGGATCTCCCGGCGGCAGCTGCATCATCCTTCTGAGGCGATGATTTCTCCGGGCGTAACCATCTTCGCGCAGCAGGATCATGCCCTCTAGGAGCAGCTTGGCCTTCGCCGGGCCCCGGGACTAGGCAGCTCGCACCATCGCAAAGAGCCACCGGCGGTCACCTGGGACCACCCCTGCCACCAAGGACTATGTCAACTTGCGCCCATGCTCCTTCCAGAAAATGAAGTCGATGGCCATGTCCGCGAGTGGCGGATCCGCCGTGAACTCCTCGGCCTCCGCACGCAATAATCGCGCAACCACCTGATCCCCTTCGTACGTGATGCGCATGTGGCCCATGTGTTCCTCCGGCCCCCCACAGGATATGCACAGAAGTGCGAGAATCACACTGCGGGTTGCTTTCTACCGCCATGGTCGCATGATTTGCATGGTGGGGAGACAACTGTCTCTCGCACGCAGCATGTCCGTATGTGCGGGGCCATAGTGCACGGCTCCCAAGGGCACAACTTCGCATGCACCAGCCAACGGGGTCTGGGCCCTAGTGAGTGCTTCCAGCGAGTCCCACACCGCCTCTCCGACAAGCTGGAGGGCACGCATGGAAGGCATGTGAGGCTCTAGCACCCCATTCTCATCCGGCACCAAGAGAGCCGTGTGCTCCCTGGGCAACATGAGGTGTACAGGTGGGGCCCTTGTGTGAGTTGTAGCAAAATCGGGTTCCTCAAGCGGATAGGCCGCCAAGTGCGACCTTTGCCGTACCACCCAACGATGGGCCCTCCAACCGTGCGCGGCAACCGACACAACCCCTCCACTACCCAATTCAGGGCATATTAGTTGACGAAGTGAGAGGTTGGTCTTTTGATGCCGCGGTATAGGGATTCTTGGGCTCTGCGTGGATGCGTGACAATGATGGGCGCGTCCACCACATGCACCGCATGGCCGGGGGTAGGCGTATGCAACAGGAAAGTTGCTGCCCCAATAATCTGCGCCTCAAGAACCGTGCCATGGATGGCACCTGTCCATGTGGGGCTACTATGGCAGGCTATAGCCACGTTGGTGACCCCGTCCTCCTGGGGAGAGGCATCAGACGAGGTAATCCTTGCCGCTACGGGCACCCAGCAGAACCTGTGGGGCTCTAGCCACGCCACGTCCAAATGTCGACTGACAACCGCTCTCCCCAAAGACACCGCATTGCATGCCGTCAGCTCTGGGGACAGGACGTCGTTCGGCCGATGCACCTCATGCGGCCGCCAGTGTATTTCGCATCCGCATATGGACCCAATGACCTCTAGTGCTGTAGCAAACTCCGCATCCCACACCGCCATCGGTCCGTGCGGTTGGTAGACCACCACTGTTCCCTGCTCCACCGCTCCACCGTCTCCCAGCAACGTGACTGCAACATGTGGGTCATGCGGCACGTTGACCAACTTGGCCACTTCTGGGACTGGGGTCTTGTCCGCATCAGGGGCCAGGCCTGCTGGCACCAGCAAGACGATGGCCCACTCCGCACGTCCTCATACCGCCGCACATGCCCCGTCGAACGCCAACACCCCGTGCACCACCCACAGGGGCGGGGTTCAATGCCACCTCCTGCGTGTTGAGTAAGAAGGGGGACCAACGCCGGGTCTTCTTGTTGCCGATGTCCGTCAAAGACATCCCCCAGCAAGAAGTTCAGGGAGGCTGGAGGGGCGAATGGCATGGACAACCCTGGGCATTCCGGATTTAAGTCGTCGTCCCTATAGCCGCCTACCACATATGCATCGCCTGTGGCGGACTACCTCGTGCGCTTGGTGGCCTTTGTGTGCCGCACCGGGTGAAGAAGTCACTGGGTCGGCGGACTAGGCAAGCCGGAGCTGGAATACTGCCTGGAGGCCCGTTAACCATACATGGCACAGTATGGCGGGCCCGACCCCCGTAACTGGGCGATGCAGGTGGTCTTCCCGACAGTCTCGAAGCTGCGCGGCCCAGTGCCCAGGCACATGGCATGGAAGACTTGCATACAGGACGTTGTTCGCCGGATCCGTCATCGATCGCAATGCCACTTCAGGGGGGGACCCAGACAACACATAGATGTCCCGACCCTTGAAAGTGTAGGACCGGGTCGCCCACCGCCGTCCGGCCGACTGCACTTGTGGCGATGGGGCGTGTGCGCATGAGTATACTAAGGATGGCATCAAGAGACTGACGCCCAGCGTTCCCATCGCCTTGAGCACACGGTCAATCCACGTGTCTCCCGCGTGGGATGCAAACGCCTCGGATGGAACCATAAGCTGTCCATGCACCCTATACTGCGCGTGCAAGTTGTCCAGCAGGACCCGTAGTTCACCCTTGACCACGGCCGACCGATGATGCGTGAGCTGGTCCACAATCGCCACCATGGAGTCGCGGCATAGGACCTCCACATCCGCCAATTTGAGCCCTTTGCTAGACCAGACCCCTACATGGGACAGGTCTTTGGGCAGGTTTTCAAGGTGCACTGCCGTAGTATTCATGGCAGCATTCAACCGCACGACCTGTGCTGCAACGTCCGACATGTATGGCGCCGCATACGGCACCATGCCACCAACGACCGCCGCCATCACCTCATGGGGCACCAACGCCGGCCCCAGCGTGTCCTTGCACCAACCCAGGAGAGCTTTGCAGTGGAACATGCGATTCTCCTTCATTGATGCCATCCCCTTAGGGTCAAGCATGAGGCCCAGGTACGGTACCTCAGCCTTGGCGACTAGGTAGACGCACGGTGCAGCTGCATTGTCCAGGTCTAGGTGCACTATGATCAAGGGGATGCGCGCAGTGGTGGGGTACGCACATTTGCGACCATTGAGTGACATTCCTATGCCCGCCAAGTAACGACCCATTACCGTAGCGTATTTCAAAATTTGCAGCAGCGTGTGTACTATTAGCAGGAGGTCATCGCAGTACCCCGGGACCAGGGGCGGCATGGCGTGGCAGGTATCAGCCTGGGCTTTGCTAGCAAGGCTCCGCAAGAGGGGCTCGAGGAGGAGGAGGTAGAGCACAACGCTTACAGTGCTGCCCTGCCGCAAGCCGCGATGGAAGCAGATGCTCGGGGTGGGGCTGTGCATAGTGACAATGCACGGCGTATAGCCATAACCGAGGGTGTGGAACAGTTTCATGAGCTCCTCCGGGACCCCCATAGGGCGCATCAAGAGAGCCGGAGCCCCATGCGGGGCAGTGATAAAGGCCTTGGAGATCTCAATGGCCAGACCGTTGTTCTCTTCCTGACCCCGTTACAGCGTGCGCTACGCTAGGAACCATTGCCGCCACCACTGGGCGCACCATGGCCCCAAACGGCCAGTCCGCGGCCATCCCCTTGCTGCCCAAGACCACCGTGAACCTCCGCATGAGGGGGTCATGAGCATTCTCATGTCGTGCCGGCCCAACGCTTTGGGCCGGTATGTGTCGAAGTCCCCCGTGGCCGTTCCCTTGGGCATCCGCCACATGGCGTCATGCCACGATTCCGGGACTTTCGCGACACGGAGAACGGCTCGATAGGCATGTAACAGGAAACCTTGCATAGGCTCAGGCAGCTCCGCGATGAGGCCCGCTGAGCCTTCCATTTTCCTTGGCGCCTTGCCGTCCACCACCGCTTGCTTCACAATGTGCTTGTGGGGTCTTGTGGGGTTTAATCGTGCACCCATCTCCACTCTTGGGGCATGCGGCGAGGGATGTTGGCTCGGACCGGCTTTTGAAAGGCCGGGAGATTCACCGGCTACTTGGCATACAACGCCTCCCAGTACCTTCGGACTTCCCCAATGAGTTTAGAGGCCTCCATGAGTACTTTCTCCAACTCCGGGACTCGCACCGACGATAAGCCCGAGGGCGCATAGCCGACAACATTGATAGCCACTCGGATCGCTGCCAAACATAGCTGCAGATCTGTGACCCTGCCCCGCCACTAGTCCTTGATGGGCCTGTGCCAGTTGCGACGAAGGACCCCCACGCGGAAACTAACGTGTGTCCGTCCCAGGTCCTTACGGAATGACGGGCCCTCTCGTGGCGTGCCCGGGAGCCGCGGAGAAGGTATGCGCATGAAATAGGAAGTGTCTCCCGGGAGGCTGCCTCCCTCCCGCAACACCTTAGGCGGGGACCCGCACCTTTGCCCTGCCACAATAGATGACCTGCAGGATGACCTGCGGGAAGCGTTGGATCGGCAATTTCAACAGCTGGATCAGATGGTGGAAGAGCTCAGGGGGATCGAAGACGGCCTGTACTGCTGGTGTCTCCATGGTGGCCTCATCTCGGTTCTATGAGAGGCACTCCCGGAGTGTCGGGTTGTCACAGTCCTGCTGCAGCACGTCTGCCGCCACCTCTCAGACCCCCTACGAGTCCGAATGTAAGGCATGCAGTGTGCTTTGGGCGTGCGAGTAGGCCAACCGCGTGATCCTTTCCTTGGCCGCCGCTGCTAGCGAGATATCCAAGACCACCGGGCCATGGTCTGACCCTAGCGCCGTAGGAGGCCCCTAGCGCCAGGTATGGGCGTTCCCGCATTGTACATCATAGGCGTGCCCTCTCTCTCCTCAATGGCAATCCTGTATCATACTCATGTCCTCTAGGCCCTTGATGGCTATTCTATATGATACTCCCGTCCTCGAAGCCTTTGATGGCTGTTCTATATGAAGCTCTGAAGTCCCCCCCCATCAGTACCGGCTGTGTGCCTCCATTGCTCCTTGCCGCCGCATGCATAGCTACATTAGCCCAAAAAGAGGCATCAGATGCGCAGGCGTCGCCGCCGCTCCCCGGGCCGTGGACATTGACGATCTTCAGCGTCCCATTGGCAGTAACCACGTTGAGAGCCATGGCCTTGCCCCGGGCAATGTCCACCAGGTCCCGAACTTCCTGCGCAACAAACACGTCCGCTCGAAGAGCAATCAAGAGACCACCACGCACAACGGCCACCGGTGCCGCCGCGGGGTCTACTCCATGACAGGCATGATACCCATTTTCCATGTGTACCATGCCTTGGGGATCTTGCAGGCCTGTCTCTTGGAAGAGACCAGGGATCACACCCTCGGCCTTCAATATGCCTGCCGCAACCGCCTCACTATCAAGCATGCCCGGGGTAGTGGGCACACCATCACCTCGCATGGAGCCTTGGACGTTCCAAGACACGGCGCTCTTGGCGTCAATGGTGGGATCCCTTCAAAGCATCGCCGCAGAATCAGGATCACCGACTGGCTCTTGTCTGCCACGGGGGGGAGGGGGGGGCAAGTGTCGTGGGCACCGGGCAGCGGAGGTGAGGCTCGTGCGCCACGACCCCACGCCGAGCCACGGCGTGCCCCATCCGACGAAGTCCTGGCGGAGCTCGTAGGTCTGCCCGACGCCAAGGTCGGCTGCACCGGATTAGGGCTAGCCGGGTCTTTTTCCTCGGAGGAAGCCTCCGCATCTATGTCACCGGAACGCATCCGCGAGGGCCCCGCACCACCACCGCCATCTCTCCCTCCCGTCGAGGGCACCGCGGCCTACCTGTTGGCACCGCGGCCTACCTCTTGGCACCGCTCCATGTTGACGATGACGAGGCCGCCTGTGCTCCTAGCGGCTATGCGCCTGAAGGTTGTGCTAGTGAGACGCGCCCGGCTCCGGCAGCCGCGAAGGCCTGTCCGCCCGCGCGGCATGACGCCCGTGACCATCGCCTCAGCCTGCTCACGCTGGGCCGGGGCCGACCCGTGTTCTTTGGCCCGCTAGCCAATGAGATCCCTAGGGTTAAGGTGGCTAGGCCTCAGGTGGCGGCTCGCCGGCCAATGACACGGGCCCGCCCCCGCTAGCCTCGACCAATGGCAGACGTTCACATCACCCGCCCCGTGCTACCCCGTGGCCAGGCAACCCCCGAAGTGCGCAACCATGGGACGGATGATACGTAACTGCCGTACGGTACGCGCCTTTCTGGGGGGCTGGCGTCGTTGCTGCTTTCAGCACTCCCTTCGCCACGACAACCACAGGGGCAGCCGGCCAGACCGGCGGCACGTTGGGTGGCGGCGGCAGGTGCATCATCACCGCCGCGGGAAATTGCACCTCCACCCACCGGCGCCACGAATCGGTGAATTTATCCCAGTCTCTCATGATAGTCCACCGGTGGTGAGTGAACGCCCGTAGCCAGGGCGCAATGACCACAGGATTGACCAAGCGGGGGGCTGGGTCAGCCGTCCTCGCGAGGGGTTGCTGACCATTCCCAGGGCCGAGGCGGCCGGTTGTAGGCGCTGCGGGCTCCCCGGGGATGGTGCTTGGCACTTGGGCGTGCGCGCACCCGCCACTGTTAGTACACTGCCGCTAGGGCAGCGCCCGAGCCTTGTCGTCCGGGCCTTTGCACCCAGCACCCGGCCCATCGGTTGAGGTGCGGAGTACACAGGGTGTGGTGTGGTGTGGTGTGGTGTGGTGTGGTTTCGTGTGGTATGGTGTGGTGTGTTGTGGTGTGGTGTCGTGTCGTGAAGTGGGGTGTGGGCTGCCAATGGCGTTTTTACGAGATGACATTCGCCGGAATGGTGATGCACAAAAGTGATGCAAGCTGTGAGGGCTCTGTGTGCAAACACGCCCCGTGTGCAGTATGTGTTGCACATGCGGCAGACGGCCGGTACTCTCTTTGGTGCCGGGCCATTGCTGCCCACGGCTGCATGGGGACGCCTTGCCACTCTGCCAAATGGTGCTACTGCAGTTCCTGCTAGGCCCACGCCCTGGTGTTCATGGGCCCTTATCGGGCATTGATGAAGCTGACACCAAGGTAGCCTAGATCCTGTCGTACATTACCCTACTGTTTTGGGCGGTTGGTAGGGGAGATCCCCGAGTTCATTGACACCCCAAAGCAGGCATGCGGGCCACGGGGGTCCTTTTGTAGAGTACTCACTATGTTTGGCAATGCGCACGTGGAATCGTTGAGTTCAACACCACACGGCAGCCTCACGGCAATGGTCAACGGAACTCCCACTAAATAAGTCTTGTGTTACATTGCCGCACCTCCTTGCGGTAATGCGCTTTGGAACTCTTGCAGTGGTGTGCCACAATACCTCGAGGCACGGAGGCAATGCAACACTCACGGTACATTGCCTCACTACTTGGGTGCAGTGAAAATGGTACCCCTACGGTGCCACTGTGTGGAGTTGAAGCCCACGTTTACGTTGCTGCTATGCTTTGGGGCACTGGGCGGTGGGATTGTCGCGGTACAGTGCTGCACTGTCTAGGGCTTCTAGGTAGCGGAACTCTTGCCGTCCATATGAAACACATAGGGGCAATGGGTAATGGAACACCTATGGTGCACTGATACACTGCGTGGGAGTATTGGGCAATGGATCTCCTCCAATACACTGCCGCATTGTAGGAGAGTATTGGCGAGTGGGGTTCCTTTAGTACACTGTCTCAAAACTGGTGAGTAGTGGCTAGCAGGCCCCTTTGAGCACATGTCATGTTGTTGGGGAGCACAGGGCAGCAGGTCTCTTTATGCGCGCCGCCTCCTTGTTGCACAACAGCGGGCAGTGAGCGGCCCTCTCTCTTGGCCACATAGTCTCCCTCAATTTTCCTGCTTTACCACCCTAGTCGCCAACCTTGGGGTCCTTTCGGGGTGCGGGACGTGCACTGCTATGCCTTGAGTACCCCAAGCTGGACAACCCCGGCAAGCCTTCCATGTGAGGCCTTGTGGTGTCGTGTTGTGTGGTGTGTTGTCGTATGGTATGGTATGTTTTGGTGTAGTCTTTGCTGAGGAACAGGTGCTCTGGGGTTGTGCCATGTCCTGTTACGGCAACAAAGGTTGTGAGAGATCAGTCACATTATAGCACAACACACCAAACCACACCACAACCCATCCTGGCTACTCCCCAATCCTACGCATTGGTTGGGTTTCAGGTGCGAAGCCCCCAGCAACGGTGCTTGGGCGACGCCTTACGGGTGGTGTACTATTAGTGGCGGCTGTAACCCCAACCCGGTGCCTAGGAACTACCTTGCACAAGAACCGCCCCCGGTTGAATTCTTGCACCACTTTTTCTTACCACGGTATTGCGTTTTCCATGGTTTTGGTGGATGCAGGACTGCTATTTAGGTATGCACGACAACATTTTATGTGTTTTGCTAAGGGTCCCCCCATCAGGGGGGGGCCTATCAGTGCCTTTGGACCCCTTCCCCGAAGCAACCAACCCCCGACAAGGAAACGAACACAAGTTGGTTAAGCACAACCGGCCGCTGATAGCAGTTCTTTGCAACTTTTTTTCCTTTTTTGGGGAACATCCTTTCTTAGTCAAACAGGTGCTGTGTGATGGCTAATAGCGTGGGCAGGCAGGTTTCACCTTCTTGCCCTACGAGGGGGGAGGAGAGTATGCCCAGGCACTCAAGGGGTCCAATAGAGCACGGTGGGATGTATAAATGAAAACTTGTAAGTTCCTCTCTTGCCCTCGCGCATGGCCCAGCCCCGTCTTCTTTGCCCCCAACAACCCTTGAGTTCCACACATTTTCTAACTTGAACAGGTCAAGGAATGTTGCAGGCGTTAAATTTTGTTGTGCTACGTTTGCGTTTCCGCGGTTTGGGGTTGCCCCTTGTCATGTGCAAGAACAAATGCCTCGTTCCGCGGTCGAATTTTTTTGGGCAAAGCATGCACAAAACTGCCCCCAAGTTCCGTGGTCAAACATTGCCGGTTCTTGGGCACGCGGGGGGTGGGGGGTTACGCATGCTCCAATGCCCAACACCAGCCCACGGATCCCGAGGCCCCCGTAGTACCAGCTGCCTAGGTCCGGGCGCAGGCTAGGGACCCCTACAGAAGATGACCGCATAGCATTCCCTCCTCCTCCCCATGCCTACTTTTCCCCCCCAAGAGGGCCCCACACCAACCTAGCGCACACCGCCGCCGCCACACCACCCGAGCCGCGGCGACAATTTCCCCCACTGCCGCCCCTACATAGTCTTCCCTCCTTTGCCCGCACCCGTTGTCACACCTGAGTAGCGGCCAGCGACTTGGAAGCCCCACGCGGCCTTGGAGGAGGGGTGTAGAGATGCGTGGTGGTGAGGGTTTGAGCCGCCAAATGGCGCCGCACCCCCCCCCCCCCCCATCGTCAACATTCCTGGACACCACATTTTGACTCAATGGGACTCCCCACGCTAATGCAATAGTGCCCCTACCCGGTGTGGCGCCCCCCGCCTCTAGCCGCCTGCGTTCCTCCCATTTGTACGTCCCACGCTTTTCCCGTCCGGGGCCATCCGCCCGGGAGGGGATGCCTCCCCGCGCTGGGCGGGACACCCAATCCCCCAAGCCCGTTGCCCCGTTGGGGCTCCGAAACTTGTGCCCAACGGCTAGATAGGGCGTCGTCGCCTGGTGTGTACTTAGCTAGCAGGGCACGGGACCAAGGGGTTGTGGGTCACAAGGAGAGGTAGAGAACCTCCAGGCCAAGAGGGAGATAGGGACCGCCCATTAGGACCCATGCCCCCCCCCCCCCCACGCCATGGACCCCCAAGTCCAATGGAGCCAAGCATATTCTGCCTTGTTTTGTTCTTTCATGGTGACGCGGAAGCCATTGCCTGTGGGATCACTGGCTCCGAGCTGGGGCCTGCGTACCGGACATCAGTGTGGAACCCCATCCAAGGGGCCCCCCACGAGATCAAGGGGTTAAGGCCGTGGAGCAAGGGGTGGACCGCTCGCACTGTGGCTGGGACATTGTGGTGCTGTCGTTTGGGGAATGGGGGAGCAGTCCGCTGTTTGGTTCCCCACCGGTCCCCATCTGCGCCAAGCTTGCAGCTGGCAAGCGTCCGGCATTTGCCACCCGCCGCCCCGGTACGGTATCCACAAATTTAAGGTGAGTAGGTGTAAGGCCTCGAACCTCAGCCACGACCCAGTGTACTATACCCGGAGAGGCCATTCGGCCGGGTACGAGGCACGAACCCCCAAGAAGCAGCCCCCCCCCCCCAGGGACTTGCTCTAATTTTCATTCCGACGGGGGGGCTGACCCCTCCCCCCTGGACCCCCTCCCCCCTTTCCCCGGACCCCCTCCCCTCCTATCCCCTCAGCTCAAGTGCAGCTGAAAACCTGGGTTTCAGGAACTTTTTTTGGTGACGGGGAAAAACTTTCTAGGTGCCTTCGGCGCGCGCCACACACTGTTTACTTATCATTTTATGTGTACTCTGCGGTCCTTGTCTTGCATATTACCACGACCCAACGCTCGTTGTCAATGTATTTTCGCTCCCCGGTCCAACCGTCGCCAAGCGCAAAACGCAAAGACGTAATCAACACGCTGCTTTATTTCAGGTTTAAAGATAGGATGACTTGCCGGAAGAGACAAGAACCATACCATGAGGCACAAAAGGCATGTGCCACACTGTTTTTCAGTGTGCCAATGGCAACACTTGTCCCCCGTCTCCCATTCAAGCAGTGACTCAGATTCCTCATCATCATCGGGATGCAGCTCCACTTCGATTACAGATGGAGGCTCCAGTTCTGGGGAGTCTAATTCTGATTGACCATGATCACTGTCAGTTGGCATGAGATGGTGAATGACTCGCTTTCTTATATTTGTTGTGTCTTGATTAGATGAGGGAACCCTGAATTTACCTGCAATGATGAATTGGCTTTGTTTGCTACCAACAAGATGACATTTCCATGTGCCGAGTGGTTCGTTGCCCAATAAATTTTCTGTTCCCTGTGGGCACAGGTACGTTCCGACGGGGGGGGGGGACCCCTCCCCCCTGGACCCCCTCCCCCCCTCTCCCCCCACTCAAGCAAGTCCCCCCCCCCCCCTCCGGCCACCATGGATGGGGCTTTCTTGGGGGGTAACACCAAGCTACACACCCACCCAACGATAACAAATAACACGCCCACCATTCCTCTTCCCTCGTCAATTCGCTCGGCGCTAGCACGTCAGACCCGGCCTAATAACTCTTGGTGACGACCATGCTGAGTATTTGGCCACCTCAGCCAGGGCTGAAGGGCCGCCCGGCAGCTAGGCGGAGGCAGGTGCAACACCCTACTTAGTAATAGAACTTAAACATCACGTACCTTCACATGTCGCCGAAGGGTGTGGCATGTCAAGTTTTTGGGTGCCTACAGCAGCTATTGAGATTTCTTCACATTACATATGCCACATCTCGGGGGCGCGCTTACGTCGTGCACTTGCGTTTTTGTAAATGGCAGAGATGATGTCTTCGGACTACATGTAAAATGGCATGCGCCATTTTTGGTATGGTACGCAAGAATGCCTATAAAAATGTCTATGAAAGCTCATGCACCATCTTGTTGCACGAAGCAAATTTTTCTTCCACAATGGTGAAGTTGAATTTAGGATTACTGGTGATCATACACTATATTGAATTCTCTCCATTTTGGAAACACCAAGAAGGCAGCGGTGATGTTGCCATTATGTGCCCACTTTTGGTCGTGTTCCCAGGTTGACCAGAATACACCATCTTGACCACATGAAATCAACATGGCCACCACTCATGCATGACGGTTTCCATCTTTTGCTTGACCTATGAAATATTTTGTGAATTCACACATAAGAACCGCTTCCCCAGCAATAAATGCAAGCTGAGGGTGGCGAATGGTGGAAGGGAAGCATTCGTTTTCAAAAAATAGGAGGTAATATTCTTGCAGCGCTATACCCCAAGCAATTTGGTCACTACACGGTTGGCGATTCGGTGACAAGTGCCCCTCCATCCCCTCCCTTCCAATTACAATTTTCCAAAGTTAGGTGTGTGACCTCTTTAGTCCGACCGGCATGCCTCGTTTTGTGAAGTGGAATGTCATCCGCAGTCATGCAGGCTCGGTTCATTGTTGTGCCCGAGCACTTTCGGACGTCAACACCTTGCCGAACCCTGCCGCCCCATCCGTTTAATGGAGATGATAAAATGTCTGGTTTCTTGCTTTGGTTCCTTTTTTTTTTGGATGAACGACAAGCCACCCCTCCCTCACAAATTTACTCTAACGCAGCCCGCTGAGCCTTGGCTACACGTCTAACCCCCATGGGATGCCAGGCGGAAACAACGACACGCGGACCGGTGTGGTCAGCCAATGGCGGGGACGAGAGCCGATTTTTGTGCAAAATGGACCGATTGTCATTCTATTTATGGCGATTTCCACAATCTTGGTACATTTTGTGCTCTTGCCGTTCCTCGTTGCACAAGGTATGTGGACACAAGCCATATGGGACCATGCAATTTGCAGTTTGCGCCTGATAAATGCGCAGATTGTTTCCTTTGCCTCTTTTTATGCCCTGTTTTGTGTTCCAAGGTGCCACAATTTTGCATTGGCACATAGTAGCAACAACTTCTTCCTCCAGCACACCCCGCATGACACCGGGCCCGATGGCAGTAGACAGCCCCAAATGCACTCAGAGCCGAGTGCCAGGGCACCGCAGCGGTCATGCAGGAACCGTGTTCCACTGGGACAAGGCCACCCAAACCATTCGTCCGTGTCTTGGTGCCGCCGCATGAAGGGCCCGGCAAGTAGTAGGTAAATAAGCCATATGCACACCTCCGGCACACATCTGGCAGGTATATGCTTGCCCCCAACAGATACACGGTGGCTCCCAACAGCAAGTGCCATTGCGGAAGAACAAGAGAAGCCGAAGCTGTAGGAGTTTTTGGCTTGGTACTTGAAGGCGCCATACGATACGAATCCTGATGTGACACACGATCAAATCAAAACAATGGTTGAGTCCAAGAATGGGTGTTCCATATATAACGCAAGAGAATTCTCCTTGACGATCCAGCCATAAACATGTATACCCTCCGCCATGTGGAAAACGAAGGCGGTTGCGTGCATGAGATCCTCAATGACGTGTTTTGTGACGATTGCAGGGCACGTGTAATTCATTTTTTGTGTTGGAACTTTTTAGCACCCACACCCCACCTAAGGGGGCGGTGCTACCGGTTGGTCACGGAACGCTCCGATGACGTCCCCCAAGGTACATGGAAAAGGGTTTGCCGCACTTCCAAGGCAATGAGTACAATCCCAAGCCCCCCAACTTGTTAAACCAATGGGCATGTCAAGTATTGAGGTATTTTTGGCTTAAGTGTGTTTTGCCGCCACACGCAACGCGACTCTCGTCTTGTCAGGCTGACACCACAACGGAACTTCGATGCTACCCCCCCTTTTGCCACTTTTGATGATTGGCCGCCGTGTGTTGGTGCGCTACTCGGCTCGTTTGTACCAAGAAAGAGGTGTAGAAGTGCTTGCTTGCGCATTTGACTTGCAGCATGCACCTACCTCTACCTTCGCACTCTGCATGCTCTTCACTATCACATGTGGTGTATTTGTTGTACACCACATCGGTAGATAAAAGCAAAGTTGTGTCGGCGGCATGGGGGAATCTCCACATGCTTGTGGTTTTGATGATCCTTGAATATGCCGAAGAAAGATCCAGGCGTCCATTTATATGCGCATGGCCTAACCCCCGTTTGGGACATGCCCCAACTTGAATGAATCTTGTACGAGGAACAGTGGTAGTGGAGTGCGCTCCTCATGCAGTGATGGGGATAGGAATGAGAACAGTACTGCTAACCCTCAGGCAAAATTTTCATCCTCTCAACCACTGACAACACACACCCTGACCCGAAAGACCACACCCTCTCAAACCATTGTTCATAGTCGGTGTGTGCACACCGTTGTCCATTCCTCATCAGGTCATGCAACAAGCACACAACCAAACACACCCCATCACCCCATCACCTTGCACCGCCCTCGGTTCAAAACACCGTGGTATTTGTGTCTGGTGACCGTGATAAACAGATACCAGCCCAAAAAGCAAAGCCAGTGGACGTCCAGCTACGTGTTCGCAATTGGACGCTGAGCTCGCCCAAAAGACAACGCCATATGTAGAGTAGGTTGAATGTTACTCATGTATCCTCAATCCCATTATATACCTCTAACCCCATGAGACCCGCGGGAAGCAATCCGAATCCCATTTCCCATTTCCGTGAACCCTGCCACCACTTGGGGATGACTGTTGGGAACAGCTGCAGGATCGCAATTCCACTTCTCCAAAGATGTCCAGTCCTTATCGGTCCTTGTGCACAATGGAGTTTAGGGCCAAGCGGAATTGGTTGCGGTGGCTACACCAAAACCCGCAACATTGTGCAATTGCCCATCGACTGGCTGGCGGCCATATACGAAAAATGCCCGTAAAATGGTATGCACCAATGTAGTACGGCACTGAACAATGCCTGTAAAAATGTGTGTACAAATCCATGCACCGTCCTCATGCAGCGGGCAAAGTTTCCTATAAAATCGCATGCATCATCACGCGTTATTGAACCGGTGCTTTGACAGACATTAGTGTATGGGGGAGGGAGTCCATAAATGCCAATTGCGGGTTATGGGACCCAAGCATGCATTTTCACAAAATAGTAGGCAATCTTCTTGTTGCGGTACCCAGCAAGTTGGTTTGCACGGCAGTGCAGCTTGTACCGTAGGAGCTTCCACTGCCCACTGCCTCAAAGAAGTGCGGCACTGCCCCTTGGCCCGAGGCATTGTGGGAGTGTCCCGCAGGAGTTGCACAGGGCACTGCCCCAAGGTAGTGTGGCATTCACCGTAGGAGTTCCACTGCCCATTGCTCCAAGGCCATGTGGCAATGCACCGCAAGATTCCCATTGTCCGGTGCCTCCATGTAGTGCAGTGGTGTGGAACACAAGTTCCACGGCCCACTAACCTCGAACAGTGCGGCGGTGTACTCAAAGCATTCCACTACCCAATGCCCCCAAGCAGTGGGGCAGTGTACCGCAGGAGACCCAGTGCCCAGTGGCCTCAGTGGGACTCATGCCGTACACTGTTGTACTTCCTTGGGGCAGTGGGCAGTGGGACTCTTGAAGTACAATGCCATACTGCTTGGGGGCAGTGGGCAGCAGCTGCCTTAGGGTAGTCGGCAGTGGAACTCTTGCGGTACACAACCACACGGCCTTGGAGCAGTGGGAAGTTGAAGTGTTGCGGTACACTGTCGCATTCACTTGTGGTAGTGGGGAGTGCAACTCCAGCAGTGCAGTGAGTAGAGCACTCAAATGCCTGTAGTGCACCGCCGCAGTGCCTTGGCGTAGTGCGCGCCGGAACTTTTGACGCACTTTGCCGCAGTACATTGGGACAATGGGCAGCGGATGGTGTGCGCTACACTGTCGCACCGCCTAGCGGCCATGGGTGGTGGAATTAGTGCGGTAGATTGCCACATTGCCTCAATGCCGTGGGCATTGACACTCGTGCAGTACAATGTTGAACTGCCTCGGGGCAATGGGCAACGGGGCTCTTGCAGTACACTGCCGCACTGCCTGGGGGTAAAGGGCTGTGGAATGCCTGCGGATTGCCTGCAGTAAACCGGCGCGCTGCCCCACTACCCCACTGCAGTGGAACCGGTGGAGCATAGTGCCGCACTATCTTGAAGCACTGGGTAATGGAACGCCTCCAATACACTACCGCACTGTCTAGCACTGCCTCAAAGAAGTGCGGCAATGTACTGCAGGACTTCCACTGCCCATTGACCCAAGGCAGTGCGGCAGTGTGCTGCACGAGTTCCACTGCCCACTAACCCAAGGTAGTGTGGCAAAGTACTGCAGGCATTGCACTGCCCCCTTCCCCCAAGGCAGTTTCGCAATGTACCGGAGGAGTTCCACGGCCCACTGCCCCCAAGCAGTGCAACTGCAGCAGCAAGCAGAGCACCAAGGAGTCCCCAAGGCGACCATGGATTAACCCCACAAGCCATGGGGACGGCTCCAACCAACGTAGAATCGCGTAACACAAATCACATCTGTACCTGCGCCTCACTTGGAAATGTGAAGTTGGGGCTCCTTTGGGCCTAAAACGGCTCATTCGGGGCTAAGTGTTGTTTTCAAGGGGTTCCAAGTGAAAAGTTGTGGCTTTTGGTGGTGGGTTGCGGTTTTAGGATGTCCCCAAAGGGATCCTAGTCCCTAATCGTAGCAGGCCCGATGAGGGTTTTTTTTTTAACAGCGCAACTCAACCGAGCACCCGACTAAGCTGTCATGTAGCCATCAGTAAGGCGGCTCACTACGCGCTCACTTAGCTCTCCTTAGCTCTCACTTAGCTTTCACCGAGAGGTTTAGAGCTCTCGCTTAGAACTAATTGGGGGCTCTCTCACAGCTTACTCACAAAGTTCTCCCCCTTTGTCCCCCTTTTTTCCCACCCCTACCCACCCACACCTCCCCTTTTTCACACTGACATCGGTCCACAGGAGTGACCATGTGTTTTCTCCGAGCAGTTGAGCCTACATGCACACATACACGGGTTGCATACATGTACCCACTGCAACACACACAAATACACATCCGAAAACACGCACACAATTTGCAAAAGCATAGACTGTTTTTGGGCGAGGCAGGCAACACCAAAACTAGCAACAACATCCAAGACAAAGCAGCACACCGACACACACGTGTGCCCGCACACACACACACACACACACACACACACACACACACACACACACACACACACACACACACCAATCCACATACACACCCGAACCCAGCCCACCAAAAAACCAAAGTATGCACTTACACACGCACAAACACTCATGCACACAAACACCTTCACCCACACATTGATCCATGCAAGCCCCTGTCCACACAAAGACACACACACCAACAAAGACACTACATGAGAGAAACTAACAAGGAACAAACCATGTACACTTGCGCACATGTGTACAAACACAAACACACACACACACACACACGTGCACACATATAGTAGCACAACACAATTGTAAAGATTAGGGTCATCACCCTCCTCACCAGGCATGTGACGCCAATAACCAGGTAAGGCAGGGCAAGCGTAGGGCAACGGCATGGGACATGCAAGAGGAGAGAAGGGCTAGGCACAAGGTGAAGGAAGGGGGATGCGAGCACAGCAAAGTGGAGGGCAGGGCATAAGGAAGGAAGGGGGTCAATGTGTCATGGTGTAGCTGAACATGGTTGTATGATGAATGTTGCAAAGGTCAGCAATGTCTTTTCTCTCTTTTTTTTTGTGTTTTGTGGCGGGGAGGGGGGGCCGCCATTGCCATGCAACAACAAGGAACAACCTCCCAAATCGCCAGCTGCTAGATGCATATACGCCAACCCCAACCCCACAATTGCATCTCCCTAGCCCTTCAATTCGCATGGCTCAATGTGGCCATGTGTTTATGTGCCTCCAAGAATAAATGGGGTGGTAGATCTGCGCATGTGTGTGTGTGTGTGTTTCTTGACGTGTGTATGGGTGTGTGTGTGTGTTTTCTCCTCCTCTTGCCCTGTACTGTAGAAAGGCGCCTATTGGCGTCCGGCATGCTCTGTTTGTCTTGTCCAATGACCAACTGACGAGGATTTTCACTCGGCCAAAAACACTCTGTGGTTTTGCAAATTGTGTGTGTGTTTTCGGATGTGTATTTGTGTGTGGTGCAGTGGGTACATGCATGCAACCTATGTATGTGTGCATGTAGGCTCAACTGCTTGGAGAAAACACATGGTCACTCCTGTGGACCGATGTCGGTGTGAAAAAGGGGAAGTGTGGGCGGGTAGGGGTGGGAAAAAAGGGGGGAAGGGGGGAGAACTTTGTGAGTGAGCCCCGAGTGAGCCCCCAATTAGCTCTGAGTGAGCTCGCAACGAGCACTCAGTGAGCCATTTGGCGCGCCCAGTGAGAAGTAAATGAGAGCTAAGTGAGTCGGCTCACTAACAGCTAATTGACGGCTCAGTCGGGTGCTCAGTTGAACTGACTTGTTGCCATAAAAAGTACCCCACCCCTTGAACCTTGACCAAGTAAGGATGCAAATCTTCTAAAAACATTAAGAGCACATTGCCTAGCATGCACAAAGCACAAGAAAGAGCACAAACACACTGCAATGCATGAATCAGCCCTAAATGAGTCCCAACTACACATTTCCACTTAGCCACCAGTGAGCCGCAAGTACATAGCTTGCATCCACACACACACACACACACACACACACACACACACACACACACACACAACCCTCTTGTTTTGCATTACCTGTATGCGGCATCTCCATCATTGCCATTTGGTAACAGCGCCTTTGGCACACCACACCACAGCACACCACACCACACCACACCACACCACACCATACCGCACCGCACCACACCACACCACACCACACCACACCACACCACACCACACCACACCATACCACACCACACCACACCACACCATACCACACCACACCACTTCAGGTGTTGCACTGCCCACTGCCCCTAGGCGCTGCGGCAGTGCATAGCAGGAGTTGCACTGCCCGCTGCCCCCAGGCAATGAGGCAGTGCATTGCAGGAGTTACACTGCCAACTGCCTCTAGGTAGTGAGGCAGTGCATTGCAGCAGTTACACTGCCCACTGCCCCTAGGCAGTGCGGCAGTGTATTGCAGTGGGTCCACTGCCCACTACCCCCAGGCAGTGAGGCAGTGCGTTGCTGGGGTTCCACTGCACACTGCCCCTGGGCAGTGAGGCAGTGCATTGGAGGAGTTCCACTGCCCACTGCCCCCAAGCAGTGAGGTAGTGTATGGCAGGAGTTCCACTGCCCACTGCCCCCAGGGCAGTGGGGCAGTGCATTGCAGGAGTTCCACTGCCCACTGCCCCTGGGGCGGAGGGGCAGTGCATTGCAGGAGTGCCACTGCCCAATGCCCCCAGGCAGTGAGGCAGTGCATTGCACACAGGGTGCAGTGGACCAATGAGACCCTGTGTGATTGCGCACGGGTCGGCAGAGCAGTGCCGGCCAAGTGCGGGAGTGCACTGGTCCGGCTATGCAACAACACACTTACACACAGCGCGCACGCCACACACACAGCCTCGCCCGTTTACCTGTACCCGTGGGTAGACATCCCGGCCATTGCCTTCTGGTAACAGCGCCTTCGGCACACCACACCACACCACACCACACCACACCACACCACACCACACCACATCACACCACACCACACCACAACCCTGGTCCCCTCGCGAGCAACCCCAACGAGCTCGGCCCACATTGGGCAGGGCTTGGGGGACGTTGTTACGTTTGGGGGTTACCGGCAGCCCGTCTGCGAGCAACTCCATGAGGCAGTGGGGCAATTCCAAGTAGGCACCTTGTTGGGGCCCTGCCGGTTGTTCGGGGTGTGTGCCGCGCCAAAATGGCCAAAAATTGCACTCGAGCTATCCCCCCCCCCGCACCCACACGCACCCACAAGCACATGCACTATAACACAACACCGCACGGCACGGGACAACATAGCACCCTCCGCCCCTTTTGCCCAAAAACCAACCAACAACCCTACCCAACTCTCCCGCGCTCCGCCCCTCGTGCCCTCAAACTAGCCCACAACCCTACCCAACTCTCCCTCCCTTCGCCTCTCTTGCCCTAAAACCATCCCACAACTCTACCCAACTCTCCCACCCTCTACCTTTCCTGCCCTACATGACCCTACCCAGCTATTTCTCCCGCCGCCTCTCGTGCCCTAGAACCCGCCCACCACCCTGCCCAACTCTCCCTCCCTCCGCCCCTCATGCCTTAAAACCAGCCCACAACCCTGCCCAACCCTGCCTCCCTCCGCCCCTCCTACCACAAAACTAGCCCACAACCACAGCCCCACCCAACTCCCTCGGCCCTACGCCCAAGCAAAACCCACAAACCCCCGGGCAGCGTGGCAGGGCAATTTGCCCCCCACGAGGGGAATGTGCGCTTGGGCAAGGTCCCTCGATACCATCACCAGCACCAAACAGGGGCGGCGTGGCAGGGCGGCGTACCCCCCATGCCGCGATGTGCGCCTGAACCCGGCCCCTAGACATCGTCATCAACACCGAATAGGGGCGAACCCCCAACCGTCTACGAGACGGTGCAAGCTCTGTGATACCACCACCTGGTTGACCTATACCCGGCAGACCGCTGGATCAAAGGGGCACGAGCCCTTAAGGAGCGGGCGCCTGCCCACAAAAGTATCCCCGGCCTCAGGGCATGGCTAGCCCGCCATAGCGCCGTCTTGGCGCCCCTCCCGCGGGTACCTCCGCCGCGGTGGCACGCTACGCCCAAGGGCTGGATCCCGAGCGCGTGCTCGCGTACCTTGCGGAAGCGGTTGTCGGAGGCCGGGTGGCCAAGACCACCCGGGTGGAGACCGTGTACCACAGACGATATGCCATCAAGGTGACAACTGCCCTGAAGGATACCATGCATGCCAAAGACTGGGCACAGGAGCTCCGGGTGTGCTGCCAGCCCCCGAATACGCTGCCTAGCGATACCCGGCTACATCGCCTCCTGGTGGCCCTTCTGGGTGTCCAAGTGTAGGTCAACACGCCCCTGCAAGCCCAACTATGGGACGACCACCAATATGTGTCCCTGGGCTAGCTTCGGAGCGCGGGGGTGTGGGCGCCTACCATCGTCTAGCTGACCGAACCACCGGCGGACCCGTACCGGCAATGGGCCCAGGCGTCTCCAACCTCCTTGGTCACAGTCACTGCGGCGCTATCGCCGTGGCTGTGGATAGCCATGGCCCCGGCTGCGGTGGCGAAGTTCAAATAACCCGCGGAGTGTTTGGCACACAGCTGCCCGGGGCACCCGCGTAAGGGCCCCCTATACTACTCGCTTAGCACGGCGGGTACGGTGCTGGTGGAGCTCAACCCGGCCCTACGATCCCACCTCCGCGAGCATCATGGGGACCTAGCCCTCCTGGCGCCGCACGGCTTGGCCACTGACCTCCTGCGGGTGCTGGCCCCCAAAATCAAGCAGGGCATTTGGTTTCATGACCTACCGGTACTGGCATCCCTCCGCGGCACCATAGCCGCGGTGGATGCAGGGACCACGCCTGCCGGCATGGCGATGGCGGGGGTCGCCCGTAGCGGGCCCAAGGCCTACCAAACCCACGTGGCCTCCGGGGTGGGCACCTCCCAAGAGGAGGAGGCCATGATAATCTTGTCGTACATCCGCAGGCTGGCGCAACAGCCAGGGGTATTTTGGCTTGTACCGGATTCCGAGGCGGCAGTGGGAGCCCTCCGGACATACCCGGAAGGAGGCCATTGTGGGGATGGCATACACCACCTACACGGCACGATCCTGGGGGGCCACCGTCTCTCCCCGGCCTTCGCCATAATCGTGGTTACTACGCCATCGCACTGGATAACGGACCTGAACGTCCGTGTCGATGCGGCGACGCGGGAGCCGCTAGAGGTGGACCCGACGTGGCTTCTCAGCCGCCCTTTCTTCTTTCTCCCCCCGGTGACCTACCGGGATCAGTGCCAACTCTCCCCAACGGCGTTGAGCGACTGGTTGCAGGATCGGGCCTCCATACCGTCGCGGGTCGGCTTCGAGCCCCGATGGGGAGCAAACTACACGTCGGGGAGTGGACTTCCCCTCGAATGGTTTGATAGTGACCAACAGTGCCACATTGCGGCGCACTGCATGGACAACATCCCCACGATGACTATCCTCTCACCGGAACACGTTGCTGGACACCACGTGCCTGCTCTGTGGGGCACAGCCCGAAACGGCGCCCCACCTTTAGGCCTGCTCGGCCCAGTCCCATGAGTGGGGACCGGCTCGACCAGAAGGTAGGGAAACGGGCAGAACCGGTGCGCCACCAGCTGTGGGCGCCGAATGTCATGGAACAGTGGGCGGCAGCCTTGCGCACCCCCTCCATGCAGCGAGCCCACATGCAGTGCTCAAGGCCCCACACGCTGGGGACTGAGGTCATACGTAACGTCATAGAGCAGTTCATCAGAGTCTGGTACCGCCACGCCAAGGCACAAGCCACGCTGCTGAAAGCCCGCCTGGGCCCAAGCAGCACGATGGCGTGGGTGTTGCACGAGCTACGCCTGCTCCAGCAGGCGGACAGAGAGGGAGTACAACGGGAGCTTCTAGGATGACAGCATTCGCCTGGTGGGTGACATCCAAGTTTTCCCCACTCCCCCTCTTTCCGCCGAAAACCACAAACTTACACACAGCGCGCGCGCCATACACACAACCCTCCGGTTTACCCGTACCCGTGGGTAGACATCCCGGCCATTGCCTTGTGGTAACAACGCCTTCAACACAACACGGCACAACACAACACAACACAATGCAACGCAGCGCAACACATCACCGCGTAGCAAGGCAAGGCATAGCACAACGTAGCACATCATAGCACGGCCTAAGGACAACGCCCCAATGACGATCAGAGGCAGCGAGGTAGTGCAAGGGACCCTGCAAAAAGGGAAGAGAGTGCTAGGGCTAGGCCCCCCCAAGAACCTCCGCAACGGCAAGGAGGGCGCGGGGCAGCAAGGCAGGATGGCGGACCCCCATTGGAGGACAAGCGCCGGAGCCCAGCCCCCTTACCACAAGCAAGGCGCCGAGACTAGGCGTCACCATGATAGCCCCTTGATTGGTAACGGGGAATGGGGTAGGTTGCAGAGAGCTGCAGAGAGAGTGCTGCGGGAGCGCCACAATTGCTACCAGCCACAGCTACTACTTAGCTGTTCCAGGGTGCAGCACACCCATACCCGCTTGATTGGTGCCGGGGTGGGGGTAGGCATAGTGGGGTAGTAGCAGCGCCTTAGCAACGCTAGCAACAATGCTGTTGCAGCATCGGCCCGGAGCGCAACACAGTGGGCGGCATAGCCCGTCGGGCCCAAAGTGCGACGGCGCGGAGGCCGAAGGGGGGGGCACCGCGCGAAGGAAACGCCACCAACGCACCGCAGCCAGGGCAGGGGCACGAGTCTCCCCAGCCGCACAGGAACCACAGCCGCCGCAAAATGGTACAGTGGCAAGGACCAGCGGACACACATAACACCCAGCCCGCACGCAACACACACAACCCTCCCGTTTACCTGTACCTGTGGGTAGACATCCCGGCCTTTGCCTTTTGGTAACAACGCCTTCGGCACACCACACCAAACCACACCACACCACACCATAGACGTGCACCTGATAGTGGGCAACCACGTGGGGCTGGGTACCGAGGATCACCTCTCTGCCCACATGGAGGGGTATCAATACACCCTGTTACATCAATACACCCTGCCCTTGGGGACCCTGCAGGGCCGGATGCTACAATAGCACCTGGGCATTCCCCAAGGCACTATTCAAGGGGTGCACGTGGCAGCCACATCGGCCCTCCCATTCGTCCGGTACATCGGCCTAGCACATGGAGCTTGTGCCGTCCCCCCGATGCTCCACCCCATGATGATGTGGGTGGATGATACCATCACCATCCTTGCCAAGCGAGAGGACCAGCCTACACAAGGGGCCCTAGTGGACTAGCACACATACTTCCACGGGCTGCCACGGGTCTGAGTGCCGGACAAGAAAGTCCACCATGGATCTAACCGGGATCCGGTACGCTTGCAGTCCCCCGCCCCGTATGCGGTGGATGCGCACGTCGGGTGCACCTTGGTCATGGACACCCCGGAGGCCAGGCCCAGCCGCGCCCTCCCTGGTAACCCCCCCCCCCCCCCGGATCGTGCCGTACGGCACAACGTATGGTGCAATGACCCTTGGCCACGTGCCCCGGGCAGTCTTCACCGCAACCCTAGCACTGGGGTACCACCACCACCTTTGGGACTTCTAAACCCCGGCGAACCACGCAGCGCCAACAACCTTCGAGCGTAGGTGCCCCGTGGCTGCATGGTGGACACAATCCGGACATGGCTCCGGCAGCGCGATGCCGCGCTGCGGCCCCTGGCGGGGGCCCCAGCCCCCCGATGGTAGCAAGCCCCCAAGACGTGGGTGCCAAGCCCGATACGGCCGGCCACCACCACAACAGTCATCGGCGGGCGGGAGGCCAAGACCACGGGAACGGGTGGTGTACTAGCGCAGCAGGGCCATACAAGTCACCATGGCCATGGAGGACTTCATGGCAGTCATGGGACGTGGTGCTGCCCAACTATGAGTAGCCACGCCAACACCTCCCGCGTCTGCCAATGGCTGGTGAGCCTGTTGGACATCAACACGCTGGCTGAGCCCCCCCTGCATGTGTGCCTGCACGACGAACAAAGGATAACCACGCTCCCACGGCTGCAGGGCACAGGCATGGAGGGTCCCACGATGGCGTGGCACCACAGCCAGCCAGGCAGCCACTATTGGGACTGGGTGGCTTGTGCGTAGCACACAGTGCTGACAGTCACCCACGCCCCGCTGTCGGAGCCGTGGGTCGAGCTGTGGCCCGAGGCAGTGGCCCTGTTCAGGTACCCCACCCGGTGCCTTACCCGCAAGTGCCCGGGGCACCCTCATCGAGGCCCCCTCTACATGGCCTTGCATACTCTAGGGGCCCTCCCGTTGGAGCTAGGCCAGGCACTCCAGACCCACCTATGGGAGCACCAGCGCCTGACATGTGACGCCCCATCCCCATCGGGGCTCGAAGGCAGCTCCCATGTATGGGCAGCCCCGGACGGAGCCCGGTATATGGTTCCATGACCTTCCCCCACTAGCCACGATCCACGGGGCCATCGTGGCCACTGACGCTAGCACCACCCCGGCGGGCATGCTGATGGCGATCACGTATGAGTGAGAACAGGGGAGTACATGACCGAGACAACGTCGGGGATAGGAACTTCCCAAGAGGGGGAAGCCCTAACCCTGCTGCTCTGCATCACGCGGCTGGAGGCACAATGGGGCACCTATTGAATCGCACCCGACTTGGAGTCGGTGGTGGGCGCCGTCCGAATGTACCAAGAAGGAGGGAAGTGTGGAGACACGATGCACCACCTGTACGCGCACACCCTAGGGGCGGCACGCCTGACCCCGAGGTGTGCAATCAACGTGCTTGTTACCCCCTCCCATTGGATCACCTCCATCAACGTTCGGGTGGACGCGGCAACTAGGGAGGAGCCGTGGGTGGACCTCACCTTGATGCTGCAGCGACCGTACGCCTACCTTCCCCCGTTGCGGTACCGGGACCACTATCAGCTAGCTACAACAAACAAGCAAGAGTGTTTTCAGGAGCAGGCGGCGGTACATGGGTACATTGGTACACTACGAGCACCGGTGGGGGCCCAACTGCGGGCTTTGGCCTGCCCCTAGACTGGTTCACTAGCGACCCGCAGCAGCACATAGGTGCCCACCGCATGCGCAATCTGCCCACCATGACGGTGCTGGCGGAACACGCACAACACCGCAACGTTTCAAGAGCAATGCTTGCTATGCGGTAGTGCCCGGAGACGGCCCAACATGTGTGGGCATGCCCGGTACAAACCCACGAATGGCGTCCGGCCAGGCAACGCCTGCACGCGTGGCTAGCTAGCTACATTGGGCCACAGACCTCGCAAGTACAGGGCCAACTCTGGGACCCTGCCATCTTGGAGCAGAGGGCGGCAACGATCGCGACGCCATCCCTAAGCAAGGCCCACATGGGACTGGCGGGACCACATGACATCGTGACGGAGTTCATCAGACAGGTGGTGAAGGAGTCTCAGCGCGTGTGGATCTCGCACGCCAAGGCAAGAAAGGGCCTCATTAAGGCCCGAGCAGGACCCGGGGGCACCATGGCGTGGGCCCTGCGGGAACTACAACGGCACCAATAAGCGGAGCAGCAAGGGGTCCCCAGAGCGGCCTTGAACTAGGCCCGTCAGATGCTGGGGCACACCTAGACGCCGCACAGGTGCGTAACAAAGCGCGCACACACGCACACACCCCTGCCCGTTTTGCTATGCCCATAAGCAAGACATCCCGGCCTCTGCCTTTTGGTAACAGCGCCTTCGGCACACCACACTACACCACACCACACCACACACTACACACTACACACACGGTATCATGATGCCGCGCCACGCCACACCACCCAATTGGGGCTTTGCTTATCACAGGCAGGGGAACGTGGTGTGATGCAATTTGGTGCGATTAGGTGTGATGTGATGTGATGTGATGTGACATGGTTTATGGCCATTGGTGAGAGTTTAACATTTGGGACGAGTCTGTCGGGATATGTGCTTCCAGAACCCCCCTATTCTCGGGTCAAATATGAATTAGCCTCAGTGCTCTTCTCATTGTTTGCACAGGTTGCAGCGCGCCCCCCTACTTTCCTGTTCTTTGTCAACAACATCAAGGGATTCATGACTGACAACACTTTCTCGGGGTTTCTGGACAAGCAACTGCGCAGATCTGCAGGGTTCGAAGGTTCCCCCATTCGGTTCATCTGGCGTGCCAGCAAGAATGCCCCCCGTCACAACAAACGAGGGTGGTCAAGGCTGCCCTCTCCTGCTCCATTCCAAGAAATTGTCGAGCAGTAGGAGGGCGCAAGGATTGTTATCAGTGTGCGGTGTGAGCGTGACAAGTATCGCGAGGGCTGGAGTACTGTCTACTTTGGGCATGTGGTTGCCAGTGTTAAGGTTGGGTTTCTCAGCCCAACCCAGCTTCTTATCAATCTTCAAAAGCACCACCTGCGAATCCTCCGACCCGCAGTCTTAGTCTGGCTTTTGCGGTTTGATTTCAGGTTTTTGTGGTTGTAACGACCGCTGTTTGGCCGTGAGGGTCATGGGGAGTCATGTAGATGTTGGGCAAGCGCCGTTCAGTGCCCTTTCAAAGTTTCGTTGGGAGATGAAGTATATGGTCTGCAGGGCCCGTCTGAATGCGATGATCAAGTCTGGCTGAGGGTCAGGCCAAGTGGTTGTTGGCGACGGCCTTGCGGTTCATGGGCAGGGCAATGGTGCAATGATGTATTGCTTCCAGTTGGCATCGGTGCTGAGTTGGAGCATATGTTCCTGTATTTAGACTCGCAAGGGCTTGGCCAGGGGGTTCCTCTACAATTGTAACCCTCTCACAGTACGTGGGGGCGAAGTATGCCCGCATCCATCTAAATTCATTTTGATCAGTAGCATCTTTCAAAGCGTTTTGGTCAGAGATATTGTTGGGTTGACCCCCATTAAAGTCGCCCCCTTTCTCTTCAACTTCCCGCCTGGGGTTCCTGTTGGATGAATGGTGGGAGAGTCTGGCACCGACCATTCGGGAGACGTTTCTCACGATGTGCGGACAGGGTTTGTTACTGTGGCCCCAAAGTCGTTCCCTCTTGGTATCAGATCCAACAAGGATCAGAGCCATGTGATGGAAGCCTGCTCCCACCTGCTGTTGAATGTCGGTCCTGAGGACATAGTTGTGGCTTTGGCGCCCTCAAAGAGAGCAAGCCCCAAAGTTTCTGGAAAGTGGCCAGGCCTATCTTCAAAAAAAATCCAAGAGGTCAACTCTGAGGCACACCCAAAAGTGCAAACTGGGCACAGCTTTTGAGGCTCAATATTTTTGGGAATTGTTTTGGGCCTCAGCTGTAAGTTTTTTTTGTCTATCTGGTTCCCAACAAACGTTTTTGGGCCTTATATATTTCATATATCCCACCACAACGGCATTCCTGTTGTTTGTGGTATATGATCATTGCAAGAGGGGGGGGCATATGGCACATGCCCCCCCCCCCTTTCTGAAAATGCCTGCGTAGGCAAGGAAGGACTGAATTTTGATTTGCACGTGCCCCAAACAGTTCTGCTTTGGACTCCAGAATTAGATCCTGCTGTTGGCTCGGAAACACACATCCAATTACCACAACATGTCGTCCAGGGTCTGGGAGTCATGGGAACAGAACAAACAAGACTTTGGAACTGACTAAGGAGCCCAGTCAGTCACTGGGGGTGTTGTCTGAATATTTTGGTCCCTGCGGTCCCTTTTTATGATGGGCTGAGTGAGACCCTGTGTTAGAGAATGCCAGCACCGGTAGCAGCGTAGTGCAAGACCGACCAGGGCAACACCCTGTCCCCATATCCTGGTGTGTGTTGCCCCTGCATAGTAGGGGGTTAATTGCCCCCCACCAGAAGGCATTTCTTAGTGACACCCGCCGCTTTCGCCTGAAACACTCGAAAACACACCCGAGCATTCCAGGGTTGTCAGCTGCGGAGGCATTTTGATGAGATGGCAACGTCAAAGGACCAACGACAGTTGGCTCGCAACTGAAAGGTGACAATAATATCAGCGAAAGTGTTGAATTTTTTTATGCCTCCACGCTGGCCGTTATGCTGAGATCTCTTGACATGGTTTGCAGACCAGACGTGCTCTTGGTTGCAGGCGCACTCTGGTGTTGCCCTCCATGGGCCAAGAGCAGATCATGAGGCAGGTAGCGGTTAAGATAGGAGCAATGGGCTGATTTTGGATCCGTAGCCTGACCTTTTGGACCATAAACAAAACTGTGATGCAGGAGATACTTTGGCCGTTCCTCCAACCTTCAACTTCTGCCAACTACCCTAAATGTACTGCCAACAGTGAATTGACAATGCAAAGGGCTGCACATCTGTGCATCTCGTACTTGGAACATAGTTGTGCATTTTTGCCATCTGCAGTGCTTTGAGGGTTTGTGCAGACTGCAGGGCTGGCGGACGTTCGGCTTCAGTGCCGGATGATGTTTTTTGTGTGTTCAGCGTGGCACGGTTTAGTATTGGAGGTGGAGGGTTTTCAAGTGAGGGGGGGGGGTTGGGTCAATAGAGCCCCCAAAATCTGGGGGGGGGGTTGGGAAAAGGGCTCAATTGACAGGCACCATTCTTGCATGGAAAAGAGGCACCGCTTTGTCTCTTGTTCATGTCTCCCCACCATGGGGGACCCCAAGAAGCCACGGTGATGAGCCCCTTTTGATTTTGCCCCCTCTTTTGGGGACCCCTGAGAACGCAGGGGTTACGTAGCAATTCGGCCCACTTGTGGGCTCCGGAGAAGGTAGGGTTACCTAGCAATTCTACCCACTTGTGGCCCCCCGAGAAGGCCGGGCTGATGTAGCCACTTTTGATTTTCTTCCCTTTCGAGGGGAATCCCGGAGAACGGATGGGTTGGGTGTAGCAATTCCGCCTAATCTTGGGCCCCCGAGAAGGCAAGGGTCATGTAGCCAGTTCTGATTTGGTCCCCTCTTCTGGGGACCCCTAAGAACGTAGGGGTCTCCCTACAGACAATGCATCCGTGCCAGAGGAACCCATGGCTGATGAGGCCGAAGGCAGAGATGAAGACATTGTTTGTGTTTATTGCCTTAGTGGTGATGCATCCAAGGGCAATGCTCATTTATGAAGGTGCACATTCTGCCATAGTTGGATGGCAGCGGTTGTGCTTGACTCCACCCTTGCACGAGGTTGGTGGTTGTGCCTAGCGTGTGTCCCGGCACGGAGGGGTCTCAGTAGCCGTTTCGTTGACCCTGACTATGCTCCTTCAAGGGTTGTAATGGAGGCGCCTTCCTCCGGTTGTACTACCAACCCCAACTCCGACTCAAGCTCCAACTCCGACTCCGGCTCTTCCTCTAACTCCTACTAATTCATGCGGAATGCCGAAGAAATAACTGCGAAGGTTGGAAATGGGCACTGTGGATCTTGACTCGCTTCTGGTGCCTTGTGGCTTGCGAGCCTTGACCGGGCAGCGACGGGCGGCACCGGTGAGCCGTGGGCTGCGGTTTGTGGTCCCCCGGGCCGGGTAGTTCATGCCTTGTGAGGTCACTAGCTGGCGGGACCGCCGTTGCGAAATCCTGCATCCTGTCACGTGGGTCCTTATGCACTAGGTGCGAATATCCAGGGATAGACACATCGTGAGGTTGGTGTGTGCCCATGAGTGAGGTGGTGCCTTGTACGTCCCGCCTGTCCTCTTCCACGTTGGTAAGGGAAGTCAGACGAACATGGCACTAGGGGTGAGTCCGTCGACACACTGCAACCTCTTGTAATACCTGACCGGCATCTCGGCAGCCTCGTATGGGTTGCATCCACATTGTCCAGTGGTACTCTTCATGAGGGCTGGCGACGGAAGCCTGGTTGCAAAACTCCAGGCAGGGGGACAGGTTTTGGCTGAGGATGAAGTCCGCCTCTTTGGTGATGGCATCTCCTGATAGCGAACGAGGGAGGGCGCTAGTGTCTGGCATTGTGCTCAGCGGGGTCGCCCGGATGATACTGTCCACCATATTGTCTTCGTGAGAAGATGGGTCCACTGGGTAGCTGCTAGGTTCACTGATGTCTGGTGGCGGAGGTGGTGGGGATGATGTCCGTGGTATGGGGAGCCATTGACCATTTTGAATGGCATACTTTTGTACCTCCGCGATCATGTGTGGTGGGCCTTGTATGAGGAATGTGGGATAGATCCGCCGGTATCCTGATATCCCCAAGGTTAAGCATCGCCACTCATTCCAACCTCTATCTGGATATAATCGTCATCGAGATGGCGACTCTTGGACGGTTCCTTGCGCTGCGGCGCACGCACGAATGGGTCGACGTGCCGGATCGTGTCCGCCAGCGTGTGGGCGAACTGTCGCAGAAACGGGCCGCATTGTGCGCGCGTTACGGCTGAGCATATCTCCACCGTCACGTTCGTGTCTTGGGCGGACAGTACGCAGTAGTAGCAGCCGGTCGTGTGGGTGGTTGAGGGGGCCTAGCCGGGTGCGGAGGTTTCGACATGTGAGTCAGCACTGGAGGTGGCGCTCATCTCAGCCATGCTGGTGACCGCTGTACACTGTAGATCGGGGACACCGTCTTTTCGGATGATGTCCTCCACAACACTGTCATCGTAGGCAGAGGGGTCGATAAGGTCGGGCTGTTGGGGCTGATCGTAGACCTCAAGGGCTCTTGCAGCCCGAGGAAGTACGGCATCATCGCAGCGATACTGTGGGGGGCCCTTGGTCGCCGGTGGCGTTCTCGGAAGGGATGGTCTGTCACTGTGAGGCTCGGCATCCACGTCACAGGGGTCATTAGACGCCCTGGCCCGGGTTTTTTGTGCCTCCACGCCCAGCCGGGACCGGTGGGGGATCCATGATGACCGCTCTGTTGACATCGAAAAAAAACAGACACTCACAAACTCTAACTCCAACTCTGACTGTGATTCTGACTAGGTCATGTAGTCCTCATGGAAGGCCTTGGTGGGGCGCTACACACATGTGTAGCCGGAATTGACCGAGGTGTGTCCTTAAACACAAACACCACCACCATTTGAACCACAAAGGTCCCGAGGTTGGTTTTGGGGGGTTTTGTCAATTTAGCCTTTTTGGGGGGGGGTCTAGCCGGGGGGCTATATCGACCCCCCCCCCTCTCGGTTGAAAGCCCCTCCACCCTTGAGTGTTGGATCGAGTACTGGGTTTCATGCAAATATTCATTATTTCGCGAAAGCAAGTGATTCCCAGCACAAGATGTGAAAAAAATGCAAAAAAGCTCAAAGAAATTAATGTTCATCTCCATGCTGCTACATGCCCTTTGCAAAAATGAAATTTGCGAATGTCTCGGACACCTCCCCTTTTTTTCTGTGCATTCATTGGTGTGTTACTCGTGATTTGTCCTTCCCAGCAGTGTGTTTCCTACGTGCACCTTACAGGGTAAATAGCTGTCATTGTGCCACTCGAAGTTCGTTGAGCATCCGGGACCCCCACAGTATATCGACTCCCTCTGGCCCAACTTCCAGCAGTACGTCAAGATGCGCATCGCCGAAGAAGATTCCGTGTGCCTTCGCACCATGGACGACATCCCCGGGTCCGCGACCGTCCAGTTCTATGGGGGACAAGACGAACCTTTGCAGCTCTTTCGCAGCAGATCCGCCTACGCATCCCAACTGGCTCGCCCAAGTCCTGAGCCGCCAACAAAACGATCCCGGGAAATGAAAGGAGAGCAGGTTCTCATGCCTTTCCCTTGTTGTCTATCACACAGCAACCCCGTTGCAGTTCGATCTTTACACGACACCATGTTTTCCCGCGCCACCTGTGACTCACTTCGTGCACCCCTCTGCCGCATAGGGCGACCACCAATCCGGCCCTAGCCGCACAACTGCCGAGTGACGCCGCTACGCGTGTTGACGTGCCTCACGTCCCTCCTCATGTTCGTGACCGCCGTACGGAGCGATATCTTGGCACATGCCACAATGCCCTCGAGGGCCACTTTAGCCACCAACGAGGTTGAGTTGGCTTGGACATCCAGGTCCACAGCTCTCCTACAGAATGATATCATGAGGAATGTCTCTGTGAGCACCAGGTTTGCCCCGGTCACCGACGAGGTCAAGTTGACCGGAACGGGCTGGTTTCCAATCGCCCTAAGGACCGACATCCCGAGAATCACCACAGTGAATGCACAGGCTGCACCACCTACTGACGGTGTCAAGTCCGTATGCACCCTCAAAGTAAATTTCTCTACAAACACAGGTGAGGAGAAGATAAAAAGCGGGGCCACCGTCACAGGCCAGTTGGCTCTTGCTGCACGCAAATTTACCCTGGCCACTGATAAGGCCTTTTCCTGCACCACTCTCCCACGGCCACAGGGCTACCCCCCACCCCTCGCTATGGCACTTGGTACTGCTGATGCGCGTGTGTTGGCACGCCCCCCTCGGTGTGCGGGATGTGTTTGTATATCGACCAAGCCCTCTCGAACAGAACTGCTACACAGCACCACCGGCTCCCCAGTATTGGTGGATGCACCGGCCACCGGTGATGCCGAGTTGGCCGAGATTCGGGTCCTACCAACCGGAAGCCACGTGGACGAAAGGGTCTTTGATGTCATGTGCCTTACCACCACTGTCGATGAGAGGACGGTCTCTCAGGCCACTGCGCTCCGCAATGGGTACCGGTTTTGTTTTTTCCTGCTCCTACCTTTGTCTGAACAGAATCCCAATGATTCATGGCAAGCTATCTGTCAAGCAATTAGGAATGTCATGATGCACATGCAGAACGGTAACATGGACAGAGTTTTGACCCCCATAAAGCGACTTTTTGAACGGAAACAGTGTGAGGAAGCACAGGACACAGAGGGCGGGTCACAACCCCTTGAGGAAGATCCACCTGTGCAGGAATTAGCCGAGTGCGAATACTACATGTCCCTGCGACATTCTACTTTCCACCATTGGACCCCCAACCCCCAAGCACGAGGTATAAATTATGATGAAAAGGTATACAATGACGTTTTCGCCCGCGTGCCCCCATCGGAACTGATGGCAGACATGTGGTCTCTCCAACCCTGGCAGCATGAGTTGTCAGATGCGGTCACCTCCCCCCACATGCTGGTCCCCAGTAGCCTCATCCCTACGCACCCTTGCGCCCGGGGAAACCGCCATCTGGACCATCCCAGAGTGGACACGACCCGAACAAGAATCATTTGGCGTCCAGGGACGCCAAATTCCCTTTACTAGGAACCAACTGTCGGTAGCCAAGCATATAAATGAAGTCCTAGATTCGTTTGCAAGAGAGAGACATCTGGCACCACGGTCAGTGTGGGTAGTGCTCGAGACCCGGCAGAGTCCGCTTCACAAACCCTCTCTGATGTTCCAACGTGGTGGGAGAGCGGCCGTACGGCAGTTGCGTAGGCGCATGATTGCTGTTCTGATTTGGCAAGTTTCTGCGTGCATCCATTACTGTTTTTGAGGCGCTGTCGTTTTCCCCAACGTCCCAATGGCCCACAACGATGTTCGCCTTCTTGCTATCTAGCAGTGCGGAATGGGTGCCACTCCAAACGATACCCATCCGTCGTGTCCAACGACCAATGGTCCACGACCCTGACTAACCACACCATATGTACCGGCTGCTGACTCCCAAAGAGGTTGAAACAAAGCCAGCATTTTACAGATACGTAAACAGTTGTACCGAATCTTCGAACGGCGGCGAAGCAAAACAGCGCGTTCCCGTGGAGAAATGCAAGTCGGTTGCCCCGCCCTGATGACACCTGCCAGCTCTGGGAGTATGTAGTTCCAGTAGAACTCACCGATTGGCTCCAGCAGTTTCTGACGTCTGACGACGTGGCCACGCAATGTATTTCACTGGCAGATCTGGAACAGATTTTTGTGCTGCTGCAGGCGAAACCAGGAAAGGGGGGTGGCACATGCACAGCGGTGCAGGGACCAGAAGATTTATCGTTAGAGCTCGCCGCCACCCTCGATGAGGAGTTGGCACACGAGGATGACTTGCCTCGAGGTCCCCACCTCCAGCACATTTTTCCGACCGGGGTGCCCCACCTCAGATATCAGAGGCTTGTCGCGTTGGCTGATGAGTCGCAGATTGGGGGTTTGGCCAGAAGGCTCTGGCAAGGTGGCAGGTTTGTTTTGAAAAGAATCACCACCGGTCGCCGGGTCCGATTTGCATCCTGGGGCGAATCATCATCCTCCAAGAGCAAGAATGACAGCCCACCGGCGGTGCTGCTGGAGGGACAAACACGGATCATCGCGCTTGCGGGGCTTTCGGCAAATTTACTTCGCAAGTACGCTACTTTGTTCGGGTTTTTCAGCGCATTCCAGTCAGAATCGACGAATACCCATTTTGGCAAGTCGTCGTACGTTGTAACATATGCATCTCCAGACAGTTCGATAGCAGAGCACCAGGTGACATTAGATTCCCAGCTTGGGGAAGTCACATGTGTGAGTGGATGTTCCGGTACAGACTTGTCCATGACCCGAGAAAAGTTCTTAGAGTCCCACCCGTGCGACGATGAGATGAGCGATTCGTGGTGTTTTGAGTTGGGGAGGGTCAGGGGCGCGGAAGAGGCGCTTCAGGCCGAAGGCCAACGCCTCACAGTTGAGAACTTGAACCAGACTGAAGAATGAATCGCGACTGCCCCCCCCGCTTCGCACTCACATTTGGGCCGTGACCCCCCCACTGAAACCGGCATGTGGGCAGGGCGGTCAAACCCCGTATCCCTCACCCGATACCAATTTGGCAGTCGACCCTCCGACCCCTTGTGGTACAGGCACGACCCCGTACCATTGGCCACCTGACCTGGGGAACATGCACGATGCCTGTCCGGAACTTCACAACACGTGGCTGTGCATAACCCTTTTTATCCCATGTGCATACAGGGTGATCAGGACTTTCTCTTCCTTGGCACAGCATATGACTCAAGCCATCTGTTATGTTGATTGCTTACTGTTGGTACGTTCCCTAACGGTGGCCAATACGTATCTGGCCTCAGTAACGATTTGGTTTGTGCTGAAGAGACCCGCCCGGCGAGTTGTCCTCAGTGGGCACCGCCAACTCTGGCTTCTGCGGGCTACTGTTCTTCTCTTGGCCTGTCAGACTCAGTCTAGTGCTGCCTCTTTGAATGTATTGTCTCCATCCCCTATGAATAGGTCACAAGCGCGCCATCGCGCGCGTCCTCGCCCCCCCCCCCCCTTCATCCCCATGGAATGTAGGTTTCATACACTGGCACATCCATATGTTCATGCTTTGTTGGGGCTATTGGCTCCTCCGCAAGGGAACCAGGTTGAGAGTCCCCCTGCCATGCAGTATTGCGCGGAGTACTCCCACTACCATCCACCCTCAGGTCTTACATCCAAGATCCTGAGGCCGCTTTGGGATATGGCCACCCATTTGATTACGGTGTCCAATGATCTCCACCCCAACCCTCGCTGGTAGGACACGCATGCGGTCCTGTTGTCCTACAATCTGACCTACTATGCCAGCCGCGTAATACGACTGGGCAACGATGTTGAAATGAACCCGGGGCCCGAACACGCGGTTTTCCTCACTTTAAAGGTCGGCGGGCCCCATTAGAGCACGGCACAGTGGGGGAAATTGCTCCAAGAGGTCACGGCCTCGGAACCGATGATTGTCTGTCTGCAAGAAGTTCGTTTCCGGCAGGGCACCGCACACATGGGATATACGGCCCGTGCATGCCCGCGATATGTGCCCATGTTTTTTCATGACCAGGCACCAGACCAAGTTTTTCTGATCCATGAACATGTCCACAAATATTGCCGCCCGTCCCACAACACAACCCAGCATGGCATTGTGTTGGAAGTCGCGCTTCCGGGTGTCCCTAATTTTTTGGTCGTGACTCAACACGGCCCATTCTCGGTGTCCGCGAGAAATGCATGTGATACGTGGTTTACCTCCCTGACCACACACGCGCCGTACTTAGTGGCGATTTTAATGACGCCATTTGGCCCAATCCGCCACCGTGCCGACGCACGTGGCATGATAAAATGCCCTTTTGTACGACCCTTTGTACCGGATCACTCCCATCCCCATCGGCCCCACCCACACACGTGGTGGGAAGCGTTTAGACGCATTTTTGGTCCCAGCCGCTTTGTGGGACATACTGAAACCCACGTCGTATCATGTCTAGGTCTTCCCGTCTGCGGGGGATCATGCAGGCGTCTTTATGCATACTGACATCACTCTACGTACTGTTGAACCTCCGGATCACTCCATTCCTAACGTTCGCGACTGGGGAGGAAGAGACCTTAAGAAATTTAGAGCACATTTCACGCGCTGGATGCGTGAGTTATCACCTGACCTGCCTTTGCGCGAACAATCGTCACAAATTCTGAACGAAATTCAGCAATATGTCACTCTTCGCCAGAAACCCCTGCCACGAGAGGATCCCATACTCCTACGGCTCCAGTCCAAGCTACGGGCCTCCCCGTGAGACCCGGACGCCCTGAAACAATGAGGGGCGCACATCCATCAGAAGAGACACGAAGACGTTTCGCGCCGCTTGCGACGTTTCCGCAAGTCTGCGGCTACTGCGACGGGAGTTTTCTTTCTTGAATTGTGTGACTGGCTCACACGTCCCTTTGAACGATCTTCTGTGTCCCCCGACCCCCAGTCTGCACTGGACAAGTTGCCGAACTTTGGGGGAAACCCGCAATGGGACCCGGCGGCGGCGTCAGCCCTGCTGGCTGAAACTTTCCATGAATCCCCGCAATTATGCGCAGACCCCCCGACGTGGCACGAGTTTTTACAATCAGTCAAAGTTCCAAAGCAACGGTCCGTAGGCATGGACCGTGTTCCCCCGCGCCTCATCTCCTACTTGTTGGCGACGGCACAGTGGATTCTCTATCAGCATGTTAAAGTAGTATGGGAGTCGGGGTCCCTGCCCGCGTCGTGGACAGACGCGAGGATCTCACTCCTATATAAGAAAGGAGATCCGGGCGATGCTGGCAATTACCGCCCCATCGCGGTTTCCACCTGCATGTCCCAAGTCCTGTGGAAGTTAATGTTGATGCGCCTGAAGACACCGATGACCAGCGTGCTGTCTCCATGCCAAGGGGGAGGAAGGAAAGAATACACCAAAATCACCCAGGCCATTACCCTCTGGTCAAGTGTCCTCCAGTGCGACGGGGAGCCATATGTGGTCCTCCTCGACATCGCCAAGGCCTACCCGAGCACGCCACATGCTCTATTATGGGAGACCATGTACACCCTGGGTGTCCCGGCATCGATGGTGTCACTCCTTCGTCGGGCATACGGGCAAACCCAATGTTGTTTCCGAGCTGGGGGGAGGCAGCACTCCTACTGTCAACAGCGGGGGGTCAAGGAGGGTTGTCCCCTCTCCCCGCAATTGTTTTGTGTAGTATACGAAATATTTCACCGGACCCTCAGCAAGGAGTTCCCACATGTGAAATTCTTTGTGTACATGGATGATGGGGCGTTCATTGCGCCGGACTCCGAAACCACACGTCTTGTGCTGCACAGGGTCAACACACTCGGCCGAATCCTGGGTTTTTGAGTGAACTCAGGTAAGACCGAAATGTACCGCTGGACTCCACGCCACGTCACTGAGTCCTTTATGTGGGACGGTGTGTCCAACAAAGTTCGCCCCCCCATTCTGCAGTATTTGGGGCACATTTTGGCCCACCGCAAGTGGGCCCGCAAGGCCTGGGCGGACTACGTTGCACTGGTCCAGTGAGACCTGGCTCAGTATGCCTCGGTTCTCATGAATGGGTGAGAGAGGGCACAATTGGTGAATTTCGTCTTTATGCCGCGCTGGATGCATCGTTTGATCCTGCTACCATCGGCCAAGATGTTTCATCGCATGGATTCCATTGTGTCGGATTTCGTCCGCCAGCCCAAGGGTATGGAAACGTCCCGCAACCACCACCTGCTGGGGACTCCGGTGAGAGATGGCGGTCTTGCACTACGATACATCTACTGGGCATACCGTAGGCGTTTCATTACCAGCATGCAACACACACTCCGGACTCACCCACACCTTTTTCCCTTGCCTTTAGACAAAAGTGTCCCTCGCACTCAGACGCCCCTCCTGGCCTATGTCTCACTGCTCCAGTCACTCGGGGCCATCCCCGGGATATCTCTCCAACCCGTGAAGCGACATCCCTGCCGACCAGAGCTTTTTGATAGCGAGGACACAGAGGACGGTCAGCTGTTGGCTGCCCAGCAGCCTACAGTGGGGCAACCTCACATTGCCATGAAATACTGCTCCCCATCCCTGGTGTGGCATATTCAAGGACACGGAGACAACCCGCCCGGGTTCACGAGGACGGAGGTATGCGGTTGTGAGGTATACACCAATGGGCGACCCCCGGTGGGCAATTCGTGGCACAGTGACGGGACCAAGCTGGTGGTGACGCCAGACTGACAGGGATCACCACAGGGATCCAGGGCGGGAATGGCACTGCCATGTGGCCCTCTCCAGTGCATTGCTAGGGTCCACGGGCCCCAGACGTCATGTCGCGCCGAGCTAATGGGACTCTGCGTGGCTGCTCACCTGGCGGTCCCGGGGTCCACCATCACAATCAGGCAGTGGTGGATCATGGCCCTGTGGAACCCCACCGAGAGGCCTCCGATATGGACCTTCGCTGGCGGGTGTCGGTCATCCTGCGGGGGAAGAACATTCAAGTCCGCTGGATCCTAGGGCACCGGAAAACTTCATGTGCCCGTGATGCCCAGGAATTGGACGACATCAAACGTAACAATGAAGTGGACCGTCTCACCAAACTCGCAACATCCTTCCCTTTGCCTCTCCACCACCCCACAGGTCCGTCTAGCATATCCGTGGGGGGGACCGAGGCTCCGACCCCCGCGAATAAATGGATTGCTGCCACGCGCCCGTATCAGACGTACCGGGGTCTGCATTGGGCAACCTGGCTCCCTCTGCGGGCGCTGCGCCGACACATGTGGGTTCAGTGGATGTGGGGTAACGTGCGGTGGGCGGGTTGTTCCCCCCCTTGGGAAAAAAGCAAATTCCTCTTCCCCCTATGTTCTCAGTGGCATCGAGGTACTCCGCACGCACGACTTGTGCATTGCAGTGCATGGTCCCCGGTTTTCCTTCGGGAATGGGTCCGCACGTGGGGTCCTTGGGAGGACATGGCACAGCGGTGGCTTGACCAGGCCTTGCTGGAAGATCCGGACCACATTTCCAAATCGGGTATTCCGCAGTCTTTCATCGACACTGTACCGCGGGAATAGCTACGCGAGCTCTGGTACCGCGTGGCGTGGCATCAGTATCATATGATCCATGCCACAACCCTCCTACGCCAGTCCCTACCCATGCCCCCACGCACTGACGGGTCTCGCTCGAATGTTGACAGCCGCAGCACGCCGATATGGTACACCACACTCCGTCGCCGGGTTGTCTTTCTGAACCCCGACGATGCCGTGCTGCGGGCACAGGTACACTACAAACCGCGGGAGGGGGGGCGCAACCAACGCGGCCCCAAGCGACCGTGGTCGTCCCCTGACGCTCGTGCGTCACACTTATTGCAACACCCTCACTCTTCTCTGAGTCCGCCTCTTCAGGCCATGGTCCACAACTATGTGTCTCGCGCGCTCACCTCCTCCAATCCAGGCCCCCACCGACCCCCTGTGACTCATCCGGGTCTCCTAGAGGAGGTTTTCCTCATGAGGTCTGTGGCTCAGTTACACACCCTCTGGAGAGACATGCGCCGTGACCTACAGGCACACCACAGATCCCACACACTTTTCCTTCATATGGCCTGCAAGAACACCGTCTGGTTGTGCGCGATGGTCTCGGCATGGAGGGCCCCGCTACTATCAGCCCGGGATCTGTTCCGCACGTCTTGCTTTCAGGGTGCCATGCATGCCAAGGTGAATATGGCTCGTGCCCTGCTTGCATACCATACTTACACCCTCTCCTACCTTCCTATGCTCACGCTGATTACCACTCTCCTGAGGGTGTACTAGCGCCAGACACGTTCCATCGGAGGTGCCGCTCTGCACCATGCATCCATGTCCCATCAGAAATATACCACATGGGCCTCTATGATGATCTACCACATTCGGGCCCACGGGCAGTGGCTCCACACTTGCATGACGGAGGCTGAGCGCCTGTGCAGGGCGCCCTTCTTCGGCACGTCCCGGTCTATCCGAGCTTCGTATGTAGAAATTATCCACTCCCACCATAGGGCGGCGTAGGAATCGGCAGGTGCCCTGAAGCGACAAATACACTCGCAGTACGTCGGCCTCAATACTAGGCGTCTCTTGGCGCGTCAGTGGGCCCACTAGGTCACAGTCACTGAACATTGGTAGGAGGTAGCTTGGCGCGAGAAGGGTCAGTATCTGGAGAGCGAGTTAGCGGCCCTGCACGTTCTACAGTTGAAGCGCTGGCTCCCGCTGCCCCCCGATACCCGTGTCTGCAAGCGGCGGTGCCTACAACCCCCCAGCCCGGCTGCTGTCGAAATTACAGGGTTGCCCAACAGAGAAGGCGCTGACCTCCCTTTCACCCAACTGACTGGGTCCCCCATTCGGGCGATAAGCTTCTGAGGATGCCCCAGTACCCGACTCTGCAGTATGGACCCGCCTGAGTGATTGCGACTGCTTCACTTTCCACCCCGGTGTATGAGTCTTTCGATTGTGCACTAGGGGCCCCTTATATGTCCTGATTGTTAGTTCCTGATTGTTAGTTGCTCTTTGGTTGTGATGCAGTCGTAACTTCGCAGTTTTTCTAGGTGTTGACCCTCTGTGGTCGTGGCAGGCCCCACTACGTGCATGGAGTGTACAGTACATACAGGTCCTGCGCCCCCATTGGGCTCTCGCTTTGTGGCAAACTGCCTCACCCGCATCCAACCCAGTGGCTAAGCTGACTCTGCTATACATACCTCTAGGCCACTGCTGCCTAAGCACACTGTGTGACTTGGTGGCTGAACTCACCAGTGTCGGAACAAAAAAAAAGAGTCACAGTCAGAGTTGCAGGTAGAGTCACAGTTGGATCGCAGAGTCCAAGCGATCCCCATTTGTGTGTGTGTGTGTGTAGGTATGAACTGCAAACCCAGAGTCCAAGACACCCACGGTTTTTTCTAGGGGCACCAAAATGAATCAAACACAATCCCCCAAAAAACACCGATAGTGCGACACAAAAAAAGAAACATGCACGCACACATACACACATAGCGGGGGAGGGCTACACGGACGACACGTACATGCTGATCGTCCGTCTTCTCTCGCTCCCAGCCATGCTGGTGGCGACCAGCAAGTGGTTGCGGTTGATAGGCCAGGAGTTCAATGCCAAAAAGTCACTGGCCTTTTCGGCGACCAGCGCGGTGCACTGGGGGTAGGAGTGCATAGAGTGGCGCGTCGGGGATCAGGGCCACTCCTCCAGCGCCGCTTTGAGGAAGCCAAGAAGGCGCCGAAGAAATCCTGCACCATTCCAGGGGGTTTTGACCGTAAAGCCATAGTGGCGGACGTCATTTTTGTGGCAGCAGCATTTTTCGGGGTGGAGCTGGCGGACATGTTTAACAGGCACGCGAGCGGCGTGGAGTCATCCATCGTGGGAGCCATTTGGGCGCCAAGTAGGCCCTGCACAGCAAAAGTTATCGTCTTCCCACTGCTGCTTCCGGGACACAGAGTGGCTCAATCGGTGGCAGAGGCCATCTGGGAGCAAACACAATCCTAGAAAGCCCACACTACAGGAGTTCAGGGCGCCCGGATGGCGAAGCATGCCTGGGTGGTGGCACTATGACGGTATTTGGTATAGGAGGGTGTGTAAGTGGCTGTATTATATGGAAAAGACAAACTAGGAGTGGCTGCATGAGGTGGACCTATCGTATCACAATCTAGGTTTATGGCACACACTTATCAAAAAGAGTCTTCAACGGCATGAGGAACACAACGTGCTCACCGCCACAGGCCAAACGGACATATGCCACTAGGAGGATAACAGGGCGAACCAGAGCAGTACTAGACTCACCCATGCACTTCCCCGGAGCAAAGAAAACTTGTCATGGGTGAGCAGAGGGGGGCCTAACAGATTTGTGGTGACCCTAGGTCGCTCTGTAAGTATACTCGAGGAGGAATATAAGTTGCTCCTTCTTTATCAACGTTGATCCCTGTCCTTGACAAGGGATGAAGCTATGGTATATTTGGAGAGTGTACATAGATCTTGACCCACTTGTACTGCCGCAGAACTGTTACAAAACTATTGCAACTTCGTTAAAAAAAAGAAGAAGAGGCCTCCAAGGGTGGTGACAGTGATCTATGCCGCGCACGTGGACACCGGTGCATCAACTCTATGCGCCAAAGTAGTATGTGGGACACCTCTCCTTATGATTGCTCCAAGTGAACCAGGTGGCGTTGCTGGAAAAAAAGCTTCGGAGGCATGGGACCACGTCTCGAGAGACCACTGACGCTTAGCGAAGTCGCCATGTGTCACACAGAGCTGGACAAATGCGTGCTCTAGGGGGTGCTAGCAGGGGCCATCTTGACAACCGACAGGGCCCATCGACAAGGGCTGCGCCCGGACAACCGCCGTCCCTACTGCCCCCAAGGAGTTCGAGAAAACGAGGAGCACGTGCTCTAGCGGTGCGCAATATGGAAGACAATCAGGGAACCCTTCTTAACGGATGTCATGCTTTTAGCACGCGCGCTCAAATTGGCGTCCCCGTCGGAATGGTTGCCGGGCCTGCACGTATGTGGACTCACGCCGGAGTCCGTGGTCAACCGTAGCGGGCTGCCGCGGAGGCCAAAATGGAAGAAAAGATACAGAGAATTGAACAGGATCTCTCGGCAGCGGTTGGTAGGCCCCGGAGGAGACTACAATGATGGTGGACGACAACGAGATGAGCTCGCCGTAGCAGGGGTGCAGTGGGCAGAGGATGATAGCCATCCGCTGGAGCAGTTTGTTCACAACCTGCACGGCATGTTCTAGGCGGTTATGCGGGCCTAAATGCAACCGGAGGAAGAACCGAGCCTCCTCTTCTCGGTGCATTTGCAATTTCGCAAGGTGCAGCAGTAGAGCTACCCCCGGTACCAGCTGCGGTCCCCCAACCTGAAAGCTCAACAGACGGTGCTACTGGCTATGGGGGCGCTACCTTGAGCTTGGAAATGGGGCACATACGTCCTACCAGCTATGCTCAAATGGTTGTGGGAACTTCAGTGGCTCACAGCGAATGGCACCCTACCAGAGGGGCATAGGCGAGTGTCCTTCAGGGAACTTGCCGTGCATTTCGAGTTCCACGGGGGACGGCCCCTACCGCCCAGGCCGCGGTGCAGATTCATCGGCACCGAAATGCCGAAATAGGAAAAAGGCCTGGTGGTCCGGCTGGCAATTACCTTAGGAAGAGCGGGAGGGAAGGAGTCCATCCTGCAGGCAAGGATCACTACGCAGTGCCGCTGCCCGGTACCGCTAGGGGCAGGCTCGGTTGTGGGCGTCAAGCACCGCCCCATTTGCACCTTACCTATGGCGGTGTGGCTTCACCCGTAGCGATTACGGAAGTACGAGTTCGAACAATGGGCACGGCAGCAACAATCCAAACTCGCGAAACAACGCCAGACACGGTGGCACGCCAAGGCGAAGACAGCAAACGCACAGGGCTGGAGCTTGCAGCGGCGGGAGTGATGCCCGGGCGACGGAGGGGCAAGGAAACGGCAAGGGCATATGCCATCCATTTCTACACGGACCGAGTGGTGCCGCAAGGGCCCCACAGACATTCACAGCATCGAGTGGAGGTGCCGAGAGACGGAGTAGGAGCACCCATGCCGGGCCGAGGGGCCTTGCTTTTGACACCACCCTAGCGATGCACCAAGGCCACACGCCCCGAAACTCGGCTGCGGCCCACGCGGCTATTGTTGTGGGTGGCACAGCAACAAAGATGGCGCTCCAAGTGTGCCGCGGTCGGCAAGGGGTTGCGGCGCTGCTGTGTCAGACGACATGTCGGACACCCCCTCCCCACGACGTCGCCTAGGCCATTGAACAGGGTAAGAGCGGGTTGCACACCCAAGGGGGGGGGGACCCGTCAGCTAAGCGACCCAAGCGCCAGACCCAAGCGGCCACAACTGCTAGCGGCAAGCGAGACACGAGCTTACAAGAGGGGAAGGGTGCACTCTGACCCCCCCCCCCCCCGGGCCAGCGGGCATGTTTGAGGCTGCACGAAGCAGCCAGGCATGGACATGCCGAACAAAGGTCACCTAAACCTCAGCCCTCCAGAGGTTCAGGCCCACACAACTTAGGCCACGCTAACTACCCGCCCCATACGACCCAAACATGTGCACTTTGTCGCCTTCTTTGTGTCTTGTTGTTGTGTCTATGTTTTCCATGTGTCGCCTCTACTGTCATAGGTGGTGAAGAATAATTATACATTTATTGCGTGTCCTATGCATACACACTTTGAAACTCAAATTCACTGTCTCTATTTGCCAATTTTCCTAGGCCTGGGCGTAAATTCCCCCAGCCCCCCTGGACAGCAAAAAGGGTATACATACTTTTATCTCTTGATGACCCTGGGCGAAATTTCCCCCAGCCCCGCCTCTTCTGCCGAATGTATAGGTCAAAAACACCAATCACTGATCCTGGGCGAAATTTCTTCCAGCCCCCCTCCTGTTGTTTCTTTGCTTGTCCTGTGCCTGATATGTTGCCCTTTTCCTCACTATCACTTAGGCCCACCAGTCGATAAAGTTGAACCTGGGCAAAATCTTATTCCAGCTTGCCTTTACACCTTTGTACCTATGGGGTGGTACCTGTGTTGGGTTCTGTTCACACACTCTTCGGGGTGCTTCTGCCAATGTGGCGGTGAGACATGATTGATGTGCACTTTCTTCAAACAGCCGTGGGGGTCACTCGCGTTCGGACCCCGAAGGCTGTGATTGAGTTGGCATTGAACAAAGGGAGGACACTCCCACTGCTGCAGCTAGCACTGGATTTGCGTCGCAATAGAAAAATTAGACGTAACGTTGGCCATTTGCGGGCTGCCTGGGGATCTAGTCGTCCACCAAGATGGTTGTTGCTCCTGCAGAAGCAACTTTTCTCAATGTATGACATTGTGCGAGTGCTGACATATCCCCGTGCTGAGAGAGCCATTGGCCTCTCATATCGCGATACAATGACCCCGTGCATCCGCCGTAAGCTGGCAATGGCAGGGAAATGCACTATCAATGCTCCTACTATCTCGGCCCAGGCCAGTGTTCAAGCTTCATACCTATGGGATTCATTTGAGAAACAGCAATTCACACCGTGGTTCGACAATTGCGGTCGCTACATCAATGGGGTGGACCCCCATAGCCCTGATAAGACTTTGAATGTGACTGCCGTCGGTGTGTTGCACACTAATGAGCTGCCCTAGTACCACGGTCTGCCCGGTCTGGATGCTGTTGCACAATGCATACCCGGGATTGTTGACTACCTTGTGCGCTGTGTTGGGTTGCTGTTGCAAAGAAGTACAGTCCCAGATGGGCGTAGTCTGCACACCTTGGTTTGTGCACCTATGGACCGTGCTCGCAATGCTGTGGTATCCCTCAATTGCAGGCACTTTTTGTTATCACACTTGAAATGCGGAAGTCATGTTGAGTTATTGGAGTTTGTCAAAGGGTTAGAATGCTTGCAGATGAAGACCAGGCGGACGTTGCCATTTCTGATTGATTTGAAGATCTTTTACGCATTCCTAAAAATGTCGTTCGGAGCAAGCTAAGCCCCCTTGGCACGTAGACCAGTTTTCGTTCGGACACCCGTTGCTTTATGGTGTCTGGCACCCATATAAGTATTGGGTTGAAATAACCTATAAGACATTTGCCCCTATCATTAAATTTCTTGAGCAGGGTTGGGACCTGAAGGCAGGAGCTGTGGTGCCCATGAAAGTCAAACTGCGTCACATGGAAAAAACTAATGTTGGTTTGTTCCTGGCTACAACTGCTAACAAAGCACGGCTTGATAGTACCACCCAAGTCCTTATAAGTAATCTTGCTGAGTTGTCTGATGCTCAAAGATTGGGTCTGAGATGCCTATTAGCCCTGAAGGCCCGGTTATATTCGTACTGTCTAGCACTTCTAGCACTAGGGGTTCTTATGCGTGAATGTAACTGGAAGGCTCGCTCTCGGCATTCTACTGCTACTGCAAAAGAATGTATTGGAATGAGTACTGTCTTGATGATGAATATCATACCTTTTTGAAAAGTGGCTGAGTACTAAATACCTGCGTACCAATTTTGTAGCACTGCTTTTCTGGTCCGACTGGCACACCTTGGCACTTCGTTGCCTGTTTTGTGAAGAGTACGGCGAAGCAATGCTTTGTCGCCTACTCATGAGGTCGAAGGAGGTTGGTAATGCCCAGTCAGTGCAGCAGACAACCGATATTTTTTTCACTCTCCCCCCCACACTTCCAGGAGAGAAAAAAATGCCAGGGTGTCCTGACGCAGAAGTTTGTGGACAAGTACACAACACACGTGCCATTGTTCACTCAGGACATATTTCATGCCTGGTTTCCCATTGCTGTTCTGGAAGACGATAAGTATGTGGTCAAACGTCTTGATGGAGCCCCCCGCATGCACTTTCCCGAAGTGTTGTCGCGTACAAAGGTTACGGAGCAGCAATTTTTGAGCCTTGTTCGGCATAGCCTACGGTGTCTCATTGCCAAGTCTACAATACCCAATGGTGTGGAGGATTTTCTGAATGCATTCCGTCAGAAACGCTCCAATGTTGATCAGAGGCAGCGAAGTGCACAATACCAGAGTATCAACACAGCCGGTGGTAACACTCCAAAACCAGCCGCCAAACCCCCAGCCCGCGGTGTGCCGGTGGTAGTCCCCCCAGCCTCCCCCCCCCCTCTCCCCGAGACCCCCCCCCCCCCACAACCCGCTGCCCTACACCCCATGCTTGCTGCTGTACCGGTGGCAAATGATTTCAATTGTGTTGATAGTGCCAATGAGGGCCCAGAAGAGGTGCGTAGTGACTCGTCCCTCGAAATGCTTGATGAGGAAGAGGAGTTGGGACGGAGTACACAGGGTTGGGATCGATTTGACTATGTTATATGCTATCGTGCTTCCAGCTTGGCGAAATGTCGCCTAGGCGCCCGACTTTCATGATTTGAAGCCTGGTATTATTTGAGACTGCCAGTCCTAGGCGAAATTTCGCCCATCTTTCCGGTCAACGTGAATTTCATAGCCCTTAGCACTGTGTCATCCCTGTTGTACGGCAGCTTCCGTTTCCGAACCTGGTTTCCTGAATTTCATCTAAGTTGGCTAATATCTCTATCTGAGCACCCGGATATCCTCATGTCTACACTCCGCATCTAACGTTTTCTTACTTTTCAAGCGATGTCTTCTATGGAAGTCTCTCAAAGTGTTGGTACACAGCCCGAAAACCTGGTGACTGATGAAGAGCATGTTAGTGGAAGTGAGGGAACTGCTGCTGTTGACGCCCCCGCATGAGAACCACAGTCCAAACCAGCCGCCAATCTGAAGCCAAAGCCAAAACCCAAAGGAAAAGCAGAAGTCAATCTAGCAAATTACCTCACCTCCACAAACCGCATTCGTGTGTGATGGGATCAGATCTTGATTGATTCAGACCACTCTGAAGGTCAGGTTTGTTGGCTGAACCCCTACCGAGTCCAAGCCCGCTATGACGATTTATTAAGGGCACCGCCACCTGATTGTATTGACGATTTACTGCCGGTACCTGGCGGGTGTATGTTCTACCCTGTCCTGTTTCGATTGTACTCGATCTTCACTGCCATTTGATTTTACTCTGTACTGCCTGTTACCTTATGTACAGCTGGGTTTTGGTATGCCATTGGGGGTCAGCACATCTACACGGTTGCTATGCAACATCGCAAGGACAAGGAATCCAAAAATCACCCTTTGCCTACATGGACACGAGCGTTTGAAGGCTTTGAGGTTATAAGAGACACTCCTTTCCCCATACGAAGAAAGCTAGCAGGGCTTCATCAAGTGCAGACCACAAGCAGTAGAGTGTCAACAACGAGTGAACGGATAGCACTCCTACGAGAGCATATTGCGGAGGATCTAAATGCCCCCCTGCTCACCCATACTCAGAACATGTTGGCTGAAATTGGTATTACTGCTGATGAAGGCAATGTGGTATGTTCAACGTTCGACTGTATCCGTTTTCGTTACACATTACTGTAAGCGTGTTTTTTTTACCTGTCTCTTGCTGTTCTTAAGGTTACTGTAGCCAAGTGTTGGGCGAGGTTGGGCAAGCTTGTCAAATTCATTGGGCAGCCAGCTGTTGACGCAGTTTATGGGATGGAGAAGCGAGATGTTGAACCGGCGCTTGGGGTATTCAAAGAGTGCGAATGATTAATGCGAGATAGACTGTCAAGCATTGTACTCTACATGTTGGGTACTGAAAGCACAGTACTGGGAATCAAACGTGAAGTAAAGTTGGCCAGAGTTGAGCAGTTGTGGGGGTGGCATGTGCTCCCTCCGGCCCCAGTCACTGACGGGTTTGTGCACGAGTCCAGGGGTATGCTGCATTATTCTGCACTCTTAGTGGTAGTGAATTCGTAGTCTTCATTTCGTTGCTGACGCTAAGCTGGGCGAAATTGCGCCCAGGTCTCTCGATTTTTGTTCATAGGCATACCATTTTTTGACTGCCTCATCTGTGTCCTGTGTATGCCCCCTGCAGCAAATCTGGGTACCGCGACTATTTGCAAAGAACAATGTCGTATTATGGCCCATATCCGGGTCCTGTATGGCAGCTGGGTGTGGAGTCCCGAGTCACCTTTGCCACCGTGGGCTTCGGTTGTCAAGGCAGTCTTTTGGACCTCCGACCTTTACCAAGGGTTGCGTGACAAGCTTCGCAAGCCCAGTGTGACACCAAGTATTGAGAAGGCTGACGGTGGGCATCTGAGTTTTAAGTTGGGTGATACCATTATTGAGACAAACAGAGGGAATGTTCTGAAGGACGAGGGTAGAGTTGAGCTACTCCCTTTGTGGGCAGGCTGCCCTGTTCCCAGCGTTATTAGTGCACTGTCATTTGTCTACATCGTGATTGAAGTCCCACGTATGTGGACGTTGGCCCTGCACAATATTGTGGCACAATTTGTATTGAATGGTATTTTGGTGGCAGTCACTGATGAGAATGCTGATGTTCGGGCCTGTGTTAGCAACCCGAAGGCAGCCTGTGACGAGGAATTTTTCCATGCCGATGTATGTGTGTACAACCTGTCCAAGCCATTAGCACTGTACAGCATTGGACTAACTACTCTTGCACTCTGTAGTCTGTACCAATATTTTGCACGCCCACCCCGATATCTTTCTTATATTCAGGGCACCCTGACGAGTGCCATTCCTGTTGAAGTGTTCTGTTATTTGCTGTATGCATTAGATTTGATTCGGCAGAATAGTACATGGGTAATGGTTTGCACACAACAGCTAGATTTTTGTGCAGCCTTGTCCATTCAAAGCATGTTCCCTGTGAACATTGCAGTTGCATACTTGTCTGAGGAGAAGTCTGTTCCCGAGTCATTTGTTACTGATTCGAGGGCTGCTGTGTCGAACTGCGACACTGTGGCACCAATCCAGTGGGAACGAGTCTGTGAAGACCTTGCAGATGGTTTTCCAGTGGGTTGTACGGGAAGGAGGTATGTAGATCAAGAAGAGGAGGCCACCCCACCACAGGAAGAGGACGGTGAGTCCCAGAACCCCCCCCCCCCCCTGCAAAGTCAACCGGCAAGCAGGGGGACGGCACACCCGCCAAGGCCAAAAAACCAATGGCTGGAGCAAGTAGCTCACAGCAAAGCCCCAAGGTTGGATCAAAGCCTCCACCCAACACGGCGTTGGGCACGTTTGCAGCCCATTCCACACCGTTCCAGCAGACACAGAATGGACGTGGTGCCACTGGTGGTGCTAACAGTGAGATGCCTGGTGACTAGGCACCACAAGCAAATGGTGGGCAGTTTACTGGAAAGGGTGCCAAACCAAAGGCACCTGGCCCGAGGAAGCGGCGCTAGATTGACAATGGTGTGTGCTCTGACTGCTGTGTTGCATGTTTTCCCTGTTACACGTCTGAATGTTGTTCTGCGCTGTCTCTGCAGATACTACTGACGTTTTGCGCACTGTTTTTTTGTGTTTTAGTAAAGCTTGAAGAAATTTCGCCCAGGTTCAGGTATTTCCCGGAACACACGGTTCGTTTTTACATTTTTGTAAAGTTGGAAGAAATTTCGGCTAGAGGTCTCAACAATGGCAAATAGAGACCTCGATTATGATGCATGAATTTGAGTGAATGTCAATTGACAGTTATTGGGCACACACATGGTGCATCAATCTTTGCCAAGTGTGTGCTACCCTGCTGCTGGCACTGCATCGCCTCGGTGGATGATACATTTGTGTGTAACACTGGACAGGTTTGTTGTATTCCAGAAACCTTCTTTCTTCCTCTGCTTTTCCAGTATGCATGCATGTTTATTGTGTTTTGACAACTGGGGTGTGGTTACATGAGAATGGCATTTTAGATAAATAGAGATACTCATTTTTTCCTACCAGGTGTAAGGGGTCTCTTAGATGCAGAATTCATACCTTTTTTTTGCGTGCACTCACAAGGGGCCAGTATGGCCCCGCGGAGCCCAGCCTGTGGGTAGGGGGGTGGGCAGTTAGCGTGGCCTAAGCACAAGGCCCTCTGGTGCACTCTAGATGGTTGTTGTTATTTCCTCCTAGACTCCAAATGGTAGTGGTTATTTCGTGGTAGACTCTAAATGGGCGTCAAAGCGTGGGACAAAATCAGCACGGGGCCAAAAACAAGGCAGATTGGCTACATAAACATGCCAACTATGAACGGGATCGCCAAGACTTCGGCATGGGTGACAAAATAAGATGTAGCCCACTAGTGGGTGGATCGGCTGTATACCCCTTTCGTTTGGGGGGTTACCAACGCATAAGAGCGGGGCACAAAATGAGCACTGGCCCACAAGTGGGCGAATTGGCTACATATTTCTTGCCAACTAGGGGATCGCCAACACTTCAGCGTGGGGGACGACATCAGTAATAGACCACTAGTGGGCGGATTGGCTATATACCCTTGTGTTTTGGGGGAGCCCAATGATTGAGAGCGGCACACAAAATCCCCAGTGCCCAACAATGGGCACATTGGCTACATAACCCATACTATCTAGGGGGGTGCCCAATGCATCAGACCGCGGCACAACATCGACAGTGGCCCACAACAAGGTAGATTGGCTACATAACCTTTGCCAACTAGGTGATCGCCAGTGCATCCAAGTGGGGGGCGAAATCAAAAATAGCCCAGCATTGGGCAGATGGGTTACAGAACTCTTACCGTTTGAAGGGTCGCCAACACTCGCAGTGGGGGACAAAAAAGGCTATTGCCCATATGTGGGCGGATCTGCTACTCTTTGGGGGGTGCCCAACGCTTGAGTGTTCAGAGCCGGTAACCAAAATAAGCGGGGGCCCACAAATGGGCAGATTGGCTGCATAACCTCTGATATCTAGGGGGTGTCAAACGCCTAATACGAGGGGCCAACATCATCAATGGCACAAAAATGGGCAAATTGGCAACCTAACCCCCACCGTCCGGGGGATCCCCTACGCTTCAAACGAGGGACGAAATTAGAAATGGCCCAAAACATGGACGATCGCGTACTTACCCCTGCCGGCTGGGGGATCACAAACACTTCAGGGATGGTAACCAAAGTCAGCTATGAACCTCAAGTGGGCAGATTGGCTACATAGCCTCTCCCTTTTGGGGGGTCCCCACCATTTTAGAGCGGGGCACCAAATCTGGAGTGACCTAGAGCTCATCGGATGCACTACACAACCCCTGCGGTTTGGGGAGTCCCCTATTGATTGAAGCGGTGGAAGAAACGTGCGCATCGGCTACATGACTTGGATTGCTTAGGAGGTCGCCCACACTTCAAAACGGGGGACAAAACTAGATATGGCCCAGAAAAAGACGAATACGCCACATAACCTCTGCCATCAAGGGGGGTCCGAAATGCTTCTGAGCCGGAAACGAAAATCAACAGTGACACACAAACGGGCGGCTCAGCTACCCAACACTTGACGTTGGGGGGGTGCCCATGGGACCAGATTCCATAGGACGCACAGGAACAGATTGGCTGCATCAACCCTTCCTATTTTGGGGTGCCCCAAAAACTTCATAGAGGGGGGGGAGGGTCACGAGTGGCATATAAGTGGGCGCATCGGTTACAAAACCCCTTTTGTTGGGGTCCCCAACATTTCTCAAGTGACGCAAATATCAGGAGTTGCCCACAAAAAGGCGGATTGGTTACATAAGCATTGCCGTCCGGGGGGCAAGTAACGCTTCATAACGGAAAATCAAATCGGCAGTGGCCAACAAGTGGGTGGATGGGCTACATAACTATGGGTTGCCCAACACTTCAGAGGGGGGGGGGGTCCAAAGTAGCCAACGACAAGGCGGATTGGCTACATAGCTCTGTTATTGGGGGCCTCCCTAGCTGCTGAAAGCGGGGGGGGAGGGATCATAAATACCCCTCAAGTGGGGGCATTGGCTACATGACTACATGACTACACGACCCTTGCTTTTTTGGGAATCCCTAACGCTTCAAAGGGGGGGAGGAAATCACTGGGGACCCACAAGTGGGCGCATCAACCACATAAATTGTGCGGTGTGCACTCCCCTTTCGCACGTTGGGGGGGGGGGGGGGGCAACATCATCAATCACCCACACGTAGGCGGATTGCCTACACAGCCCCAGCCGCCAGGGGGGTCCCCAACGCTTGGGAGCGGGGCACAATATCATGAGTGGCCCACAAGTGGGCCCATTGGCAACATAACCCACACCATGTAGGGGGTTCTAATGCTTCATAGCGGGAGGCGAAAGTAGCATCGGGCCCATAACAAAACGGATTGGCTACATGACCCCTGCCAACCAGGGGATCACCAACACTTCAATTGGGCAGGAGAAATCACAAATAGTCCATCAGTGGGCGGTCTGGCTACCCAGCCCTTGCGCTCGGGGGGGGGGGGTTCCCTCAAAGGCGGGGACAAATTAACCGTGACATAGAAATGTGCTCATTGGCTACATGGTTGCTGCCGTCTGGGGCCGCCAACGCTTCACAATGGGGAAAGATGAGAAGTTAGCCAGCTAACGGGGGATTGGCTACATCACCCCTTCCCGTGGGGGGTACTAAACGCTTAAGAGCGGAACACCAAATGAGCAACGGCCCACCAGTGCGCTGGCTGGCTCAATAATAATAGGGGAATACCTAACACTTTAGAGGGGGGGGGGGGTAAAATCAAAAGTGGCCCACAAAAAGGCGTACTAACTACATAACTAGTGTCAACTAGGGGATCACCGACGCTTCAGAGTGGGGGATAAAATCAGAAATCGTCCACAAGTGGGTGCATTGGCCACATATCGCCTGCCCTATTCAAGGGTCCCAGGCAAAGCAAAGCGGTGGACTAGATGGAAAGTAGCCCCCAAATGGGCGCACCGGCTACATGAGCCCTACCGTTTGGGAGCTTCCCCCTAGCTTCATAATGAGGACAAAATCAGAAATGGCCCACAAGTGGACGTGGACGGATCGGCTGCATAGCCCCCGCAATTCACAACTAATAACCAAAATCAGCGGTCCGCATACGTGGGCGGATGGAGTAGATCACCCCTGCCGTCTAAAGGGGCCCAAACGCTTCAAAGCGGGGGACAAAATCAGAAACATTCCACAAGTGGGCAGAATGGCGACATGAACCTTGCTATTTTGGAGGATCCCCAATGCCCCGGAGAGGGGGAGAGAATCAGCAGTGGCATACAACTGGGCGCATGGGTTACATCACCCGTGCCGTCTTAGGTCCCAAACGGTTCTAAGGGGGCGAAAAGATCACAAATTTCACCACCAAAAGGCACATTGGTTACATAACCCCTAGCATATAGTTGGGTACTCAACGTTGCAGGATGGAAAATGAGATTCCGTAGTGGCCCACACACGGGCTGGCTACATAACCCTTGCCCTATGGCGGGTCCCCAGAAAAAGCTGACTACTGGGCGGGTGGGCGACAAAACCCACACCATTTAAGGGGGTGTCATCAATGCTTGAGAGCGGGGGGGGGGGGGGGGGCACAAGGGGCCACAACAAGGCAGATTGGCCACATAATTCCTGCCACCTAGGGGATCGCCAACGCTTCAGAGTGAGGAAGGAAATTAGAAATGGCCCACTAATGGGTGAATTTGCTACGTACACAGTGGCTTGTGGGGGGGGCCCAACACTTCTGACAAGAAGATCAAATGAGCAATGACCCACAAGTGGACGCATCGGCTACATAATCCCTGCAGTCCGCAGTTTCCTACGCTTCAGAGGCGCAGCAAGATAACAAGCTGCCCAAATAAAGGCTGACTGGCAACATAACTCCTGCCCTCTAGGGGGTCCCAAATGCTTCACAGCTGGGGACGGAATCAATAGTGGACCACACCAAGGCAGATTGGGTACATAGCCCCTACCACTTAGGGGATCACCAACGGTTCAAAAGTAGCGGACAAAATCACAAATGGCCCACAAGTAGGGGGATTGACTACATAACGCCTGCTGGCTCGGCGGTTCCAAACGCTCCACAGCGGAGGCAACCCCTCCACTAGCTCCACTCATGGAAGAGCGTGCATAGCCGTGCGCATACCGGCGCTACCGAGGGAAAGGCAAAGGGTAAGCACAAAGGTGTCTCGCCACTCGTGCAACAAGTAATGAAGTAAGTGGCAACCACCTTGTCCCACATTGAGGCCAAGGATGCACCGCCAGTCAAGGGGCTCATTGAGAAACCGTTTGTTGCGGTGGTGGTGCTGCTTGGGGTGAGTGTTGCACACTTGCAAGGTGTAATGCTCAAGGGGCGTGCAATGCAAGCCCATGAACAGTGACATTCTTTGTCGTTGTCGTTGTCGTTGACGTCATCCAATAGTGATTCCATGGACAGCCCGAGTTGGTCCGATGGGTCGGCAAACAAGTAATGGGCTTTTTTGGGGGGCAACCAAGATTTGACATGCTAGTCATCACTGCAAAGCATCCTTTTCCTACCTTCGTAGTGCAGCAAATGAGCAATGTCCGTAGCAGGATTTGGTGACTTGCCGCCTTGACATTCAAGAAGAAAGTTTCAATACGTTCGTTGTGATGTTGAATCGTCGCATGGAGCCATAGCATAAGCGAAAGCTGTTGGGTTTGTGCACAAAAACCACGACCACCATCAACTTGACCAATCACATCCCCGTTGATATGTGGCGGTACCAAGAATACTTACGCATCTCCCACGGAACGTTCCTGAGGAGCCCCCCTTTCTTCGGCAGCCCCAAGCTGCTGGATCTAGCACCTATTCCCATTCGACACTTCAACCGCGACCATAACCCCTTGAGACGAGGGGATCACCAACGCTTCAGCGTGGGGTACACGATCAACAGTCACCCACAAGTGGGCAAATTGGTTGCATCACCCATGGCGTCTAGGAGGTCTCCAAAGCTTCACAGCCGGTAACCAAAAAAAGCAGTGGCCCACAAGTGGGCGGATTGGCTACATAACGCCAACCGCTTGGGGGGTCCAAACGATCCAGAACACGGGTTAAAATGAGAAGTGGCACACAAGTGCGTGGATTGGCTACATAACCCTTGGTGTTTGGGAAGTCCCAGCACTTCATAGCATGCGCCAAAATTGGAGCAGGCCCAAAAGCGGGCAGATAGGCTACATAACCCCTCCCGCCGCAAGGTTCCCAAAGGGTTCAAAGTAGGGGACAACATCAGCGGTGACTCACAAAAGGGCGGATTGGGTTCATAACCCTTGACATCTAAGGGGTCCCAAACGCTTCTGAGCAAGGGACAACATCAGCATTGGCCCACAAGTGGGCGGATTGAGTCCCCCACACTTCACGCAATTACCGTACAAGGGGTTACACGACGTCACCATTTTTTTTGTTACACGCACTTATCGCCCAAAAGAAATACACAGATTACAATGTACGTGGCAAGAATCCCATTGTGGAAAGTCAATGCACGGCAAGTGCAATGAGTGGAAGTTTGGCATTACACAAGAAAAGACGGAAACATCTATTGTGAATGGGAATGCGGCCTTGGGAGGCTAAGCATGTCACCTATTCAATGAGAAGCATATGAATGGGATCACGTGTGTCACACACACAGCAAGTGCCTTAGCCAACCAAAAAGTACAACACAACAATGAGCTTCATAGAAGTAATAAAACCCTTTTTTACCCTTATTGGGTGTACAAAACCCATGACACAACCCAACATAGAAGTTTTCCCCCCGCGAATTGTTGATGCTGGCACGGTACAAGGACTGGTCGGCATTCTCCATGGCACCCATAGCTCCCTTTTCTTTGCTCAATCAAATTTCCAACATCCCAAGTTGGTTACAGAGCAGCACAACATGGTGGGCTATGTGCCTATGTTCCTCGTAGACAAACAAAGAATGCTTGCCAAGTATGGCAGTGGAAGGAGAGGATTTCCAGCCATTCTCTTTCCTCCTCTGTTTCATTCTAAATTGGAGACCCGGATGGGTCTAAGGCCCCCATGGTTGCCTCGGGTGCCATCAAAAATTAGGCCATCGGGCAAGGGAAACCTGTTTGCTGTCCTACTTGGCCCCCACTGGGGTCGCATCTGCAGCAACCATTTAGAATGCACCACAAAAAAACAGCATGAATCCCCAATGCATTAGCAAATAGCAGCGCCCGCGCAGAGTGCACCAGCGAATAACGACACCCATTCAGAGTGCACGTCGAAATACTAGCAGCCATTCAGAGTCTTTTGGGAAGGAATAGTCTAGCCCCGCCGTCCCCCCACCCATCTCTTTGAAAACACCAAACAATCGGTCTTTGGCTAACATGCACCGCAAAACGCCCAAGAAATGTCAAAAAGCGCCAAAAAAAGGCAACAGATGAATGATTTAACAAAATGACGTGCCATTCGCCAAAATGGGTTGTGGCGGGTGTTCTTGTCACCCTTGCTTGTGGGTTGTTGGTGATCTTGTCCCCCGCTCCGGAGCGTTGCGGACCCCCCCTAGAGACCGAAATTAAATCCAATACTTTTAATTTTTCACCAAAAATTAATTGAGTAAACCACAGTTGCCGCTTTTTGCGGGGGGTTTAGGGGCATCGCTTGGGAAAATGTTCACCCCCATGGGGAGCCTTGTGTGTTTGTCCACCATTTTACCACATGGGTTGGGGGGCTCAATTTGTGTTGATGTGTAAAAACATTAAAATGGCCTTGGCTTTAAAATTTGAGATTAATTTTTGGTTTAAATTTTGCAGATTTTAAATATTAAGCGTCGCCAGGGTTCAAAATTGAAGCAACAAAATGTAAAACATCTTTCCAAAAATGAAACTTCCCTACACAAGCACAAAAACATATAGAACATACGCCTTAGCCTCCGCAGCTCCTATCCTTGGCCGTACCGGCCATTCCTCACGTGTTACACCTCTCGGAAGCCCTTTTCCGGGTCCCATAGCGCCGGGTTCCGTTGGGTTGCTGATGGGGGGTTAGGTGGGTTAGTGGGGGCATTTTGGTTGGGTTGAGGGTTTTCTCGGGGGTTAGTCGGGGGGTTAGTGGGCTTCGGTGGGGGGGGGTCTTGCCTTTGCGCACGTTTTGGAGGTGCGCCTCCGCGGCTTCGCCCGTGCCGAATATGAGTTGGCGCTGCACCTCATAGAGCTTCGGGTTGTTTGGGTATCTCACCCAAACAACCCCGCTCTTGTGGGTGTGGACACCTTTGACTGTGCCCACCTCTACCCGCCCCCGCATGGGACCTGGGCGGTGGTCCCCACGAGGGGATCGTTGAGCCCCCCCCCCTCCCCCCCCCCGCTTCCTTCCCGACCCACTCCTTCTCCTCCTCCCCCCCCTTCTCTTTCGGGTTTCGGGGCGGGGACGGCCTTTGTCTTTATGGGCAGGGTTTCTCCTTTTGGGAGTCCTAGCCGGAGGAGGACAAAGAGGAAGAGGTGGGGTGTTCCGACCGGGTGTCCGGGTCCGACACGAACCGTTGCCTCTTCTTCCCGGTGGTCCCGGTGGTGGCTTTGCCACCCTTGCCTTCCTTTGGGGGGGGGGGGGGGCTTGGAGGGGGGGGTGTTGGGGGTGATGGTGGTTCGTGCCTCCTCCCTTTCTTCCTTCACCTCCTTTGCTGCGCCAGCTCGCATCTCCCGCCCAATCGTGCCATCCTCACATCACAAACACCCCACCTCCGCCAAGTGTGCCTTTTGACTGGGCTTGTAGGGCCGCGATGGGCCCCACAACTCGGAGCACATGCGGCCGTGCTCCCACTTCTTGAAGCCGCACAGCACAGGGAACCCAAGCACGGGGTCTTGGGCGAGGAGCTCGTGCAAGCCCCCAAATCCCACGCCCCTCTCCCCGTCCTTGTTGCTCCACATGACAGGGATGGGGCGAACATCGTGCCCGCACACCACGTCATCCTTGACTTGCAGCAAAACAGGTCGACGTTGTGGTGTGGGGCAGAATGTAAATTTTTCGGCCAACTTTTTTCAAATCTTTTCGTTTCATTTTTAATGCTAAATTTTTTTTTTTGGGAGCGATCAAAATTTGAAAAATGAAACCAAAAGTTTCAAACCAAGCGTCCGCAAAACTAAACACGCGCAAGCACACGCACATGCACACATATGTTGTGAAATTCTGCACAGCCTTGGGCATGCAGGACCCCCATCGCCAACCGGAAGTTTGAGGCCGCGGTGGGGGCCTCCAAGGGGTTGACGGCGGCGGCGGCGGCGGTGTTTGCAGAGGCCGCAGGGGGTGCCGTCCGAGTGACGGCGGCCACCCCGCGGGTGGTCCGGGAGCCAGGCACCAGCCCCTCATAGGCGTGCTTGGCCCCGGGATCATAGTGGGGGATGGGAAGGGCTAGCAGGGCAGGGCAGGCCGGTGCAAACTGCACCGATTTGCCGTGCCGCCACTGTTGCCACCGGCCAAGACCTACCCAGTGCGGCAAGCACAGTAGGTAGTGGCCGGTGACAAACCTTACTCCACGGGGGGGAATAAGGAGGTTGAGGGCTCCCAATGCCCCCCAGCTGACCCTCTCCCCCAGCGGGCACATGGGGCCACCACGTATGGGTTGCCAGTGCCCGGTGCCCCCTTTGGTTGGATCTTTCCGCCACTCCCCTTTGCCCTCCCCATTTTTCCTAATGAGGCACCAAGAAAATTGGCGCATGACCCACCGCAAGGTATAGTGTCCCTTGGTGGGGTTTGACAAAATTGGCTGGTTTGCCCCACAGACTTGTTCAAGATTTTGGGCAGACCATGGGGTAGCGGCTGCCTTGCGGCAGACCGCTGAATCTTTCGCGAGGGCCTTTTGCAGCCACTCGGGGAGGGGTAAAACAAGGGGTTGCACGGGGGGCTGTTCCAAGACCTCTTCCCCATCGGCATCGGCATCCCCGTCCTCACCCTTTGGCACCAACACCCCCCTCCTCCCCCACACCATCTCAGCGCGCCCTGTTGCGTGGAGGACGCCGGCATATCCAGACTGCCACACTCGCGTCATCCTCAATCCATCTACCCAACTCCCCATAGATCAAAGCTTCCTTCTGACCTTTGTCATGCGACTCCTGCCTTGGAGTGGGCTGTACCTTGCCAACGCACCAGCGCTCGCCCTTCCGGCGCCCTCGCTCACCCCTGATGAGCTATATATCGTCTGTGCACTGGGGGCCTCACCCCAGCAATGGCACCGCCTGCAAGCCCTCACGACGGGGTGGTGCCCCCGAGTATATGTCTTGCCCTGCCTATGGAGTGCAGCAACAGAACTATTGGCTTCTGCCCCGGTTCGAACCGTCTACACAGGACAGGACGCACAGGTCGTCATCACACATGGGGTGCCATGGGACAATCACCCGTTTACAGCGCCGCGCCCTCAGCCATGCGAATGACATATACATTTCCAATGCCCGCTTCTTGTGTCAGGGCAGGGAGGTGGCAGGTGAGGACAGGGTGGTATGGCAGCACGCTGCCACAGAGAGCGGTGATCCAGGCTTCGGCGGTACACGGACATGCACGCCCAATAAACCAAACACCACTCCACCAGCCTACCAGACACACCACCCCGCCGGCAAACAACCTACGAGCAGGGCAGGAACCACCAGACACCCGCCAGCACACTCCACGACCAAACAACCAGCAAGCGGCGCTACCGTGAAACACCAGCAAACACGCACTCCCCGGGCACAAGGCAGAGCCCGCAGCAGGAGCAAGAACAGGAGAGAAGCGGCACAACCGCGAAGGGGAGCGTATACAACGGGACAAGGCGCCAGCAAGGTGGATCCCGGCGTGCCTTCCCCGGACCAGCCGCTACGACGTCGTGCGCCGCTAGCGCACGCCTTGCCAGCAGAGCGACGCTACGGGCTGCACTCCTCCCGTTGCTATGGGTGGCTCTTGGTAAAGGCGCGCTCGTGACCGCCGGCGGCCGCTCTCAACCGGCAAGGCGTGAGGCTGCCTCCGAGGTATGCCAATAGCGTACGGCCATCCTGAACTTGAACCTGAACCCCCTCCTCCCCATTCACCTTTACCCCTCCCCCCATCCCCGGCGGGCCCTCCTCCCCTCTTTTTGTCTCCTCATGTCCTCCCTTTCTTTGCGCCGCTCCTCTTTTTCACGACGCTGATCCTCCTTCTCTTTGCGGCTCTCTTCCAGAGGAGGCAGCGAATGACAGCGCACCCCCCCCCCCCTCTCCGGGGGCGGGGAACCGCTGGCTGCTGCAGCTTGAGGAGCTTGAGGAGCTGGAGGAGCCTAAAGAGCTCCCCCATGGGGTGCTGCAGCCTACTGCAAGCGGTCCTCCAGTTTTGCCATGTGTGAACAAAAACAGATGGAAAAGTAACCTGGGGTTAAAATTTTTCGTGTAATTTTTGATGTTTCATCTTTGGTTTAAATTTTAAATGTCAAACAACTGCCAACGTTAAAATCAAACCAAACACATTGATGCCCGATTCAAATTCAAACGAAAATCACCGGCAGAAAATGCGGTTGAGAGCCAAGCAAAAACACACACATGCAAGAACATACCACGTTTTCGGTAATTTTTTTACATCATCTCTTCTATCAACGACTCCATTGTGGCGGGGTCCATGGATAGGGGATACCAGAGCTAGGGGTGCAAGGGTAAAGGGCATGGGTGGGGGGCTGTGGGTGGACATGAGCCTGCCCATTGTACATGGCGCCACATGGGGGGTTCCTAGGGACCTAAGGGGGAGATCAAACGTCAAAAACCACCAAGCCCATACTTGCAAACTAACCTCTGCCTCCCTTTTTAGGGCTGCGGCCCTCGGCATCCCCCCTCCCCCCGGGCCGTGTGATCGTTGTAGTTTTGCTTCAAAATGGCGTTTACACTTTTTACCACATCCACACACACCGCCCCCAACCCCGACCCCAAACATGCCGCATTAGCCACCGCCGTGGTCACATCCTCCTCTAGGCAGAGGAGGTAGTTGAACTCGATGGGGGCCTTACAGCAATGTGTGCCATACCCCCGCGCGACAGCGGACATACCCGAGTCCTTGAGAAGGGGCGTGTCGCTGTACAAGCCCCGAAGTAGATCCCTCGTGGCAACAATGGCTTGCCATTCAGGCTCCTCCGGCTCATAGGCCAACAGTGGGCCCATTTCCTCCCACGCAAGGAAGAGGGCCCTTCCGCCCCGTCGGGTGCGGCGAAGGCACCCAGCTTTACCCTTGCTCGTGCCTGGTACAACACCCGTTGCACGGGCTCCGCATTCTCCTTGGGCAGTGCCTCCAGGCGCGCCTCGACAAAAGCGACCTGAAGGCGGCCGATGGCCATGCAACAATGGAGGATGCATAGGAAAACCCGACACCAGTCAACCACGATTGTGAGGTTTTGCCATGCACCCCCCATTGTCCAAGCTCCGACCCATCACTTGATATTGGCGACGGGCGGCCGCCTCAGTGTCCAAAGTCCGGTGCACGTCCACCCCCAACCACATCGCCGCCGCATTGTCCCACACCCCCATATGGTAAATGGACCCCGCTTGGGGCGACGTTGACACCCCAATGAGGCGGCGAACAAACGGCCGGTCACCCCCAAGGACCAGCGCAGCTGGCACCCCACGGGTTGATCAACAAAATCTTTTGCGGTCGTGCATCGACTGCAACACCTACAAAAGAGTGTGTGCATTGATATCCGGAGAGGACCTTTTTGCTTGAATTTTTACTCTCAAATTCTGTTGCGGCTGAATTTGAAACAAATTTTCGCTTTTAAACGAGGGACTTTGAAAGGAAACCAGCCCGAATTCAATGCAACACAAAAGCGCCAAGTACCTAAAGGTTCTCGGCCCAAATAGTGGCCAAAGCGCCCATGTTCTTGTCGCCACACACGGCCATCGCAATGACCCACAAATAGATGGGTGTGCGCCACCGTTTGCCGTGGTTGAGGAGCCCAATGGACAATTGGGTGCAACTCACACCGGCGCATGGGTACGCATCCCCGCACGCAATAAAGGCAAGGGGCCGGCCCCAATGAACTGTGTCCACTAGTGGTGGACGCGATTGATTGTGGGCCCATGATTGCATGGGCCAATTGCGGCCACTAGCGGTTGGTTCGCCCACGGTCACGGGGGGCCGCACCTCTAGCGCCTTAGCCATATCCTTCCATGTGTACAAGAAGGCTTGCCGCGTTGGGATGGGTCGCGGGCAAACGTGGCCCGTAGCGGCTGTATAGTCAATCCCTCGCTGGGTCATTTTGTGAGTGTTTTTTTTCCTATTGACCCTCCACGCCGGTTTTGCCTGGGGAACCTGCCCCAAGTGCCGAGGAGAGGTCGTGCTCTCAGATTAAACATGAAGTGCACGCATTGCGCTATGGCAGGGCCTAGGGCCTTTTTCTGGACGATGGCGCTTTGGGAAATGAGGGGTTATGGCGTACCGGGACCACTCTGGCACGAGCCAGATTTTGCCCCCCCCCCCCGGGAGTTTTTGCTCCATGCCCTGTCGCAACCCTCCAGCTTTGAAAACATGGGAATATGACATCATCCCCCGGTGCAACCATTCGGAAACACAAACGGGCACCACCTTGCAGCCCCGACGATGTTATCCTCAACCAGCCAGTCCCACATCCAAAAGCACGACATAATGTAGTACCCCAAAGACCCGATGGGATGCTCCTGGGCGTATCATCCAACGACTACTCGAAGGGTGACGCCGTACAATCCATTTGGAGCGCTGCCCAATTGTCTGCCAACTGAGGGGAATCCCTAGACTGGCATGAGACGGAGATCAATGATCGCGGGGCAACCTACGACGATCCATTACCCAAGAGACCTGATGGGATGCCCCTGGACGTATCTACAAACGACCACCTTGAGGACAACGCCGTTCAATCATTTGGGAGCCGTGCCCTATTGGCCGCCAACCAAGGGAGATCTCTGGACTGGTATGAGACTGAGAACAATGATCGCGGGGCAATCTACGACACTATGAGGACTATCGTGTGTTCCACCCACCGGGGCTCATAGTCGAATGCACTTTTGCAGCTTCGTCGATGCCAAGCACAATGGACTGAATTTGGAACCCGAGACAGGACATGATCCAGTACTCCGAGGATGGAATGGGCTGCTACTAGGTGGGTTGCAAAACGTCTGCAGCAACGACAACGCCGATCAAGCGACAGGAGGCCAAGGGGGAGCCGACACAGGCATTGCGTGCATTGACATCCCTCGCGGACTGAGTGGCAGGCATTTGCCGCATACTGACTCACACCCAACCCCAACCCTAACCTGAGGCGGCGGAAAACCCGCCTCCAAAACAACAAATCGCGGACCCGCCCGGACCCCAACCCGCTGTCCAACAACCATAGCTGAAGCAAAATGTGCCTCAACAACAGCCACATGCTAGACGGCGATACCATTTTAGCCTCCACACGAGGCACGGGGATAGACAAGTCCCCCTCCACGACCCCGGTTACCAACCACACCCGCCCCTCCCCAACTACCCCTGGCAGCCGAACGGCTGCGGTTGTTCCACACCCCCTCCAGCCCAGACAACCATTGCGCTATTCCTGCGCCCCAATAGGGCCACAGGGACGCCCCCCACCGACCCCGCCCAACCACAGGCAAGTTTCTACGCACCCCCGGCACCTTTACAGCCGGCGCCCTATCACAGCGAAGCCCCCCCCCCCCGGCAGAGTACAGAGCACTGCTGCACAGACACGGCCATCACGTGGTTTCAGAAACGGAGGTGGAAGTAGAAATGTGGGCACGTTTCAGCCAAAAAAACGCCGCGGCATTGGAAGTTCTCCGCACCCAGGCCCACAACCGCAACTTGTCAACCTGACTCTCATGTGACAGGGGCCTGTCACCGCCACAACCCACACAGGATCACCAAACCCTGCCCCAACAACCCCACTCACTCCCCGGCCGACACCCACACATGTACCAACGTGCGTACCCCGCACCTGACCCACAACACACCCCACAACAACTATAGCCACAACAGCAACAGATGTTCCACACACCCGATGCACCCAATCCCTCCCCCCCCCCCCCCAAGGTCTTCTACCCTACCGCAGTAGTGATCCCAGCACCTAGAACACGAGCTCCCAAAACAGGCGCATCATCAACGAGACGACCGGCACCAGCACCAGCCACAGTACCATGACATGGGGACGTGGGGACAATCCGGTGTGTTCCCCTGCACGGGCGGATGGGAAGCGAGTAACACCCAAAGGGCAGCCGCTGCTAGCGCACAGTGGGAACAATAGGAAGCAGTTAAACTCCAGCCACAACAACCAGTGGTGGACCTACAAAACCAAAAAACGTCGCCCCAGGACCCACAAGGGATAACTAGGCACGGTGATCCTCAACATCCCCACCATCGCACCCCCGGATTAACGCATCCCCACTGCGTCCCGTGACATCTTCAGGGAGGTATGTGCATGTGTGTGCATGAAAGGGGTGACATGTGAACCCTGGACACCCACTCTCAGCCGTTACGCCAAACTGTTCTTCACAATGAACGCCACGGCGGGAAGCCCATCATGGAGCCCACCCTGGAGACATAAAAACTGTAATAAGCACTGCTTCCGGATCCAACCCCTAACCGAAGCGGACCTTGACAGGATACCTTTTGGGCTTCCTGCAACGAGCTTGACCTCTGTGCAGACGGATCTTCCTATACGGGACAGTGCACCCATGCCTGTTGCCTCTGACGGCACACTGGTAAGCCACGCAAACAACAGATCTACACGTCACATCGGGACAGGCCCAACCGCACATATATACACAAATTACGGGACTGGCATGAGGGTGACCAGCTGCGTTTTCTCAGCCGCTACGGCCCCCATTACATGCACCAGAGTGATGGAGCTAGGACTCTCATGTACCTATGGCCACTTTGAGGTGACCCCGTTTCCTAAGGCCGCCCCAAACTGTGGGCACCTTTTTCTGCACAGTTTAACGAACCCTCCTGCATCACCCTAGTGTTCAGGGTAAGGCACAATGGTGCATCGCAACTGATATACAAGATTCACTGTTTGCCGTTTGTGATACCAAGGAACGTCCACAGAACCCTCACCCAGCGTTACCTCCCCCCCATGGAGGAGACTTTACATCCGAATATTCAATGACCCCCCCCCCCCACTCCCTCCCCCTAGACCACGTGCTCCCGGCATACCCAACCTACACAAAATGAGGGGACAGGGGACAGCACCTAAGACGCGGCCATAGAAAACAACCCCGGTCCCAACGACCTACATGAGAGGGAGTCAAGTGAAATACGACCCCATCATAGGTAGTCCATCACTAGATTGGCAAGCGAGATGGAAACTACCTCCAACCCCCACTACCCCGTTAAACTATACAAATACGCGATCCACACACTCCCGCAGGCTCTCAAGTGCAAAAACCGGGCGTCGGGCCCCTCCCCGGAATAAAATCATGCATGCACCACGCACGGCTTCCACAAGCACGCACGCCTCAGCAGAAATACCATCCTCAGAGACCACCCCCCCACCCACCCAACAAGACCCCGACGCACCGCAAGGAAACAGACGCAACCATACGAACACTAGTACACGGCACACCGACGGGAACAAACATGACCACCGCCGTCGATATTGTATGCCCCCGTTATGGCATGGCGGATTTTGCCTATTTTGGTTGCACTACATGTGAATATCTTGCCATTCACTAACCCGCCACCCCGGATGTGGTCCAATGCTGCCTGTACGAGGTAATGTCCCCCGATACCCTGTACCCACGCGAAGGATCTTGGCACGATACAGACTTGTCACCGGCCCTGCAAACTGATGCCACATGGACACCACGGACAACACATCCCAGCCCGGTACTGCCACCCATCGACAGAAACGGCTGGGTACACGACGTAACCAAAGACGCTGACGTCGAGCCCAACCCGGGCCCCACACCATCCGCGGGGCCAATGCCAAAACGCACATGCTACAACTACGACGGTCCTTCCACGCATAGCACAACCAGGATGTTGCATAAACGACCTACAGACACTACCTTGCCGACAGAACGCAAACGGAGACGCATGGAGGACGGGGAGACAAAAGACCAGGTACCACGCCAGGCACATGCCATGGGTAACAACACCCCCCTGAGACGCCAAGCGGAAAACCTACCCTCCCACCAACCACCAGCCAAATGACACTGCAACAGGTTACACACCATGGGAAAATACTCCCGCGGAACGCATGATAGCACAGGGCCGAAAAGACCTTGCGAGGACATGGCCATACACGACACCACACCAACACCACCCGCCAAAAAGATCCGCGGAACACAATTTCTATGTTCCGGGCCCTACCCAAGGACCTCAAGATGGTTACACGACCCAACACAGGAGGGGGATACAGAATCCAACCAAGGGCCACCCTCACGGCCGCAGACATACCAAGGACACAAACCACCATCACGGCAGATTGGGGTATTGAAGCCCAGTGCCTACAACCCCTATCTTCCCCGGCTGAGATGCCACCCCCGCAACCACACGCGCCGGCCAACTACCGGTCCACCCAAACAAAATACCAGAATCCGGTACACAAAATGCAGCCAATAGTGCGCCGCAACCCTTCAACCCCCCCCCCCCCCCCCGGAAGAGCGGGACCAAACCCGAGAAGACTGCCCCATATGCATGGAGCAACCAGCGGATACTATCCGAAACTGTGACCCCAGACACAAGCTATGCCTATCATGCGCCAAAGACCCTCGATTGCTGAATTGTCCGTTCTGCCGTTGCACTATGGAAGCACGCATACCCGCCCCGCCACTGGACGATCCAACATATGAGTACACATAAGTACAAAGATACAACAACCAACTACTCATGTAAATAGACTACAGCACGTGCCCCTAACCCCCCCGCCACCGGCATACAACGTGTGGACACAAAACCACAACTCAACCAGGCAATTGTGGGAAACACACCTTGGAAGGGACCTCCCCCACTATGCGACCGCGCGTCACAAGCTACACGCCTTGACAGGCACAATAGACAGTTACCAAATGGCCATGTCTCTACGATAATGGCTACGAGTGTTAGCCCGCCCAATGCAACGCGACCTCCTGCTTGCATACGACATCGACGACTGGTCGCCCGCACCGGCGGAAGAAGACAACTAACACCCATCCACACACCACACCAACAACCTACACAGCATACCCAACGAAACCTACCCACAGCATACCCAGTGGGTCCCGGATGCCACACAGGGCGGTGACGTGGAGCCCAACCCAGACCTAGACAACAACACACCGCCACACGGGATGGTACGTACCCTTGCCGAAAACTTCGAGAGGAGTACCTCAGGGTACCATGACCAACACGAAGACCGACAACCCGGGAATGGCGAAGAAAATTCCTCGGAGACGCAGGGTACAACCCCCCTGCAACCCCCTGCAGAAGATGCAGAACAAGATCTTGCGAGAGGCAGCGGCACCTAGCCCCCTGGCCCCTCACAACACTGAGGGCTTTAGTTACTCCCCTCCGTCCCCCCAAGAGGACACCCAGGCATACACATTCCACCAGGACAATAACAACCTACTTGACAAGCTCCCCATACATACACCAACGGAATACCGGCCGATAGAAGAACTAGTTAAACTCAACACGGGAACACCACAGCAACCCATGACTCAAGTGGAACAAGAAACTTTCAAACCATCAGTCATCTACAATGCCCAAACCAGACTAAGAGCATACCTCACCAAAAACCCCGACCGCGTGCTCACGACCGAGCACATCAGACGTCGGACACATGACGGGATACGGTATGACAGGAATACCTACCTGCTACTCTTGTATGCACAACACACGCTACGCACGGTAATGACGGTAGTGCATGAAGCAGACTCCGACGGCGTCCACACCGTACCCGGGATGGCCGACGAGGAACGGTACACAATACGCACTGAGGCCGACCAACAACGTGCCCCGGACATCCGAAACAGATCCTACCTCCTCCTACCACAGGCAACAGGAACCCTAAGAAACCACGACAGACGAATGCAACGAGCAGCCATACAGACAGAATGGGGAGGAAGTGAGGACGAACGTGTGGATCAAATCCTGCGTGCCTTGAACATTCTTTGCCGACAAATTGCTCTCATATGTGCTCTCAAATACTCAAATTTCTTTGCTATGAAAATCCGGATTTGACATTCTTCTTCTTCTTATTGTGAGCACATGGTTTTTAGCTTATGTCAACAGCCGTCCCTCTCAATTGTCAATGAGATGGGCCATGGAAATGAGGGGAGCGTTGAAATGGTGGTATCCTCCTTGCCGGTGTAGCCAGACTAGCAAAAAAGCGGTCACATAGTATAGAGGAGTAAAGTGGGCATGAGCAAACAGGAGTACCATGGAGTTGTTTAGGATGCCTATCTCTAAGTTTTCTGTATGCCCTATCATGTGCTCCATGTAACTTGGCATAGACATTTCCTCGCTCATGGACCAATCTCCTAAAAAAGGCCCCCGCCTCCTCACACGCATCCACATCTGCACAGGGCGCCGTGTCACCAAATCCCATAGGGTCCCTCTCAAACACCGGATGGTGGGGCCCGATAAGCTTTGCCAGAGGAAGGGCCCCAAAGCATGCAGAAACCAAATTGGCCACACAAACCGTGCTAGATGAAATCGCTAAGCAGAGCAATGAGAAGCATGCCTTGATAAAAGCTGCCAAAATGGCACCTCGAAAGTGGAGAAAAGCAAAAGTGCTTGCATGGCTTCTGCTTGTGGAGCATCTCCAAAGCAAAGAGATGCAACGTTGCCATGACCTTTGCTAGAGCACTGCCTCCAAAGTGGAGAGGACGAAAAAGCTACAATGTAACTCATGCCAATTAGGAGTCACACGGAGCAACATGGGGATCCCCAAGAGGGAACATTTAGGTGGTAGTATTGGCCCCAGCTTATATTTATTGGGGTCGAATATTGGGGTCGAAATATAACGGCGGTTATGTTGCGTTATATTGGGGTCGAATTAGTTCGGCGGTTTGTTTCCGAGGTGTAGTCATTGTTCCTTGTAGAAATGGGCCGCCAAGTCCGGCATATGGATGGCCAATTCTGTGGACAGCTTAGGAGGACACCCACCAATCTTGTTGGTTGGCATGCAAAATAGGGTGGAACATACCTCGCAAATTTCAAACCTTGCCTACCAATCTTGCCAGTAATAGGGTGAGCTTAAGTGCCTTGCATTTCTCACCTATCTAGCTACATGTATAGCGACATCACCATTGGCAAATCAAGGTCTTGAAAGCACAAAGGAGCATAACAGATGAACCGAAGCATGCCACATGGGGCTGGCAAAGAGCATACCGTGAAACAGGCTACTTCACCCTTGCCATCTTGGGGTTCGGGAGGTGAAAAGGGGCTACATCATGTTGGACGATTGGGGTCTCCAAAACAAAGAGAAGTAAGGTGGCGACAAGAGAGGCAAGAAATTGCGACCTCGTAAGTAGGTAAGAATAAAATGGTGACATAATACAAGTTTCTACAAAATAGAGAGCGGTATTGTGGCCCACATTAGAGTGGTAAACCCACAGCACCTCTGATGTGGTGGAGTCTCCAAAACAGAGAGGAGTGGTGCAGGTCATCACCCATGGTGGATCAAAATCACAAAAGTGGATAGGAGCAAAGAGGGCAATAGAACCCTCATGGATCGCGTGATTGACGTTTGATAACGCAAGGTTTGCAAAGAGACTGGCCACCCAAAGCGTCGCTAAAGTTCACAAGCAAGGCAAATTGGTTAGCTTGGAGGAATTTACATACCAGTCCAGGCAGCATCCTTTGTGAAGCGTGAAGTGCGTGTGTTGGGAGATTGAGGGCTTTCTTGGACAGGTTGGAGGTCACAGTGAAGCCTGCTTGTGAGATGCATCCTTTTGGTGGTGGTGGGAGCAAGTGGTCGGACCGTTTTACATCGTAATAAATCCTTTTGGACTGTGCATTTGCGGATTCGCTACCGACACACTCCATATTTGCTTAAATCCATGCCATTTGGGGCCTGTGTAGCAACTTTCGTAATTTACTGGCAAACGCCAAGATCAGCAGATTCTTGGCATGCATGGTTTGGATTGAGGCGGTGGAGAGTTCTGGGGAAGTTCAAAGGCTTTTTCTAGTTCTTGGACTGCCTTTGCAAAAGCACCCGCCACTTCTGCCTTGTCCCCAAGGATCATGATTTTAGCTGACGGGTGGTGAAGGGATATGTAGCACAATGTCATGAGCAACGCCCAAATTTCTGTGCGTCGTGGGGTTAAAAAGGTGTGTACCTAAAAAATGATGGCCGCTGCTCCTATGAGTGGCAATTTTTCTGAACCATGTAGGTAGACCCAAGTGGAGTGCCGTGGTGCTTGTTGCAGCAGTTGGGATGCTTTGGTATATCCCCATTCTTGGAGATCTGTCTCTTTAATCGATGAGAAAAGTTTGGCAGTGAGACAAGGAAACCTAACTGGTCTGTGCTCACGAATGCTCATTGGTGTGTTTTGGTTGGGGACGTTTGAACCTGTGGTGGGTGTGTGATTTTGGTTGACAAGGCTTAGAAGGGAGTGTGTACAACGGTATGAGCGGCTCAAACGGAGGCAGAAACATGAAGTTGTTGGAATTGCAGATTTGGAAAGAACCGTGTGGTGTGGAAACGTTTGCTTTGCGCGCGGCCGTTGCGGTAAGTGTCGCACCAACCGGGCACTAAACGTCTGGTAACGCTATAAGGATATGCCTTCCCTGTGGAGGGAATTGGACAAGGGTGGTATTCGAGGTTCCAAATCCATTGGCTTCTAACTATTGGGCATAAGATGCATTTACTAGCCTGTCCTGAAGCGGGTTTGGATGGGGGGGGGGAATAAGATGCGAGTAGTGCTGTGTGTACACCTAATGGGCCATCCAGATGCAGGTGCGTGATAGCTCCGTTAACCATTGTTTTCCAGACTGTGCTGGGAAGATCCCAGACTGCTAGTCCACCCTTGTACATTGAGGAGTATTTGCTTTTTGGTGAGGTGCTGATGGATACCTTTGCTTAGTGTACGACGGAGGTCCACATGCGTTGTTGCAAAGAAGTTAGCCGTGAGGGGAGCAAATCATGTGCAAGCAGTCTATAGTTGAGTGTGGAAAGTAATAAAAGATTCACCACGGTGACCAACTGGTGAATTGATAGATGAAAATGAGATAAGCTATTGAAAAATTAGATAATTTCTGCTTGGAGTAGCTCAAATAGGAGTTCTGGGTTAGGGGCCGTCAAAATACAGACTCCTAAAAGTTTATAATGTGTATGTGATATGCCCTAATTGTCGTGTGTTGACAAGAAAGCTCCTGGTTTGGCGCATATTGTGGTTGGGGGGCATCATGCAGTGTGTGTATTTCTGTCTTGGAGTTATTCATCTGTGGCCCTAGCTGTGTTCCTTCGTGATCGAAATAGTGGAAGATTTCTACTATCGTGATGGGCAATGATGTTCTGAGTAGAAACACATATATAAAGGTGCAAAGAGGAGCAAACTTGGTTGGATAACCCCTACCAAGTTGGCACCTTCAATGCGGAAGGGAGTACCATGGCTACATAATCCGTGCCAGATCAAGGTGTGCAAAGTGGCGACGAGCAAGACTGGATGCCTTGGTAGTTGTGTAATCATGTTACTCCTTCTTGCTTTGGAGACCCCCAAACAATGAGCTTGTTTCACTCTCTTTTTTTGGAGACCTGATCAGCCTCTCTGCTTTGGAAACTCTACTATAGCATGGATTATGTCGCCACTTTCGCTCCTCTCCATTTTGGACACCGATCCGGTTTATGGTGTTAGGTTACTTGTCTCCGCTCTAGAGAGACCTCCGAATCAAAAGACAGTTTGGCCAAGCCTCCAAGACTCTCGCCAATTATGGGCTCCAGTGGAGGGGAGCAACCGTGGTTAGATAACCTATGCGATATTAGGGTTCCCAAAGGGGAGAGCACTACTGTGGCTACATTGGCCTCGCCGGATAGAGGCTAGAGGTGTTGCCAATTTTGCCCTTTCATGGTCCTAAGGCATCCGTGGAGTGGGGGGGGGGGGGGGCAAAGGAAGATGGGGACTTAGCAATGATCTCTTGGCAGTATACCACACTTCCTTGTTCTTTCGTTCGCTATTGTTACGTGGTCCATTAGGCCTCTTCATTGTCGTCAGGCGTGTGTGGAGGAAAGGAGGGGGGAAAGGAGGACGGGTACTTATCATTGCTCTGTTGGTAGTTGTCCACACTTCTTTGTTATTTCGTTTGCTATTGTGGTAGATATCATGCGTTAGATGCTGATAGCATCTAGATAGAGAAGCTTGAGACAGGAAGCGAGGATGCTGATGTTGTGTCCCACTAATGCATATCTAGGTCCAAGCACGGGCTGGCGGCGATTCCAAATGCATGCCCTAGATTGCTTTTTGGGGGGATGCTTGGCCCGTGGAGTTTGGGTGGCAACGAGGTAGTGGTAGGGCGGGGGGGTTAAGAATTGTTGTTAATATCTTCAAGGGCATGTGGAACACAAACATTTCGATAGTGCAATAGGGAATCCCGGCCGCCTCTTATGAGAGACAATTCTAATGTTGCCCTATCCATGTCACCACAACTTCATGTAAAAAAGGCAGTTGTGGGTGGGCCAACGATTTAGGCTCATGTAGAATGGATGGTAGGTGGCAACAATCACCACAATTGATGTAGTATGGTTGCGGTAATTCTAAGGTGGGAGCGGATATTCAAGGGTGAAGATTCAACATTGAACTTAGGATGAAAAACCACAAAATAATGTTCCCTGCCGCAATGATGGGTGGGTACACTACACGATGGATGAAACGGGAGGCAAATACTGCCCATTACTAATTTATATGGCTATATATGGGTAGTGTGGACTGTTTTTACGGCAAACATGGCCATTTCTATTACTTTGGTCAAGATCTGACGTGAAGGGATGTCATACACTATTATTGGTTGTTTGTAGCCAAGGGCTTTACAACCACGCACAACCCTCCAAAATCGTTCCAAAACCCGAAAAAAAAAGATAGGGTAGCAGAGCCCAACTTCATGCAAAAGTGCACCTGGTAGTTGGTGGGGGGAATGCATCATTGCCAATCATTCACACCATGTTTGTTGTGCTTGTTGAAGCACCAACCACCGCCCATGCTCTATCAATCCAAGTTGCACAGCCGCCAACAACAATCTATGTTACATTTTGCAAACTTGGAACTGCCCACAACTGTCCACAATTGTCCACTGTGCATCAACGACACTCGTTGAACTACCAACAAACCTCCATTCCAACCAACAACAGCCATAGTCACCAAACCGTCAAATCTAGCCAATTGGTGTTGTGGTTAGGATGCTACCAATAGTGATGCCATGCCCTATACCGAGCCAAATCCTGTCAACTACCTTGCAAAACATCCTTTTTTTTTTTAGTTCCCCACCATCAGAACAGGGGTGGTGGCCCTACTATTGGTCCCCCCCAAAGGCTACCCAATTCCAAGTATGTGTGTGTGTGCGTGTGTGTGGAAAGTGCATCATTGCCGAATGATTTTTTGCCCATACAATGTCGGTTGGATGGTTTTGGGAGGCTCTAGAGTCATGGTGATATAGAATGCACGGTATTGGGCACTTCAGTGCCTATGGAGCCTACGACGGCCAACAGTTTGAAAACTGGCGTTGTTTGTTAAAGAATGGAAGAATGGAAGAATGAGCGGTGTTAAGAATTCAACAATTGCAACCAGTGCGAGGTGATGGGTTTGGAGGGTTTATTGACAACGCGTGATAGGTAATTTGGGGCCATAGGTTGTTCAACACATGCGGCTAGTGTAGAACAGACATGTGTTGGCGATTAAGTGGCCGAAACACCATGCATGGGTATTGGAGGTCCAATCTTGTTAATTGGAGGTTCCAAGCAGGGGTGGGGTGGGGGGGGGTTCTAAGAAATCCGATAGCGTGGGGGGTTTTGAAACCCCCGCCCTTTTTTAAAATGGTCCGAGGGGTGGTTTTAAGGGTGTTTTTCGACGCACACACATCATTTGTGCGATTTTTTTTTCTAGTGGCGTTCTTTTGGACTGCACATCCAGAGTTTGGTCCTTGCCCCCAATTCAGCCACTTTTGATTTTGTCCCCTTAGCTAGGGACCCCCCACAATGCAAGGGTGACGTTGCATTTCCGCCCTTTTTTGGACATTTCTGATTTTGGCCCCCCGCTCTGAAGCGGTGGGGATCCCCGAGGCGGCACGGGTGACGTAGCCACCTTGCCCTTTTATGGGCCTCTTCTGATTTTGCCCCCCGCTTTAAAGCGGTGGGGATCCCCGAGGCGGCAGGGGTGATGTAGCCACCTTGCCCATTTATAGGCCACTTCTGATTTTGCCACCCGCTTTGAAGCGGTGGGGATCCCCGAGGCGGCAGGGGTGAGGTAGCCACCTTGCCCATTTATGGGCCACTTCTGATTTTGCCACCCGCTTTGAAGCGGTGGGGATCCCCGAGGCGGCAGGGGTGAGGTAGCCACCTTGCCTATTTATGGGCCACTTCTGATTTTGCCACCCGCTTTGAAGCGGTGGGGATCCCCGAGGCGGCAGGGGTGATGTAGCCACCTTGCCCATTTATGGGCCACTTCTGATTTTGCCCCCCGCTCCGAAGCGGTGGGGATCCCCGAGGCGGCAGGGGTGATGTAGCCACCTTGCCCATTTATAGGCCACTTCTGATTTTGCCACCCGCTTTGAAGCGGTGGGGATCCCCGAGGCGGCAGGGGTGATGTAGCCACCTTGCCCATTTATGGGCTACTTCTGATTTTGCCACCCGCTTTGAAGCGGTGGGGATCCCCGAGGCGGCAGGGGTGAGGTAGCCACCTTGCCTATTTATGGGCCACTTCTGATTTTGCCACCCGCTTTGAAGCGGTGGGGATCCCCGAGGCGGCAGGGGTGAGGTAGCCACCTTGCCCATTTATGGGCTTCTTCTGATTTTGCCACCCGCTTTAAAGCGGTGGGGATCCCCGAGGCGGCAGGGGTGATGTAGCCACCTTGCCCATTTATGGGCCACTTCTGATTTTGCCCCCCACTTTAAAGCGGTGGGGATCCCCGAGGCGGCAGGGGTGATGTAGCCACCTTGCCCATTTATGGGCCACTTCTGATTTTGCCCCCCGCTCCGAAGCGGTGGCGATTCCCGAGGCGGCAGGGGTGATGTAGCCACCTTGCCCATTTATGGGACACTTCTAATTTTGCCACCCGCTTTGAAGCGGTGGGGATCCCCGAGGCGGCAGGGGTGACGTAGCCACCTTGCCCATTTATGGGCCACTTCTGATTTTGCCACCCGCTTTGAAGCGGTGGGGATCCCCGAGGCGGCAGGGGTGAGGTAGCCACCTTGCCTATTTATGGGCTACTTCTGATTTTGCCACCCGCTTTGAAGCGGTGGGGATCCCCGAGGCGGCACAGGTGGCGTAACCACCTTGCCCATTTGTAGGCTACTTCTGATTTTGCCCCCCGCTTTGAAGCGGTGGGGATCCCCGAGGCGGCAGGGGTGAGGTAGCCACCTTGCCCATTTTTGGGCCTCTTCTGATTTTGCCCCCCGCTTTAAAGCGGTGGGGATCCCCGAGGCGGCAGGGGTGATGTAGCCACCTTGCCCATTTATGGGCCACTTTTGTTTTTGCCCCGCGTTTTGAAGCGGTGGGGATCCCCGAGGCGGCAGGGGTGATGTAGCCACCTTGCCCATTTATGGGCCACGGGACGACGGGATATACCATTCCCGTAACAGGTCAATTTTTGCCTTTTGTCGCCATGACAAGTGATGCAACCTTGTTGCGGTGGACGGGGCGGTTCGGTCCGGAATGTGATTTTCCGAATGGGCATGTGGTTTTTTTTGGATAGCCAAATGGATGCCGATGGTCGTTGGCTGATTCCAGTGGGCACCCTGTCTGCCCCCCGCTCTGAAGCGGTGGGGATCCCCGAGGCGGCACGGGTGACGTAGCCACCTTGCCCATTTATGGGCCCCTTCTGATTTTGCGCCCCGCTTTGAAGCGGTGGGGATCCCCCAGGCGGCAGGGGTGAGGTAGCCACCTTGCCCATTTATACGCTACCTCTGATTTTGCCCCCCGCTCCGAAGCGGTGGGGATCCCCGAGGCGGCAGGGGTGATGTAGCCACCTTGCCCTTTTATGGGCCACTTCTGATTTTGCCCCGCGCTTTGAAGCGGTGGGGATCCCCGAGGCGGCAGGGGTGATGTAGACACCTTGCCCTTTTATGGGCCACTTCTGATTTTGCCACCCGCTTTAAAGCGGTGGGGATCCCCGAGGCGGCAGGGGTGATGTAGCCACCTTGCCCATTTATGGGCCACTTCTGATTTTGCCACCCGCTTTGAAGCGGTGGGGATCCCCGAGGCGGCAGGGGTGATGTAGCCACCTTGCCCATTTATGGGCCACTTCTGATTTTGCCCCCCACTTTAAAGCGGTGGGGATCCCCGAGGCGGCAGAGGTGATGTAGCCACCTTGCCCTTTTATGGGCCACTTCTGATTTTGCCCCGCGCTTTGAAGCGGTGGGGATCCCTGAGGCGGCAGAGGTGATGTAGCCACCTTCCCCATTTATGGGCCACTTCTGATTTTGCCACCCGCTTTAAAGCGGTGGGGATCCCCGAGGCGGCAGGGGTGACGTAGCCACCTTGCCCATTTATGGGCCACTTCTGATTTTGCCCTCCGCTTTAAAGCGGTGGGGATTACCGAGGCGGCAGGGGTGATGTAGCCACCTTGCCCTTTTATGGGCCACTTCTGATTTTGCCACCCGCTTTGAAGCGGTGGGGATCCCCGAGGAGGCAGGGGTGAGGTAGCCACCTTGCCCATTTATGGGCCACTTCTGATTTTGCCCACCGCTTCAAAGCGGGTGGCAAAATCAGAAGTGGCCCATAAATGGGCAAGGTGGCTACGCCACCCCTGCCGCCTCGGGGATCCCCACCGCTTTAAAGCGGGGGGCAAAATCAGAAGTGGCCCATAAATGGGCAAGGTGGCTACATCACCCCTGCCGCCTCGGGGATCCCCACCGCTTCAGAGCGGGGGGCAAAATCAGAAGTGGCCCATAAATGGGCAAGGTGGCTACCTCACCCCTGCCGCCTCGGGGATCCCCACCGCTTTAAAGCGGGGGGCAAAATCAGAAGTGGCCCATAAAAGGGCAAGGTGGCTACATCACCCCTGCCGCCTCGGGGATCCCCACCGCTTTAAAGCGGGTGGCAAAATCAGAAGTGGCCCATAAATGGGCAAGGTGGCTACATCACCCCTGCCGCCTCGGGGATCCCCACCGCTTCAAAGCGGGGGGGATCCCCGAGGCGGCAGGGGTGAGGTAGCCACCTTGCCCATTTATGGGCCACGGGACGACGGGACATACCATCCCCGTAACAGGTCAATATTTGCCTTTTGTCGCCATGACAAGTGATGCAACCTTGTTGCGGTGGACGCGGTGGTTTGGTCCGGAATGTGATTTTCGGAATCGGCATGTGGTTTTTTTGGATGCCCAAATGGATGCCGATGGTCGTTGGCTGATTCCAATGGGCACCCTGTCTGCCCCCCGCTCTGAAGCGGTGGGGATCCCCGAGGCGGCACGGGTGAGGTAGCCACCTTGCCCATTTATGGGCTACTTCTGATTTTGCCCCCCGCTCCGAAGCGGTGGGGATCCCCGAGGCGGCAGGGGTGATGTAGCCACCTTGCCCAATTATGGGCTACTTCTGATTTTGCCACCCGCTTTGATTCGGTGGGGATCCCCGAGGCGGCAGGGGTGATGTAGACACCTTGCCCATTTATGGGCCACTTCTGATTTTGCCCCCCGCTCCGAAGCGGTGGGGATCCCCGAGGCGGCAGGGGTGATGTAGCCACCTTGCCCATTTATGGGCCACTTCTGATTTTGCCCCCCGCTTTAAAGCGGTGGGGATCCCCGAGGCGGCAGGGGTGATGTAGCCACCTTGCCCTTTTATGGGCCACTTCTGATTTTGCCACCCGCTTTGAAGCGGTGGGGATCCCCGAGGCGGCAGGGGTGAGGTAGCCACCTTGCCCATTTATGGGCCACTTCTGATTTTGCCCCCCGCTTTGAAGCGGTGGGGATCCCCGAGGCGGCAGGGGTGAGGTAGCCACCTTCCCCATTTATAGGCTACTTCTGATTTTGCCCCCCGCTTTGAAGCGGTGGGGATCCCCGAGGCGGCAGGGGTGATGTAGCCACCTTGCCCATTTTTGGGCCATTTCTGATTTTGCCCCCCGCTTTAAAGCGGTGGGGATCCCCGAGGCGGCAGGGGTGACGTAGCCACTTTGCCCATTTATGGGCCACTTCTGATTGTGCCCCGCGTTTTGAAGCGGTGGGGATCCCCGAGGCGGCAGGGGTGAGGTAGCCACCTTGCCCATTTATGGGCCACTTCTGATTTTGCCCCCCGCTCTGAAGCGGTGGGGATCCCCGAGGCGGCAGGGGTGACGTAGCCACCTTGCCCATTTATGGGCCACTTCTGATTTTGCCCCCCGCTTTAAAGCGGTGGGGATCCCCGAGGCGGCAGGGGTGAGGTAGCCACCTTGCCCATTTATGGGCCACGGGACGACGGGACATGCCATCCCCGTAACAGGTCAATTTTTGCCTTTTGTCCCATGACAAGTGATGCAACCTTGTTGCGGTGGACGGGGCGGTTTGGTCCGGAATGTCAGTTTCGGAATGGGCATGTGGTTTTTTGGATGCCCAAATGGATGCCGATGGTCGTTGGCTGATTGCAGTGGGCACCCTGTCTGCCTTTGTGACGACTACAAAGGTACCCAATTGTCCTCAGTTGCGTGCAGAGCCATACACTGGTGTGGCACATACTAGCGTGCGGCCCGCGGAAGCAACAAAATTTTGTTTGTTTTGTGGAGCGGCCATTGCTTTGGCAAAGATGCGTCATCATGTGGCAATGCACTGCAGAAAGGAGAGGTGGTAACGGACCCAAGGATGCATGGTGAGGCTAAACCTTGTGGTTTTTGTGGATGCACAACAGACACGTGTACCACAAGTATTGTGGGCAAGAAAATCAGTAGCACATGCCCGTGTGTGGTCCCATTGAAGCTCGCAATGGCCATGCGCAAAAAAGAAAACATGCCCCGTGCATGTCCTATTCCCGGGTGCAGTGCCACCCCGTGGGTTTTGAACATCAAAACTCACTTGGCTCGGTGCCATCCAACCGTGCCACCCAACACCGTTGATTTGACGGAATGGGTTGTAGTCGGGCAGGACGATGAGAAAAAAAAGGGGCGAGCCAAAAAAATCCCCATGGTGATGAAGCCCAAGATCACTTTGAAAGTGGCAAAGGCGGTGGACAACGAGAGTGCGTCCTTCTCTGAAGCCTCTCTTGAACGCTCCGATTGGGACTGGAAACCGGAGGAGGATGCAAGCTCTGTGGAATCTAGGTCTTCCGCAGATAACGATTAGTCTAGCGGTAACGAGAGTTCCGCAACTTCCGAGGATGGCAATAGCTCCTCCTCTTCCTCATCTTCTTCCTCTTCCACCTCTTCTCCCGGGGTGGAAGTTGCCCCGCAAAAGAAAGCCGTTTCTGGCAAGGGAACAAAGCGGCCCATCACCGCTACCAAGCAAAATGCGAAGAAGCGTTGCACGGTGAAGACGTCAGGGCGGAAGAAGTAGGCGGAGCTACATGCACACACACACACACACACACACACACGTCACAAACGGATACCTCCCCACCCACTACAGCTCCTCGCTCTCCCTCTCCTTCCATTGTAGTTGCATGCACACTAGGACTGGAAGGCCCACACAATGGCGCGGGGAGGGAGGCCTGGCCAGCCATAGCCTTAAGGGCCTCCCGAGTTGCGTCGGCCGACCAGTATAGTCACACACACACACCCCTTCTTTTAGGCCCTCCCCTTGACCATTTCCCACACACACCCCTTCTTTTAGGCCCTCCCCTTGACGCATTTCCCACCCCATGGTGTATTTCTAACCCCATGATGCATTCCGAACCCCATGACGGACCTTGATGCGGGTCAACCCCCTTGTTGCAATTCTAACCCCATGGTGTACTTCGAACCCCATGACCGCCTCGGAGACCCACAGTCCCAAGGTTTCTGGTACCCACGGCCGGAAATACCCAAGCCGATGAAACCCTACCATAGACGTTGGTAGGGGCGGTGCGAATTGTCGGATCACACCTGGGCCGCATACCCAACTGTTCGGAGGTGCCCGACACGATGTTCTTCATTGGGGGGGGGGGGGTTTGGGGGGCCGGGGGGCCGTTTCCGCCGACAATACCGCCGCGCAGCGAAAAACCCCCTTAAACCCCCCCCCCCCAAACCCCCCCCCTTTTTTAATTTGGCTCTGGGGGGGTTTTAAGCATGATATCTGATTTCCGAGAATCCCCCCCCCCCATGGTTCCAAGCTTGTGGCCGATAGAAAATAGACAATTGTTTGGAGTTTCAATGATGGCATCCATTCTAGCATTATGTGCAATGGTTTTTCACAAACTTTGCACCTCCACGCTTTTGTACACGGAGGTCCAACAAGCTATGTTTGGTTTCCATGGCTCGCTTTGTGCACCCTTGTGGTGACAACTAATGATATATGATGTATGCACACTTGTGGGCTATTCCCACAACGGCAAAACCCTTCAATGCCCATTGACACCACAAAGTGGTGTGCTTTGAAATGTCCCAAGGTCAGGTTAGTAGGGTCACCTGTGGGTGAAATACATGTTCAAAAATTAGGGGGTCCTTCACAAGATCACTTAAGGGGACCAATTTGGAGGTTGCTTGTTGAGCCAGTAGATTCAATGAGGTTTTTTCACCCTCTTCAATGGGTCAGTGTGGCACACCTTCGTGGTTGGTCTTCAAGGTTGTCTTGTGATATGGGTCCTTTTGGGGTTTTTTTTGCAAGGGTCCTTTTGGGAGACCTTTTGAGAGGGTCCTTGAAGGTGTTCCTTGGCAGGGATCCTTCGGGAGGGTCCTTTGGGTGGGGTGGGTGTTCATTTTCGGGAATCCTTCACGGGGCTTGGTCTTCGGAGTTCATTTTTTGGATTCTTTTAGGGGTCCTTCACAATGTTTCCCATAGTCCTTTGGGGGCTTCCTCTCTACTTGAGTTGAAGTGGTGCGCATCGATATCCCCTCCCCCACCAGCTTGACCCCAATATTATGTTTTGATTGGGGTTTGGGGTGGAAGTACCCTTTCAAGCAAGCTAGCAACTGGCCACAACAGCAACTGCAATACGCACACGCAAAATGACAAAAAAAATCAGAATTTTGTTGTGGTATTTTCAGATTTGGCCGAGACTTGGATGGATAGAACTATCAATATATCCTAGAATCTCACAAAATTTGAGCAAGAAACTCAACAGTGGCGGCCGGAAACGAACACGCAAGTGGCGAACCTAGGTTTCAAGTTTTCCATTACTACGTTCCTTCCATGGATTGCCCCGAGCACCCTTGTGGTGATAAATAACCATGAATGGGAATACTTGCAAGCTATTTCCACACCACCAACAACCCTTGAACAACAACCCATTGGCATGGAGTGGTGTGTTGGGCACGTGTTGGGGTAGGGTAAGCTGGGTTCACCAGTGGGTTCACCAGTAGGTCAAACAGTGGTCCAAAACCACTTTTTCCGCGGTCGTTCTTGGACCACTCTAGATTCTCAAACAAGTGTGTTTTTTTTTTGCCTTTTTTGGGCCTATGGTGGCTCATTTTAGGTCTCCAAAAGATCTAGAAAGCCTTAAAAATGCATCATTTTGGTACCAAACTAGAGTCAAAAAGGTGTCAAACCCACATGTTTAAAAAGTGATCTCACATTATCTGAGATGCCTGGACCCGTGTTTTTAACCCTTTGGTAACCCGTTTTGGTCCCCATAAAGTTCAGAAAGGCTGAAAAATGGGCCAATGAGCCTTCACAAGGGCCCTTCACGGGGGTTCTTCAAGGGGATTGTTTCGGAGTGTGCTCACAAAGTTGGTGGCACCAATAAGGTTTCATAACCTTCTTCAATGGGTTTATGTAGTGGATTTGGGGGCTCTTTTAGGCGGCCCTTCACGAGTGCATGCTTTATACTTTGCAGTGTTCTTGCCCTCACTGGCTTGGTCCCAACATTTAGTCTTGATTATGGTTAGGTTCAAATACATGTCTCTCTAGGACATTCAGTATGCGCCAACACGGTGGGTTTTGGCACGTTTCCTGGATTTTGTGACCTTTTGGTCCAATGCGCCAAAATCTCGTCTCTTTGTGGGGGTCTGTGTATACTTTTCAAAATCTGTGAGAAAAGGCCGCTTCAGAAATGTATTGGTTGGGGGGGGGGGGGTAGATGGTCACATTTTTGAGCAAGCGGAGCTGCAAATTGGACGATGCACAAGACGGAGCAATGCTCGGGGGACCATTGATTATTCTGAATCCGAATTGTCCTCATTGTTGCCCTCTTCCGCAAGGGCAGGGACCCCATTGGGGCACACATCCCCCTGCTTGTGAATTGGAACATATTTTTTCAGTTTTTCCCAATCCTGCAGCCTGCATGCCTTGATTGGCACCCACCCTGTGTTGAGAGGCATGGCCCACAAACCGTCAGTTGTGAGGTCCACGTTGCGCTGTTTGGTCAGCTGGACATTGCGCCACGCAATGGTCTCACTGTACCCTGATTTCACCCCAGAGCGAGCATTTTTGCGCACCAGAGGCATCAGGGGAAGCAACAACGCGTGGAGTGAATTTGTATGAAGACATGGTAGCTGCATGTTGGCAAAAAGAGGCAGTAGGAAGCACACGTGCCGTCCAAAACGGACGAAAATCTCAAACATACCGTCAGTACAGCATGCATACCCAGGGTGTTCCGAATAGCCCTTTCAAAGGGCTTTCCGAATGTACCCCACATACCCCCCCCCCCCCCATACGGGACACACAGTGGGCACAAATAAGGCAACAATGACAACGACCAGCGAAAACCCACCCAGTTGGCGCAAAACGCGGTGTCCCCGAGAGATGTAGTAGAGGTCGTAAGGTGCTTGCATTTGGTTCCAAAGATTGATTTTTGAGCATGCAAATCCCATTGATTGTGAAAGTGTAAGGTGCTGCAACAAGGTATTGCAATGTGAGAGCCCAAGGAGTATCGCTATATCTCAAGGATTACTGATGTGCACGTCACTAACCCCATAGCCCGTTCGTTGACCCACATTGCAAGGATCCAAGGCTCCAATGCCCATCCTCTTCCAACTCCCTGATCTGCCCCCCCCCCCCCCCAAACTTCCCCCCCAACCCCCCAACCCCCAATCTTGGTATGGCCACCTCCCGGCTCCTTCTCTGGAGTGTTTTGAACAGGGAATGCAAATGTTTCCTCCTCAGATGCTCAGAGCAAGGGGCAGTGACACGTGCAAAGGCAGCGACAGTGCCCAAAAATGAAAAGTGGGTCTGTATGCTCCCTAACATGGAGCGGCAAATTGCTGACAAGCTGGGGGCTGGGTGGGATGTAGCGCTTGTGGATGGGTCACCAGGTTCCCTGGGAGGGGTTGAGTTTGCTGGATACGGGGTATGGGTTGGGGAGGGAGATGACAGGAATGAGTCCTCCCCCCTGCTGGTCACGGACAGACAGTCCATTACTAGAGCTGAACTGACTGCAGCTCTGAGGGCACTGCAGAAGAAGTGCCGAGGAATTCCGTTACATTTGGTCACAGATTTGGAATTGGTTTTCATAGGTTTAAAAAAAAGAGGGGAATGTGATAAATGGTCATGACACTAGTGGGTGGGATCACGAGGGCTGCTGGCCCATGGAGCGCTCTGGCAAAACTGTGGGCAGAGTGGCTCTTGCTTGGAGATAGTGTCTCAATACAGTGGGTGCCCTTGCCCTCGCCCTCGGAGCAGGCAGACTCGCATGCATGCCAAGGGGCGAAAGAAGTAAAGCACACAGTGACAGCACACAAGTCTGCCACTGACATTTGGGCTGACCTGGGCTGCAAGAAATGCCGGACTCTTATGACACAGACTCGAATGCGTCGGGGGGCTCATGTTTGTCTACAGACAGTGAACCATTTGCAGACTGGTCTGAGAATAAAAGACAGAAAATTTCTGATTTCGATTCTTAACCTATCAGCCCATGAAACATTCGGTATTTCACCTGTGTGCCTGACGAACTTAAGGCAACATTTGGAACTGATGGTTGGCGGTGAACGTATGCCTGTGACGTGGGGGGAGACGCTAGCTGAGTATCCGGCACTTCATTCCCTTGGTGGCAATTATTTTGTTCCCCTGATCGGATATGCAGTGAGTGTGCTGGTACATTCTGCTTGTGACTGGGCCAAAGGTGCAGAGTTACAGGTGACATGGGATGCAGACTGACTTTCGGCCACTGTTATTAAGGGGGGGGGTGCCAGGGGGGGGGGCTTACCTGTGAGGCCTGACACCAACCCCCCCCGCCCCCCCTCTGGACCCCCCAACCCATGCTAGTTAGCACCTGGTTAGAACTGGCCCGGAAATTTTTTCTGAGCCTGGAAAATTTGCAACACACTTGATTTCCCCCCACTTGTTTACATTCAAATGCTCACAATGAGTAAGGGAATGCCGTGTCACGCGTCTTCTTCTGCTGGCCGGGAAGTGTTTGCTGATTCAGAGGTACATCTGTTGGAATACGGTACTGTTTTTCATTTGTTGTGAGTGATAAAACCAAATTTCACCCCACTTGTGTGTATTCAAAATACTCAGAATGAAACGGGGAATTCAAAAATGCCCCCAAAATGGAGAAAATTCTTCGACACCCCCCCTCCCCTCCTGGACCCGCCCATGCCGCAGGGGTTGGTGTCTAGAACTGAACTGCAGACCCTCCCCCCTGTGGGGGGCGCCGTGTCATAGACTGAGGAGCCCCCCTCCGTGCCTAGAAAGTGTGCACAGCACACTGTGCAAGCCCCCTCTATTTTCTTGGCCTTTACGGTTCAGCCTCAGCCCCGCACATCTTGGCCGGCAGCAATGTAAGACTGTTGGACAATGACAGAATATTTGACACTGATTGTGGGATGGCAGGTGCCACAAAGTCTAGAGCCTGCGGTCTAGTGGTGATGGATACTTAAAAGCGTTCAATGACCTTGCCTTACTATTTGTGCCAGCATTCAATCAACAGTGCCATTTGGTATCAGAATTGAATATTATCACAGGACTGGGAATTATGTGGTGTACAAGTGTAACTTATGTGGGACTGATGAGCATCCCGCCAACTCGTTCCTGACAAGGAATATTGCAACAACACCCTGACTTCTCATCGCTGCAGCCATCCCATCCTTCGCAACGGCAGCAACACAAACAGTGCGGAGCAGCCAAATTGAACATGAAAGTGCGGCAACCTCAAATTTCACGTATTTATATCCCGGGAGTTATGCACATAGACGCTCTTTTTTTGAGCAGCTGAGGAGTGCGAATTTACGATCAAGAGGTTACTGAAAGGCTGCTTGGGCTGGACATTGGGCTTACCACCCGCTTTTTGACCAGCCGCTTTTCCAGACACCCGTTCTGCCAAATGGTTCCGGATGTGTCAAGGGCCAGGTCATTGGGGCGCACGTAGTCTGGGTTCTTTTTTGTGCAACTTGCTGGCCTCATTGGTCAAATGTGCCGCATTCCACAACCACATGCACCTGCCTGCGTCCTTTCTGCAGCTCCACTCATCCCCGATGCAACAGATCTCCAAGGACGACCTCGGAGGCTGAGCATCGGCTTTCTCCCCTCGTTTTGGTGGTGGCGGCGTGTCATTTCGGTGTAAGGCCATTGTGCCGCTGGGCTCATCCGCCTGCTCTGCGCAGCTCCTAGACTCCAGAGGCCACTCAAGAGGTGTACTCCGGCCATGCCTCAGGATGTTGTCGCCGGTGATGCCCTCGATTCCTACGACACTGATCGCCGCAGCCGGCGCCACCGCCGCCACCGCAAGCACTGCTCGAAACGCAACAAGGCCCAAAAGGACCTCACACAGCGGACTGCTAAGCGGAGGTCCACACACTCTTTCTCCCAGGACTCCGACGCACAGCTGCCTCCGTTGGAGAAGATCCCCAAGGATGCCTCTTTTGTGCTGCACAACAGCCGCAGTTATCCGGCGGCGCAGTCACTGCATGCTTCGGCGGTGCATTCAGTCCACAGTCCCATGGAGCCGTTGTCGCCTTGCAGCCCGGCAGCGCAACTGGAACAGGGCTTGCAACCTGCGCTGACACTCGGGCATTTGGACTGCGCCGTTGCCCCCAAACTGCAACCGGTTTTGGACCCTCGGAGCCCCCGGAGCCCGAAGGCATTAGCATTCAGGGCAAACCAGGCAGACACAGGCCTTGACAAAGTCTCATCAAGGCTGCAGTGGACACTGCAGCAGGCCTGTGGCGTCCCTGTGGTGACGCAGGTAGACCCAAATGGACCGGGGCATGCTGCTGGGCTCCGAAAGGGCGACGAGATCCAGGCCGTCAATGGGCAACAAGTGAGTAATGTGGAGCAGGTTCCCTCTGCCCCCATGCTCACGACTGGTGGTGGATGTGGGGCGGCCATGGAACGGACGGGGGGTGGACGTGGGTCTAACATGGGATGCACGTGGGGTAGTGGACATCAAGATCACATTGTGGGGACGGGGGGTGCAAAGGGGCCCGACGTGGGACAGAGGTGAGTGCATGTAGGGTGCGGATGGCAGCATGGGATCCATCAAATTGGCATCACAGGCAAAGGAATGGGCGTAAACCGCAGACAACATAGAAGCATAATCTAAGCACAAGCCTTAGCAAATGCACCATATTTCAACAGCCTCGTTTTGCCCGTTTCTTTTTTTTTTTTTGGAGTGCTCACCAGTATCTCTTGTTTTGTCATTGTGTCCAGACATTTAGTAAGAAACGATCAAGTCATTTTCATTGGTTGGGCATGTAGCCGAGCGCATTGCATCCCATCTGTCAACACCCATCGAACATGACAAATGCACAGCTATCAAGCCATCGACGAATAATGCGGACAACAGAATCAAGTACCTTCGGTCGTAGCATGACAGACAATCGATGAGGGAGTGCAGATACACGAGATTCAAGTAAATCTCAACTGTAGCCAACTCTGTCCGTTTGGACGGGGTTATGTCAGAGGATATAATTCACAATGACAATCCCTGAAAGCAAATGATGGCGAAGAACACCGAATGCAGAAGTGATTTTTCAGACTCCAACAATATGCATTGTGACCATACCTGCATGACTTTTTCACAGTATGGGCGTAACGGGACACTTTTTTCCCTCTTGAGGACAGCCCTGCCTTTGCCAACATCCAAACAATCCCCTTTGCACAGGTTCGTGACCTAGAGAAGGCTGCTGAAACTGTCCGAGTGCTGCGGTGCACCCAAACTGTGCTGTGCCGCATCCCCAAAGCCAGGCCTTTGATGGCGTTCCCGCCCAACAAGCCCAGACGTGGTTCGGAGGACAGTGGCGCCAAGCGGCCCGTGCCCCCTGCAAAGCCCAACCCTCCGTTGAATGCGCCCCAAAGACTGGCCCGGGATGGGCCCATTCTGCGGCGGTACCGGGCGTCCTCTATCCCCGAGCCGGGGGTGCACTGGCAAACCTCGGGCACACATGAGCCACCAGCGGCGGCGTACCGGGAGGAAGAACCCCTCACGGAGGTGCGGGCGCGCACTGACTTCCCGCATGACCTGAGCGTAACAATCAGCCCCCGCACCGTTCCAATGAGTTTGCAGGGGACTGTCAGTGCCATCCCCTCTGACCTGTCCCACTGGCAGAGTGGCAGAGGGTCGGCAAAAGGAAGCTCCGCCCAAGACTGTTCCCTGAGCTCTCTGGACAATACTCTGCAGACTCTCGCGGCCCTTTCCCCAAATTCTGTCGAGGACGCCGGGCGTGCGCTCGCGACACTGTCGCCACCAATCCTTCCAACGCAGCGGCCGCACCTGCTCAATGCGCTGCGGGACTCGCTGGAGTTCACCGGAAAGGGCTCAGACGGATACCCGATCTCGGCTTCGTTGACGAGCTCATTCCCCGCTTCTTCACCTTCGACCCCTCCGAAGCTCGCAGTTGCTTCCTTCGTCCCTCGATTCCTTGATCCGACAAAATGCATCACGTCAGGTGATCGGTGGGAGAAGGAGCCCACGTCAGACCGCATGCAGGTATGTGCAGGGATGCGCAGTGGTGTGCACGAGGAAACTGGACAATTTTGTCAAACTGCATTCTGCCTGAACAGTTCATTGAGCAGTATGTTCTCCACTTGCACTTGATCCACCCCTTTGCGTATTGTTCATGTTGCCAAGGGGTGTTAAGGACTGTTGTGTTATTATGGGTCGTTTTGGGCCAACGCTGTGCAACCTTCCCCAATCATGCATGGACGTGCAGGAAGGTGCAGGAATGTGCATGTGCGCGGTTGTGCAGGGATGTGCAGAGATGTGTAGGATGTACAAGCATCATGCCCAAGGGGGGGGAGATGTTTTTTCCGGCATATGATGAAACAAGGGGTAAACAGATCAGCCTCCAGCTGACTCTGTTCTTTATACGTCAGGAATCACAATGCCAATTTTTTTCCTTCTATATGCACTGTATGGGGCTATGAAAAGCGAAACCCCCTGTACACCCCTGCACACCCCTGGAAAGGTACATCCTTGTACGTTCTTGTGCAGGTTCCTGCACATGCACATCCCTAAGCACAGCCTTGTCCAAGAATGACGACCCTTTATTTACTTTTTTTTGGGACCACGCTTTTTGTGAATCTGCCCTGTAGGAGCACGCAGCAGCTCATCAAGCTCCTTTCATAAATCCCCATCCCCCTCACCCTTGTTGCCTTTCACCCCTCCTTTTCCGCTTCACACTGCCCATAAGCTCATTTTGGAGGTTAGGTCAGGAACAAGTGAGTGCAGGACGTAATCACACACGACCTTGCTTGCAGGGGGGGTGCCTTCCAAAGCAGCGGGAAAAAGCAATGGCAAAGCCGGGTGCCTACTTCCCTTTAGAGCTTGTTGGCCGGTCATTGCCGTCGGTTGTGTTGGTGGTGGGGTCGTTAGTGTAAAGTGAGGCCACATGCACTGTGCGGCATTGAGAGAGCGACGATTTCATCGGCACACAGGTTTTCTGGGAGCTGTCCTGTTTCATGGTGTACATATGGATTTCAGCCTATAAATACCTGGCATCTTTGGATGGTTGGTTTGTATGAGCATACCTTTACGCCGTAGAGTTGGATTTTAAAGGGTACTGCGTGCCCTTTTGGCTAAACAAACTCCAATATGGGGGCCTGTACTATCTCCACCATCATGGAACCATGGCTCCTGACCAGTCTTTGGTGCTGTCAACAATGATGCATCTGATTTCAGCACAAGGCTCTGCCCTTGCATTCTCTAACCCTCTTGCCCAGAACCGTCCGTAGAAGAAGCAAGATTATTTTTCCTTAGGAAGCACAAAATCAGCAGACAAAGAGATGAAGCAATCATCCAACTCATAGCACAGGCAACCACCAAATCCTGTGGCTAATGTAGGAATGAATAGAAACGCAGCTCCAATAACCACTTTGACGGTCGGCAAAAATTGGTAAGAAGAGAAGTAGAAAGTAGATTCTAGGGTCCCATGGTCCTGGTGGAGGGGGTGCACGTCTCTGGACAGCGGGCCGACCGATTCATGGAGTGTCATATTCCAAGTCTGTCCCGTAATTGGTAGGAATGTTGGATGGGTGTCGAAGTTCCCTAGCATTGGAACCGGCATTTCGTCTCAAGGGTAGTTGTCCGTGCTTTTGCCATTGTTGTGCATTGCTGTTTGTAAACACTGAGGAGCCATTGTATCCTGTGTCCTTGTTGGACACAATGATGAGTAGCATCGTTGGTGTGTCACATTGTGCCCAGCTGTTAGCAATTCAGCACTGCTGTTGGCCAACAACATTTGGGAGGGCTTTGGACAGTGTAGTGCCTTTATTGCCTGGGGAGCTTGTTAGCGGCTGGAAGCTATGTCCAGACGGTTGTAGTTTCAGCATGGGCACAGCAAATCTAGCAAATCTGGGCAAGGTGTGAGCACCGCTTGGCACGTTGTATTAGCTGGAGCATTTGCTGGTGTAGGGTTACTGAGGTCTTGTGTACGTGTACAGTGTCCCTTTGATGCCCTTAATGAAGACACAGTGGGGTGCAAAAGCATTGCAGAGGCGAGGCTTTGCGCGGTTGGAGGCACCACACTGCCTCCTCCGCCAAGGCTTTGTGTTACGACAACTTTTAGTTTTTCATCATTTGATTGGCACATTTGCCCTCTATTCTATAATTGGTCGCAATTAACAGCACATTTATTTGACACTCAGATTTTGGTTGCTACTGATTTTCTTCTGTCTGCACAGTTTCTTTAGGCATCTGCTGAGTCTTTGACTGCCCACACACATGTTTATCACTTGCCTAGAAGGGTGTGGGCATTTGCAGAAATGTGCAAGTGTATGGGTGTGTTGGGATATGTAGGGATATGTAGGATGTATAGGGATGTGCATGGATGTACAAGGATGTGCAGGGATGTGCACAGATATGCTGGGAGGTTCAGGGAGGTCCAGTGGTGATTGGGGTGTGCATAAGGATTTGCATGGATGCATGAGGGTGTACGGGTATTTGCAGGAACGGGCATGAACAGGAGTTGCATGGATGTATAGGTATATGCAGGGATGTACAGGTATGTGCAGCGATGCACAGGGACGTGCATAGATGTGCAGGGATGTGCACTGATGTGCAGGAATGCACGGGGATTTGCAGGAATGCACATGCACAGGTATGTGCAGGGATGTGCAGGGATGTGCATGGATGTGTGTGTATATGCATGGATGTGCATGAACTTCCAGAGATTGCAGGAAGGTGCATGTAGAGGGATGTCTATGGACGTACCGGGATGTGCAGGTATTTGCATGGATGTGCAGGCAACCGCAGGCACTAGGTTTGGGAGGTGCAGGGATGTACAGGTATGTGCAGCACTGCACACGGAAGGTGCAGGCGTGCAGAGATGTCGTGGGGTGTATAGGGATGAGCATGGAGGTGTAAAAATGTGCAGGGTTGTGCAGGGTTCTGTGCGAAGTGCACATTGTGCACTGCACACCGCACAACACAACACAGTTTGTGGAGTGCGGCCCATACGTTCGGGCAGAACGGTCGGCAAGGCATGAGGATGAGGGCGACGGGTACCGCGCGAAGGTCGCCAAGGAAATGGAAGACTGGCATGCGACGCAGCCCCAAAAGAGGCCGGCCCAGAGTGATGACTACCTGACACTTGGCGAAGTGCGGAACCCGGAGCTCCGACGGCTTTCATCCGCCGTTGAGCCCCAGTCGCCACACAGTATCAAGCCCCAACTGGGCACCCCTGACATAGGGGATGACAGCAGCGACGTGGGCGACGGGGATCCGAGCCTTGTGCCGTATGATATGGAGCGGGAAGAAGACGAGCCACCACTGGCGAAGGTCGTGCAGGAAGAGACGGACCAGAAGACACCCACAAAGAAGGCACTCCCCCACTCGCTCTCACTCGTTGCTCCACCTCGCAACCCCTCTCACACCCTTCCACGACCTTGCACTCCCTCCCACACTCCACTGCCTGTTGCATGCAGGTCCCAGTGGTCCAGTGGTCAGTGGAAACCCCGGTCCAGTTCCCGGGGTGAAGCACTGATTGTGCGGCAGTGAGTCCGAAACCGGGGTCAGGGGGACGGAGAAAGTCAGCTGTCGTTATGTGGTGCCTGCACACACAGCTGCACTGTCACGACTGCACTTTAGTGCGTTGTGCTCGCCCCCTACTGTGCCCCGCTCACGTCCACTCCCTCTCGCCCCCTCTCCCTGATGCAAACCCTCTCGCTTTCACTCCCTGACACCCCCTCCCGCTCTCTCACTACACCACTCTCCGAATTGTGGAGTATTGCCCTCACATTGCTTGTCATTGCCACCTGTTGTTCCTATTTCGAGATTGCATGGATCATATGAGCCCTTGCAACACCTGTGAACATTTTCGGAGCATACTTATGCATTATGCAAAGACTCACGTAATGCAATCTTGTCGTCCATTTGCCGTATCAATTAGTCAGTTGGTTTCATTGTTTATTCAGCCTTTGATGGATGAACTCTATTGACTTAGTACAAAGTGCAATGTGTTTGTGCCTTCCCCTACCGCCCTCCGACCGCGTCCCCCTCCCTCCCGCTGCATTGTTTCCCTCCCACTCCCAACCCCACCGCTGCAGGAGCCCGTGCAGGAGCGGGTGGAGGTGATGCGGGTGCAGCATGAGGCGCGACGAAAGAGCTCAGTGTATTCTGTGAAGTCCCATCATTCTGCACCCGGGGAAGATTTCCCCCCTGAACTGGAGGAAGCCACGCCCAAACGACTCGTTCTGAAGCTTCAAAAGCAGCAGCGAACGTGGGGCCGCAAGAAGGCGGGCAAGGCTGGCGGCGACGGTGAGGGTGAGGAGCGATTTTTGCGCTTTGCTGCCGATTGTGACATTCAGACCGGGGAGGAGGTTTTAAGGCTGGAATACGGGGACCCGTTCCCTAAAGTGCAATTGCTATTCGTGAATACTGAAGGCGAAGTCGACAAGGGCTTTGATGGGGTGGTCACTGTACAACTTTCGGACGGCACACGATTGCATGGAACTACAACGGCGCAGATGAAAGAGGTGCCTCTATCCTCCTTCCGTTTTTCCGTCCGTCTCTCCAATTTTCTGTCCCATTTATGGTCTTTATTGACCTGTCATATCCCGCCTGCATCCCTTTCCTTCTGAGTTTTGATTTTGAACCGGGAGCGATGCGTCTGCGATGCAGCCATCTGGAGTGCATCTTGCCGATGGTATCGGAACGTGTTTGTTTGTAGACGTTTGTAGGTCATGTGTTTTATGTACGCTGGCCGGGAAGTGCGTATGTCGCCGAGTAACCCCTGGCCAGAGCCGGTAAATAGAGGGGGGTCATTCTGGTCGGCTGCCGGGTGCGAAGCCTCGGAACACTCCCCGGGCATGGCGCCAGCAGGGCTGTGTACCAGTGTTGGAAACACGTGTGCTTCGGATGCCAAGCACCAAGGGTGCGCCCCTGTTTTTCTGTTGGAACACCCACAACCCCCGACCACCCACCGCGTGCCGTGTTTCCCTTCCCTCTTGCAGGTGTTCACCCGGGGGCCATCTCAGGGTATGGTGGCTGGGGGCCTGATAGCTGCCTGTTGGTACAGCGGCAGGGATGGGGGGTCTGGTTTGCTCCCCCTGCAACGTGGAGGGCAGCAAAGGGGTACGTTATGAGGGCCAAAGGTGATGCACTGCCTCCACTTTTCATTCAGACAGGTGGGCAAGCTCCCTCCCAGACCTCTCCCACCCTCCCTCTTCATCCCCCCATCCCTGCCCAAGCAAAGCCCTGCCACTGCAACACGGTGACCGTGGCTGCAGGGCTGAAGTGAGGTCCTCTGTTGCCCTCTCGGCCGCCGGCCAGGCCCTGCAGCCCCCCCTTCCCCCCACCGCCTGCCCCCGGCATGGTTGTAGAAGTGAATCCCATGCCCAATACGCCTCGCGGCTACTCCAAGCGTGTCTTCAGTGCCCCCAGCGCCCGGTTCCGAAGCCAATGCCCTTCATGGTGAGCATGGGCCGCCCCCCCCCCCCCAGCAGCTTGCTGTAATTAGGTTTCACCCCCCCCCCCCTCTTCCCCCAGCTTGCCACTATGCCTGCCCTGCTCCCGTCCCATGGGAAGGCTGGGATTGCCCCCCCCCCCCCCCCCCCCCGCCGCACGCTAGTACCTTTGAGTCCCATCCATGAGTGGGATAGGGATGGCTGTCCCCTCCCAGTGCTGGTCCGAACCGCGTCCTCTCTCCTGCCATGGATGATAGGGATGGCCTGTGTAGGCGATAGGTGGGCTGGCGCGGGTGGATGAGGCGAACGGCCGTGGCTCTTGACTCGAATCACGCCCGACCCTCCCCTCGCACATTGGCCCCCATTGGACGGCACTCTGGGACATGACCCACCTCCCCTGCCCACCGCGGCACCTACGCAGCACCTACATCCATCAATCACCCATCACCTCACCATCGACACTCATGCCAGGCCCCGGCTCCTCACCAACAGTGGCAGCGTCCCTTTGTTCCGTCCCCGCCCCCCCCCAACGCCCTCCTGAGCGTGCCCCTCCAATGGCACTGTCTACTGGGCACACGTGTTGAGTGTTTCCCTCCGCCTCCCCTCCCCCCCTGCAACGAACCAACGCCCGCTCTATGGGGCTCTCCAGTCGCCCAGTATGGCTGCATCTCCTCCTTCTCCTCCTCCTGTTGCATGCATGATTCATGTGGGTGAATCTTGTGCGGGACTGTGCATGCACACATTGATGGGCCTTCTGTCAGCTCCTGCGTTCCCTTGCCTCTCTGCTTTCGAGCCTTCTTCCTTGAGGCATCTCATGTTGCACTCTTTCCTCTTCACAGGGCAAAGCTGTCTTTGACTACGTCACTGCAGGGCAGTACACCACCACCGAGGAAAGGCGGTTGGTGTACCGCGCAGCACCCCCGTACATGGGAGTGGCGACCAAGAGTTGGGAGGTGCGCTCGCAGCCCATTTCATGTCCTGAGCGGTTCACCCATATTGAATGGACTCCGGAGACGCGACGGCAGATGCCCGAAGAGTGGGTCCTGCAGTCTGGGCAGCCCTTGAGCGCTGTGGTGCCCGTGCTCAAACTGCAGGTGACCGACTCCGAGGGGAATGTCGCCACCAACTCCCATGGCCTTGCCGTCGTAGTGCACTTCTCAGACCCCAACGTCCAAGCGAACGGCTTTTGTGTCCCCTTCGTTGATGGCGTGGCCGACTGCCAATCGCTAGTGCCTCTGGGGGCCAGTCTGAGCTGCACCCCCTGGTTCTCTGTGGAGCACCTGCCGCATTCGACGTCCGATCCCCTACAACAGGAGGACATCTTCCAGCCCCCGTCGGTGCTGCAGAAGAGGGTTGCCCTGCCGGGCAAGGGCTCCGTGTACTCCCCCATTCACGCCCTCGTGCCGCAGAGGGATGGGCCGCTGTCACCCGAGGGGAAAGTTCATGGTGTAGCCGGGGTGCCCGTGGGAAATGTAGCCCTGTCCATCGAGGACAGTTTGGGGCAGTTAGCGGAGGCGCTGTCATCTGGGGCTTGGAGCGTTGTCGCCACCAATTCCCATGGCATTCCCATGGGCATCGGTCGGGATCCAGGCGAACCGCGTGTTGGCGAGGCCGATGAGGGTGCGGGCCAGACTGATGATGTAGGCGAGGGTTGCGCTTTGGGCGAAGGCGGTGCGAGTCTGAGTGCAGACGGTGCTTCAGGGGCCAGTGCCACACAGATCGAAGTGCCCGTGAAAAATGGCCAGGCGGTGTTCCCAGGGCTGGTCTTTTTGCAGCCGTGCCGAGACTGTGTCATCACGTTCAGTTTGAAGAGGCGGCCGTCATCAGCGCGCAGTGGCCAAGGCCAGTCTGACTCCGCCACTTTTGCGAGCCAAAGCTCTCGGCAGTGCGGGGCTGGCGACACAGGCCCGCAGCAGCAGCTCGCGTTTGCTGCGGAGGCCTCCATCGAAGAGGGCGTGGAGGTGCCGGAAGCCCCCGGCACTCTGTCGCAGGAGCCAGAGGGCAATGCCGGGAAGCCCAGCAGAAGCAAGAGCAGCCCAGTGAAGACGACGTCCAGCCAACCCAAAGGCATGTCAGGCCGTGGGGGGGGGGCTGGTGGTGGTCCCTTGGCCTCCAACGAGCCCCCCGCGGGGCCTGTGGTGTTGCAGGTGGGGCCCATTACAATGGAGGGTGCGGATAGCGAAGAGGGGCAGCGGATCTTGGCCACAATTCGTGCGGTTGATGCCGATGGAACTGTGGAAGAGGGTTCAGACGAGGGCGGTACCGGAGGCGGCGAAGCGACCCCGAAGTCCTGCGGGTCTCGCGAGACGGTGGCCATAGCGCAGGGGAGCGCTATCGCCGGGGCTGCAGACGGCATGACAGAGACCAGAGCCCCGCCGCCCCACGACGGAACGGGCCCGGGTTCCGAAGCCGCGGCGTTGGGTACGGCGCAGCGGCCCTCTGTAGCCGCCGCCGCGGCAGCGGCGATGCTCGCTGCGCTGGTGGAGGTCGGGGAGTGGACCACGGCGAAGTCGGTGGCGCAGGACGTGTGGGGCGCGGACTGGGTGAGCCACCCCGTCGATGAGGTGCTGCATGAGTGGCAACAGGAGGACGCCGAGGACTTCGACACCGTCACGTCGCCGCTGAGTGTAGACAAGAGCCCGTTGCTGCCGCTGGAGGTGCTGCTGGAGGCGGCGGCCGACGAGGGCCCTCGCGAGAGGCAACACTCCAAAGGGCCCCCAGATGGTGTGGGTGCAGATCAACCACCGGCAGCCGATCCTGTGGGAGCTGCAGACAGCGCAGGTCCGGCACCGCCGCAGCCGGCAGACCCGGCCACCCCCGGGACCTCAAGGCCCTTTACGCGGGGGCGATGGCAGCGATCGCTGCAGCTGATCAGGGAGAGCGGTGACCCGCGGATCAAACTCTTCCGATTCCGCACCAAGATCCGCATGCTGCAGGCGCTGCACCGCATTGCAGTCCTCAGTGACAAGAAGGAAGAGCTGCACAAGCTACAGAGCAACCTGCAAGAGATGATAAACGCCACACCAATCTTCAATGGTGAGGTCTCGACCCCCCCCCCCCCCCCCAACCCCCGCATGTATGTCGTAATCACAGATAAATCACACCGGAGATGACAGACCTTTTGTTTCTTGACTCATGACCTTACAGTTCGGATATCACACCCAGTTGCCTGTTCACTCTCTTCGCGCCACACAACCAAGTCAACTCCCGTCAATGCAGATGTCTCGAGTTGCTACTCGAGTTACCACCTCATAAGACATTTATCAATGCTCATCATACTGCTTCTGTTTGCCCCAGTGTTGATCTATTCAATATGTAATTGCTTGCTTGGTTGAATGCATGTGGAAATATGCTGCACAACCCTGTGGCACTGAATCTCCACACCACACAGGACCTGCTGATCCTGTGTTGTGTGCATTTTACTCAACAGCTTCTTTTCAAGGTAGGGGTGAGATAGGGATGGTGGAAGGACCAGCCCCCCCCCCCCCCCCAACCACCACCACCTTCCACCCACGCACATGTTTGTGCTTTTTGCATTTTCTCACACATACACGTGTGGGGCATCCCTGTGAATCACTGCCGGAGTGGTGGCAAGCAACCCCCAAGACCTGCCCCAAGTGCTGTGTATGCTTGAACACACAGTGTGGGAAAACCACTACTCTAATTGTATTCTGGGGTATGGAAGTGAGCAGTTGCACTACGACTGGCTACAGAATAGCTTGAGACTTTGCAACCTCCCCATATCCACAGCACTATAGCAGACCACAATCACATGAGGGATGGCATCTCCGTCCCTGGGACCCCAAGGTCAATTTTCGAAGGGACATTTCAGCGTTGCCCAGAAATGCGGCTTTCTGGAGACAAAATATGGGTGACTGTTCCTTCCCATCTTGATAGGAGCAGCACAACATGCCAGGGTGCCCTCTGTCCCTCCTTGTGCATGTGGTAGACAAACAAAAGTCTCCCTTGATTTTCTGGGATTGGCTCTGCACGAATAATGGCGTAGACATGTGGTGCACAACACACGCACATGCCTTTTACAATCCTCAACCCTCCTGCACTCTCCCACCATCAGGGCAGGTCAACTCCCGGCCAGAGGGTTCCGGATCACCATGTGTTACATCGCGGTGTTGCACAGTGTTCCAGGTATTCTGACTGTTGGAGCCCGGGGGGGGGGGGGGGGGCTTGGCACTGCAGTCCCGCGTTGTGTGGAGATTCTTGTATGAACATGTACCGCCGAGGCCGCCCTTGTGGCACTTTGCACTGCATGGGGGCCAGGGCGGCGTTGGCAATATTTCTTGTTTGCCCTGTGTTACAATGCCTGATGATCAGCATCATCCAAATCTTCACAGTCTGGGACTGTCTGAAGGCGAAGGCAGCTGGGACCGCCAGTGGAGTGGACGCCACAGAGCAGAAGCAGTATCCCAATCTCACATACCAGAAAAAGAAAGGGAACATGCAATGAAACATGTTTGCTCCATTACTTAAACGGTTGCGCACATCCAGAAGTATCAACCGGCACATGTACTTGCATGGCTTTGCTTTGACTTTACTGGCAACCCCCACCACCATCACGCACATAATGTGTGGTCCCCCTGCCTGGGATTGCAGCCCCCCTAAGCGACACCAGGGCCCCGTGTGCCTTCTGGCGCTCGCATGTGTGCAGTCCGCCAGTGTGCCCAAGCAATAGGCAACTCCTGCTCCCAGGCTCCCCTTGTCGGCTGCAGGTGGGGCCTGACACCGCCGCGCTGCTGATGGAGGTCAGTCAGAAGTTTGCGCAATTGGCAGAGCTTGCGAAGGAGGGCAAACAGGATTTCGAGGTCGTCGCGGCGTACAAGATTGTGCGGAAGGATGAGGTCGCGAACTCGCCTCGGGTCGAAATGCTGTCGGCTGCCTCCAGCATGTCCCTGTCGAACATGGATGCCTCCGTGACAGAAGTCCTGACGACCTCAAAGGACACCCGGGTGTTCCAGGTTTGCCCACGTCGCCGTAGGTTGCCCGTGTCTCTCGTCCTGAGGTCGTGCATACTGCCGCAACGATGGTCGCGCGCACTGCCACGTGGTGGTGCTGCGCGTTGCTGCTTGTGGATCCTGCTCATTGCCCTTCTGTGGGTGGACTGTCCACCGGTGTGCAGTGTTTCCTATTGCCCCCCACTCATGAGGCCCTATAATACAGAGCATTACACTCTTACACACACTTCCCCTCACAGCTCCGACACCAAATTTGAGAAGACCGTTTTTGTTTGGGACAGATGGGACTCCATTCAGGTCACGGGCGAAATGACCAGCCTTCGTGTACCATCCGAGCAACAGGATTTCCTCTGCCAAAAGCAACACATTCTCAAATCGGATGTATTGGGGCTGAGACTCATTTCGTCACCATTGTGGCACTGTCTGCCCGCCCCCGACAGGGGAAGGGGTGGGCGGGCAGTGAATCATTAGCACCATGAGAATTGGGCCTCTTCCGCTGGTACTCTCAGCTAGAGGAAGGGGGGAGCATGTCCTTATTGCTACCGGGCGCCCCTGCCCTGACGTGCTGCAGTGGGCCGCAGACCAGGTGCACTACCCTGTCGCCGGTCGGGAAGGCTTCCATGTCCAAGCTGCGGGACGGGCCTGCAGAGCGAAGCAGAGCATTGCATGTGCGGCGGGACACTTGTCTCCATCGTGTGCACTGCGGTCGGCGCGCTGCCCCATGTCATGACGGGGTGGTGGTGGTCCGGGGGGACGGGGCCTGAGGCTTTTGTGGAAGGGGCGCCCCGCACTGCGGACACGGAGTGGAGAGGGATGAGCGAAGGAAAAGGATGGGATTTTGCCCTGCACACGAGGGCAAGGGGGCATGGGCCCTGGCCTCGCTCCAGCAGCGGCAGCGGAGGTGACAGTGCGCCGTGGCCAAGAAGTCAGGCAGCGGCAGCTGAACACGATCACAGTGATCCGGCAAATTCTGGCGACTCGGCGGATGTGCTTCAGGGGAACGCTGTGTGCCCAACGATGCGATGCAGCGCCGTGCAGGTGGTGGCGACGGAGGGCGGGACTTGAGGGCCCCTGGAATCGACTGCATGAGTTGTGGTGTACCCCTGTGAACTCGACTAGGGCGGATGCTTGTGGTCCAGCAGAGGGGGCGACGCCATGGCAGAGAGCCCTGCTTGGGGGGGGGGGGGGCATCCGCCTCTTCCTCCCACTGCACTGCATGTGCCGCAGAACTCCCCGTGCCCCCGCCCCCTCTGCCTCTGCGGTGTTGTGTCTCAGGCCGCTGGTGCAGGCGTCTCGCGCCCGCATGGCCCCGCAAGGCGTGTGCAATGAGCGGTGAGAGCAATCAGGAGGATCTCCGCCACGAATCAAACCGCGCATGAGTCATCTGAGATGGTGCGGTCGGTATATCGCGTGGTTTGATGGTGCAACACCCCTCCCTTTGCCCTCCGCACTCCCCCTGGCACCTCCTTCCAACCCGCCACACGCGCCTCAGGACTTAGCCAGTGACTTCACGGACCTGGCCACGTGTATCAAGGATGACCCGCAGGCGGATGTGGAGCCCCTCAGCGCCTACGAGATCCAGGCCAAGCCGGAGTCGGACGGGCGCCGCCGCTCTGGCTCAGTGATCACAAAGCGGGACTTCCGCCAGTACCCGCCACTGAGTCCCCCGAGCGGTCCGTTACTGCCACAGCGCCCGCGACCGCAGGCTGCTGCAACGTCATTGAGGAAGGCGAAGGGGCCAGAGGAGGTGGTGAGGGATGACACTGCGTTTGCACTCGAGAACTTTGAGATGCCCCACGACGAAGAGGCATGTTCGGAGCTGAGCAGCAGACCGTCATCTGTGGGTGTGCCGGGCGGTCAGGGCGCTGCCTAACAAGACCTGCTCCCTGAAACCCGAACAGAGGCCACGGACGCTTCCAAGGAACGGACCTTCTTCTGTCTTCCTGAACAGTTCGTGCTGCGGGGAGGACGGGTGCTTTGGTTGGCAGGCACTTGCACCAGTCTGCATGGTGTCATACGTGTCCTGCGTGCTGATAATTCGTGACATGCTCCTCTGCTCAAGTAAATCCATATTTTCCAAGTGTCTTTATTTATGTGTGTGCGTGTGTGCGTTTGTGCACGCGCTGAGGTTTGTATTTACACATGTATTTTTGCATGTCTGTTGGTGTATTTGTCTGTGTATTTGAAGGTGTACTGCGGGCTTGTGCGTGTGTCCTGTCCGCATTTGTATGTTTACATGTACTTCCTATGGCGTACCACCCGAATACGGTGGCGCCTCCATGTGTGCTTCCATACATTGTTCTGCATGCACACGTCTCGAAACGAAACAATGTGGCCTTGCGTTTCATTCCATCTCGGCATTTTCTGTCCCCTCCATTAATTTTGCAGAGATTGGCACACACATTTTCCTCGATTCCCCACCAATCAGAGCCTGACCCTGAACGCAATTTCAATTGTCTATCCTCAGATTTTCTTGTTTTGGACAATGCCTCACTGTATTATACGGAGTTCTCACCCGCGCACTGGTGTTGCATGGGTGTTCACAGAAGAAAGCTTCCCACCCGTTCAAATTCAATGAACTTCAGTGCAAGATGCGCTGCTCGTGGTGTTGCGCCAGAGATTGGTCATGCACCCTGCTTAGGGCATGAGCCACTGACCAAATGACCATGCGTTGCTGTGTTCGTTAATGGGCTGCATGACAGGTCCTGGCCCCTTTTCGTCTTTTTCAGAAAATGAACCTGGACGTCCAATTTCAGATCTACTGGCTTCTGTATTTCAACGTCTGCAGATGCACCGAATCTTTGCCAAAACTCGCATGTCTCAAAGGAGTCAGTGGGGCTTATTCACATGAAACTCAAAGTGTATTGATATGTTGCATGGAGTATGTCATGAAAGATCGCTGCCAGTCACGCCCACCCGTTTATCCTGACAAGGTGCACAAGGTCTGAAGACAACAAGTTCAAAATTGTGTAGCCCCAAGGGGGGGGGGGGGCGGGGGGCGGCAACTCCTCGGGTTTGGACGCCAACTACCCCCTCACTAACTGTTGGCCGCAGGCCTCCTAGGGAGGGGGGGGGGGCTGGGAGGGGCGATGGGCGGGGCCCTAGGGGAACCTATTGTCACCAATGGAGACCTATGGGGGCCTATGGGGGCCTATTGGGCCCTATGGGGACTATAGGGACATGCGTGGGCCTATGGGGGCCTGTGCAGACCTATGGGGACCTATGGGGGCCTATAGGGGGCTATGGGGGCCTATGGCAACCTATATGGACCTATGGGTACCTTTGGGGACCTATGGGGGCATATGGGGACCTTTGGGGACCTATGGGGACCCAGGGGGGCCTTTGGGTACCTATGGGGACCTATGGGGACCCTTGGGGACCTATGGAGACCCATGGGGGCCTATGGGAACCTTTGGTGACCTACCAAGTCTATGGGGACCTTTGGGGACCTATGGGGACCTATGGGGTACTATGGGGGCCAACGGGGGCCTATGGCGACCTATAGGTACCACTGGGGACCCGCGGGGACTTATGGGGATCCATGGTGACCTATGGGGTCTATGCGGACCTAAGGCAACCTAGGGGGAGGCATTATGACCAATGGGGACTTATGGGGACCCATGGGGGCCTGAGGGGACCTATGGGGGCCTATGGGGGCCTATGGGGACCTATGGGGACCTGCTGGCGCCTCTAGGTACGTATGGGGGCCTATGGGGACCTATGGGGCCCTCTGGTAAACTATCGGAACGTATGGGGACCTATGGAGACCTATGGAGGCCTGTGGGGACGTGTGGGGACCAATGGGGACCTATGGGGATCTATGGGGGCCTATGGGGACCTATGGGGACCTTTGAGGGTCTATGGGGGCCTCAGGGGGGGGCGTTTCTGCGGAGAACGACAGCATGGGGGGTTTTACATAACCCCCAACCTTTTTTCGTTCGCCAAATTTTTAGGCAAAAGTAGGGTTTTCACATAACCGAAACCCCCCCCTTTTTTGGGGGAAGGGTTTGCTTAGTGCACCTCACACTACCACTATATAGCACTTTTGACCACTTGTGGGCCACTTCTGATTTAGCCCCCCGCTCTGAAGCGGTGGGGATCCCCAACGGCAGGGGTTACGTAGCCACCTTGCCCACAAGTGGGCCACTTCTGATTTTGTCCCCCGCTCTGAAGGGGAGGGGATCCCCGAGGCGGCAGGGGTTACGTAGCCACCTTGCCCACAAGTGGGCCACTTCTGATTTTGTCCCCCGCTCTGAAGCGGTGGGGATCCCCGAGGCGGCAGGGGTTATGTAGCCACCTTGCCCACTTGTGGGCCACTTCTGATTTTGTCCCCCGCTCTGAAGCGGTGGGGATCCCCGAGACGGCAGGGGTTATGTAGCCACCTTGCCCGGAAGTGGGCCACTTCTGATTTTGCCACCCGCTTTGAAGCGGTGGGGATCCCCAAGATGGCAGGGGTTACGTAGCCACCTTGCCCGCAAGCAGGCCACTTCTGATTTTGCCCCCCGCTCTGAAGCGGTGGGGATCCCCGACACGGCAGGGGTTACGTAGTCACCTTGCCCACAAGTGGGCCACTTCTGATTTTGCCCCGTGCTCTAAAAGCGGTGGGGACCCCCCAGGCGGCAGGGGTTACTTAGCCACCTTACCCACAAGTGGGCCACTTCTGATTTTGCCCCCCGCTTGCGTTGCTTAGGAACATCTGGCCAATTTGGATTTTCTCCCCTTTGATGGTCCCCCCGGACATCAACGGTTAGCACGTGGAAGTTGAATCTTTGTGACAGGGGGGTTTTGGCAGGGTTTATGGCGTAGGACGGAGCCTCGAACAATTTTGCCTTGTGTGTTCTTCCAGCCCCCACTTCTCACATTACAGCGTTGGGTCTAATGGCTCAGCAACATGCCTTAGAAATTTTGCCTATCCGTTTGGGTGACCTCACATGCAATGGGATCATTTGCAAGCACGACGCCACCACCCTCCGTGTTCTTGGCGATCAAACTAGTCGATCGTCTTGTGCGTTGCTATTGGGCCAGAAACAGCAGTGCGAGGCAACTCAAGCTCTGAAGTCCCCGAAGGTCATGTTTGGGAGTCATTCTTGCAAATTGCAGATGGTCCGGACCGGTCGGCGGCATATGTCAAACTAAATGACGGGTCCACCGTCCACATGGCCCCGTACATCAACAAGGTTTTCAACAGCAGTTTGGAGCATGATTCTACGGAGCGGTTGCGAATGGTGAGAGGTGAAGGACAATGTCCGGGACCACGTGTTGCACCCCCGCCCGCAGATGCGGTTGCGCCCGGAACGCCAATTGCGACGTGGGTAACGTACAATTCGCCATCAAAGGGTAAGTGCACATCAGCAGGGTCCTTCAGCTTGCTGAAGTGTACTTTGGAAGGCACAATGATTGCACATCCGTCGGCCATGGGCTTGAAGCACACCCAAGGTGCGAAGCTTAGTGGAGAATTCTTGTCGTTTTCCCGGCCAAACGCGGAAGTGGCACTGCAATGGAGTGGCAGGTTTGGTCCCACCATCAACGTGGACGCAGCGAGCACCACCTTTGTGGACTTGGACATCATCGATGAGGGAAGATGGGAAGTAGACCCGAACATCTTGAACACGTTCATCGATGCCGCGGCCCAAGACATCAAGTACTGCCCCGTGATTGTAGCAGAGCCAGACGATGAAGTGAAGGCTTGCGACTTGCGGCTTCCAGATGATGTACGATGTTGCCTCTTTTGTGATGCGGCGGTGCCCTGGCGCATAATGTTGGACCATGTGGCAGAGCACATTGCTAAAAGTGATGCTGTGGCGGATGCACGCCACCGTGGAAAAGCGGAGCCATGTGGCTTTTGCGGTCGTTCCACCGGGACTTGCGAAACCACGTTGAATGGGACGAAGGTGTCCACCAACTGCCCTTACCGGTATAGCTTCAAGTACAAGAAGGCATTGGAAAAGAAGCGCAATGTCCCAAGGAAGTGTCCGGTTCCGATGTGCATTGCCGCGAGACACACAACCACACACAACCATAGCGTGACAGACGATGTACTTGTTGTTGGCACAACCAAAGTTCCGGGATTCGGCACCCCGTGAAACACGAAACGACTCGAAACGACCGCATTGTGGGATTGGGCACCCCATGAAGCGGTGATCCGAAACGCGAAACGATTCGAAACGACCGTATTGTGGGACCGGGCACCCCATGAAGCGGTGACGCGAAACGCGAAACGTGACGAAACGTACGTCTGGCAGGATTGGGCACCCTATGAGGCACCCTCTTCGGTGTTGGGCCGCGCCAAAGAGAAATCGTCCATGGCCCCCCCGCGGCAGGGGGTGTGGGCAGCTACAACCACCATTGCATTGGTGAGGAGGTAGAGTGGAGGCCTCCGTTGTTGTATGCTAACCCCTTAGGCCACCGCATCCTTGCCACACCTGATATGTGAAACAGCAACATCAAGTAAGCGTGCAAAGATCCGTCACTTTCGAAGCAAGACACCCCCAAATTTCCTTCTGCATGCCCAAAAAATGGGCAAATACGCACTTGTGCACATCCAAGGTACCCCCCCGCGGCACGTTTTGGAAAATTTCAGTTGCGCGCAAAAGGGGTAAAAACCCCCCCCTTTTTTCGAAGTGGCCAATTTTAGGCAAAACGGCATGACTTCACATTTCGCAGGAACGCCCCCCCCCCCCCCCCCTGGGGGGCCTATGGGGGTCTTTGGGGACCTATTGGCACCTATTGGGACCTATGGGCACCTATGGGAACCTATGGGCGCCTATGGGGACCTATGGGGATCTATGGATAGCTCTGGGGGCCCATGGGGATCTATGGGGGCCTATGGGCACCCATTGGCATCTATGGGTATCTTTGGGGACCCATTGGCACCTATCGGGACCTATGGGGACCTATGGGGACCTATGGGGACCTATGGGGACCTATTGGCACCTATTGGGACCTTTGGGCACCAATGGGGCCCTATGGGGGCCCATGAGGGCCTATGGGGACCTATGGGGACCTTCGGGTCCCATGGGGGCCTTTTGGGACCTATGGGGACCTATGGGGGGGCCTATGGAGACCCAAGGGGGCCTAAGGGGACCTATGGGGGCCTAAGGGGACCTATGGGGGCTTATGGGATGCTTTGTTAACCTATAGAGTCTATGGGGACCTATGGGGACCTATGGGGGCCTATGGGGACCCAAGGGGGCCTAAGGGGACCTATGGGGGCCTAAGGGGACCTATGGGGGCTTATGGGATGCTTTGTTGACCTATAGAGTCTATGGGGACCTATGGGGACCTATGGGGACCTATGGGGGCCTATGGGGACCTATGGGGGCCTAAGGGGACCTATAGGGGCCTAACGGGACCTATGGGGGCTTATGGGATGCTTTGTTGACCTATAGAGTCTATGGGGACCTATGGGGACCTATGGGGACCTATGGGGACCTATGGGGACCTATGGGGACCTATGGGGGCCTGTGGGGACCCAAGGGGGCCTAACGGGACCTATGGGGGCTTATGGGATGCTTTGTTGACCTATAGAGTCTATGGGGACCTATGGGGACCTATGGGGGCCTATGGGGACCTATGGGGGCCTATGGGGACCCAATGGGGCCTAAGGGGACCTATGGGGGCCTAAGGGGACCTATGGGGGCTTATGGGATGCTTTGTTGACCTATAGAGTCTATGGGGACCTATGGGGACCTATGGGGGCCTATGGGGACCTATGGGGGCCTATGGGGACCCAAGGGGGCCTAAGGGGACCTATAGGGGCCTAACGGGACCCATGGGGGCTTATGGGATGCTTTGTTGACCTATAGAGTCTATGGGGACCTATGGGGACCTATGGGGGCCTATGGGGACCTATGGGGGCCTATGGGGACCCAAGGGGGCCCAAGGGGACCTATAGGGGCCTAACGGGACCCATGGGGGCTTATGGGATGCTTTGTTAACCTATAGAGTCTATGGGGACCTATGGGGACCTATGGGGGCCTATGGGGACCCAATGGGGCCTATGGGGGCCTATGGGGGCCTAAGGGGACCTATGGGGGCTTATGGGATGCTTTGTTGACCTACAGAGTCTATGGGGACCTATGGGGACCTATGGGGGCCTATGGGGACCTATGGGGGCCTATGGGGACCCAAGGGGGCCTAAGGGGACCTATAGGGGCCTAACGGGACCCATGGGGGCTTATGGGATCCTTTGTTGACCTATAGAGTCTATGGGGACCTATGGGGACCTATGGGGACCTATGGGGACCTATGGGGGCCTATGGGGACCCAAGGGGGCCTAAGGGGACCTATGGGGGCCTAACGGGACCCATGGGGGCTTATGGGATGCTTTGTTGACCTATAGAGTCTATGGGGACCTATGGGGACCTATGGGGACCTATGGGGACCTATGGGGACCTATGGGGGCCTATGGGGACCTATGGGGGCCTAAGGGGACCTATGGGGGCCTAAGGGGACCTATGGGGGCTTATGGGATGCTTTGTTGACCTATAGAGTCTATTGGGACCTATGGGGACCTATGGGGACCTATGGGGGCCTATGGGGATCTATGGGGACTGGGGACTTAGAAGGGCTATGTGGAGCTATGGGGACCCTATGGGAACCCATGGGGACCCATGGGGACCTTCGGGGACCTATGGGTACCTTTGGGGTCATGTGGGGACCCTTGGGACCTATGGGGCCTTTTTCCGGATTCTAGTTGTTTTGTTTTTTCCAACTTTTCCATGTTGGCTTGATGTTTCGCAACCCCTTTTGGGTGCCTATGGGAACCTTTGGTGACCCATAAAGTCTATGGGGACCCTTGGGTGCGTATGGGGGCGTATAGGGACCTAGGGGGACCTATTGTGACCAATGGGGACCTATGGGGGCCCATGGAGATCTATGGTGACCTATGGGGGCCTATGGGGACCGATGGGGACCTATGGGACCCTAGGGGAACCTGTTGTCACCAATGGAGACATATGGGGGCCTTTGGGTGCCTATGGGGACCTTTAGGGACCTACGTGGGCCTATGGGGGCCTATGCGGTATGGGGACCTTTGGGGACCTATGAGGGCCTATGGTGGCCTACGGGGGCCTATGGGAACCTTTGGTGACGTACCAAGTCTATGGGGACCTTCGGGGAGCTCTGGGGACGTTTGGCGGCCTATGGGGACCTAAGGGAACCTGCGGAGGCGCATTGTGACCAATGGGGACCTATGCGGACCTAGGGGGACCTATGGGGACCTATGGGGGCCTATGGGGACCTTTGGGGACGTATTGGCACCTATGCGGAATTATGGGGACCCATGGGGATCTATGGGGACCCATGGGGGCCTATGTGGACCAATGGGGACCTATGGGTGCCTATGGGGGCCTATGGCGACTTGTAGGGACCTATGGGGACCTGTGGGGACCTATGGGGACCTATGGGGACCTTTGGGGGCCTATGCGGACCTAGGGGGACGCATTATGACCAATGGGGACCTTTGGCGGCCTATGGGGACCTTAGCGAACCTAGGAGGACGCATTGTGACCAATGGGACCCTATGGGCACCCATGGGGGCGTGAGGGGACCTATGGGGACCTATGGGGACCTATGTGGGTCTATGGGTGCCTATTGGGACCTATGGGAACGTTTGGTGACCTACCAAGTGTATGCGGATGTTCGGGGAGCTATGGGGACGCATTATGACCAATGGGGACCTATGGGCACCTATGGGCACCTATGGGCACCTATGGGCACGTATGGCGACCTATGGGGACCTCTCGGGACCCTTGGGGGGGTATGGGCACGTATGGCCACCTATGGGGACCTAAGGGAACCTAGGGTGATGCATTGTGACCCATGGGGTCCTATGGGGACCTATGGGGAGCTATGGGGACCTATGGGGACCTATGCGTGTATGGCGACCCATGGGCACCTATGGGGGCTTATGGGGGCCTATGCCGACCTATAGGGACCTATGCGGACCTGTGGCGACCTATGGGGACTTTGGGCACTTATGAAGACCCATGGGGACCTATGGGGGCCTATGGGCACGTATGGCGACCTATGGGGGCGTATGGGGACCTATGGGGGCCTAAGGGGGCCTCTGGCGACCTGTAGGGACCTATGGGGACCTATGCGGACCTGTGTGGACCTATGGGGGCCTATGGGGGCCTATGGGAACTTGCGGTGACCTACAAAGTCTATGGGGACCTTCGGAGAGCTTTAGGGACCTTGTGGGCCTATGGGGACCTAAGTTGACCTAGGGGGACCTATTGTGACCAATTGGGACCTATGGGGACGTAGGGGGGCTTCTGGACCCATTGGCACCCATGGGGACCCATGGGTGCCTATGGGGACCTATGGGGACCTATCGGGCCTATGGGGATCCATGGACGCCTATGAGGGCGTATGGCGACAGGGGCGGGGCAAGGCGCAGGACTCGTTCCTCCGCCACCCCGCCGCAGCCGTCTATAACCAAAGCTTGCCCTGTCACTGACCCATGACCTGCGATGTGTACTCTCAATGGACACTTGGTGGAACTTCGGTCACGAGTTTAAAAAAAAAAAGCTTCTGCATTTTTTCACCCCGGACAACTCAAAAATGGAAGTTTTGGAAACTAATTTTTTTGATATTGTGATCACCTAAAATGACCATCCAAGGTATGTAAAGCATGTTTTGGGCCGTATTTATGTGTTTTTCGCCTTATTTGGGTATTGGTTGCGGGGGGCGGGGTTTCCCGAGGGATTGGTACACAACCTGATGTGCAGCTTTTCACCTTGGACAGCTAAAAAATCGAAGTTTTTGAAGCTTACTTTTGACATTGTGATCACCCAAAATGACCATCCAAGGTATGTAAAGCATGTTGTAGGCCGTGTTTACGTGTGTTTCACCCTATTCGGGTATTGGGCGTGCGCGGGTGGGGGGATGGGGGGGGGGGGGGGGGGGCTCCCGAGGGATTGGCGCACAACCTGCAAATGCAGTTTTTCACCCAGGGCGGCTCAAAACCAAAGTTTTGGAAACTTATTTTTTTGATATTGTGATCACCTAAAATGACCATCCAAGCTTTGTAAAGCATGTTTTATCCCGTGTTTATGTAGTTTTCACCCTATTTTTGGTGTGTCTTGCTTCGGGTAGATTCTCTGCGAGGTGGACTTGCCGAAGGCCAGAGGGTTTTTTTTTATTCTGACCATTCAAATATCCTATGTAAAGCATCTTTTCGACTCTATTCGTGTGCTTTTTACCCTATTTGGGTGTTTGGACGGGGACAAGAGGCCGGGGAACATTTTACTCATGTAATTTTCTACTCTTGGCAGCTCAAAAATGGAAATCACGTCGCAGAGGTTGTCAGACCAAAGCCAGACAGGCCCGTATATAGGGGAAAACGCCACATACCCCGCCATTTTGGGGCTTTTATGGGCCCATTCGGTACCGTACCTCAAGGGGTTGAATTGTTTGTTTAACCCCTTGTAAAATCATTATTCTGTCCAATAAACACATCCCCCAATGAGTTTTTGGTCCGGACCCCCCCCCCCCCCGCCCCCGCCCCCACTTGCAACCCACTATTTGGTGCTTTTGAGGGAGGGTGGGGGGGGGGGGGGGCAAAAATGTCGGAACCCCCCCCTTTTTTTAGGTCAAAAATCATGAATATTTTGGTTTTTTTCGATCTTGAGCCCAAAAAAGTGTTTATGGCTCCCAACTCCATGGGGTTTGTATGGGGCGGAGTGGGATGAGCGCTTTTGGAGTTTATGCGCTTTTCAACCATTTTTGCTATGTTGGCGGTTTTGGCGACCCCTCGGTGACCCCATGCTACCTACTCTAAGGGGTGTGAGTGTGGATGTTGTGATAGTATATACCTACGAGGATAAGAAAGGACGCTTTTTTGCACTCCGTAGCCTTGCCCAGGGCCGGTCAAAACCCGTGCCAGAGACACGAAGTGACAGCTTCCACCAATAATGGCTTACATCAGTGAATGGGCCAGTGCACAACTTGCTGATGCAGTTTTTCACCCTGGACGGCTCAAAAATCGAATTTTGGAAACTTATTTTTTTGATATTGTGATCACCTAAAATGACCATCCAAGGTATGTAAAGCATGTTTTGGGCCGTATTTATGTGTTTTTCACCTTATTTGGGTATTGGGTGTGGGGGGGGGGGGGTCAAACGGGATTCGTACACAACCTGCTAGTGCGGTTTTTCACCTTATACAGCTGAAAAATCGAGGTTTCGAAACTTTTTTTTGTTATTGGGAACACACAAAATGACCATCCAAGGTATGTTAGGCATGTTTTAGCCCGTACTTACGTAGGTTTTCCCTATCTTGGGTGTGTGTTGCTTGGGGTAGATTCTCTGCGAGGTGGACTTGCCGAAGGCAATAGATGTTCCAATCGGATGCGCAAAGAATGACAATGATCTTGAATTGAACAGCTTGTTTCAAGTTGTGGAAAATCGGTCAGAAAGCAAAACTTGAGGCTGTTGTGAAATTAAATCACCTCGAAGAGAGGTAGTTAGATCAAGCGCAGGCGCGGGCGTCATATACCCCCCTTTTTTGGGGTCATTCGCGTAGCATACCCCAAGGCATGATATTTCATGTCCAACCCCTTGTAAAATCATTATTTTGCCCAATAAGACCATCCCCCCAATGGATTTTTTCATTCTGAGGCCTCTATCCCCTAAAACTGGATAACACTTTTTTGAGGGGGGGGGGTGGGGTGGGGGGGGGGTCAAAAGTTTTTGCTGAGAAGGCTTCAAGCAGTGGGGAGACACAGCCGTCGCAAAATTCGCGGGTCGAATGGTAACGCACTCGGCGGGAGAGTTGTAGGTCCTGGGTTCGAACCTTGGTCGGCAGACACTGGCGCCGGCGCCAGGGTAATGTCGTTCGAACCGGCGACCGAAAAGTCTGCAATCGCCTGCATTACCATTCAGCCACTGCCAAGACCGACGAACATCATGCTCCCGATTGCTTGATCCCGTGTCTGCTACTGACAAAAAAGACAAAAAACCCAAAGTGTGTGTTTCTGCCTGCCTAACTGACTGCTGGCCTGTCTAACTGACTGATTGGCTGACTGTCAACCTCTCTTCGAGGTGCACTGTCGAAGGCAATAGAATTTTCAAGGAACATTAGCGGGACGTCACCTTGGCAATAGCAAAGTTTCATGAGAATCGAGGAATAACGGAAATGTTATAAGGGCGCTTAAAGTTAGGGAATCACCTCGCAGAGGTTGTTAGATCAAAGCCAGGCAGGCGTATATATGGGGAAAACGCCACATACCCCCCCATTTTGGCCTTTTTGGGCCTATTCGCGTACCCTACCCCAAGGGGTTGAATTGTTAGTTTAACCCCCTTGTAAAATCATCATTTTGTCCAATAAACGCATCCCCCAATGAGTTTTTGGTCCAGACCCCCCCAGACCCCCCCCCACTTGCAACCCACTTTTTTGAGGTTTTCAGGGAGGGGGGGGGGGGTCCAAAAAATGACCCCCCCTTTTTTTGGGTCGAAAATCATGAATCTTTTGGTTTTTTTCGATTTTGAGCCGAAAAAGTGTTTCCGGGTCCCAACTCCATAGGATTTGTATGGGGCGGAGTGGGACGAGCGCTTATGCGGTTTATGCACTTTTCAGCCATTTCTGCTATGTTGGCGGTTTTGGCGACCTCGGTGACCCCGTGGTATCCACTTTGAGGGGTGTGAGTGGGGATGTTGTGACAGTATATGCCTACTAGGATACGGAAGGACGTTTTTTGCAGTCTCTAGCCTTGCCTAGGGCCGTTCACAACCCGTGCCAAAGACGCGAAATAACTGTTTCCACCAATAATAGCCTAGTGAATGGGCCGGGACACAACCTGCTTATGCAGTTTTTCACCCTGTAAAGCTCCAAAATCGAAGTTTTCGAAACTTGTTTTTTTGATGTTGTGACCACCTAAAATGACCATCCAAGCTATGCAAAGCATGTTTTAGGCCGCATTTCCGTGTTTTTCACCCTACTTGGGTATTAGGTCCGGGGGGCGGGGGGGGGGGTGTCTCCCAAGGGATTGGTACACAACCTGCTGATGCAGTTTTTCACCCTGGACAGCTCAAAAATGGAAGTTTTCGAAACTTGTTTTTTCGATATTGTGACCACCTAAAATGACCATCCAAGCTATGTAAAGCATGTTTTAGGCCGTATGTACATGTTTTTCACCCTATTTAGGTATTAGGTCCGCGCGGAGGGGGGGGGGGGGGGCGGTCAAACGGGATTGGTACACAACCTGCAAATGCAGTTTTTCACCCAGGGCACCTGAAAAATCGAAGTTTTCGAAACTCGTTTTTTGGATACCGTGATCACTTAAAATGATCATCCAAGGTATGTAAAGCATGTTTTAGCCCGTATTTATGTAGTTTCCACCCTATTTGGGGTGTGTGTTGCTCGGGGTAGATTTTCTGCGAGGTGGACTTGCCGAAGGCAATAGAATTTTAATTTATTGCAGACAAGTGATGTGCATGCCATGATCTAGGTTTTTGGATAAGAAGAATGGTCCTGCTAGACCAGTGGGTTTTGGCAGGAGGACTCGATTCCCATCAAATTCGACATTGAGGGGCTTTGGGGTCTCGCATAAGTCACTTGGACGTGGAGTGTCTGTATTGAAAAACCACGTGTATCCAATCCCCCCCCCCCCCCCCCCGACCTACTGCACTCTTGCACTATGGGCTGCGGTACGGGCCTCTTGGGTGCTGCGATGTGATGTGGTGTTCAGAGGAGTACAACATACATTGCCTGAATTTGTACAACGCTGGGCGAGGGCTCTGCAGCAGTGGGTGCGTGCTGAAGAAACGTCGTTGTATCACAAGGAGGGCTCCTCTCTTCGCAGTAATCTGCTTGCTTTCCGTTGGGCATGCGGATGCCACTGGGGGCAACAATGCAGCCAATGTTGTTAGATGTGCCTAAGAATGTAAGAAGTGGCGGCACATGCTGCAGGATGCCAAAAGTCAGATTCAAGATAAGCCAAATAATGGGTGCGATGTGGCCTCATGTGATGGCTCCCGCAGCGAAACAGCGGGTTTGTCGCATGAAGCTTTTGCGGTGTGGTTTGGCGAGCAAGGTCCCCGAAATGAAGAGAAACCCGTACCACCGCAGGAGAAAAAGTCCATAACTAGGGCAGAATTGCATGCGGCTCTGTTGGCATGGATAAAAAGCAGCCAGGGGTGAAATAACATCTCGTTACAGACAGTGAGTTGGTTTTGATGGGGCTGAGGGGTAAATGTGCAAAGTAGGAGCGCCAGGGGTGGGCGGGCTCACGGGGGCCGTTGGCGCATGTGGTGCTGTGGACAGAATTGTGGCAGAGATGGAGTTACTGGGGGACAGGGGGACAGTGTGACAGTGTAGTGGGTCCCCTCCCATGTGGGTGTGCAGGGGAATGAGCGGGCAGATGCGGGGGCGGCAAAACAGGCCAGATAGGCATTTCGTGCAGCGTTACATGACAGGGAGGTCAGGGACATTTGGAATGACCTAGGACTCGAAGAAATGGATGAGTACAGTGAGGATAATCTGAGTGGGGGGTCACAGGATGAAGCGGATGGAGCGGCCTCAGATTCAGATTCAGAGTATGTGGCAGAGGCAGCAGAGGACTCAGACGAGACACTGACAGAGGGCTCGGACAGTGCGCCCACGGATGACAGCGTGCCGTCCTCCAAAAGGCAGCTTACCGGGTTCTGAAGGGCAGGGGCGAGCTGACCCAAACCAGCCTAAGAAACATTCAATAGCCGGCAGGCGAACTCAAGGCAACATTCAGCACTGGTTTGGAAGTGCTGCAGTGCAGCAGAACATGTATGGGCAATGACCGTTTGCTTGTGCCGCGGGGGCACTCGGTAGCCAAGTATCCGTCGCTTCCTGGCCCGACCTCCTGCACTTGCATTCTTTCTTTTGTAGGGTCTGTTTTCTTTTGTAGACATGTCATAGGCCAAGTGGCACATCACACATGGGGTATGAAAAGCCGCACACACGCACCATTTTGTGCACTTTTGTGCTGGGAATGCTCGCCGGCATGACCATTCTGTTCTGTATTGGGTCCCTTTGGCCAACGAATGGACCAGGGCAAACCAGACAGATGGCTTCTGGAACTTTGCTCCCTGAATTGCCCAGAGATTCTGCTCGTAGCAGCATGCAGGAGCCCCCCGCACAGTCCTCAGTGCACGGCTCAACGAGTGCTGCAAGACCCGCCGTCCACATCCCCAACGTCCGAGGGGCAGAGCGGTTTCTAAGGCCGGAGGGCATTCCTGAGGACTTTGACCCCATCTGCCCTCCAAAGAGCGTGGCAGTGATTGTGACGCAGTATTTGCGGTCGAACTTGAAGGCGCAGCTGAAGGCCCTGTATCGGCAGACGGTGCAGCCGCATCAGATATACATCGTGCAGAACTCCATGGAGCCTCGAATCCGAAAGATGGGGTGGAAGGTTCCCGATGTGCAGCAGGTGCTCAAGGAGTTTCCCAAAGTGATGCACGTGGACCACCGGAGATTCAATTCCAGGTTCTTTGGTCGGTTTGCGCTGGGGCTGTATTTGAGCACAGAGTACGTGATGGTGATGGATGATGACCTGATCCCGGACGAGGACTGGATCAAGACGTCTCTGGAGACGTCACTGATGTATAACGCTATTGTGTGTGAGACTGGGCGGTTGTTCAAACCGGGAGATGGGGACTCTTTCAACATCGGCATTGTCACACGACCCACAGCCTTTCCGGTGGAAGTGGACTACGGGGGGCACACATGGTTTTTCAAGCGTGAGTGGCTCCACTACATGTGGGCCCTGGAGCCGGTGACCCTGTTGACTTGTGAGGACGCGCACCTGTCGATCTCTGCCTACCTATTGGGCAACATTACAACGTATGTCCCAACAATGCCGGCCATGAACACCACGGAGAAAGAGGAGGTTTCAGGCGGAGATGTGGTGGCGCAGCATAAAAATCGCAAGCGCTACCCTGTGGGGTTGCGCACCAGAATTCTTAAGTATTGGTATTCCAAAGGCTGGACACCAGCAGTGAGCCGAGGTGTCACAACCGAGTACAAAGTTTGGTGGTTAAACAAGCAGCTGAAACTCTCCATGGGTTACTGACTTCACAAGGTTGAGAACAGGAATAATGTCATGGTTTCATGGTGTGCACCATGAGCCATTTTTTTTGAGAAGAGGCGAACCCACCCATTACAGGCACACTCACAGGGGTTGGGGCTACAAGCGAAGGGGCGTTGGAATGGTCCGGGTAGTCGGATCCAGTCCTGCAATTGCCCGACTTTTCCAGACCTCCCTCCAGCGCTGTGATCTACAGCCACAGCTGGGCACATTGGGCGTACTCCAGGGCGGCCTCCAGGTCCAGGGAGGGTCCATCCGAGCACCCATTTTCCTGAATGCCCGGAATGCCAAGAGTCCTCGTGCTTTTGCACGTGTGCAACACCGGCAGTTGGATGATGCACTGGACTCGTGACCAAACACCAATCACATGAACTCTGAGCCGGTGCCAGAACGCCCCAGGCCCCTAAAATGGGCATCAACACAAGGCAGAGGCCTTGTAATGCCAATAAGTTTAAAGAGCTGGGACCTCGACCTGTAGGTCGGTACAGAGGGCCCTACACATACGGGGGCGAGAGGCCAGAGCCGGGGCAACGGCGACCAAATGGCACATTGGGTAGGGTGAAGGGTGAGAAAGGGTGCCAGTGGTAGCTGGACAGGAGGGAACTGTGATAAGAAGATCCGGAGCAGGGGTATTCCTGACCCTGTTGACATTGATGTCCCGCATCAGAGAAAGTGTAACAGCCCACCGGCACCCACTGTTTGCTATCCTGCATTTTGCCTCTTGTATAGGGACTGAGTGATGACGAGTGATGGAATGCCTTGTGAGGAGATGAGCAGAATATGCTTTTGTTTTGAATTGATTTTTGAAAGTCATCTTGAGAGCTTGTCATCTTGCATGACCCCCCAATGAACAGTCAACATGGACAAAGTGATTTACCCCTTGCCATCAGAAGCCCAATCTTTCCTGGAATGAATGACGGCACCAGGCTTCGAAAATGGGGCTGGCACAGCGCTTGTAGGGGACCGAGGAATCACTCCAGAAACGAGCACGCAGCAGCCTTTCTGGGTGTTTGCTGAGTGATTGCCCATTCTTCGTTGGTTCTGTCGCAGATCCCGGAACCGTCACCAAAGTTCACTTCGCTGCCACGTTGGTGAAACGATGCAAACATAGTCTCTGACCTTCTGAGGAACCTGCTTGCCTCCCATTGCCCCTGCCCACTTCAAACTGTGGATATTTTCACGTGCAACAACACAGCAACTGTTTGCACCTGCCACTCTTCTGCAGTCATGAGCCCAGGGAGCGCTGCACCAGGTCATGTCTTGTCGTCGCTGTTGTTGCTGAGGTCGGTGGTCCAAGCACATTTGCCTTCCATAATTGATGCTAGACCACTTAGGATGCTGAAACAAGTGGTTTTGGACCGTTTTGATCCCATGGTGAGCTGCTTTAAGCCTCCACAAGTTTCCAAAAGCCTGGTGATTGGGCCATATTGCAAAAAAGTGTCAAAAAGTCGTAAGAACACAATTTTCCAAAAGTAGCCAATCTCAGATGCAGAGGCATGGTCGCACACTCATGCGCAAAGCAGAGATGAACAGTGAACAGGCAAAGTGCATGGGGCTGTGAAGTGCCTCCACATGCTGAGGGGTGCAATGCAGAACAAATGGATGACAGTATGATGCAACGTGCACTGGAAGAACTTCTCACCCAGAAATGGCCAGGGAACCAAGGGGGGGTTTGAGGGCTCACAAGCAAACACTGTGGGCAGGTGTGGCGTGGCTGGAAACACGAGATGGGGAGTGATGGGTGACCTGCACAACCTTGTGAACAGTGCACGCATGTGGTGAAACGAGTGGGTAAGAGTGTAGCCTCAGAAAGGCACTCCACAACACACCCGGTATTATGGAGGGCAAGATCCTATTAAGGTCCAGGCTGCTCTTGTGCTCTTGTGCTCTGGTGGAGTCCAAAGGGTGGCGTATTACGAAGGGCACTAAGCTATTGTATCAGGGATGAGTCGCTATGATGGTCATACATACTGGGGCTACAAGGAAGGTGTGTTCCAGAAAGAAGCCAATTGGCTGAGTGCCGGCCGATCTGCCCCATCAATGAAGGTGTCACCCTTCCCCCCTCCGCCCCTCTTTTTATGTTTAAGCCTACAAACATAGCTGCTATCTTGATGGTGACATCGCACATTCAGCCCTTGCAATGGTAAGGTAAGGTGTGCAAGCACTGGAGTTCCCAAGGAATGTAGCTTCTGCCTACAGCCCTCACACCACCCCATCACCCTATTCTGTCCAATGAAGAGGTTTTGAAAATCTTAAGCCTCTCTGCCAATCATGAGAGATTTGCATAACAGTAACATGTTGAGGAGTGTCGTGGGTTAGGTGTTGTGGGCTTGTGCCCAGGTGGACACTGGGCATGGGAGGTGCTATTGGCAGCAAAGTACAAGATCTTGGGCGCGGCCTGGGGGTACCTACTATGGCACCCAGCGAGGGCAGTGAAAGCAACAATTGAGCACAGAGGGGACGTGTTTTTCACGGAGCTGCAGACTTGGGTCTCTTCATCATCGGTGACCACGCTCGCACATTGCCTCCATGAGGTATTGGCAAGTTAGAAACATACAAGCACTCATTTATGGTTGGGCTTATGTTGGTTTGGGGATTGGAAGTGAAGCAATTTGACTTTTCACCAGAGCAATTAGCGGCAGCCTTCTAGTTGCCTGGGGTCATCCGCGGGGAAGGGGGGGGAGCAAGAAAGAAGTCGGGGAGCAGCCAGCAGGCACACCAAGAAGGCCCCCGGATGATTCAGAAAGAATGAGGAGTTCAGACCAAGTTGTGATGGCATGATGGTGCAGGTGATTAAGCGAACGAATTATGGATTGCCATGGATTGGTTGCTCTTCTCTGATCAGAGATTCTACTCTCTACCAAGACAAAACAAGCACTTCTTCTCTACATGGTTAACGAGACAATCTAGGTCAAATATATCAGGGGCACAATGCGGTCTAATAGTGTCGATGGAGGCAAGAGGGTCATTCATAGTAGACTAATTTTTGGTCCACCGTGTTTTGACATACCCGCCCCCTTTTTGCGCAAGCACTGGCTTGTCCAAGCAGCTGACCCCGCCGACTGTCATTTTCCTGGTTGTTTCTGACCGCGGTTTTCGTGGTCAGGAATGTAAGGTGACCGGTTGTGCTCCAATTGCAAAGGGAAATGGGGGCTGGGTTATGCTTGTGGTAGTTCCTCCTGTTGCTGTTGTTGAGGACGGTTTTGTCCCAAGAAATCGGAGGCCTAAACCCATTCCAAAACCTGCAGCCAAACCTGCCCCAAAGCCTGCCCCAAAGGGCAAGCATGTGCTGTTGTTTAAGGTGGGGCGCAAGGTTGGAAAGGCTTTCTATTACACAGCTTCTAGTGCCCCCAATGGGGGTGTTGCCTGAACCGTGCGCGCACCGTGCGCGCACCGTGCGTCCTTTTGCGTATTCTGTGTCCACCAGATCCACAATGCCTGATTCTGAGCTGCCCTGGCTTGTCGCCGGACTGCCTGTGTACTACCACCGCTCCAACGGCAATAGGGTGTCGGCCACTGTCGTTGACCCTTCTCCAAGAGTTGGGCGTCGCGTCTCTATTCGGTACGCATTGGGTGGTGAAGAGGTCTTGTACGAGCATGCACCCGAGGAGCGGTTGGAGTTTGCAATTGTGACTGCTGAGAGCCCCGATTGCCCCCAACCTGTGCACCATGAGGCGCCGATGGACGCTTTGCTGGAGCCCCAATTACCTGAAGTGGAAGTTGAAGCCCCTAGAATTGATGATCATGAGCCAGAATGCTGTGGCGGATGAAATTGAAATTCCTGTAACCCAACCAGTGTTGTCGCTTGTGTCGTCGCCTGTGCATGGTTTGTTACGGAGGTGCGTGCAAGGTGCAGAAAATAGGACCCTGGAACCTGTGACAAGCATCAGACTAAAAATTGAAGAATCTTGGTATGCCAGTATGGACTGCAAGGTGCAGAAATCAGGACCCTGGGTGTGTTTCTATGGGGGCCATTCAACGGGGTACAAGTTGGGCCACCATCCCAAAAACATTGAACCGTGCGCGCACCGTGCACGCACCGTGCGCGCACCGTGCGCGCACCGTGCGACAACGCCCCCAATGTGTAGTGAGAACGTCCAGAACATGCTACAGTTTGCCTGCACATTGTGTTCTGGTGCCCTGTGGTGACAATTATTGTTAGGATGAAGAATGGGCAGCTATTCACCACGTTCTTTTGGTACCGCGTGTTGCTTGCAAGCGTGGGCTTGTCTAAGCAAAGGGCTCCAAAGACTTAGGTTTCAGCATTGATGTCAGCGAAGAGCAACGGCTGCGGACACTGCGAATGCAGGGGTGATCCAGATTCCTGGGCGCCTAAAGGCACTATAACCCGATCAAGAGGGACAAGAGGGCAGATGCACAGGAACTGCATGCACAGGCATATACGGCACAAAGTAGCCCCCCCGGTACCTCCCCCCCCGTACCTCCGAGGTACGGGGGGGGGGGTACGGAGATTTGATTTGATTTGATTTGAGGGCCGATCTTGAGGCTCACAGGCCGCCCCGGGGCGCTCGATGGCTGTCCCGATGACTCTGCACATCGGCCGGCCATACATGCTATGCGCTCCCGGCCGCTCCCGCGGGCCGGGGGGGGCAAGAGGGGCTATGGGCGGGGCAGGGAGGGGAGAGGGCCACGGTAGCCTCAGCGGGCGGCCGCCCGGTGCTAGCACACTTGGGTCAGGGCGCGTGAAAAGTGACCTGCACCTTGCGGCGCTGCCGCCACGCCCCCACGAGTGCGCGGGCCGTGAGCCACGCCCGCGGGGTGGCGTCGTCCCCTGTGCGGGGGTACTGGTGCTGCGGGGGTAGCTGGGGCGACTCGGGGCGGGCATCACCGCATACCACACGGCGTACACCCGCGAGTTAGAGGCCAGCACCGCGCCGGCGGCCGCATGCTGGTATAGGGGCGCGGCGAGGGACCTGTCGCCCCGGGAGAGGCACCTGATGGTGCCGCTTTGGGTGACACCCGGAGCCCTCCGCCTCGTCGTCCCACCCCTCGACCAAGAGCACCGGACACGGGGGGGACCGCCAGAGCAGGGCCGCCGCGCCATGCCACCAACTAAGGGCCTCGAGGAGCGCGGGCCCTGATACCGCGAGGCCCTGGGGAACGCGCTGCAGGGCTGATAGCCCCCACCTTGGGTCCGCGCCCGTGGACGTCCAGTGGAGGAAGCACCCCATGAGGATGTCCAGGCTGAGGAGGCTGGGGGGCTGCCTCTTGAGGGCGTGCATCGCATAGGCGACACTTGCGAGGGACCAATCTGCGCGGGAGGTGGGGGGGGTAGTGCGCGGCTCACATGGGTGAGCCAGAGGCGGAGGGGTGGCGCCGAGTCGCTCCGCGCCATCCAGCGGCGCGTCCGCTGCTCCCAAGTGTTCTGGCAGCTGCGGGAAACCGGCTGCGGCCCGCGACGGCCCATCCGGTACGGGGACGGCGGCGGGAGGGCGCGGTTCGGAGGGTGCGCGATGTGGCGCCGCGTCATTATGCTAAGCTCTACCCTTTGTGCGGAGCGCGAGGGCGTCGCCGTGCCTACTGGAGAGGGGGCAGGGGGCACCGTGCAGGCATGACCGGGTCCACAACTGAGGTTGCACCTTGCCCGAACATCTCTCTGGGGTGGCCGTGCTCCTAGGCCCGGTGAAGGGCGGTGACGGGCCGGGCCCGCTGCGGCGCACGCTGATGACGGGGGGGGGGGGCGTCCTTGTGGTCGGGGGGGGGTCGGGAGCTGGTGGCTCCCCGCCCCGCCGACCTGGCTGCCGCCTGTGCCGTTCTGGCACCGCTCCCGGACCCCTACGTCTACCCGAACCCTCCCCCCCTACACCCCCTCCGTGCCTCTGCGGGTCGCTCGGACCTTCCAGTGCTCGTTCCTCGGTGGCATGGGCTGTGGCACGTGTCGCGGGCAGGCAGAGCGGGCACGGGAAAGGTCATTTGATGCGGTACAGAAGTTCCTTTCAATGTATTCGCGTGGGTGCCGCCGTCGACCCGTGGCGGGGCTGACGGCCCGCCCATCTGCCCGCTTAGACTAGGCCAGCCGAGTGCGTTGGGGTGGTGAAGGAGGGCCAGGAAGTGGTGCACGCCGGACGCCCTCATATGCTGGGCGCCTCGCCTGCCACAAGGGGCGAGGTCAAGGCCCACTAGGGTCCGCCGGCCCCGTGGGTCGGGGCGCGGCATGCCGGTCAAGGGAGAGAGGAGGGCGGCGTGGGGGAGCTCGCTTCTGCCGGGGGGCGAGCTCATGGCCCGCCGGAGTGGCGCTGTCCTACGGGCCTTGGCAGTTGGGTCGCCCCAGGGCTGTGCGCAGCACCGCGGATCCCAGCCCTAGGCGGGAGGGGTGCCCGGCCGCGGGCTGAGCCGACGCCCCCCCCCCCCCCCCCGGTGCCGGGTCGGGGCCCGGGGGGCGGGGCTAAAAGGAGGGGGGAGGGGGGGGGGGGGGCAACTAGCTGTGAGGTACTTGTCATCCTCGTCGACGTCGAGTTCCAGGCCCAGGTCGAGGTCGCCAGCCTGGGGCTCGGGACCCTCGCCCTCCCCCGGCGGGTCCCCTAGGGGCGCCGCCTCCACAGGGAACAACGCCTGCTGGGCCCTGAGGAGGCCGGGCGGCGCCGCGCCCGCCGGGAACGCTAGCAGGGGTTGGTCCCCGAGCGACTGGAGGGTAAAGCCTGGGAACAGTGCCCGGATGGTTGTGGGCGGGGCCAGGACCACCTCCGGGGTGGTACCCCGCCGGGATGGCGGGGTGCCTACACCGAGGACCACGTCAGGGCACGCCCCGCGTTCCCCTGGGTCCAGCACGGACACGGGGACAGCACGGCCCACTAGCTCAGGGCGCGGCCCTGCCACCGCGCACGCGGACTCAGCCATGGCGTAGCGTAGCGGGGTGCCCGCGTCTGCGAGGGGGCGGGACAGGCCCACCGGCCACCCACTCCCGCCGGCGCGCATCAGGGACCACCGGGCGGGCGGCGGAAGCAGCAGGCTGTCCGCCACTGCACGTAGGTACCCCGCCATCAGGGCAGCACGCTCGCGGGCAGGCCAGGGCTATGGGGCCCGGGCCCTCATGAGCCCGGAACACGTGATGGCCATGTCCTAGGCGGCGCTCTCGGACTTTACGACCACGTCCTCGTCGTGCGCGAGCCTCCAATGCGTGATGCGGCCTAAGTTGTCATAGACTGTGGCACCCGGGGAGTTCACGCCAGCATATGGCATAAACCTTGGGCCGAAGCAGGGCGCAGATGGCCCGGAAACCGGTCAAGGGCGCTGCGAGCTCCCCACCCCTTGAAGGACTGCGAGCGGTACTCGCAGTGAAACTTCGCGTGTGCCGAGGTGTGGGTCGAGGGCGCCATGCGCACCCAGGCCGCTAACCTGAGGCTCTCCGTCGGCACTTCCCTGTCGGCCAAGAGCTGGGCCCAGGCCTGCAGAGCCTAGTCGTCCCTTGGAGGGCCCCGGACGAAGGTTACGGAAGGGGCCGCCAACTAGGCGTAGAGGCGGTCCATCTCCCACGGGACCGCCGTCACCAGGCGGTGCGATGAGAACAGCTGGGCCGTCCCATCTAGTGCGCTCGGGAGCGGGTACGTGCCCTCACGTGCCATGCCGAGGCCCACCGCGGCCAGGTCGTGGGCGCGTGCCTGGAGGTCGGATAGGAGGCTGGACCACTGGGTGTTGTGCTGCGCTGGCACATACAGGTCGGGCTGGCCGCGCCCCAGGGCTTCGGCGAAGGCGACCCGTACTCTGTCCACCCAGGGGTACCCGGAGGGGACGCCCCAGGCGGGGGCGCTCGTAGTGGGGTTTCAGTAGGGGGGGCTTTACACTCTCGCCTACCTCCCGCGTTGGACTGTTGCCCGCTAGGCAGTCCCTGGTGCTCAGCAGAGCGCGTAGTGTTTGAAGCCCCCGTCACCGCCGAGGGTGGCGGAGGTGCAGTCTGCCCCCACGTACAAGAGCGCCGCGGAGGCGACTCCCGGCGTCTCGGCGAGGCGCCACGCTTCCAGCTTGCCCGCCCATTCAGCGGCCCAGCGGCTGGCAGCCGGCGTCAGGAACCCGGAGGCAGCGGTCGCGAGGACCCCCACGGCGTCCGCTACAAGCGCGCCCCATCCGAGGGTGTTGCCGTGAGGCGTGACCTCCATCGCCCCATCTGCGGCCAGGAGCACCCCTCCGGACTCGTACCGTCGGTACACTCGGGTGTCCACGGCTGTTGGCTGCGCCGTTGCAGCTAGGAGAACGTGCACCTCCCGGTGGGTCTCCGCCATGGTGTGGAGCAGGTTCTCTTGGTCCGGGCTATCCAGGCCTTTCCAGTGGTTTGGGTGGCGGAGGGCGCGGACGTTTTCGCGAACGAGCACGGTGCGCGAATCCATGGCCGTGAGATACCCCTGAACGTGCCGGAGGCGCATCCGGCTGTACAGGTGGGGGAAGCCGAACCCCTTGCCGGCGACGGGCATCCACAGGAGGGCCCTGGGCACATTCCGCGGCACGTGCAGCGCCCCAGTCAGGACCCTGTCCACTGCCCTCTGCGTGCGGCGAAGGCGCGTCAGGCATCGTGGCACGGCCTCGTAGACATGGTCCAAGGCCGATGCTACGTACGCGAGGACGATATGAAGGACGAGCACATAGGCATGGCGCAGGCGGTAGAGCGCGCTATCGATCTTTGGCAGGCTCGCCTCCGCTTTAGCAATCTGCAGGCCCGGGTGCTCGCCCATCACCAGGGGTATGCCGGTGAGCATGAAGCCCCTTGACTGCAGCGGGAGCGGGCCCTTGGTCGTGGGCAGAGTCCCTGCGGCATAGTGCAGCCGGCGGCTGCGTAGGACGAGGTGGTACACCTGTAGCTTTCCCACCTGCACCGAGCCTGCAGGCGGCCGCGCACGTGACCGCGCAGATGCCCATCATCAAGGCTAGGCCCCACTCCGTGAGGGCAAAGTGGCGGCCGTCGTCGCTGAAGGCGACCTCGGGGAGGAAGCCGTGGGGGGCGGCCGGTTGCCGCGGGACGTAAGACGCCGGGTCCGGTGCGCCAGGCCGCCGGTCCTCGGGGTGGAGGCCTTCGTGGACCGCGTGGCGGAGGTACTCCGTCCGTGTCTCCGAGACCTTGCAGAAGTACCCCACGCCCTGGCTGTCGCCGTGCCTCCCAGGCCGTATGGGGAGGCTACCTACACGTCGACCCCATCGTAGAAGTGCTGAAGCCAGGGCAATAGAGACTCCTCGGGGGCCTTGTGATCCCACGCTCCAGCCGCGTCGCAGTCGGGGTTGCAAAAGGCATTCACCTCATCGCAGTCGTCCGACCAGACCTCCCCGTGCCGGATGGCCCAGCCGGCCAACAGCCAGCAGCAGGCTAGGGCAAGCGATTGGCCTGTCAATTGCCGCCAATAGGCGAAGTGCTCCGGGGGCACAGCACGCCTGAGCTCCCGGCGGGTGACCCGGCGATCTTGTAGGACGCCAGCCTCGGGCCCCCGGAGGTAGGGTTCCCGCATGACGGGCCTGCTGTTGCGCACCAGCCACGCCGGGAGCTTCTTGGCGAAGCAGAGGTGGAGGACCGCTGAGAGCATTCGGCTGGGGGTCCCTGACGCGAGGGCCTCCAGGACACCCACTAGCACCCGGAGGCCGAAGCCTGGCAGGGCAGATACTAGGGGCCGCGGCAGCTCGACGAGGGATGTGGCCGGGGACCCCTTTTTCACGGCGTGCTCCATGTCGTGGTACGTCGGTGGGGCTCCCGCGATCGGCGGTTCCGCTGGCCGGGGCAGCGCCGCGCGCATTCGCGAGATGAAGTCCGGGTCGTCTGTGGGGTCACCCGGATGCACGGGGACCTAGAGGCGCGAAAGGTCCAGGGGGAGGCCCGCGTGGCCGTAGTGCAGTTCCTGCGCCTGGCGGAGTAGCTCCTCCTGGAAGGCCTCCGGCGTGCCCGGGAAGCGGACACCGTCGGGGCTGACCTCGGTGAGGAGGCGGAATTTGGGCGGCTCGAGGCGCAATGCCCGCCCTGTCTGGGATGTCAGGGCCACCCCAGCCAGTTTGGCTTTCTCCACGCAGGAGCGCCCCATACGCCGCGTCTTGGTGTTCCCGCCACTAGGCCTGGACCGCGTCTGCCGTCGCCGATCCGGCGCCTGCGTCTAGTTCGTGGGTTGCCCGCAGGACGTCACGGTCTGGGGGGCACCAGGAGTCCTTTTGGGAGGGCACCAGGCCCTCCACGGCGGCCCACACCGCTTGGACCGTCCCATCTGGGGTCAGGCGGGCGTGGGCCCACCACCACACGGCCAATGAGGCCGCTGCCGCCGCGGGCGCTTGCTACTCCGGCCTGAGTTGGGACCAGCGAAAGCGGCGGCAGGATAGGTCCGCTGCTGCGAAGACGCGCTCCGCGAACCCCAAGTCGCTTTGCACCATCCGGTGGGTGGTGAGACCGGGCAGCAGGCCCTTTTCTGCCCCCATGCACGGGGTCTCCGGGCCCACGAGGACCCAGTCCAGCTCGCGCTCCGAGGGGGGGACCACTTGCCAGACTACGTTCGTCGGGTCGCCCGGCCTGTACAAAGCCCGGAACCTGGCTAGCGGGCCTTTCGTGCCCACGGCCTTGGGAAGCCACCCTCCTCCGCGCGTGCCCTGGGCCTTGTTAACAACGTTTTCGGCCACAATCTTGACACTGGCCCCCGCCGTGCGCAGGAAGGCGGAGGCGTCGCCGACGACGGCCCCGCGCCGATCGGTGGGCAGGGCCGGCGGTAGGTGCATGTTGATGGTTGCCAGGATTGTGCCCCTGGCTGGCTCTACACGTACGCAAAGGCTTTGCTCTCGGCGCACTGTCTTGTCTCCTGCCGTTATCATATCCTCATTCTTTGTAATGTTACTTCTTCCTTCCTCTTGCCTGTGCTGTGTTTGGGATGCACCAAATACACCAATTGCCAATCTTTACCAAATATAGATGGTGCACTTTCTGGCTGGCTGCACATGATGTTTTGTGCCATGCATGCTGCTTATAATGTCAAGGACAAGACCAAGCCCGGTCATACATGGCTGCTGTGTTATGCATTTGCCCCTGAAGCTGTTGTTTGTGAGGTGCTCCAAAGATTTTTGTGGACCCATAACGCAAGGGTCATGTAGCCATTTCCCCCCCCAGTGCTTTGTGTACCACAACCAGTCCACAGGTCAGGTTGTCATAGCCCCAGTCGTTGGGGAGTCCAGCTGCTACTAGCCGCCAATATTTCTAGACCAGCCTGGGCTGCAAAGGAAAATGGCTATCCAAGTGCCATGCATGACGGCCCATTTGTACAAGCAACTCCTGGCCCGGACACCCGCTCGTTAGTATAGGCAACTCGGGTAGGACCTCAGGGCTGAGCCACCCAGCCGGATTGCCAACGACATGCTAGGCTCTTCAGCTGGCCGAACAACGGCCTATTTATACACGCAAACCTAGGCCTGGATACCAGCCTGTTTGTATAGTAACAAGGGTTGTGCCCTCTGCAAGAGAAGGAGCAGGATGAACGCGAAGTACCAAATCAAGGACTTCCCTTCAGGTCCTCCCAGGCGATGGACTGAAATAATAGTGCTACTTGTGTTGCATATCAAACAACTCCTACCATCTCGGAATAAGGCACAATAGGCGGCGCTGGTAGCTTTGGATGCAAAGAGGCTTGCCCGTTGCCCAGTTTGTGAAAGAAATTGGTTGCCTCCAAACCTTTCGCTAACCACAATAGTTCGCGTGTCACTTATCCCTTTTGGCATCCCGTGATTTGGCCACACCACAAGGGCTCCGCGAACTGTTTTTTTGTGGGAGGAGTGGTCATCCAAGTTGAAAAAAGATACAATACGCAAAAGAAGGTGCGTCATCTCCCAAAGGGTGACAAGGGCTTTGAGGAGGTCGAAAACCATTGCAATGTGGAAAAATGTATTCTCACGCAGAACACAAAAAATCCCGTGTGAGTAGAGAGGACGCATGACGTTTTTTTTTTGGAAAAGGCAGCATGCCGGTCAGACCTAGTTAATAAAAAAAAGTATTGTTTTGGAACATGAGGCCCTGTAGTGAAGTGCAACAGTGCAAAGTTGGGGTATCACATGCAATTGCACCTTCAATCCATCAACCACTCACCCCCTCAACCGCTCTACTGCTCCACCGCTTCCCCCTCAACACCTCATCCTCGCACCTCTGTAACCTCTCCCCCCAACCCTTGAACCACGAACACCTTCAACCCCTCAACCCCTCAACACATCAACCTGTCATCCCCTCAACCCCCTTCCAAGCATGCTCCAAATTGAGTGCTGGAATTGCAGCCGTCTGTTGCTCGGTCAACAGACTGAAAACACCAAATTGCATCTTACAAGGGATTGCTGGTGCTGAAAGCGCATATGAAATCCCCTAGGATGGGTGGCTGTGAAGAACAGTTTTGTTGATCCTCACACTTCATTGGATGGACTTCACTGTCAAGAATCCACCTCTTCTCAGTGCCATTTTGAGGGTTCTCTTAGCTTTTTTTTTTTGCCCCAAAAAGGACATTGCAAGCATTCCAACTGGCCCTCAGCGCTGCAAATGCACTGGACGCACATTCTATTTTGCAGCCCACAATTTTCGATGCAGATAACACCAAATACCCAAGTTTGGGAGGAGGTGCGGAAGAGAATATGTCCAAATTTGTCTATCCCAATCTTAATAAGTGGCTTCAGGATTTCAAGGATCAATTCGGTCCGTACCAAACACTCCATGCTAGATTCTGTGGGGAGGGGCAGAGTCCGTTAACACAGTGTATTTGTGGCTGTCCAAACCAGATTCCCTTTGCTGCGCTCGCCCACGGTGCCTGAGGCAAGCCTCGTGGGTAGGGGTCCGTCCCATTAGCCTCACAAGTGCCCAAATGTCATTGAAGATCAGGTTGCAAGCATCCCCGTACTCCAAAGGAGTGGCATCTAACTGCTAGGTTCAGCCCCCCTCCCCTCCCTTGGCTTGAATGGTACTTGAACCTCAGCATTTCGATTTTCTTGGTGCACACTCTGACCCCATCGTGTGAGACGTTTCAAAGTGAGAGGCACTGCACCTCTCATGTAGAACCTAAATCCGACGGGTTTGTAAGGCACATTGCACCATCACAACAGGGCATCCCTCACAAAAAGATCGCAAACAAATCACAAAATCTGCACAAAAAGGAAGAATGTTTACCTGGCATGTGCCCCTTTGCCTGGCATGTGCCCAGCACACTGCATTTGGGCAGGTGGCCTAGATTGTAATCTCAGATCTACCCCACCCCCGGAAAAGCCATCACTGCACAGCACACAACACAACACCAAACCGAAAAAAAGGGGCTTTACCATGTGCGACGTGCCCAGCAGAAATGATTGTCTGCACAGGGCAATAATGTTGCCCTACCTCCAATATTGGGTTGTATACTTGGCATGTTTCAAAGCTCGACTAGAAATGTTGCTAGCAGCATAGCCATGGTTAGCAGAATTTCCCTACCTTCCTTATGTGTCTCGCTGCAATATGTGAATATGCGGCACAAAATGGACTTCTTGTGCACTACTGCCGCGACTCCTTATACAATAATGCAAGTCGCAAGTTCCTACATTTCTGAATTTTGATGACAATGCATCGGAGGAGATATTCCAACCAGGCAACCCATCCGGTGCAGATTCATCCTATGCATATTCATTGTATAGCCTATCCTCCAGTTCATCAAGTGCATCATCAAGCTTGGAGAATGAGGCTGAAATGGGAGGCATTTTTGCAAAATGTGTCAAGAAGAACGTTTAAAACACTGTTCACAATGTTTTTTTTTGGGCCACATCACTGACCTAATCTAGTGCTTCATCTTATGTCTCCGGGAGGACGGACTGAGGACTGTGAGGGCACCCTACTTTGGTCAGCCTGCATTTTGTCGTCATAATTTCGTCATTGGGGGGGTGACCCCTCCCACCCCAGCTATATCCATCCTTGGCTAGGTGCACTTGGCACTCACACCGTGCACACAAACACAAAATTCGCATTTAGCTTCATATGATTTCAGCATTTTAGACATCTACTTTTTGTACAATTTGTTGTAAGGGTTCGAATGGGACTGAACCCAAATTCCATATTGTTTGATGTGCCAATTCCACCTGAGACTCCGACTTCTTACCATAAGAGAGGTGACAAATTTACCCAAAAAATAAATTTTTCCACTTTTGCCTGCCACTGCTGATTTTGTCCCCAGCTCCAAAGTGGTGGGGACCCCCCCCCCCCCCCCCAAGTGGCAGGGGTTATGTAACCACTTGGCCCACTTGTGGGCCACTTCTGATTTTGTCCCCCGCTTCGAAGCGTTGGGGACCCCAAGGCGGCAGGGGTTATGTAGCCACCCGGCCCAATTGCGGGTCACTTCTGATTTTGTCCCCCGCCCCGCCCCGCCTCGCCGCATTGTCAGGGGCATATTGCAAGTGCCACAGGGTAGATTGTGGTTGCTGCGTGAAATGGTTGAAGCTACTCTATACTTTAGTGTTCCAAGCTGGCCTCCACCCCGAGGACCCTAGCACTGCATTGGAAGGCGGCTCGGCTGTACGATGAACCCAAATCTGTGGACCCCGTTGACACATGCTTTTCTTGTGATGGCACACCTCACATAGCCTGCCATGAATGTAAGGTTCTTCATTGTGCCTTGCATGCGTCTATCCTGTGTCAATCGGAGATTTCTGTTGGATTGCGCCAATTCTGGGCGGCCAACCTTGCTATTGCTGCTGTTGCTTCTGCTGTTGTTGCTGCCTTTGCTATTAACACCCGTCTCGGTGTGTGGATCTGTCGCAAGTGGTATGCGGTGCCTCCTCAATACCCCCAAAAGGCTGATGGTCAACTGAGAAATGACCAAGCATTTTGCACTTAGCTGGAAGGGGAGTTGAAAACGGCTCTGTTTGGGATGTGCACCAATAATCCCATAGTGCAGGCAAACCGCACCATGCAAAAACCAAGGCCGACTTGATTTTCAAGCGTGTGTTTTGTAACTATTTGTAAGTAGTTGGCACAGATGTTGGCCATGGCCTTGTTAGGACTCTTTTCTTGAGCCTGATTTTGTTTCTAGTTCGTGTTCCCAATTATATTTTGTTATGTTGGCCGAGTGCCAACTAATTGGTGTGCATGATGGTTTGGCCTGGGTGGGGCGCCACTAACACAAGTGGCCAGGGAGCGACCCGGGGGCCTTTTGCCCTTAAACAAAAGTACCACCTACCGTCGAAGTGTTCACTACCTTGTTTAAAACGACAGTGGGGGGGGGGGACTAAGTAGAAATGAGGTAAAACTTAGTAAACAAAATTTTTCAAAAAATTTTTTAAAAATTTTCTACTCAGTTTTACCTCGTTTCTACTAAGTTTTACCAAATTTTACTAAGGTTTTTCCTTGTTTGGTACTAAGGTTTACCAAATACCCATCTAAGGAGGGGAAATTTGTGGCAGACAAGCGCCCTTTGGGGCTCCCCATCCTTCCTTATGGCAGTAGCGGCCCCAGCTCCTAGTGCAGCCAGAAAGCATTGTGCTACATCACTTGCCTCCCATGGCAATGTGGGGCTCACAACTTCTTGCTATTTGTCGAAGGTCCTCCTTGACTTCAGTCCTGCCCAAAGCCTACGGCAAGGCATGGGGTTTTTTCTTTGGTCAACTGGCCTTTGCCATCATTGTATGCTTATAAACTTTTAAATGTGGCCTTGGAGCAAGTTGTTGGCGTAATTACGAAAGAATGTTGCAAGGCAGCCATTAATGTGTATGCTACACATGTCTTCCTAGCCACCACCATGTGTGTTGGTTGTGAACGCCTCACACTACAGGCCATGCTCTACTGCCACATAGTCCTTGCTGGGCATTGGGTGTGGCCGGTGATTGATGATGGCGTGCTGATTGCACCAGTGGTGATTGCACTAATGCTGATTGTGTTAGTGCCAATGCCTCTCAATGCCACAGCCAGCCCCAAAACCACCGCCATCTCTGGCCATTCCCGGCAAGGGTGACATATATCTATTGACACGGCCACCCACCAACCACCACAATCACACAAAGCACGTTGGGTTGGCTGCATAGCGTGAAGGGAGGACATTTGCCTGTATGTGTGGCATGACCCAGCCCCTTGTTCCCACTACAGCTGGCTGACAAACATGTTATCTTGCTTTCTTGACCACAAAAACCACCGTCAGATGGGGTTGCCCTCCTTGGACGAGGCCATGCCGTTGCAAAGCGGTAAGGGGTAACAGAGAGGCATGTGCACTTAGGGAAAGCACATATTTCGCCACCAGCCAACAGCATGCTTGGGGTGGTATTTATCTGTAGTAATTCCGCGCTGGATTGGGGTGGGGGTTTCACGGGTGTTGGGATGCAAACACCACGTTCATTAACAATCACACAACCAATCGATGGTCAGCTCAGAGTGCGACGCTTGAAGCACCAGGACACGTGGCAGAGGGAGTTGTCAGAGCGCCTCTGGCACCTTATTCCAAGGGGGTTTCAGCAACAGGGACATGGAGGGCTGGGTGTTGACATGGCGCTTGGTTTTTTGGAAGGTGGGTTTGTTGGTGGATTCATGACTATGTGTGTGGTGCCTTTCGGACCCATAGCAAGTGCTCTGCTTGCCAAATGCCGAATACCACAGTCAGCCGCCCTCCACCAGTTCCAGCATTTGTACTGGTAATGTTCCACATCACTGAAATAAAAAGCACAGGGCTGCATTGCTGCTCAGACAATATGACAATGATATGGCCTGCTGTACGCCAAGGTCTGTGTTCTACGGGCCATACTGTCTCATCAGCAAAGCGTCCCACAGAAATCCGGCTTACACAAAGGCCGTAGTGTGTGAGTGGGTACACTGCACAGTATAGTGCAGCCCATGGATTATGTGGGTTTGGTACACCAGCCGGGTACTGCACCAAAGTGGTTGCTGTTGTTGTTGGGTGCGATTGTGTGGACTGTGTTGGACCCCTGCACAATTTCACAGGTGATGCAGAATGTACATCAGGTGATGGAGGCCAAAGAGGCCGTGGACGCTCTGCATGAAATTAGTGGTCTCCTGGACACAGGGCTCGATCGCAAGGCTCTGGCCCTCATTGTGGCTCTGTGTGAACATGGTGTAAATCCTGAGGCTCTGGCTGCCGTCATCCGTGAGTGTCAGAAGGCCCGGCCTCCCGATCGCTAGTGAGCTTTTCAGCACACGGCCCAGCCTTGTTGAGGACCCAGCCTTGTGAGGAGCATCAGTACACTCAGACATTTTGGCTAGGCTTCCGTCTGACTGAGTCACAGATCCGATGGTGGTGGATCCTATTCGCGCATCTGATTCGCGGAAAGTGGGAAACAAGGGGTGGAGTCTCGGCCTGTGCGAAAAATGGGGGGGTCTCCTGCTCCTTGGGATTGTCTTTAGTCCTGCTTGAACCGTTCCTGTCCAGCTGCCACTAAAGATTCTTATCCCATCGTGTAACCTCCAGAATTTACCCTTCAAACCACGTTCCAACAGTGGCCACTTCTTCTAAGATCCCCCTTCAGCGCCGCTCCCATTCATGTGCAGGTCTGGGTTAATGTAACTGAGTCACACAGCGTTTCTGTGAAGCCCTGTCACCCAAGGCGAATTTCCGGCGCCAGCAGCAGAACATACCTGTGGCAGATACTGTTGTGGAAGCCCCAGCACAAACCACAGGGTACGTCCCTGCGCTTTTTTTCAGCATGTAGAACGGCTGTGGCATCAGCCATGTGTGGCAGATCTGAGGCTTGGCACAATGCGGGTGCGCTGTGCTGGGGGGGAGGGGCAGGGGTCCGCCCGGACCTGCTTGTGAAGAGGGACTTCCTTTTCTCGTCCTGAAAACTGTTGATGCACTGCCATTTTGGTGCACTGCAAGCAAAGCTGCTGTCTAGAATGAACTTGGTGGTGGGCGGCGAAGCGGGGGCCGAAGGAGATGCGTTGTGGCTCCCCCTGAAGGGCGTGGAAAACAGCATCCTCTAGGAGCCCAATGTGGTCCTCCACCACCGAGCAGAACCCGGGAAGGTCTGCACATTCAGCACGATGGCCCGTGTGGCCTGGGTCAGCACTTGCAATGCGCTTGGGCAGCCAGGGTCTTACTCTACATCTCTGAAGAGTTAAAATGGGAGATTATATGGGCTTCTCGTTGTATCTTAACCTGTTTATCCACTGATTCGGTGCCACATGCACTTTGTGTCACTGTGACACACTCCAAAATCAAAAAAAATGTGCAGACCAAATGGCGCCTTGTTGTGAATGCACCAGCATAATGCAACCGAGTTGACTGCCCTATTTGTATTCAATTTAGAGATATATGTTTAGAGATAGCCTCCAATACTACCAGCAGTAGTAGGGGAGAGTCCACTGCTCTTAGCTCTTGAGCGGCGGTGTCGTGCAGAGCAGCGCCATCTTTAGAAATATCTTTTCTTCTGATTTTTTATTGCCCTTTCACCCTGCCCTGGAAAACAACCCCAGTCACCCTCCCATCGACAGAGGTCACCCTCAACGGCTGTTTTTCGCTCTGGCTGTAGCTGCCCTGGGGCAGAGCATCTTTCTCGTTTCTAGCCCAACAACAGATGGACAGATGAGAGAAGGCAAGTGCAAGACACTGACATGATTTTACTCACAATTCAGAGAATGAATATGCATGCATTTCGACGTGCCCGCCTTAAGGGTCCTGCAGCTATTTGCCCGATGCCCGCCTGCGGAAGCACAGGCAATGAGCAATGAGTGGGCCCTTAGCTGCAAATTGTAAAGGCACATAGGGCATGAGTAACACCTTGTCTAAGCAACCCTCGGTGTTGGGACCTGCACCACCAATCTTACAGGGATCAGTCCCCATGCTCAGTGAACCTTTCGAGTGGTTCCCTAATGTCATTGACGGAGACGCCCTGCACCCGCAAGGGCGTGGCTCATAGAAGCTTGTCTCCTGGTGCTCGTCTTCAGGGACCTACTTTGTTGCACCGTATCTCCTAATCTCGAAGTAATCTGTTCTGCCTTATGTTCTTTGCATATGCTTTGCACCATGCGCAGATGCTTTTGGAGGATCGCCCCCCCCAGCTCCTCATTTTGCTTCGAACTCAGAGCTTTTATCGAATTTTTCAATTTTGGACCCCTGTTTGTATGGGCAGTGGGTCTTTTGGGCGCCCAGTGGCACTTGAAAATTTTCGACAATTTTACTTTTTCCAAAACGCTTCTGTGGACTCTGGGATGGGTTTGGGTCACCATTTGGTAACAATGTGGGTACTCTAGCATCCATGGGGCCCCAGGTAGTGGGTGCTATACCCATGTGGCCAAGGCCAGTCCCCCCCTGAAACCCCTGAAATTGCCCTTTCACGTTGATCAGTGACTCCTGGAAATTGTCGAAAATTTGGTTTTTTCCCAATTCCTCTCTTTGCGCTGTGCAATGGGTCTGGCTGATCAATTGGTAACAATTGGTAACATATGGGTACTCCAGCATCCATGACGACCCACATAGTAGCAGCTAGACCAATGCCCCCCCCCCCCTCCCCCAAAAACCCCTCAAGTTGATGTTTCGGGCACTTGAAACTTTTCCAACAAATTTTGAACAAATAATTTTGTTCCACGAAAAACTCTCTCTTGCACAAAATATTTCTCGCACAAAAACTTGTTTTTTGACCAAAAACCTTTTACAATTAAAAACTGTTTTCCAACAGGCAAAATTTCAAACTATGGTTCGCCATCAGCAAATTCAACTCTGACCCATCCACACACCCCTACACTGCCTGCATGTTCTCTCTCCACATGTCTCCCCCATATTGATCAATCTAAGTGTTATGTTACATTGAACACATTGACTTTTGTTTCCGTCCCACAACTCGGCCATGCGCCCAACGAAATTTGGACCAGGAGCGCCAAATGTATAGTGAGGCCATTCCAACGGAGCAGGGTCCTCGACGGGACAGGATATGCCACTAAGGTGGCGGGGCCAAGAAGGCTAAGGAGGGACACACTCTCTCATTCAAGGAGTACGCTAGTTCACGCCTGCGTGGCCATGGTGTTTGGCATCATTCATGTGACTTCATCAAAATGCGAATGGTGCTTAGATCGGTTGTATTGGAATGGGGAGACCGCAAGGATGCTTGGGTGGACGACATGATCAAGGCTTACAACCTAAAAGTTTCTGCGATGGAGCTTATTGGATACATTGCTTTATAATGTTTGTTGGAGAACCCTACATTTGGTGTAGCGTCCACCCAATATTGCTGGAATAGTCGCAGTCCCGAACAAGGTGGAGAGCCCAGAACGCAAGGCGGAGGTATCGGGGGAAGACAACACTAGGGCGGGCCGCAAGGTGCTATCACTTTGAAGGAGCTACAAGGAGCTCGACAAATTAGCAAATGCGCATAAGCCTCAGTGAGTATGCAATCTTATCTTGTTCTTTCGGGTAGTGTCTGAGGGTAGAAGAGTGGACAGAGACATCCTAGAATGTATTGGGTGTAGCAAGAGCCGATGTTCCCGTTGGAAGAGGAGCAATCGTCCGAGCGTTGGGATGTTTTGAAGTACTTCGAGTGTGTCGCAGCAATGATGGAGGGGTTTGAGCCGGACCGCCACCTCGTCGATGATCAAGAATTATATTAAAGGCTTTTGAAGTTGTTCTCTACGGTTGGCTCACACAAGGCCGGGTGTTCCGTGCACTTGAGGAGGGTGTCAGGAAGCCTCAGAACTATTGGAGAACTTTGGGGACACACCAATGCCCGTGGCAAAAACCCGTCGGCGTTTGGCTGGTTTGTCCTCGTGTTTTGTCTTCGAAATTAGCCGCTGCACATGGATTCCTCAGAACAATGATGCAGTGTATTCATGTATTGTAACGTAATGTATGTATGCAATGTCGATCCCCCTTGCTAATCCGGGGGAGTGGGCAAGGAGATTGTCACGTACCTTCCTCAAATGGTGATGCTTGAAGCCACCCTGCTTTGTGTTGATGAACCCATGGATTGCGCCCTTGCCGTGTGGAGCAATTGTTTTTGCTCTTTGAAAACCCTTGCAACATTCGTGGATGCTTTCCACGTTGACATACAAGGTAGTGTTTCTAGTTTTCACCGTTTGCCTTTTGGGTGGAATCATAGCCCCGCGGGAAGTAGCGCTAACCCTTGTTTTAGTCTTGTTTGGCTTGATTTTTAATCATCAGATACGGCAGTGCTTGGGTCGTCAGCCAAGCCGTGACCTTGGCGTCGTACTTACGTGTTGTAGGTGCTTCCGCAGCCCTAGAAGTACACTCTAGGCAGCCAAGGGAGTTGCTTGAATTGCAAAATTTTCTAGAGTGGCAACATTGCCACGGCAAAGGACAATTTTTGGCAGGCAGACAAACTTTGTACACGTAAGAGGTGGCTGTGACTTTGGCAAGGTTGTTGTGGTGTGTGCGCCTGGGGTGGGGGTCTTTGCCTTTCATGGACCCGATACGGGCACACATATTATGGCAGCCACAATGGTTGCACAACACACCCATGCGTCTTCTGCACTCTTTGGCAGGTTTGTTGCCCTGGGGATTGGTGCAATGACAGCCTCCCTAGGTCCTCGCCGGACGCCAACCCATGCAGCCCGCCGATCCCCACGGAGGCGCAAATCAATTCCACTAGAAGGTTTCACTGGGTGGCAATCTCTTGGGAACCAGCACAATCGGCGACCAGCACGGGTAGCTGTAAACAAGCGCCGTGGGAAGCCCGGCCCACCCACCCGCGACAAGACCCGGCGGCAAAGGGGTAGTTAGTGTCAGTCACCCCCATATCACATGCCCGAAGCCATCGATACAAGTGTTCTTTTTTGTGTTTTTAATAGAAGAGGCATGGATATAGTTGAATTGAATTATATCTTATTGTTTTAGTGAAAATAATGAGCACAATGGACAAAAAGGAATGCATAATTCGTAGCTCCTGTTCATTGTGATACAGATTGTGTTACATCATACTTTTGTTCCATACACTGATTTTAGTACCAATTATGTTCTTCCGCACATAAAAAAATGGACGGAAATTGGAAAAGAGCAACCAACGTCACCACATGCTACTACACCTGCCCAAAACAATAGTTTTTGTGTTTGTGTGATCCATCATTAGAACAATACAAACTAGGGAAGCATGATATATCTTGCAGCAAAATTTTACCCATTTGCCGATGAAACAACAAATGCAACTGGAAAAACATAACAAAACGAAAACATAAAACAATCCATGGCATTAGGTTTGTGACTAGGCTTGGGAAGGACTCGCTATGCTCCTCCTTCCCAACCCTAGAAACGCATCAAGTACCTCAAAAACCGCTACAATCTTTGATGTAACTTTGAAACCACCTACGCAAAAAATTTGGGCGTTTCTTCTGCCACAGCACGCAAAGAACAAAAGTTACGTGCAACGCAGGTGGGTACAACACATACGTCATGTATGTTCCATTGCTTGAGGCTTGGGGATGGGACATTGCTGGTGGTAGAAAGGTATACGTTTTCTTGGCACGGTTTTGTTCACAATTGACAGCTACAAAAATTGACCCCGAACCGATTTTTTCCAAGAATAGCGAGTGCCCGTTTCTTCTTGACTCCAACAATTGTTCAAGCCCTTACTCCAATGCTTCTATTGGTTTCCTTTTCGTGCCTAACGGAACCATCGGTTCGTTGGACGGTGGTTCATTCCTAGGCCCATGGTTTTCGGTGGCTGACTGCTAGCAACACACGTGCAAAACCCCCAACTTACAAAATACCTTGAGTATAGCACTTGACGAATCAAACTACCACCCGTCCTGAACTTTGTTGGTCTATTCGATACAACCATACCCGCTTTGGTTCGTGAAGAATTCATACCTGATCATAGCAATGCTTCGTTAAACAGTCACGGCAAAAATTCTCAAAACGGTCGCTGACTGTAGCACCAAAAAATGTACGCTTTGGCGTAATTTTTGCGCCGAATATTTGGAGCTGCCAAATGCCACCCCGCGGTCATTCTCTTCAACATCTGTCAACGATCGTAATGAGCTAGAGCTATTTTCGACGCCTAATTCCGCGACATGTCCAAATGCCGCCCAAAATACGCGACCGCGCAACTTGAAAAAACTGCCGAATGTCAAACCTCCAACGCATAAAACGGTTGCTTTTTCTAACCTCGCAGACCCAAATACCAACCCAACACGTACTACACACCACAAAGTACCTAGTTAACGACTGTTTGATGCAAGGTGTATCCGGGGCTCCTCGCAGTACCACTTGGGGGGAGACCCATGATAGCTGGAAAACGCACCCCATTTTTAGCGGTGACAGCATGCTCCAAAACCCTCCACTTGACGGCCCCCGTTCTATGACCATACGAACGCACGCTCAAAGCCACATAGTACAGATCAAAGGGCAACAGTAGGGCTTCGATTTGGTCGGGGGCAGCCGTGTAACTCAAGGTTGTATTCGCATAGCGCCAAATTCCGTACCGACCACGATCGGAAAAATGCGATTTTTCGCCAAAATCGGTCTCACTCAAACAGCCGTATCTTGGCGCCACCGGGTCGTTTGGAGCTACATTTTGTTTTCGCGACCCCGGGAGCTGTCCGGAGATGATGACGCTTGTTTCAGGGCCAGATGACATAAAGGTGCTGCGCTATTCTTGTCGCCAGATGACCCGCGTTCCGAAAATTGACGTTTTTTCACAACTTGAACCCTTCGCCAAACTACGAAATCAAATCCGCTTTTCGAAATTTCGAATGCTATATGGATCGTTTTTCGATGCTGTTCACAAAAATGGAGTCCTAATCGGATTTCGCGAAATTTCATTTTTCGCGATTTTTTAAACGGATCTCCGGATTTTGACCCAGAAAAAAGAAGCCCGTAAATAACACTGTAGGGCCCGACTTGCCATCGAAAAGTATGCTTCCGGTTCGTCCGAAACCTCGTCCGTAGTTAGCTGTAACGTAGCCATAATCCGGCGGGATAATCATTGGGGTGAGCTTTACAACTGAGCGTCGCTGGCGGCCGCGTGGCCCCTCCCCTGCGGCTGGACAGCGTTCGGCTGGGCCATACGGCCCAGGGGCAACAAGTCGCCTAAAAATGCAGTTTTGCACCCAAAGCTACAAAGTGTCTTTCCCGCATGCATGATTTATTAAGACGAAAACGTTATCCCCAAATTTTCCTCGGTGTTATTGCTTTTTCGCGTCTATTTTTGTCGCATTTATTCCACGCACCTACGCCTCTCCGCCGGGCTTGAGCGGTGTGACCCGGCCCCACAACCTCAACGTCTGCACGGGGAGATCAAGTACATCAACTGTTGTGCACGTGAGCACGCACACGCATCGTGCAAAACGAATGGAACCAAAGCGTGAAGCCTGTATGAAGCAATTAGCAGAGACACATTGTAGCGACGCACTGTAGTAAAGCCTCAGAGTAGCCAAGGAAAGCTGCAACTTCATGATCGGCTACAAGACCTTTCCGGGCATGAGCAACCACTAAGCCTGGCCAATGCAATTATTATCATCTATCGTCCTTTGCTGTGTGAAAGTGGATGGTTGCGGGACGGGCACTACGAGTGCCACCTTGCGGCAAGGAAGCCGGCAACTTCATGATTGGCTACAAGACCTATCCGGCCATGAGCAACCCCTCATTCAGCTTTGCCACAACAGCTATTATTATGCGTTGCCCTTTGGTGTGCGAAAGTGGATGGTTGCGGGATGGGCACCACGAGTGCCCCGCTGCCCCAGCCCCACACAATACCGCGGTCGCAGAACGCTTAGTACTATATACCCTTCGTGAACCGGCCGTTTGAATCCGAGATTCAGGGTACCGTGAATTTCACCCAATTTTGCTGTGTTTTGCTCGTAACTTGGTGCTATCGTGTGCTTTTGTCGTGCTACCTTCGCCCAAAGTAAGATCCAACAAATAGGTGCAAGTTAGAGGTTTAAAGTCCCCGCATGGTTTAACACATTTGGTGAGCTTCGCGTGAATGTGAAATTCACGCACCCAGATTCACGCAGAAATTCACGGTAGATTCACCGATTCACGAGAATGTGAAATTCGCACGAATTTCGTACGAATTTCGTACGAATTTCGTACGAATTTACCCTCCTTTCCACTCTTTCGCTTTGTTACAGCTCTCAAAGCCTTCGCATTCTTCTCTTTGAATCATGTCCCAGCAGACTATGTCCCAGCTCGCCAGCCTGGCCTCGCGCCCCGACCCCGCAGCCGACACCCTCGCCCACTACCAAGCCCTCCCCGTCGCCCACCATCAATTGGAGCAGGGGGGGGGGGGAATGCTAATGCATTTTTTTTGCATTTTTTTGCATATCCAGGAGCCACTGATTTTTTGCATATTTTGCATTTTTTTGCATTTTTTTGCATATGTTTTGCCTTCAGTTTCCTTTTAATGTCGCAATCCATGGACAAATTTGTGTCACGTGGTGTTGCAAATGATGCTGCTGCTGATGTTGCCGATACCCCTGAGCTGACTGATGGTGAGGGCGACAGTGAACCTGATTTGGAAGAACCTGAAGAACCTGAAAAGAAAAAGGTGAAACTGAATTATGGGGCCAAAACCACGCCAGCATCGAGGGCACGGCAGTATCCTTCTGGTACTTTTGAAGTTCGAGGTGACTGCATGTGGTGCTGTGCATGTCAGAAGTCAGTCTGTCACACAAGGAAGAGCACCGCTGACCAGCATCTCAGCCGACCGTCTCACAAAAAGAAGGAGAAAGCCATGCAAAAGGTGAAGGAACCAGAGTCAGGTACATCACCCACAGCAACCCCAGCAACCCCATCCACAAAAGTCCCCGTCGCTCCGAAATTTCAGGGTGATGTGAAAAAGATGATGTCGGTGCGCAGTGCAATCAACGATGCAAGGGATGATCCAGTGGCTGCATTTACGGCAGCGGGGATTCCGTTGAAGAAAATTGAGCACCGAAGCATCCAAGGATTTCTACAAAAGAATTGGGTGACATGCAACATGACCTTCCGAGTTTCACTCACCTGCACTTTCCCACCAGCAACGAGTCTTTTCGGAGTGAGTGGCATCAATATTGTAGGGTGGAGAACAATGCCATTAACACCCCGACGGCTTTGGCTGCTTTTTGGGCCAACCGTGGAGGTGAGTTGGCAAAGCTTGCCCGCTTCTTGATTTATGTTCCTGTAACTTCTGCAGGAGTGGAACGCAGCTTCAGTTTGGCAGGTAACATGGATACGAAATACCGCCATGGCTTGCCAAATGCAACGCGGCGCATTACAAATATGCTCATGTTTAATGGAGATATTGAGGGCAGGTTCAATCCAGTGTGGTAGTGACTTGGAAGGACCTTCAGCATCCATTGTTGTGGAAAAGCGGTTGTGGAATTGCTCCGTATGTGCATCGGTTGTGGGGTTGCATTTTTTTGCATTTATTTGCATTTATTTGCATTTTTTTGCATCGCATTTTTTGTCATCTCAATTTGCATTCCCCCCCCCCCCCTGATTGGAGGAGGCGACGTACGGGTCGGGGGCACTGGGGGTGGATGACGTCGTGGGCTGGGCAGCCTCCCTCGACCCCTCCCCCGAGGTCATCCACGTCCAGGTGTACCCCACCACTAACCTCGTCCACACCCCCCCCCACTGCGATATGGTGTGCCTGCAGGATCTTGCTGCAGGTGCACCGGCGAACCACTCTTTTTTCCCCTTTTCTTGGCACCTTGCCAACCCCCGGTGGTGGGATGATTTGGGCATCGCCCCTTTCCATCCCACCATCCCCCCCCAGGTGCACGTCCCCGACGTCACCCACCCCACCTTCTATAGCACACCTTCTTTGCAATGGTACCGTGGTGCCTCATGCGCCCCTCCCTTCATTTCAAGTGAGCCCCCCGTCCGCACCGAACCCCTTCCCGACCCCCCTCATGGGGTGATGGGCAGCCCTGACCCCAACCCCGACAGGGTTGTCCCCTCTCAGCCGCCCATCAACTTTGTTGATGGGAACGGCTACATTGTGCTTCGGGGGGTTGTGGAGTCACGGGATTGTGAGGTGGGGTGGAACAAGGTGATGAAGGCATGGGGCAGCGGCGACGAAAAAGTCGTCGCAAAAAATTTTGAGCTCCTTTTCAACGCCGCGCGGAGTGAGGGCAGGCCAAGGATCCTGGGCTCCCCCGGCGTTGGCAAAGCAAGAGCACCTTGGGGTCGGGGGTGGGGGGCCCTCTCTTCAAGAAGTTCCACCCCCACCTCACCGAAAGTGTCCCTGGGGTTGGGGACCTCCACCCAATGACGCCGGGCAGCGTCATTGTGGCGAGTGTGGGGAGTGGGCCGCAGCTCCCCCACACCGACGTCGCCACCCACCCCGAGGTCCTCCCCCCCCACGACAGGGAGGTCTCGGGGTGCCACCTGAGTAGCTTCCTTTGCTTGTCAGAGGATTACCAGGTGGCGGTGCAGGCGGGGACGGCCCTGGGGGAGGCGGGGGAGGCGCGCTGGGACACCGTTGAGCTGCATCGGGGGGACATGCTCCTGATGGCGGCCACCAGCCGCCATCATGGATTGCCTGCCCTCCCCGACCCCAAGGATGGGCTGCAGGGGGCTCTTTTTAACTTGTGGACCCCCGACCCCCGACACAAACACCACCAGGCCAACACCACACACTTGGACGCCACCCCCCAAGGAGGCCGTGAACGTTGCTGGGGATTTGTCCAGCTGGGACTGCCCCAGCGTGGACCAGGTGTTGTGGGTGGGGAAGGGGGCAGTTGGGAGGGTGGGGTTGTGGGAGGGGGAGGCTGCCCAGGCCCTCTTCGCCGACCCCCCCAGACGGTCCCGGCAGGCCCCCCCACCTGCCCCTTCCACCCCACCTTCATCTGCCGGTCGGCCCCGGCCTCGGACCTCGCCGTCATCGAGGTCGGCGAGCAGTGCATGCTGTTCTTCGTGGGCACCGTGCACCAGCTGGAGGTCTGCAAGGGGGACAATGTCGATGCGGAGTCGGAGATCCACTTCGCCATGACCGGCATTGCCCCCCCGGGTCGGCCGACCACGCTGTGGCACCTGGTGAACACGGTCCCAGCGTGGCGGTCGCCCAAGTGCGCGAAGACAGGGGCATGGAGCATCACCTGCCCATGCGAGTGCAAGGTGTGCTTGCTTCTGTGTTTGCTTTGTTTATTGGCAAATTGCACGAAATTCACGTGAAATTCGTACGAAATTCGTACGAATTTCGTACGAATTTCGCACGAATTTCACGTGAATAAATTTGTGTGAATATTCTGGAAATGTGAAATTCGTACGAAATTCTTCGCACGAATTTCGTACGAATTTCGTACGAATTTCTGTGAATTTCGTCCAATTTGCTCTTTTTGCTCTTGCATTGCCTCGTGTGCACTCCCACTTTCTCAATTTGTGCCTTGCACACCTCCCCACATCTGCAGGTCCCGTTCACCGCTTGGTCGCCGGATATTCGGCACCACACCAAGCGCAAGTACAAGCCCCGGCCCCGATTGCCCGAGAAGCACGCCGAGCCCCCCGAAGGCCCCGCTGGCGACCAGCCCGCAGGCTCCGGTGGTGGATGGCCGCCGAGCGAGGCCGGCAGTGTGCGCAGTGAGGGGTCGCGGCGCTTTGGACGTTTGGGAGGTAGCGAGGCCTGCACCGCCACGGGGCATGTGGCACGCGAGGTGGTGGTGCCCATGCCGTCCCGCGACGAGTTGGGCGACGCCCACACCGACCCCCCCCTGGACCGGGTCACCCTGGCCGCCAGGCAGCCGGATCCGGCCCGGACCCAGCAGGTGCCGCCCGGGCCCGATGGGCGGCAGCGGCATCTCACTGCCGTGTGGGACATGGTGTTGGAGTCCCGGGGGGTGCAGGGCACCTTCCGCATCTCCTTCCCCTGCCCCATTGTGGTCAGGGGGGGGGCCAACCTGCCTGCGGGGCAGGAGCTGGTGGGCATGTTTGCCTACCGGCCTGTGAGTGGGCATTGGCGGGTGCAGACCGGGGTGTCGCGGTTCGGGGAGGAGGGGACGGTGACCACGGCTGGGGTTTTCGGGCTGAATGTGCTCACGGGTTGGGAGCAGCGGAGGCCGGAGTGGGCGGACGTGGCATGGCTTGCCATGCGCGTCCATGTGGGGAGGCAGCGGAAGATGGGGCTGGCTGACGTCATTGACGTCGAGGAGAACGAACCCCCCACGCGCAAGCGGAAAGGGCGCCCCGAAGGGGACACGCCCCCCCCCCCCCCCAAAGCCCCGCGTACGGCCACCCCGGCGGAGCGGGCAGTGCGGGCGGAGCAGGCGGAGCCGGTGGGGGGGCGGGGGCAGAGGGGGGTGGTGCAAGAGTGGCCGGACCAGCAGCGGGCGGCGGCGTGGGAGGCACGCGCGATCAGCGCGGAGGCCGCCAACCGCGTCCTCGAGGCCCGTCTGTCCAGGGCCAACGAGGACAGGCGGGACTCCGAGTCGCGTTTGGCGGACGTCACCAAGGAGCGTGACCGGCTAGCCACCAAGGTGAAAACTCTTGAGTGCGACGTGGCGACGTTGCGCAAGGCAAAGCCAGCGGCACAGCCAGCAGAGGCAGTGGAGAGGGCTGAGGGTGCCGAGGCCCCCCCGGGTGACAAGGGGGGGGCCAGTGCCGCCGGTGTCCGGTACCTCCTGGCCGGCGCACAGGCGTGGCATGCCCAGGCCGAGGCGTGTGCCGGCCAGATGTTGGCAGTGTCCACCGGGCTGCGGATGGCCATGTTGGGCAGTGGCCAGCAGGTCGATGCGGACAGCGTGGCCTCCGACGCCCCCAAGGTGACAGCCGCAATAGAGGAAGTGCGCCGGCAGTACCCCCCTACCGCCTCACGTCGGCGGCCATGGACCCCTCCTTTGTGGAGGCGGTGGGGGAGCAGAGCTCCCACGGCTCCGCTAGCCGGAGCTCTGCTCCAGGGGGGGGGGGGGGATGCGTAGCTGAGCCTTTACCCTCTGGACCACCTGTCCTTTCTAACCACCACGAATGTTATCCTCCCCCCCCCCCCCCCAAGCATGGGCAGTTTGACCGACATGTGGGGCACTCCCCCCCCACTGTGCGAAATTGTCTGCAGCACTGTTTGTACATTATTTGGGGTACGCTATGCCCCCTGACCCGTTTGCGATATTTGTGCGGAACTGTTTGTATTTTATTTGGGGTATGCTATGCCCCCTGACGTGTTACACTGCTGGCTGAGTGTCAGCCGGAATGACAACCATTGGACCGGGTGTGTGATAACCCATGAGCACCATCCTGAGCTTGCTTTGTGAGGGTCAACGAGGGCAGAAGGATGAGGCTTCGGTAAAAATTCTGTGACAGTCATGTGAAATTCGTACGAAATTCGTACGAATTTCGTGCGAATTTCACTTTTTAAGAACATTCCCACAATTCTATTCACGTGAAATTCGCACGAAATTCGCACGAATTTCGTACGAATTTCGTACGAATTTATATGGATTTCCTCAAATTGCATGCGAATCACAGTAGAGAGAGTTGTCTGCGGGAGGGGGATGGTAGAAACCTTGCGATGACTGCCTCCCCATTCAACAGGTCTTGTATCTCACACCATGCCGCGGACCAAGGAGCCATTCCATCTGCTAGCGGATCGTACACGACGGCGGCGCCTACAAGAGCTCCAGGAGGTTGTTACCAAGGAGCTTGCAGCACCCTACACCGTCAAGTACCTGCCCGACACGGGGCAAATAGTGCTTACCCCCGAAAGAAGAGTTGTAGCCACCGTCCAGCCTGAGCCCACCCAGCAGGAGAGGTTGATTATGGCCGTCTGGAGGATCCGGTCATTGCACCTCTCTAGGACGGAGTCCCGGTACCTAGTGGGGAGCATGACGTACGGTTTGGTATGGGACCAGGTGTACGGCATGCTTCGGCAGCTAGCGTTGCCGGAGTCCCGGGCGTTCACCGCCTATACGGGAGACGACACGGCCATCAATGGTGCGGCCTGCTACCTACCTGACCGCATCGGCCACCTATTTAAGTGTCGACCACCCCCACCCTCGGACATCATGCAGCCCGGGGACCGACGGCTGCATTGGTTGCCTATTGCGGTGGACGGTACATCGAGGCATGAGGCCTCGTACGTCCATTGCACGCTTGGTGGCACCGCCAGCCCCAACCAACTATCTAGTTGGTGGCTACTAGGGGGCAGTGAAAAGTGGGAGACCCTCTACGCGGCCTCCCAGGAAATTGATTTTGATGATGAGTTGCGCAAGGCCGCAACCGTAAGTGTTAAGGATACGGCACAGTCCCTTTTTTTTCTGTGTGCAGATGGTAAAGCACAGGTGCTCATGGCGGGCTGCCAAAACTGGAAGGCAGAAACCCCTGGTGCCACTGTGTGTTGGGTTTGTATGCGTAACCGTGCTCTGTGCCTTTCTACCTTTGGCACAGCAAGTGCGATAGACGGCAACTGGGAACCGGCCGTTGCCATAAATGCTATATATAGGACCATTACGAGTGATAGGCGAGTGCCTGATTATGGCCTCCATGGGGTCCTTCGTGTCTTGTTGTGTGCAGTCAACGGGACACGGGACCTAGTTGTACAATTGACAGGGAAGGCACCGGCCACTGTGGCACGCACCATGCTGCAACCGGTTCTAGATGAGGCACGGCTTGCTGCACGAACTTGCACCCGTGCCTCATTAAATAATGACAAGGCAGACAGCAAGGGGAAGGTGAGGATGGAGTGTGCTGCTGCCATCCATTTCATGCGGAATAGGGGTTGGGAGAAGATGATAGATGCTTGCCTAGAGTAGCCTAGTGTGAGGCAGCATCAAGTAGGGGGAAAAAGTTGGGAGTCGGTGTGCAAAACGTGGTGGGAGAATTTTGCAAGCATGTGTGTATACGCGTGGCGTTCCGCATGGTTCTCCGGGGCCGACTTGGGGCGGCTCCGGAACCATAGCATAGCCATGGGCGCTGCCCACAATGAGCTCCAGTGGGGCAAACTTCTGTGGACGCATCTTTGGATCGACCACATGTATTATTTTGCAAAGAAGTGGACAATCTTGTCAAAGTTCTCCTGCTTTGCCATGGAGGGAAGTCACTGGAGGCTGAAGCGCATGTTGCGCAACAGCGGGGGCCTAAGCCTCCTCCGGGGGAGACTAGGGGTGCAAGTGGTTCTGGACAACCACACCATTGACGATAGCCTTTGGTTGCATGGGTGGGATGCGACCAAAAGGGCTCAACATGGGCATGGGCCCATAAGTGTACAAACGTATGCAAGCCGCACAAGAAGACGGCTTCTAACCGACATGCAGCACCTTCAGACTCTACAGCGGCGGTTCCGGTGCCGCAAGAGACGGACATGAGATCACCTTACGAACCCAGTCCATTGTTGCTTGTGACCGGGGTGCATGCTGGGGGGCCTACTAGGGGTGTGAGGACAAATCAGGGGGTGCACACCGGTAACATTTGTGTAAAATCACGTGAATTCACATGAAATTCGTACGAAATTCGTGCGAAATTCGTGCGAATTTCGTACGAATTCATGTGAATTCACGGCTGTGAATCGGCTCCAGGCTTGCCGGGTTCCGGCACCTCTCGTTCTGGGCACGGTTCGGACATGATGGATGCTTTTGGGGCGAGACTTTCATTGGATGATGCGTAACAAAGCTAGGGGAGGAATTTTGGCCCCTCAAAGCCCTTGGAATGAACCAAGAATATGGCATTTTCCCCCCAAAACCTCAAAATTTGGGTAAATTCACGTGAAATTCACGCAATTATTCAAACGGTTACTTAACGGCCGTTCACGAAGGGTACATAGATGCTTTTGCAGTGGAGGATCAAGGATTTCAATATGCATTGAGGTGTCGAGAGGCCGTTAAACACGTCTTCATCACCCGTTGTGATCCGGAACAAGAATTCTTCGAGGACGAAATCGTGCTGGACTAGCCAACAATTACCCGCATCCCGCGAAGAGAGGTAGAAGCCACCGTACGCTGAGTAGAATACAAAGCCGGACTTGACCACCAGGACAATGAGGAGAAGTCACCATGACCATGCTTATAGTCGCAAGGGCACTGAAGCGAAGCCGCCTACGGAATTCACATCAAGTCACAAGGAGGCCAAAGCGCAAGCACTCGATCCTCTTGGTAGCCTGATAAAGTTGACAAACTCATCTGGGATGAGCAACTGGCCAAAGATACTATCAGACCATCGTAATCTGAGTCGGAACAAGAAGATCAACAGTCATTTGATCTCTCAGCCGAACGAGCACTTGACGCAGCACAATCAAGTGCGAGTACAACATCTGAAGAGATCCTTATGCCCGAATGCAAGAGGGAGGCAAGCCCACCTCGCGCGGATGTACAACAGGGTGCCCCGGAGTCCTCAAAGGAAGCAAACGTGCCCCACGAGGCAATCCAAATGCCCATCAATTGGCTGTTCCTCAGGGAACCTCAACCACCAGAGCATAGTGATAGAATACAGCATAGAGAGCGAGAGTACTTGGACTTGCGGCTAGATCTCCTTGAGTCTTTTGAAGGGTGCTATGCCGTCATGGGGACACATGTACCACCGGTGCCCAGCACAGAACATTGAAAGAGAGACCAATATTGTCCGGTTACCGGTGGCAATTTTAGGAAATCTGTACCGACGTGCATGCGATATGCTTCGGTCCGTCGCTTGGAAGTTTTCGAAAACCCTTGGAAAGATGCTCGGAAGTTTTGGCAGCCAGATCGGCCCCCCAAAACGCAACCGATATCGGTAGGAATGTTCCATGGGCTTCCTAGCCGACCGTGCCGGGGGAGCTCGGAAGAAATTTTTTAGCCTGAACGTAGTGGAACTTTGGTTCCATGCTTGGTGCCTACCTTGCCTGCAAGATGCCATGGAGAACAGTACGTTGAAGCTAATGTTTGTCTACCCTTTGTTTGCTTTGCCTACAAAATTGCATGGAGAACACTGTGCTCAAGCTTATGACTGCTTCCCCTTTGAGCTCCTTTGTGAATTTGCACTTTTGGTTTTGACATGTGCAATTGCAGTTTGATCCTTGGTGCCTGCTTTGCCTACAAACTTGCATGGAGAACGCTGTACTCAAGCTTATGACTGTTTGCCCTTTGTGTCTTGTGAAGCTTTGTGCCTGCTTTTGTGGTTTTCTTTTTGCGTGTGTGTCAGCTATGGGTATAGTAACCCAATAGGCTATCAGACTTCAGACTTCAGACTTTTATGGACCATCACCCCCAACCCCCAACCCCCCAAGCCCCCCATGATAGGCCTTTGCCCCCCCCCCCAAAATATCAGACATGCGCTTTGCCCCCCATATCAGACTTGCCCCCCCCCCCCTTTCTCTTGCCCAATTCTGCACCTTGCTTCCTTGACCCGTACCTGAATGGCTGTACTGAAATAAGGGGAGGCCCCCCGATCCCTGGACCTCTGCCTACAAGGGGCGGAGGAATTTTGATCTGCCAGAGCGGGAATGAAATAAGGGGCGGCCCCCCGGTCCCGGGTCCTCCGCCCATGCAGGGTGGAACGACCTTGATATGCCGATGCAGTTTTGAAATAAGGGGTGGCCCCCCGGTCCCTGGTCTTCCGCCCAGGCAGGGTGGAAAGACATTGATGCACCGATACAGTTCTGAAATAAGGGGTGGCCCCCCCGTCCCTGCCTCTGCCATGCAGGGCGACCTCGGAACGGTCCCGAGACGATAGTGAGTCAAGGGGAGGCCCCCCGGAGACGAATTTGTTTGGAACCAAGGGGGGGCGCCATCCCCCTCAGGCCCCAGATGTGTATGTATCAAGTAATGTACGTACGTTACTGAAAGAACCACAGTATTGTATAATGTACGCCTCCGGCCAACAGCCAGGGAGGGCCGGAGGTCCGGGTAAAAGCCCCGGACCCCCCAACGGCAGCCCCAAAGGTGAGCGCATGCACACACGCATTAAAGGGTAGGCCACGCGAAGTGCGCACGGTAAACCTTGTTTAGGCTACCCAGGGGCTCCTCGGTACGTTCTTTAAGAGAACCTGAGGAGTCCCTTAACGCTTGCTTGCTTGACAAGGGTAGCTGCTTCTGCAGCGTGTTTGCGGACAGTGTATTATAGGTCACACTGAGAAGGGTATAATACCTGGAGTGTGGCTTGGTTCCTCCGCCGCAAACGCCCTTTCATTTGCCTTTGTTTTACAGGTGGGCAGGTAGGGTGATTGGTGCAGCAGCATTTTTTTTTTTTAAGCCCTGCTAAACAAGGGCGCAGATCACACAAACAAGTAACTCCGCTCCGCCTGTGGCAGAGCAGGGAGTCCGACTTCATCGACATCTGCGCCTTGCACGCGAGAGCACTCCTTCCCTCCAAGCCCTAGCAGGGGAAACGCGTTGTGGCGTCCCCTGTTAGGCCACAGTTGCTTAGCAGCGCTGTGTTCTCTTGTCATTTCACAGGAGGGTCGCTAGGACCCACGACACCTTTGACTTCGCAACGCCCAGTAGAGTGTGCGTGTAGGAGTGGTAGTCCTGAGTGGGGGCTTGAGCCAGTTGCCCCAGTGCTCGCCCACCAGGATGGTGCCACTGTAGGGTGTGTAGGACCTGTAGTGCGTGTGTCACTGTCCCACCCGTTTCCTGCAATTTTAGCAGGGTTGGTGGGCTGTGGCAGTGGTTAGGTCAGTGTTTTGGCCACATAGCAAAACGGCGTTTTCATGCCTTCATAGCTTTTGGCCACCCCTCCCTGTAGTAGACAGATAGGTAGGGAAAACAATACCTGGATTAGCACGCTGGGTATTACCCCTCCGTGAATTATTTACCCCCCTCCGTGAATTATTTTACCCCTCCGTGAAATCTTTACCCCCCTCCGTGAATTATTTTACCCCTCCGTGAAATCTTTACCCCCCTCCGTGAATTCTTTGACCCCTCCATCCTGTTTCAGATTTTTACAACTAGGGGCTCTATGTAAAGCCCCAACCACCAGCTTTCACCACAATCTTGTTTTGTGGAATTTTACCACACCATCACATAATTAGAAGGCTCCAAAGTGAGCTCAACTATCCGCCCCCCTACAGGGGCCCACTGTTTCAGATTTTCACAACTAGGGGCTCTATGTAAAGCCCCAACCACCAGCTTTCACCACAACTTTGTTTTGTGTAATTTTACCACACCATCACATGATTAGAAGGCTCCAAAGTGAGCTCGACTATCCGCCCCCCTACAGGGGCCCACTGTTTCAGATTTTCACAACTAGGGGCTCTATGTAAAGCCCCAATCAGCAGCTTTCACCACAACTTTGTTTTGTGGAATTTTACCACACCATCACAGTTTTAGAAGGCTCCAAAGTGAGCTCGACTATCCGCCCCCCTACAGGGGCCCACTGTTTCAGATTTTTACAACTAGGGGCTCTATGTAAAGCCCCAACCACCAGCTTTCACCACAACTCTGTTTTGTGGAATTTTACCACACCATCACATAATTAGAAGGCTCCAAAGTGAGCTCGACTATCCGCCCCCCTATAGGGGCCCACTGTTTCAGATTTTCACAAATAGGGGCTCTATGTAAAGCCCCAACCACCAGCTTTCACCACAACTTTGTTTTGTGGAATTTTACCACACCATCACATAATTAGAAGGCTCCAAAGTGAGCTCGACTATCCGCCCCCCTACAGGGGCCCACTGTTTCAGATTTTCACAACTAGGGGCTCTATGTAAAGCCCCAACCACCAGCTTTCACCACAACTTTGTTTTGTGGAATTTTACCACACCATCACAGTTTTAGAAGGCTCCAAAGTGAGATCGACTATCCGCCCCCCTACAGGGGCCCACTGTTTCAGATTTTTACAACTAGGGGCTCTATGTAAAGCCCCAACCACCAGCTTTCACCACAACTCTGTTTTGTGGAACTTTACCACACCCTCACAGATTTAGAAGGCTCCAAAGTGAGCTCGACTATCCGCCCCCCTATAGGGGCCCACTGTTTCAGATTTTCACAAATAGGGGCTCTATGTAAAGCCCCAACCACCAGCTTTCACCACAACTTTGTTTTGTGGAATTTTACCACACCCTCACAGATTTAGAAGGCTCCAAAGTGAGCTCGACTATCCGCCCCCCTACAGGGGCCCACTGTTTCAGATTTTTACAACTAGGGGCTCTATGTAAAGCCCCAACCACCAGCTTTCACCGCAACTTTGTTTTGTGGAATTTTACCACACCATCACAGATTTAGAAGGCTCCAAAGTGAGCTCGACTATCCGCCCCCCTATAGGGGCCCACTGTTTCAGATTTTCACAACTAGGGGCTCTATGTAAAGCCCCAACCACCAGCTTTCACCACAACTTTGTTTTGCGGAATTTTACCACACCATCACAGAATTAGAAGGCTCCAAAGTGAGCTCGACTATCCGCCCCCCTACAGGGGCCCACTGTTTCAGATTTTTACAACTAGGGGCTCTATGTAAAGCCCCAACCACCAGCTTTCACCACAACTTTGTTTTGTGGAACTTTACCACACCCTCACAGATTTAGAAGGCTCCAAAGTGAGCTCGACTATCCGCCCCCCTACAGGGGCCCACTGTTTCAGATTTTCACAACTAGGGGCTCTATGTAAAGCCCCAACCACCAGCTTTCACCACAACTTTGTTTTGTGGAATTTTACCACACCATCACAGTTTTAGAAGGCTCCAAAGTGAGCTCGACTATCCGCCCCCCTACAGGGGCCCACTGTTTCAGATTTTTACAACTAGGGGCTCTATGTAAAGCCCCAATCAGCAGCTTTCACCACAACTTTGTTTTGTGGAACTTTACCACACCCTGACAGATTTAGAAGGCTCCAAAGTGAGCTCGACTATCCGCCCCCCTATAGGGGCCCACTGTTTCAGATTTTCACAAATAGGGGCTCTATGTAAAGCCCCAACCACCAGCTTTCACCACAACTTTGTTTTGTGGAATTTTACCACACCATCACAGTTTTAGAAGGCTCCAAAGTGAGCTCGACTATCCGCCCCCCTACAGGGGCCCACTGTTTCAGATTTTTACAACTAGGGGCTCTATGTAAAGCCCCAATCAGCAGCTTTCACCACAACTTTGTTTTGTGGAATTTTACCACACCATCACATAATTAGAAGGCTCCAAAGTGAGCTCGACTATCCGCCCCCCTATAGGGGCCCACTGTCCCAGATTTTCACAACTAGGGGCTCTATGTAAAGCCCCAACCACCAGCTTTCACCACAACTTTGTTTTGTGGAATTTTACCACACCATCACAGAATTAGAAGGCTCCAAAGTGAGCTCGACTATCCGCCCCCCTACAGGGGCCCACTGTTTCAGATTTTTACAACTAGGGGCTCTATGTAAAGCCCCAACCACCAGCTTTCACCGCAACTTTGTTTTGTGGAATTTTACCACACCCTCACAGATTTAGAAGGCTCCAAAGTGAGCTCGACTATCCGCCCCCCTATAGGGGCCCACTGTTTCAGATTTTCACAACTAGGGGCTCTATGTAAAGCCCCAACCACCAGCTTTCACCACAACTTTGTTTTGCGGAATTTTACCACACCATCACAGAATTAGAAGGCTCCAAAGTGAGCTCGACTATCCGCCCCCCTACAGGGGCCCACTGTTTCAGATTTTTACAACTAGGGGCTCTATGTAAAGCCCCAACCACCAGCTTTCACCGCAACTTTGTTTTGTGGAACTTTACCACACCCTCACAGATTTAGAAGGCTCCAAAGTGAGCTCGACTATCCGCCCCCCTACAGGGGCCCACTGTTTCAGATTTTTACAAATAGGGGCTCTATGTAAAGCCCCAACCACCAGCTTTCACCACAATCTTGTTTTGTGGAATTTTACCACACCATCACAGAATTAGAAGGCTCCAAAGTGAGCTCAACTATCCGCCCCCCTACAGGGGCCCACTGTTTCAGATTTTTACAACTAGGGGCTCTTTGTAAAGCCCCAACCACCAGCTTTCACCACAACTTTGTTTTGTGGAATTTTACCACACCATCACATTTTTAGAAGGCTCCAAAGTGAGCTCGACTATCCGCCCCCCTACAGGGGCCCACTGTTTCAGATTTTTACAACTAGGGGCTCTATGTAAAGCCCCAATCAGCAGCTTTCACCACAACTTTGTTTTGTGGAACTTTACCACACCCTCACAGATTTAGAAGGCTCCAAAGTGAGCTCGACTATCCGCCCCCCTACAGGGGCCCACTGTTTCAGATTTTTACAACTAGGGGCTCTATGTAAAGCCCCAACCACCAGCTTTCACCACAACTTTGTTTCTCCCAACCCTCTCCCACCCTCTCCCAACCCTCTCCCACCCTCTTCCAACCCTCTCCCAGCCTCTCCCAACCCTCTCTCAACCCTCTCCCGCCCTCTTCCAACCCTCTCTCAACCGTCTCCCAATCCTCTCCCACCCCCTCCCAACCCTCCGCCACTCTCTCCCACCCTCTCCCAACCCTCTCCCACGCTCTCCCAACCCTCTCCCACCCTCTCCCAACCCTCTCCCAGCCTCTCCCAACCCTCTCCCAACCCTCTCCCACCCTCTTCCAACCCTCTCTCAACCGTCTCCCAATCCTCTCCCACTCTCTTCCAACCCTCTCCCAACCCTCCCCCACTCTCTCCCACCCTCTCCCAACCCTCTCCCACCCTCTCCCAACCCTCTCCCACCCTCTCCCAACCCTCTCCCACCCTCTCCCAACCCTCTCCCACCCTCTCCCAACCCTCTCCCACCCTCTCCCAACCCTCTCCCACCCTCTCCCAACCGTCTCCCAACCCTCTCCCACCCTCTCCCAACCCTCTCTCAACCGTCTCCCAACCCTCTCCCACCCTCTCCCAACCCTCTCCCACTCTCTCCCAACCCTCTCCCAACCCTCCCCCACCCTCCCCCACCCTCTAACAATGGGGCAGGGTGTCTAATCTCAGTGGATTCCGGTAGCAGTAGAGGTGTTAAGTGAACCGTCATGCTTGCCTTTTTGTGTGTTTCTTTGCTGAGGTGTGGGATTTGGGAACCAAGAACGGTGTAGTTCATCGTACAAAAAACCGATGGAAAAACGCCTGGAAGTTTTTGAAATCCCTCGGAAAGATGCTCGGAAGTTTTGGCAGCCAGATCGGCCCCCCAAAACGCAACCGATATCGGTAGGAATGTTCCATGGGCTTCCCAGCCGACCGTGCCGGGGGAGCTCGGAAGAAATTTTGGCTGGGACTTCCGAGATCAACCCTGCAATATGAGTCCCATTTGCTGAGCATGAATGCTAAGCATCCCCAAATATCCTGAGCAATATGCTCAGCATTTTCCTGCCATTTTTTACCTTCTATGCTGTGCGTCCTAGCACCATGTGATCTAGGGACCCCGCGATCAGTGCATCCGCTATATTTATGTTGTTCGCTGTCCAAGGCAGCGCCTTAAATGATACAGCGCAATCTTCGACACTACAATCACACCTACATTCTGCTCAATGCTATACAGTACAGTGCATTGATGCCCACCCGCACGTGCAATGCGCACCAAACCTCACCGCCTATGGCGATGTAGTGGCAAATCCGGGGCCGGTAAGAGGAGACCTGTCTGCCAGTGTAAAAGCCATAAAGGAAACCGGCGAAAAACGACAAGAAATTTGGAAACTATACGGTGAGGTGCGAGATAAATACAAGCAGCCACAACCTGCTGATAAAGAACGCCCTTCTGACGAAGCCTACAACACTCACCGATAGCAGTTAAAGACATCCTAGCAGAGTTAGTAAGCAAGTCACCAACCATGAAAACCCAGTCATCAACGAATTAAAAGAACAAGTCACGGCTGTGAACAAACAGTGCTGCAGGTGACTGAACTCCAAGTTAAAAGTCACGGGTGAATATGTACTTCTATCCCTTGCGCCGATTACGTACAATGGTTTCTGACTGTTCCACCACACTATGAATTTCCTTATACAACTACTTACCCCATCTATTTTAGAAGAGCTTTACCATATTATTTTGAAGATCGGGATTTCCAAGTGGACAGCGTCCACATTTTTGACTCAAGAAGGTTAGTAGGCAACTCATTTCTGTTGGGAACGTCTTGCAAGAAAGCAGATGTGTGCACAACCAAAACGCACAATGCAAACACAAAAGCAATAAATGAAGAACACTTGCTGTTCTCCTCAATTTTACTTCTGAAAGGCGCCGTGCTTCTCGAAGTGGCAAGACATGGACGAAGGATATGCAAACAACACAAAGGAGTGAGCCCTAATGGCACTTTGCTTTCAGACACAACCATATAGGTTCTTTTTTTGCGAATTAGAATATACATATTTTCAAAGAAAACCATATGTACAAGAACATGAGACACATTATGCATGCCGTGATACGACTAGTGATCATGTTCATAACAATCTGCTGCAACAATGGTGCATATTAATACAGCAGACATTCCAAAATCATTACTTCTTTTAGTCAAGAACATAAATGACGCCGGCGTGTGTTGCAACACCGGGAGGTCGGAAAGGGGGACTGGGACCGCTGGGGTGCCCACCCCCTTGGCCGTGGCCATCAGTGCCGCCTCCCCGACTACTCACCAAATGCAAGTTCCACATTGTTTATTGCATTTGAGAAACGGGCCGTTCCATTTGTACATTTAGGGCAGGTCCATCGGAATGTGTGACACCTCCGTGAGTGGTCGGCAACCCATTGTGTCGAACGTGTACAGTCGTGTTTCCTTCCGCATCCCAAGTTACGGAATCATTAATTGTCCCCCCTGAAAAACTGGTCCATGGGACTGTATTTGCGGCCATGTGTCTAGAATATTCCTTTGCCTACTGGGTACGTAGGGTACAGCGGTACCCGCATATACCCGCGTGGGAACAAAAAAAACCCTATGATTCGTTGGGAGCGTTAAACGTTAGGAGCGTTAGCGAACAATTTGCGGTATGTACCCGCATATTGTACCCAGTAACAAATAGTGTTCCCGGACGTTTAGAACGCCCCGGACGTCTTGGACGTTCTAAACAAAGATATGTGGGAGCACTATTTGTTACCGGGTACAATAAGCGGGTACATATGTACCCGCATCACGGAACGTTGAGAACATTGTCTGATCATGCGGGGAACAACACCGTGTACCCGGGTACAAGTGACACGATCCTTGGCAAACTGCCATGGGTCCCGGAATCCTTCACCAAATTCTCTCGGCCACTAGTGAGGGCTGATGGTAGCACTCTGCATACTGTTGTCATCACATCCACGGCCCGGTCCATTAAACAACGGGTGACACCAGAACACAGACAATTCCGGCTGCTTTCCCCTAACTCCACGTTAGGGAAGGATGAGATTGCGCTCCCACCACCGCCTCCTGCGGTGAAGGCCATGTAGGTGAAAGAGGACCAGCTCCCACTGTTGATGTGCCAGTTACCGCTCAAAGGGGCCCAGTGCTTCCACCATTCGTGGAAGGCACGGCGGCGACCGAAACAGGGACAACCTGGTGTGGAACTCAAGGTGTTTTATGCCCGAATCCCCCACAATGACACACCTGCCTTCATGAAAAAACACGCCCAACTGGAATAGTTTGCAATCATGTCACTGTGTGAGCTTGAACACTCTGATATCGGTGAATGTGATGTCGTCCTGGAAGTATTCTATAAAGCCATTCTAAAAGAACGAAACACCAAACATCTATGGATTCCTAGATATGATGCGCCGTACAGCTGCTTGAAAGACCCAACCCTCTGGCGATTATCAGTCACTGGACTGAGCGCCCTGAGAGTGGGTATCACCACCTCTGAAGCCAGTTCAAAATTCCTCTCAACGGCACTGCATGAACTTAAGGCCAAAGGTGTATTGTTCAAAGACGAACGTGCCAGAGGGTGGGTGAATGATGTGCAGGCAGAGTCCGACAAGGAGTCAGTTGCATCCTGTGACTCGGGAGCACCTAAGTCGATGATACTATATGACGCGCCCCCGTGCCTTGATGACTCAGCACTGAAGCAAACGCTGCAGGCTGTAGGTGTTCAAATAGAGAAGGCCACCAGAATGGCCTTGAACCCAGGAAAGCCCACGGGAGCTGCCTGGAGGGTCTCAGGTCACGGCCTTAAGGGTAGGGAGGGCATGCTGCTACATGACACGAGGTCCAATGCGGACCTCACGCTTATTTCCCTTTCTGTATGTAAAGAAATACAGAAATATGTTGTTCCAAAGGAGGGACGCCGTTCCCTCCTTCCACGTGACAATCCCACGGCAAAAAAAGGCCCATCATATGCGAATGCAATCCGAAATGCAGCATCATGATGCGCAAAACATCTAGAGCACAACAAAAACAAGTTTCTGAAGGGACCTCTGTGGCGTGCCCGCCACAAACGACAAATAGTGCGTCAGTGCGTCCAGAGAAACACTTTTTCACACCCAAAGTGGCCCCGTGGAATGACAGTGGGTGACCAAAGGGTTTGGGGCACGGCAGAAGTCTGGGGCCCACACAATTCTCTGCGCTCACAAGGCTAGTTGCTCCAGCCCCACTCTGTGCCTAGTGTCACCCTCGTGGCAGGCTACCAGCATACAAAAGGCTCCTGCATGCGTTTGGGGGCGCAGCCCCTGTGACTATAGAAATTTCCAGTCCTGAGGAAGAAGATAATGTACAGTAGAGGAAAGCAAGAGTGCAAGCAGGCTGTTGAACCGAGCTGATTTTCGTGAGGCCGCATAGTCACAGGCGTGCTGTTTTATGAGCTTCTGAGCTTGCCCCCATCGGTGTCAGGCCTGCGAGTAGCTCATACTCGGGGGGCCATGAGGCAAGGGATACTGGGCTCGCATACGCCCGCGTGTCACAGGCCCATGGTCATCACCACACAGTTCAGTGTTTTGCCTTGCTGCAATGCAACGCAGACCAGTTCTGTACCACTCCGGGTGGCCTTCGTTGGTGCTGTGGCCTTGGCCATGTGTACATCTGGGTGAGCTGGCACCCACCACCCTCCCACAGTGCCGGTTAGTCTCTAATCCTCGCTCTGCGGGTCTCTTTCTCTCTGGCCTTTCTCTCCGTGGGCTTCTCTCTCTCATTCTCTCCATGTCTCGCCCACTCTCTCTCTTTGTGTCTCGCCCTTTCTCTCTCTCCCTCCCCTCACCCTCCCGAGGGGGTTTTCCTCCTCGTCACCCTCCCCATCCATTCTCTCTGTCCCTCTGTCCCCAGTGTCTCTGCCTCATCTTACACCACCTTGTTTGCTGGCTCCCGTCAGGCATATCGCCGTTCGCATGGCGGTGTGCTCAACACGGTGTAGAGGAACCGAACAGCGTCTCCGGATACCGGGTCTCTTTGCCTGAAAAGCGTCTTTTGGAACAGCCTTATGAGATCAGCTCGGCCCGTCATCCACACATGCAGGCAATCTCCACTTTGACTCACAGAGGAAGGCACCGCTCTGTGGCCCTCTTCCGTTGGACAGTGGATGATTGCCTCCCATTGGAACGGGGGGGGGTTACCCCCCCCCCCCCCTTCTTATCGAGCTCCCGTTCAATGTCAGCCACCAGCTGCTTACCTTGTAAGAACTGGAGGGGGCATTTCCATCTGGGGGGTCGCGGGTTGAAGATGGGCGGATGTACCTTGAGTACCACCGCTTAGTGATTGGAGCGACCAAGGAAGGCTGTGTGAACTGCAGAGGCTGCATCTTCCATGTGCTTAGGCACATGAATTCTGTCTAGTCTGACTCACAGAGGAAGGCACTGCTCTGTGGCCCTTTGCCGTTGGACAGTGGAGGATTGCCTCCCATTGGAACGGCGGGGGTTTACCCCCCCCCCCCTTCTTATCGAGCTCCCGTTCAATGTCAGCCACCAGCTGCTTACCTTGTAAGAACTGGAGGGGGCGTTTCCATCTGGGGGGTCGCGGGTTGAAGATGGGCGGATGTACCTTGAGTACCACCGCTTAGTGATTGGAGCGACCAAGGAAGGCTGTGTGAACTGCAGAGGCTGCATCTCCCATGTGCTTAGGCACATGAATTCTGTTTAGTCTGCGCAACATCGAAGCTGTTTTGTCGTTGTCCTTGTCATTTATATATGCTGGCCAGGTGAATTCTTAGGCATGCTCTGGGACTCCCTATCAAAATGAACATGCGTCCACACATCCGGTAGTCCAAGGGCCTCAAGTGCCCGGACCTCTGCAGTTCTGGCAGTCAGCACGTCCTGCGTTTCATTTTTGGGTGGCCTAGCACAATCAAGGGCCGGGTGAATCAACGAGTTACGATCCGCTAAGAGGATAATTGGTACTCCGTCCATGGAGGGCAGGACAGAGTGCAGGTGGTTCCACTGGCGCTCCCGGGCGCGAGGATTAATGTGGAAGTGTGCAGAGAAAGCTAGTACTGTCTGCCGCTCTATATTTCTGCACAGGGCACATAAAATACGTACATCCAGCGCAAAACAATCAACAACGGTCCATCTTTGATGAACCGCAATGGCAGCTCCACCTCGTCCATCGTCGGACAGGTTGGAGATCAAGGCAAAATGCCTGTCATTGAAAATCTTGTTGGCACTATGAAAGTTAGCATGGGTATTCGAGAGATGGGGTTCCTGTATACCCACAAAATCCAGGCAATTCGAATGGGCATACTTGGCAAGGATGGTGGTCTTTGTGACCTTTTTCCCGGTTGTTGCCCTTTGTGTTTTGGTGAGAAAACCATTGATATTTATGGTGCTCAAAGGAGTTTTTGCTGATGAGCCCATGAGTTACATATCGCACAAACATAGGAGAAAGCAGATAGACAGGCTTATGGTAAACCTACAGTCCAAGAAGAAAATGTCTTGGTTGAGAGACACACAAGGTAACGGTCTCACAGACCCAGACAAGGTTGCACAGGTCCCATGCGATCACTAGTCTGGTATTTCCATGCCGCAAGATGTGGTAACCAAGGAGCAATGCGACCTGTATGTCAAGAAACTGAATGTGCCGGCATCTGTAATCAAGCTGGCCCCTGTTGCTATTGAGACAGAACGGCGAACAACTGGTTCATGAGGCCTTTGAGAGGCAAGTCCCAGGGGCTGCCCCAGGGCTAAATGGATTTGCCTTGCAGGTTAGGTGTATCAGTCATTCCATGAATTTTTTATCCCACTGATGTTCAGAATCATCCATGGGGCCACCCAACAGGGAGCCTTCCCGCAGGGCTGGGGAAGTGGAATCATATCCGGCATCCCGAAGGCAGAACGTGCCTGCAGTGTGGCGCGGCTGCGCCCTGTTGCTGTTCAGCAAAAAAAAAAAATGGCTTATGACAGTTCTACTGATGCAAATCGAACAACTTCTGATGCAGATCGTGCCCCCCCAACAGATCGCCTGTTTTAAAGGCAGGCAAATGATCAACGACATATGGGGGGTGCGCAGCGAGTGGGAAACGGCCAACGCGATGGCATTGCTGAGTATCGACTATCAAAATGCGTTCCGCACACTTTCACATGTGTTCATACACAGTGTGCTTGCCTTCATAAATTTACCAGAACCAGTCATTCAACTCATTACGCAGTCCCTGAAAGGGGACTATTACTTTTGTGTAGGCCACACAGTGATCAAAACATTAGTTCTTCGGCCACAGGCGGGCATCACACAGGGCGACCCCCTGTCACCGCTGATCTTTTCCTTCTGCATGTCTATAATCTGTTTTGCATTTCGTAAGGTGGACTGCCCGTTGCGCATCTACCTCTATGTGGATGACATGCTGCTGTCCTTCTCAGTGCCACGTATGGCGGCGATGTTGGAGGCCACACTTGATATTCTCAAGGAGGTTTCCTTGGTCTCCGGGCCGCAGATACACCCCGGAAAATCTGCCTTTGTTGTAAAAGGCGAGCTCCCCCCCATAGCGCGTCAAGTCATTCGGGAGTTTGCCTTTGAGAAAAGAAACTCGGTGAAATACATCGGGGTCTTGATTGGCCATGTTACCCCAGCAAAGGCGTTCGCGGCACCCCTGGCAGAGGCCTTCCGCAGGGCGAAACTGGCCTCTCATCTTGACTTAACTATCAAAGAAAGGCTGGTCTTGCTGAAAACATGGGTACTGCCTGTGCTGCTGCTGACTGCCCGGGCGTATGTAGCGGACCACACCACATCATCTGACCTCACCAACATTCACAACATACTCTTGTCCTTTGGCTCCTGGGGAGTCGCACTGCACCAACAGTCGCAAGCCAAGGAGAATGGGGGATACGCTCTCCCACTGGCACACACCTAGCTAATGGCCCAAGCGGGGCTCCCCGTAGTGCCGCACATAGCTGAAACATGTACATTTCCACCGGCCCCGGTACGGGATTTCCGAAGATGGTGTAATACCGTGGGTCTCGTTTTGCAACCACATTTTTTGCCTGTCACCCAGCTAGGCACCCTACGCAATCCTTGGCAGCCACAGTGCTTTCTGGCCTGCAGCCTTCGCGCCTTGTCGGAGGCCCGCAGATTTACGGTGGTTTGGTTGGCCTTTGAGAACGTGCGTGACCTGCCGGTCTGGCACTATGCTATTTTCCAAAATAAGCACCACCGTGCATATGTGGCCCCGCGCTTAGTGAGAAAAGGAGTTTTACCGGTAGACCAGTTGCTGGACGACTAGTTGCAGGTATTGCTGACCTGTGCCAAATCGATGGGAAGCACGTGGGCTCCTGTTTATGCAAATGCCTTGCAAAAATTCCAGAGGAAGATCATCTGTGACAGTTTCGGCCCACCGCATGGGTGCATGGGTGGGCAAAGTCTCTGACCTTGCAGCACATTGCACCCTCACCCCAGGTCACACACCGCCAGACCAAAGACGTTTGGTCGAAATTCTGGAACTGCCAATACCCGCCGAGCCTGAGTGACTTTGTGTATACAGCACTCTGGGGGAAAGTCAAAGTGCAGCACCGAATACAGCCAATCTCGCAAACAGACGAATGTCCGTTGTGCCGCATAACAAAAGAGTCTGTCTCTCATGCACTTAGATACCGCAAGTTTTACCCGTACGTCTTTGTCCTGCTCTCCAAAGCGTTTGGACTAGACACCGCCAGTTGGAGACTGGGTGCGCTTGAGGCCACCAAAACGGTGGATTCCCTCCTGCTATGGGCTGCCAGGGAAGCCCACTGGTGGACCTGGTGCAAGGCGCACTTTAGCCACACACCCCCCTTGAGGACCTTCTTGTGAGCGTGGATTGATAACATCCAACTACTATTGCAGTGGCAACTGCCTGAACACTTGATCAAACTGCTCCAGCTTAGGCACTTTGTGCAAGGCTACAACGAAACGGAGCTCCTCCCTACCCCTGAACTGTTGTGGTGGGCGCAGAGAGTTCCAAAATCCCCCACTTCGAAGAAAAAGAAACAGTCACAGCATGCAGAACAGGCCGCTTCCATTACGGAGAGGATCCGCGCCATGGAGGAAGGTGGTTGGGTCACAGGGTACACAGATGGCTCGGCCAAGCTGCACCCACATGTGGGGCTGGTCAGTGGGTATCGAGCATGCATACCAGTCACTGGCTTTGAGCTCTCGGAATATCTCCCAGTTGATGGGTCACAAACCAACAATAGAGCTGAGTTGATGGCAGCCATAGCGCTGCTTGGCAGTCTCCCCCTTTGCATTGCAAAACTCCTCATAGCCACAGATTCCGATTATCTTTGTTCTGTTATCCAAGGGCCGGTGTACAAATGGTAGGCAGGCAACTGGTGCACACGAAAAGGCCCAGTTCCAAATGCAGACCTGTGGGAACGTCTACTGCACCTCATTAGTGCCAGTCACACGCTACTGCAATGGATTGGGTGCCTTCCCACGTGGAGGTGCCCGGGAATGAGAGGGCTGATCATTTGGATGAGTGTGGGTGCAAGAGCTTCCCCCTGGCGGTGAGCCCTGCCCCATTGCCGCCTGCCACCCCCCACCCCCCCTGATGCGGACCAACACACACATAGCCCAGATGTGCCAGCCAACCTACCCCCAACGGATGCGAACTCCCGGTCTGACATCAGTGTCTCCCCCCTCCAGGGCTCCCCGCGGCATGCGTTATCGGTGCTGCCGGTAGGGGGTATGTACTGTACCCCGTCTACAGTCATGTCCAGTGTCAACTCTACAGCACGTAGTGCTAGTATTGCCCGTACTGCATGTGCTGTCTCGGACAGGTATTCCACGGATGCCTCCTGTGAACCGGGAGTCATCCCCTTCATCACAACTCCGGGCCCCTTTGTGAATGACCCGGGATTCATATAACTCGCCTCAGGGTACCTACCCTCCGCGGGCCAGCACCAGGTGGCCCACAGAACACCAAATCATGTGGGTGTGCAAGTGGGGCGTGCAGCGCCGCCATCACCACTGCCTTGTGCACGACCCTGTTCTGTGATGAATCAAATGCGAGAGCCGATCAAGGCGACCATACGGGAACAGACTCTGACACGCACTCTGTGAGCACATGTTCAAAGGACACCGTCTCCATGCGGTCATGCTCCACCGAGGATGGCTCGTCTTTTGAGCAGTCATCTGTATGCAGTATGGAAGCGGATTCCTCACCTGCCAGCGACCTAGATAGTGACATGGATGCCTATCTCAGTAGCACAGCCAATGACAGAGCGTCTATGTCCTCGGATACCACTGCGCACGGTGGTGACAATGACCCGGGGTCGGATTGTTACACCCCAGTCTGCTATAGACTCTTGTGCACCGATGAGGACGCACCCTCAAAACATGCAGGGGTTGGGCCATCGCCCCCCCCTCACCACGGTTATAATCCTGATGGTTTTTACGATGCCCTTCAAACCACACAGGGCCCTGGGAGGTGACGAAACACACAATGGTGGGGTCCGTGGCGCCAGGTCCAGTGTTGCTAGACTCGTCCGCGAATGCCCCAGCTAGGGCAACGAGCCATCAACCCCTGCCTGCTGTCACATGTGCACTGGAGTCACTATTGGACCCCCGCCCCCCGTGGTCATGCAAGGTTGCAAGGTTGGTCGGACCTGAACCCCCATAAAAGTCTTTCTATGTACCTAATTTGTGTCATCATGCGTAAGAGGCATGGACGGTCTAGTGGTATGCGCGATGGGTGGCGCTCGTTGTCGTCAGGGGTTCGAACGCCGGTTCGTCTGTCCGTCCAGGGCCCCCCCGTTGAGGTCCCCGCCACCGCCCCCTTTAGCAGCCCCCTCCACCATCGGTACCGCCAGGGGATGGGTGGCGTGTCTCGTCCTCATATTTTTCTTCTCAACCCCTGTCCACTAGCACTGCACAAAAACGAAGTCCCGGTACGCGACGTTTAGAACGTTCCCAACGTTGGAGTACAACGGGTACAATACGCGAGTACACGTGTCCCTCTTTTCGTGCACACACAACAAATAGGACCTTCATGTGCTTTCTCTTTGCTTTCCGCATCCGTTTGCGCTTCCCCGTTCTCTTCTTCATTCCGTTCTGCCCCCCTGCCTGCTTTTGCTGCAGCTCCGTCTGCCGTGCTGGATGTCCGGATTGTCTTGGAGTGGGGGCTCTTGGACGTTCCGGTTGTCCTCTGTCTTGGGCTCTGGGCTGGCGTCGGGTTTGGGGTGGGCTGCCGGGTCTGCGCTCCAGTCCCTGTCGTCGGCGGGGCTAATGGGGTCATACTGGCGTTCCGATTCTGCCCTCAGAGCCTTGTGCACTGCTGCCTCCGCTGCCCTTTCCGCCTCTTGCTTGTCCATGATGTCCTCCTGCTCCTGCCGCCGCTCGTCGATCTCCAACTGAATGTGCTTCAACCACTGCCCACACTTTGTACGCAAAGCCATCAATTCAACGAGGCTCGGTACGCAGAGATATGCCATTTCATCCCCAAACATCATTCTTCTTTCCCTCCCCCCGCTCATGCCACCTGCCAGACTTCCCCCTTTCTTGCGGTGTCTGTGCGAGAGGTGAGGGACTGGGACTTGGGGCTGCTGCTGGAATTGTTGCTGCTGGTGGTGGTGCTGCTGCTGGTGTCGTTGCCGCTGCTTGTCGTGGCGACGGAGGGTTTGCGCGGTCAAACCCGGGGGGCTGTGGACAGAGGAAAGGGGACTCGGCGGGCCAAGATCGTGAGCGTCCCCGTTGACGTCCTCATCCAAATCCCCGGTCCCCATGCACCCTGGGCACACCGCCACTGGGTTGAGGAAATCCACTACAAACAGAAACACAGACATACAAAAACAAAGGGGAACATGTGTACCCGCGTATTGTACCCGCTATCAGTATTGTTTCCCAATATTCTGAGCTTCGGGTACACGTGTACCCGCTAGCTGTAGCCGGTAACACTGGGATGTTCCCCGACAAACGCAACCGGTAACATAGCGGAACATGTGTACCCGCGTATTGTACCCGCTAACAGTATCCTTCCCCAACGTTCTCAGCGCCTGGTACCCCTGTACCCGCATAATGTACCCGGTACCGCAATTGTTCCCGGAGGTTCTTGGCGTTCCTGTCGTCGGGGTACACGTGTACCTGCGTAATGTACCCGGTAACACTTGGTGTTCCCCAACACGCACACCTGAGTACATGAATGCCCCCGACTGTGGGCACTCCTCTCCCTCTCCGCGATCTTGCTGGCCTTCTTGCGCCCAAACCTGTATTCCCCCCGCACGCCGCAGGCCCTGTCCAGCACATGCGCCTAAGCCTCATCGGCCGCAATAAGACAAGCCGATAGCAGAGCACAACCGTATCCCTTGTCGAACCGGTTGCCCGTGTCTAGGCAAACACGATAGTGCTGCTTGACCTGGGCTGGTCTTATGCCAATGAGGTCCCCCAACTTGTTCGTTAACTTCTTGATCCCGTTGGCGTGGCCCACGCCGGCGACCGTCCTTTCCCTGCGGGTGCCCCCAGCTGGCACAGTCCTGGCACATCCTGCCTTAGAGGGTTCGATGGTTGCGAAGCGTGTCACTTCAGGGAGGGGAATCGCCTTGCTCTTCTTTTTGGGTTTCTCCTCCTCTCCCTCTTCATCTTTGCCCTTCCTCTTTTTTGTGGCCTTCTCTCCTCTTCCTCTTCCTTTTGTGCTTTGTCCTTCCCGTGCCTCTTTTTCTTCTTTGCTTCTTTCTTGGTTTCTTCTTTTCCTTTGTCATGACGTTGTGCGCTCCCGTCTGTCTTGATTTCCGTGTCCTTGGGTGCCACCTTCCCCGCATTTGCCCTCTTTCCCTTTCCCTTTCCCTTGACGTCCTTGACCTCCTCCCCTTCCTTGACCTTGACCTCCTCCACTTCTTCGGACTCCTCCCCTTCCTCATTCTCATTCTCAATCTCATTCTCATTCTCATTCTCATTCTCATGCTCATCAGTGAACAACGAAAGGATTGGGATGGAGCAACAATGTGGAAGAGTGAAACTACCCAAAAGAAGACGGGCATACTTGGAGGAGGTTGTGGTTGAAGAATTCGAAGAGCATGACAATCATGAGGAGGACTCATCCTCACTGCTGGAGTCCCCCTTCTTCCTCCTCTTCTTCTTTTGGGCCTTGACAAGCAGCCAGAGCGGGACGACACGCTCGCGGCGCAGTGGTGGACTCCAACGTGCCGGCCTGAACAAGGTAACGTCGGAGCACAAGAAGGGAAAGGCAACAAAATGTGGTCAACGCGATACACGTGGGAAACGGGAACTTGGGGAAGTAACAAGGAATACGAAGGGAAAACCTGACATTGGTTGGTTCCGCTTGCGAGGCCTTGTAGCTGATGGCGTCGGCGAGGATGATCTCCCTCGTGGATAACTACAAACTGGAGAAGAGCAAACACAAATGCGCGGAGAAAAACATGGAAACGTAACAGGAGTAGTGCAAAGAACACGGGTATCTTGCTGATGGTGCCGAAGTAAACGCCCCCGCGGCTTTGCCTCTTCCACACCAACAGGGGCTTCCCCACCTCTAGCTTTGAAGCCTCCATCACCTCCAAGGCGTGCTCTTTGGTGTTGAACTCCTGGGGGAGGCATGGCATGTGGCATGTTGCAACAAACAGAGTGCTTGGGAGGAAGGAGGCCAACCTAGGTGCACAAGGCACCTCTACAGTTGCACAGAGAGCTGTGTAATGAAAGCACACACATGACAAAAGGAAAAATGACAGAGAGGTGCAACAGGAGAGAAAGAGCAGGGGTGAGCAAGAGAGAATGGGAGGGAGAGAGTAGGAGAGAGACCCACAGAGCGAGAGACCGGGGCTAACCGGCGCAAAGGGAGGTGGTGGGTTCGAGCTGACCAGGGTTCGAGATGACCAGGGTGGGTTCGAGCTGACCAAGGTAAAAGGGAAGCCACGGCGGCACGGAACAGTCAAGAAATGAAAAAGCAGGGCGCCGTAGCGCCCCGGAACCACAAGCTCGACACGTTGTCATGTGTCGAACAGCCGAAGCAAGACTGGGGCGGCGAGAGTGCGGCCCAAGTGAAGATGACGGATGAATGTGTGGGCGACATGCGCATGCATGGAGGGGAGCTGAAATGGTATGCGCCACACACACAACAGAAAAGATTTGTTGAGTTGCCTGACAAACGGAGCACATGCTGAAATGCTGAGACGCCTTTGCGCCAACCAAGGCGCCATTGCGCCCCTGAGGATTGAGTATGACACGTCCTCATGAGCCAGAGAGCAAGTGCATGACAGGGTCACGACCTGCAGGGCAAGGGTTAGAGACTAACCGGCACTGTGGGTGGGTGGTGGGTGCGAGCTGACCTCAATGTTCAGAGAACCAGTGCCAATACACAGCCAGCAACCACCTGGTGTGGTACAGAACTGGTCTACGCTGCAGTGCAGCAAGCAAAACACTGAACAATGTGGTTATGACCATGCGCCTGTGACACGGGGGCGTATGCGAGCCCAGTTTCCGTTGCCTCATGGCCAACAAAAACTCAGCGAATGACTGGTGACGTCGGGCAACACGTGTGGTAGCCTAAGAAATATGAAGAGAAGTTAACAGGCAGTTCCACAATTCATTTTTTTTAGTATTATAATAGTAGTAATATAATAAGTACTATAATTGGTATTATTATCATTAATTCTTCGTTGTACATCTAACACAGTCAGATTGATGCCTGCAGCATGTTGTGAGGGTGTGCTATTTCCCCCTTCAGTGGTGGGGTACCTACAGTCTTGAGCTCAAATGTTAGTTCAAATTGTTGGTGGTGGTTCAAAAGGTCGTTTGAATGGTTCAATTGGTTCAATGGGTTGCGCGATGCGCGTCGCTGTCGGCGCCATCGGACCGTGCACCTGCAGCGGCTGTGCACGTGCGCTACCTCCTCGCGCGGCACCTGTGGCTTACTGCAATTTTTCTGCGACATCCTTATTTTTCTGTCATGCCCGACATATCACAATATCACATAAACCGGTATGAATCGGTACATGTGCACACATGAACTGGTATGAACCGGTTCACGTGTGCAGCTTAATTCAAACCCAAGCTCAACAGCAATTCAACTACATCCTGCCATTAGTCCCAAAAGCAGCACCCAGGGTCAGCAATGGTGGCATCTTCTCCGATGTTTGGCGTAACTGCTTGCTTTGAAACCTCTTTTGCACTTTTGGAACCCCCTGTGCAAAAAACCAATTTTGGGGCGCTCCTTCGGACCAAATTCCAGCAAATACGACGGTCAATGACGTGCCGCGGCGATCCGGGTTTCCCTTCGCCATGGATTGTCTATGTAAATTTCATATTTTATATCTGCACGGTATAAGTAGTCATGCTTAATAAGAACTTGTTCCACCTTAGTGCCATCCCAAAGGTCCTAAGGGACCAAACGGGTAGATAGGAAACAAACCTGCTAACCACCGGAAAGACTTTGCCCAGATACTCCCTCCACGGTTACACAATAGGGTGAATCGAAGGCAGAATTGTTTGGTGAAAACAGTTTGATTCGAGATTTACCTGCGGTACATTATCACATAAACAAGTGGGAAGGTGGAACTTGCCTTTGCAATCGGAGACCCACGACTTGGTAACGACGTGACTGGCCTTGTGATTCAACTGTACAATGACCTCATCCACTGCAGCAGGATGATCCCTTTCCGGATCAAGAGGAGAAGCAGCAAGAGACCCTACATCGATTGAGGGTCGTTTAAGAAACTGAGGTTCCGGCCTGAAATCTCTTGGTGAGGGGCGATTTTCGTGGCCCCTCTAGGCTTTTCTTTCGCCAGCAGCCACATTCACGTGATGAACGTTTCCCTTTTCCTCCATCCACTCCTCGTGTAAAGGATCATCTTCGACATTCTCGAGGTAAGCACCTCCATCCCGTTGAAAATTACCGTAGTAGTCGCAGTCAGTTTCGGTAACATGGTCAACCCTGTGATTGCCTTTCCCCCGACCCCGACCAACAGGTGACGACGCTCCAGCGGTGCCATGCCCTGTGCCATTCCCTAAAGGGGAGGTCCCATGAGGCTTGGACGTTCCCTTGCCCTGAGAACCCTTTGCATTTCCTTTGTTTCTGGCGGGTTGGTGGTTATTTACAGGATTTTTACCACCGCCATCGTTCGGGCGATGGGCATTTTTGTTTTCGCCTTGCCGAGGACCCGAGGTTGATGCAGACCTATTTCTGGTTCCTTTGCTGTTGTTTAGGCTGCCTGTTTTTCTTGTCATCTGGAGGGCTGTTGGATGCTGTTACAAGCCCTCCCGCCATGCACCTGTTAGGCATTCTGCATGGCCTTTTGATTACTCCGGAATCTTGATTTTTTCAATAATCTTGTGGTCGTGAGCAGTCCACTGGGGCTGGTCCCTGTAATGTGACTTAGCACGACTCATAGAGACGAGCAAGGTATAGATACCACATTTATGTTGGACATTCTTGGCGTCATTGACCGTTTTCTTTTGATTATTGGTCGCCTTTTGCGAGGAATCTTGAGCATTTTTGCCGGCAAGGCCCTCGTGGTAATTCTTGCTGGCGGCGTCTTCCAGTGGCTCAACCTCTTCCCACAACTCCTTGAACGTGTAGGAAAGAAGTCCAATTCCGAGCTTTGAGACAGCAGCCATGAAAACTGACGCCTCGATTAAGGACTTGGACAAACAAATCCCTATCCTCATGCTCGTGGAATTTTATCTTCCACGTCTCCTTGGTGAATTTCACCTTAGGGAAAGACCTGGGCGAGTATTTCTGGAGGGAGACCCTCATTGACAATTTATTGGCGGAGGCTTCAAAGCCTTCCGACTCCGCCCAGCATGTTTTAACCTTCTCTTCAAACAGCTTTTTCCAATGAGTTGTGGCAGTTTCTGAGGGGATTTTCATCGAAAATCTAATTTTTTAACTCAGCATTGGAGAATCGTTCTGCTGAATGCTCGGCCTCCTCCACGAGATTCCAAAAGCGCTGCTTCTTGCCTTGAACCTCATGGACTATTCATCGAGAAACGGAAGCGAAATTTCTCAGCATCTGGTGGTGGTGGTTCTCATGGAAGCGTGATCTCCGGACCTCCGTCTGCTCCTAAACCTCACCGAAGGTAAGGGGGGGGGGGGCTTCTTTGTTTGCGATCGCTCTAGGCGGGAAGCCCAGCTTTTGCTGGTGGTCCCTTCAGACAATCCAAGAGGGCCGTTACGAATCCATCCTCCTGGAATTTCCGGGTTTTAACCCACAGCTTGAACTCCCTTTGAAACCGGGGCCTTCGCCATGGGTGACCATCATATTCGGGTTGCTTTGCCACCTGATGACGCTTCATGGGAGTTGGGTTCAAAAGAGAGGGGGAAGCTGCCCCCTACAGCGCCGCTCCAATCGAGGACATCACAGTGGTTTTGATTGACTTTGAGGTCGGAGCTTCCGTCGACTTCATGAAAGCCTTCGCCGCCACCTTAGCCGGGCTCATTCCAGCACGTGGGCGGCGGATTGCAACTGGGATCTTCAAAATGATGACTTCCTTGGCATTCGATGCTTGCTCTCCTAGGACGCTGCGGACCGCTGCAGTTTCTTGAGCGCTTCGGTTGCCTAGCAAAGGGGGATGGAGATGGTCGTTTCGTGCGTTGATTATAATGTCCACAAGCAGCTACAAAAAGCATGGCTACGCAAACTGGACAAAATCCATGTTAGCTCCCATCTTTTGTCCAGAATCTCTAGCAGCAGTCACACCTGCCTTTTTGGGAGGGGCAAACCACAAAGCGGTGACCGTGGACTTGCCCCGCCCCCGTTTTTGTGCAGCACCCGCCGAGGTGGAGATGTCCCCTTTGCTTCTTGGGTTTTGCAATCTCCGTCAACACAATAGAACAATAACTCGCTGACATTGAGGGCCTAGATCCTAGCACTGCGTGGGCACAAGCGGAGACCATCAACCAGAAAATAGCCACCTAACACCACAAAGGGAACACGGTAAAGCCACCCACGTCCGCCTTGGCCTTGCTCCTTGCGTCGACCATGACCAACTGTGCCGGCAGGAGTGTCTGTACCTGTAGTCGCAAGGGCTTGCCCCACCCACACAGACGCAGGCACATACTTTTTCAGGTTAAGCACCCTGCGGTCTACTTGCTTCTGTCACATTTTGTATGATTCTTCACTCATATCATCACGTGCCAACAGACCTTTTTGATTCTCCCATTTGTTGTAACTCTATCATATCATGAGCTTGAGTTTCATAACATTGAACCAACATGGTATCTCTACATCCCCCCCCCCCCCCACCACCATACTTATCATTTTGGAATGTTCATGTTGCATTGAATGCAGACCCACCCACCCACCCTTGGGAGCTATGTCTGGTGGATGTTCTACTTTTTCGGCATTTGGTCATGTCAAAAATGTTTCTTTTGGTGAATAAGTTTTTCCCATTGAGAAACTGTTTCCAACGACAAAATTCTTTGATTTGAAAAAGATTCTTTGTCGGACAATTCATCTTCTTCCAAAAATGTTTTTCCAACGAGAAAGTTTTTCAGCAGAAACTTTCGATTCCACAAAAAAAGTTTCACCCAAGAAGTTGGGTTTCTGCCGACAACGGAAATGTTGTTTGACAATTGCAAAGAAAACACTTTTTCCAACAAAATTGTTTCTTCCAACAGAACGGGTCTTCGAATACAAAATTGGCCAAGGTTCTTTGGCGAAAAAAGTTTTTTGGCAATTCGGGGGTACTGCGCGCTATGTACAACGTCTGTATAGGATTGTACCCAAGCTGCATAGTAGTACCAGTAGCAGTGAGCCTTGTTATGCATCTATATGAGTTGCGTGCATGCTTTGCCCACATTTCTGGCGTATTGGTCTATGTTGTTTTGGGTATTGCCGCACACACAGTGTCCATGCAGTGCACACAAAGTGCAAAGTTTGGTATGTCGGCAACTAATTGAACCCTATTTTTGGCCCTTTTTCATAACTTTGTCGTTCCATAACAGGTTTTTTCACGCCTCTTGTGCATTGAGGATGTGGCAAATTTGAATTGCCACCCATTTTAAGCCATTTTCACCCATTTTTGCTGCACGTTCTTTGTTAGAGGGTGATGGTGGATTAAGATGAACGGGAATCACCGTATGTCGTGTACATTCACCACGCAACAAATGGGCAAGTGGTTTGTTACACACTCCTTAGCGGATTCCAACCTTCATGGCCATTGCCTCGCTATCTCTAGGAAACAATGTCCTTTGTGGATTCTCTTTATGAGCCGGCACTTGAGCCCTGCATCCGCGCTCTCGAATCATCGCGAACCATGGCGTAGAGACGAATCCGGGCCTCACAGCCTCGCCTATACACCTCCTCACCCTAAATGTGGGATGACCGCACTTGAACAGGAAGTGTTTGGGCAAACTGCTCGAGGGAACCACAATGTCATAGCCCATACTACTTGGTCTCCAAGAGGTGCGCTTCCGCACCGGCACGGCACGCATGGCCTATATGGCACGTAGTATCTTCTTTTGTTTTTTGATGATGCATCCCCTGATATGATCTTCCTAGTGCATGAATGCATTCAACAATATTGCAACATGCAAACATCACGCCACAAGTATGGCAGCACGCTACATGTCGACGTCTTGCGGGTCCCAGTGTTCCTGGTGGTAAACCAACATGGACCGTTTACCGTCGCGGAAGGAACCTCCTATGGTGATTGGATTAGCATTCTCCCCCTCCTTGCCATTATCGGGGGAGACTTCAATGACACCATATGGCACTGTCCCCCGCTCCGCCGACATGGGTGGCGTACCATGCTCCGGGACTCAACCCTCTTGGACCCTCTGTACTGCGCGACCCCCCTGCCCATGGGCCCCTCCCACACACGGGGAGGGAAGAGACTCGATGTGTCCCTAGTTTCCAGCCGCAGTTGGGATGTTGTCACCCCCACTTCATACCATCTTCAAGAATTTCTTTTGGCCCCAGACCATGCACGGGTAATCATCACCAACATCGCCCTACCTATGGCAGAGGCGTCGGTCCTAGCGACCCCCAATACCCCCCATTGGGGCCGGAGGGAGATGAAGAAGTTTCGTGCACATTTCAGGCGCTGGCTTCGCAACTTGCCCGATAACGTAACGCAGGAGCACTGGTCATAGCTCATTCTGAACAAAAACCCAAGAGTACGTAGAGGTGCGACAAAAACCCATGCTTAAAGAAGACCCCACCCTCCTAGGTCTCACAGCTAAACGCCAATCCCCGCGACGCCGACACACTCTGTCAATGGGATGACCACATGCAAAAAGGGCGGCACAAAGAGGTCATCAAGCGGTTGTGCAGGTTTCGGCACTCGGCGGTAAACATGCCAGGAGATTTTTTCCTGGAACTGAGTTCCTGGCTTCTTTTCCCCTTTTGAGAGCTCCTCCCTCTCTCCCTCTCCCGAGCCCGCTCTCTCCAAACCCCCCCCACTTCGCCGGAGATCCCCCGTGGGACCCCGAGGGCCATGCATGTAGCAAATGCCGTGTAAATTGCTCCTCCTTCGCCTAAACGACCCACTAACCGAGGTTATGTCTCCCTAACAAACGGAGGGACGCAAGGGTTACACCACAACGACCCCAGTGCTGGCCTTGTGGAGTAACGTCCTCCAATTTGAGGGGGATCCTTACGTCATCCTGCTTGATATAGGCAGGGCCTACCCGAGCACTGCCCACCCACTACTGTGGGAAACTATGTACACACTTGGGGTCCCGGCCACCATGGTTTATATCGTGCGTCACGCCTGTGAACACACACAATATTTTTTCATGGCAGATGGCCAACAGCATAAGTATCGCCAAAAATGGGGTGTCAAGGAGGGCTGCCCCCTCTCCCCACTCCTACTTTGTGTTGTGTATGAGTGCTTTCACCGCACCTTGTCCTGCCGGTTCCATGATGTGAATATGTGTATATGGATGACATAGCATTATTTCCTTTGACGATGAGACCACCCAGTGGTACTATTTGAGGTGTCCCGCCTCAGCGTTGTCCTAGGCTTTGGCGTCAATAGTGCAAAACCCGAGATTTACAAGTGGACCCCCTACCCCACGGATGAAACTAAATCCCCCCCCCTTTTAATATCACGCTCGTGATATTATTTCGGTGCGTGATATTATTTTGGGCGTGATATTATTTTGACCACCCCCTGCCTGTCCACCAGATTTTTGTTGTGATCGTTCCTGACTCTGAAGTTCCATTTCTTGCTGGTGTTATTGAGGCCCGGCAGCACAATGACCGAAACCCAAGGCAGGAGCACGCCAGCTATCTATGGCCACTTTTCTCGCACCAAAATAACTATGTGTTTTGGTTGACAATCACTTTTCCCACAGTGTTTTGCCTTGCTGTCTGCGATGTGCTCAGGTGGCCAAAATGCATGCGTGATATTATTTTAGTGGTCCAAAATATTATCATGCATGCGTGATATTATTTCGGTGCGTGATAATAAAAGGGGGGGGTGGTTTATTTTGTAGGAGGTAGTGCCTCACAAGGTCCGCCCCCCCATACTCAGGTACTTGGGCCATATCCTTGCCCGCCCCTCTTGGGCCCACAAGGCGAGAAGTGATTACCTGGGTATGGTCCAAGCAGACCTTGCCCAATACCAGTCGGTACCTCTGAATGGGTGGGAGAGGGCACAATTAGTCAATTTTGTGCTCCTCCCCCGCTGGCTTCAGCGTCTCGTCCCCCCCCCTCCTCTGACAAAAACCCTACACCAAGTTGACACCCTTGTATCAGAATTCATCCGTGCGCCCAAAGGCATGGAGGCCACGATGAACAATAACATGCTGGGGACCCCGCCCAAGGAAGGGGGCATGGGAGTGCGGCACATGTATTGGGCATATAGGCGGAAGTACGTGACCAGCTTGCACATGGTAATGTGGGTATACCCGGAGTTGTTCCCATACCCCTGGGATCACCCGTCCCCCGCACTCAAACACCCATGCTGACCTATGTGGCCCTTGTGCGCTCAATGGGGCCACGGGTCTCCTTACAGCCGTACGGCGTCACCTAGGATGGCTTGACGTCTATGATAGCGAGGATACCGAGGATGGCCGTTTGTTGGCCGCTCAACAACCCACGGTAGGCTAATGCGACTTTGCCAAGAAATATCACTGCTACTCTCCGGCTGGAGTGGTACCTGACTATGGGGAAGTGCGTGAGGCGTACACCAAGACAACAATATCAAGGTTTGAGCTCTACGCCAAAGGTCAGCGACCATCGGACGGGGAGTGGCATAGCAACGGGAGTAAGTTGGTAGTGCAGCCGGTTTTCATTGACGCCCACAGAGGCCCCAATGCAGGCATGGCAATTACATGCATTAGATGATTGCGCGCGTCCACGGCCCACAAACGTCTCACCGTGCGGAGCTGATGGGCCTGTGTGTGGCTGCCACGCTGCCCCCGCCCAACAATCCACCATCACACCGCATAACAAAGCGTCAATGGAACCTTGCCCCCAACCCACTCACCGCGAAGCATCGGATATTGACCTCCATGAGATGGCCGCGCGCGCCATTCAACAAAAATCTATCACGGTGCGCTGCATCCCCGGCCACCGCTAGCTTTCTGGCACGCACGATGCGCTGCAGCGGTCAGATATCTTGCGCAATAATGAGGTTGACTGGTTAGCCAAGCCGGCTACGACCCTCCCCCTGACATTGTTTGCCCCGGCTTTCTCCTCAAGCGTCTCTCTGGGAGGGACAGAGGCCCCCATCCCAGCTAAAAAGTGGATTGTAACATCCGTATCCCACCCACCCGGGGGTTCATTGGGTCACTTGGCTCCAACTGCGTGCGCGGCGACGCCAAGCGTGGCTGTAGTGGTTGTGGGGTAACATCCGGTGGCAGGGGTGCTCCCCACCCTTGGACAAAGCGAAGGTCCACTCTTAGCTGTGTCACAACATGCATCGAGGCACTGCTGTACCGAGTAGCATGGCACCAATATCAGATGCAGCACACAACCACTCTCCTTCGTCAATCCCTCCCCATGCCCCCCATGGCGCCGGGCGCACATAGAGCGGCCGCATCTAGTATGCCGGTGTGGTACACGTCACTGCGCCGGATAGTGGTCCAACAACACCCTACTGAAAATACCCAGCGCAAACAGGTGAACTACAAGTCGAAGCGACGGGGAAAGCGCAAACACAGGCCAAAAAGGGCAGGGCACAACCCAAGGATGAAGGCACAAACACTGATGACACAAACACTCAATATGAACACCGCCAACGCACTCCTACGACTGCTTGCCCGACTCTCCCCCCTGAAGGGCCAACAGGTGCGGGAGCATATCTCCTTCGTGTCCACCACACCGCCCCCCCTCGACCTCTCTGCATCCTAGAACTTGGGGCCGCGTCCTCTATACACCATGCGAGGATTGGCTTGCACCCACCGGATGTGGACGGCAACCCGGCAGGATTTGGCCGCCCACGCCCCAACACACTTTCATCTGACCATTGGGGCACATCGGCTCACCCAGTGGCTCACAAAGACGCTGAACGCATGGCGCACTGCCATGCTAGGCTTTCGTTATTGGTTTAGGCACTCCGTGGCGCGCCTCATTCGCCATGAGGAGCAAATAGCGCACCCCCTCTCGCGGCTACACTCCTATGCCCACTCATGCCTTCCCATGTTGTCCTTGCATGGGCAACTATACGAGGTCTATACACCCGGCACGTTGGAACTATCAGCGGGCCACCCTGCATCATATGGCGATGGCCCACCAAAGATACCTAAACTGGGCAGCTATCGTGATGCACTACATGCGCGCACATAGCTAGTGGCTGCGTATGGCCTGCCAAGGGGTGGAAGAGGTGTACCTTGCATCCTTCCGTAAGGCCTCCCATGATTTTTGGAGGGAATGTGACGGCAGGGTGTGGAACTGGTGCTGCCACAACTCTCCCCAAGCGAGTGGATGCAAGAGTGTCCTGTTTGCCCAGGCGGAGTCCATGAGCGCCCAGCAACACTTGGCGACTCAGGTGGCCCGGTGGATGGCGGTCTCTTACCACTGACTGGCTAGCGCCTTGTCCCGGAGAGAATGCTACCTGGCCGCATAGGCTGACATCGTCCGCCGCCTCCTCCTCAAACGGAAACGCGCCCCCTCGCCAGAGGGCAGGCGTGGCAAACGCCCGCACTTCCGCGACCAAGGGGACGCCTGCGCTGTGCAACTTACGCGGTCCCCCGTGCGGCAAGCCTTCCACCATACGGAAAGCAACCAAACTCACTGGGTTCCCTATCCGCTGGGGTTTAAACGGAGTGGGAGACGATTAGTCCCATACTTTGAACCTGCCGGGGGCGTGTTTTTCAGCGTCTCCCTGTGTGCTACCTTTGAACCCCTGCCTCTTACCCTACACATATGTCTTTCCCCCTTTCTCATTCTACAGCTAGTGGGCGCTTTGAGCCGTGGCGGCTCACGCCGCTGCATAGCATGTACAACGCAACGAACCCCCCCCCCCCCCCCCGGATAGCGTCCCTCCCGTATAGGGACATGCCTCACACGCATGAAGTTGCAGGTTTCCCAATTGATGCTGTACATATGCTCTGGGCCTAGGTGCCTATGCACCCCCTTGGCCAGATGGCCTGAACTGGTCTGGTGTCGGCATTATAAAAAAAAACAATCATCGCAAATCAGTAGCATGACTTATAGGTAACGGCCCACATAGTGCTGCATCTTGCTACAAGTTGGGACCCAATTGGGTCAAGGTATAATTTCTATGTCCCCAGAAGGCCGCCACCATCTTCCAACACACTCACGCAACAATAGATTGCGCTAGGTTAGGCCACGGCCACCAACCACCAAGGATATGAAGGCCCTTGTGACGCCTGCCTGCAGACATGCAAGGTGGTTTCCCCTCTTCCTCCGTGGCTAGGTTTCATTGTGTGGGCTTTGCACGCCGTGCCCAGGTGCAACAACTTGGCCTTGCATCCTTTCCCATAGGTTCGTGGTATCTATCAAGAATTTGGATTTGGATTGGCCCTTTTCCGGTTTGGGGATATGGACTGGCCCCTTTGGCGTACACTGTGGTTTCGGTGATGGCCTCAATATCATTGAATATCTTTTCTAATAATTTTTGACGATGAGGGATTGGATTGACCAATCGTCAACCAACACGGACCATTGCGTTGCTTGGGCGCCCCAAGCGACAAGGGACGATGTTTTCAATAGAACAGATCGGGAAAACTCCAGTTGGGCCATATATATCGTCCTCAAGAATTCTCGGTACCTTTGGAGCTGTCGGGACAAAAATTAACTTGAGGCTGTTCGACGTTGTGGGGATGTAGTATGGTCTGTATAGGAAAGAATGTTGCCAATTGTGGCAAGACCCCCCAATTTCTTCCCGTCATGTGTGTGCTTGTGCCGATGCGCCCCAAATGAAAAAATTTGTTCAGCTGCTTGAGAACATGGAGCCCCTCACGACGGTGGTTACCCTGGATGAGGATTGTGATGGGTACAACGCGGAACCTCATTAGAGGGAAACGAACGCACGGTGCGCGCGGTGCTATGCGCGGTGTGCGCGCGGTGCGCACGGTTTGGTGCGCGTTGTTTTATTAACCCACCATTTTTTCATTTAGTCATTGCGGGCTGTAAACACCACTCTCCCACAAGCATAAGTAGAGCTTGTGGGAGGGCAGCGGGATCAAAATTTTGTGATCATCCACCTCTTTCGGCAAGGGGTGGCACACCTGGAGACCGTCGCCCGTGACGATGATGGGTGTGGAGTTGTGAGCCCAGCACCGCAGAAACCAAGGTGCTGAATCCTACTTTTCAGATTGGCTACCTTCACTCCTTTGGTCCTTTGCATTACAGCTCACATCTCTTTTTTTGCTATTCTTGTGTAATGCCCCAACATCGTGAAACGACTGCTTCATAGGATTGGGCACCCTATGGGGCACCTCACGGGAATGAGCACCCCATGAGGTTTCTCCTTTTGACAAAAGCCTTGATGGTTTCAACCCTTGCTTGACCACTAGACGCCGTTTGATTGATTTTGTGAAATCACCAAATCTTTTCAAAATCTCGACCTCAATAGTAGTCAACACAGGCACGCTCGTGACAATGAACCCACAATTGTTGGTGTCCCTTGAACTTGTACGCGTTTCGGGCTTATAGGCCCCTCATCAGCTACAAAGTGAGCAAGAGAAAACATGAGTATGGTACATTCAAACACAAGGACCGTGCTGAAATCTGTCTATTGAAAAATGCTCATAACATAATAATTATTCCATCGATGCGTGCTGAAATTATTGATAATTAAAACAAAGTCCTGATCCAATCCCAAATCTGTCCACGTTGTCCAAAGAGCGCGCGCCAATCAAACTTGCTGCCGGCTGGATAAGGAAATCAGACCTGAATTCCTGAACAGACATTTGAGATTGCGTAAAGGCCTGAGGATGGCAAACAGTTTTAGGTCAGGAAGAAATTTCAATCGTCTTTTCAACACATGCATAGCTCGTGACCACGCCACAGGAATAGCACCATGGTGTGAAACCTTCAGGACATGCACCTGTCCAAAAGGTCCAAAACAGCAACCCAAAAACGAGCGCGCGGTGCGCGCGCGGTGCTATGCGCGGTGCGCGCGGTGCGTTTGTTTCCCTCTTAGGGTGAAGTCACGGAGGACCTTGCTGCAGCAAGGATTGGCTTAGGAGCACAGTCCTGTGGTTCTAGACACATATTGCATGACTGTGTGCTGGAAAGATGATTATGCAAATTTGAGAGTGGGCAGATGAGAGATGGAAGTACCTGGTTCAACCCTTGACGTATGCAGGTCAATGTCTGCAGCACTTCTGTAGGACGCCCCCCTTCACCCCTCATCGGATAAAGCATAAACCAGAAACTGTTGTGCATTTGTAAAACCAAAGTCCAGCATTAAGTGTGTGTTCACTATGGATATGCGCAACCTCGTTGCCGGAAGGGACGTGAAGCGGGATGTGATGGAGCACACATCAACAGTGTGTGCAGTGCATCTGCTTTCATGGAGGAAAAACTGGGTGGACATTATTCGGCAAGTAGTAGTGCTTGTAAAAATGCCTGTCAAATGGCAGGTACCATTCTCATACAGCAAGCAAAAGTGCCTCTAAAATGTTTGTCAAATCGCATGCACCATTGCATGGGATTCAACCAGTGCAATAAGAAGTAACAGTGTATAAGAAGGGGTACACAAATGCATGTTGTGGGTTATGGAATGGAAGCATGGGTTTTCAAAAAAATGTAGGCAATCTTCTTGGTGTGCATCCAAGCAATTTGGTCATTACATGCCAAGTGATTCAGTGAAATGTGGAGGCTGACCCCAGAATCCCAACCCATGTGTCTAAAAACACTTCTAGACCCTGAGTCACTAGGCCGAGTAGGCCGCTGCTTCTTCTTGGACTTTGATGGCTTTAGCACAAACAGCAGAGTAGCTGAATAGGACTACGACAGGTGATGCACAAGCAAGGCGAAGCAGAACGACATGCTGTACATATTGAGCAGGCCATACCATTGCCAATAATTGCACCTCTGCATTGAATGTACATTGTATGTACATGTTACGATGACAACGCCCATTGGTGTTGGCAACAATCCCAGCTTAAGATGGTGAGGGGAGCATTCAGCACCTTGTGTATCCAAAACTTTGTCACAATCCGAACCAACACACCAGGATCCTGATTTTTTTGGCCATTTGGCCCGCGCTTGCCGCTGCTGCTAGTTGCTGCTGCTACTATTGCTACTTGCTTCTGTTGGGAAAGGTAGCTCCCCCCCCAGACTTTAAAGAGGGCAATGAAAACTTACTGCTGGCATACATTCAAACCAACACAGCACTGCATGAATGGTGCTTCCGATGTTGCATATTTTTGGCATGCATGCATTTGGTGCTACAAAGTCCATGCCATATCTCTTGGGGACATCCAGAATTGCGCCAACTCGGTGGGTTTTCGGGGGTTGGTGCCATTGTTCCCTCATTTCTGCCCGCTGAGTGTTCCGGAGGTAGGGGTATGTGGGGTATATTCGGAAAGCCCTTGAAAAGGGCTATTTGGAATACCCGTGTCTGCATGCTGTACTGATGGTATGTTTGAGATTTTTGTCCCTTTTGGACGGTGCCTGTGTTGCTTGCTGCCTGTTTTTGTCAACAGGCAGCCACCATGTCTGCATACAAATTCACGCCACGTGCTGTTGCGTCCCTAGATGCACCACAAAAGCCATTGGTTCGGAAAAGAGCGCGCTCTGGTCGTGCAAACTGGGTGCAGGTTACACGTGACAGGTCCCCCAGCAAAGTAAAAAGGCCTCGGACAGCCGGTTCACAGCAACTTGCATGCACCCACAAGGAACACCAGATTCTGACCACCACAGAGGCCGCTTCTTTTGCAAGCCAATTTTGGGATCGTAAAGTGCACCCCACGAAGGCTTCACAGCATGAGTTCTTGGCCACATGCATTGATGTTGATTTGGAGAAAAACATCTAGCATGCACAGTGGCACAAATACACCAGAAAGAGGGGGCATCAGACTACTTATTTCATACCGTATTGTGGAGCACATCGACGAATTTGCAAAACACAGTTTTTGCATTATTTCAAGATTTCACGCAAAATTGTCGAAACTGTGGCCAAGGACAAGGCAAATGCAGCTGTTGCCACCCCGCTCAGGCATTTTTAAATTGGGCCTTTTGCAATTTGTACGACAAACACGTGCAATGGTGCTGGTTCCATCGCATTACGTGGTGTGTCTTCATCAAAGGGCACTCCTATAATCTGTGCGATGCAGCGTCACGTGCCATGGACCGTGCATTGCACAATGTGGACCATTATTATGGTCTAACTGACATGGCTGGCCTCACAATCCAGCATGTTGTACGAAATAAACAGAGGTTTGTTCGGAACCTCCGCATCCTGAAGCGGAACAATTTTTGGAATGTGTCGAAGTTTCTGGGCGGTGCCTATAAGTCTTCATCCAGCCATTTGGACCACCTGCAGAACCCTGTTTTGATCAGAGATGACAGAATAAAGTGGCTGGATTTTGGTGTAACACCAGACCCTGAGAACCTGCAGCCCCATCCTGGTTTTGTCTGGGTAAAATCAGGGTGCAGTGAGACCATTGTGTGGCGCAAGGTCTGGCTGACCAAACAGCGCAATGCGGACCTCTCAACTGATCGTCTGTGGGCCATGCCTCCCAACACAGGGTAGGTGCCAGTCAAGGCACGCAGGCTGCAGGATTGGGAAAAACTGAAAAAATATGTTCCAATTCACAAGCAGGGGGATGTGTGCCCCAATGGGGTCCCTGCCCTTGTGGAAAGGGGCAACAATGAGGACGATTCGGATTCAGAATAATCAGTGGTCCCTCGAGCATTGCCCTGTCTTGTGCATCGTCCACTTTGCAGCTCCATTTGCTCAAAAATGTGATCATCTACCCCCCCCCCCCCAACCCGTACATTTCTGAAATGGCCTTTTCTCACAGATTTCAAAAAGTATACACATCCCCCCCCCCCTAACGGGACGAGATTTTGGCACATTGGACCAAAACTTCACAAAAACCAGGAAAAGTGCCAAAACCCACCGTGTTGGCGCGCAACGAATGTCCCCGAGAGATATGATGTGCGAAACATACAGAAGGTCAAACAAGCAGTATGGGGCAACCTGTTGCATCACTCTGCAGTCACTGGCATCTGCTAATTGTCCATACAGTGCTATACAATGCCATGCTCCAGTGCCCCAGCAGACCATCTGGAAGAAATGAGATGGGGTTGTACTGAGGACGCCTGAAGCAGACCCTGCAAAGCAGTTGTGCATGGCGTGCTTGTGAGTGTGTGTGTGTGTGTGTTGACATAGTCTCATTTGTGTGGCTTTATGTATGGCTTTGGCAGACCACCCCCCCCCCGCCCATGCCTTTTGAAGCCCGCGCCCATGCCGCTGCTTGCGCTGTGGTGCAAGCCACTTGGCTGTGGCTGCAGCCTGCCTGTGTAGCACCCTAGTCCCAACTCTAGCCCCACCAATGACTCCCCTGCCAATGGAGGGGCTGAACTGAACCCCTGGTGGGAGAGATTGCCAGATGCAGGCCACTTATTCATCACGTACGTCACGTACATGTCATCTGGGACGAGTGCACCTCCTGCACCACCTGACCATACGGTCAAATGGTGCTCCCACTGGGTTATTCTTGTTTTGTTCAATGATGGGATGCATCCCCAGAGTGAAACAGTCATCTCTTCCCATGGTCATGGTGCACTGCAGATTGTGTGTCATGAAGTTCAAGATCATCAACCCCGACAACAAGGCGAAGTACACCTCTGTCAAGGAGCTCGGAGCCGGTGCATTCGGTACCGCGCTATTGTGCAGAGCTCACGATCCGGCGCTTCATCAAGGAGGGAAATATGTTGTTCTGAAGGGCTCGGACCTCACCAAGACTTTCCGTGCTGAGGCTGACCAAAAGGCAGTGGACACAGAAGTCCAGGTATCATTTCTTGAGGAAGGAGCAGACCGGTGTAATGGAGGGCAGTGGACGTCAGACGGTGACGAGTGGAGTTTATAATATTGAGGTGGGTGGGTGCGGGCTGTAGAGGAGTGAACAGTGGTCGATATGCAACACGTGCATATAGGGCCTTACAGCAGCAGGATCCGTCAGGGACAAGAGCTGTGTTTTGTAGTCAAGGAAAGCCCAGAGAACATGTGCTGGGCCACGGGTGATTGGCTGACCGCCGGCAGTCTGGCGGCCAATTGACGCTGGTCCATCGCCGGCAGTCGGCACCATCATCAGCCTTTTCCCGGCCCCGCAGCAGCATTATTCCCCATGGCACAAGGCCCCAAGGCTCCTCTGCGCCAAAATTGACACTGTCTGCTGCTGCTGCTGCTGCTGCGGCGGCGGCGGCGCGATGGCTGCTACCGGCCTCATTGAATGAATCCTCGGTGCATGCTCTCCTCTTGATTACTGCATGGTGCTGCTGCAGGTGCTGAAGAAGATGCACACCCACCCCAACGTGATTCAGTACTTTTCCTCATTTATGGGGGCCGACGGCTGCTATTTTGTCGTCATCGAGTATGCAAACGGCGGTGATTTGCATGACTTTGTACAAAACTGTCAGAAGATCGGTAAATCACTGGATGAAGCAACGGTTCAGGACTTGGTCCTCCAAATTTTATCCGGGCTGAATCATATGCATTCTCAGAATATTCTACATCGGGATTTGAAGCCCCGGAACATCTTCTTACATCAGGACGACGCGGCCAAGAAGATGGTGGCAAAGATAGGCGATTTCGGGATCTCCAAAGTCCTGGAACACACCAATGCAATGGCCAACACTTCCGTGGGTAAGTGTGCTCGCATGCTCGTGTGGACCCCTGAAGCTCACCCTCTCAGCCAAAGCCAGGCCCGGTCTGTACACCATGACAACGTTGCCCAGCGCAGCCTTTTGTATAGCCCTTTCCTTGCTTGTATGTTGTAAGTTGTATTTTTTTTGTGGGAAATGCGACTAAAAAAAAATTGTTCAGTCATGTATTTTTTTTTGGTGGTGGACACGAGTACGAAAAAAACGGGTGCTGGCGTTTACTACAAAAAAAATTACACAATGGTGCAGTTTTTGTTGTACTTGCGTTTACCGCAAAAAAAATTATACAACAGTACAATTTTTTTGTAGTTGCATTTACAGGAAAAAAAATTACACGATTTACTTTTTTTTTTGTACTCGCGTGTAACACAAAAATAAATTGCATGCACTTACAATGAAACAAAACATTAGTGGCCACTAGCCACTTCTGATGTTGTCCCCGTGAATTTGTTTTTACTAGGTTTCCGGCCCCTCGAGTTGGGGTTATGGACTCTCACACTTCGGTAGGGCCCCTCGAGATGGGGTGATGGGCTCCCACGCTTCGGTGTGGCCCCTTGAGTTGGGGTGATGGACTCCTATGCTTCGGCGTTGCCCCCTGAGGCAGCTGGTAGCTCATTTTGTGCGAGAGTTGTCAGCGAAACACCAGTCTTGGTGCAGAGCCCAAGTCCTCTAACATGAACACTGACCTCATCTCTGAATGCATTGTGCAATTACCTGCAGCGGATGCATGTTTTGTAGGCTTTTCGTGTTACTATATTTTCCACCACTTATGGTGTCCCAAAGGTGGAGCCTATACACATGCTACTATTTTCGCCGTGTCCCAATCTCTTGGTGGCCACAGAGAGTATTTCCATTAATGCCATTGCTTGCAGTAGTCTTTGCACTGCATGCATGCATGCAGGCCTTTGGGCCTTTGGCATATCTTGATGGGTGTCCTTTGCTGTGTATTTTGTGTGGCTCAACTCAGCTCAGTCAAGCACATGCAATGCCCCCTTTTGGTGAAGTGTATAAGTGGCAATTGTGCATATTTCATACATATTGCAAAAGGGGCATTATTGTGGGAAAAATTTTACTTGCCTTTGTAGCAAATAATATTACACGCCGTTTCCACACAAAAAAAATTACAAGCACCGACAATTTTGTTTTTTAGTGGTCCGATTTTTTTTATGGTTACACGATTTGCTGCAAAAAAAAAATCACACGGCTTTACCGCATAAAAAAAATACACAAACCTACAATTTTCATGACCACAAATTGGATTGTTCATTTTCCCTGCCTGGGACTTGGAAACACAAACAAAAAAGGAGTGCACTACTGCAAATCAGGTCTAGACTCTCCCCCGACAATAGCTCTCACTCAATGCATGCACGTATGCACGATTGTACCCTCACCCCTCCCCATGTCCAAGCTATGGGGTGTACTTCGGCGATGCATGGGACAAAGTGGAACCCCTACCCCCGGAGGAAGCACATACCAATAATCGAGGAGAGCTAGGAGCCACCCTGAGGGCACTGCAAGGACAGCACGGGATCCTTCTCACTAAGTTGCCCAGGCTCCACATATGTAGTGGATGGAACGTTAGGCCGTGCGCACAGGTGGCGTTGCCACAAATGGCAGACTCCGTGAGGACCAGTATAGCACATGGACCTTTGGGCACAGGTGCTGCAGCTACTAGACACCATAGGATCCGAGGTACAATGGTTGTGTATCCCCTTGGACACCGGTATCCGAAGGAATGAGGGAGCAGATAGCCTGGCAAACGAGGAACACTGCAAGTTCTCACCGCTCTCGGGGTAGGTATCTGTCAAACCGGCCGCCGCAGACCCGGATCTGGATGATTGCCTACAGTTATTCATGGAAATTCTTGATGGGGAACCGTTGGAGTACCAATTCCCCGCTCCACCACCTTGAACCCCTAGGGCCAGACACCTTGATGTGGTGTGGAGGCATGATGGGATCTACCCAGCGTGAACGGGCTAGAATAGGGGGGCAGCCACGCTGCCGCAGCTCCGCCCTGCCCTATCGATCCCTTGCCGTATCCTCGTAGGCTACCCGCCACTCCATGCTGCTAGGCGCTAGAGCAACCAGGTCGCCGGCACAGGGGCTTTCTCCACGTGTCGGCATTTTGGCGGTGGGTAGCCCGTATCCACTTGGTACTCCCCAGGCGACAACGCCGTCTCTCCTCCCTCTTACCATCACAGCAAATGACCCACGGAAGGAACACCTTATGGCAGATCCGAGTTCTCTCACCGATTTGCCCTTTGCCTGTGCGCTGGATTTGCTTGCTTAGTGCGTGTCCTTTTGCCACTGGCATTCTCTGAAACCTCCGCTGCACACAATCATGCACCACTTGATGGTCCCTATTTGATGGCTTCCCTGCTCGCCGGGCCACTCCCCCCCCTCCCTCCTTTTTTCTATTTCCCATCTCTGTTTCGGACTCTGAGCACCCATTATAGTCCTCCAATCAATGGGAACCATGATGTGTCTTTGCCTCTCGTCCGGTTTCTTTACCACACATGGTCCATGCCCTCCCTTCCTTGCCGCAATCACTACACCTATCACAAAAATTAGCCAAAGCAAACCATCACAAACGCGCACGGCGCGATCCGCGGCGTGCACTGCGGCTTCTTTGTGGTTATGTTCCTCCCCGCTCCCCTGTGTCTCTGCAATCCTTGTGGATTGCCATCACCTAGATTTGCCCCACTTGCTTCACACGATGCCTTGTCTCTTTGAGAGAAGGGCAGGCATGTTTCATAGTAGACACCTACTGTGCGCCCCCTACTGTAGACGTGCTGCCATTGACACGTGAAAATGGCACGCGTGTCACACTACCCCTCAGACTACATAGTATGCCTATCGGAAAGGAACGGGTGAGGTCTGCAGCTGGCTACAATAACTAGCGCCGGAAAAGTCACGCCCGTGCCACGGCTCGCCCGGAGGGCTAGCTGGCCGTGACCCGGCCCACGTACGTTTACGTGGTGTGGGGCCCCCTGTACCTGGAGCTGGAGGTGACACCCCCTGTTGTCCACCAGCAAACCGAGACGGCCTTTGAATGTTTCTCGGGGAGGGTGCTCCGCACCCTTCGGCTCCACTACCCGGGGGCATTCTTCCAGTCCCACACCGTTAAGCCACGTGGCGGACATCTTCATCCGCACTCGTGGCGACTCAATATGGACCAATCCGGACACGGCCATGCGGCGGCAGACTTCACATCTCATCTTGGTCCACAGTGTTTTCGGTTCTGCGCGGGTATCCCGCAACTTCTTCAACGACTCTGACCGCCCATTCCGTGTCATCTTGCTTGCAAGCCCCGTCAAGACGAAGTACCGCCCCGAGACCCCCCGGACAACCGTGAGCCGCCGTTAGCGCGGCCGCCGCCTACTGTGCCCGTCCCATGAACTGCTGCTTGTCCATCTCTTGACGCCTACCGCCTGTGACCCATCGGGGCGTGCTGGTGCGTACCGGAGGCGCCACGCCCCTGCAGGGCATGCTATATATGGAAGCAAGATGCTTGTCCTCACGCACTGTTGTTGTGCAACAACAATATCATACTTGTGTGTTGTGTTATGCTGCTGTCATAGGGCCGCTCTGGGGGCACTTGTTCTGTCTTTTCAATCAGTTGCACCGTGAGCAGTTGTACATATCCCCCGCCGCTCTCTCTGGCATGCGCGCATGCGCCGGTTCCGCAGTTTGCGTTAGAGTGCCTCTTCCCTAATGGTGAAACCATGAGGGGTGAGCCAACTTGCTCGCCGAGCGCGATGCGTCTTCCCGCCATGCGGGGACGGGCGGTCATCCCTCTCTTGTTTCGCCCCTTTGTGACGCGGTGCCCTCCGGGACCCGTCCTCCCTACTCGCCTTGCGCGATGTATACCCTCCTGACACGACGTTGGACGTTGGGTTCCCATGGCCGCCGCCACGTCGATCGCTGCTCCCACCCCTCTTCGCATGTATGTTCTGCGTGATGTGCACTTTGCCTCAGCTTTCTGAGGCAACTACCCAACCGCTTCTGGTCCGGTTTGCTCCGGTGCTGATATTCTATGCCTTGTGTGCTACAGGTTCTGCTGCTGCTCCTTTTGATCCATCTAGAGCGGGTTGTGGGGCGTTCTCTTGTCAACATCCATCCAGTGGGAAGGCGCTTTGGTACACCACCTGCGCTCAGCTCGCTTTGCCCGCGTCGTGCCTACGTTGTGAACGATCTTTTTGCCCCCATCGTAGCTGCTCTTCCCGTCGGTCACAGCCTCATGAGTGTACGTGGCTTAGTGCACGCCTTTCCTTGTTCTAGGCCGTTCCCTACGCGGGCGGCATCCTATGGTCTCCATGATGCTTCCTGCCCCTGTCGAGGCTTTTCTATGCCATGTCTACCTTTGTCTCCCCTTTGCTCCCGGACTTCAAAGACAACATGGCTACTGATCCGTGCGCAGCGGACACGCACTCCCGACTGACAGGGCAGGCGACACTGGAGTTACTTCCGGCGGCACACGCCAGCCTTGCCACGATGTGGAGCTAGTCACCGTCGGGGGTGAACGATGCTATGTGTTGGTCCCTTTACAAGGGCAAGATCTCTTCGACATCCAGAATCCTGGCTGTTTTCTAGCCTCAAGGATTGCTGCTCACTTGCCAGGCCACCGTATATACCTCATCACATTGACTCATCGCGGCATATGTTCCGCTGGCTATCGCGGCTGGACCCAAGATTGTGGGTTATCTTCCCCTGCCTTCTGACCACCTTTCACGCCGATTGGTAGAAAAGCAGAACCATTTGAAGATGCACGCCTCCATGGCGCGAACGCTTGGTGTCCGTCTCCAAACCTGCCTTCTTGGACGAGCTACACTGTGCCTTATTGGCTTTGGCGGGAAGTTACTCAAGTTTCACACTTGGGCCCCCCTTTTCCAAGAGGGCACCCATTCTTGACATTGTTGCTGTGGAGACAGTAGCTGCAACCCACGAAGCTTCCTTGATACCGATCGGTTTCGTTGAGGACCTCTGTGCCGTCGCTAGAGGTGCTACGGTTTCATGGGCCACGGCCCCGGCCCTAACCGCTACACCACTACCGACGTCACCTACACCCAAGATGCGTCTAGTGAGCTGCCGACATAGCGCGACTTTGTGGACCTCACTGATGCTATCTTGCCTCAACTCGTGCTCCACCACCATGCAATCCCCCCTGTTTATGCAAACGATCGCATCATAGACCAGCTCAATCAGCAGCACGAAATTGAGCGGTCACGGCCCCAGGCAAAGCATCATTCTCAGCTGCAGGCGCTCAAGGCGCACCATGACGCCACGTTGCAGATGCATGAAAGCGCTTACGACACCTGCCTCAACGACCTTCAGTCATGAATGAACAGCTTCGATGCTCAGCTCCACGATCTGCGCAATGAGAACCAGCGACTACAACACTATCCCCCTTCCCCTACCATGCCGGACATGTCTTGGGTTGCTTGGTGACATTTTTCGCCGTCAAGATGTGTCCGCCTCTTGCGATCACTCCACGCTGACATCCTCAATCCCAAGGGAGCGTTTTGCTTTGTTGCCTGCTGACCACGAAGTGTTTCCTCCATCTATGCCTGTGGCTGTCACCATAGCCACTATGCTTGGCATCGCCCCCTTTGATTGAAAGGAGCTACAATGCTCCTTCCATGCTGAGCGCGTTGTGCACTTCCACGATCCACCACTCTCTGCGACCGCTACGTCTGCTCCTGCTATTCCCCCTGCATCCCAGCTTGTTGCACCTCCCTTGCTTGCTTTGTCCGTGGCTACGCCCGCGGCCGCGCCATTAGACTCTAACCCTAAAGGTGGTCGCACGGAGTCCTTGCCTAAGTTTCTGCAATGTCTCAATGTTGTTGCAGCGGCACGGGAGCAGGAGTCTGCAAAGTCCTTCCGCCGTTTTACGTCAGTGATTGCCCGGGGCTAGACCTCCCCAGGGAGTCCTGCTGTTCCCAATGGGAATACTTTACCCGGAACACTGCCCAGCACCCCAAGTGGGGCTCCGCAGTTCAAGCTCTTTTGCTGTAGCACAGCATGCGATCCTCCCCGGAACCAGCAGCGGTGGTTGCCTCGGCCACCGTTGCAATGGCGCGAGCCCAGAATCGGGCGGCCGGAGCCACGACCTCTTCTTCCCGCGCTCCCTCACGTGGCGGGGGTGCGGATGCTGGCCGCTTCCCTATCGCTGTATACATCCGATGGACGGCGAAGCCCAATGTCCATCGGCCGTGCACCTCATCCGAATTGGGCATTATTATTTGCACCGTTTTTGGGCCGGATCATGTCGCCCATGTTGATGGTCAATATCTCATGCAGGGCACGGATGAGCAGAATGGAGGCTATCCCGTGGTAGGCATTTCTCTAGCAGCGGAGACTATTCTGCAGTCCCAATCCCCCTCTGAGAATGCCCATCTCACTTTTACCTTCCGGAACGCGGACGGACAGCCCTAAAGGCCATGGGGCACAGCCCCTAGTGCCAAGCAAGCTCGCACGGACTCTGCCCCTCCTCCTCCGACCTCAACAGCCTTGACCGTGGGGCGCACGGTATGCGGCCCTGGCTCCTACCCCCTATCCCTACTGGCACCCGGGCTATCCCTCAGCCTACCCCGTGCCCTATTTTACTTACAACCTCTCCCCGGCGTCCCCGGTTCCTCCCTATGCCTCTCCGGGTGGTTCCAATGTTTCTGGGGCATCCCACCCCCTCCCATTTGAGCCCCCCCTCCCGTACACGGCATCCCCCCCCCCCCCCCCTAGTGAGCCCGACCCGTGGCGGTCATTCCCAATGAGCTTTCGCGTGTCATGCCCACAGCCCCGTACGTGTTGGCGCAACAAGAACGTGAGCACAATATGGTGCGTCAGTCGCTAGCAGCGCTCCGCGAGTCGGTACATAAGGTCCTTTGTTATGCTGTGACCCACGCTCGCGGTCACCTTTTTTCCCCATCGGGATTTTTTGACAGTGGTAGAGCTGCCGGAGCATTTCCACTCTTTGCCTTTCCTCCCCCCTCTCTTATGCATTTTTTGCATTCAAGGGACCTTTCACCGTCCCTCGTTCCTCTTTGAATGCTGTCCGGGTGGGCATTCTTATTCAATTGGCAGGTGAACATCAGTTTAATGCCACCTCAGCTGTAGGAACTGCCATATTTCCCCCTTCCCCACGGGCTGAGTCGTTGAATTGCCCACAGCCCTAACGAGGTACGCTTTGCGCTTCCACGCGGGCTCCACGCACACTCAGTCAGTTTTGATTCTATGCCTCAGTTGTTCAGAAAACCTCTCCGGAGCTTGCCGCCTTTTGCAGTCCCACTCGCTACTTGCCATCGTGTTTTGTACCACCCAGATGTTCTCGACCGCCGCATGGCGGCTTGGAAGTCCGCAATGGTGCACGATGTGTAGTCCGCCGCCGGCAGCACCCCTAACGAACGTCGCATGCATTTCATGTCACTCAATGTTTGGCAGTCCCTGCGCTCCAAAACCCGGGCCTTGTCCTACTTTATTCAATTCTTTTCTTTTCTAGATGTCATTTGGCTGAACAAAATCGCGTCTTTGCCTGAATCCTTTTCTATCCTTTTAATGTATGTGTTCTTCTCCAGCCTCACTAACCGAAAGTGTGTGGTGGTCGCCATTCTGGTCCGCCGTGATGACAGCTATGCCTTTCACTGGGTGGAGATCCGGGGGGACGGCCGGGGGTTGCCGCGTGGTCCAGCTTAGCAGGCGCCCCCCTCTTGGCCATCGGGCTGTTTCTTCCGGCATTAGGTCCGGTTGAAGCATATGAACCAATCCTCCAACGAGCCCTTGGCCATATTGTGGCAGCTACCCGATATTTGCACATTGTCTTCCGGGATATCAATCAAAACCCCGTGTGGGCCCCACATTTTTGTGACTCTTTTTCTGACATGTGTTGCCTCTTCTCTGATTTTGTGGAAGAGGCAGGGCTCAAGCGTGTGCTCCCCCTTGGTAGAACTGCCCACGTGGGTTGGCTCTCAAGGGTACTTTAACGTGTTGGACCATTTTCTAATTCTTTGAAACATTCTTGCTATGTGGGGTGAAACCCACCCTGCTGCACATGGTTTCCGGGGCTGTGGTGATATTCCACACCTTGTGCATAATGTTGCATCTCACCATTCGAATACCAGATCACAGTCCAAGCGGGCTGTGCGTACGGTGAGGTGAGCGAGATGCGCTTTGATGAGTTGCACCTGACCTAGGGTAATCTGCCGGTGGCGGCATCCACATGCCGGCACCATGGCATGCCCCCCCCCCCCCCAATGGGTTGCCACGCCAGGGGGTCATTTTTACCCGATGGACGCCGGACAAGCATCACCGGCACATCGTCAAGAATGCAACCCATCTTGACGTTGTGCCGGTGCCGGCGGTAAAGGGTTTCACGGGGACCCTAGATCAAGACTTTGTGCAACCTCCCACCAAGTGTTGTGGCTGGGGAGGGGGGTTGAGGCAACGGCTGCGTTTGCCAACAAGAATATGATGGATGCCATCTTTACTCCATGAAACTCGGTATTGCTCACACCTGCGAGTTCCACCCCGCGTTGCTGTCGCAGGGCAGCTCCCACATTGCCCACCTCCCAGTCGAGGAAGGACAAGTCCTTTTTTTGGCGGGGAATCTACCTAGCTCAAGGTCCGCAAGACTGTGCCCACCGACGTGGATGCCACTGTCTGCTTTGCCCTCGGCGGTGTCCTCCCACCAACCCACCCAGCAACCGCATGGCAGCCCATCAACACATTCCCCGCTTGGAGGCCCGCAAAGCAATCAAGATCGGGGCTGTGGACTATCACATGCCCATGTGACGTGCAGGCATCCCCTTGGGCTGAATACTTGGTTGCGTACGCACATTGCATGCACTTCGCACTAATTTCACACCAATTTTACATGGCTATTGCAGAACTCCCACAGGAGAAGTACGCCAGCTAGAGCCCTCACCCAAGCTCTTTCAACGACGAGAGGCACTTCAAGCCCCACACCCAGCAACGCCCTAAGAAGGGGCCTGCGCAGCGGGCTAACATCTCCAGTCGGTCCCATCTGGTGTTGCAGTCCGGCCCGGAGCCCCGGGCCGAGTCCGAACCCGAGCCCCTGTTGGATTCCTAGATCAGGGCACTCTGGTTGCGGGGGGTTCGGCCTCGTCGGTAGACCTCCTCGTTTTCGCTATCCACTCCATGTTGCTGCACCTGGGTGGCTATCAGGGCGTGGAGGGGGCCTTGGCCTCCTATGAGGCAGGCCTGGGGCAGGGCGACCCCATCTCCGCGTTGCTGCATTGCCTCCTGGGTGAGCTGCGCGCCGCCTTGTTTCTGTCCTCCGCGGGTCTCCTTGCGAGGCCGGCTAGACCATTGCGCCGTTTTGGGTGGATTGATGACACTTCCTGGCTTGCGGAGAGCTACCTTGATGCCCAGTGTCTGGTTGCTCAACGAACTGCTATTCCTGCTAGGCTCCTGCTCCAGCGCTCGGGACCGGGTGCGTTCATCTACCTTTTGGGGCGCCATGCATTGCCCCACCAGTTGCACCAACAGGCCTTGGCAAAGTTCATGAAGGCAGGGCGCTGGGCCACAACGGCGGTGACCCAACTCTCTTTGCCTAGTCACTCTCCCATCGGCATGTACAATGGTGTTGCCGGTGGCACTCAACGGTGGTGCGCCCAGGTACGACCACCCTTGTACTGCGCTATGCGTCTAGGTGACCTTCTAGTGGCATCACGTCTACGTTCCATCTGACTTTTGGACGCCTCGGTGCCCCCCGAGACTTTCCTGCAGCCTCTGCGCGCAGGGTGGGTCGGCCTTGAGTCTTCTCCATATTTTATTCATTGCTCTTTCATGGAAACGTACACCCGGCAACTTAACCACACTAACCCCTTGGTCTCAGCGTCCGCCCGTCATGGGCTTCTCCAAGCGAAACAACAGTTTCACCCCTCCATGCCGTGCCTCGCCACTGATGAGCCTCAGGCATGCCTCTCGCACGCTAATGACCATAGCCGCTTCCTCATTTTGTGCCACAGGATGCATGTGAAAGTACACGTGCCCCATGAGCCGCTGCATGTGACTGCGGTCTATAACCCCATGCATTTGTGCATTCACGAGTGGCACATCGATGATGTACATTCCTGGATGGATCCTGGCTACGCCTCCCTTAGTGATGCGGTCCGCTCAAGCTGGCCCTGTGGCTTTCCAACCACCTCCACCGGAGCACTCTCCTTTTTTGTAGGTGACGTCAGCTTTATCTCCGGTGCTACTCGACATTCCGCCCCCCGCAAAGCCTGTTGCGTATATTCAAGACGCCTCGTAGTACCCAGGGCACTGCCAGCTTGGTGGTGCCTTTGCTGTTCTAAATCCAGTCACTGGTGTCTATAGGCTCTATCCCGTGCATATTCCAATTTTTGTGACAATTCTTACCAGGCCGGGGGCTATTTGGCCCGGGTTGTCTTGCAGCTTCGTGCCCCTAGCATGTCGGCGTCTCTCCGTCTTACATCTCGGCGCTGGAAAGCAAAAATGACGGCAGCTGCCCTTTTTTATCCGCTATGCTCCTTCGTTGTCGGGCCTTGTCCCGCCAATGGGAGGTCCCGCACCATTTGTACTCTCATCTTCAGGGCACTGTCCTGGACAAAGTGCTCGGTCAGGTGGACGCTTTCGCCAAGGACGTAGCTCTCCAGCAACAGCCTAAACTAGGCTAGATAGCGGGACTACACGAGCCCACAGTGTGCTTTGTTGACGTGTCGGCACCCCGCCCTTATCAGGTGCACAACCGCTGCCCCTCATCCGGCATCATCTCCGCCGGTATGTGAAGAGGGGCGGTGTCAGTACCCCCTATCCTGGATAACCCGTGCTATGCCTTCTACAACGAACTCGTCATGAAGGGTTTCCTCACCCAGGGCGTCCATCTAATGGAAGTAGCCATTCAGCACAATGTGGGCGCGGCGTTTGAAGCAGTGTGCCCTTTTTGTGGCGCTTTGCCCTCCATGAGGCATTACGTTGAGCAGTGTCGCATGGCACCACTTTTGCGTGTTTTCTTCCATTCCCGGCTTTTGCTTGCCCTTCAGGACGTCTGCCCGTGGTGGGGGGTTTCAGCAATCACAAAGCATGAAATCTGTATTTTGCATGGACACAATCTATTCGGCATCCGATTTGGTTCTGACCCCTTTCATGTCCCAGCCTCTTACCCGTGTGCAACTATAGGACTTACTGGTGAGATCACACCTCGGGATGTAGCTCTTCTTCTTGCTCGCAGGACCACCCACACGGCTCTGCAACATGTGGTGTTTTATGTTTTGAATGAAGCGGCGGCTTTGTACCGCAACCAAGGCTGTCTTGCGTTGCCAGTTGTACCCAATTTCTTGGCATGCCATGACCAGCGATCGGTGTATGTGTTCCACTGGATTGCCCCTCCTCCTTCCCTCATGAACACCCAGTCTCGACATCTACAGACCATGGATGCTCCTGGTTGGCCTCACACTACCCTTTTACAGGTTCCGTCTGCCATTGTGTCTTTCTCTGTGCATGTACCGTCCGCGGTTGCAGGCCATCGGGATCCAGCCACACAACGTTTGCATCTCCTTGTGCAGTATTGGTGGGTGGGTCTTGACAGTCAGCGGCGAGACATCGGCGATGCCGCTGCAGGTTGTTGGACAAGCCATCGACCTTACCCCTCCCCCCCCCCCCACCACCACCATGGGATACCGTGCGCTGCCTTTGGGTGTTAGGCTACGGCCACACTAAGCGGACTGTGGCCCTCTATGTACCACATGCTCAGACCCCCCTGGCGGATCATGCCCGCCTCCGGGACCTTTTCTATCAAGCCCTATGTCTGGCGGGGTATCTGCCCCGGTCCAAGTACACTGACCTGTGGGTGAGACTGTGACATGCACGGTAGCCGAAGTCTATGGCATACACCTGTTTTGCCGTGCCCTGTTTGCCCGTCGTGCAATTTGTCGCTACATTACGGTCGCCGGGCCTCTGCAGGCAAAGAAGCGCAGTGGTTTGTGGGTGTCTAGTGATACCGGTCACCTTGGCAGCGTCGTGGTGGGCGGGGGCCTCCATGCGTCCGCTTGACTTGGGATTCAACCCTTGGTTGGGTTTGTCGCCGAGGTATCCTGGTTCACCAGTGACGTAGATTTGGAGAGTGCACGAGGCGTTGCTTGGTTGGTAACTACATCTCAATCCGTGTGGTGGAGACACGGGGAGTGGGTGCCCTTTCCCGGCTATCCGCTGGCACGGGACCTGCGCCGATCGCCAGCAGCTCCTCCTCTTCCCCCCCCCCCCCTTCCCTCCCCACCCCCGAGCCCACACGGACACCGAGACCGTTTGATGGCCCACGACGCCTCGTGATGGGACGCTCTGCCGCCACAGAATCACCCCTGCACAGGACACATGAATCCCGGACATGGACGGGCACACCCGGACCCCCAACCGTAAGCACATACGACTCGAGTCGCCCGGTCTGCCTAGTTTTACGCCATTACCACCGCCACAGCCCAGCATGTCCGCTCTGTTTCCACCCACGCCAGGTTTGGTGCAAGCACAGGGCGCACGCACCCTGCTGGTAGTGGGACCAGCCAGATCAACATTCCCGTCACCGACGCCACCGACACCCTTGACCCCCAGAGCTTCGCTGAACCTCCTCTCCTCACTCAATTCTCAATTTGGTTGCGATGAGCCCCCCCCCCCCCCCCACCTGCTACCACGGGGACACGGTGCCAGACAGCCCCGCGTCCTCAGCCACGGTCTCTACTAACACGTGCAGCACGGAGAACTTCAGGTGCACCACACCAGAGCATTTCAGCTGTGTGGACCCAGTGAGTACACACCGCACACCACAAACTCCTCACCCATGTATGGCTGTGTGTGCTAACTCCAACAAAGCCAGTACCAACTGGTGTTTTTCAACCCTAAGGACCAACACAACACACCGCAGCCGGTGACAGTGGCAAACGCGAGTGACCGCTGACCATTCCTTTCCGGAACCCCCCATGCCCTGGTAAGCGTCTCATGCGCGGTGTGTGTCGCCGAGTGAGGCCCGCAACAGCACACCCCGGAAGGGGCAAGCCGACATGGAACACAAGCAAAAGCCATGACCCAAATCAGGACGATGCTCAGGCGTGACAAGGCGACAATCCCCAGAACCAACAGGCTTTATCTCTCGCCCCAGCCAGGGAGGATGCGGATGCAGGGAAGAACACTATGCCATTGGACATTACATGGCCAGCCAAACAAGCAATGAACTGAGAAGGCGATGAAGGCCGTGTGCAGGCAGGCACGGCTAGAGCTAAGTGGCAGGTCCACACTTGACCTTTTGCGGCCCCATGTCCTCCCTCCCCCCTGCCTTATCCTCCCCGGGGGCTCGGGGTGGGGTCACTTCGTCAACTCGAAAATTTTGTTGCGGGTCACTTTGCCGTTTTGAGCGTCAGTGTGTTGTGAGGCACTGCCACTTGTATCCCCCGGACACTTTGAATCACTTTCTCTGAAATGGAACCTAGTAGCACAACTCTGGGACGAGTGTGATATTCATCGGCTCTACAGGGGCACCTGGTCTGGCGCAGGTTGTTGGCTTTGTTATTTTGTTTTCTGCTGCAAATTCTGTGCCCCATAGTGTGTGTGTACGGTGGTAGCCCAGTTCCCTGGGGTGGTGGTGGTGGGTGGGTGGGTGGGTGGGTGGGGGGCGTCACTTGTCAAGATGGTCCCCCTGGGGCTGGGGGGGACCATCTTCCCTCACCGGGGGGGGGGGGGGGACAGGGGGGCAAGGGTAGATTCATTTGTCCAATAGTTTGAGGGATTTTGGATGAAGGTTGACCGTTGGCGCTTTTCTGACCAATCCCCCTGCCCTAGCAGAAGCACCCAACACATGGCTCAGGCCGACCGACCCCAACCTGTCACATGGTTCTATGGTTTACACTGAGTGTTGAGCTGCTGTTTGTCAACTAAGGCTTCATTGCCCATTTTATTGTGCAAGTGTGCCTACCCCTTTTGGCAGGTAGCAACAAGCACACACAAGGTGGGGGAAAATTCCAAAACTCAGCCCTATTGGTTTGTTTTGCACCCAATTTTTCGTGGATGATACTCCATGACGGCGGCCAAATCGGCATGTTGAGAGGCCGGGTGCCCAAAAAGGCACCAAAGATGATGTAAAGTGCCTACTGTTTCAGATTTGACAATTTTGAGCAATGTGTATGGCCTCTAGGACCCTTATGGTGATCAACAATGGTGAATAGGAATGATCACAAACGTGTTCCACACCAAGAAGAAGATTCTTGAATGAAATTGTATCTAAATGGATGAACAATAACGCTTTCCTAAAATGCTTTTCAACTATCCACGTCACCAAAAAATGGGATTTTCGAACCATGAGAAGCCTTTTCCATCTGGGCACCATGTGCACCATTTGTGAAGAGAAGAGGCCTTAAGGGGATGCCCCATCCCCCCGGACCCCCCCCCCCCCGCGCAGATAGATCGCCTTGTGCAACAACCACTCGGGTGTCATGCTTGGCATCATCTCCTCATTTGCTCAAGTGTAGCAGCTCAGATGTAGTTGTAGTCAAATGTAATCTAAGGCCCTTGCATGGGAGGACAATGGCGTGCTTTTCGACATCATAAGTCCGAGTCAACAACCACAACTCCGTAGAACTCTCTTCTTTGTCCGCAATTGGACCTCCTTTGCCCCCAAGTCTGAGCCATCGACTGCCTCACCAACGAGCACTTCCTCAAAGTCCAACAACATGAGATAACTCTGTGCTATAGCAAAGCTTTCTGCAGCCATTTTGATTTCTTACCCCACCTAGATTGATATCATGGAGTGTTCTTCCTACAATCAAGAGGTTGCCCCTATGGTCCCTTGGGCTAATTTGTCTGCTGTAGATAACTCTGTGCTATAGCAAATCTTTGGGTGACAGGGCAGCTTGTGATTTGCTCTGCAAGGCCCACGCATTCTTTGTGCGTTCAGGTGCACCAACAGCTACTCACTATTGCAAGAGCAAATGCCTTTACTACGGATTCTTCTAGTGCAGTGTCTTCATCTGCTGCCGTGCCCTCTGCACGAAGTTTTGCTCTGCTAGTGGCGGAATGTGCTGGTAGCAGAGGCGCAGAGGCACAGAGCAAAGCACTGAAGCCTTGTTGGCCACAAACTATGAAGAAAGGGAGAAATCCCTATGTGCTCAAAACTATTTCCTTAACGGCTTGGGTTGACAAATGTGGCCAATACGGGTTGTATGACAACAACGGCTCCATGTATTGTCGCCCATGTGGAAAGAAAGTTGATCACTGACTGGAGGATTCCTTGACACAAGGATGTTTGCATGGACAATCATGACATTCAAACAGCGAGCCATCTTTGTGGGGGAGGGAAATTCGTACCTGCTCTCGGCTAAGAGCACAGGGTGTGGTTATGCACTGAATGTGTTATGCACTAAATGAATTATGGTTCTTTAAAGTTTCTTTTGTACCCATTGAACAATGGTTGCCCGCGTTAGGTGAGGGTTAGGTAAGACGTTGGTCGGACAGTTTTTTGTTAGGGGGTACAATAGTTTGTGCTATAGCATTGTATACGGTGGGACTTCATCCCAGACCCTTCTTTTTTCATTGCCTTAGACCCTGGGCTCAGGCTGGAAACCTGCCACCCAACTTTCAGTATCGACGACAAACTTACAGATAGAGACCAACCTCCAACATTTCAACATACTATGGTTTGCAATGCCTCGAAATGCATAAGAAACATAAAATTGTGTTTCAGAGGCCTGGCAACCACCCTGGGCCTTAGTGTGCACAATTTGCAGGGTTTTTGGTGAAAAACGGTGCTCTCCAATATGTTGGCCAATACGTTGAGAAATCTTTGCTGAATGGTGGGCTTTGCAAGTTGCCAAGTAGAGCACCAATTGTAGGGCAAGTAAGCCTCTAAAACGTAATGACTCCATTCTACACACCACGGAGTCCATGATCACCATGCAATGTTTCCTCCATGTGATTAACTATTGCCACCATTTTGGCTTTATTTGGCAACGATATTTGTCAACAAGACATTTTGAAACAAGAGATCAACTACTTTACCACTTTGGTTTGGGCACATTTTCTAGTGAACGCCCCAATAGATGGCCACTGTGCACTCACTGTATAAACGCCCCCTTGCACTGCACAGGTCCACCCACAAGCAGCATTTAGTGCGCAGCCCTCCTTTGAGATTGATGCAGCCCAAAAAGGATGCACGTACAAAAATTCAAAACAAAACAAATCAGGGCCAGGACCACTTTTCCTACCAATTGCAGAGGGTCAGGGTGTTCCCCACATGCCATCTCGAACAGTAATCAATTACTTGTCAGGTCTGATGGCCACTCCCATCGTAGTGAGTCCCTGGCATGGAAGCAATTTGGACTTTGATGGGCTTGTGTCTTCCTCTGAGAACATGTGCTCTGGGCGGGGTGGCGTTGGGGGTCGGGTGCAGTTGACCAGCTCCCCAATCCCTCAGTCACTCCCCTGTGCAAGAATGCTGGGACCTTATTCCATTCCCGTGTTTAGGCACTCCGTTTTATATGGCCCCAGAACTATTTGACAACCAGCCGTATGATGGTAAAACAGATGTCTGGTCTCTTGGGTGCATTGCATACGAGTTGGCTACTTTTCAACGACCGTTTCATGGACAGTCCTTTCCAGCCTTGGTCAACAAGATTCTGAAGGGAAAATACAGTCCACTGCCAGGAACCTACTCGGCCAACTTGGGCCGTGTTGTGGAATATATGTTGAAGGTTGTATTGCAGGGCGTTTGAATGTGTGAGTTGTGGTGATGTGGATTCTACAGGCCCGTTGCCACAGCATCTGCGTTGGTGTCAAGTGGGCGGACTATTCTGCAACCTGTCCAGCAGGTAGCGGTTGTTTGGGTGGCGAAGGGTGGCATTTGGGTGGCAAATGTGTGGCACACTTTGCATTGGCCTTTGATGTTTGCAGCCCATGAGCAGCACAGTCCCCTGAAAACGGTGACGCTTGCCAGTTTCAACCAAAATGATGATGAACAGTCGTTGACGCTAGCAAGCAGCAAGGCAGAGCTTGATGGAGTAGGGAGCAGGGATGACAGGGTCGTTGATCAATTTGGAGGCTGATCGGCTGGTTGGTGCTGGTGTAGTTTGGGGTGGGTGGGGTCAAATTTTCTACTGCAGCCATGGGAGAGCCGGCGGTCACTGGACCCCCCTCTAAAAGCGAGGGCAGACTCGGCCCTGATCCAGCGGCTATGAACACCGGCACCAAGGGTGCTGCACGATTTTCTGGGGTGCCAAAATGGTTTGGGAAAATTCTATTGCCTTTTAGCAAGTCCACCCTGCAGAGATTTTCCGAAAACAGCGGAATGAAAAGTAGGCCGAGAGCCCTTTTAAGGGACCACTGAAAGGCCCATAGGCACCAATGGAGGGCTTAGTTGGTGCAGTCTAACCTCCAGGGGTTTTGGTGTGCTTGTACTGCCACTAACTGATGGCTCAAGCCTGCCAAGGCTGCCCAGGGGTCGGCAGGGGTCGCCTGGTAGTTGCGATTTACCAGTCAACTCTTGCTGGCCCTGGAACAGCTACGTCCTCACCAATGCACACGTTGATTTGGCTCCCACAATCCATCAAGGGGGTCCATACAGAGGGAAATAGCACGGAAAGTTGCAATTCATGCAGAATCCACAATAACATTGAATATTTCGCAAAAGGCTGTTTTGCGCTCTGAATAGAAAAAAGGTGCACCGCCCCCCCCCCCCCCAAGTCCATATGATGTCCGCATCTTCTCATTCCCAGGCCAGGAAGCATATTACTCTTCGGTGATATTCAATTCTTGTCATGGGACCCTCGCTGACCCCGAGTGCCTTTGTCTACTGACTTTGAGTGCATGCCTGTGAGGTGAGGGAATGGTACCACAACCATTAAACACCAAAATTGGTAAGGGGGCAAACCTCCAAGTGAACCTTTAAGGTGTCTGCAATCTGGGAGGAGTTAAATGAGCACATTGGGAAGTGTGAACCCTCTATGACGAGGGATGCCATCCTGTGAGCACGGAAGGAGCTGGTGGCTGCCATGCCTCCTGCCAAGAACGCCAAAAACCACTCTTTTTGGCTATGCATTTGCATCATGCCTGCATGATATTTGTGCTTCCTTTCCATGTATTCCCATTTTTGTGTATAGTGGCACAACTGCACCCTCATGGGGGGCTGGGGTAGTGGGGCAAACTGTTGCTTGGCAACCTTGGCAACCTTCCCCTAGGCCGGGGTAGGGGGGGGGGGGGGGGGGCACATGGTGGTGAGGGGGATTTCAGGTCATTCCAACGAGCACAAACAACATGTATGCAGTTCAAGTGCAATCACACAGACAAGACTTTGCAGCTGAACTACTGTGCAAATCATGCCTGTCACCAATACAAAGTGCATGTACTGCAACTGTGAAGCAAATGAGGATGGCAATCACCTCGAAACAGTGTATGCACTCAAGCTTTCTGCAAATGATGATGGCCATGGAAAAAATGTATCCATTTCAGTAGTCATGCAAATTTAAATACGAAATGCATTCCTTCCCGAGAGGATTGTATGAATAATTACTTCTGTTCAATTTGGTCAAGTGCATGACAATTTCTTATAATCTTTTGTAACTTCCCGGTACAGAAAAAGTTTCTTGGGTTGCGAAAAAGCGTTATGTACCATTCCTGTTCATGCAGACATGCCTGGTTTTCATATAACAGCGTGGTGAACTTTTCGAATAGAATCCAGCTGATGGCTGTTCTGGACCTCATTGTCGCACTGAATTTCAAAATTATATAATCATGGTTTCTAGATTTTGGAGACTTCAGGATGCGGTCAATATCCGGAGCCATGTCGGTCAGCATGGTCAGAATTTGTGTGCCTGGCTCAGTGGTGGTGTGTGCGCTTGCGAGGAGCTTGGTAAGCAAGCCAAGACAATTTGCCAGAACATGTTGTGACGTTCGCTGATCGCACGATATTCTCTGCAGGTCGATTGTGCGGCCCGGTACTCTGTGCAACAGCTGTTGAAGGATCCGTATTTTGCACAGCCTGGGCCCAGTCCACAGGTTCACCTGGGTGACAAGCGGGAGCTGGTGGGCAAGTGCAGCTTCGGTGACACGTGCTTTCAGTTGGATGAAAGCACTCGGAAGTTGGTGATTGCAAAGCGGCTGCATGTGGAACGCAAACGTATTACGGACGCCGATGTCCAAGCGCTCAGGACCGAGCTCAAGCGAATGGCAGTTGTGGAGGGCCCTCATTTCGCGCCCTATCGCCTATCGGAGCCTGCGGTGTCCAATTCCGGGTATCTGACGCTATTTTCAGAGTACTCGTCTCAAGGGACATTGGCCCATCAATTGGCGGCGATGCAGTTGGAGGGCGGGGCCCTCCTCAGGTCCGGCCGCTCCATATACGCCCTCTCTGCCAGTGCACACAGCAGGACCAATGGACCCCCAATTGGTACCGGCGGTGCATGCAATGCGGACCTTTGTTGACGGTGCATGGCTGTGGTGGGAATGCCCCCTTTTTGTACTGCTTCAACCAATGCACACTGATTGCTTGATGTGCGGAATTGATGAAGCCCCCAACCTGCTCCTGCCAGCCCCCCCCATGGCTTTGCTTGAAGGGGAGGGGGCATCAGGGCAGTCCCAGAGCGGTTGCAGAGCGGTCACAGAGGATGTGAAAGCGGTTGGGGGGGGGCGGTTTCTGGCGGTTGGAAATGCGGTTGGGGCTGGTGTTGGGGTATGGGAATGCCTTTCGGGTATAGATCCAGGGCAGTGGGGAGGGGGGAGCCCCCCCCCCCCTTCAAGCGATTCCCTGCCCCCCCCCCCCCTTCCCCCCCCCACCAGGGGTGTCCTTAAGAACCCAACATTTTTTTTTGTGAAGTACAGCTCTTAAGCACAGCCCACAGGGACCAACCACCAACCAACAATCGCCAACCTCCACCAACCTCCAACTGCGAAAAAGAAATAGTACCAAATCATAGCAGATTCGTAAGTTATACTCCGAAATATGCTAATTGAGCGTTTTAGGACTCGCGAGGCTGGCACAACCAACTCAAATAGAATTTGGGGCATAATCCTGCGTGGGCGCTCAAGAGCATGCTGGTGTGTAAGGGGCAGGGCTGTCCTTAAGAAGGAAAAAAAAGCCTTCGTGATGCCAACAGAAACAAACTTCACGGGGACGCTCTCTGCTTCATGGTCAAGACATGGGCACCGCACAATACCACAGAAGCAGCATTGAACAATGGTTGGCGGTTGGCGGCGGTTGGCAGTTGGTGCTGCAAATACCAAAAAGCCAATCGACGTATTGGTGAGTAGTACTCGCACTTACACTGATGATGTTTTTTGGTCCTCCAGTGATTCAATTTGTGAAAGTTTGTTGTTTGTCCATTTGTGGAGGTTTGTTTTGTTAGGTGGGTGTCAGCCGTATGGGAATGTGGGGAGGGAGGGGGGCTGTCGGGGGTTGGGGTTGGGGGTCCCTGTCTCTAATCTGAGAATAGCCAATGCATCTTTTGTGTGTGGCCCCATTATGGTGGTGAGATGTATTTTCAAGATTCCGCTTTGTGATTACGATATGAAAGGGAATATATAGCTTGAATTCTAATCAAAATGGTAGGGGAATGCTAAACGGTGCTAATGCGAGTCCCCATGGTAAACATTTTTGGAGATCCAACAAACACTGCTATGCTGATTTCAGGTGATCATGGGTCTGCCCTTTGGGAGAGGGTATGGGGGCGCAACGGAGAGGTGGGAAGGTGTGGAGCAGGGTATTTGAACCGATGTCATGACGACTATCCTGGATGTATGATGTTGTCTGTAAGCAGCCGCCTCTTCTTGGTCGTGCATGCCATGGTGTGTATGTAACTTTGCAGTCTGCACCATGTCGTCTCCCGGCGGCCACCTCTCGTGAGGTGCAAATGTGGTGCTGGGTCCAATGACTTATCACAATTGCAACCCACGCTCAGGAACCCTTTCATTTGGTTTTTTTTTTTGCTTAAGAAAAGAGTACGCCCGAACCTTCGACCCCGACCTGTGACCCCCAAACCCTGCTGGACGCCCCATACCTGTTGCTCCATTTTCCAAGACCCCAGGACCCAAGAACACAAGGAGCCACTTGATTTTCTCCCTGCATTGGGGACCCCGCGAAAGCAGGCTTATGTAGCCACCCTGATTTCTTGCCCACATTGGGGACGCCAAGCAGGCAGGGGTTTTGTAGCTACTTCGACTTTCTCCCCACACCGGGGTGCCGGTGACGGCACAGGGGTTATGTAACCCTTTGATTTTCTCCCCACATGGGGGCCCACGAGAAGACAGGGGTTATGTAGGCAATTGATTTTCTCCCCACGGTAGGACCAACGAGGAGGCAGGGGTTATGCAGCCATTCCTTGCCACTTTTGCAGACCCTGAGAAGGTAGGGGTTATGTAGCCACTTCCATTTTCTCCCCACTTCAGGGTCCCCGAGATAGCATGGATTATGTGGCCATTCCTCCCCACATTGGTAACTCGAAGAAGGCAGAGGTTATGTAGCCACTTCCATTTTCTTGCCACACTGGGGCCGTGAAACGGTAGGGACCACAGTGAGACTCGGGAAAATGCATTGAACATGAATTGGTGATTCAAAATACAGGTTTTGTGAGTGGTAGAGACCCTAGAGAACATTGTGATACCCCCACAATGCATTGAACCTTGCCCCCATATGAAATGGCTGTTCAAGGTATGGATTTTGTGAGTGCCATTCAAAGTACGGATTTTGTAGACGACCCTGGCGAACACTGTGATACCCCCCAAAATGCATTGAACTTTGGCCCCATATGAATTCACTATTCAAAGTACGGGTTTTGTCAGAGACCTAGAGCACACTTTGATACCCCCAGAATGCATTGGACACGGCACCAAAAGAGGCAGGAAAACACCATTGTGGGTCACAAGGCCTCGGCAACCACAATTACCATTTGCGGTCGAGCTGTTGAGTGACGCCTTCAGCTCAGCCCCTCAGCCCCCTATCAGTCCTGAAAACCCATCCCCCCAACTAAGTTGCAATCTCTGGACCTCCATTGACCACCATGGCTCCTATGGTACCCACCACCAGTACTGTGGGGGGTCAGTGTGTGGGCCTCCGGTAAGTGACGCTTTTATTTGGGCTTTTTTTGCTTAAGGCACGTGCTGCCCACGCATGCCTCCATTGCATTACCTGTGAGCTGAATGTACCCACAATGTCCTGCACTTCTTTTAGTTGCAACGGTGGCTGTTATATTGCTCCCCCAGAGAACCCTTTTGACGCTCACTCTGCTTGTAGAGCCCTCTCCTTGTACACATTTGTAGACACCCCTTGACCTAGCTGTACCTTGCCATCCCAATCATATCTATCATTTGTTTCACTTTTTCTGAATAAACGAGTTTTTCTACTCCTGCCTACAGCAATCAGAATTCTCCACACCGTGATGTTTTTATACCCGGATACATTTTTCACACCAGAGCTTTCTTCGCCGAGGTGGTGACAGTAGCAGCCAGGTTGCTCGGATTGAACCATTCGCATACCTGCCCTCCCCCTGCTAGTGCCTGGATACTGGTTTTCTGCTTCGTTGTACCACTATGGGACCGCAATCACCTCAGGTCGAAAGTGCACATGTGGATGCAGCACATCGCTGCAGGGGTTGCTGCGCTGCACTCCATTGGATTCATCCACAAAAAGTTATTTCCCCAGAACATCATTGTGCGGCGCAATGGCAATCTTGCCGTGACGCACCCGAGCCTGTCGTCCATGCAGTCGCACATTGCTGCAGATCATGAGTCCACATGGGCCGCGTATCAATCCCCAGAGTACCAGAGCGCAACGGCGCTGAACAGTCCAGCCATTGATGTGTGGTCTGTTGGTTGCATCTACTTTGAGATGCTGTCTGGGTCTTCCGCCTTTGCACAGGCCCCATCAGTGCAACAGGTGCTGCATGTGCATCCTCTTTTAGTACCATCACACGCCATACTGTTTCTGTGTGTTGGCGAAGAAAGGGCATTGCCTCTAATTTTGCTGCAAATGCATTGGGATGTTAGGCCTCGGGGCGGGAAGGTCAATAGAGCTCTTGAAAAGTGGGAATATTGTTTGCATTGGCACTAAGGGCGCCGGAGCGAAAAATTTAATGGCAGTAGCCTTCCACAACAATGCCCGTGAAGCGAGCGTGTCCATCACATGTTGCTAAGATGACGGAGTGTATTGTTTTCCCCTAGGGTATGTGCATACAAGCGTGTCCCTAGTGACGGTTGAGTATTGGGACCACGCTGGTGGGGAAGGGAACATCATTGCACACCACGCATTTCTCGCACTGCACACTGCGCACCCTGTCCACTGCACAATGTCCGCTTTTTCACTTCACACGTTGAACACTGCATACTGCACGGCCACTCACACTGTACAATGTGCACTCTGAAGTTTGTGCACTCCACTGTTTGCCACGTGCGCAGTGTGCACTCTGCATACGGCGCTACACCTGGAATCCTCAACACTTAGGACAATTTCCACTCTGCACAGCACACTCTGCACGCTCTGCACATTGTGCACCGCACATTGCACACTGCACAATCTGTTCACCTTTGAACAGTGGACACTGTGGGAGTTTGCACACTGCACCCTGTGCACACTGCACTTTGCACATTCGGTATTCTGCACGCTACACACCACACACCGCACAATGGGCACATTGCATGTGCACTTTCTGCACACTGCACACCATGCACTGTCCTTGCACACCATGCACTGTCCTGGCTAAGCATTGTCTATGCACACTGCATGCAGTACACACAGTGCACAATTTGCGCACTGCACACTCTGCACACTGCACATTCTGCATATTACACATGGTGTATTTTGCACATTGCGCATCGTGTATTCTGCGCATGCACACTACACAGTGTGCAGTATGCAGTGCACACGTTGGGTACCACACACTGTGCACACTGTGCGCTAATGCACACTCTGCGCATTGTGTGTGCAATGCACCCTGTCAACTCCCCACCGCAGTACACTGCATACACTGCACATTGCAAACCATGCCCCGGCTTTTTGCACTTTACACATTGTATTTTGTGACGTTGCACACTGCGCAATGTGTACCCTGCAATGTGTACCCTGCACCGAGCGCACCCTTCGTGAAAATGATGCAGAATGTGCTGTCCCAAAAGCATAAGTCAAAAGGCTTGAAGGATTTTTACAGCACACACACCGATGACATTCCGACAGCCACGCCACTTGGAAAAAATTCGATGAGTGCCTGGCTGAGCATGAGAGGCAAGTCAGAGCCGTACTCTAAGTTCTCCGTGAAGAAAAACTCGTGTGTGGGCCGAAGAAGGGCAAGATGTTCCTGGAATCCGTCACACTCTATTGTTCAGTACTCGAAAATGGAACCATAAAACCAGCCCCTGCAAGATGGTAGCTATGACCATCACACAATTGTGTGCCTTCCTTGGCTGCTGCAACTACTCCCACTCTAGTCCTTTGACATGTTGCATTTCGTGCGTTTCACTGCACAATATGCACAATGAATAGTACAGGCGCTACAAACTGCATTTTGCAAAGTGCAATATGGAGAATGCATGCTATGTACTCTACCTGTGGCATTGTGCATCTTGTTTTTGATGTGTGAATGGGCCATTTGCAGGTGTTTGCCTGCAAGATGGTGGGGTCAAATACATGTTGTCATGGCCCAAGAATGTTTCTTTGGTGTCCTTAATGGTGCTTGAGTAGGCTTGGAAAACGTCATTTTCCACCTGTTTTTTTTACATTAATGGTCTTGGAGCAGGTTTGGAAAGAGTTATTCTTCGCTTGTATTTCATCCATGCTCGGTCCCAAATTGTACCGAGGACGAGGTTGTGCCTTCGTCTTTTGTGCTGGCTGTTGTTTTGTTGCTGATCCGCAGGCACTGGGCCGTTGGCCTTTTCATCTTCCCTTTCCCTTGGCTGAGCACCCCTTTGTGTCCCATGGTGTGTGGGCCGGGAGCTGCACTGTTGGCACCCCTAGCAAGCGTACCCAGCCCTTTCTTTGATTTGGGCACTGCTATCCCAAACGTTGTCTGTGTAGGGCTTCTAGCACCGCTGGTGGTGTCACCATCAGGCCCCAAAACCACTGCTAGTGGAAGGGCACTATGGGTTGAGTGTGAGGAATCAGCCTTAGCTAGCGCAAAAGGGGCAAGGATGTCAAAGAAATCATCGATATTATCTTGCACCGCCACATTAGTTGTACACGTGGTGCCTCACTGCTGGACAACGTTCTCCTAGGCACGGTCCGCAATAACAACGGGTTGAACATCCTTGTTTCCCTTTCCATTGCGGCACCCTGTCCTGCCCTAGAACTCTTGTGGACTGCTCAAGTGCATGAACGGCCACTGTACAAGCGCCTTTGGGCTCATTGGCGACAAGGTTGTTGCCCTAACACGGATATGCAACACTCCCCAGAAACACAGTACACATATGCACATTTGCTGGACCACTCATACGGCCATGCACGCCTATTTTCAAGGAGTGCATGTTGGCATCCATAGCATACAAACGGTGCAGCCATCCAAGCAGCCAACCTACACATTAGCATGGTACACCATGTTGCAATGGGGGGGCACAACACAAGGGAACAAGGAAGGGAACAAAATGGCACGGATGGTGGAGTACTAGTGAACAAACCGTGACCGTGACCACTGCTGCACTTTTTGCTTTTTGATAAATTGTATGTATAGCTGATGGTCCAACGTTTGTCTAATGCTTTCCCAAATTTGCCGTGCTTGTGACCCTTGCAAACTGCTTGACAACCCCCTACCAGGATTCCTCTTCATCAATCAATAGCAACAAGAGGATGTGAATTTCTCCTAGTGCTACCCATGTGGGTTCCGCTAGTGATGTTGAGCTGTACGTCAAAACCATGGTGCGGCAATACTTGAGTGCGCAGTGGTTGAAGGGGCCTAGGGGTGGGTGGGGGGCTTGCCCACATGAACTAGCAACTAGCACAGGAAGATAGTGCACACTTCCTGTTTGGTTAAGGGTATGCTTGCCTCAAATTGGAACGTGTCTTGGACCAACTCTCCTTTGAACTAGGGGCATTTTCTTCTGGTACCACCCCGGCACCGTCACAACATGCAAAAGGAAATGGTATGCAAGGGAGCCAAGGGGTCAAGGTGTCAACAATGGGTCGAGGAGTTTTTTCCGAAAGGCACTGGGATTGGCATTGTAAAAATGTCAATTTTAGGTCGCCAACAACCACTTTTGGTGTGCTTGTGTCCTAGTGAAGTACCCCAATGCTTTAAAAAAGGCCCATGTTGGCATTGAAAATGTGTCAACACATGTGAAATGTGATCTTTGCTGAAAGGGTTCAAGAACTTATTCCCTGAGGAAGCCTCCAAATAGACCATCTTCCAAACGCCCACCCAAACTAGCCCCTAAATCGCCCTTCAGACCCCTAAACAAGGTAGATCATAGAATACCTTGTTCCCAGGGTAACCCTGGGCGTCTCTTCCTTCGCCTCTTCTTTTTGTGGGACTTTGCCTCTTCATGCTGCTACTAAACGGCACGTTGCATGGCCTCGAAGGTCACGGGTGGTGTTGGCAGTGATGTCCGCTCATGAGCCCATGTCCGTTGCTCTTGCTCCGTTGGCGAGCCCTCCGCAGACCTTGGCCAGTCGGATGCGGAATACGACATTTGCGACCAACTTTGACTAGTAGTGGGCGGCCACCTTGCTATTTTGTCGCACAAGTCCTCGCTGGAGTTGTGTTGTGTTGTGTGTTTGTGTTGTGCTCAAGGTGCCCATTAGGCGGCCCGAAAATTGTTTTGCGGGGGGGGGGATGGCATGGGCGCCCGGCGAAGGAGGGGGGGGGAGGTTCCAGAAATGGGCTTCCGTGCCGGGCCCTTTGTTTTGTGTGAGGACGAATGATGCCACCAAAGGCGCTGGAACACAAATTTTGGCCCACAAATTTTTTTTTCTCAAAAAATTTTTCCCCCACATATGTGTAGTCAAAATGATCAGCGCGACGTGGGGATCGTTTTGAGCCATGTACGTTGGGGTCCCCCCCCCCCCCTTGGCACGGTAGGTAGCCCAGCCCCAGCCCAAACCCCCCTCCCGGCACGGCGACCAAGGAGGGGGAGGGGGGCGTTGGGCAAATGGGCTTCCGTACCATCCCCCCCCCCCGCAAAGCAATTTTCTTCCCGCCTTATGCACCCTTTGGCTGTACTCCAACTGCACGCTGCAGATTGTATCTATACATTTTGAATCTTCTTTTTCTTCCAACATGGGCTGTTTTCAACTGCTTTTGCAATTTTCCACGCAATGAAAGGAAGCAAAGTACACCAGAAATAGTGTGAAAACTCTTGGTTGCGCACCCCAACACATGCTGGACCGCGATGTATGTGCAAACTATGTGTATTTGCATACTACTTGCATGTGCACACTACACAGTGTGTTGCGAGCAGGTTGTTGAATATTTGGGGTGCAGTGTGGTGTGGCGAATTCCGCAGTGTGCGGAGTGTGCACTGGAATGTGTGTGGTGGTGCAATGTGTATTCTTCAAAGTACTGTGCAACTGTGGACATTGTACACTGAACAAAGTGTGTGGTGTGCAGTGTGCAGTCACCCTTTCTTCACCAGCTCGGCCGCAATGTGCAGCCTCACCTTGGGTCGGGGATGGGGTGAGTGGTCAATGGCATGCATGCATGTGCTTGCCCTTGTGCCAGCTAGGTCAGCCTTTCGCTGTGGAATAAGGGACAGTATTAGGAGCCCCAGCCATAAGCCGAACCGAAAGCCTCATCGTAAGCCTAACCACTCGTCCCTCTTCTGATCTAACCCAGTGTCCAGTCAGGGCTCTATCAATCTGCCATCCCCCGAGATTGAAAACCTCTCCACCCCTTCGCGGCTCCCACTGAAGTGTTCAAGCCCTATCATGACCTGCAGGTCATTGAGTTCCATGAGACAAAGCTCACATCATTGGATCCAGGCTCATGTTACTATTCTTTACTCCGGGACCTGTTGGCTGCAGAACCTAAATTACGGCCGCTCATGACAGATGCTGTGGAGTATCTGCAGCATTCGCCAGACGATCCCAGGTGTAGTCATCTCGGCTTTGCAGTATGGAAGCAGCACAGGTAGTCACAGAATCCTCCTGCATGACCTTTGACCCGGTTGGTGCTGCTGCGGGATGTTTTTGTGGAGTCTGGGATTGCACAGATCAGGGGATTGAGATGAATATTTAGTCTACACATAGTTGACATGCATCTATAAAATCCTGCGGAAAATTTTTCTAGCTACTACCCGCTAGCCTCCACAAAACACACCCAAGTGCATTGAACCTGATGTATCAACTGGCAAACCTGCCATTGATGGTTTGCCCCCACCTTTGCTCCTGCAGTAGCTGCAGCACTTTCTAGTGGCCAGTGCTACGCCGCAAAGCACGGCCGCAAAGCACGGTATGCCTTTCAATGGTGGACCAAAAGCATTATGACCAGGTTTTGTCTGCACCCAGGCATGGCCTGTGCCTGTGCTCGTGCAGAGGGGAGGGCGCAGTTGACACGTCGGCAGAGGATGCTCCCTGCAGCACCCCCCCCCCCCCCGGCCAAATCTGAGTTGGATGGGTCAACTCTCCACCACCACATGCCTAACACGCACCCCTTGGGAAGAAGGCGTAATCTGAATGGCGCAGAAGCAACACCCCCCCCCGCCCCCATAAGAAGTGCCTCACAGAAATACACCATGGAACTCGGAAGAATTCAGCAAGACAAAACAGCCGAATGCCGTCAGCGCACCCAGGCATCCCACAGACGGGCACACCGAGCTGTTCAGTAAATCCCAAAGATCAACACAAAAACTTCAGTGCCATTGCATCCCATAGGCGGGCACACAAGGCCCTTCAGTGTCATTTGTAAACCAAAGGTGGAGGATACAATGAGCAAACACCCATTTCCATGGCAAACGAGGAGATTCAGAGTCAGAAAAAGAAACGTGTGTGCACCGCTGTGTTGAGGATGTTGGGCAACTGCTGTACTGAGGATGTTGCCTAATAGGCAGTGAAAAGGGGGCTAGGAGTCGGTGTGAGGGCGGCATGGGGGTGCGACAAACTGCTATGGGGCCGGCACTCTGCCTATGCGCCTGGAAGTGCATATCAGCCGCTTGCCCACATGGTATGTGCTTGCAGGTGGGGGAACGTCGTCAATATTAGTATGCCACTGGAGCATCTTGCATCCCCCCACGCCACCTGTCCCCTAACCTGGCTGCTGGGACTCCCAGCAGTGAAAACATTTTTTGGACATCCTAATACACAGGCTTCAACATTGTCAGGGCAACGTGGCGATCATTTTCTCTCTCCACCCCCTCCCTTCTTCCCCGGCTGCATGGCTGGACCCTTCAATTTTCCACACCCTGTTGGATGTCAAGATTTGGACAGGTCACTCTGAAGGGGGAGGATGGGCCAGGAATAACACAGCTGTGTTCACTGACTTCATTTCTTGCAGGGCCGGTGCAGGTGCATCTTCAGAGGAGGACACCAGCCATGTCTCGCTGTGCCACATTGAAAGCGATTGTGGCCCTGTCTCACGGGATTCATCTGAGATCTCTGCGGAGGGACAAGAATTCCTTTCAGGCACCGGGTCCCCTGAATTGCTGGGACGGGCGCTTGTTGAACGGCACCATGTAATTTGTGATTCGCCTCAAGAGGTTTGCGTATTTTTACCATGTGCACTGCTGTAAGTTGTGTCCCTCACTTTGTCCCATGGACTCTTTGCATGTTGTTTTTCTCTCCTTGTGCCCGTTCGTTTGGTCTGGATATGGTGCCATTGTCAACCGTTATCTTGTTTTTCCGCTTGTTTTCCGGGCTTGGTTGGCCTTCAGGCCCGCTGTTCTTGTCAGTTGTTTCTTCCTCTTTCTTTGCTTTTCTGCTTGCCTGTCTTTCCCTTTCCTGCGCTTGTCAAGTGTTGTGCTTTGTCCTCCTTGTTCTTGAGGGTTTTGGGACTGTCTTCTTCTTCTCTTTGGCCGGTCGTTTGTTGCTTGTCCCCTCGCCCCAGGGCTACCCCTCTTCTTGCGCACTACTTTTCTCCCTCTGGTTCTTGGGTTCCTTGTTCTGGTTGTGGTGCTTGCCCTTTCTTCTCTTTCTGTTCGCCACCTGTCCTTGTTGGGGTTGCCTACCTCCTCCCTTTTGGTTGATTGGCTGCATCTCTCTTGCATTGACATGATCTCAACCTTGAAGGGAGGTTGGGGCTATGAAATTCTACATTATTAATTCCACAACGAATGCTTTTCCGATTCCCCTGCCCATCTGCCCTTTGACAGGCAGCCATTGTATTTCTACTGGCAGTCTTAGTTTGATGGCTGCTGGGTCAAATCTGAAAGCCCGATGATGGCGGTTTCTTTTTGGAAATTTCCACGTGGTTGGATTGATTTTTTGAAAAAATGCAACACCAGCTGCAACATAGACTCTAATACTTGGGTATTTTTCAACCACGTCTGCTGAGTGCAAATGGAGAATTCGAATGCCTGTATAATGATGGGCCGCACCTCAAAGAATTACGGCCATGTGTGATGGTTTAGTTTTTTGGAGAAGCCCTTTTGTATATGTGTTTCGACGGTTTCACTCCTGCTAGGCCAAACACAACGGCTTTGAGGCGTGAGAATCCGTCTACTACCCCATTTTGATTATTGTCGTTGAGTTGACGACTAGCATTCTCAGACAGGCTCTCTAAGAATTCAGACGGGCTCTTTGAGAATTCAGACGGATTCTCTAACAGTTGAGATAGGCTCTCTGGAAAATAAATCAGATGGGCTCTCTGAGAATTCCGATAGGCTCTTTGAGAATTCCGCTGGGCTCCCTGAGAAGCCAGACGAGCCTTGTGGGACTTCAGACGGGCTCCCTGAAATTTCAGACGGGCTTTATGGCAATTTGGATGGGTTCTTTGACAATTCAGACAGGGTCCTTAGTTCACACAGGCTATTGCAGGATTCAGACTGGCTATCCGACACGTCTGAAGGTTCAAACAGCCTATTGTCAAGTTCACACATGCTCTCTCAAAACTTGGACTGGCTCTATGAAACTAAGACTAGGTAGGTCTCTGAGAATTCACACAGGCTCTGTGAGATTTTAGATGGGCTCTCTGAGAATTCATGAGAATTCAGACGGGCTCTCTGAGACCTCAGATGGGCTCTCTGAGAACTCAAGGATGCTCCTTGAGACTTCAAACAGGCTCTTTGACAATTTGGCTGGGCCTTATATGAAATGTCAAAATGTTTCTTGGAGAATTCGGACCGGTTATGTGAGAATTAAGATAAGGTCTCTCAGTAATCGGATGGGATCTTTGAAAAGTCACCTGGCCTATGATTAATTTAAGGCGGAGCACTTGATGCGGCACGTGCATGGTGTAGAGATTTCGCCGTCTAGCCCGACCAAGCAGTCGTAGAGTAATTGGTGGCTAGGCTGGAAGAGCTATTCTTTGCGCTGTTACTGTGGTAAGAAAAGCCGACAATCTAGCAAGGCGAACCCAAGATAGGGTTGTGTTCGAACCCAACAGGGCATCCCTTATATTTTCACCTTGGGGGGCCAAAGATAGGGCAAGACGGAGGGATGTTTACATAGGTCTTGTCCCCAAGGGTTTGCTCTCGTTAGGGGGCATTTTGTGAGGGGCTAAAAGCCAACCCATTCCAAGCAACCTGCTGTAGAATTAGCACGCGGCGGGCACACGGCACATATACTCCCCCGAAACTAGGCTCTTTCAACAACTTTCCCTGCCTTCTGCATCTTTAGATCAGCTACCTGACAAATGAGATAGGGTCTTCAAGAACACAACTGGGGTGTCCGAGAAATCAGATTGGCTCTCTAAGAATTCAAACAGGCCTTTTGGGAATTGAGACGGGTTGTGCGAGAAAGCAGATGAAATGCTTGAGAATTTGCATGCGCTCTTTAAAACCTACCTGTTTGATACTTCGGAAAGACTAAATGATAATTTCGACGGGCTCTGGGAGAATTCATACATGCTCTCTCAGAACTTCACAAATCAGACAGCCTCTTTAACAATTAAAACTGGCTCTGTGAACATTCGGATTTTTTTCGGAATTCAAGCAACTTGAGATGGGTTGTTTGAGAATTCAACCCGGCCCTTTGAAACCTCAAATGGCCTATCTTCAAATTGCGATGGGCTCTCTCAAAACCGAGACCGGCTCTCCAAAACTCACACCGGCTGCTTGAGAAATTAGAGGGCTAGACGGTCTGAATTTTTTAAAGATTCCGTCATCGCTTTCGGAGAGCCTGCTTGAATCCGAACATGCGCCGTTTCAATTTTTGGAGAGCCCGTTTCAATGCTCCGGAAAGCCAGTCTAATTTTCTGATAAAGCCCGTCTCAATGCTCAAAGATCCTGCCTAAGTTCCAAGAGAGTCTGTCTAAATTGTCTAAATGGCATGTCCAAACTGTCAAACAGCCCGTCATAATCATCAAAGAGTCACCCTAAGTTCTCAAGGAGCCGCTCTGATTTTTTTGAGAACCCATCTCAATTCGAAGAGAGCCCATTTCAATTTTCAAAGAGCCCGTTTGAGTTCGGACAGAGCTCATCTCAATTCTCAAAGAGCTTGTCAAATTTTTCAAACAGCACATCTCAATGGGTATCATAGTAGACTCTTTGAGTATTCAGATTGGCTCTCTGCAAATGCAGCCGAGTTCTCGAAAAATTCAGTGTGGCTCTTTGAGAACTTGGGTAGACTCTCTCATCATTTCGACGGGCCGCGTGAGACTTCAGACGTGCTTTGTAGACAAGCTCTCTAAGATTTTAGATCGAGTCTCTTGGGATTTAGACGGGTTCTTTGAGAGAAAATTGGATGGGGTTTGCGAGAATTTAGATTGGCTATGTGAAAATTCAAGCGGCCCATGTTCAAATTCCGGCAGGCTCTTTGAAAACTATGACGGGTTCTCTGAAACTCAGGCTGCCTCGCGTTCAAATCTTAGATGGACTCTTTAAGAATTCAGTGGGGCTCCCAACGACTTCTTGGTGAGCTCTTTGAGGATTTAGACGGCCTCTTTTAAAATGAGATGGGTGCCTAGAAAAATGAGGTGGGCTCTCTTGAAAATTCAAATGTTCTCTTTGAGAATTTAGATAGGTTGTGTGGGAATTAATATGGGCTCTCTTAGATTCAGAAGGGCTTTTTGAAGATTCCAACGGGCTCTCTAGGAGTTGTGACTGGCCGTCCTAAATTCAGACAACCTCTCAGAGATCTTAGATGGGCTGTGAGAGTTCAGATAGCCTTGCACAGAAGTCAAATGGGCTCTCTAAAAGTTCCAACTCATCATCTTCAAATTTAGACGCCGTCTTTCAAGCTCTAATGGTTGTCTTAACTTCAAACCATTTGTCTGAGACTTCAGACCGGATGCGCATTTGCGAAGTCTATAATTTTGGCCTCTCAAAAAATTTGCGAACAATGCACATAGCCTTGTAGCCCCAAGAATCAAGGCACTCTAAAATTTCGAACGGGTTCTCCAAAAGAAATGAGACATCTTTTTTCGAAATTCAGACCAGCTCTCTAAAAATTCACACACCTTATAAGAATGGAGATGGGCCCTCTCAAAGTTTATTTGGGCTCTCTGAGAGTTCAGACTTGCTGTCAAAGATCTCATGTGGGATCCCCAAGAATTCACACGAGATCATTGAAAATTCACATGGGCTCTATGAGAAATCACTCAGCTCTCCGACAATTCACATGGGCTCTTTGAGAGTTCTAGCCGCTTTTCTCAAAATTCAAATTGGCTTTTTGCAAACTGAGAGGGGCTATCTTTCTTTTCTTTTCTTTTCTTTTCTTTTGCGATTTCACGCTGGCTCTCTCTTTCAGCGAGAACTCACACAAGCTCCAAAAGAGTATAGACAAGCTCTCTAAGAGTTCATATGGGCCTTCAAAAAGTTGACATGGGCTTTTTGAATATGAAACAGGCCCTCTGGGAATTCATACCATGTCAGAGAGATTTCATACGGGCTCTTTGAGAAATCATGCGTGCTCTCTAAGAATTGAGACGGGCTTTTGGAGAATGTGAACCGGCTTATTACTTGTCAGATCGGCTCTTTGACAATCCAGATGGGTACCCCAAGGGTTCCCACAGGTTCCCCCAAAATTTTGAAAGACACTTCAGATGGGCTCTTCGAGAATTGCATATTGCACCCTGTATGATGTCATTTTCCTTGGGGCATTCCTCAAATGTTCATAAAAATAAGGAAACACTTGGCAAAATTTTAGATGTGTTAGCAAAAGCAAGGGGCTTTGGCCCCAATGTAGGGCGTACCATTCTCAAATGGAGCCCGTCGTCCTACAACGTCGCCAAACAATTTCTTTGACGAAGACTGTTGATCTCCGATTTGAATTTTCGCTTAGACCGCATCAACTCTCAAAAAGTCCGTATGAATTCTCCAAGAGCTCATCTCATTTCTCGCGGTGCCCACTTAAATTGTCATCCAGCTTACCTGAATTCTCGGAGAACCCATCTGCATTCTTAAAGGGCCCGTCTTGATTCTCACACGACAATTTACAGACAGGCTCTTTGAGAATTCACACGGACCGTGTGAGAATTAATACATGCTCTCGTAGAGTTTTGGTGAGGACTATGAGAATTTACACACACGGTCGTTGAAGCTTTAGGATGAGCTCTTTGAGTATTCCGTTTGAATTTTTAGGAGCCCCATGCGAATTTTAGAAAGTATGTCTTAGTTCTCAGACAGGCGGTGTTAGTTGTGAGAGGGCCAATCTTTAACCCCGAGAAGGCAAGGGTTATGTAGCCACTTTGGGGCCCCAGGACGGAGGCTATGGCCATTTTCAATTTGGACTGGGTTGGCGGAAAAATAGCAATTTCCCCCAAGGGCCGTTGGGCGAGGCTTGGGTGATCATTTGATGACAATGGGAGCACATATACACCTATGAGCTGCCGTGTAGCACCAATTGGGCCCATCTTTTGCGTGCACATGGGCATTGTAGGATGTGTCAATGGAGTAGTACAAGTGTGGGGCCGCTTGCATCTCTTGGGGTGAATTCTCTACGAGATGGATTCACCAAAGGCAATAGGATTTGGTTTTCCCACGAGTAGTGCACCATGGTGAGTTTTTGAGTGCAAGGGGTATGCTCACAAAAAGATGTCTACTAGTGCTCTGGTACCAAGGAAGTCGGGTTTTCAACAGGGAGGGTGGTCAATAGAGCCGCCCCTTGAGCACTTTGGCACTCACGTTCGCGCAGCACGTGACTATGACGAGAATGAGGAAAACCCGGAGAATGAGGAGGAGGGTATTATTAGGCCACGACCACAACCCTAGGCTGTACACATGTTGGTTGGTGTAGGCCATTTGAGCATGTGCAATGGTTGCGCACGGTGTTAGGTGATAGGTCCTGAGACCATTTTCCGTTAGTTGGTTGCTCCCCAATGGAGCAGGTCGCTGGTTGCTGAGCAGCATTGGCCACTTGCATCTATGCAACACCGCAAGATTCAGAGAGCCGCCTTTGAGGCAACATTGATATGTATTTTCCCCGCTGGCTCGTGAAGTGCAATTGAACGCACAATTGACTGACACGGGACAATGTTCCACGCGGATGATCATGCCATGTGGGAGCTCACTACTGGTATGTCCCAAAAGTAGCCAATTCTTGTCCACAAGCGGCAGTTCAAAACTGCTTTGTGCTCGGACTCTATCCCTATTACAGGCATGATGGAATGTGTGACCAAATCAATGCTTCCCCCCCCGCTATTGCCACAGCAATTGTGCTTGCTGTTTCTCATCAAAAAGACAGAGTAGTGGCAAAGTCGCCGTGCGCGGTGACGCGTGTTATTGCCGAACGGCATAGCACACTCTTGCAAGCCGTGAAGATTTGCACTTGGTGTTGGCTAGCGAGGAATGCAAAGCTTTTTGGCGCGGCGGGGGGTGGACATTGGTTAATGATGGTCACTCTTCATCATCTAGACCATGAGTGCACGTTCACTATGGCGGTGGTGTGGCCGCCCGGACGTAGTCTTGGAACGAGGCGGATTTCCTGAATGCGGCGGAGACTCGTGCAACACAAAAGGCTATGCTACGTGGGGCCGTGTTGCTAGCAGAGGACACCGCCCTCCCCCCCAAAGAAGCATTCGACACTTGTCGTCGGCATTTTGAAGCCATTCTTGCTACTGGAGGCAGGCTGTGTGTAAAGCAAAATATTTGCAGCGTGGTGTCTCACCCTGCGGTTGCGTGCAGGCCAGACACTTATGATCATGATTCCCGTCTCATGTGTAGTGTGGCATTTGATGGGAAAGAGAGACACATCCTTGTGGAAATTCAAGCAATAGCATTGTCGCTAAGCCGGGCACTTTGATTTCGAACTCCGTACGAACGCTTCTTATTGTGCAACAATGAAAATGGTTAGGTTTTGCAAGATGACTACCCCCCCCCCCTTTTTTAAGTTGTCTCCCAAGTTGCAGTTGCGGGGTGCCCTTGGATTTTTTGATGGTTCTGTTGCCCAATTGGGTGGGCAGTTCCTCACAAATGAGCAATTGTTGAGGAAAAAGTGTGCGGAGGATTTGCAGGTTGTGAAGGTTCCACCCCCTTCCGTGCCGCGCAAGCAGTTGTGAAGCAACTACCCTAAAGCAAAATGAACCCATGCTGTTGCGGTGGCTGCCTTTGGCATTGGTGTTTCTGTAAGTGTGCGTGCTATGCAGGGTTGGTTTGCTCACCACCGCTTACAGCAATTCGCGAAAGCCTAAGGAGCACCTCAAACGGCGGTGTGGCATGGTACTCCGAGAGTGAAGGGTGAAGTGGAACATTTGCTCTGGCAAGCATATGGTTGTTTGGGTCTGAAGCGGCAATGCACCGTCGCAAAAGCAGTTTGCTGACTTGTTCGGACTTCAGTTCCTCAGGTTGAGCTCATGCAAAGGATGTATAGTCATGCTAAATCCCTTGGTTCGTATATGGGTCTACCTACGGGTATTGCATCCGTGCCTGAGGAACCGATGGCTAAGGACCCCGAAGGTGAAGACATTGTTCGTGTTTATTGCCTTAGTGGTGAGGCATCTAAGGGCAATGATATCCTCATTTGGGAGGGTGCACATTCTGCCACAGTTAGATGGCACCAGTTGTGCTTAACTCCACCCTTGCACGAGGTTCCTGCTGGTTGCTGGTTGTGTCCCAAGTGTGTCTCTGCACGGAGCGGTCTAGGTAGCCGTTTGGCTGATCCTCACTATGCACCTTCCAGGGCTGCGACGGGGGCATTTGCTACTTGCAGTTGCACCCCCACCTCTGACTCCAACTCACGCTCTGACTCATACTGTAGCTCTTCGTCCAACTCTACCTTGAACTCTGACTATGACTAACACCGACTTCGGCTCTAACTCTGATGCTGAATCTTACTCTGACTCTGATTGTGACTCTTCATAGGCGTGACATCCATGAGATACACATAGAGGCGGACTTGACTGGGGACCAAGTGTCCTCTAACATAAAGACCACCGCCATTTGAACCATGAAGGTCCCCTAGTTGGTTTTTTGGCAGTCTTGTTCATTGAGCTTTTTGGGGGGGGTCTAACTAGGGGGCTCTATTGCCCCACCCCCCAAATGAAAGCCCAATTGCTCTAGGGTTTCTCCGGATGAAATGCTTGCAGTACCCCCCCTCCCTTTCCCTTGTCCTAACATGGGCTTGTCCAAACAGGGCAATCCACACTTTTGGGCCTTTTTGGAACCATTGTTTTTGTAGTTCCAATTCCATAGAGAATGTGGTTTGTCGCTTTGTGTAGGCCGCAAGAACGGTCAATATGGGTGTCGAAGTGTTGGCATAATCATAGTTCTTTGTGCTCTTGTGTTCTAGGGTGTATGTTGGCCTGTTGGACACACTTTTGTAGTCATGAAGGGATAGCGTTTAGGGGGGGGGCGTGTGGAAAAGAATTTGCAGAAAATTTTTTGTAACCCCCCCCCCCCCCTCCGGAGATACCACACTTGTTAAGCAAAATTTTTTGCAAGCATAACCCTTTTTGTGTAATTGACCCGAACTTACATGTGATACTCACTACGTTGCATTTTACACAATTTGTACTTGATACTTCAGTCAAAAGTGGTCACTTGTGCATTTGCAGGTTTGCGGTTCTAGGGGCAAGAGGAAGAGGGCAATTAGCGTGGTAGTGCAAGGAGAGGGAGACAATGGAAACAATGAGAGGGAGAAGTTCGGAACAAGAATCGTAATGTAGGAGTTTTAAGTACACAGTGGTTTAATCTGCATTCATACATTTTTGTTGCCCCCTCTTCTCACAGATCTTTTGTATGTCATCAACGATCAACATCGCATGGGGTCAACACGATGCCCATGGGTGGACATGTCCGTGCGGAGAGCGGTTATCACTTTTCACCGCCCCGGACACCCAGCCCTATGAGTTACATTGCAAGGGTAAGAAGCATCGCACAGGCATTGCCCCCACTGTAAAGGGACACCAAACTTCAATGATGCAGTTTTTCTGTCAGTTGTCCCAAGGGTCGCAGCCTTCGTTGCAAGAATCCTCAACCGTGTCGCGACCATCTAATGACCCTAGTAGCCCACGCAGCGGTGCCTCCGTTCAACCCTGGTTGAACTCACGGTCTTGTGTCCCGTTCCGACCAAGTGTATGGGTGTTCTGCCATTGGGTGTATCAAGTGCTCTTGTTCTTTGTGGGTGCTATCCACTAATGCGCCACGCCCACGAGAAAGTCCACTGGTTTTATGTTGATGGGGTTGGTTGTTTCTCCTGTGACCCTCCATGTACCCGTGTTCCTTGCATCCCATGCGAAGCACTCCCATGGGGCATCACACTGTGCAAATGGATCCGTAAGGAACGCACTGCTGATTCTGGCACTGTGAATTGGAAGTTGGGCTTCTTGAAAAGTATCCTCCTCCCACCTTCCAAGTTCAAAGGGGTGGGGTAGATTTCAAGAAATCTCAGATTTTTGGGCTCGGAAATTTTTTTGCGGATTTTTTTTTTGTACACCTCCCCCCCCCCCCCCCCTCCCCCGCTCTAGGAGTATCCCTAGACAAAACAAATGCCACCGTGGCACCAGGTTTTTTTTCCTACTCCCTCCCCCCGCCCGGGTAGGGTTGACTACAACATGTGTTCCGTGGTATGAGCTGTGCAGTAGCACGGCCTGTCCAAACACAGCAACCCTGTGTTTCCGCACTTTTGCCCCCTGAACGAGAACCTGGCCCATATTGGGGTGGGGGGGGCTCATAGGAGCGCTTAGGAGGATTTTGGGCACACACCATCTTTGAGCATTTGGAGGATTTTGTATGCACACCATGTGAGAGCCTCCTTCAGACTCTGACCAGGAGTTTGTATGTTGATTTTCCTTGTACATTGAGTTTGTATGTTGATTTTCCTTGTACATTGACGTCCCCTGCACTCTAAAGTGTCTGGAGTATTGCCATTTACAGCCCTGGTCCTGGAGCCGTTACCCCATGGGCCTGGACATGAACCGCGCCTAAGTTCATGCACTGCATCCGTCACAGACCAAGATCCATGAGAGCAGAGCACAACGTCCCACGCCCAGAGCATCGTCTGCTGTGGCGGGTGCCGTCTCCGTTCCAAGGCCCACAAGGCCTGTACCTGCCACTTGCACACTGCCTGGGACTGATCGGACGCCGAAACAATCTGTCGGAGTCCAACGGAGAGCGGCCCAGAGGGCCCCTGCCACGAGGGCTTCCGATGCAATTCGGCTGCAAGCCCCCGTGCATATGCCGGCAGCCTCCAGCCAACAGTCTGTGCAACAGGGAATGGAGTGTATTGCTAAGATCCGGGCCCTCCTGCAACAGCATGAGCACATGTTCGCCACCGGAAACGCCTTTCAACAAGTCACGAGATAGTGTGTACTGCAAACATGGCCAACTGCCCGAAAGGGGCACCCTTGCCACCCCAACTGCCCCCCCACCCCCCCTCTGGGCCCCAATCACTCCCACTATTTTGCAACTGACGAAATGGACCGGCAACTACCTGTGACTGCCGCTTTTGAGATCTATGTTCAGCCACTCTCCCATTCTAAGCACATGTCTAGTCCCCAGTAGGCTTTTGTGTGTCGTTGCATTGGCTCTTTTGGTCGACCCCCACTGCACAAGACCACCACTAGACCAAAACGCTTCAACCGCCGACAGGGCAACCCGTTTACGTCTTTGCTTTGGTTGCCAACGTGGCTCCTCCTCTGCCCCTCTGGCTCAACTATTTTGTCCAGCTCCCTGCTGTTATTTTGTATGTCCTGCACGCACGCACACACACACACACGCACTTACACACACGCACACACACACACACAACATGCAACCGAGTGCGAACCAGGGAATGCCATGCGGACGAACGATACCGGAAGGAGAGCAGGCAAGGAAGCTGTGTGTCACTGTGCTCAGGGCTTCTGCAGGGCCCACCCGAACAATCAGCTGATGGTTCTGCAGCCATGTAGGAGAGCAGGAATGTTGAAGCTCGCAGAGCACGATGGAAATCGTTACCTTGGCGCGCACACACACACAGACACACAGACACACACAGAATTCTTCTGAAGATCAGCGAGTTCAGGGTGAAGAAGGATACACCCTCTGTTCTGATTGTTGGCTGCATTGCCTGCCTTGCAAAGCTTCGCTGCTGACCCGCACTCGGGTCACACAAGTGCTGGTAACAGCCAATATGACTGCAGCCCAAATGGTCGTGATCAGATGAAACTGTCAGCCCCGTTGTACTTGCCCAATGATATTGATAAATTCTGTTTTGTACATAGCTATTGTTGTCGCAGATATATATCTGCCATTTCAAATTGTCTTTTTCTTACCATTACTGAGTTCAGCTGCATCCATTGGCTGCATGTGTATTCTTGTCATTGATTTCCCATGCTCCTAACAAGCATTGACGCCTGAACGCCACCGCCATCCGCACTTGAGTAAAAATTACTCGCAATTGATTTGGGGTTGGGTGATGTCTACTCCTGAGGTCATATTGATGATGGCTTGACTAATGTCCACTGGATAGGCCCACAAGAAAAGACATGTGGTGTCAAATCATGCATATCTTTGTCCCTTCCTGCATCTTTTTTCAGAGGCCTGTTTGGCACGTTCTTCATGGGCAAATCGGACGCAATTCTGATCTGCCATTGGCCTCTGCCCTCCAAGTGTCTCGTTTAATTGTCCCAACTGAACTGTGCGGAACATTGGGAACCCTTGGTTTGGGGTCCTTCAGCACTTGAAGCTGCAGACTTGCCAATTGTGTTTCACTGCCGAAATAACATCGTCTCTGGTGGAAGCACCACAGAGCACTATTTGACTTTTACACTGTGCTGGCACTAAACATTGTCATTTGATGATCATTGTATGGACTGTGCACCAACAGATGTACTCTTTTGTGGAACACTTGGTGTCATGTGTTTCATTTGCAATACAGTGCTATCTTGTTTGCATGGCACAGAGCCAGAATAGCAAACATCTTGAATTTGTTGCAAGCAGCACCTGGTGTCACACATTTTCAATCTTCGCGAAGCAATCTGCCAAACAGGCGCCTGGCTCATACATGTGGCATACATTGCGCTCCTGCCTGTCACCACACCTAACAGAAAAATCTTTTGTTTCTGTGCAGTTGTCAGCCAGGGACAAGATTTAAGTTGGGATCACAGATGTATCTTCAGCATTGAGGGTTGATGCAGCTGAAAACTCTTGGTTTTTAAAACAACGAGCGAGAAGGGAACGGAACAAGAACGGAAGAGATGATATCCGATTTTATTGATTCTGATGATAATGGCTCCAATCTGGCCGCTCCTCTGGTCACACTTCAGATGGTAAAATGGTCTCTAAATACCAGGTTATATTCTATGATCTTCCACCAAGAATTGGTGAATCAGATATACTGAAGATGTTTGCTAAAAGAGACAGACGCACTCCTCAATTCTGTACAAAAAGTATCCTGCACTCCAGGGTAATACAAGTCTGTCATCCAGCAAATGTACCAGTACAAAACTGGAGGGAGTGCTATGGAGCCCTGGTGCGTGCTCCACAAAGGAAAGCCCCTAGGATGAGAATGTGGATGGAGCAGGTACAACAGAGGAAGCACAGTACGCATCTTCATGCAGCACCAAGGAGTGAGCATTCTTTTCATGCTTTCATAAGATCCCGCCTTTTTTCCTTTGAGTGGGTGCCAATTCTTCCTTGCACTTTTGACTGTGCAATGAGGGTCACAACTGCTCTGAGCACCTTTTTCGTCTCATACCTTCCACCATACATAGAATCCACCCTTCCTCTGCAACCACACCATATGTCAGTTGCATGCACCACAAGTTGCACTCTTTGAGCTATCACCTCCATAAGCTGACAGTCTGCTGACTGCCCCAGCTGTGAGGAGTGGTCTACCCAGCTTGTGGAGTTCATCAATGTGCACTGATTTCTCACCTTTTGGCCCTGTATTTATAAACAAGGCACTGTTTGCATAGATCCATATCAAGACTCACATTGACTCTTGTTGACTCATTATGAAGATCCCTGCTGGCCATGACTTTAGTTGAAATTATGCCCTCAGAGTTCTCCTCCCCTGCGCATTTTACCATCGGTTTTGCAATACAAAAATTTGTAATTTTGTACACTACAAGCACGTTCCGTAGAAGGTTTGCAGGTGACTGGGTAATCCACATTTCAGGGAGCAGCTCAGATCTGTCAAATGCAGCATAAACCAAGCCCTAACAATTTGAAACTGTTTTGGAAGCAAGAATTTTCAATTTTTGGGTGTGTGGAGGGCGGGTGGATGGTGGTGGGGGGGGGGGGGGGGGGGGGGGGCAGAACTTTGTGCGACCAAAACCTGCAGTGAAACAACTCCTACTGCTTGGAATCTGCTAGATTCCAACAGTTGCAACCCAAACAACAATTGAGCCATGTAACTGAAAATTGTACAAAGGTTCTGTAACATCTGCATGCCGAGTTATAAGGACATGGCAGAGTCACAGGAGTAAGAGTAACATGACGGTGTGTCGGTTTTTATTGCAATGTGCTAATCCCATTTTGAGTTGTTTCTTGTTCTGATTGGCACGTTGTAGGAAGTATTTTTTTGTAGCATGGAGGAGGTGCTGCTCCTGCTTTTTTCCATTTTTAGACCGCTTTTCATTGAAATGGTGGGCTGCCATACTGTGTTTCTGCAAAAAACTTTGTGCCATCCATGTGCTTTTTAAGAGAAATCATCCGGTAAATTGGGGATTTTGGAAGCTGCATGGTATGTGAAGCAGGGGTTAAGGTTGTAGGTGACCATGGGGTTAAGGTTGTAGGTGACCATGGCAGTTGAAAGTTGGGTGCAGTGCACCTCTCTTGTTTTTTTTTGTATTCATGAATTTTTTGAAACAATACTGCATTCGATGCCTTGGAGGGTATCAGTTCCGCAGGCGGGTGTTACCCATGTAAAAAAGGGGTATTGAGGTGCAGCTCGAGCATAATGCCCAGCAAAGAGGACGACATTGCCAATATGATGCAAGTTGCTGCACATTTAGCGCAATCTGCTGATTGGTACCATTGAATGATGCACAACCTGTTGATGTAAGAGAGATGGTGGAAGCAAATGTTTAGGTAGGCTATTGCACACTTGGGATATCTCTATGTCACGTTGGAGGAAGGGATTTGGTGGATGACATTTGTTGCTTGATATTGGTGATTGCACATTGGAGTTTCACTGAATCTTGAATCTAGAGAAATGATGTACAAGCCGCAGATTTTTGAACTTTTTATTGCCAAATGAGCTCTATAACCGCATAGGCAATATCGATCGAACCCTCGGTTTCCGATCTTTGTTTCAGCAGGCATATTCCCGTTGGCACTTGTCTAGCATGCTTTGATTTTGCAGGTTAGGTTTCAACTATGAACAAGATTTGATCACAAATGACGCTGCTCAAACAGTCATATATTTTTGGGCAGGAATCACCCCAATATTTTCAGTTTTTCCATGCTTGGAGCTGAATGCCACCCTTTAACGCTGTCGGTGTAGAAAACTATTACAAAGCAAACTAATGCTTTTTTCTTCAACGCAATATTACGCCACGAGAGCACACTATGATGACTGGTGGCGCAATTTGGCCGTTGTGAAAAATTTGCTTGACATCTTCTGGCCAATGTGGTGGCCATGACAAGGAAGTATAAGAACTGTTTACCTAAATTTGTTTAATATAAACTAGGTAGGTAGGTAGGTATCTTCGGGAGCTCGGGATGCCTCCTTTGACGATGCAGGAAGAACGGCTTACCAAGGGCGTGTGCGGTCTTCCCAAGGGCATGTGCTTGGGAAGACCGCACACGCAACACAACACACCGAGCGAGCACACCGGTGAACAGGAGCCAAGAGGCCCAAGACACCGCGGACACAAAGCAACACACCGAGCGGGCGCACCGGTGAACAGGAGCCAAGTGGCCCAGGACACCGCACACGCCACACAACACACCGGGCGGGCGCACCGGTGAACGGGGGCCAAGTGGCCCAGGACACTGCACACACGTAGGGCGGCCGAGGGACAGGAAAGAACCAACACCCCATGGGTCGGACACACTGGGGCGACCCAGCCGACCCACCGGGCCAGTGGCAGGAGCGGTACTCCAAGGCCACTGGTCCGAGCCCGACCAGGCTGCATCGGGGACCATGGCAAACGTCACCCGGAGCCATGGAAGCAACCTGTGACAGGCGAGCCGGTACATAGTCCAGGAGGGGGTCGCCTGCCAAGCAGAGTGGCCCCGCAACTCAAGCCACAAGGGTGAGGCGGTCGTACCGTAGACTAGCGGGAGCAATACCCCTTGTGGTGAGAGATACTCCACACGGCTGGGCAGCCCCCAAAGCTGCCGCCCAAAGGAGGGGGCATGTGGCCCTACCCATGGACACATGTGGGGACACCCTCCCACCTTTAATATAAACTAATTTCTCTGCCCTTTGTTACGTCTAGCCTGTATTGGCTAGGTGGGCGTTGCAGATAATGAAAGCGCCTAATTCCTTTAATGTCTGTAATACTGTTGGTTTTCTATATTCTTCCCAATCCGTGTTGTTCACCACAGCGAAAACCAAAAAACTTGAAAATAAATTCAAATCGCCAAAACAGTGCAGGAATCGTTGATTATCCCCAAAATCCTCCGGCTCGTGCAGCCCTTCTTAGCAAGCGTACACTAATCGAGGCAAGTTTTGGTTCTCAGCGTGTTCTTGCCGAGATCAAAAGTGTCCCCTTGATTCTAAAGAAAAAGACACACAATTACTGTACACTGTAAAATGTAATAATACAATCTTTAGTGCAAAAATCTGAGCACTGCACTTAAATTAAATGCAGTGAACCAATGCGGCGGTCTGCGGCGCACTCCTATAGTGCAGCGCTTGTCAAGCAATATTCGAACATATTTGTAATATGCATGTATATAATGAAATGTAATGCAATGCGAATAGCGCAAACGCTGAGCTCTACACTGTAAGCATAAATACTGCACTCTGGGTGTAATACTGTTACACTCCCCTGCCAAGCCGAGACACATAGCCCCACTAGCAAGGTTCGTGTCTGGGTGAAAAGACAAACCTAAAACTAATATACTCAGTGGCAAACAGCAAAGTTCCATTGTGCATAGACGCTCAATAATATAGCAACAAAAACACTGCTGCTAATACATTTAAGTATCAATTTTTTTCGACCGTCCCACTGCACAACGATCAACTTCAAAGAAATCTCATTAGAAGGTTGAAGAACATTCTCCGCACTTTTTGTTATTGAACCGGGCACCTACCACGGGTTCTTCTTGTCCGGTTGATTCTCCGACGCTTACGGATGCGGCCATCAAAGTCGTTGTCCTTTTTTGTTCCCGAGCTTGCCTTCGTGCATATAGGCGTGTCATCAGACACGTTCCATGTGAACTCTCTAGAGTACCCCCTTGGCCCTGCTCCGAACTACTTTTTGACTCCTTGTTCACCTCCCCCCCCATGGGGGGCTTTTAATTTGGGGGCCCGGGAATGGGGCCCCGCCCCCCTCTAAAAGCAGTCCTTATGCCATTATATACAGTCCGCGCGCCGAAACGAAACATACTTCAAAAGTCTACGATGCAGCCCCTCTAAATGACCGCCACAGAGAGTTGATTCGCACTGTCATATTTGTTTTGATCAATCATGGCTGTTTTGCAAAGCTAGGACCTTTACAAGGTTTTAACTTCTTTAACAGCATCCACTAATTCCATATAACCTAGGGATGCGATTTAAAGGTGCACCAGCAAAGTTGAGGTGCCGCACAACACTATATATAAGCCACAGGAATCTTTTTGCCATATTATTAATTTGCTGTGCAAGCGTGCATTTCGCAGTCGCCGGCATTTGCGATCTTTCATTTTGACTGTTCAAAGTGAAATCGGGCTAAGACCAGTTTTATAAATGATTCCAAAAGCCTCGTCTTGCTGTATAGTTGAAAAACCGCCGTCATTTTCTTTTGGCACCGCTTTTCGATTTGACGGTTTTCAGCGCATACGGCCGCCTTCACAAGCTCAAAAATGAAAAGAATACCCCCAAATTGACCGAAATTTCCATTCATTTCGTCAAAATCCGATACAATAGGCCCGAGTTATGAATATGTCAATTTTATGCTATTTGCAACCTGTGTCGCTAATCTTCCCAAATGCACCCTCCCTGTCTTTGCGCTGCTAGCTTAAACACAAGGCAAAGGAGTGTTTTTGCTCTTGTTTGTCACCGCCTGGCTCCAAATCTGACATAGAAAGGTGACCCAAAAACGGCTAAAAACGTAATAAGGCTATTCTTTTGATGGTGCTTCGCACCAGCAGAGGAAAAGCCAGCTGGCTCAGCTAGCACTACACAATCCCCATATATGGGCCAACTCCTTAAAACTGGTTTGTTTTCTCTGTTTTCTGCTCTTTTGGTGCCCTTTGCTACCTTTCATTGAAACGGGCACCCTCAAAATATACACAAAAATGGTATTATACATGAAAAATGAATTTTTTGACCTCAAATACCCCCTCCATGGGGTTTGAACCCACACTCTACCAACCTTAGAGTTGTGTTTTTCCTCTAAGCTACAACCTGTCGTCGACGATCTCAGAGAAAACCGTAGTATAATAAAAAATTTGGAAAATCAGTACTCCTTACATGCTCCAACCACTATTAACCTCCCATGCTCTTAAAACCGGTCACGCGCTCACTGAGTTGTTCAACTAGTGATTTGCTGTACCCAGAGCTTTGATTTCTGATGCAATCCAAAATGTTTTAAGGATATAAATTTTAACAAAATGACAGAAGAAAATGAGACACTGGATTTTCACGAGTTCGTGCTGAAATTGCCGGATTCGGCGTGGAACCTGAGTTCTGAGTCGTTGGAACATGCAGCACAATTGGCAAAGGAAGGCGCAATGAGTGGTCTCAGTCCTTGGCAGGCAGCGTCACTGTATTCCAAACTTACAGGAAAGAAAACACTGGCCACTGTCAAAGACACGATGGCCTTGGTTCGTGATGCCTTACTCACCTTAAAGGGCGACGACATTGGCAGAACAGGAACGTCGTCGCATCGCGAAGACGTCTTCTTGGCATGCGAAACTTGAGCGGTCCCAAGGACCACGCTGGCCCCGCGTCGGACAAGGAGTCCACGTTCGTGTGGCGCGATGAGGTTCTGTCGCTTCCTTCACGCTTGTCTGCACTCCTGGAAGAGCGAAAGGTTTTGCAAGACGAGTTTCGCAGAAAAAAGATGTTGAAGCACCTTCCAGTGTTCGACGAGTTCCATAGGGCAGCTGTTAATAACGCGCCAACGCACAAACATCCAGCGGACGCAGAGAAGCGTCGTTGGGAACAACAGGTAAAAGACGCCATGCGAGTCCTGCGAGTAGTCTTAACACGCGAAGATGACACAACGGTAGCTCCGGAAGCACCTGTTTCATTGGTACTATGTGAACATTTGTTTTCAATGTTGGGTGCGTTGGACTACAGCATCCAAAGCTCCCGGCGAGTGGCAGTAGATAAACGGTTTGAACAACCTGCGATTGCACCAGAGTTACTCTCGAAGGATGACATGTCACTACTTCAGTCGCGCAACAAATTACAAAAAGACCTGAGAGGCACGCGTTTCTCCCCTTACTCGCATCGTAGTTCTTTCCGTTCGTTTTCAACACGAGGTCGTTTTGATCCACGGAGATCTGGCAAAGGAGGCAAAGGCAAAGGTAAGGGTTTCACCCAAAGATTTGTGCCACGTAACGACAAGTTAGATGAACGACCACAGCAGTAGCTTGACTGTAGAGGATTTATTGGCGCCAGCCGTGTGCGTGCCACCGCCGATCCATCCCCACATGCCACTCTATTTGCGCTGTCGTGCACAATTGCATGAATGGGAAGCGTTGAAGGACACATACGCGGCGTCAGTGATTCGCAATGGGCTGCAGCTTGATTGGGTTGACGGTTTTGATCCGGATCGGCCAACCGACGACTTCCGTCCTCGTTCTTCCCACGCAGAGGTAACCGACACTGAATTGGTAAAACACGTGTTGGATGCAGTGCAACAGGGTTGCATGGAACGCGTCGAACGAAAAGACATTAAGTGTTGTGCAAGTATGTTCGCAGTGGACAAAGCGTCAGACGAGGCACATCCTGAGGGAGGCCGTCGACCTATCACCAATTTGAAGAACGTGAACCAGTTTGTACAGACCACCTATTTTCGTTTGGTCACTCTGTGGGGCATTTTACCGTTCTTGAGACCCGGTCAGTATGCTTGCAAAATTGACTTGAAAAGTGCTTATTTTCACATGGGTATCCATCCGCAGGATCGACCTTATTTGGGGGTCTACGTCGACGGTGAATTTTACAGGTGGTGCGTTTTGCCGTTTGGATTAAACGTTGCACCACGGGAATGGCAACGCCTCATGCAACCAATTTTAAATGCCGTGCGCGATCGCGGAGCACTCGTTTGGGTCTACTTGGACGATTGGCTCATCATTGGCAATACTTACCGTGAATGTCTGGAACACACACGTTTTTTGGTACAACTTTTGCATCGGTTGGGTATATTGGTCAATGTCCCAAAATCATGTTTGGAGCCGTCTCAAGAAATTATAATGCTTGGTTTTATGCTAAACTTCAGGGAAGGATTCGTCGCGGTACCTCCAAAGCGCCTACAAGCAATTTTTCGGGACGTGAACAGACTGGCACACAGTCACACACCATCAGTGAGGCGATGCGCCTCCGTTCTTGGAAGAATCCGTTCCTTGTTGTTCGCCATGCCCCATATCCGACTCCTCAGCGACGCCCTGGCGGTGCACGTGGCGGTGGCAGTCCAGGCTGGCTGGGAGGCAGACGTGGCGCTCCCGGAGAGCGTGTCACGTCAGTTGATGGATCTGGCGGACGAGTTACACCAGTGGAAGGGACGCACCTTCGTAGTTTCCATGGGTCACGTCAGGGACATGTACTCGGACGCGTCAGATCTGGCGTGGGGCGGGGTCCTTCAAGGGAATGCCCAAGCAGCGTTCGGTTGGTTCCTGAATCGAGAGGAACACATAAACGTCAAAGAGTTCAGGGGAGCCCTACTGACTATTCAAGCGTATGCGCTGAAGAACACCACGCTGCGATTTTTCACCGACTCAATGGTCCTTTACTGGTATCTCCGCAAGTGGGGAGGTCGCAAGCCGCGGTTCAACGCATTGATTCTCCAACTGTGGAATTTTACACAAGCCAATCGCATCGAGATTCAACCGTTTTACGTGCACACCTCGGTGAATCCGGCGGACATTTGGTCTCGGCTTCGTTGGACACCGTCGGAGGCTACCCTCCCGTCGGACGTGTTGACTTGGATCCTGGAGGAGTTCAAAAGTTGGATTCAGCCGGAAATCGATTGGATGTCAAGGAGTTCCAATGCGGTGTGCAGCAAGTTCGTCAGTCCGTGTCCTCAGCCGGGGGCTTACGCCATCGATGTCTTCTCCCAGAATCTAACTTTACTTTCACCGGGGTGGGTCTTCCCGCCGTTCAAGCACATACCTCAGTTGGTCAACAAAGTGTTGGAGTCACCAGGGGTGAAGGTTCTCATGGCTCTGCCGTACAGGCCGCGCGAGGTTTGGTGGAACCTATTGATGAAACACGTGAAGTTCGCAGTGAACACGTCGGAGTTCCGTTTGCAAATGCCAGACGGCACGGAGACACAACCACGTTTCGTGTTGACCTTGGCGTATGTTTGCGTGAATACTATCAATTGCGAGGAGCTACCAACGAAGAGGCGACGCTTATCATCAATGAAATCGGGAAGGACACCTTGAAACGTTACAATTCTGCGTGGCACATGTTTGGTACGTTCTTGTTACAAGACGCGGCGCTTGCTCCACTGTTAAAGGTGGAGCGCTTTGGTCAAATCCCACTGATGACGGTGGCGGTGCAACTTTTAAAGTTTTCACGCACGCATTCTTTAAGTGCTGGGCGTATGGCGTATTCAGCAGTGTGTTCATTCCCGTGCTTTTCGCAACTACGTTTCGAGGGTATGCTACGCAACTTGAAACGTGACTGGTTCGTCAGTGTTCCTCATTATCATCGTTTCTATGATGTACGGCGTCTTATACAAGTCATGCATCAGCAACCTGTGGAGACGGAAGCTCAGCTGCGCTTGCAAGCCATTTTGTCCTTGAGATTCTTTGCCTTGTTCCGAGGCGTTGATCTGGCGCTACGAAAGCCACGAAAGCCTTTATCATCTGATACCATCAACGGTCTCACTACTCGCTGGTTAAGGAAACACCTACTGGAATTGGGGGAACTGGAGACGGATTCGTTTTCCGCGCATTCTACACGAGGAGCAGCAGCAACTGCACTAATCTATCTTGGCGTGGATCCGCATGTGGTAGCAGCATTGGGTGATTGGTCCTGTTACGATACATTCAGAAAGTTTTACGACAGGACCAGAGCTCTGTTGCGCATCTCGCAAGTTCTGGTCCCTCCTGATCTGGCGACTGGAGAAGCGGCGCGCGCTTCGCGCCTGGCGATTAATTAATTCTTATGAAGGGTTCAGTTCACGGGAGCTCAGTCTTCCGTTCTGTTGCCCATATATGGGGATTGTGTAGTGCTAGCTGAGCCAGCTCGGATTTACCCGAATAGGTGAGGAGGAAAGAAGAGATGGCGAAGCAATAGCACTACACAAGACACATATATGCCCACCCTGTCCCTCCCTTAAGTTCTTCGCTCACCGTGAAAAGCAGTTGACACTTGGGTCGTCGGTTGCCACGCTTTTAAGAGCATGGGAGGTTAATAGTGGTTGGAGCATGTAAGGAGTACTGATTTTCCAAATTTTTTATTATACTACGGTTTTCTCTGAGATCGTCGACGACAGGTCGTAGCTTAGAGGAAAAACACAACTCTAAGGTTGGTAGAGTGTGGGTTCAAACCCCATGGAGGGGGTATTTGAGGTCAAAAAATTCATTTTTCATGTATAATACCATTTTTGTGTATATTTTGAGGGTGCCCGTTTCAATGAAAGGTAGCAAAGGGCACCAAAAGAGCAGAAAACAGAGAAAACAAACCAGTTTTAAGGAGTTGGCCCATATATGTGTCTTGTGTAGTGCTATTGCTTCGCCATCTCTTCTTTCCTCCTCACCTATTCGGGTAAATCCGAGACCAAGCACGAAAGACGAAGGATTCATTTAATCCTACTTTTCCACACCCTCCACAAGTTATCATGTATCATTGCTTCATTGCAACTTCCTCGACATGGTCATCGTTGTTTGTTAAAAATACTTGATCATGCATGTGCATATTGTGCAATTTGACTTCCACGTCCGACAGATACCTTTCAGAGGCGATCGCAGCCTGCACACTGCCCTTCCCCATCTCGTGGAGCCCCCCTCCACTTGTTCACCTCCCCCCCCATGGGGGGCTTTTAATTGGGGGGCCGGGGAATGGGGCCCCGCCCCCCTCTAAAAGCAGTCCTTATGCCATTATATACAATCTGCGCGCCGAAACGAAACATACCTCAAAAGTCTACGATGCAGCCCCTCAAAATGACCGCCCCGGAGAGCTGATTCGCGCCGCCATATTTTTTTTGATCAATCATGGCTGTTGTACAAAGTTAGGACCCTTACAAGGTTTTCACTTCTTTTCTAGCATCCACTGATTCCATATAAGCCAGGGATGCGATTTAAAGGTGCAATAGCAAAGTGGAGGTACCAAACAACACTATATGTAAGTCACAGGCCCCAAATCTCAAGAAATCTATTTGCCATATTCTTTATTTGCTGTGCACGCGTGCATTTCGCAGTTGCCGGCATTTGCGATCTTTCATTTTGACTGTCCAAAGTGAAATCGGGCTACAGTGCACGAAATTTCGATCTAACACCAGATTTATAAATGACTCTAAAAGCTGCGTCTTGCTGTAGAATTAAAAAACCGCCGTCATTTTGTTTTAGCACCGCTTTTTGATTCGACGGTTTTCAGCGCACGCAGCCGCCTTTTTAAGCTCAAAAATGAAAACTACAGCCCCAAATTGTCCAAAATTGCCCTAAGTTTTGTCAGAATCCGATACAATAGGGGCGAATTTATGAATATGTCAATTTTATGCTATTTGCACCCTTTGAGGCTAATCTTGCCAAATGCAACCTCCCTGTCCTTGCGTTGCTAGCTGAAACACAAGGCAAAGGAGTGTTTTTGCCTCTGTTTGTCACCGCCCGGCTCCAAATCTGACATAGAAAGGTAACCCAAAAATGGCTAAAAACCGTAATAAGGCTTTTCTTTTGATGGTGCTTCGCAGCAGCAAAGGAAAAGCCAGACCAAGCACGAAAGACAAAGAATTCATTTAATCCTACTTTTCCACAACCTCCACAACATATCGTGTATCATTGCTTCATTGAAATTTCCTCAACATGCTCATCGTTCTTTGTTATAAATACCTGATCATGCATGTGCACATTGTGCAATCTGACTTCCACGTCCGACAGATACCCTTCAGAGGCGATCGCAGCCCGCACACTGCCCTTCCCCATCTCCTGGAGCCCCCCCCCGCTTGTTCAATGACCCCCCGCAGGGGGCTGGGTTCTGTGGGGGTCGGGGTGTTGGGGGCCCGTGACCCCGCGCCAGAAGCAGTGACCAACTACTACGTTACGCCACCCCCTGCACCCTGGAAGACAGCCCTTCTCAAAACCCTTCCATGCAGCCCCTTAAAATGATCGCCATGGATTTCTAAGAACGCGACTTGTCTCCTTTTTCGGCCGATGATGGTCGTTTTGGTGATTTAGGACCGTTTTAAGCAGCTTTTTGGGCAGTCTCCCGAAATTTGGGGCTGAATTCCGCATTGGCTCCTGCTTGCGAAGTTACACCATGTTGTAGCGCCTCAAAATGAGTGGCTCGGGCCAAAACGTCGGAAATGTAACCCCATTGGCCAAATCTGGTGCTGTTTTGATGATTTACGGTCAATTTTATGCGTTTTTTGGCAGTTTTTTGCCAATTTTTTTCGCCATATTTGGCATGTATACTTGCTGCCCATCTGGCAAGTCTTTTCTGCCAATGCGGCAGCCATATTGGGCAGGAGGGAGGAGGCAGCACCCGCTAGGCTCCGTTTTTGTGGGGCTTGGCCCACAAAAACGGAGCCTAGCGGCCGGCGCTGGCGCCGTTGATCCCGTGTTTTCATGGTTTTCACCTTCTCTGCCTTTGAATGGTCTTTTTGCCTTTGTGCTCCTTGTCCTCCCCCTTCTCATCTGAATGCCCGTGCAACCGCACCTCGTGCAACTTTCCCCCACTTGTTCAATTTGGGCCCCCCGGCCCGCCTTGCCACGTGCGCGGAGATGGGGAGGGGCCCCCTCCGCACAAGTCACAGGCCACCTCCAACCCCCTATAATAGGGAACACCCTGACGTCAAAACTTCGGTTCTATCACCCCTACACCCTTGCCCCTCAAAATGACCGCCTGGATGAGAAAGCTCAGAAAATCACCTTCGTTTGCTCTGTTTATTGAAGAGTTAGCAGGGTTTTAAGCAGTTTTTCAACCAGTTTCCATGAAAACGGGGCTCAATTTTGCACAAGTTGAGACGCGCTTATTTGACACTGGTTGTAGCCCCTTAAAATGACTGGCTCGCAATGAAACGTTAGGAAATAAACTTTGTTTGTTGAATTTGGTGCCGTTTTGCGGTTTCACGGCCATTTTTATGGTTTTTGGAGCAGTGTTTGGCTATTTTTTTGGACCGATTTTGGAATTACCCGGATGGATACATTGACACAAAATGACAACCTCCCGGCTACTAAGGACAGAAAACACGGCTTGCTAGGCTTGGTTGATGAGGGGTGTGCCCCTCATCAACCAAGCCTAGCACCCGGCCGAACGGCCACATGCATTTTATGCATGTTTTGCGCGTATTTTTTTGTGACATTTTCACGCGTTGCATTTGTGCCGTCAACGACATGCTTTACAGGGATGCTATTTATTGCAGTTTCCCACACTCTAGATCACCGCCTTCATCCGCTTGTTCAATTTGGGCCCCCCGGCCCGCCTTGCCACGTGCGCGGAGAGGGGGAGGGGCCCCCTCCGCACAAGTCACAGGCCACCTCCAACACTCTATAATAGGGAACACCCTGACGTCCAAATTCCGGTTCTATCACCCCTACACCCTTGCGCCTCAAAATGACCGCCTCGATGAGAAAACTCAGAAAATCACCTTCGTTTGCTCCGTTGATGCTCGTTTTGAAGAGCTAGCGGGGTGTTAAGCAGTTTTTCAACCAGTCTCCATGAAAACGGGGCTGAATTTTGAAAAGGTTGCTACGCGCTGATTGGACCGATGTCATAGCCCCTTAAAATGATCGGCTCGCAACGAAACGTTACAGAATATACTTTGTTTGTTGAAATTGGTGCCGTTATGCGGATTTACGGGTATTTTTATGGTTTTTGCAGCAGTTTTTGCCTATTTTTTTGACCAATTTGGGAATTACCCGGATGGATACGGTGACAGAAAATGAGCATGGGCCAGCTACAAAGGACATCAAACACACCTTGCTAGGCTTGGTTGATGAGGGGTGTGCCCCTAATCAACCAAGCCTAGCATGTGGCTGAACGGCCACATGAGTTTTATTTATGTTTTGCGCGTATTTTTTGGTGACATTTCACACACTGCATTGGTGCCGTCAACGGCGTGCTTTACGGGGATGCTATTTGTTGTGCGTTCCCACACTGTAGACCACCGCCTTCATCCCCTTGTTCAATTCCCCCCCGCAGGGGGCTGGCTTCTGTGGGGCTTGGGGTGTTGGGGGCCCCTGACCCCGCGCCAGAAGCAGTGACCAACTACTACTTTACGCCACCCCAGCCCCCCGTGGAAGACAGCCCTTCTCAAAACCCTTTCATGCAGCCCTTTAAAATGATCGCATCCGAATTCTAAGAATGCAACTTTTCTCCTTTTTGGCCGATGATGGTCGTTTGGGTGAATTAGAACCGTTTTAAGGAGTTTTTCGGGCAGTCTCAGGAAATTTGGGGCTGAATTGGGTATTGGCTCTTGCTTGCGAAGTTGCACCATGTTATAGCCCCTTAAAATGACCAGCTCGGGCCAAAGCGTTGGAAAAGCAACCTCAGTGGCCAAATCTGGTGCCGTTTTGGTGATTTACGGTCAATTTTGAGCGTTTTTTGGCAGTTTTTTGCCATATTTTTCGCCATATTTGGCATGTATACTTGCTGCCCATCTGGCAAGCCTTTTCCAACAATGGGCCAATTATATTGGGCAAAAGGCAGGAGGCAGCACCCGCTAGGCTCCTTTTTTATGAGGCTTGGCCCACAAAAACGGAGCCTAGCGGGCGGCGCTGGCGCCGTTGATCCCGTGTTTGCATGGTTTTCACCTTCTCCGCCTTTGAATGGTCTTTTTGCCTTTGTGTTCCTTGTCCTCCCCGTTCTCATCCGAACACCCGTGCAACACCACCTCATGCAACTTTCCCCCACTTGTCCAAATTCCGCCCGCAGGGGGCTGGCTTCTGTGGGGGTCGGGGTGTGAGGGGCCCCTGACCCCGCGCCAGAAGCAGTGACCATACTATACGTTACGCGACCCCCCCCCCCACCTGGAAGACAGCCCTTCTCAAAACCCTTTCATGCAGCCCTTTAAACTGATCGCATCCGAATTCTAAGAATGCAACTTTTCTCCTTTTTGGCCGATGATGGTCGTTTGGGTGAATTAGAACCGTTTTAAGGAGTTTTTCGGGCAGTCTCCGGAAATTTGGGGCTGAATTTGGTATTGGCTCTTGCTTGCCAAGTTGCACCATGTTATAGCCCCTTAAAATGACCAGCTTGGGCCAAAGCGTTGGAAAAGCAACCTCAGTGGCCAAATCTGGTGCCGTTTTGGTGATTTACGGTCAATTTTGAGCGTTTTTTGGCAGTTTGTTGCCATATTTTTCGCCATATTTGGCATGTATACTTGCTGCCCATCTGGCAAGCCTTTTCCAACAATGGGGCAATTCTATTGGGCAAAAGGCAGGAGGCAGCACCCGCTAGGCTCCATTTTTGTGGGGCTTGGCCCACAAAAACGGAGCCTAGCGGCCGGCGCTGGCGCTGTTCCTCCCGTGTTTTCATGGTTTTCACCTTCTCCGCCTTTGAATGGTGTTTTTGCCTTTGTGTTCTTGTCCTCCCCGTTCTCAGCTGAACACCCGTGCAACCCCACCTCGTGCAACTTTCCCCCACTTGTTCAATTCTCCCCCGCAGGGGGCTGGTTTCTGTGGGGGTCGGGTTGTTTGGGGCCCCTGACCCCGCGCCAGAAGGAGTGACCAACTACTACGTTACGCCTCCCTCCCCCCCTCCCCCTGGAAGACAGTCCTCCTCAAAACCCTTCAATGCAACCCCTTAAAATGATCGCAATCGAATTCTAAGAATGCAACCTTTCTCTTTTTTGGCTGATGATGGTCGTTTTGGTGAATTAGGACCGTTTTAAGCAGCTTTTCGGGGCGTCTCAGGAAATTTGGGGCTGAATTTTGTTTTGGCTCCTGCTTGCGAAGTTAAACCTTGTTGTAGCCCCTGAAATTTGTGGCTCGGGCAAAAACGTCAGAAAATCAATCTCATTGGCCAAATCTAGTGCAGTTTTGATGATTTACGGTCACTTTTGTGCGTTTTTGGCAGTTTTTTGCCATTTTTTTTGCCATATTTGGCATGTATACTTGCTGCCCATCTGCCAAGCCTTTTCCGCCAATTCGGCAGGCATATTGGGCAGGAGGCAGCAGGCAGCACCCGCTAGGCTCCGTTTTTGTGGAGCTTGGCCCACAAAAACGGAGCCTAGCGGCCGGCGCTGGCGCCGTTCCTCCCGTGTTTTCATGGTTTTCACCTTCTCCTCCTTTGAACGGTCTTTTTGCCTTTGTGTTCTTGTCCTCCCCGTTCTCATCTGAACACCCGTGCGACCCCACCTCGTGCAACTTTCCCCCACTTGTTCAATTCTCCCCCGCACGGGGCTGGTTTCTGTGGGGGTCGGGGTGTTGGGGGCCTCTGACCCCGCGCCAGAAGCAGTGACCAACTACTACGTTACGCCTCCCTCCCCCCCTCCCCCTGGAAGACAGCCCTCCTCAAAACCCTTCCATGCAGCCCCTTAAAATGATTGCAATCGAATTCTAAGAATGCAACTTTTCTCTTTTTTGGCCGATGATGGTCGTTTTGGTGAATTAGGACCGTTTTAAGCGGTTTTTCGGTGTAACCGCTGCATAGTGGTTGATCTTTGTTGTGACTGCGAAGCCTGTAGCCTTGATGCCCCAGGGGTCGTAACGCCCGACACTGACCCTGATATCTCCGAACCCACATAACCCTCTTCGGACCCATATCCAGCCTCTTGGAGCGACATATGCGAAGCACTTGTAAGTCCAGTGAACTCCATGGTGGAATATGAAGAGTACGAAAACCCGGTCTACAAAAATGGAGCAGACATAGAATCTCAATGCGCATTCATCGCAATTAATGACACAACGTGAAATCATTCGAAATAATTTAAATAAATCCGATTGGGAAATCACGAAAGACAAATGCGACTCGACGCGCGCTCACAGGCGACATCTGGCGGCGAACGGAAAACATGAAACTGAACGGAAAATTTACTGCACTAATGTACATCTGAGAATCATTGAAATTCTGATCACATCAGTGTATAATTGAGTGCTGTCACTGCTGCCGTTACACTCCCCCTCTGAAAACATACGCCAGTATGTCAGGCTGGGTCAAGTGAAGTGAACGAAACGGCGAAAGTGACCAAAAACTGACTAATCTAAGTCAAAATGTGTGAAATTGAGCTGAATTGAGCAAAATTGTGCTGAGATCTGTGCTTCCCGATGGCCATCGACTTGAATGAAACGCATAGGTACCTTAGGGCACACAGAAAAAGCTTCGTTCAAGCTCGAAAATTCGAAAATTGAAAGTCTGAGTGAAGAATGTACATGATGATCCATGATCCATGATTCATGATGAAATCAGGATCTGACATCCCACTGCCAGAAAACAGAAAACAAGCGTCGCCATGTCGTTGAGCGTCAAAAAAATAGGGTATCCCTTCATGGAGTCCAAGATATGTGAAACTGGCTGGTGTCATTTGTATTCATGAGACCAGATGCCAGATTATGGTACAAAATGTGCCTGAATTGACCCAGTGAATCGCGCATGGATTCAGGGTGGCGAAACTCACCGCAAGCCAAAATAGGTCCAATTCAATGTCGATAGACACTGTGTGTAGTGTTGAACGGAAATCCAGTTCTCATTCATAGCCAATCCACGTCAAATCCTCAGAATGATGATGATCCCCATGATGGAAATCCAATCATTTAAAGTAATGATAGCCAAGAAAACCCAGAGGGGTATCCCCACACTGACAGTATTGTTCCCAGGGCTTCATGTTTAATCCAGTATGAGCCAGAAGGGGTAATTGACTCGTTATAGTCCCAGAATGTATAAGCATCCAATGCTTGGTACTGGGAATTTGCCAAAATTGAGCTGATTCTGAGGGGGATTCCAACACAATCCACAGATGAACAGCGAGTCGACACAAGTAAGAACACCATCGTCGTCACTTGGTCTATATAAGCCCTTTGACAGTGGTCTATTGGAATACGAACCAACCGTCTCAATGTAAGAGCTGATGGAAATCACATTCTGAGCAGATCCGTCAAACACATGAAATGGATCAGACTCAGTCATGTGCCAGAATCTCTGTAATGAGCACGAACTCGAACGAGTCCTTCCCAAGGCGAGTAGAGGGGCCCAGTTGACAACAAAAGGTGATAGTGTCGTCGTGGTTGAGGATAAAGGCCTTTCGGATCTTCGGATTGGAATCATCTGAGATGAAGCACATGATTCACATGATGACCATGATGGGAATGATGGATGGAATGACCAGGATGACCCCAGAATGTCCCATCATCTGTCCATCGAACCACATAGACGATGCGTCAGGACTGTATTGTCCCCATGCCAAGGGTATATGTCGACCGTAAACCTCTTGAAAAGTTTCGGCGACCCAAATTCTGATCACATCTTGTCAGGGATGGATGATGCCACGATTGGAGCTTCTTCTTGTGCTTGTAAGTCTTCCTTGGTGACACAATCCTTGATCAGCGAGAGCTCTTTGTCAATCTCAGGGTGTTTCTTCAGGAACTTGATGAAAGTATCCGTATACCCATGGATAAAACTTGAAGCTGGCTCCCATTTGTCTTCTTCTGGACCGAATCCTTTCCATCTGCAGAGAAGGTACCACTTGCCTCGAGCATTCTTCTTGTACTCAAGAATCTTCTCCAACTCGAAACTGCTTGTGACCATCTTCCTGTCGCTCAGGTACTTCGAAGTCCAATAGAGAGGCTTGAACCTTCCTTTGGGGCAGGGTACTTCGGCCTTCAAACGATCTCGATGTACTTCTTGATGCCTGCCTGGCTCAATCTCAATGTTGAATGTAGTCTCACTTAGTTGACTTTTGACTTGGAATGGGCCATCCCACAAAGGTAACAATTTGTTGTCGTCCTTCAGGGTCTCGTCTGACTTACGAAGCCAAACTTGCTGGCCTTTCTCGAAGGGTTTTCCTTGCGTTCTTGACTTATTTTTGAAATTCAACCAATCTGCTTGACTTTCCACTTTGGCTTGGATCCACTTGGCTTCTAAATCCTTGATCTTCTCAAACCATTGCGAGGCGTCGTAGCACTGCCTTGGATGATACATCACTGGTCCTGGACCCATCTTCTCAGGACCAAAAACCAGCTCATCCGGACTTAATCCAGTGTAATTCTTGGTGCGATGGTATCTTCTCAAGACACAGTAAATTGTCTCCAACCAATTGTAGTCTTTTTCAGTCGCCAGGAATGTTCTCAGAATGGACATAAGAATCCTTCCAGCGCGTTCAGCAGGGAGAGCTCGATGGTCGTAGACTCGGGCACGAAGGTGATGAACTCCCAATAGGGCACACATGTTCTCCCACCAAGTCCCAATGAACTCTTTCCCACTGTCCGTCAGAATTTCACTGGGCACATCCCAGTTACTCATCAACTGACTTGCAGTCCACTTGGCAGCCATTTCAGAGGTGAGATGCTTCGTGTTGCAAGGGAGGACTTGGATGTAGCCACTGTGGCGGTCTTGAATTAACAAAACCCCATCGATAGGCTTCTTCGTGTAGAGACATTCCTCCTGGATTTGTCCCAACTCGAAGACATCCGCCGTCACCTTGTCGAACAACCTCTCAGGAATTGGTAATCCCTTCAGTACTCCTTCTGCCTTTTGTTTCTTAGGGATGGTCGCCTGACATTGCTTGCATCCTTTGGCAAGTCGTTCACAGGCACCCTTGAGGTCCCTTGTGTAAACTCTGTGGCGTAGCTCCTGCTCCAGCACACGAGAATGTGTGTGGGCTGTCTCATTCCGATGCCAATGTTTGACTTATTGGTCAATCAGACAATCAGGAACACAAATCCGTCCTTGCCAAAAAAACTTGTCGCCTTGGATTTTGAAATCAGACGTCTCTTCAGAGTCGTAAGGCTTGTCCCCTTTCAACTTGTGGTATACAGACCCAAAGAACCTGTCCTCCTTGTACATCTTCGTCCAATCCACATAGAGGAAGGAAGTTTCCTTGTCCTTTTGCTGTGGAGGGAGCGTGGATTTCGCTTTGGATCTCGTCAGGGGAAACACATTCAGGAGTGGCAGCGACGACTCAGAGGCAGAGTTAACTCCTGCAGTCTGATCTGCCTTGGTAATCTCCTTGCATCTGACCAAATCCACCTTCATCCGATTTTTAATCGAACATTGGAGACAATGTTTCTTGATCAGTGCTTGTTCCTCCTTGTCGAACTCGATCACTTCAGCTTTATCCGTCGCTGTCCCATGAAAACTCACTTCAGAGTAAGCCTCTGAGGCTGGGTAGGCCCAGCGACTCAGGGCGTCCGCCACTGTGTTGTAGCGACCCGGAATGTAAGTCACATGGAGGTCAAATCTGCTGAGAGTTTCATGCCAACGGCCTCTTCTCCCAGCTGGTCCACCAGGGGTATCCACATGTTCTGTCCTCCAGCTCTCCAGTGACTTGTGGTCAGTCAGTACCTCGACGCGATGGCCCAAGATCCAACCTTCATAACGCCGTAAGGCACAAAGGATTGCGTAGGCTTCTTGTTCCCTTGGACTCCAATTTCGCTGTCTTGTTGTAAGCTTGCGAGACCAGAAAGCCAGAGGATGATGGTGACCTTCGTCGTCGACTTGTTCGATCGTAGCACCAATGGCGTAACAACTGGCGTATGTACGAATATAAAAAGGTCTTCCATCCAACCACGGAGTCTTTAATGTAACCACATTTGCCAGTGCTTCTTTGAGACCAGTAAATGCCTCTTCACATTCTGGCGTCCACTTGAGCTTGACTTGAGATCCCTTCTTTCCTTCTATTTTGCCAACCTTCAGTAACTCTGTCAATGGACCAGAGAACTTGGCGTAGAGAGGAAGGAACTCGTGGTAGTAATTGCAGCAGCCTAAAAAGGCACGAAGCTGCGTGATGGTTTTAGGCCTTTCCCAGAGCTGCAGGGCAGCCATTTTTCCTGGGGCTGGTCTTCTTGTCCCATCTTCCAAGACAGAGCCACAAAATTCCACCGATTGGAGGAACATCTTGCCCTTCTTGGGTCCACACACGAGCTTCTCTTGTCGAAGGACTTCGAGAACTTTTCGAACTTGTTCTTCTTGCAACTTCAGGCACTCATCAAAGTTGTTTCCCAACGCCGTGGCAATCAGAAGGTCGTCAATGTAGATGCTGCAGAATCCTTGTAAATCCAGAGACTTGTGCTTCTGAAATAAAATAGTCTCCATCATCTTCTGGAACATCGACGGCGCATTCTTCAGACCCATTGGCAGTACAGTCCACTGGACAGTGCCCCAGGGCGTGCACATTGCCGTCAAATGCCTATCCTCCTTTCGAAGGGGCATCTGATGAAATCCATGGCGCAAATCAAACACAGTAAAGAGCTTGCCTTTGGCTCTCGCGGCGATCTCCTTCTCGATTAAAGGAAGAGCATGCGCGTCTGGTACTGTGGCGGCGTTCAGGTCTCTGTAATCCACCACTAGACGCCAAGCATCTATGCTGGATTGGTCAGCAGGTGGGGGTTTTGGCACAGTAAATGGTGCTGAACACCACTCAGAACTCATGCAGCCCTCCAACCAACCGAACTCATAGAGATTGCGCTCAATAATCTTTCGCAGGGCATCTGCTTTGGTGCCGTGGAGATAGAATGGACGTTGTTTGTGCACCTTTGAGCCTTCGATTATGTCAATCTTGGCTTCCCCATTTTCACATCGAATTGGGGGGTTTTTCCACAACTTCCCACTCAGCACGTCATCTTGATAATCTTCGAACACTGCGTCCCTTCTTGCAGATATCTTGTCTCCGTCGACCTGATTCCCACATTTAATCACCGACATTATGTCCACCAATTTGCGAATTGTTGGTCGTGGTCTCATATTCCTGGCCACTTCATTCCAAACTTCTTCGTCGCATTGTTGGCGGATGAAGCTCACCTGAGCTCGCTCCTCCGTGGGATCCCACCAATGAAAGGGGTCCACGAATGTCTTGAAGGGATGGTCGGACGAATTCAGCTTCATTCCTGTCAATTCAGGCGAGATTCTTGGAGATTTGTCTTCATTCTTGCTTGAAATCTTGACATTTTTGGCTTGATTCTTGTCTGATGGGGACGAATTGTAATGGATGGAGGCGTTCTCTTGAGGGACGCCGATTGTCCTTCCCTCCTTCCGCGACGATACGTCGGGATTCTGCTCTCGATCGTCTTCATCCACCCCAATTTCGTCGATTCTTGAGGAATTTGAGAGGACCTCTTCTGTTCCCATTTCACTGTCATCTTGCCAATAATCTCCCAGATTCCCGTCAACTAAGCACGCCAACGTGCTCCACGAACGCTGTGGCAAAGGCTTGCCATTGTCTTCACAATACAGCTTCACGCCTTTGTGCGGTAGCTCGACAATGTCGATTGAAATGTCCATAATGTCCTTGAACCACTCTTGTCTTGGCCAATTGGGGACAATTAAAATCGCCTTTGCGCCGGATTGCTTCAGCTTCTGCACTACACGAGGAAAAACGTCGAAGGGCGGATTGATCCAAAGAGGTTCAGACCAGTCCTCACTCCAGGCATCGTCGTAGAACTTCGGAAATCTGTTTTTCTTTTTGTTTGCAAAGGCATCAACTTCAGGACGAAAATTGTGGTTCTTTTCGAAATAATCCACCAGAATGTCCCGCCATTTGTCGACTACTCGATAGCAAACTGACTTCCACTTCTTGCTGTTCAACGAATCCACCTTTCCTTCGTCGAAATCTTCTTGATTCCTTGTCCATTCCTGCCCATCTTGCTGAAAATGTAGCTTGTTTCTTTCCTTGAATTGGTGGATACTCTTGGTATATGGGTGCAGATAATACAGTTCGGACGGGTCAGTGGTCGACGGATCTTGGAGGAAGCATGTCCTGTGTCCCATGGGCGACACACGGTGGGCGTGAAGCCAAGGTTGACCCAGGAATAAATCATACTTTATGCTGGCTTCATAGAATTTTCCAGCAAACCACTCCTCAGTGACCGTCTCTTCCACACTCCAGACTGATTGTTTCACCAATCTGACCGCCAATTCTGCTTCTCTGTTGCCACCGTCAAGGCGATGTCCGCTGACTCCTTCCAGCTGCACAGGGGTGGAGGACATCTTCGTTTCATCCTCCTGCAGAAAGCCTTTCCTCACCAGATTGACCTCTGAACCATTGTCAATCAGACATCTGGCAAGTTTAACCTTACCATCCGTCGATCTGACCTGGATCCAGCAGACAAACTGGCGCTGCTTGCCTCGCCGGACAGCGCTGAGGACCCAGGCAGGGTACAGGAGGCCGGAGGACCGCGCCAGTCGATCCCAGCAGCGTCCATCCACCGCCCCAACTACCCTGATGGGTTTTTCCTCCTGCCACTCAACCCCAGTGTTGGGATTTGGGTCAAGTTGGCTTCCCTATTGCCATTCTTCTTCTTCGTTCGGCTGTACGTCCTGTACTTGTCCTTCGTCAACCCATTCTTCTCCTGCTTCGACAGCATTCACTCCTTTTCCACGTCCACGACCACCAAATGACTTTCCACCACCACCTTTCTTACCACCTTGACCTTTGTTGTTGGAGGTGTTGAAATTGGGGTTGGATTCGTTGGATCTGCCCTTGCCTCGGCCTCCAGTATCCTTGTTGTTGCCGAAGGTCTTGTTCGCTGGCGTCTCCGCGTACAGGGGGTTGCCATTCACCTTGGAATCATCTTGATTCCCGGACTTTCCCTTGCCATTTCCACCTTTTTGGCCATTTTTTCCACCATTTTTTCCAGCAGCATCGGTCCATCTTGAGTCGCTTGGATCTCCGCCTTGCTGCGAGTAATCTTTTGGTGTCCAGTCTCTGTTCTTTCCTTTGGACTGCCCTTTACCCTTTCCCCTTCCATGCTGGTCAGCATCTCGTGCTCCATCCTGCTGGGGATTTTTGGAAGAATTTCCTTTTCCATCCATTTTGGACTGAATTGTCTTGAGATCTGAGGGCGTCCATCTGTGATCTGCGGTCGTGTGAGTCGCCGCTCGACCTTCTTTTCCAAGGGCAATGCACACAGAGCATCCCTTCTCACCAACGGCGTTGACCTTGCCTCTGAAGCCATGTGCATCCTGGGACTTCTGGCGTTCTAAGTTTGCATACTTTTCAAGTTGGTCCCAGATCTGCTCGACTCCATAGGAGAAGATCCACGGTCGCACTCTCAAAACTGTTCCCTTATACTTCACTTTTCCATCCACCATGCTGCAGAAAAACTCCGACTGTTCAGAATCGTGGAAACCAACTCTCCATCTGCCCTCACGAATAGTGATATCCTTCAATCCAGTAGCACTGATAGAGTGTAGCAACTCACGAACAGCCATTTTTCCCATAGTTTCTGGTAATCCTCGGACTTCAACCCAGTTGCCCAGGACTTTTTGATCCGCCTGAGAGTCCCTGATCTTCTGCTTGGTCTCCGGCGTGAGCTTGCTCAGGAGGATCTTCTTCATTTCGCCTTCGGAAAGTCCTTCTCCAGAGTTCTCCGCCTCTTGCACCAACAACTCCCAATCTTGCCTTGCAATTTGAATTTCTTCCAGAAACAATTTCTTGATCGCCCTGAAGTTCTCCAGACGGTTTCTGTAATGATCTTCAGGAAGTCGAGAGCCCTTCTTCTTCAGACTGCGGTACAGCTCCTCATACGTCAGGGGATTCCCCTGATTTTGCCTCTCCACATACAGATTGTATGTGCTTTCTCGGAGCTTGCCCGTCAAGCAGTCCATCAGCCCAAGGATCCAGAGCTCCTTGTCCAGCTTCTCCGTCTGCAGCCACACCATGAACTGCCTCTCGAAGGACGCCCAGTAATTTGGGTGCCCTGAGAACTTCGGCTGCTTCATTACTGACCCTCTCAGCCTCATGTGCAAAGGGTTCAGCAAGTGGTTCAGGTTGAAGTTGGTGGCTGTGCCGACCGGATTGACGAAAACTGGATTGACTGCGGCGCCTCCCATGGCCTGTGCCTGCGCAATTGCGGCCGCCAGCAACGCCTGGTCCACAGTAGGCTGCGCGAACGGCGTCTGCGGTGCTTGATGCAGCTTCATCTCCCTCAATTTCTTCTGCTTTTCTTTGATCTTGGCCTCGTTTTCTTTCGCCTGCCGGTCCTTCTTCTTCAAGGCCATTGATCGCTCCTTCACGGTGGTCCTTGCTTCTCCATCAATATCAGCAACAGTACCCACTGACAGTACAGACCTCTCCGACGAAGATTCTCCTCCTTCAGTACCCAGATTGAACCCAATAGGACTTGTAAATCCAGTAGGGGGGATACCAGAAATTCCAGTAAAAGCTGGATGTGAACCAGTTTGGTGGCCAGTAAAAGCTGGGGGTGCTGGAGAATGTGGAACGCCATAAGGCGTGGATGTGGGTGCAGCTGAGGAGGTAGGTGCTGGGTGGCTTGCCATCGTAGGCGCTGGTCCAGAGAGCCCAGTAGTGCTCAGATTTCGTACCAGATTTGTAAGCTTCTCCAGCTTCTGCTCCATGTCCTTCCACTTCCTGTCATCATCCCTCTTTTTCTCCTTGGCGGCCTTCTTCAGCTCCTTCACCCTTGTTTCCAGCGACGAAATCTGTCGTCGACAGGAGCAGTCCTTGGCGCACTCGCCACAGGAAGGGCATCTCGTCCCCTTTCCTTTGCTTCTGACCTCGTCGACCCAAGTGTCAACACTGGAGGCAGAGCTGGGGAGTTTGGACAGTTGCTCCCTGGAGAGGTGCGAATGTGTCGAATAACACCTCATTTCGTCGACCTCGTCGTCGTTCCGACCCCAGACGCCTGACGGACCAGCGTGCGGATGCACATTCTGGCGTCTCTCCTCGGCGATGATGGCCATCTGCACCATCACGGCAGCCTGGTGGTCGAACTGGTCCAGCAGTTCTTCCCAATCCTCTTGCTCCTGCAATTGGGCGTCGAATCTCGACCGGCCGCTGTCCCTGAGGAACTGGCACGACGCCCTGAACCAGTCCCTCAGGCGGCCACGATAGCCCGCCTCAGCCAGCAGCCAATTCTGCCTGTGCAGGAATTCCTCATTCCAGATCTGCTGAAAGTGGTTTTCCCAGTAATCACCACTAATTTCAGCTTCAGACTGCTCTCCTTCGCTGCTGCTGTCTTCCAGATCAGGCAAAGCGTGAGAGGAGGAACCAGATTCACTCGAGGAGGGAGATTCTCGACCGGGTTTAAGGTTGGGTGGGGCGTTCATGCAACACTCAGCACAAGTGTGAACACCAGGCCAATGTTTATGGCCACAGTAAGGGCACTCTGACGGATGATCCTCGGTTTGTTGGGGAGATGCTACGAAGGTAACCTCAGGGGGAACACGCAGCGACCCAGAAGGAGTAATAGCCCCGCTAAAGTCCGATGATCTAAGAGTGTCCGTGGAGATTCCAGAAGCAGAGTCATGATTTCCTCTGCTACCATGTAACCGCTGCATAGTGGTTGATCTTTGTTGTGACTGCGAAGCCTGTAGCCTTGATGCCCCAGGGGTTGTAACGCCCGACACTGCCCCTGATATCTCTGAACCCACATAACCCTCTTCGGACCCATATCCAGCCTCTGGGAGCGACATATGCGAAGCACTTGTAAGTCCAGTGAACTCCATGGTGGAATATGAAGAGTACGAAAACCCGGTCTACAAAAATGGAGCAGACATAGAATCTCAATGCGCATTCATCGCAATTAATGACACAACGTGAAATCATTCGAAATAATTTAAATAAATCCGATTGGGAAATCACGAAAGACAAATGCGACTCGACGCGCGCTCACAGGCGACATCTGGCGGCGAACGGAAAACATGAAACTGAACGGAAAATTTACTGCACTAGGGTACATCTGAGAATCATTGAAATTCTGATCACATCAGTGTATAATTGAGTGCTGTCACTGCTGCCGTTACATTCGGGCAGTCTACGGAAATTTGGGGCTGAATTTTGTATTGGCTCCTATCTACAAATTTACCCCATATTGCAGCCCCTTAAAATGACCAGCTTGGGCTAAAACGGCACGAAAGTAACCTCATTGGCCAAATCTATTGCCGTTTTGATGATTTACGGTCAATTTCTGTGCGTTTTTTGGCAGTTTTTTGCCATATTTTTTGCCATATTTGGCATGTATACTTGCTGCCCATCTGGCAAGCCTTTTCCGCCAATGCGGCAGCCATATTGGGCAGGAGGCAGGAGGCAGCACCCGCTAGGCTCCGTTTTTGTGGGGCTTGGCCCACAAAAACGGAGCCTAGCGGCCGGCGCTGGCGCCGTTGATCCCGTGTTTTCATGGGTTTCACCTTCTCCGCCTTTGAATGGTCTTTTTGCCTTTGTGTTCTTGTCCTCCCCGTTCTCAGCTGAACACCCGTGCAACCCCACCTCGTGCAACTTTCCCCCACCTGTTCAATTCTCCCCCGCAGGGGGCTTGTTTCTGTGGGGCTCGGGGTGTTTGGGGCCCCTGACCCCGCGCCAGAAGGTGTGACCAACTACTATGTTACGCCTCCCTCCCCCCCTCCCCCTGGAAGACAGTCCTCCTCAAAACCCTTCCATGCAGCCCCTTAAAATGATCGCAATCGAATTCTAAGAATGCCACGTTTCTCTTTTTTGGCTGATGATGGTCGTTTTGGTGAATTAGGACCGTTTCCAGCAGCTTTTCGGGCAGTCTCAGGAAATTTGGGGCTGAATTTTGTTTTGGCTCCTGCTTGCGAAGTTACACCTTGTTGTAACCCCTGAAATTTGTGGCTCGGGCAAAAACGTCAGATAATCAATCTCATTGGCCAAATCTAGTGCAGTTTTGATGATTTACGTTCACTTTTGTGCGTTTTTTGGCAGTTTTTTGCCATTTTTTTGCCTTATTTGGCATGTATACTTGCTGCCCATCTGGCAAGCCTTTTCCGCCAATGGGGCAACCATATTGGGCAACAGGCAGGAGGCAGCACCCGCTAGGCTCCGTTTTTGTGGGGCTTGGCCCACAAAAACGGAGCCTAGCGGCCGGCGCTGGCGCCGTTCCTCCCGTGTTTTCATGGTTCCCACCTTCTCCGCCTTTGAACGGTCTTTTTGCCTTTGTGTTCTTGTCCTCCCCGTTCTCATCTGAACACCCGTGCGACCCCACCTCGTGCAACTTTCCCCCACTTGTTCAATTCTCCCCCGCACGGGGCTGGTTTCTGTGAGGGTCGGGGTGTTGGGGGCCCCTGACCCCGCGCCAGAAGCAGTGACCAACTACTACGTTACGCCTCCCTCCCCCCCTCCCCCTGGAAGACAGCCCTCCTCAAAACCCTTCAATGCAGCCCCTTAAAATGATCGCAATCGAATTCTAAGAATGCAACTTTTCTCTTTTTTGGCTGATGATGGTCGTTTTGGTGAATTAGGACCGTTTTAAGCAGCTTTTCGGGCAGTCTCAGGAAATTTGGGGCTGAATTTTGTTTTGGCTCATGCTTGCGAGGTCCCACCTTGTTGTAGCCCCTCAAAATGAGTGGCTCGGGCAAAAACGTCAGAAAATCAATCTCATTGGCCAAATCTAGTGCAGTTTTGATGATGTACAGTCAATTTTGTGCCTTTATTTGGCAGTTTTTTGCCATTTTTTTCGCCATTGTTGGCATGTATACTTGCTGCCCATCTGGCAAGCCTTTTCCGCCAATGGGGCAACCATATTGGGCAAGAGGCAGGAGGCAGCACCCGCTAGGCTCCGTTTTTGTGGGGCTTGGCCCACAAAAATGGAGCCTAGCGGGCGGCGCTGGCGCCGTTGATCCCGTGTTATCATGGTTTTCACCTTCTCCGCCTTTGGGTGGTCTTTTTGCCTTTCTGCTCCTTGTCCTCCCTGTTCTCGTCTGAACACCCGTGCGACCCCACCTCGTGCAACTTTCCCCCACTTGTCCAATTCCCCCCCGCAGGGGGCTGGCTTCTGTGGGGGTCGGGGTGTGAGGGGCCCCTGACCCCGCGCCAGAAGCAGTGACCATACTGTACGTTACGCGACCCCCCCCCCCCCCTGGAAGATAGCCCTCCTCTAAACCCCACCATGCAGCCCCTTAAAATGATCGCAATCAAATTCTAAGAATGCAACTTTTGTTAATTTTTGCCGATGATAGTCGTTTTGGTGAATTAGGACCATTTTAAGCAGTTTTTCGGGCAGTCTCCGAAAATTTGAAACTGAATTTTGTATTGGCTCCTGCTTGCGAATCTACCCCATATTAGAGCCCCTTAAAATGACTGGCTTTGGCCAAAACATCAGAAAAGCAACCTCATCGGCCAAATCTGGTGCCGTTTTGATAATTTACCATCAAATTTGTGCGTTTTTTGGCAGTTTTTCGCCATATTTTTCGTCATATTTGGCATGTATACTTGCTGCCCATCTGGCAAGCCTTTTCCGCCAATGGGGCAACCATATTGGGCAGGAGGCAGGAGGCAGAACCCGCTAGGCTCCGTTTTTGTGGGGCTTGGCCCACAAAAACGGAGCCTAGCGGCCGGCGCTGGCGCCGCTCATCCCGTGTTTTCATGGTTTTCTTCTTCTCCGCTTCTGAACGGTTCTTTTGCCTTTGTGCTCTTTTTCCTTCCCGTTGTCTTCCGAACCGTTGCCGTGCGACCCGGCCTCGTGCAATTTTCCCAAGCTTGTTCAATTCCCCCCCGCAGGGGGCTGGCATCTGTGGGGGTCGGCGTGTTGGGGGCCCCTGACCCCGCGCCAGAAGCAGTGACCAACTACCACGTTACGCCACCCCCCCCCCCCTGGAAGACAGCCCTTCTCAAAACCCTTCCTACAGCCCCTTGAAATAATCGCATTCGAATTCTAAGAACGCGACTTCCCTCTTTTTTGGCCGATGATGGGCGTTTTGGTGAATTAGGACCGTTTTCAGCAGTTTTTCGGGCAGTCTGCGAAAATTTGGGTCTGAATTCCGTATTGGCTGTTGCTTGCAAAGTTCAATCATGTTGTAGCCCCTTAAAATGACCAGCCCGGGCCAAAACGTCAGAAAAGCAACCTCATTGGCCAAATCAGGTGCCGTTTCGATGATTTACCGTCAATTTTGTGCGTTTTTGGCAGTTTTTTGCCATATTTGGCATGTATACTTGCTACCCATCTGGCAAGCCTTTTCCGCCAATGGGGCAACCATATTGGGCAACAGGCAGGAGGCAGCACCCGCTAGGCTTTATTTTTGTGGGGCTTGGCCCACAAAAACGGAGCCTAGCGGCCGGCGCTGGCGCCGTTGATCCCGTGTTTTCATGGGTTTCACCTTCTCCGCCTTTGAATGGTCTTTTTGCCTTTGTGCTGCTTGTCCTCCCCGTTCTCAGCTGAACACCCGTGCGACCCCATCTCGTGCAACTTTCCCCCACTTGTTCAATTCTCCCCCGCACGGGGCTGGTTTCTGTGGGGGTCGGGGTGTGAGGGGCCCCTGACCACGCGCCAGAAGCAGTGACCATACTGTACGTTACGCGACCTCCCCCCCCTGGAAGACAGCCCTCCTCAAAACCCTTCCATGCAGCCCCTTAAAATGATTGCCCTCAAATTCTAAGAATGCGACTCTTCTTAATTTTGGCCGACGAACGTTGTTTTGGTGAATTAGGACCATTTTAAGCAGTTTTTCGGGCAGTCCACGAAAATTTGGGGCTGAATTTTGTATTGGCTCCTGCTTGCGAATCTACCCCATATTACAGCCCCTTAAAATGACCAGCCTTGGCCAGAACATCAGAAAAGCAACTTCATGGGCCAAATCTGGTGCCGTTTTGATGATTTACCATCAAATTTGTGTGTTTTTGGCCGTTTTTGGCCATAGTTTTCGCCATATTTGGCATGTATACTTGCTGCCCATGTGGCAAGCCTTTTCCGCCAATGGGGCAACCATATTGGGCAAGAGGCAAGAGGCAGAATCCGCTAGGCTCCGTTTTTCCGGGGCTTGGCCCACAAAAACGGAGCCTAGCGGCTGGCGCTGGCGCTGCTGATCCCGTGTTTTCATGGTTTTCTCCTTCTCCGCTTCTGAATGTTTCTTTTGCCTTTGTGCTCTTTGTCCTCCCCGTTGTCTTCCGAACCATTGCCGTGCGACCCCGCCACGTGCAACTTTCCCCAGCGTGTTCAATTCCCCCCCGCAGGGGGCTGGCTTCTGTGGGGGTCGGGGTGTGAGGGGCCCCTGACCCCGCGCCCGAAGCAGTGACCAACTACTACGTTACGCCACCCCCCCCCCCCTGGAAGACAGCCCTTCTCGAAACCCTTCAATGCACCCCCTTAAAAAGATCACAATCGAATTCTAAGAATGCGACTTTTCTCCTTTATGGCCGATGATGGTCGTTTTGGTGAATTAGGACCGTTTGAAGCAGTTTGTCGGGCAGTCTCTCCAAATTTAGGGCTGAATTTGGTATTGGCTCTTACTTGCAAACTTGCGCAATATTCCAGCCCCTTAGAATGACCGTCTCAGGCCAAAACATCAGAAAATTAACCTAATTGGCCAAATCTGGTGCCATTTTGATTTTGTGGGTTTGTTGGCAGTTTTTCGCCATATTTTTCGCCATAATTGGCATTTATACCTGCTGCCCATCTGGCAAGCCTTTTTTGCCAATGGGGCAACCTTATTGGACAAGAGGCATGAGGCAGCACCCGCTAGGCTCCATTTTTGTGGGGCTTCGCCCACAAAAACGGAGCCTAGCGGCCGGCGCTGGTGCCGTTGATCCCGTGTTCTCATGGTTTTCTCCTTCTCCGCCTTCGAATGGTCTTTTTGCCTTTGTGTTCCTTGTCCTTCCCTTTCTCATCTAAACAGCCGTGCGAGCCCACCTCGTGCAACTTTCCCCCACCTGTTCAATTCCCCCCCGCAGGGGTCTGGCTTCTGTGGGGGTCGGGGTGTGAGGGGCCCCTGACCCCGCGCCAGAAGCAGTGACCATACTATACGTTACGCGACCCCCCCCCCCCCTGGAAGACAGCCCTCCTCAAAACCCATTCATGCAGCCCCCTAAAATGATGGCAATCGAATTCTAAGAACGCGACTTTTCTTCATTTTGGCCGATGATGGTCGTTTTGGTGAATCAGGATCATTTTAAGCGGTTTTTCGGGCAGGCTCCGAAAATCTGGGGCTGAATTTTGTATTGGCTTCTGCTTGCGAATCTACCCCATATTACAGCCCCTTAAAATGACTGGCTCGGGCCAAAACGTCAGAAAAGCAACCCCATCAGCAGAATCTGGTGCCGTTTTGATGTTTTACAGTCAAATTTGTGCGTTTTTTGGCAGTTTTTCGCCAAATTTTTCGCCATATTTGGCATGTATACTTGCGGCCCATCTGGCAAGCCTTTTCCGCGAACGGGGCAACCATTTTGGGCAAGACGCAGGAGGCAGAACCCGCTAGGCTCCGTTTTTGTGGGGCTTGGCCCACAAAAACGGAACCTAGCGGCCGGCGCTGGCGCCGTTGATCCCGTGTTCTCATGGTTTTCTCCTTCTCCGCCCTCGAATGGTCTTTTTGCCTTTGTGTTCCTTGTCCTCCCCTTTCTCATCTAAACAGACGTGCGAGCCCACCTCGTGCAACTTTCCCCCACCTGTTCAATTCCCCCCCGCAGGGGTCTGGCTTCTGTGGGGGTCGGGGTGTGAGGGGCCCCTGACCCCGCGCCAGAAGCAGTGACCATACTATACGTTACGCGACCCCCCCCCCCCTGGAAGACAGCCCTCCTCAAAACCCATTCATGCAGCCCCCTAAAATGATGGCAATCGAATTCTAAGAACGCGACTTTTCTTCATTTTGGCCGATGATGGTCGTTTTGGTGAATCAGGATCATTTTAAGCGGTTTTTCGGGCAGGCTCCGAAAATCTGGGGCTGAATTTTGTATTGGCTTCTGCTTGCGAATCTACCCCATATTACAGCCCCTTAAAATGACTGGCTCAAGCCAAAACGTCAGAAAAGCAACCCCATCAGCAGAATCTGGTGCCGTTTTGATGTTTTACAGTCAAATTTGTGCGTTTTTTGGCAGTTTTTCGCCAAATTTTTCGCCATATTTGGCATGTATACTTGCGGCCCATCTGGCAAGCCTTTTCCGCCAACGGGGCAACCATATTGGGCAAGAGGCAGGAGGCAGAACCCGCTAGGCTCCGTTTTTGTCGGGCTTGGCCCACAAAAACGGAACCTAGCGGCCGGCGCTGGCGCCGTTCCTCCCGTGTTTTCATGGTTTTCACCTTCTCCGCCTTTGAATGGTCTTTTTGCCTTTGTGTTCCTTGTCCTCCCCGTTCTCATCTGAACACCCGTGCGACCCCATCTCGTGCAACTTTCCCCCACTTGTCCAATTCCCCCCCACAGGGGGCTGGCTTCTGTGGGGGTCGGGGTGTTTGGGGCCCCTGACCCCGCGCCAGAAGCAGTGACCAACTCCTACGTTACGCGACCCCCCCCTCCCTGGAAGACAGCCCTTCTCAAAACCCTTCCATGCAGCCCCTTAAAATGATCGCAATGGAATTCTAAGAAAGCAACCCTTCTTCTTTTTCGCCCAATGATGGTCGTTTTGGTGAATTAGGACCGTTTTAAGCAGTTTTTCGGGCAGTCTCCGAAAATTTGGGGCTGAATTCCGCATTGGCTCTTGCTTGCGAAGTTACATCGTGTTGTAGCCACTTAAAATGACCAGCTCGGGCCAAAACGTCAGATAATCACCCTCATTGGCCATATCGGGTGCCGTTTGGATGATTTACAGTCAATTTTGTGCGTTTTTTGGCAGTTTTTTGCCATTCTTTTCGCCATATTTGGCCTGTATACTTGCTGCCCATCTCGCAAGCCTTTTCTGCCGATGGGGCAACCATATTGTGCAAGAGGCAGGAGGCAGCACCCGCTAGGTTTTTGTGGGGCTTGCCCCACAAAAACGGAGCCTAGCGGCCGGCGCTGGCGCCATTGTCCCCCTGTTTTCATGGTTTCTCCTTCTCCGCCTTTGAATGGTCTTTTTGCCTTTGTGGTCCTTGTCCTCCCTGTTCTCATCCCAGCACCCGTGTGAGCCACCTCGTGCAACTTTCCCCCGCTTGTCCAAATCCCCCCCGCAGGGGGCTGGCTTCTGTGGGGGTCGGGGTGTGAGGGGCCCCTGACCCCGCGCCAGAAGCAGTGACCATGCTATACGTTACGCGACCCTCCCTCCTTGGAAGACAGCCCTCCTCAAATCCCTCCATGCAGCCCCTTAAAATGATCGCAATCGAATTGTAAGAACGCAACTTTTCTTAATTTTGGCCGATGATAGCCGTTTTGGTGAACTAGGACCGTTTTAAGCGGTTTTGCGGGCAGTCTCCGGAAATTTGGGGCTGAATTTTGTATTGGCTCTTGCTTGCAAATTTACCCGATATTGCAGCCCCTTAAAATGACTGGCTTGGGCCTCAACGTCAGATAAGCAACCTAATTGGCCAAATCTGGTGCCGTTTTGATGATTTCCGTTCAACTTTGTGCGTTTGTTGGCATTTTTTTGCCATATTTTTCGCCATAATTGGCATGTATCCTTGCTGCCCGTCTGGCAAGCCTTTTTCGCCAATGCGGCAACCTTATTGGACACGAGGCATGAGGCAGCACCCGCTAGGCCTCTTTTTTTGTGGGGCTTGGCCCACAAAAAAGGAGCCTAGCAGCCGGCGCTGGCGCTGCTGATCCCGTGTTTTCATGGTTTTCTCCTTCTCTGCTTCTGAATGGTTCTTTTGCCTTTGTGCTCTTTGTCGTCCGTTGTCTTCCGAACCGTTGCCGTGCGACCCAGCCTCGTGCAACTTTCCCCAGCTTGTTCACTCTCCCCTGCAGGGGCCGAAGAGATCGGCTGAGGCGGGGAGGGTGCCCGCCGAGGCGCAATGTCCGGACCACTAGGTTACCAATTGGCAACCAGCGACATTTTTTTTCGCACCCCTGCAAAACGTATCACATGTGCCCCTCAAAATGATTGTAGCGAAAATACAACTACGCGACGTTTCAATTTTTTGGCCATTGGTAGTCGGTTTGGTGAAATAGCACCGTTTTAAGCGGTTTTTCAACCAGTCTCCGCCGAATAGGGGCTGAATTTTCTACTGGCTGCCATGTGCGGATTTGTCTCATGTTGCTACCCCTTAAAATGATCGGCCCTTGCCAAAACGTCGGGAAATAAACTTTGTTTGCCAAATTTGGTGCCGTTTTGTGGTTTGGCGGCAGTTTGGAGCGTTTTAGGGGCAGTTTTGTAGCGAAATATGGTCAAATTGTTATTAAAAGCACAGGTTCAACCCGTTTGAGGGTATCGGTGCTCCTCGATGCACAGTTTGCAAGAAGGAGCAGTGGCTAGGCTCAGGTTCTGTGGGGCTTGCCCCACAGAAACCGAGCAGGCGTGAAGCTGGTTTTCATAGGTTTTTTTGTGTTTACAAACCCATCTGTATGGATTGTACGTTGCTGAACAATGGTGGCAGAAGTACCGTATGGTATGCATACCCCAAAGAAGAGCGGGCTGTAATTCTCCGTGATCGGTGCTTGTTCAAATTGGACCCCCCGGCCCGCCTTGCCACGTGCACGGAGAGGGGGAGGGGCCCCCTCCGCACAAGTCACAGGCCACCTCTCAACCCCCTATGATAGGGAACCCCATGTGTCGATTAAAGTGGCTCTATCACCCCTACAACCTTACCCCTCAAAATGACCGCCTCAATGGGAAAACTCAGAAAATCACTCTCGTTTGCTCCGTTTAGTCCCGTTTCGAACAGTTAGCAGGGTTTTAAGCAGTTTTTCAACCAGTCTCTATGGAACCGGGGCTGAATTTTGTCCAGGTTGCTACGCGCTAGTTTGACACATGTTATAGCCACTTAAAATGATTGGCGCGCAATGAAACGTTAGAAAATATACTTTGTTTGCTGGATTTGGTGCCGTTTTGCGGATTTACGGCCATTTTTATGGTTTTTGGAGCACTTTTTGCCTATTTTTTAGACCGATTTGGGAATTACCCGGATGGATACACTAACAGAAAATGAGAATCTCCCAGCTACAAAGGACATCAACCACACCTTGCGAGGCTTGGTTGATGAGGGGTGTGCCCCTCATCAACCAAGCCTAGCATGTGGCCGAACGGCCACAAGAGTTTCTGTATGTTTTGCGCGTATTTTTTGGTGACATTTCACGCACTGCATTCACACACCCAGCGCGCGGCAAACACACTATCACACACCCAGCGCGCGACAAACACACAATGACACACCCAGCGCGCGGCGAATACACCATCACACATCCAGAGCGCGCCGGATGCACAATCAAACGCGGCGTAAATGAGTGTGTCTTTTGTGTCAGCGCGCAGTATGTGTGTCATTTGTGTGTAGGCGCGTTTTGTGTGGATAGTGTGTTTGCCGCACGCTGGGTGTGTAATGGTGTGTCCGGCGCGAGCTGGGTGTGGGATAGTGTGTTTGCGGCGTGCTGGGTATGTGTTTGTGTGTCCGGCGCGCGCTGGGTGTGTGTCATTTGTGTGCTGGCGCGTGTCATGTGTCAGCGCGCTGTGTGTGGCTGTCATTTGTGAGGCAGTGCACTGTGTGTGTGTCATTTCTGTGTCAGTGCACCGTGTTTGTGTCATTTCTGTGTCAGCGCGCAATGTGTGTGTAACTTGTGTGTCCAGCGCGCGCTGTGTGTGTGCCATGCGTGTGTCAGCGCGCAATGATTGTCTCAACTGTGCCACTTGAGTGTCGGCGCGCCGTTTTTGTGTGATTTGTGTGTGGGTGCACTCTAATGCGAAATCAAACTCAAACGGGGCACAAACAAGCAAGCTCCAGCGAACCAACAAAGCAGGGCGCGGACTGCAGGCAAGCATGCACGTGCAAAACCAAATCGACAAACTCCCTCTGAATCTGCATGCATTCACCCCTGCAAAGCGAAACACACCAAATCGACTCCGGGCATCACAGCAGTAGCCGCCGGCAGTGGTCAACAACGGTAGCGGCTCGTCTGCGACCTTCATGTCAGCGGCCGGAGTGGGCACGGCAATGAGCAAACAGCAGACAGCCAACACGAAACAAAACACGAAGAGCAAAGCCACGACCGCAATGACGACCACCAAATGTTTCTTTTTGACCCAAATGACAATCACTCAACTTTTTTTTTTTGCCACCCCGAATTCATTGAAGTGCTGCTAGTTTGCGACGCCGCCAAAAGGGCTGTTGCCCCTATGATTCGATTTATAACGATTTAAACCTTGAGGTAGGTAGGTAGGTATCTTCGGGAGCTTGGGATGCCTCCTTTGACGATGCAGGAAGAAGGTCTTGCCAAGGGGACGTCCTGTCCCTCCCACTGCCCTATGTTAGGTGCCTCTTGAGCCGCTCCCGCATGTGCTTGGGAAGGCATTGTGGGTGCCACCCGGTCCATGTGTCCCAGGTGGGAGGGTGTCCCCACATGTGTCCATGAGTAGGGCCACATGCCCCCTCCTTTGGGCGGCAGCTCTGGGGGCTGCCCAGCCGTGTGGAGTATCTCTCACCACAAGGGGTATTGCTCCCGCTTGTCTACGGTATTGAAACCTTAAGATTTCCATACTACACCATTGGACATATGAACGTTAGTCCCGCAGCCTTAAATCCGGTCCCTACACATACAGGAAGTCTTGGATCCCTGCTTATAAAGTACCAACTTCAAGGGCTCCTAACTATTTAAAACGACCATAGATGACAAAGATGAAGCAGCACGGCATGATCGCCACGTCGAGGCAGTCATTTGGAGGGGTAAGGGTGTAGGGGTGATAGAACCACTTTAATCGACACATGGGGTTCCCTATCATAGGGGATTGACAGGTGGCCTGTGACTTGTGCGGAGGGGGCCCCTACCCCTCTCTGCGCACATGGCAAGGCAGGCCGTGGGCCCTAATCTGAACAAGGGGGTGAAGGCGGTGATCTAGAGTGTGGCAAACTACAACAAATAGCATCCCCGTAAAGCATGTTGACGGCACCTGTGAGTGTGTCAGCGCGCAATGTGTTAGTATGTCTGCAGCGCGCTGGGTGTGTGATGCTGTGTCTGGCGCGTGCTGGGTGTGTCAATCTGTGTCGGGCGCGCGCCGGGTGTGTGATAGTGTGTTCGCCGCGCGCTGGGTGTGTCATTGTGTGTTTGGCGCGCGCTGGTTGTCTCATTGTGTGTCTGCCGCGCGCTGGGTGTGTGTTAGTGTGTTCGCCGCGCGCTGGGTGTGTGATTGTGTGTTTGCAGCGCGCTGGGTGTGTCGCTGTGTGTCTGGCGAGTGCTGGGTGTGTGTCTTTTGTGTGTTGGCGCGCTGGGTGTGTGTCATCGGTGTGTTAGAGCGCTGTTTGTGTGTGTTAGTGCACTGTGTGTGTGTCCTTTCTGTGTCAGCGCGCAGTGTGTGTGTGTCATTCGTCCTGTCTGCCATTTGTGAATGTGTGTGTCATTTGTGAATGTGTGTGTCATTTGTCCTGTCTGTCATTTGTGAATGTGTGTGTCATTTGTGTCTGCCATTTTGCCATCTGTGTGTCATTTGTGTCTGCCATTTTGGCATCTGTGTGTCATTTGTGTCTGCCATTTTGCCATCTGTGTGTCATTTGTGTGTCTGCCTTTTCCCATCTGTGTGTCATTTGTGTGTTGTGTGATGTGTTTTGGTGAAAGCGGAGATGGTTTATTTTCGAAACAAAAGGCTTTTTGTTATTGTTCTTCAGAGAAAGCAGTAAAATTTTATAGGGGAAGCATTGTACATTTGCATTTAGAAACAACAACGTTGGATGGCAGGGAATAAGTGAAAGGGGCGAAATGATCAAATACATTGATGGCAAGTGCAATGTCACAGAAACCTTTTTTCTACAAACAATGGTGTAACACAGATCAAGTGCATGATTGGGCAGTTGGTGAAGAAACTGGTTTTGCACCCCCAAGCTCAGTAGTGGCCTGCACATTGCTGGTTTTGCTTGACATAACCTCATGCAGATTTTTATCCAATTTGAGCATTTTTTTATGGCATGTTTAGGTGTAGTTCACGTTCCGGCAACTTTTGCCCCAGCTAGGGCAAAACTAACTAGTGCACCAATCCCCTTCCCCGCCTTCGCCGATAGGGGGAAAACAGATAGAGAGGGGGGTTGGATGCGATGGTGCATAGCACCATTGCATCAACTCAGATATCCACTCACGCATCGCATCGACTCAGGTATCCGCTCACTTACCTCTGGAAACTGCGTGATTAGGGGGGGGGGGGGGCGGCATGTTTTGTGGGGCGGGGGGCACAGGAGGATACAAGCCATGCTGTTTGTTGTCAGTTGGGGTACGTGGTGGTAAGGCTTCGGCCGAACGGCAAGGTGCACAAGTCGTCGGGCAGCGTTGGTTGCTTGACAGAGGAGGTGCATGGCACATTTGCGTGCCAATTTTCCAATTTGTTGACCCTCAATGGAATAATTTTCCAATTCGCCTTTTGGTGCAGGTATTCAGTCAACAACATGCATGCATATGTCTTACCACCATTTTTAAATGGGCAAATAATGAGGGCCAGCATGTGTGCCGGGCAATTTTTGTTGTTTTGCGGCACCAAACAACCGTCGCCTTTTGGGCAAAAAGCAAAGGCACCCTCCCCCCACCCCTGGTGCCTTACTCAAAGGGGCATCGAGTGGGAATCACGCCACAAGTATTTTGCTACGCAACGGTTTACACATTTATGCCAACTTTTTTTTTGCCACACAGCCATCACTTGCCACAAGGTCGCCCCTACATTACTCTCAACATCTTTGGCCCTAATGTTAGGCTCAACAACATATACCGAACATTGCTCTGAAAATATTTTCCCCAAACGTACAAGGAAACAAAGGGCTTGTCGTGGTATGTATCACCTCCAAAAAACAACCCCCCCAAATGCAGATTGCCACGTGCGCGGAGAGGGGGAGGGGCCCCCTCCGCACAAGTCACAGGCCACCTCTCAACCCCCTATGATAGCGGACCCCATGTTTCGATTAAAGTGGTTCTATCACCCCTACACCCTTACCCCTCAAAATGACGGCCTCGACGTGGCGATCATGCCGTGCTGCTTGGTTTTCGTCATTTATTTTCGTTTGAAATAGTTAGGAGCCCTTGAAGTTGGTAGTTTGTAAGCAAGGATCCAAGAATTCCTGTATGTGTAGGGACCGGATTTAAGGGTGCGGCACCAATCTTCATATACACAATGATGTACTATGTGAATCTCAAGGTTTCAATCGTTAAATCGAATCATAGGGTTAATTAATTGCTAGCACTGGCGACAGTGCTCTTGGCGGCGGCGCAAAATCGCAGCACTTCAATGAATTCTGGATGGCAAAAATAAAAGGTGAGTGATTGTCATTTGCGGTCAAAAAGAAAAATTTGGTGGTTGTCATTGCGGTCGTGCCTTTGCTCTTCGTGTTTCGTTTCGTGTTGGCTGTTTGCTGTTTGCTCTTTGCCGTGCCCAGTCCAGCCGATGACATGAAGGTCGCAGACGAGCCGCAACCGTTGTTGACCACTGCCGGCGGCTACTGCTGTGATGCCCGGAGTCAAGTTGGTGTGTTTCTCTTTGCAGGGGTGAATGCATGCAGATTCAGATGGAGTTTGTCGATTTGGTTTTGCACGTGCATGCTTGCCTGCAGTCCGCGCCCTGCTTGGTTGGTTCGCTGGAGCTTGCTTGTTTGTGCCCCGTTTGAGTTTGATTTCGCATTAGAGTGCACCGACACACAAATCACACAAAAACGGCACGCCGACACTCAAGTGGCACAGTTGAGACAATCATTGCGCGCTGACACACGCATGGCACACACACAGCGTGCGCTGGACACACAAGTTACACACACATTGCGCGCTGAGACAGAAATGACACACACACAGTGCACTGACACAGAAATGACACACACACAGTGCACTGCCACACAAATGACAGCCACACACAGCGCGCTGACACATGACACGCGCCAGCACACAAATGACAAACCCCAAGCGCGTGCCGGACACAGTGACACACCCAGCGCGAGCCGGACATACAAACACACACCTGACGCGGCGCAAACACACTATCCCACACCCAGCGTGCGCGGGACACACAAACACACACCCAGCGCGCGGCAAACACACTATCACACACCCAGCACGCTACAAACACACAATGACACACCCAGCGCGCGGCGAACACACCATCACACACCCAGCGCGCGTCGGACACACAATCACAGGCGGCGTAAACGAGTGCGCCTTTTGTGTCAGCGCGCATTGTGCCTGTCATTTGTGTGTCGGCGCGCTGTGTGTGTGATCTGTGTGTCAGGGGACTGTGTGTGTGTCAGCGCGCAGTGTGTTAGTGTGTTTGCCGCGTGCTGGGTGTGTGATTGTGCGTTTGCCGCGCGCTGGGTGTGTTATTGTGTGTCTGGCGCGCGCTGGGGGTGTCATTGTGTGTTCGGCGCGCGCTGGGTGTGTCGCTGTGTGTCCGGCGCGCGCTGGGTGTGTGATAGTGTGTTGGCCGCGCGCTGGGTGTGTTATTGTGTGATCGGCGCGCCTGTGTGTGTTATTCTGTGTCTGCCGCGCGCTGGGTGTGTGATAGTGTGTTGGCCGCGCGCTGGGTGTATGATTGTGTGTTTGCAGCGCTGGGTGTGTCGCTGTGTGTCTGACGAGTGCTGGGTGTGTGTCTTTTGTGCGTTGGCGCACTGGGTGTGTGTCATTGGTGTGTTAAGCCCCCACAGCTGCCCAGGGGCGCGTGACCTCACCGTGGTGTGGGGGTGAAACCGGGGGGGGTCCCCCCCGGACTAACACGCAATCTCGGGGGTGCCCTGGTCCAACCGCGGCGGCCAGGGCACGGGATCGCGCGCCCCACCCCTCGCCGGCAACCGTGGGAAAGCCACGATGGCACAGGGCGGGCTCCACCGGGGGGTGGCGGTATGCCGGAGTAACCCGGGTCCCCCTGTGACCCACCCCTCTCCAGGGCTCGTGTGCGCTCCCCTGCCCCAACCCACTGCACCTTGTGTTCTGCACAGGTACATCGTGGGGCGGGGATATCGTCCTTTCTGCCGCCCGTCCGGGCCAGGGGCACAACCACTATGGCCTTCGGCCAGGGGCCTGATGTCACGGGGGGCTACCAGTCCTGCCCTGCGATGCAATGCGGGGCAACCGTGACATCAGGCCTCACAGCCACGCGCCCTGCTGCATTTGGTGCAGAGAGGAGGGATAGGAACGCCCCGTGTAGGATTGCGGGCACACGACACGTTCCACCCCCACACAGCGGCGGTTACACCCGAGTCCCTCCGGTCCTGCTTGGGCCGCGGAGGGATAGGGACGCCCCGTGGGTTCGCCAGGTATTTCTCCTTCCCCCACACAGCGGCGGTTACACCCGAGTCCCTCCGGTGCAGCCTGGGCCGCGGGGGGATAGGGACGCCCCGTGGGTTCGCCAGGTATTTTTCCTTCCCCCACACAGCGGCGGTTACACCCGAGTCCCTCCGGTCCAGTCTGGGCCGCGGAGGGATAGGGACGCCCCGTGGGGTCGTCAGGTATTTTTCCTTCCCCCACACAGCGGCGGTTACACCCGAGTCCCTGCGGTCCAGCCTGGGCCGCGAGGGGATAGGGACGCCCCGTGGGTTTGTCAGGTGTTTTTCGTTCCCCCACACAGCGGCCGTTACACCCGAGTCCCTCCGGTCCAGCCTGGGCCGCGGGGGGATAGGGACGCCCCGTGGTTTCACAAGGTATTTTTCCTTCCCCCACACAGCGGCGGTTACACCCCAGTCCCTCGGGTCCAGCCTGGGCCGCGGAGGGATAGGGACGCCCCGTGGGTTCGCAAGGTATTTTTCCTTCCCCCACACAGCAGCGGTTACACCCGAGTCCCTCCGGTCCAGCCTGGGCCGCGGGGGGATAGGGACGCCCCGTGGGTTTGCCAGGTATTTCTCCTTCCCCCACACAGCGGCGGTTACACCCGAACACCTCCGGTCCAGCCTGGGCCGTGGGGGGATAGGGACGCCCCGTGGGTTCGCCGGGTATTTTTTCTTCCCCCACACAGCGGCGGTTACACCCGAGTTCCTCCGGTCCAGCCTGGGCCACGGGGGGATAGGGACGCCCCGTGGCGTCGTCAGGTATTTTTCCTTCCCCCACACAGTGGCGGTTACACCCGAGTCCCTCCGGTCCAGTCTGGGCCGCGGAGGGATAGGGACGCCCCGTGGGGTCGTCAGGTATTTTTCCTTCCCCCACACAGCGGCGGTTACACCCGAGTCCCTCCGGTCCAGCCTGGGCGGCGAGGGGATAGGGACGCCCCGTGGGTTTGTCAGGTATTTTTCCTTCCCCCACACAGCAGCGGTTACACCCGAGTCCCTCCGGTCCAGCCTGGGCCGCGGAGGGATAGGGACGCCCCGTGGGGTCGTCAGGTATTTTTCCTTCCCCCACACGGCGGCGGTTACACCCGAGTCCCTCCGGTCCAGCCTGGGCCGCGGAGGGATAGGGACGCCCCGTGGGTTCGCCAGGTATTTTTTCTTTCCCCCACACAGCGGCGGTTACACCCGAGTCCCTCCGGTCAAGCCTGGACCGCGGGGGGATAGGGACGCCCCGTGGGTTGACAACGTATTTTTCCTTCCCCCACACAGCAGCGGCTACACCCGAGTCCCTCCGGTCCAGCCTGGGCCGCAGAGGGATAGGGACGCCCCGTGGGTATGTCAGGTATTTTTCCTTCCCCCACACAGCGGCGGTTACACCCGAGTCCCTCCGGTCCAGCCTGGGGCGCGGGGGGATAGGGAAGCCCCGTGGGTTCGTCAGGTATTTTTCCTTCCCCCACACAGCGGCACTTACACCCGAGTCCCTCTGGTCCAGTCTGGGCCGCAGAGGGATAGGGACGCCCCGTGGGTTCTCCAGGTATTTTTCCTTCCCCCACACAGCGGCGGTTACACCCGAGTCCCTCCGTTGCAGCCTGGGCCGCGGGGGGATAGGGACGCCCCGTGGGTTCGCCAGGTATTTTTCCTTCCCCCACACAGCGGCGGTTACACCCGAGTCCCTCCGGTCCAGTCTGGGCCGCGGAGGGATAGGGACGCCCCGTGGGGTCGCCAGGTATTTTTCCTTCCCCCACACAGCGGCGGTTACACCCGAGTCCCTCCGGTCCAGCCTGGGCCGCGGGGGGATAGGGACGCCCCGTGGGTTCGCCAGGTATTTTTCCTTCCCCCACACAGCGGCGGTTACACCCGAGTCCCTCCGGTCCAGTCTGGGCTGCGGGGGGATAGGGACGCCCCGTGGGTTTGTCAGGTATTTTGCGTTCCCCCACACAGCGGCGGTTACACCCGAGTCCCTCCGGTCCAGTCTGGGCCGCGTGGGGATAGGGACGCCCCGTGGGTACGCCAGGTATTTTTCCTTCCCCCACACAGCGGCGGTTACACCCGAGTCCCTCTGGTCCAGCCTGGGCCGCGCGGGGATAGGGACGCCTCGTGGGTTCGCCAGGTATTTTTCCTTCCCCCACACAGCGGCGGTTACACCCGAGTCCCTCCGGTCCAGTCTGGGCCGCGGGGGGATAGGGACGCCCCGTGGGTTCGTCAGGTATTTTTCCTTCCCCCACACAGCGGCGGTTACACCCGAGTCCCTCCGGTCCAGTCTGGGCCGCGGGGGGATAGGGACGCCCCGTGGGTTCGCCAGGTATTTTTCCTTCCCCCACACAGCGGCGGTTACATCCGAGTCCCTCCGGTCCAGCCTGGGCCGCGGGGGGATAGGGACGCCCCGTGGGTTCGCCAGGTATTTTTCCCTCCCCCACACAGCGGCGGTTACACCCGAGTCCCTCCGGTCCAGTCTGGGCTGCGGGGGGATAGGGACGCCCCGTGGGTTCGTCAGGTATTTTGCGTTCCCCCACACAGCGGCGGTTACACCCGAGTCCCTCCGGTCCAGTCTGGGCCGCGTGGGGATAGGGACGCCCCGTGGGTTCGCCAGGTATTTTTCCTTCCCCCACACAGCGGCGGTTACACCCGAGTCCCTCCGGTCCAGTCTGGGCTGCGGGGGGATAGGGACGCCCCGTGGGTTTGTCAGGTATTTTGCGTTCCCCCACACAGCGGCGGTTACACCCGAGTCCCTCCGGTCCAGTCTGGGCCGCGTGGGGATAGGGACGCCCCGTGGGTACGCCAGGTATTTTTCCTTCCCCCACACAGCGGCGGTTACACCCGAGTCCCTCTGGTCCAGCCTGGGCCGCGCGGGGATAGGGACGCCTCGTGGGTTCGCCAGGTATTTTTCCTTCCCCCACACAGCGGCGGTTACACCCGAGTCCCTCCGGTCCAGTCTGGGCCGCGGGGGGATAGGGACGCCCCGTGGGTTCGTCAGGTATTTTTCCTTCCCCCGCACAGCGGCGGTTACATCCGAGTCCCTCCGGTCCAGCCTGGGCCGCGGGGGGATAGGGACGCCCCGTGGGTTCGCCAGGTATTTTTCCCTCCCCCACACAGCGGCGGTTACACCCGAGTCCCTCCGGTCCAGTCTGGGCTGCGGGGGGATAGGGACGCCCCGTGGGTTCGTCAGGTATTTTGCGTTCCCCCACACAGCGGCGGTTACACCCGAGTCCCTCCGGTCCAGTCTGGGCCGCGTGGGGATAGGGACGCCCCGTGGGTTCGCCAGGTATTTTTCCTTCCCCCACACAGCGGCGGTTACACCCGAGTCCCTCCGGTCCAGCCTGGGCCGCGCGGGGATAGGGACGCCCCGTTGGTTCGCCAGGTATTTTTCCTTCCCCCACACAGCGGCGGTTACACCCGAGTCCCTCCGGTCCAGTCTGGGCCGCGGGGGGATAGGGACGCCCCGTGGGTTCGTCAGGTATTTTTCCTTCCCCCACAAAGCGGCAGTTACACCCGAGTCCCTCCGGTCCAGTCTGGGCCGCGGGGGGGTAGGGACGCCCCGTGGGTTCGCCAGGTATTTTTCCTTCCCCCACACAGCGGCGGTTACATCCGAGTCCCTCCGGTCCAGCCTCGGCCGCGGGGGGATAGGGACGCCCCGTGGGTTCGCCAGGTATTTCTCCTTCCCCCACACAGCGGCGGTTACACCCGAGTACCTCTGCCCAGCCTGGGCCGCGGAGGGATAGGGACGCCCCGTGGGTTCGCCAGGTATTTCTCATTCCCCCACACAGCGGCGGTTACACCCGAGTCCCTCTGCCGGGCCTGGGCCCCGGAGGGATAGGGACGCCCCGTGGCGTCGTCAGGTATTTTTCCTTCCCCCACACGACGGCAGTTACACCCGAGTCCCTCCGGTCCAGCCCGGGGTAGCGGGGGGATAGGGACGCCCCGTGGGTTCGCCAGGTATTTTTCCTTCTCCCACACAGCGGCGGTTACACCCGAGTTTCTCCGGTCCAGCCTGGGCCGCGGGGGGATAGGGACGCCCCGTGGGCTCGTCAGGTATTTTTCCTTCCCCCACACAGCGGCGGTTACACCCGATTCCTTCCGGTCCAGCCTGGGCCGCGGGGGGATAGGAACGCCCCGTGGGTTCACCAGGTATTTCTCCTTCCCCCACACAGCGGCGGTTACACCCGAGTCCCTCCGGTCCAGCCTGGGCCACGGAGGGATAGGGACGCCCCGTGGGTTCGCCAGGTATTTCTCCTTCCCCCACACAGCGGCGGTTACATGCGAGTCCCTCCGGTCCAGCCTGGGCCGCGGGGGGATAGGGACGCCCCGTGGGTTCGTCAGGTATTTTTCCTTCCCCCACACAGCGGCGGTTACACCCGAGTCCCTCCCGTCCAGCCTGGGCCGCGGAGGGATAGGAACGCCCCGTGGGTTTGCCAGGTATTTCTCCTTCCCCCACACAGCGGCGGTTACACCCGAGTCCCTCCGGTCCAGCCTGGGCCGCGGAGGGATAGGGACGCCCCGTGGGTTCGCCAGGTATTTTTCCTTCCCCCACACAGCGGCGGTTACACCCGGGTCCCTCCGGTCCAGCCTGGGCCGCGGGGGGATAGGGACGCCCCGTGGGTTCGCCAGGTATTTTTCCTTCCCCCACACAGCGGCGGTTACACCCGAGTCCCTCCGGTCCAGTCTGGGCTGCGGGGGGATAGGGACGCCCCGTGGGTTCGTCAGGTATTTTGCGTTCCCCCACACAGCGGCGGTTACACCCGAGTCCCTCCGGTCCAGTCTGGGCCGCGTGGGGATAGGGACGCCCCGTGGGTTCGCCAGGTATTTTTCCTTCCCCCACACAGCGGCGGTTACACCCGAGTCCCTCCGGTCCAGCCTGGGCCGCGCGGGGATAGGGACGCCCCGTGGGTTCGCCAGGTATTTTTCCTTCCCCCACACAGCGGCGGTTACACCCGAGTCCCTCCGGTCCAGTCTGGGCCGCGGGGGGATAGGGACGCCCCGTGGGTTCGTCAGGTATTTTTCCTTCCCCCACACAGCGGCGGTTACACCCGAGTCCCTCCAGTCCAGTCTGGGCCGCGGGGGGATAGGGACGCCCCGTGGGTTCGCCAGGTATTTTTCCTTCCCCCACACAGCGGCGGTTACATCCGAGTCCCTCCGGTCCAGCCTGGGCCGCGGGGGGATAGGGACGCCCTGTGGGTTCGCCAGGTATTTTTCCTTCCCCCACACAGCGGCGGTTACACCCGAGTCCCTCCGGTCCAGTCTGGGCTGCGGGGGGATAGGGACGCCCCGTGGGTTCGTCAGGTATTTTGCGTTCCCCCACACAGCGGCGGTTAGACCCGAGTCCCTCCGGTCCAGTCTGGGCCGCGTGGGGATAGGGACGCCCCGTGGGTTCGCCAGGTATTTTTCCTTCCCCCACACAGCGGCGGTTACACCCGAGTCCCTCCGGTCCAGCCTGGGCCGCGCGGGGATAGGGACGCCCCGTGGGTTCGCCAGGTATTTTTCCTTCCCCCACACAGCGGCGGTTACACCCGAGTCCCTCCGGTCCAGTCTGGGCCGCGGGGGGATAGGGACGCCCCGTGGGTTCGTCAGGTATTTTTCCTTCCCCCACACAGCGGCGGTTACACCCGAGTCCCTCCAGTCCAGTCTGGGCCGCGGGGGGATAGGGACGCCCCGTGGGTTCGCCAGGTATTTTTCCTTCCTCCACACAGCGGCGGTTACATCCGAGTCCCTCCGGTCCAGCCTGGGCCGCGGGGGGATAGGGACGCCCTGTGGGTTCGCCAGGTATTTTTCCTTCCCCCACACAGCGGCGGTTACACCCGAGTCCCTCCGGTCCAGTCTGGGCTGCGGGGGGATAGGGACGCCCCGTGGGTTCGTCAGGTATTTTGCGTTCCCCCACACAGCGGCGGTTAGACCCCAGTCTTTCCGGTCCAGTCTGGGCCGCGTGGGGATAGGGACGCCCCGTGGGTTCGCCAGGTATTTTTCCTTCCCCCACACAGCGGCGGTTACACCCGAGTCCCTCCGGTCCAGCCTGGGCCGCGCGGGGATAGGGACGCCCCGTGGGTTCGCCAGGTATTTTTCCTTCCCCCACACAGCGGCGGTTACACCCGAGTCCCTCCGGTCTAGCCTGGGCCGCGGGGGGATAGGGACGCCCCGTGGGTTCGTCAGGTATTTTTCCTTCCCCCACACAGCGGCGGTTACACCCGAGTCCCTCCGGTCCAGTCTGGGCCGCGGGGGGATAGGGACGCCCCGTGGGTTCGCCAGGTATTTTTCCTTCCCCCACACAGCGGCGGTTACATCCGAGTCCCTCCGGTCCAGCCTGGGCCGCGGGGGGATAGGGACGCCCCGTGGGTTCGCCAGGTATTTTTCCTTCCCCCACACAGCGGCGGTTACACCCGAGTCCCTCCGGTCCAGTCTGGGCCGCGGGGGGATAGGGACGCCCCGTGGGTTCACCAGGTATTTTTCCTTCTCCCACACAGCGGCGGTTACATCCGAGTCCCTCCGGTCCAGCCTGGGCCGCGGGGGGATAGGGACGCCCCGTGGGTTCGCCAGGTATTTTTCCTTCCCCCACACAGCGGCGGTTACACCCGAGTCCCTCCGGTCCAGCCTGGGCCGCGGGGGGATAGGGACGCCCCGTGGGTTCGTCAGGTATTTTTCCTTCCCCCACACAGCGGCGGTTACACCCGAGTCCCTCCGGTCCAGTCTGGGCCGCGGGGGGATAGGGACGCCCCGTGGGTTCGCCAGGTTTTTTTCCTTCCCCCACACAGCGGCGGTTACATCCGAGTCCCTCCGGTCCAGCCTGGGCCGCGGGGGGATAGGGACGCCCCGTGGGTTCGCCAGGTATTTTTCCTTCCCCCACACAGCGGCGGTTACACCCGAGTCCCTCCGGTCCAGCCTGGGCCCCGGGGGGATAGGGACGCCCCGTGGGTTCGTCAGGTATTTTTCCTTCCCCCACACAGCGGCGGTTACACCCGAGTCCCTCCGGTCCAGTCTGGGCCGCGGGGGGATAGGGACGCCCCGTGGGTTCGCCAGGTATTTTTCCTTCCCCCACACAGCGGCGGTTACATCCGAGTCCCTCCGGTCCAGCCTGGGCCGCGGGGGGATAGGGACGCCCCGTGGGTTCGCCAGGTATTTTTCCTTCCCCCACACAGCGGCGGTTACACCCGAGTTCCTCCGGTCCAGCCTGGGCCGCGGGGGGATAGGGACGCCCCGTGGGTTCACCAGGTATTTTTCCTTCTCCCACACTTGGCTTTCGGACCATCGAGGCCTCCGCCGCTGAGGCGAGGGGGCATCCTTCGCTTTGGGACCACTGAGGCCCCCGCCGCTGAGGCGAGGGGGCCTCTTTGGCTTTGGGACCACCAAGGCCCCCGCCGCTGAGGCGAGGGGGCCCCCTTCGCATTGGGACCATCGAGGTCCCCTCCGCTGAGGCGAGGGGGCCTCTTTGGCTTTGGGACCATCGAGGCCCCCGCCGCTGAGGCGAGGGGGCCTCTTTGCCTTTGGGACCACCGAGGCCCCCGCCGCTGAAGCGAGGGGGCCTCCTTCGCTTTGGGAACACCCAGGCCCCCGCCGCTGAGGCGAGGGGGCCTCCTTCTCTTCGGGTCCACCGAGGCCCCCGCCGCTGAGGCGAGGGGGCCCCTTTGGCTTTGGGACCACCGAGGCCCCCGCCGCTGAGGCGAGGGGGCCTCCTTCGCTTTGGGACCACCGAGGCTCCCTCTGCTGAGGCGAGGGGGCCTCCTTCTGTCCGAGACCACCGAGGCCCCCGCCGCTGGGGCGAGGGGGCCTCTTTGACTTTGGGACCACCGAGGCCCCCTCCGCTGAGGCGAGGGGACCTCCTTTGCTTTCGGACACCGAGGCCCCCGCCGCTGAGGCGAGGGGGCCTCCTTCGCTGTGGGATCACCAAGGCCCCCGCTGCTGAGGCGAAGGGGCCTCTTTCGCTTTGGGAGCACTGAGGCCCCCGCCGCTGAGGCGAGGGGGCCTCCTGGGCTTTGGGAACACCGAGGCCCCTGCCGCTGAGGCGAGGGGGCCTCTTTCGCTTTGGGACCACCGAGGCCCCCGCCGCTGAGGCGAGGGGGCCTCCTTCTCTTCAGGACCATCGAGGCCCCCGCCGCTGGGGCGAGGGGGCCTCTTTGGCTTTGGGACCACCGGGGCCCCCTCCGCTGAGGCGAGGGGGCCTCCTTTGCTTTCTGACACCGAGGCCCCCGCCGCTGAGGCGAGGGGGCCTCCTTCGCTGTGGGATCACCAAGGCCCCCGCCGCTGAGGCGAAGGGGCCTCTTTCGCTTTGGGACCACCGAGGCCCCCGCCGCTGAGGCGAGGGGGCCTCCTTCGCTTTGGATTCACCGAGGCGGGGGTTTGCGTGTCCCCTCCGCAGACGTGCGGCACTGCGGATTGGGGGGACACAACCGGAGGGTCAGAGGATGGCCCCGCGCACGGACACCTTCGGCAGAAGTGCCGTGCGCCGGGGGAGCGGGGGGGACCGGGCCACGGACCAAGCCCCCGTGATCCGCCGGCCAAACGCCGCCCAGTCGGTAGTACCTGGCGGCTAAGGGCCCACACCTGTGAGACTGCGTCCCCCTTCCCTCCGGGGGGTGGTCGACCGTGCCGGAAGTGGAGCCAGCGCTCCGCCTCGCCCCCCATTCCGTGCCCTTGGGAGAGGGTCCGGCTACGTGTAGGGCGGGTGCATGCACGTAGCGCGGACCAGGGGACAAGGGGAGGAGACGAAGATGAGAGCCGCCGCCATGATGCTTAGCTGGACGGGTGTGGGTGAAACCTCCCTCCAAGTCGCTTTCCAGACCGTGGGGGGCCGGCGGGCACCATTGGGACGTGCCGCGGGGGGTCCCGACCGGGGGACCGCATCTCCTCCTCCTCCTCCTGTGTTAGAGCGCTGTGTGTGTGTGTTCGTGCACTGTGTGTGTGTCCTTTCTGTGTCGGCGCGCAGTGTGTGTGTCATTTGTCCTGTCTGTGGATTTTGAATGTGTGTGTTATTTGTGAATGTGTGTATCATTTGTGTCTACCATTTTGCCATCTGTGTGTCATTTGTGTCTGCCATTTTGCCATCTGTGTGTCATTTGTGTCTGCCATTTTGCCATCTGTGTGTCATTTGTGCGTCTGCCTTTTGCCATCTGTGTGTCATTTGTGTGTTGTGTGATGCGTTTTGATTTTTTGTCCACTGACAGCAGAGTTGGTTTTTTTTCGAAACCGTTTTTTTTCGAAACAAAAGGTTTTTTGTCATTGTTCACGAGAGAAAGCAGTAAAATTTGGTGATAGGGGGAGCGTTGTACATTTTCATATAGAAACCATAACGTTGGATGGCAGGGAATAAGTGAAAGGGGCGAAATGATCAAATACATTGATGGCAAGTGCAATATCACAGAAACATTTTTTCTACAAACAACGTTGTAAAACTGATCAAGTGCATCATTTTGATTCCGATCAGGCAGTTGGTGAAGAAACTGGTTTTGCACCCCCAAGCTTAGTAATGGTTTGCACATTGCTGGTTTTGCTTGACATGACCTCAGGAAGTTTTTTTAGCCAATTGGAGCATCTTTTTATGGCATGTTTAGTTGTATTTCACGTTCCGGCAACTTTTTGTAATGGCAGGAGTGACAGCACTCAATTTATACATCCATGTGATCAGAATTTCAATGATTCTCAGATGTACATTAGTGCAGTAAATTTTCCGCTTGTTTTCATGTTTTCCTTTCGCTGCCAGATGTCGCCTGTGAGCGCGCGTCGAGTCGCATTTGTCTTTCGTGATTTCCCAATCCGATTTATTTAAATTATTTCGAATGATTTCACGTTGAGTCATTATGTGCGATGGATGCACAATGAGATTCTATGTCTGCTCCATTTTTGTAGACCGGGTTTTTCTGACTATTCATATTCCACCATGGAGTTCAATGGGCTCACAAGTGCTTTGCATATGTCGCTCCCAGAGGCTGGATATGGGTCTGAAGAGGGTCAGTTGGGTTCGGAGATATCAGGGGCAGTGTCGGGCGTTACGACCCCTGGGGCATCAAGGCTACAGGCTTCGCAATTACAAGAAGAATCCGCCACCATGCAGCGGTTACATGGTAGCAGAGGAAATCATGACTCTGCTTCTGGAATCTCCACGGACACCCTGAGATCATCGGACTTTAGCGGGGCTATCACTCGTCCTGGGCTACTTCGTGCTCCCCCTGAGGTTACATTTGTGGCTTCTCCCCAGCAGACCGAGGATCAACCTTCAGAGTGTCCTTACTGTGGCCATAGACATTGGTCTGGGTTTCATACTTGTGCTGATTGTTGTATGAACGCCCCACCCAACCTTCAACCCCGTCGAGAATCTCCCTCCTCAAGTGAATCTGGTTCCAACTCTCACGCGCTACCTGATCTTGAAGACAGCAGCAGCGAAGGAGAGCCGTCTAATACTGGAATTAGTGAGATTTCTGGTGAATGCTGGGAAAACCACTTCGAGGAAATCTGGAATCAGGAGTTCTTGCACCGCCAAAATTGGCTATTGGCGGAGGCAGGCTATCGAGGCCGTCTGAGGGACTGGTTCAGAGTGTCGTGCCAGTTCATCAGGGACAGTGGCCGCCTGCGATTCGACGCCACATTGCAGGAACAAGAAGATTGGGAGGAGCTGATGGACCAGTTCGACCACCAGGGTGCCGTGATGGTTCAAATGGCCATCATTGCAGAGGAGGGACGCCAGAAAGTGTATCAGCACGCTGGTCCGTTGGGCGCCTGGGGTCCGAACGAGGAAGAGGTCGACGAAATGAGGTGTGATTCGACACATTCTCACCTCTCCAGGGAGCAATTGTCCAAGCTTCCCAACTCTAACTCTAGTGTTGATACTTGGGTTGATGAGGTAAGAAGCAAAGGAAAAGGTACCAGATGCCCATCCTGTGGTGAGTGTGCCAAGGACTGCTCCTGTCGGCGCCAGATTTCGTCGCTGGAAGACAGGGTGAAGGAGCTGAAGAAGGCTGCCAAGGAGAAAAAGCGGGATGACGACAGCAAGTGGAAGGAGATGGAGCAGAAGCTTGAAAGATTGACCAATCTGGTACAACATCTGAGCACTACTGGGCTCACTGGACCAGCGCCTACAATGGCAAGTCACCCAGCACCTACCTCCTCAGCTGCACCTGCATCCACGCCTTACGGCGTTCCACATTCTCCGGCACCCCCTGCTTTTACTGGCCCACTCCCAGCTTTTACTGGAAATTCTGGATTCCCCCTTACTGGATTTACAAGTCCTATTGGGTTTAATCTGGGTACAGAAGGAGGAGAGTCTTCGTCAGGAAGGTCTGTACTGTCTGTAAGTACTGTTGGTGATATTGATGGAAAGGCAAAGACCACCGTGAAAGAGAGATCAATGGCCTTGAAGAAGAAGGACAAAGAAAAGAAAGAAAACGAAGCCAAAATTAAGGAAAAACAGAAGAAATTGAAGGAGATGAGGTATCATCAAGTGCAATCAACACCATTTGTGCAGCCTACTGTGGACCAGACGTTGCTGGCGGCCGCAATTGCTCAAGCACAGGCAATGGGAGGCGCCGCCGTCAACCCAGTTTTTGTCAATCCTGTTGGTACATCCACAGGTTTCAACCTGAACCACCTGCTCAATCCTTTGCACATGAGGCTTAGAGGTTCAGTAACGAAGCAGCCTAAGTTCTCAGGGCATCCAAATTATTGGGCTTCTTTCGAAAGACAGTTCATGGTCTGGTTGCAGACGGAGAAACTCGACAAGGAACTCTGGATTCTCGGGTTGATGGACTGTTTGACTGGCAAACTCAGGGAAAGTACATATAATCTTTATGTCGAAAGGCAGAATCAAGGAGATCCCCTGACTTATGAAGAGCTGTGGCGAAGTCTCAAAAAGAAAGGCTCTCGACTCCCTGGGGATCATTACAGGAACCGCCTTGAGAACTTCAGGGCGATCAAGAAATTTTTTCTTGAAGAGATCCAAATAGCAAGGCAGGATTCGGAGTTCTTGGTGCAGGAGGCGGAGAACTCGGGAGAAGGCCTTTCTGAAGGCGAGATGGAGAAAATACTCCTGAGCAAGCTCATGCCGGAGACCAAGCAGAAGATCAGGGACTCCCAGGCGGACCAAAAAGTCCTGGGCAACTGGGTTGAAGTCCGAGGATTGCCGGAGACTATGGGAAAAATGGCAGTTCGTGAGTTGCTACACTCTATCAGTGCTACGGGATTGAAAGACATCACCATTCGTGAGGGCAGATGGAGAGTTGGTTTCCATGATTCTGAACAGTCGGAGTTTTTCTGTAGCATGGTGGATGTAAAAGTGAAGTATAAGGGGACAGCTTTGAAGGTGCGGCCGTGGATCTTCTCGTATGGAGTCGAGCAGATCTGGGACCAACTTGAAAAGTATGCAAACTTAGAACGCCAGAAGTCACAGGATGCACAAGGCTTCGGAGGCAAGGTCAGTGCCGTTGGTGAGAAGGGATGCTCCGTGTGCATTGCCCTTGGAAAGGAAGGTCGGGCGGCGACTCACACGACCGCAGATCACGGGTGGACGCCCTCAGATCTCAAGACAATTCAGTCCAAATTGGATGGAAAGGGAAATTCTCCCAAAAATCCCCAGCAGGATGGAGCACGAGATGCTGACCAGCATGGAAGGGGAAAGGGTAAAGGGCAGTCCAAAGGAAAGAACAGAGATTGGACACCAAAAGATTACTCGCAGCATGGCGGAGATCCAAGCGGCTCAAGATGGACCGATGCTGGTGGAAAATCTGGTGGAAAATCTGGCGAAAAGAGTGGGAAGAAACAAGGAAAGTCCGGGAATCAAGAGTATTCCAAGGTGAATGGCAACCCCCTGTATACGGAGACGCCAGCAAACAAGACCTTCGGCAGCAACAAGGGTACTGGAGGTCGAGGCAAGGGCAGATCCACGAATTCCACCCAAATTCCAACACCTCCAACAACAAAGGCCAAGGAGGTAAGAAAGGTGGTGATGGAAAGTCATTTGGTGGTCGTGGACGTGGAAAAGGAGTCAATGCCGTTGAAGCAGGAGAAGAATGGGTTGACGAAGGACAAGTACAGGACGTGCAGCCGAACGTCGAAGAAGAATGGCAATAGGGAAGCCAACTTGACCCAATTCCCAACACTGGAGTTGAGTGGCAGGAGACAAAGCCCATCAGGGTAGTTGGGGCGGTGGATGGACGCTGCTGGAATCGGCTGGCGCGTTCCTCCGGCATCCTCTACCCTGCCTGGGTCCCCAGCGCTGTCCTGCGGGGCAACCAGCGCCAGTTTGTCTGCTGGATCCAGGTCAGGACGACAGATGGTAAGGTTAAACTTGCCAAATGTCTGATTGACAATGGTTCAGAGGTCAATCTGGTGAGGAGAGGCTTTCCGCAGGAGGACGAGGCGAAGATGTCCTCGACACCTGTCCAGCTGGAGGCAGTGAGCGGACATCGCCTTGAAGGTGGCGACAGAGAGGCAGAATTGGCTGTCAGATTGGTGAAACAATCTGTCCGGAGCGTGGAGGAGACGGTGACGGAGGAGTGGTTTTCTGGAAACTTCTATGAAGCCAGCATCGACCAGCGACCCGTCCGACCTGTATTATCTGCACCCATACACCAAGAGTATACACCAATTCAAGGAGCAAAATAAGCTGCATATTCAGCGAGATGGGCAGGAATGGACAGAGAATCAAGAAGAATTCGCCGAAGGAAAGGTGGAATCATTGAACTGCAAGAAGTGGAAGTCAGTTTGCTATCGTGTAGTGGACAAATGGCGGGACATTCTCGTGGATTACTTCGAAAAGAACCACAATTTTCGTCCGCAAGTTGATGTCTTTGCAAACAACAGAAATGAAAGATTTCCAAAGTTCTACGACGATGCCTGGAGTGAGGACTGGTCTGAACCTTTATGGATCAATCCTCCCTTCGACGCTTTTCCTCGTGTGGTGCAGAAGCTGAAGCAATCCGGCGCAAAGGCGATTTTAATTGTCCCCAACTGGCCAAAACAATCTTGGTTCAAGGACATTATGGACATTTCAATCGACATTGTCGAGCTACCTCACAAGGGAGTGAAGCTGTATTGCGAAGACAATGGCAAGCCTTTGCCACAGCTTTCGTGGAGCATGTTGGCGTGCTTAGTTGACGGGAATCCGGGAGATTATTGGCGAGATGACAGTGAAATACGAACAGAAGAGGTCATTTCAAATTCCTCAGGAATCGACGAAATTGAGGTGGGTCGAGACGATCGAGAGCGGAATCCCGACATATCGTCGCGGAAGGAGGGAAGGACAATCGGCGTCCCTCAAGAGAATGCCTCCATCCATTCCAATTCGTCCCCTTCAGACAAGAATCAAGCCAAAAATGTCAAGATTTCAAGCAAGAATGACGGCAAATTTCCAAGATTTTCACCTGAATTGACAGGAATGCAGCTGAATTCGTCCGACCATCCCTTCAAGACATTTGTGGACCCCCTTAATTGGTGGGATCCCACAGAGGAGCGAGCTCAGGTGAGCTTCATCCGCCAACATTGCGACGTAGAAGTTTGGAATGAAGTGGCCAAGAATATGAGACCACGACCAACAATGCGCAAATTGGTGGACGTAATGTCGGTGATTAAATGTGGGAATCAGGTCGACGGGGACAGGATAGCTGCAGGAAGCGATGCAGTGTTCGAAGATTCTAAGGATGACGTGCTGAGTGGGAAGTTGTGGAAAAACCCCCGAATTCGATGTGAAAATGGGCAAGCCAAGATTGAGATAATCCAAGGCTCAAAGGTGCACAAACAACGTCCATTCTACCTTCACGACACCAAAGCAGATGCCCTGCGAAAGATTATTGAGCGCAATCTCTATGAGTTCGGTTGGTTGGAGGGCTGCATGAGTTCTGAGTGGTGTTCAGCACCATTCACTGTGCCAAAACCCCCACCTGCTGACCAATCCAGCATAGATGCTTGGCGTCTAGTGGTGGACTACAGAGCTCTGAATGCCGCCACGGTACCTGACGCGCATCCCCTTCCTTTAATCAAGAAGGAGATCGCCGCGAGAGCCAAAGGTAAGCTCTTTACTGTGTTGAATTTGCGCCATGGCTTTCACCAAATGCCACTTCGAAAGGAGGATAGGCATTTGACGGCAATGTGCACGCCCTGTGGCACTGTCCAGTGGACTGTACTGCCAATGGGTCTGAAGAATGCGCCGTCGATGTTCCAGAAGATGACCGAGACTATTTTATTTCAGAAGCACAAGTCTCTGGATTTACAAGAATTCTGCAGCATCTACATTGACGACCTCCTGATTGCCACGCCGTTGGGAAAAAACTTTGAGGAGTGCCTGAAGTTGCACGAAGAACAAGTCCGCAAAGTTCTCGAAGTCCTTCGACAAGAGAAGCTCGTGTGTGGACCCAAGAAGTGCAAAATGTTCCTCCAGAGCGTGGAAGTTTGTGGCTCTGTCTTGGAAGATGGGACAAGAAGACCGGCCCCAGGGAAAATGGCTGCCCTGCAGGTATGGGAAAGGCCTAAAACCATCACGCAGCTTCGTGCCTTTTTAGGCTGCTGCAATTATTACCACGAGTTCCTTCCTCTCTACGCCAAGTTCTCTGGTCCATTGACAGAGTTACTCAAGGTTGGCAAAATAGAAGGAAAGAAGGGATCTCAAGTCAAGCTCAAGTGGACGCCAGAATGTGAAGAGGCCTTTACTGGTCTCAAGGAAGCACTGGCAAATGAGGTTACATTAAAGACTCCGTGGCTGGATGGAAGACCTTTTTATGCTCGTACATACGCCAGTTGTTACGCCATTGGTGCTACGATCGAACAAGTCGATGACGAAGGTCACCATCATCCTCTGGCTTTCTGGTCTCGCAAGCTTACAACAAGGCAGCGAAATTGAAGTCCAAGGGAACAAGAAGCCTACGCAATCCTTTGTGCCTTACGGCGTTATGAAGGTTCAATCTTGGGCCATCGCGTTGAGGTACTGACTGACCACAAGTCACTGGAGAGCTGGAGGACAGAACATGTGGATACCCCTGGTGGACCAGCTGGGAGGAGAGACCGTTGGCATGAAACTCTCAGCAGATTTGACCTCCACGTGACTTACATTCCAGGGCGCTACAATACAGTGGCGGACGCCCTGAGTCGCTGGGCCTACCCAGTCTCAGAGGCTTACTCTGTAGTGAGTTTTCATGGGACAGCGACGGATAAAGCCGAAGTGATCAAGTTTGATAAGGAGGAAGAAGCACTGATCAAGAAACATTGTCTCCAATGTTCGATTGAGAATCGTATGAAGGTTGAATTGGTCAGATGCAAGGAGATTACCAAGGCAGATCAGATTGAAAGAGTTAACACTGACTCTGAGTCTTCGCTGCCACTCCTTAATGTGTTTCCAGTGACAAGATCCAAGGCGAAATCCACGCTCCCTCCACAACAAAAGGACAAGGAAACTTCGTTCCTCTATGTGGATTGGACGAAGATGTACAAGGAGGACAGTTTCTTTGGGTCTGTATACCACAAGTTGAAAGGGGGCAAGCCTTACGACTCTGAAGAGACGTCTGATTTCAAGATCGGAGGCGACAGGTTATTTTGGCAAGGACGGATTTGTATTCCTGATTGTCTAATTGACCAATATGTCAAACATTGGCATCGGAATGAGACATCCCACGGAAACTCCCGTGTTCTGGAGCAGGAGCTACGACACAGAGTGTACACACGGGACCTCAAGAGTGCCTGTGAGCGAGTTGCCAAAGGATGCAAGCAATGTCAGGCGAACATCCCCAAGAATCAACAGGCAGAAGGATTATTGAAGGGACTGCCAATTCCTGAGAGGCTCTTCGACAAGGTGACGGCGGATGTCTTCGAGTTGGGACAAATCCAAGAGGAATGTCTCTACACGAGGAAGCCAATTGATGGGGGTTTGTTAATTCAAGACCGCCACAGTGGCTACATCCAGGTCCTCCCTTGCAACACGAAGCATCTCACCTCTGAAATGGCTGCCAAGTGGACTGCAAGTCAGTGGATGAGTAACTGGGATGTTCCCAGTGAAATTCTGACGGACAGTGGGAAGGAGTTCATTGGGACTTGGTGGGAGAACACGTGTGCTCTATTGGGAGTTCATCATCTTCGTGCCCGAGTCTACGACCATCAAGCCCTCCCTGCTGAACGCGCTGGAAGAATTCTTATCAACATTCTGAGAAAATTCCTGGCGACTGAAAAGGACTACAATTGGTTTGAGACAATTTACTGTGTCTTGAGGAGATACCATCGGACCAGGAACTACACTGGATTAAGTCCGAATGAGCTTGTTTTTGGTCGTGAGAAGATGGGTCCAGGACCAGTGATGTATCATCCAAGGCAGTGCTACAACGCCTCACAATGGTTTGAGAGGATCAAGGATTTAGAGTCTAAGTGGATCCAAGCCAAAGTGGAGAGTCAAGCAGATTGGTTGCAATTCAAAAATCAGTCGAGAACACAAGGAAAGCCCTTTGAGAAAGGCCAGCAAGTTTGGCTTCGTAAGTCAGACGAGACCCTGAAGGACGACAACAAGTTGTTACCTTTCTGGGAAGGCCCATTCCAAGTCAGTGGTCAACCAAGTGAGACTACATTCAACATTGAAGTTGAACCGGGCAGACATCAAGAAGTACATCGGGACCGTTTGAAGGCCGAAGTACCCTGCCCCAAAGGAAAGTTCAAGCCGCTCTATTGGACTTCAAAATACCTGAGCGACAGGAAGATGGTCACCAGCAGTTTGGAGTTGGAGAAGATCCTTGATTAGAAGAAAAATGCTCGAAACAAGTGGTACTTTCTGTGCAGACCGAAAGGATTCGGTCCAGAAGAAGACGAATGGGAGCCAGCTCAAGCTTTATCCATGGGTATACGGACACCTTCATCCAGTTCCTGAAGAAGCACCCTGAGATTGACCTTGAGCTCTCGCTGATCAAGGATTGTGTCACCAAAGAGGACTTACAAGCACAAGAAGAAGCTCCAATCGTGGCAGAATCCATTCGAGACAAGATCTGATCAGAATTTAAATCGCCCAAACTCTCCAAAAGGTTTACGGTCTACATATACCCTTGGCATTGAGACAAAACAGTCCTGGCGCATCGTCTATGTGGTTCGATGAACAGATGATGGGACATTCTCGGATCATCCTGGTCATCATGTCCATCATTCTCATCATGGTCATCATGTGAGTCATGTGCTTCATTGTAGATGATTCCCATGGGAAGCTCCAAAGGCCTTTATCCTCAACCACGACGACACTCTCGTGTTTTGCTGTCGACTGTGCCCCTCTACTCGCCTTGAAAAGGACTCGTTCGAGTTTGTGCTCATTTCAGAGATTCTGGCACATGACTAAGTCTGATGCAGTTCATGTCTTTCACGGATCTGCTGAGAATGTTATTTCAATCAGCTCTTACATTCAGACTGTTGGTTTGTTTTCGGATCGACCGCTGTCAAAGGGCTTATCAGCACCAAGTGACGACGATGGTGTTCTTACTTGTGTCGACTTGCTGTTCATCTGTGGACTGTGTTGGAATCCCCCTCAGAATCAGCTCACATTTGGCAATTTCCTGGTACCAAGCATTGGATGCTTATACATTCTGGGACTACAATGAGTCAGTTACCCCTGGTGACTCGTACTAGATTCAACATGAAGCCCTGGAGACGATACTGACAGTGTGGTGTACACTCACTGGGTTTTTTTGGCTATCATTACTTTTAAATGATTGGATTTCCATCATGGGGATCATCATCATCATGAGGATTTGACCTGGATTGGCTATGAATGAGAACTGGATTTCCGTTCAGCAAAACACAGAGTATCTATCGACAATGAATTGGACCTATATTGGCTTGCTGCAGACTTCGCCGCCTTCAATCCGTGTGCGATTCACTGATTTTGGTCTCAATTCAGCCACATTTTGTACCATAATCTGGCATCTGGTCTCATGACTGCAGATGACACCGACCAGTTTCATATATCATGGACTCCATGAAGGGATACCCTATTTTTTGGACGCTCGACGACATGGCGACACTCTTTTTCTGTTTTCTGGCAGTGGGATGTCAGATCCTGATTTCATCATGGATCATGGATCTTTATCATGTGTGTACATTCTTCACTCAGACTTTCAATTTCCGAGTTTTCTGGCTTGACCGAAGCTGTTTCTGTGTGCCCTAAGGTACCTATGCGTTTCATTCAAGTCGATGGCCATCGCGAAACACAGATCTCAGCACAATTTTGCTCAACTCAGCTCAATTTTTTGCATTTTGTCATAGATTAGTTGGTTTTTGGTCACTTTAGCTGTTTCTTTCACTTCACTTGACCCAGCCTGACATACTGGCGTATGTTTTCAGAGGAGGAGTGTAACGGCAGCAGTGACAGCACTCAATTTATACATCCATCTGATCGGAATTTCAATGATTCTCAGATGTACATTAGTGCAGTAAATTTTCCGCTTGTTTTCATGTTTTCTGTTCGCCGCCAGATGTCGCCTGCGAGCGGGCGTCGAGTCGCATTTGTCTTTCCTGATTTCCCAATCGGATTTATTTAAATTATTTCGAATGATTTCACGTTGAGTCATTATGTGCGATGGATGCACAATGAGATTCTCTGTCTGCTCCATTTTTGTAGACCGGGTTTTTCTGACTATTCATATTCCACCATGGAGTTCAATGGGCTCACAAGTGCTTCACATATGTCGCTCCCAGAGGCTGGATATGGGTCTGAAGAGGGTCAGTTGGGTTCGGAGATATCAGGGGCAGTGTCGGGCGTTACGACCCCTGGGGCATCAAGGCTACAGGCTTCGCAATTACAAGAAAGATCCGCCACTATGCAGCGGTTACACGTTTGCCCCGACTAGGGCAAGACTAACTAGTCCTCCAATCCCCCCCCCCCCCGCCTTTGCCGGGAAGGGGAAAACAGAAAGAGAGGGGGGTCGATGCGATGGTGCAAAGCACCATCGCATCCACTCAGATATCCACTCACTCATCGCATCCAGTCAAGTATCCACTCACTTACCTGAGGAAATTGCGTGCCTGGGGGGGGGGGGGGGGGGGGGCTGCATCTTTTTCTGGGGCGGGAAGGGGGCGCGGGGGGCAGCTAGCACAGGTGGATAAAAGCCATGCTGTTTGTTGTCAGTTGGGGTATGTTCTGGTAAGGCTTTAGCCGAACGGCAAGGTGCACAAGTTGTGGGGCAGCGCTGGTCCGAAGAGGAGGAGCATGGCACATGTGTGTCCCAATTTTCCAATTTGTTGACTCTCAATGGAATCATTTTCCAATTGGCCTTTTGTTGTAGGTATTCGGTGAACAACATGCATGCAAATGTCTTGCCAACATTATCTAAATGGGCAAACAACGAGGACCAACATGTTTGCCAGGCAATTATTGTTGTTTTGCGCCACCAAACAACCGTTGTTTTTTGGGCAAAAGGCAAAGACACCCCCCCCCCCCCCGGTGCCTTACCCAAAGGGGCATCGAGTGGGAATCACGCCACAAGTAATTTGCTACGCACAGGTTTACACATTTTTGTCACCTATTTGTTTGCCACACAGCCATCACTTCCCACAAGCCTCCCCTACATTGCTCTCAACATCTTTGGCTCTTATGTTAGGCTCAACAACATATCCCGAACATTGTTCAAATTGGGCCCCCGGCCCGCCTTGCCACGCGCGCGGAGAGGGGGAGGGGCCCCCTCCGCACAATTCACTGGCCACCTCTCAACCCCCTATGATAGGGAACCCCATGTGTTCATTAAAGTGGTTCTATCACCCCTACATCCTTACCCCTCAAAATGACCGCCTCGATGAGAAAACTCAGAAAATCACTCTCGTTTGCTCCATCTATGCCCGTTTTGAAGAGTTAGCAAGGTTTTAAGCAGTTTTTCAACCAGTCTCCCTAAAAATGCGGCTGAATTTTTGATCGGTTACCACGCGCTGATTTGCCCCATGTTACAGCCCCTTAAAAAGATCGGCTTGCAACGAAATGTTGGAAAATATACTTTGTTGGCCAAATTTGGTGCCGTTTTGCGGATTTAGGGCCATTGTTATGGTTTTTGCAGCAGTTTTTGCCTATTTTTTTGACCAATTTGGGAATTATCCGGATGGATACACTGACAGAAAATGAGAATCTTCCAGCTGCAAAGGACATCAAACACACCTTACTAGGCTTGGTTGACGAGGGGTGTGCCCCTCATCAACCATGCCTAGCATGTGGCCGAACGGCCACATGATTTTTGTGAATTTTTTTCGCGTATTTCTGGGTGACATTTCACGCACTGCATTGGTGCTGTCAACGGCATGCTTTGCCGGGATGCTATTTGTTGTGGGTTCCCACACTGTAGATCACCGCCTTCATCCCCTTGTTCAATTTGGGCCCCCCGCCCGCCTTGCCACGTGCGCGGAGAGGGGGAGGGGCCCCCTCCGCACAAGTCACAGGCCACCTCCAGCCCCCTATAATAGGGAACACCCTGACGTCAAAATTTCGGTTCTATCACCCCTACACCCTTGCCCCTCAAAATGACGGCCTCGGGGAGAAAACTCTAGAAGTCACCTTCGTTTGCTCCGTTTATGCTCGTTCTGAAGAGTTAGCAGGGTTTTAAGAAGTTTTTCAACCAGTCTGCATGAAAACAGAGCTGAATTTGGCGAACATTGCTACGCGCTGATTCGATGCTTGTTGTAGCCCCTTAAATTGATCAGCTCGCAACGAAACGTTACAAAATAAACTTTGTTTGTTGATTTTGCTGCCGTTTTGCGGTTTTACAGCTATTTTTATGCTTTTTGGAGCAGTTTTTGGCTATTTTTTTTGGACCCATTGGGGAATTACCCGGATGGATATGTTGACACAAAATGACAATCTCCCGCCTGCTAAGGACATGAAACACAGCTTGCTAGGCTTGGTTGATGAGGGGAGTGCCCCTCATCAACCAAGCCTAGCATGTGGCCACATGAATTTTATGTATGTTTTGCGCGTATTTTTTTATGACATTTTCACGCATTGCATTTGTGCCGTCAACGACATGCTTTACAGGGCTGCTATTTATTGCAGTTTCCCACACTCTAGATCACCGCCTTCATCCGCTCGTTTTGGAAAATATTTCCCCAAACCGTACAAAGAAACAAAGGGCTTTCCGTGGTATGTATCACCTCCAAAAACAACCCCCCTAATAATGCCCACACTCTGGAACACCGCCTTCATCCCCTTGTTCAGATTGGGCCCCCAGCCCGCCTTGCCACGTGCGCGGAGAGGGGGAGGGGCCCCCTCCGCACAAGTCACAAGCCACTCTCAACTCCCTATGATAGCGGACCCCATGTGTTGATTAAAGTGGTTCTATCACCCCTACACCCTTACCTCTCAAAATGACGGCCTCAACGTGGCAATCATGCCGTGCTGCTTGGTTTTCGTCATCTATGTTTGTTTCAAATAGTTAGGAGCCCTTGAAGTTGGTAGTTTGTAAGCAAGGATCCAGGAATTCCTGTATGTGTAGAGACCGGATTTAAGGGTGCGGCACCAATCCTCATATGCACAATGATGTACTATGTGAATCTCAAAGTTTAAATCGTTAAACATCGAATCATAGGGTTAATTAATTGCTAGCACTGGCGACGGTGCTCTTGGCGGCGGCGCAAACTCGCAGCACTTCAATGAATTGTGGATGGCAAAAAAAAATTGAGTGATTGTCATTTGCGGTCAAAGAGAACAATTTCGTGGTTGTCATTGCGGTCGTGCCTGTGCTCTTGGTGTTTCGTTTTATGTTGGCTGTTTGCCGTTTGCTCTTTGCCGTGCCCACACCAGCCGCTGACATCAAGGTCGCAGACGAGCCGCAACCGTTGTTGACCACTGCCGGCGGCTACTGCTGTGATGCGTGGAGTCGATTTGGTGTGTTTCTCTTTGCAGGGGTGAATGCATGCAGATTCAGATGGAGTTTGTCGATTTGGTTTTGCACGTGCATGCTTGCCTGCAGTCCGCGCCCTGCTTGGTTGGTTCGCTAGAGCTTGCTTGTGTGTGCCCCGTTTGAGTTTGATTTTGCATTAGAGTGCACTGACACACCAATCACACAAAAACGGCGCGCCGACACTCAAGTGGCACAGTTGCAACAATCATTGCGCGCTGACACCTGCATGGCACACACACAGTAGTAGTTCAACAGCGGAAGGAAATGTGTGCCTGTGTGTCGTGCGATCGCGGCAGAGAAAAATTAGAAAACCAAGAAAAAGAGGCACAGCCAGCAAAAATAAATGGTAAAATCGTGTTTTCCGACCTCAGAAAACCCCCACAAGTTTTTACGCCGCTGTTTGGCGAGGATGAAAATGGTAGGACACTCACAGAAAAACAACAAACACAAGAGCTGCCAAGACGGGAAAGCTGAACGTTGCGTGCCCTGAAACACTTAGCAAAGTGTATGCAGTAGGAGTAGGGGACTTGCGCGCGCCCCAACACCAATAAGTAAAAGCAAACAACGAGACAACATAGGGTAGGCGCCACGTGAACATGCCGACCACCGAAACAAGTATGTTGTACGATGCGCCACGCTGCCACACGACGAAAGGGAGCCGAGGTGCGCAACGCACGAGGGAAAGGACCCAACGGCCACATCACCACCAAAAAGAGGGCACGCCCGCTAACATCCCCCGCACGCATAGGACGAGAACGCCATGAGACAAGCAAGGTCAAGGTGTGTGAAAGCATTAAGGGGAAGAGACCCCCATAACGCAAAGCGCCACACGAAAAAACATGGAAACCATGAAACACCATGAAACACACGCAAGAGGTATGCCCATGCACGCACACGCCAAGAGAGCCGCCGCAAGCACGCCAAGGTATAAACAACCCGCTGCCGAACCAACCACCGCCACGAGCACCACGCAGCCGCCCAACCGCCAACGTATGCATTCTATACTCTCTATACTCTAGGCCGCCCGCACATAAAGAAGCATGGTATGAGGGACACCCGCACGTAACCGAAAGGAGGGAACCACACGCCACCGCAGAGCGCACCACCGCCACCACAAACACACAAACACACATACCACAAACCGAAGGGCACACAAAGAGCAGTAGGTATGCCTGCACACGCAAAGGTCCGACAAACGCCGCAAACGCCAAAAGGTATGGATAAAGGAAAAAAAAAGTACACGCTAAGGGCCGCCGCTAATGGAGACGCAAGCAAACCGCGGCGCCAACGCGCCCACCGACCAAGCAACCGCCACGAGAACTACCCCCTTCTTCTCTTATCTCACTCCATAGGCTGCCAGCGCCAAGGAAAATGTGAACACTGCCAAAGAACACACAAAGAGCAAAAGACCGCCAACACCGCGGAACGGAACATGCGTGGTATGAGGGAATACCTAATGGGCAGCCCAAGCGGAAAGAAGTGATGGTATGAAACCGGGAAACCACGAAACCGGGAGTAGGGAGCCACACGCTACCAGAGAGCACACACCACCGCCATTAAACACACAAACCATAAGCCTGAGGGCACAAAAAGGGCAAGTGGTACGCCCACACGCGCAAGCAAACACAAGCAAGGTATGGAGAGGCCCGAGCCCGCCGCCGCAAACGACACAAGAATGGAAGGGCCAAGGACAGACTAAAAGAACGAAGCGCACAACGCCGCCACACCAGCGCACCCGCCGACCGGACAAATGACATGAAAACCACCCTCCTCCCCTGCTCTATAGGCCATCAACACGAGGAGAAGCCGCCAACGCCAAAAAGTGGACACCGCCAAGGAACGAATGAAGAACAAGAGGCCGCCAACGCCGTGCAACGGAACATGAGTGGTACGAGGGAATACCCAGGGGCAGCCCAAAGTAGTGAGGATGGTATGAATGGTATGGATGCCCACACGCGCAAGCATACACAAGCAAGGTATGGCGAAGGAGCACGAACCCGCCGCCGCAAACGCCACGAGAAAGGGAGGACCAAGGATGGACAAGAGAAGGCGCCAAGAAAGCCACCCTCCTCCCTCTCTCTATAGGCCATCAACGCGGGGGACGGCGTAGGATCACACCAGACAGGTCTGCCCCCGCAAGCGCAACGCAACCACCACCGCCACGGACAAGAACACCATGGCACCGCACGAAGGGTGAAGAGCGTACGCACACACGTAGACACAAGTGCGAAGACAGGTATGTTATACGCCGTGCAACGGAGCACGCAACCGCAACGAACATGGTGCCAACCTGGGTACAGTATGTTACATGGTGACCGTACCAAGCCGCCGAAGGCCCACATACCCCCATCCTTCCTTTGTCTCACAGGGCCCAACAAGAGAGAAAGACGAGCAGGCAAGGAAAAAGACCGAGACATACACCAGGGCGGAGGCAAGGAAAAAGGGCATGCCAGGGAAGAGGGCGAGCCAACGGAGAGTAGAGGAAAGGGTAAAGGGCGACGAAGCCACGGAAGAAACAGGGGAAACCAAGCAGCCGAGCAAGGGACGCGGGCAGGGAAGGGGGCACGGCAAGCACACGGCGAGCACAACACCGCAACTAAGCATCGGAGAGAGGGCACCAGAGGGACAGGCGAAAGGCAACACCACGCACCGCGGCACGCACCACACAGGCACCACACACACCGCACACACCCACACCCGCGCCCACAGCACGTGGCCAGCAGGCCCCGGCAGTCCGCCCAGAGGGCGGGCAGCAGGGAAGGGGGGGCGCCTGAACCCAGACGCTCCCGCCACCCCCGTGGTGCACAGCCCCCCACAGGGCACGTGAGCCACGGGGCCAGTGCAGGGCCCCCACACCCGCACACCCGGGCCCACAGCACGTGGGTAGCGGACCCCGACAGCCCGCCCGGAGGGCGGGCAGTCGGGAAAGGAGCAGCGCCTGACCCTGAACGCCTCTCACAACAGGGAAGGCCCCCCCCTCCCGGAGACGCCCTTCCGCCACGCCCACAGCCAGCAACGCCGGCGCGCAAGGGCGAACGATGTGGGGCTGGTGCTGGGTCCCCACGCCGGCACCGACCGCACCCGGGACATACGGGTCGCGGAACCCCGGCTGCCCGCCCCAGAGGATGGGCGGCCGGGGGAGGGACAGCGCCTGACACCAGACGCCCCTCACAACAGTGGCAGGCCACCCCCCCCGGGGACGGCCCCCGAACACCCCCACGGCACGCAGCCCACACAGGGCATGCAAGCCAAGGGGACAGTGCTGGGCCCCACACCCGCACACCCGCGCCCACAGCACGTGGGTGGTGGACCCCGACAGCCCACCCGGAGGGCGGGCAGCCGGAAGAGGGGGAGCTCCTGACCTCAGACGCCCCTCATGACGGCGAAAGGCACCCCCCCCGGGGACGCTCTTCGGCCACCCCCACAGCGCTCAAAGCCGGCCCGCAAGGGCGCACGCTGTGGGGCCCGTGCTGGGTCCCCACGCCCGCACCAACCGCATCCAAGTTACACGATTTGCGGAACCCCGGCTGCCCGCCCCAGAGGACGCGCGGCCGGGGGAGGGACAGCGCCCGACACCAGACGCCCCTCACAACGGTGGCAGGCCACCCCCCCCGGGGACGGCCCCCCACCACCCCCGCGGCACACAGCCCCCACAGGGCATGCAAGCCAAGGGGACAGTGCTGGGCCCCCACACCCGCACAGCCGCGCCCACAGCACGTGGGTGGCGGACCCCGACAGCTCGCCCATAGGGCGGGCAGCTGAGAGAGGGGGAGCGCCTGACCTCAGAGGCCCCTCACAACGGTGAAAGGCACCCCCCCCGGGGACGCCTTTCCCCCACCCCCACAGTGAGCAACGCCGGCCCGCAAGGGCGCACGCTGTGGGGCCGGTGCTGGGTCCCCACGCCCGCACTGACCGCACCCGGGACATACGGGTCGCGGAACCCCGGCTGCCCGCCCCAGAAGATGGGCGGCTGGGGGAGGGACAGCGCCTGACAAGAGACGCCCCTCACAACGGTGGCAGGCCACCCCCCCCGGGGACGGCCCCCACCACCCCCGCGGCACGCAGCCCCCACGGGGCATGCACGCCAAGGGGACAGTGATGGGCCCCCACGACCGCACACCTGCGCCCACAGCACGTGGGTAGTGGACCCCGACAGCCCGCCCGGAGGGCGGGCAGTCCGGAGAGGGGAGGCGCCTGACCTCAGACGCCCCTCACAATGGCGAAAGGCACCCCCCCAGGGCACGCCCTTCCGCCACCCCCACAGCGCGCAACACCGGCCCGCAAGGGCGCACACTGTGGGGCCGGTGCTGGGTCCCCACGCCGGCACCGACCGCACCCGGGACATACGGGTCGCGGAACCCCGGCTGCCTGCCCCAGAGGACGGGCGGCCGGGGGAGGGACAGCGCCAGACACAACACGCCCCTGACAACGGTGGCAGGCCACCCCCCCCGGGAACGGCCCCCCACCACCCCCGCGGCACGCAGCCCCCACAGGGCATGCAAGCCAAGAAGACAGTGCCGGGTCACCACACCTGCACACCCGCGCCCTCAGTACGTGAGTGGCGGACCACGACAGCCCGCCCAAAGGGCGGGCAGTCGGGGGAGGGGGGACGCCTGACCTCAGACGTCCCTCACAACCGCGGAAAGCACCCCCCCCGGGGACGCCCTTCAGCCATGCCCACAGCGCGCAACGCCAGCCCGCAGGGGCGCAAGCTGTGGGGCCGGTGCTGGGTCCCCACGCCCGCACCAACCGCACCCGGGACACACGGGTCGCGGAACCCCGGCTGCCCGCCCTAGAGGACGGGCGGCCGGGAGAGGGACAGCGCCTGACACCAGACGCCTCCCACAGCGGTGGCGGGCCATCCCCCCGGGAACGGCCCCCCACCACCCCCGCGGCACGCAGCCCCCACAGGGCGCGCAAGCCGCGGGGACAGCGCCGGGCCCCCACACCCGCGCACCCGCACCCACAGCACGTGGGTGGCAGACCCCTACAGCCCGCCCGGAGGGTGGGCAGTCGGGGGAGGGGGAGCGCCTGACGTCAGACGCCCCTCACGACGGCGAAAGGCACTCCCCCCCGGGGACGCCCTTCTGCCACCCCCACAGCGCGCAACGCCGGCCCGAAAGGGCGCACGCTGTGGGGCCGGTGCTCGGGCCCCTGCTCGCACCAGCCGCACCCGGGACACATGGGTCGCGGAACCCCGGCTGCCCGCCCTAGAGGACGGGCGGCCGGGGGAGGGACAGCGCCTGACACCAGACGCCCCTCACAACGGTGACCGGCCACCCCCTCCGGGGACGGCCCCCCTCCACCCTCGCGGCACGCAGCCCCCGCAGGGCGAGCAAGCCAAGGGGACAGTACTGGGCCCCCACACCAGCACACCCACGCCCACAGCACGTGGCGAGCGGACCCCGACAGCCCGCCCAGAGGGCGGCCAGTCGGGGGAGGGGGGACGCCTGACCTCACACGCCCCTCACGACGGCGAAAGGCACCCCCTCCGGGGACGCCCTCCCGCCACCCCCACAGCGCGCAACGCCGCGCCGCAAGGGCGCACGCTGTGGGGCTGGTGCCGGGTCCCCACGCCCGCACCAACCGCACCCGGGACACACGGGTCGCGGAATCCGAACTGCCCGCCCCAGAGGACAGGCGCCGGGGAAGGGACAGCGCCTGACAGCAGACGCCCCTCACAACGGTGGCGGGCCAGCCCTCCCAGGGACGGCCCCCCAGCACCCCCGAGGCAGGCAGCGCCCACAGGGCATGCAAGGTAGGTAGGTAGGTGCACTCGGTCGTGGAGAGGCGCCCCATGGTTCCCCCTGGCGTCGCCCCTGTGACGAACAGGAAGAGGCTCCGCGCGTGAAGAGGGGAGGCGGCTTACATCCCGCTAGACCTGACTGTTGGCCCCCAACAAAGCGGCCCCGGGCTACACCGGGAGGGCTGATCGCCGCCAGCGTGACGTGCTTGTCTCGCCGGGAGGGTGGGCCCCCGTGCTTGCGCACGTCCCCTCCTTTGGGCGGAACCCTAGGGGTTCACCGGACTTCCTGGCGTATCCCGTTCCCAAGGCATGCATGCATGTTCTTGGTACTAGGGTTCCGTGGCGCTTGGGTGTCGCACCCTCCGCCTCGAGTCCCAAAGCAGCGCTGGCCTTAGGATGCAGCCTTACCCCCGGGCTCCGGATCTCGTTTGGCCGGGTCATCTGCATGGCACGGGCTGCCTCAGTGCCCGGGCTGTGGGCACTGGGTTTCCTACTGTTGGCTTGCGTTTGTGGTTGGGTCCGGGTTGCGGTTGGTCGTGGGTTTTGTTTACCCCTGCCCGTTGTGGCTGGGGTCTTGGCTGGGTGTGTTTGGGCTCGGTTTGTGGTGTTGTCCCTCTTTTGCCGGCTGTTTGTGGTGTTCGTGGTTGGGCTTTGGTGTCGGCCTGCTTTCGGGACCTGTGTGGTTTCATGCGCGTTCCCCTTGCCCCCCGCCGTTTCCGGTTCCGGTGTGCGGTGTGGGCGTGCGTGCTGGGCCCGGGTCTCGGCTGTGCCCCGCCCTTCTTGGCTGGGTTGTCGGGTTGTGTTTTTTGCGCTTTTTTTTTTTCCGGTTGCTGGGTGTCCCTGTCCCGGGCCTTGTGGTCTCTCCCCCCGTCTCCTTTCTTTCGGGCTGGGCTGCTGGCTTTTTTTTTTGTCTGCTTGTTTCGGTGCCCCTTTTCCCGGTTGGCCGCTGTTCCTGGCTTGGTGTTGCCGGTTTTGGCTGGGTGGTCCCCCTGTGCGTGTTTGGGGATCCTGTCTTCGGTGCCCTCTGGATGGGGGGTTTGGCCCCCTTCTGCGTTGTTGGCGGGCGGTTTGGTGGCTGTGGGCCTTTTCTTTTCTTTTTTTTTTTTTTCGCGCGGCCCGCCCCCCCCACTTTTTTTTTGGGGGGGGGGGGGGGGGGGGGGCGGTGGTGTGTGGCGTGTGGCGGTGGTGTGTTGGTGGGGTTGTGGCTGGTGTGTGGTGTGGTTGGTTCCTCGCCACTCCTGGCGGAGGTTCCTGTGTGCTACTCCCCGCCACTCCTGGCTGGGTTTCGCTGCCGCTGGTGGTGGGCGGTCCCCGCCAGTCCTGGCTGGGGTCCGCTTGCGGCGGTGGTGTGTGGTGTGTGGTGTGTGGCGGTGGTGTGTCGGTGGGGTTGTGGCTGGTGTGTGGTGTGGTTGGTCCCTCGCCACTCCTGGCGGTGGTTCCTGTGTGCTACTCCCCGCCACTCCTGGCTGGGTTTCGCTGCCGGTGGTGGTGGGCGGTCCCCGCCACTCATGGCTGGGGTCCGCTTGCGGCGGTGGTGTGTGGTGTGTGGTGTGTGGTGTGTGGCGGTGGTGTGTTGGTGGGGTTGTGGCTGGTGTGTGGTGTGGTTGGTCCCTCGCCACTCCTGGCGGAGGTTCCTGTGTGCTTCTCCCCGCCACTCCTGGCTGGGTTTCGCTTGCGGCGGTGGTGTGTGGTGTGTGGTGTGTGGCGGTGGTGTGTTGGTGGGGTTGTGGCTGGTGTGTGGTGTGGTTGGTCCCTCGCCACTCCTGGCGGAGGTTCCTGTGTGCTACTCCCCGCCACTCCTGGCTGGGTTTCGCTGCCGGTGGTCGTGGGCGGTCCCCGCCACTCCTGGCTGGGGTCCGCTTGCGGCAGTGGTGTGTGGTGTGTGGTGTGTGGCGGTGGTGTGTTAGTGGGGTTGTGGCTGGTGTGTGGTGTGGTTGGTCCCTCGCCACTCCTGGCGGAGGTTCCTGTGTGCTACTCCCCGCCACTCCTGGCTGGGTTTTGCTGCCGGTGGTGGTGGGCGGTCCCCGCCACTCCTGGCTGGGGTCCGCTTGCGGCGGTGGTGTGTGGTGTGTGGTGTGTGGCGGTGGTGTGTTGGTGGGGTTGTGGCTGGTGTGTGGTGTGGTTGGTCCCTCGCCACTCCTGGCGGAGGTTCCTGTGTGCTACTCCCCGCCACTCCTGGCTGGGTTTCGCTGCCGCTGGTGGTGGGCGGTCCCCGCCACTCCTGGCTGGGGTCCGCTGGCGGCGGTGGTGTGCGTGCTTTGCTTGGCCGGGGCGGGCGGGCCGGCCTCCCGGGCGCGTTCTGGTGCGCCTCACCTTTTCCTTTGGCCGCTTTGTCTTTCTGCTTTGCTTGGACCTCTCCGGGGTGGGGTTGCCCCTCTCTCTTTCGCTGCTGTTGCCGTTCCTCGTTGGTTGTTTTTCTGGGCCTCCCGCTGCCTGGCTCGCGCCTCGTTTGTGTCTCCCGCTTGGCCGTTGGCTGCTCTTTGGTGGTTGCTCCCCGCCCCCCCCCCCCCCTCTGCCTCTCGCGGTTTTCGTCGCTCCTGCTTGTGGCCTTGGTGTTTTTTTTTTCTCCTTCTTCTTCTTCCTCCGTGCGCCCCCGTTGTCTCCGGCTTTCTCTGGTTTCCGGCCCCGGGTGCCCTGGGCCTCGGCGCTTGCGTTGTTTGTTTTGTTGGCCTTCCGCTTCTCGGCTCTCCGTGCGCTTGTCCCTCTTTCGTGCTTTCCGCCTGGCTGTTGGCTGCTTCCGCGTGGTTGCTGCCCCCCCCCCCCCCTTTGTGTCTCGCGGTTTTCGTTCCTGCCGCTCGGTGCTGTGTGCCGTGTTGTGCTGTGCGTCCCTGGGTGCGGTGCTGCGCCGCGCTGCTGCGCGTTGTGTCGCCCGGTGTTGTGCTGTTGTGTGCTGTGTTGCGCTCGTTTGGTGCCGCTGCTTGTTGCGCCGTGCCCTCTGGCGGGGCCCGTCGCCCTGTGGCCCCGTGCTCTGCGGCGCTGTGTTTTGCGCTGTGTGCTCTGTGCTGTGTGTGTTTTGTCGTCGCGCGGTGGTGCGTGCTGTTGTTCGCCGCCCTGCCTTGTGCTGTGTGTGTCGCGGGGTGCTGTGCTGTGCGTTCCCTGTGCTCTCCGTTCTGTGCGGTGCTGTGCTTCCCTGTGCTGGTGCGCTCGCGTTGTGCTGTTCGTGTGGTGTGTGCTGGTGCTGGCGCCTGGTGCTGTGGTGCGCTGCTGTGTGTTGTGCTGTTTCCTGTGGTGTGCCGTGGTGCGGTGCTGGGTCTGGTGGCCCGTGGTTGTCTGCTGGTGGCGTGTTTCGGTGTCGGTGTCCCTGTCTGGCCGCCTGGTCTGCTTCCCTGTGGTTGGTGTGGTTTGCTGTGGCGCCCTGCTTTCCTGTGTCGTGTTCTGTGGTGCTGTGCTGTCGCGTGGTGCTGTGCTGTTGTGCTCTGCTGTCGTGTTGGTGTGCTGTTGGGGCTTGCTTTGCCCTCCTGTGGGCCGTCGTGCTGTGCTGTGTTGTGCTGTTGGTTGGCTGTGCTGTTTTTGGCCCGGTGGTGGTGTCTGCGTGCTGTGGTGCTCTTTTCCTCGCGCTGTGCGTTCCCTGTCTTCTCCGCTCTGTGCGCTGCGGTGCCTTGTTGTGCTGGCTGTGGTGCCCTGCTTCCCTGTGTCGTGTGCTGTGGCGCTGTGCTGTCGTGTGGTGCTGTGCTGTCGTGCTCTGCTGTCGTTTTGCGGTGCTGTTTGTGTTTGCTTTGCCCTCCTGCGGCCTGTCGTGCGGCGCCTGTGTGGTCTGCGCTGTTGTTGGTGCCTCGTGCTGTGGCGTGTCCCTGTGCGTTGTGGTGTCTCCCTGGGCGTTCTGCGGTGTGGTGGTGCTGCTCTGGTGTGTCGTGGTGTCTTGCTGTGCTGTGCGTTGTCCTGTGGTGTCCTGCGCTCTGTGCCGTGTCCTGCGGGGCCGTGCTGTCCTGCGGTGCTGTGCTGGTTGGCTGTGCTGTGCGGTTGTCTGCGCTGCTGGTGTTTGTTTTGTCCTCTTTTCTTTTGCTAAAAACCCCTGCCGTTTTTCCGTGCCTTTGAAAACTCTGTTTTTTTTTTTGCTTTTGAAAATAAAATAAAATTATACACGACCCAACACACTCGCGTGCAGCAAGACCATGTTCGCTGCTGTGCCTTACGTGTTACCCGTCGTTCTTGATGTTCTCGGCCTCGTTCTTGTGCGTGGCGTCGTGGAGCGTGTTGGTGTCCATTGCTAAGGGTTAACCGCGTTCCCCCAGGGCCGCCGCCTGAGCTGCAGGGCAAGGGGAGTGATGGGCACGAGGGTGGGGAGGGAGGTGCATGAAGAATAAGAAGAGAAAGGCGGCAGGGCGCGTGAGGGGTCGTGGCGAGTTATGAAAAATTTTCGAGTTTTACGCGCTGCTCGCGACGCGTTTTTCTTTGCGCCTATAGCGAGTTAGACGACGGCAAGGACGGCGTTGGGGTCCCACGAGCGTTACGGTGCTTACGGCGTTAACTATTCACCTATTTCACGTCGAAAAGTTTTTTGTCGCGTTTTTACCCGTTTCGCAGCGCGCTTTTTGGCCTAAGCCTTTTTTATGCTAATTAGCTTTATTTTCAGCTATTCAGAAAGGTTTTTCGTCGTGTTTTACTCGTCTTTTTTTTTCGTTCTGGGACAGAGCCCCAGCGCACGCGACACTCGTGGGACTGCCCTGATGTAGTTACCTCCACCAGCCCCGCGGCACGCAGCCTCCACAGGGCATGCAAGCCAAGGGGACAGTGCTGGGCCCCCACACCCGCACACCCGTGCCCATAGCACGTGGCGAGCGGACCCTGACAGCCCGCTCGGAGGGCGGGCAGTCGGGGGAGGGGGGACGCCTGACCTCAGACGCACCTCACAACGGCAAAACGCACCCCCTCCGGGTACGCCCTTCCGCCACCCCCACAGCGCGCAACGCCGGGCCGCAAGGGCGCACGCTGTGGGGCCGGTGCTGGGTCCCCACGCCCGCGCCAACCGCAACTGGGACACACGGGTCGCGGAACCCCGGCTGCCCGCCCCAGAGGACGGGCGGCTGGGGGAGGGACAGCGCCTGTCACCAGACGCTCCTCACAACGGTGACAGGCCACCCCCCCCGGGGATGGCCCCCCACCAGCCCAGCGGCACACAGCCCCCGCAGGGCATGCAAGCCAAAGGGACAGTGCTGGGCCCCAACACCCGCACAGCCATACCCACAGCACGTGGGTAGTGGATCCCGACAGCCCGCCTGGAGGGTCGGCAGCTGGGGGAAGGGGAGCGCCTGACCTCAGACGCCCCTCACAACGGCGAAAGGCACCCCCCCCGCGGGGACGCCTCCGCAGCGCACAACGCCGGGCCGCAAGGGCACACGCTGTGGGGCCGGTGGTCGGTCCCCACGCCCGCACCAACCGCACCCGGGACACACGGGTCGCGGAACCCCGGATGCCCGCCCCAGAGGACTGGCGGCCGGGGGAGGGACAGCGCCTGACACCAGACGCCCCTCACAACGGTGGCGGGCTACCCCCCCCGGGGACGGCCCCCCAGCACCCCCGAGGCAGGCAGCCTCCACAGGGCATGCAAGCCAGGGGGACAGTTCTGGGCCCCCACAGCCGCACACCCGCACCCACAGCACGTGGCGAGCAGACCCCGACAGCCCGCCCAGAGAGCGGGCAGTCAGAGGAGGGAGAGCGACTGACCTCAATCGCCCCTCACAACGGCGAAAGGCAGCCCCCCCGGGGACACCCTTCCGCCACCCCCGCAGCGCACAACGCCGGCCCGCAAGGGCGCACGCTGTGGGGCCAGTGCTGGGCCCCCACGCCCGCGCCAACCGCACCCGGGACACACGGGTCGCGGAATCCCGGCAGCCCTCTCCAGAGGACGGGCGGCCGGGGGAGGGACAGCGCCTGAAGCCAGACGCCCCTCACAACGGTGGCAGGCCACCCCCCCCGGGGACAGCCCCCAACCGGGCCTGCGGCACGCAGCCCCCACAGGGCATGCAAACCAAGGGGACAATGCTTGGCCCCGACGCCCGCACACACGCGCCCACAGCACGTGGGTGACGGAGGGGGAGCGCCTGACCCCAGACGCCCCTCGCAACGGCGCAAGGCGCCCCCCACAGGGGCACCCTTCCGCTAGTGCCCGCAAGGGCGCACGCCGTGAGGCAGGTGCAGGGTCCCCACGCCCACACCGACCGCACCCGGGACACACGGGTCGCGGAACCCCAGCCGCCCGCCCTAGGGGACGGGTGGCCGGGAGAGGGACAGCGCCTGACACCAGACGCCGCTCACAACGATGGCGGGCCAGCCCCCCGGGGACGGCCCCCAACCAACCTCACGGCACGCAGCCCTCACAGGACATGCAAGCCAAGGGGGCAGTGCTGGGCCCCCACACCCGCACACCCGCGCCCACAGCACGTGGATAGTGAACCCCAAGCATAGCAGGCAGCCCAGTGGCGTTGCGCGCGCTGGGGCCCTGTCCCAGAACGAAAAAAAAAGATGGGTAAAACACGAGGAAAAAACTTTCTGAATAGCTGAAAATAAAGCTAATTAGCATAAAAAACGCTTAGGCCAAAAAGCGCGCTGCGAAACAAGTTAAAAAGCGACGAAAGCTTTTTGATGTGAAATAGGTGAATAGTTAACGCCGTAAGCACCGTAACGCTCGTAGGACCCCAACGCTGTCCCTGCTGTCGTCTGACTTGCTATAGGCGCAAAGAAAAACGCGTCGCGAGCAGCGCGTAAAACTCGAAAATTTTTCATAACTCGCCACGACCCCTCACGTCGCGCCCTGCCGCCTTTTACCTCTTCTTCTCCATGCACCTCCCTCTCCACCCTCGTGCCCGTCACTCCCCTTGCCCTGCAGCTCAGGCGGCGGCCCTGGGGCAACGCGGTTAACCCTTAGCAATGGACACCAACACGCTCCACGACGCCAAGCACAAGTACAAGGCCAAGAACATCAAGAACGACGAGTAGCACGTAAGGCACTGCAGCGTACATGGTCTTGCTGCACGCGAGTGTGTTAGGTCGTGTAAAATTTTATTTTATTTTCAAAAGTCAAAAAAGAGGAAAAAAATATTTTACGATATTTTGCAGCGGTTTTTCAAGTAGGTACAACCACACCCACGCAAGAAATAAACCCAACAAAGCGGGAGGACAGGACACCACGGCACCACGCGGCAGCACAGCACTACGGGGCACAGCACAGGGGAGCAGGGCAGGGAGGGAGAGCCGGCCACACAGCAACACCGCACAGGGCGGAGACGACAGGAAACGCACAACACGACACCCCAGGGCGCACACGGCACAAAGCACAACAGTGAACAACACCACGCAGCGACACACCACAACAAAACACACACAGCGCGGGGGGACAAGACAAAACACGGCGCCAGAGGGCACAGGACCCCAGGACGACGGACAGCGCCCCAGGACACAACACAGCGCGCGGCAGCACCAAACAGAGCAAAACGAAACAACACAGCGCACAACAACGCAACGCCAGGTGGCACAACGCGCAGCAACACGGCGCAGCACAGCACCCAGGGACACAGCACAGCACGCCACCGGGACAAGACACCAGGAGCCACCAGGACCCACCAGGAGACAACAGAGGACAGCCAGGCCCAACAGCAAACACGCAAACACAACAGGCAATAACACAAAAGACCAGCAAGCCCCGCGAGGGCAAGAGGGCACTGAACAGAGAGCAACGACGCAGGCACACCAGCACAGCACCGCACAGGCAGAGCACAGAAACAGAAACGACCCGGACCCGCCCCGGAGCCCAGAACCAACGGGGAGCAACAGGAAACGGGCGCCACCAGCAGGGGAAAAAAAAAAAAGAAAGAAGACAGGGCACCACAGCACAGCACAACACGGCAGCACAGCGCCACAGGACACAGCACACGGGAGCAGGAAACCACAGGGAAGACGCCCAGAGACGGCCAGACCAGACACGGGCACCAGAGCCGACACATACCACCAAACGACAACGCCAGCCAACCAGAGCCACCAGCAGACCCCCAACAAAAGGCAGCGACACCAGGAACCAACACCAGCCACCAGAAACAGCACAGACGACGCCCCCAGCAGAACGAACGGACAGGACAGGGAACACACAGCACAACACCGTAGAACACACACAGCAGACGCGCAACGGCCAGAAACAAACAACAGGCGCACGCAACGAAGCAAACAAACGGCAGAGCACGACAGCACACCACCACACAACAGCACCGCGCAACAGAACACAACACAGGGCAGCGGAACACCAAGACACAGCGCGCCGAACCACAGGGCGGCGAGCCACGCGGCCAGACCAGGACAGCACCACCGAAGCACGACACCAAGACCCACCAGGAGACAGCAGAGGGCAGCCAGGCCCAACAGCCAACACCACACGACACCAGCCAGCGCACACAGAGCACCGATAGGGACAGCACCACCGAGGCACACCCGACAGCCCAAGACACACAAACCCACCCCGCACCGCGCAACCGGCAAAAAAAGAAGGCAAAAAAGTAAAAAAGGGGAAAAAAACGGAAAAAGAAAAAACAAGAAACCAAAGAAAAAAAAAAAAAGGGGAGGCAGGGCGCAGAGGCCCAAGGCAACCAGAAAGCAGGAAACGCCAGCGACAACAGGGAGGAAAAAAAAAAAAAGAGGGGGGGGGGGGCAACAAGACCCCAAGGCCCAAGGCACCCCAGGCCGGAAGACACGCAAAGCAGGACACAACGGGGCGCACCAAGGGGGGGGAGGGAAAGAGAAGGGGGGGGTGGACGAGACGCCAAGGCCCAAGGCACCCGGGCCCGGAAAACACGCAAAGCAGGACACAACGGGGGCGCAACGAGGGGGGGAAGGGGAAATGAAACAACAACAACAAAAAAAAAAAACCCAACAACAACCACAAACGGGGCAACCCCAGCCTGGAGGGGGCCGAACAAGCAAAGAGCGCACCAAGAACGGCCAAAGGAAAAGGTGAGGCGCACAAACGTGCCCGGGAGGCTGGCCCGCCCGACCCGGCGAAGCAGGGCACGCACACGCACACACGCGCGGGACCGGGGCGTGGCGTCCTCCGACCAGAAAGGGGCGGTGTCGGCGTCCACACGAAACAGCCCCGATGCACCGGCCGAGTCCCCCGTCGCAAGACGGACGGTACGGAAGACCGGACGCGTCACTGACCGGGTCCACACACGCCAAACCACCGCAGCGCACGCAGCCCAACACCGAAGCCGGAGGGACCCGCCAGGGACAACCCCATCGCGGGGCGCCAAACGGGTACCACGCGGAGCGCGCCCAGCGCCCTTGCCTCGGCAGGGGCCAGCAGCAGGCACAATGAGCCTGGTTCTCGGCCGGCCTCCACCTGCCCCGCGCAGCCACCCAGTAAGGCCGGGGGCGACAGCCCCCGGGGTGGGAGAAGGCACCACTGCGACAGAAAAGCCGACTGGAGCACCGAGAGCGACGGGACCGGACGAGGCGCAGCACACCAACGCGGGGCCATGGGGCACGCCAGAGAGGCACGCCGCCCGCCACAACCACAGCACGAGGACAGGTGCCAAGCCACAACGGCCACCGGGTGCCGCGAACCCGGGAAGCGCGCACAACACACAACGAACCGCGGCACGGGTCAAAGTGCCAAGGAAAGCCTGGCCCCCACGCCCGCACAGCGCACCCACGGCCAGTGGGAAGCATTCCCTGGCCGCACGCCCGAAAGGACGGGTGGTCGGGGGTGGGAGAGCGCCCGACCCCGGACGCCCCACACCCAGGCAGGAGGCGCCCCCCCCGGGCGCCCTCGTGCCGCCCCCACAGCGCGCAAAGCCAGCTCGCAAGAGCGCGCGCTGTGGGGCTGGTGACGGGTCCCCACGCCCGCACCCCCCCGCACCCACAGCCAGTGTGTAGTGGGCCCCGGCCGCAGCCCGAAAGGACGAGTGGTCAGGGGTGGGAGAGCGCCCGACCCCGGACGCCCCACAGCCAGGCAAGAGGCGCCCCCCCCGGGCACCTCATGCCGCCCCCGCAGCACGCAAGAGCGCGTGCTGTGGGGTTGCCGACGGGTCCCCACGCCCCCACCCCCAGCACCCACAGCCAGTGGCCAGCGAGCCCCGGCAGCCCGCCCAGAGGGCGGGCAGCCGGGGAAGGGGGAGCGCCTGACCCCAGGCGCCCCTCACAACAGCAGACGGCACCCCCCCCGGGGACGCGCTTCCGCCACCCCCACGGCGCGCAACGCCGGCCCGCAAGGGCGCACGCTGTGGGGCCGGTGCTGGGTCCCCACGCTCGCACCGACCGCACCCGGGACACACCGGTCGCGGAACCCTGGCTGCCCGCTCCAGAGGACGGGCGGCCGGGGGAGGGACAGCGCCGGACACCAGACGCCCCTCACAGCGGTGGCAGGCCACCCCCCCCGGGGACGGCCCCCCACCACCCCCCCACCACCCCCACGGCACGCAACCCCCACAGGGCATGCAGGCCAAGGGGACAGTGTTGGGCCTCCACACCCACACACCCGTGCCCACAGCACGTTGGTGGCGGACCCCAACAGCCCGCCCGGTGGGCGGGCAGTCGGGGGAGCGACAGCGCCTGACCTCAGACGCCCCTCACAATGGTCGAAGGCACCCCTTCCGGGGACGCCCTTCCGCCACCCCCACAGCGAGCAACGCCGGTCCGCAAGGGCGCACGCTGTGGGGCCGGTGCTGGGTCCCCACGCCCGCACCGAGCGCAGCCGGGACACACGGGTCGCGGAACCCCGGCCGCCCGCTCCAGAGGACGGGCGGCCGGGGCGGGACAGCGCCTGACACCAGACGCCCCTCACAACGGTGGCAGGCCACCCCCCCCGGGGACGGCCCCCCACCAGCCCCGCGGCACGCAGCCTCCACAGGGCGTGCAGGCCAAGGGGACAGTGTTGGGCCCCCACACCCACACACCCGCGCCCACAGCACGTGGGTGGCGGACGCCAACAGCCCGCCCAGTGGGCAAGCAGTCGGGGGAGGGACAGCGCCTGACCTCAGACGCCCCTCACAATGGTGGAAGGCAGCCCCCCCGGGGACGCCCTTCCGCCACCCCAACAGCCAGCAACGCTGGCCCGCAGGGGCCCACGCTGTGGGGCCGCTGCTGGGTCCCCACGCCCGCACCGACCGCACCCGGGACACACGGGTCGCGGAACCCTGGTTGCCCGCTCCAGAGGACGGGCGGCCGGGAGATGGACAGCGCCTGACACCAGACGCCCCTCACAACGGTGCCAGGCCGCCCCCCCGGAGACGGCCCGCCACCACCCCCGCGGAACGCAGCCCCCACAGGGCGTGCAGGCCAAGGGGACAGTGTTGGGCCCCCACACCCACACACCCGCGCCCACAGCACATGGGTGGCGGACCCCAACAGCCCGCCAAGTGGGTGGGCAGTCGGGGGAGGGACAGCGCCTGACCTCAGACGCCCCTCACAATGGTGGAAGGCACCCCCCCCGGGGACGCCCTTCCACCACCCCTACAGCGAGCAACGCCGGCCCGCAAGGGCGCACGCTGAGGGGCCGGTGCTGGGTCCCCACGCCTGCACCAACGGCACCTGGGACACACGGGTCGCGGAACCCTGACTGCCCGCTCCAGAGGACGGGCGGCCGGGGGAGGGACAGCGCCTGACACCAGACGCCCCTCACAACGGTGGCAGGCCACCCCCCCCGGGGACGGCCCCCCACCACCCCCGCGGCACGCAGCTTCACAGGACATGCAGGCCAAGGGGACAGTGTTGGGCCCCCACACCCACACACCCGCGCCCACAGCACATGGGTGGCGGACCCCAACAACCTGCGCAGCGGGGGGGCAGTCGGGGGAGCGACAGCGCCTGACCTCAGACGCCCCTCACAATGGTGGAGGGCACCCCCTCCGGGGACGCCCTTCCGCCATCCCCACAGCGAGCAACCCCGGCCCGCAAGGGCGCACGCTGTGGGGCCGCTGCTGGGTCCCCACGCCCGCACCGACCGCACCCGGGACACATGGGTCGCGGAACCCTGGCTGCCCGCTCCAGAGGACGGGCGGCGGGGGCGGGACAGCGCCTGACACCAGACGCCCCTCACAACGGTGGCAGGCCATCGCCCCCGGGGACGGCCCCCCGCCTACCCCGTGGCACGCAGCCCCCACAGGGCATGCAGACCAAGGGGACAGTGTTGGGCCCCCACACCCACACACCCGCGCCCACAGCACGTGGGTGGCGGACCCCAACAGCCCACCCAGTGGGCGGGCAGTCGGGGGAGGGACTGCGCCTGACCTCAGACGCCCCTCACAATGGTGGAAAGCACCCCCACCGGTGAAGCCCTTCCGCCACCCCCACAGCGAGCAACGCCGGCCCGCAAAGGCGCACGCTGTGGGGTCGGTGCTGGGTCCCCACGCCCGCACCGACCGCACCTGGGACACACGGGTCGCGGAACCCTGGTTGCCCGCTCCAGAGGACGGGCGGCCGGGGGAGGGACAGCGCCTGACACCAGACGCCCCTCACAACGCTGGCAGGCCACCCCCCCCGGGGACAGCCCCCAATCCCACCCCCAGAGCACGCAGCCCCCACAGGGCATGCAGGCCAAGGGGACCGTGATGGGCCCCCTCACCCACATGCCTGCGCTCGCAGCACGTGGGTGGCGGACCCCAACAGCCCGCCCAGTGGGCGGGCGGTCGGGGGAGGGGGAGCGCCTGACCTCAGACACCCCTCACAACGGTGGAAGGCACCCCCCCCGGGGACGCCCTTCCGCCACCCCCGCAGCCAGCAACGCCGGCCGGCAGGGGCGCACGCTGTGGAACCCGTGCTGGGTCCCCATGCCCGCACCGACCGCACCCGGAACACACGGGTCGCGGTACCCCGGCTGCCCGCCCCAGAGGACGGGCGGTCGGGGGAGGGACAGCGCCTGACACCAGACGCCCCTGACAACAGTGGCAGCCCCCCCCCCCCCCGGGGACGGCCCCCCGCCACACCACCCCCGCGGCATGCAGCCCCCACAGGGCATGCAGGCCAAGGGGACAGTGTTGGGCCCCCACACCCACATACCCGCGCCCACAGCACCTGCGTAGCGGGCCCCAACAGCCCGCCCAGTGGGCGGGCAGTCGGTGGAGGGGGAGCGCCTGACCTCAGACGCCCCTCGCAACAACAGCCCAGAGCCAGGTAGGGGGGAACAGGGACCGGACCGCCCCCCCCCCGAAGCACGCCAGACGGAGCAAGGGACCAGGGCAGCACACGCGGAGGAGCACGGACCACGTGGAATGGCCCTACCAGCACCCAGTGCCGGACCCGCGTGAGGTGCGCACGCCACACCACCCAGGGGGGGGGGGAGGGGACGCCGCGGGAGCGCGAGCGCACACACACACAAAGGGCACGCGAAGAATACCAGAAGGGCAACCGGACCGAGCTCACGGAACGCACAGACCGCGTGGAATGGCGTACCAGCGAGCGAGGGTACGGGACACCCGGACGGGACGGCCCGCCACACACAGCGCGGGACGTGCGGGGCGGGAAGGGGGAAACGGGAGAGACACAACACGAGGTACCGGCACGAGCCCCCCGAACCGGCCGCGAGCGCCGCGCAACACACAGACAAGGCACTGCACCCCCCAGGGCAGTAGTGGCGCACTGCGCCACGCCCCAACCCCTGGGCTAGGCAGCCCCCGCCCCAGCCCAAGGGGGTCCAACTGGCGACAAGCCAGTACCACGGGCCTGGCGGCGCCGGCGCCCCGGGCGACCACACATTAGGGGGGCCACGCGGTCGGTAAGCGCCCGCAGCCACGGCTGCGAATTGATGTTCTGACCGGGGAGTGGCGAAATGGGGAAGCCGGGGAGGGACGGGGCTCCGAGCCCTGCGAACCCGGGGGACTCCGCCACCAGGCAGGAGGTGCGTCTTAGAGGGCCCCCCACTAGGACCCGATGGGGAGGATATCACCTGGCCCGACCAGGTGGCTCCCCGGGGCCGAAAGGCGTCTAGTACCCGCAAAATCACACCTCAAACCTCAAACCAGATAGTGGACCCCAACAGCCCGCCAGGAGGGCGGGCAGTAGGGGGAAGGGGAGCGCCCAACCCCAGACGCCCCTCACAAGGGAGGAAGGCACCCCCCCCGGGGACGCCCTTCCGCCACCCCGACAGCGAGCAACGCCGGCCCACAAGGGCGCACGCTGTGGGGCTGGTGCTGGGTCCCCACGCCCGCGCGAACCGCACCCGGGACACACAGGTCGCGGAACCCCGGCTGCCCGCCCCAGAGGACGAGCGTCCGGGCGAGGGACAGCGCCTGACACCAGACGCCCCTCACAACGGTGGCAGGCCAACCCCCTCGGGGACAGCCCCCCACCACCCCCGCGGCACGCAGGCCCCACAGGGCAAGCAAGCCAAGGGGACAGTGCTGGGCCCCCACAACCGCACACCCGCGCCCACAGCACGTGGACAGCGGCCCCCAGGAGCAGGAGGGCAGCCAGAGGAGGGGTCACCCATGCTACACGGACAGCCGGGGGAGCACCTAATGTTCACGCGCACACATGGACGCCGGCCCGCAGAGTCAGCGTACGACGTCCCCAACCTACGCCCAGCCGCGCCCACAGCACGTACACCAGCCACGGGAAATCGGCGCCCCACCCCCTGCTCTTAGGCACAGCGACACAACAATGGCGGAACCCGCGGCCCCACGCAAAACACGCCCCCGATCTCCGACGCTGGACGCAGCAAAGGAGGTCATCAGGGCGCTGGGACTGGGAGGCGGCGAAGGAAACCTCCCGCAGGAGGACGCGGGCGCGGACTCTGACCTGGAGATAGTCCCGGAGCCCTCCGCGGGCAGCACGCCCGCGGAACCTGCGCCGCCGGCGGGCGGCGTGCCCACCCTCTGCCCCGCGTGGAAACGGGGCCAGTGCACCGGAGAAGGCTGGTCCCCCGAGCAACACCCCCAACCCAGCCCCGATGACGGAGCGCTGCCCGCGGTGGGACACGCGGCTGCACGCGCCGCCCTGCGCTACGGGGTGGCGCAGGGCTGCATTCTGGATGAGACCGCGCGCGGCAGCATGAACATCTAGGAGGCTGTCGACCAAGTCGCCCACACGGGCCAAGCAGAAGTGGCCTTGCACACCCGGGGCCGCCACGGCGGACCGGCGGACGGGATCGTTGTGGAGCCCTCGGGAATGGTGCCGGTGCTGGAGGTTGACATGGTCTGAGGGGTGCTCCACGCATCCCGCGTGCGGCGCACGCGCCCACAGTGGACCATCCAGGTGTAAACCCCCCGACGGGCGTGGTTCTTCTCCACATGGGCGGTGTTCGCCGTTATGTGGCACCTGGCACCGGAGGACGCCCCGACAGACAACGCGGAGGAAATCGCCCGGGACCTCCACGCCTGGCCCACCGACCAGGATTTCCCCTGGCGCAGGCCCCGGGGCGGCTTCCCAGTGGCGCCCGCGCAGAGGGGTTCAGCCTCGCGGCAACCCTCCAGCGGCACCCCGACAAGAGGGCACGCCACTTCCTGCAGACGGGCACGGCCCCGGCCGCCCCGCCAGAATCCGGGTGGCGATGGGACGCAGGGGGAGCGCAACTGCTACCAGACCCCTGGGTCCTCTCGCTGTGGTATTTGCCCATGGGCACCCTGGCCCATGCCGCCCAAGCCGTCAAGGGGGCCTTCCCACAGCCGCTCCTCCCCGGCCTGGCCTTGGTCCGCAGCCTGCAGGCGCGAGCGGCCTGGGTACGGTGGAGGGAGGAGAGCGGGCGCCCGAGCCAGTATTTCCCCCTGGTCCAGGGCCAGGCGCTACTCCACGCCGAGGGCATGGGGACCGTGGAACGGGGGGCGATGGTCCCCGACACAGCGTGCAGGTGGATCGGTGCGGCCGCCGCGCAACCCATGCGATCGCCGCCGGCGTGCCACCGCCTCCTACGGGGGGTCCCCTCCTTGGCCCCCCACCACGCCCTCACGAGAGAGGTATGGAGAGCCATGCTGAGCCACCCCAGGGAGCGGATGACGAACCAGGGTGCACGGTGCCCGCCGGGGCCGGTGCTTGAACAGCTCACGGCCCCCACACTCGGGGTCCGCCACGCCCTGCACAGGGCGCTGGCCCTTACGGAACAGCTCACCGACGAGGTGCTGGATCTGGCGCTGGAGCCGCTGCGGGTGCTCTACCCGCAGACACACATTCCGCCTGCGGGCACGTCCAACCGCCTGGGCCGCCTGGGTTTGCAGCACCGTGTCGAGGCCGCGCACCCGGGAGGCGTGGTGGAACAGTGGCTAACACTCCGCAACCCGTTCACCGCACAAGGCCACTGGTACCTGCACCAACTCCTCTTCCTACCCCGGGCGGCCCCGGAGCACCGCCGACAGAACCCGTACCACACGCACCCGGAGCGCCTGGGCGCGCAGAGCTTCCTGCAACCAGCCCCGCCCGCCCTCGCGCCGGGGCAGGGCCCGAAAGCGCTGCAACAGGGCCCCCCGCTCAACACGACCACCACGGTACAGCAAAGGGGAAGCAACGGCGCTGACGGGGCCGAACCGGACTGCACAAACTGCGGAGCAGTGGCCTGGACGGCGGCCTGCAGGCACCTCGCCCGAGGTACCACGGGGCTCAGGCAGTACAGGCCAACGGCCCGCTCGGCGGTGGCGTCCACGGTCGCGGCCGTCACCATGGGACCCGTGGCGGGGAGGCCAGCGCAACTGCTGCCCCACGTCCCCTTCCGAGACACGCAGCCCCGCCAGCCAGCCGCAACGCACACGATGCCGGCACCCCTCACGGCAGAGCCGATATACGTCGTCGCGGCGGCGCTGCTGTCAGACGGCGGGGAGAGTTTCGTCCACCACCACGGCCCGGCGCAGATCGTGGGAAGCGTACAAGAGCCGCAGCGCGACGCGCCCCACCGGTGGCACGCCACATTCCGCGGGCGCACCCGCGTCAGGGACGCGGGCGGCGGCGCACCCGCTCCCGGGCCTCAGCAGGGGGAAGCACTGGTGCTGCAGACTGCAGGCTAGCAGGCCATCCTGCACGGCCACGCCGGAGGGTACTGGTCGCACATCCTGGCTGGGGGCCACTGGACTGTCTGGCACGGCACCGCCAGGCAAGGGGCATTCCCGCCCCAGCCCCATGTTGACTGGCAGCAGGGGCCCACCCAGGCCTACTATATGGCGGCGGACCCCTGGCTGCTAGCAGTCCTGCTACACACTGTCAGCGCCCCCAATAAGAGGCAGGAACCGGGATTGGTCAACACCCCTGCACTGGTCTGGAGCCCCGACCAGGAGGGGGCATCCACGGGCCGCATGGCAGGGACACGCCATCAGGGCCACGGAATTCCCGGACCACGACACGGGGCCAATCACGTACGCTTGCCCGGCGGCTACCCTAGCGGTGGCTCAACGGGGACCGCAGAACCCGCAGTGGGTGGTCTGCATGTTCAGCCCGGCGGACGCGCACATCGTCGTCTGCGACCCCGAGCGCCTGCCGGGGCCCGAAGCCGTAGTCCGCGTGGCAGACTGTACTCGCATGATCGTCAAGGCGCTGCGGGAGGGCAAACACCCCGCCCTCCTGCTCGAGGCCTGGCTGAAGGAAAACGCCAAGGCAGCGAGGCCGGGAGTGTTGCCGGCAGCGGCGCACCCCGCCGACCTGGAGCTCCAGCTGTCGATCCCTACCACAGTGTACCACTGGCTACAAGCCTTCCACGACCTGCGATGGAGGGGCAAGCCCGACCGCCAAATCGGCGCCACACACTGGCAAGCGTAACTGCAGGCAGACGTCCAGCGCGACGCCGTCCGGAGTCTTGGACCCGCGCCCGCAACAGGAGCCCTCGATGCGGCGGCCCCGGGCAGCGCGTTAGCGCCACACACGGTTCCACTGGCCAACCTGCGCTTCGAACCAGCGCCAGAGGGCGCCATCAGAAAGTTGTCGCCGCTCCCCCCAGCGCGAGGGGCCACAGAACCAACGAATTGTTCTCTGTGTGCAGACAAGTACTACACAAGCGGGGCGATGCTGGAACACCTTGCCTGGCAGGCGGTGCACGCTGCAGCCCCGGTGGACGACAAGGAGGCGGCCTCCCACATCCTCCATTGGAGGGCACGGAGGTCCCCATGGCATGTCCCGTACGCCCGGCGCCCCCCGCCCCGGGCGGCCGGCCACGCGGAAGGCAAGGAGCGCACACTCTGACTTGTTTCCTCCCTTCGGGCCTTTGCCTTGGTTTGGTGGTGCCCCGTGTCCGTTCTTGGTGGTCCCCCTCCTTCTTGTGGCCCGTTTGCCTGTGCGGGGGTGGCTGTGGTTCCCGCCTGGTGTGTGTGTGTGTGTGTGTTTGGCGGTGTCAGACCTGGCTGTGTGTTGTCCCCTGCGTCCTCCCCCTCGTGGGTGTCCTCTCCCTATCCCGATCCTTTGCCTACGCCGTCCCTGTGCCGTGGCTTTTCCCTTTCCCAGCTACTTTCCCGGTGCTGCGGTGGTGGAATGGTGCATGGGTAGGGGGGGTGCCAGTGACCCATGCTTGGGGTGGAGGGTTTGGAGCCAACGGCGGATGGTGTCAGGGGAGTGGGGGGGTGGGAGGCCTTGGAAGAGGCCCAAGAGAAGGGCCTCCCACTGGCGCTGGGGCCTGGCGCGCTCGGGGGCGTAGTTGTCGGGGCCGTGGGGGGTGTGGGCGAGGAATTCGTGGCAGGTGTGGAGGCGGTGCTGCCCCGTGCGCTTGCCCGCCTGTGTGCCCACCGCACCCAACGATGGAGCTCGCGCAGGACGTGGGGGGACCACCAGGTGAGGTCGGCGGGGGGGGGGGGGGGGTGTGTGGTTGGGGATGGGGGGGGTCGAGGGAGGCGCATTAGGACATGGCGCGGTGTTGGCCGGACCGCGGGGCGGGGGACGCGCGCTAGCTGTGCGGGGAGCGGGAGTGGCGGGGGTGGGGGTGCCGCTCGTGGGGGCTGGGGAGATGGGGCGGCGGTGGCGTGACTTTGGGGCAGGGGACGCGGGTCGGCGCTGCGGGGAGCGGGAGCGGCCTGGCCGGGGGTCCCGCTCTCAGGGGGAGGGTGTGGGGTGCCGCTTGCGGGACAGAGTGTCTTCGCGCGGCAAGGCGGGCCATGGGGCGGGCTGTGGCGCTGTCAAGGGGGCATCATGTGGTTTTGTTTGGCAAGGGGGGGAGGAGGCCGTAGCTCCATGTGGTTTCTGCCGCATAGTGGCGCTGCGCCGGGTGGGGAGGGTGCGCCGGTGGGCGCGGCAGGTGGTAAGGTGTGGTGGTGTTTGGGGGGCTTGCCATGTGTGCGGGTGGCCTGGGAGGGGGGGTTGGTCCTCCGCGAAAGGGTCGCAGTGGTCGTGCGGGTACGTCTCTTGGGGGGCGCTTGTTGGGACGCCTTCTGGATGGTGGACTGGGAGGGGCCTGTGGTCTGCGAGGCCGGGGGCGGGCTGGTGCAGTGCCGGTGGTGGCGGTTCTTGGTGGGCGCCTTAAGCTTGGGGCTGCTACGGTCATCCTGGGTGGTGGTGACGCATGGGCATGCTGGGTTGCGGGCCGGTGGGGCGGGGCTGGTGTGCCTAGGGAGGTGGGTGGTGATGGTGGTGGGGGTGGTGGTGCTGATGGCGGTGGTTGTTGGCGTGGTGGTGGTGGCAGTGTTGTGGGTATGGGCCCACGATCCCTTGGGGCACCGGCGGAATAGAGGTTGGATGCATGTTCATCATGTGCAGCCATAGAGGTTGCGGGGGTTGAAGGACGGATGAGGGGGTAGGGGCGGGTTTGGGTTGGGTTTCACGGTGACCGCGTTGGAGGCGTCCCATGTCCCTGGGTCAGTGTGGCCGGCGGCGGTGGTGGGTTGTGGGGGTCGGATGGTGGGGAGCTTTGAGACGGGTATGTGGGTGAGGGTTTGGATGGGGTCGTGCTGTGTGGCCGCTTCCGTGGTGCTGGTTCTTGCCGGGGGCAGGGGGGCGCGGGATTTGGGGCTGGGCGTGGGGTTGTGGTGGCGGGGTTGCTTCTGTGGTTGCTGTGTGCATTGTTTTCGTCCCTATCGTGGTTTTTGGTGTTGGTGTTGCTTATGGTGGTGCTAGTTGTGGTGGTGGTTGTGGTGGTGTTGTGGGTGGTGGTGGTGTTGTTGCTGGGGTTGGGGACTGGGCAGGTGGTAGAGGACCTCGTCGCGGAGGTGTGGGAGGACCGGGTCATGGCGATCTGGGTGGGTGTGGGCTCTGGTCTGCGGCCGGGATCCTTTGGCCGCCGTTGCGGGGGAAAGGGGGCCTTGGGCTGCCACCTTTGAGACTTCGGCTTTGATCTTGGCTGTGGGCTTGCGGATGAGGGTGGGGTGTATGGGTGAGCTTGAGGTGGAGGAGTAGGATGAGCTGGCTATGGGGGATGGGGGATTAACCGCCATGCGGGCGGGGGTGGCATGCGTGCTTGGCGTACCGGTTGGCTGGGGGGCTTGGGCCTTTGGGGCATTGTGGGCCGCGGTGGTTTCCGCTGCCGCCACCGCGGGGAGGATGGAGGCCATCTTCTCGGGCTGCGAATTGGCGGCGGGTGGCTGGAATGTTCCAACCTGGATTTGTTGGCTCGGGGGGGGCAACCCTTTCGGTTGTGGCCTCCGGCAACCCCGCCGGTGGAGGCATTTGACCGTGGCCCTCGCCGGCTGGGCTGTCCACATTCGTGTGATCGGCGAGGGTGTACGCGTCAGCGTTTGTGGGGGGGAACAATTTGTGTGGGCCGCATTTAGGCGGCAGGGGCGATGGGTCAGGGGTCACGGGGCTGTACGCGGTGGGCGCGCGTGGGTCATCGGGCGGGGGGGCCGGATACGTCGTGCGGTGTGGGGCTGCTTGTGGTGGGCGTGTGTGGGTCACTGGGCGGGGGGGGGGGGGGGGGGGGGGGGGGCGGGGGGGGGACAGGTCATGCGGCGCGGGGCTGGTGGTGCTCGGCGTGTGTGAGTGTCCGGGTAGGGGGGGGGGCGGGTGCGTGGTGTGGGGCTGCTTGCGGTGGGCGCATGTGGGTCATTGGGCGGGGGGAGGGAGGCGGGAAGAGTAGCAGGGTTTGTGTGCGGTGGGCGGGTGCTTGTGTTTGTGTGTCGTGGCGCGTTTGTGTGGTGCGTGGTTGGTTTGGTGAAGTGGAGTTTGCCGTCCACCGCGGCTTCGCCCAGGATTTCACAGATGCGTGCCCGCACCTGGTCCACCCGTAGGTCGGTATCGGGGAGGGGGTACCTCAGGGGTGCCGTGAGGTTCACGTGCCGGAGGATTCTGTGGATGGTGTGGTAGCCTCAGGTGAGGTGTTTTTGTGGTCGGAGGGGTTGATCTTTCCGTGTGTGTGGGCCAACCTCGATTTGTGTGTGCGCGGTGAGATGGCCCATACCCAAAGTGCCCCAGCCGCAGTTGCCCACCGCCTTTTGATCCATTGGGGTAGGCAGTGCAAGGCTAGTCCCACGTGGTGGTTCGCCGCCTTGGAGGTGATCTTGGTCGGGGCGCGGGGTGGTTTGGTGTGGGCTTGAGTGTTGTCCCCCGGGTGCAGGATGCCCCTGAGGACCTTGTGCGCGTTGGTGGGTCGCCCTATTGCTCCGGGGGGGGCTGTACCTTGGGGCGAGCATGGTGTCCCTCCCCGTGAACACCCATGGGCCATTTGGTTGTCGGTCGGGGCCCGCCGCGGCGTGCACTAGTTGATAGTGCCGCCGCTCGAGGACTGTGCACCAGACCTCTGGCGCGGGCTGGTCGTGGCCTGTGGGTGGCGGGGAAAGACCTGCATCGGGGGCGTTATGGCTTGCAGTGTGGAGGGCGGTGTTGCGGGTGGCGGCGGTGGCTCGCTCCCATTCTTCAGGGTGGTCGGGGTCCGCTGGGTGATCCTTCTCTAGTGGGGCTGTCCGAGGCGTGTGATCCCCTTGTTGCTGGTATAAGTGCTAGGTTCGTGTGTCAGGGTCTTGGTCCACTCGAGGCGGGGGATCGAGATGTGGTGGCCTTGAGCCTGTCGGCTGGCCCTCCAGAGCACGAGGTCCATGAGGGCCTCGTGCACGCCCTGCCCCGGGATGGTGAGGTCCCTGAGGGCTGAGCGGTGAGGGCCATCCAATGCTCTCGCAGGCGGTACAACCCAACGGGGGTTTTCGGGGTCGGTGGGAGCCTAGTGGGATGGGCTGGTGTGGTCCGGTGTGTCCATGTCGACGTCTTCCGTGTTGACTTGGGCCAGCTGGGCAAGCGCTGGGTGGTCTGCAGGGCGTAGGGTGGGCGGCTTTGGAGTACTCGGGTCGTCCGTGGCATCGGGGTTAGGTGGTGGCCGTTCTTCTGATGTGCATGGGCTGGGGTGTGTGTCAACGCAGGTTTGGTTCGTGTACAGCATGGCAATGGAATAGACGATGCATGTGTTCTCTAGCGGAGGGGTTGGTGAGCCGCTCCATGTGTGTTAATAGGAGAGGTTTGCGGTGTGCCATTTGGGCTGCCGACCTGCGTACCGCTTCTGGCTGGAGGTGTCCCGCTGCCTTCATCGGGTTCTCTGTGTGTTGGGTTAGGTATCAGTGTAGGGCCTGTGTCAGTGCCCCTCTCATGGTGGCTTCCATGGTGAGTGGGTCTGGGAATAGGTGCTTAGTGGCTTGGTGTGCGTGACCGTTTGGTGGCCACCCTTCATGGTGCTGTAGGGTGTCCGTTGGGGACCAGTCCACTAGTGTGTCGCGTCCTGTGTGGAGGGGGCATTTTTTGAAGTGTTGCCAGTTTGGTGTGGTCGCATGGGCAGTGGGTGTGTTCCTCCGGGACATGGATGTATTTCCGGGCCAGCCACCGGGCAACTTTGGTGAGGAGGGGCAGCTCCTCCCGGACGAGCTGTATGCGTCGCTTTTGTAGGTGAGCCGGGATGCATGCCGGGCGGAGTGCTGAGTAGTAGAGGGGGACCCCGAGGGCCTCTTGGAGTTCTTGGATGTGGGCACGGCTGTCCGTGTCGCCGAGCTCCCGGGCGAGCCGGGCGAGGTGTTGTATGGAATTGGGGTAGTGGTAGGCTCTGTTGTGCGAGGTGTAGGGGGGGCCTCTAGTACTTGTTGCTTCACCCAAGCAAGCCTGCCGTGCGCAGCCTGCAACAGCTCCCCCGAATGCGTGCTCCCGCACCATTGGTTGATGATTTCCATGATGTTCCAGTGCCAATGATGGGCCTGAAGGGGTTCACAGTGACTTGTCCCTTGAGATGCCGAAAGATGAACTGGAAATGGGCCAGAGTACACATGGTTCGGATGAAATTGCTTGTGTTATTTGTTGCTATGGGTCAAAGGTCGACGAAATTTGGTCCAACTTTCCGATTTTGTGATTTCATTGTATTATTTGCTGTTTTGGGCGAAGCTTGAGTAAATCTTGTCCAGACGCGCCGTTGTTGGGAATTAGCCAGTTTGGCAACACTGTCCCATCGCTCTTGCACATCTGTTAGCAATCCTGAATTCCGTTTGTAACCTACTAGCAATATTCTCTTTATTGTACTTGTATTTTTGGGGTCCCAAATTTAGTTAGATCAACGGTGCCCGTGCGCCTGTTTTGCTGTCTTCAAGCTATATATGCCATTGATGAATCTCAGGTTGTCATTTCTACGCCCACAGACCACACCAATGCTGAGGCATCTACCAATGGAACCTAGGATTCTTATCCGCCTCAGACCTCATCTCAGGAAGCAACCCCCTAACCAGCTACGAAGCCAAAGCCAAAGGCGAAGCCCAAAGGAAAGGCCGATATTCCTCTGGTTGACTACCTCAATTCAAGTGGCTAACTATTGTGTACGTGCGTACAAATAGTGTGGCATGGTTGTTCCGGTCTGACTGGCTCATCTTCGCACTTGGCTCTCTATTTTCTGAGGAGTGTGGCGAGGCAATGGTGAGTTGTCTGCGCATGAATTCAAAGGAGTTGGCGATGCACCGTCGGTGCAACAAACGTCTCACATTTTTTGAACGCTGCCACCCACATTGCCAAGGCAGAAAAATTGTGCTGGTGTTTGGAATTAGAAGTCCCTTGACAAGTAGACCAAAAATGGTCGCGTGTTCATTCAGAATGTATCACCCGCCTGGTACCGTGTTATTGTTTTTTGTAAATGGACCAATATGTGGTGAAACGGCTTGATGAACCCATTCCCATGCTTATTCCTGGAGTGTTGTCCCGTACTAAGGTTCAAGAGCAAGATTTTGCCAAACTGGTCAGGTGTCTCATAGCAAGCAAACAAATACGAAATGGTGTGGAGGATTTTCTTAACTCCTATGCTCAAAACGGTTGTGATGTGCATCAGAGGCCAGAAAATGTGCAGCACCGCAACATTGACACAGTGTATGCCAATGCCCCAGAAGCTCCACGCAAGCAAGCCCGCCGTGCGCAGCCTGCAACAAGCCCCCCCCCCCCCCATGCCTGCGATTGCACCGTTGGTTGATGATTTCAAGTTTGTGGAGAGTGCCAATGATGCGTCCGAAGAGGTTCACAGTGACTCGTCCCTTGAGATGCGGAAAGATGATTTGGAAGTGCGACAGAGTACACAGGGTTCGGATGAAATGGCTTGTGTTATTTGTTGTCATGGTTCAAAGGTGGATGGAATTTTCTTCAGCTTTCTGATTTTGGGACTCATTGTATGGTTTGCTTCTCATGGTCGAAGCCCGATGAAATTTCGTCTAGACCCGCCTTTGTTGTGAATTTGCAAGTGTGCAGCACTGTCCCATCGCCGTTGCACATCTGTTAATAATCCTGAATTCAGTTTTTGTCCTCCTAATAATAGTCTCTGTATTCTATAGTATAGTGTCCCAAGTTTCGTCAGATCAACAGTGCCCGCCTGTTGTTCCGTACCAAGTTTCAAGTGCAAGATTTTGCCAAACAGGTTAGGCATAGCCTCGGGTGTCGCATAGCAAGGACATGAATACCCAATGGTGTGGAGGATTTTTTTACCACCTATGCTCAAAATCCGTTCTGATGTGGATCGTAGCCAAGACAATGTGCAGTACTAGAACATTAACATGGCGTGTGCCAATGTCCCAAAGGCTCCACGCAAGCAAGCCCGCAGTCTGCAGCCTGCAACAGGGGTCCTCCCCCCTTGCTCCACCCCCCTCCCAAAGCTTGCGCCTGCACCATTTGTTGATGATTTCAATTATGTGCAGAGTGCTAGTGATGGACCGGAAGAGGTGCACAGTGGCTCGTCCCTTGAGAGGCTGAACGAGCATCTTGACGTGGGACAGAGTACACAGGGTTGGGATTAATTGTGTTATTTGCTGTTATGGTCGAAGCTGGAGTAATATTTTGTCCAGCTGTCGGATTTTGTGATTTCATTGTATTTTTTGCTTCTCATGGTTGAAGCTAGACTAAATTTTCGTCCAAACTCGCCTTTGTTGTGAATTCGCTAGTCTTCAGCATTCTCCCATTGGTGTTGCACATCTGTTAGCAATCCTGAATTCAGCTTCTGTCCTACTAGTAATATTCCTTTTTTTCTAAAGTATAGTGTCCCAAATTTCATCAGATCAACAATGCCCGTGCGCGTATTTCGCTATTTCCAAGCTATGTCTAGGCCACATGAATCTCAAAGTGTCCATTCGGCCCACAAACCTGACCAGTGATGAGGCACCTAGAAATGGAACCCAAGAATGTGATCCGCCTCACACCCTAGCTGAGGAACCAGCCCCCCAACCAGCTGCGAAGCCAAAACCAAAGGCGAAGCCAAAAGGAAAGGACAATATTTGCGTGGTTGACCACCTCATTTCAACGACGTGCACTCGGGTTTGCAAGGATCAAATTCTGATTGATACTTCGCGTTTTTAGGTCAGGTACGTGGGCAGCACCCTGATAGCCTCCAAGCGCGCTATGAGGATCTACTGCTACCATCTATTACTAGCACCTCGAGTCCGTACGTTATGCACCTTTCTACTCGTCGGCCACTGTCATTGTACTGTTTAGTGTGCTCACTGTTGCTGTCTGTTTAGCTGGCTTTTATTGTGCCGTTGGGGGCCAACGCATCTGCACAGGTGCCATGCAACATCGCAGGGAAATAGAAAAGAAAAATGACCCGCTGCCAGCATGGATAAAAGAGATTGAAGCCCTCGAAAATAAACGTGGTACACTGCTACCCATGCAAGGACAACTGGCAGGGCTTCATCAAGTGCAAACCACAAGCAGCTGTTTGTCAACCACCATTGAGCGCATGCGGCTTCTTTTGGAGCATATTGCGGAGGACCTAGGTGGCGCACTATTGACCCATGTTCAAAATATGTTGGCGGAAGTGGAAAGGACAGCCGAAGAAGGCTCTATGGTGTATGGCACATGTGTGCAGTCTGAACTGCCGATACCGATTTGATTGGGCCTTCTTCCATCATCTGCTTGTCTCTCAAGGCCACAGTAGCTAAACATTGGACCAATTTGGGAAAATTGGTGAAATTTGTCGGGCAAACCGCTGTTGACGCTGTGTATGGCATCGAAAAGAGAATCTTGGAGGGTGCTTTGGGTGTTCTCAAGGAGTGTGAGGGTCTGATGCCTAACAGGCTGTCTGGCATTGTGCTGTACATGTGTGGCAACAAGAGTACTGCCTTGGGAATCAAATGTGGGATCAAACTTGCCGGGAAAGAAGAATTGTGGAGCTGACATGTGTTGCAGCCGGATGCAGTAACTAAGGGTTTTGTTCATCCAAGCAGGGGCATTTTGTTGGGCTGTTATTTCAAGTTAATGTATTTTCCATGTGTATTGCGATGTGTCGTCAAAGCTAGACAAAGCTTTGTCCAGCCTCGCCCATTCGTGGTTGTACACATACTGCTTTTCCGCTGTGCATTGTGTGATGTGCCGCACCCGATTTGGGTACAATTGCCATGTGCAAGGAACACTGTTGCGTTATGGCTCATATCTGTGTGATGTATGGTAGCTGGATTTGCAGAGAGGAGTCACCATGGCCTCCTTGGCCCTCTGTTATAAGAGCCACTTTTTGGTGTTCCCGGATGTATGAAGGGTTGAGAGCCAGGCTCCGGAAGCCTCGAGTGACGCCGAATATTGAGAAAGCCCATGGTGAGCATATGGGTGTTAAGCCGGGTTACACTATTATTGAGCCAGCCATAGGAAGGTTTCTGAAGGAACAGGGTAGACTGGAAGTAGTTCCTCTGTCATATGGTTGCTCAATCCCCACATTTATTAGTGCATTGCTCTTTGCTGGTTTATTGAGGTCCCACGTATGTGGACCCTTGCGGTTAACAATATTGTGGCAACTTTTTGCTGAATGGTGTTCTGATCGTTGTAGCTGGGGAAACTGCAATTGTGCGAGCATGTGTTGGTAATCCGAAGGTTGCACGTTCCGAGGAATTTTTCCATGCTGATGTTTGTGTCTACAACCGGTCTAAGGCCTTTGCAATCTACAGCATGGGACAGTCTGCAGTGGCACTCTCCAGTTCGCACGAGCACATGTACCACCGGTGCCTTGCATAGAACATTGCAAGAGACAGAGCAACGTTCTTCCATCACCGGGGGCAATTCAGGGGGATACCCGGCGAGGTGCGTGCGATATGTCTCGTTGGGGTCGCTTCCCCCGTTTTGGATACGGCTGGGTACGACCCCCGGAAAACCGCTCCGAAGTTTTGGCAGCGAGCTCGAGCCCCAAAGCGCAACCAATATCGCTTGGAATGTTCTATGGATCTTCTAGCCGAGGTTCCATGGAACGCTCGGAAGAAATTTTGGTGGCATGTGTGGGACCTGAACCTATTGGAACTTTAGTAGCATGCTTGGTGTCTGCTTTGCCTTCAAGGTGGTCCATGAACAATATTTGTGAACAAGATTTGTGTCCTGTGTCCACAGTCAAATGGTACACTCTATGGATGTCCATTACCTATGCGAGAGAACACTAGGCCACGGGGGCCGCCGGGACCGGACCCTTTATGCCGATCTCCCCCCCCCCTCCCTGCTAGGTTTTGGCCCGGAAGTGCCGGACCATGGGCGCCAAAGGCGCCCTGAGGAAATTTTGCTTGACTTAGTAGAGGGTGAAAACATGGGTTTTCACCCCATGTGTCTTTACTCAAAATACGCAGTTTTTTTAGGAGAACCCAATGGTGGATGAAAACCAAATTCGACCAAATATGACTACCACCCCTGTGTAGAGGTATGCCAGAGATGGGCCCTACCGTAGTGGTAAAGCAGTGCCTCTACCACTTGAAGGTCGTGGCTTCCAACCCCAGTGGGGTCAGTCTGCAGGACTATAGGCAAGATTAGGGACACCATGGGAATTTTTTTTGGCCTTTTTTTGCTTTGACTTTGTCCTCTTTCTTGGGGACCCCCGAGACTGCAGGGGTGATGTAGTATTTCCGCCCAATTGTGGGCCTCCCAGAAGGCAGGGTTTAGGCATCCAATTCTGATTTTGTCCCCTTTGTCTTTGGGGACCCCCGAGAATGCAGGCGTGATGTAGCATTTCCTCCCACTTGTGGACCCAACCAATTCTCGTTTTGCCCCCCTCTCTTTGGGGATCCCCGAGAATGCAGGGGTGATGTAGCATTTGCGCCCACTTGTGGGCCCCACCAATTCTGATTTTGTCCCCCTTGCATTGGGGATCCCTGAGAATGTAGGGGTGATACAGCATTTCCGCCCAGTTGTGGGCCCCACCAATTCTGGATTTGTCCCCCTTGACTTTGGGGATCCCCGAGAATGTAGGGGTGATGTAGCATTTCCGCCCACTTGTGGGCTTCACCAGTTCTAATTTTGTCCCCCTCGTCTTTGGGAACCCCTGAAAATGTAGGGGTGATATAGCATTTCCGCCCATTTGTGGGCCCCACCAATTCTAATTTTCTCCCCTTTGACTTTGGGGACCCCCGAGAATGCAGGGTTGATATAGAATTTTGCCCACTTGTGGGCCCCACCAATTCTAATTTTGTCCCCGTTGACTTTGGGGACCCCCGAGAATGCAGGGGTGATGTACCATTTCCGCCCACATGTGGGCCCCACCAATTCAATTTTTGTCCCGCTTGTCTTTTGGGACCCCCGAGAATGCAGGGGTGATGTAGCATTTCCGCCCACTTGTGGGCCCCACCAATTCTAATTTTGTCCCCTTTGACTTTGGGGAACCCCGAGAATGCAGGCGTGATGTACAGCTTTGCCCACTTGTGGGCCCCACCAATTCTAATTTTGTCCCCGTTGACTTTGGGGACCCCCGAGAATAGAGGGTTGATATAGCATTTGTGCCCACTTGTGGGCCCCACCAATCCTAATTTTGTCCCCCTTGACTTTGGGGACCCCCGAGAGTGCAGTGGTGATGTACAACTTTGCCCACTCGTGGGCCCCACCAACTCTAATTTTGTCCCCCTTGACTTTGGGGACCCCCGAGAATGCAGGGGTGATACAGCATTTCCACCCACTTCTGGGACCCACCAAGTCTATTTTTGTCCCCGTTGACTTTGGGGACCCCCGAGAATGCAGGGGTGATGTAGCATTTCCGCCCACTTGTGGGCCCCACCAATTCTCGTTTTGCCCCCCTCTCTTTGTGTAAGTGCGGTTAGCCCCATCTGCTCAGATTTTCAGACATTCTGCCCAGATTGGCTACATTTTGGTCATTTTCTTTGCTTCGGCGGAATCGCCGCCTCGCAGCTCAGTCTCAGGATATTTCCTATATATTTCTGATATGCCGAATTTGATTCCGCGGTCCATTCCCCGTAAATCCGCCGCGTTCCGCTATTTTAGCTGGAATTGCCATTTGCCGCTGACGCGCGCTCGCGGGCCAGATCGGCCAAACATTTTTACATAATTGGATTATTTAAATCGTTTCAGACAGTTTTGGACACTCAGATGTATTTAGAATAATCCGCATCAATTTTCTTCATAGACTGGGATTTTCTGCCGGACCACAATCAGCGTGGACCTTGCTTCAGTTGTTGCTGCTCTCGCCTCCGTTGGTGTCCGAGTATCCGGTTCTACCCCCAATAGCAACGTTCAGGGAGACTCCTCGCGTGCCTCCCCCACTGGTCTTGCCGGCCCCGAGCCCTCCGGCACCCTCAACGACCCAGGGCAGCACTTTCATGGTAGCAGAGGCTACCTGAATGTTGTTCCTTTGGTGTCCCAACCACAGCTAGCTCCCCAGTACGGCCCCGTAGACCCCGCCACCTCCGGAGACGTAACGATTACGCTGCCGTGGTGCTGTGCGAACGAGGCCTTGAGAGGAATGCCTTGCGCAAGCCCAAATTGCCCAAGAAGGGCACAAATCAGCAGCTGTGGAGGCCCAGATTACAATCAAGATCCCAGTCGAAATTGGCCATCAAGCAGCTGGAATCTCCCAGCCTACGCCGATGGCAACGCTCCGGTGGAGCTTACGGACCTGGCAGGTACTAATACTCCTTACCAATGTCCACATTTTGAGACCATCGACGCCGACATTGACGACATTGAGCCCGGTGGTCCAGGTGAGGTACCTACCTATAATCGACCAGCCTCTTGGGCACAATGGGACAACCATTTGTCTTCAGAAGTGACCCGTAACCTTGAGGCGCTTGAGGCCCTTTGTCTATTAGCCACATCTAAGCTGATAGGTCAAGAAAGAATCGCCTCTGATTTTTTATTTGAATATTTTTTCCTTCTTCAGGAAGAAATTAATACCAGGATGTGGTGGCGTTCTCAAGAAGATGAATCTTTTGCCATTTTTTTGCAGATCTGGGAGGCAAGCCCCTTCCCGAAGGAGAAGACCAAGGCACCTGTTGCCGGGCCCTCCGCCCCTCATCCCTCTGTTTCCATCCGCGACGATCTAGCTGCCGAGGTTGAGGAAGGAATTTTAGAGGCAGCCAGGCAGGCAAGCCTAGAAATTAGGGCTGAAGGAGCTCCCCAAGTGGACTCTTGGCTGCGAACCACTGAGATTAGCGGTCCGACAGCCTGCTCAGGCCCTTCAGGACACGGTATGTACTGTCCTGCCGACTGCTCTTGCAGATTACAGCGAGATACTGAGCTCCAATTGCTCAAAGATCAAATGCAACTCATCATTCAGACGCTGGGAATTAAAGATCTTTTCAAGACACACATGCGGTCTGAGGGCGCATCATCGGTGGAACAAACAACAGAACCGTCGGAGGAGGCGACAGAAATTTTTTCGATTGCTCCTTCGGTGGACTCTAAGACCACCGATGCAAGGATCAGCAGGACTAAGCTAAAGGAAAGGGTTACAATCTCTCGATCTCAGAGTAGGTCGGCGAAGGCTAGGACTGAGGCTCAGAATGCCAAGCGAACTGCCTCCCGTACTGCCCTTCCTGCTGCTGATTCCAATGCATTAGCCCAGATGTTGCTCGTGCAGACCCTCGCCGGAGCTGGTGTGGCTAATGATGCCGCCAAGGTGTCTGCCATTACGGCCGGTGTTGGGCTGGATTCACTCCTTAATCCTACATCATTGCGACTTCGCCAGGTTGCCAAGCAACCGAAGTATAATGGAAACCCCAGACGTTGGCCTCAGTTCCAACGGGAATTTAAACTGTGGGTTAAGACCCAAAAACTTCAAGATGATCAGTTCCTGATGGCCCTCTTGGACTGCCTTGAGGGAGCGCCGGCCAACACTTGGCTCAGGACCTGGAGTGATCGTGAGGATTCAAGTTCCCCCCTTACCTTTGATGAGGTGTGGGAACAGTTGGAGGTACGTGGATCCCGGCTGCCAGAGGATCATTACCACCAAATGTTGAAGAATTTTCCTTCATTCTCTCGATTAATTTTGCACGAAGTGCAAGACAAGAGACAGCGCTTCTGGAATCTAGTGGAAGAATCTGAACATTCAGGCGAAAAATTTTCCAGTGCCGAGCTGAAAAATTTGATTTTTGACAAGATCCCCTCCGAAACTGCCGCCACCCTTCGGAATAAACAGTCCGAAGAAAAGGTCAAGACCTGGTGGGCGGAGGTCGATGGCTTCGATGCCTCGGCCAACAGGTTTTCCGTCAGGGAATCACTTCAAAAGTGTTCCCCCACGTCGTTTACCAAGGTGAAATTCACTGAAAACACGTGGAAAATCAAGTTTAATGAACACGAGGATCGGGACTTGTTTGTCCAAGTCCTCAACAGGGGAGTAAGTTTCCACGGCCATCGCCTGAAGGCCAGGAACTGGGTGTTTTCGTTCACCCCGCAGGAACTGTGGGAAGAGGTTGAGCGGCTCGCTGACGCCGCCAATCAAAATTTCCATGAGGGTCTTGGGGGAAACAAGAATACCCAGCAAAACACCCAAAATGGGGCCCAAAAGGGCAACAAAAAGGTGAATGACACCCGGAATGTTCAGGATCATTGTAGCATCTGCCTTCTTTTAGGTTCTACGAACCGAGCTAAGACGCATTCTACTGGTAATCACCGATGGTCTGCTTACGATCACAAGGTGATTGGTGAAAATGTCAGTAATTCGCAGAATTCAGACAGGAATGACAGACAGGTGCATGGTGCAAAGGGGGGAAAGGGTAATCCGACCCCCTCCGGTGGAAACAAAAATACTGGAGGCCCTGGCGGGTCCCAAGGCAAGGGAAATCGGACTCCATCCGGCTCCGGTGGGCAGCCGAACGGCCAGACAAGTCCCAATGGCAACGCCGGAGGCGGAAATCGAAATCCAGGCCAAACCCCTCAATCCGGTACAAACAAAGGAAATGCTCCAGGATCACAGGGTAAAGGTAAGGGAAATCCTTCAGGAACCCCTTTCTCTGGTAAGGGCAGAGGGCGTGGCGACAGTGGTGGTCCATCATCCGGCGGCCGTGGCCGTGGACGTGGAAAGGGCAACCATCGTGTGGATCAGGTCTCAGGTGCAGATCAGGTGTCCGATGCGGATCGAGATTACGTTGAAAATGCCTTGAATCCAGCAGATGATCCGTTCCAAGACGAGTGGGTCGACGAATCAGGCTGTGTACAAAATGTTAACGCAGCCGCTGGAGGTCAGAACGCCTAGGGGAGCCACGAAAATCGCCCCTCCCCAGGCGATTTCAGGCATGATCCCCAGATTCCTGATCGACCATTACTTGATGTAGGGTCGCTTGTCTCCTCTCCCCTGGATCCGGCAGCGGATCCTTCTCTTGTAGTGGACGAGGTTGGTGTACAGTCCAAGCACAGGGCCCGTCAGTTCGTCACAAAGCTGTGGGTCTCTGATTGCAATGGAAATTTCCACCTCGCCACTTGTTTGTGTGACAATGGATTAGAGGTAAATCTCCAATCCAATTCTTTCTTACCCGACGACTGCGTGTTTGAATCGCCTCATCCTGTTACCCTCGAGGGAGTTTCTGGACATTCTCTCGCAGGTGGGCAACGCGGTTGTTATATATCAACTCATTTGGTCGCTCAAGACCTTTGGGAAGAGCAAAATGTGGAAGAAGTTGTCCTTAAGGATGACTACTTCTATCGTGCCGACATAAAGTATGACCTTTATTTGGGCCATCCTTGGCTTCGCAAGAACAGGGTAACGCCCGTAGGTCATCGTCGTTGTTTTTTGCTGGAGTCAGGTCCCTTGGAACGTCCTGAATTTCGTTTTTTGCACGCAGGGTTTAAAAGTGCAGAAGAATTTTTGAAGCAAAAGGTGACACCAAAATTTGGTGAAGATGTCACCATTGCAGAGGTGAATGGGAGTGCCGATTACTCCCAAGAGTTAGAATGTCTTCGTAGGGACTCCCAGCCACGACGCCCTTCGCGCTGGCACTCTTCATCCTACAGAGTTGTCGACAAATGGCGCGATGCAATTTGTGAATATTTTCATGAACACCATTCCTTTTGGCCACAGTATGATGCCTTTGCTAACCATGAGAACAAGCGCTTTGACAAGCACTTTAGCGACGCTTGGACCCATAAATGGGACAAGAAGTTGTGGATTAATCCTCCGTTTCACTTAATCCAGCAGGTCATCCACAAAATCAAGCAAGATAAAACCCAGGCAATTTTAGTTGTGCCCTTGTGGGACGACAAGCCTTGGTTTCAGGAATTACAAGACATTTGTGTAGATTACATCGAACTTCCCAGGAAGATTAAGCTGTATGCCAGGGACGACACAGGTCCCCTGCCACAGCGGTCCTGGAGTTCGCTTGCATTCCTGGTGGATGGAAAGCTTTCTGACTCTAATTCTGCTGATTCTGGTACTGATTCTTGTGTTGGGTCAGAATCTGAGGTTGAGCGTGGTACTGATGATGAATCTATTTTTTCTGATTTTTGTCCGTCAGATACCCAAGGTGATCCAACGTCCAATGGATCTGCCTCGGCTCCCTCTTCCCCAATAAGATCGACATCGAAAAGAATCTTCAGTGCACGGGCGAAGAAAAATATGAAATCGTGCCGCAAATTCAGAGTTTTTTATGAAAAACCCCCTGTGGAAGCTTTCATGGATCCTTTCGAGGAGCTGGATCACGAAGAGAATCTCTGGGATTTCAACACACGACCCACCTATCTTCAAGAGGCAGTTGATACGGACCTGTTTAGGGACATCCGTAAGAAGATTCTTCCTGCCAAAGCCGAAGAAGTCGCCAAAGTTTTTTCGACAGTAATTCCTGGCGATCAGGTGGACACTGAATTGTGTTCCAAGTCAAGAGAAAAGATTTTTGAGGAACGGAAGGACACAACCCTTTCAGGGAAGTTGATCAAAGATCCCCCTGTCCGTGGACTGTTCGGTGAAGCCTTCATCGAGCTTCGTGAAGGGTACAAGGCAAAAAAACAGCGCCCTTATGAAAATCATGGACACAAACATGAGATACTCAGAAAAATCATCGAGAGAAATCTCAGGGAATTTGGTTGGCTTGCGGGTTGTATGACCAGCGAATGGTGCTGTGCACCCTTCACAGTCCCGAAGCCACCGCCTGCAGACCAGAACACAATTGATGGTTGGCGAATGGTGGTTGATTTTCGCAATCTCAACGCCGAAACCAAGGCGGATTCGCACCCCCTGCCCCTCATTGAGGAGGAAATCGCCAAGAGAGCGAGAGGTCGTTTGTTTTCTGTGCTGGATCTCCGTCACGGCTTTCACCAAATGCCGTTGAGGAAGGACAGCCGACCTCTGACCTGTATGTGCACGCCATGTGGCCCAGTCCAATGGACGGTCATGCCTATGGGCCTGAAGAACGCCCCTTCATTTTTTCAAAGAATGATGGAGGATGTGCTGTTCACAACCCATCCTGAGCTTCGTGCCTTTGTGAGTGTGTACATAGATGACATAATCATCGCGACGGAGGGGGAGGGACTGACCGAAGCCGAGCTGGTGGCCCTACATGAGAAGCAGCTGAACCAAGTTTTGGACATTCTTGACGCCAATCAGCTGATTTGTGGGCCAAAGAAGGGAAATTTTTTTTTAAAATCAGTCGAATTTTGTGGTTCTCTCCTAGAGAATGGCACCCGACGACCCAGTCCAGGGAAGCTCGTCGCTATTCAGAAGTGGAAGCGCCCTGAGACGATCACGGAGTTGAGAGGATTCCTGGGTTGTTGCAATTTTTACCACACTTTTGTGCCGAATTATGCCAAATTTGCTGCCCCCCTCACTGAATTATTGAAGGTAGGGAGAGATGCAGGCAAGGCAGGTTCAAAGGTTCGTGTCAAGTGGACTGACGAGTGCGAGGAGGCCTTCCATCACTTGAGGGCGGCCCTCTGTGAAGTCGCCACGTTGCATGTGCCCCAATTTGACCGACCCTTCTACATTAGAACCGACGCTTCTAGGTACGCGATCGGAGCTGTTCTTGAACAGGTTGATGAAGCCACCGGCGATCATTACCCTCTTGCATTTTGGTCTCGGAAGCTAGCCCCACGCCAAATGCAATGGTCGCCGCGTGAGCAAGAAACCTACGCCATAATCTGTGCTTCCAAAAAGTACCAATCGTGGGTTGGCACCAATCGAGTCGAGGTCCTGACGGATCATCGATCTCTGGAGTATTGGGCCACCGAACACATTGATACTGTCGCGAGCCCAGCTGGTCGACGGGCCAGATGGCACGAATTTCTCTCTCTGTTTGACCTCCATGTGTCGTATTTGCCTGGAAAACATAACACGGTAGCGGATGCTCTGAGCCGATGGGCTTACCCCGCCTCAGAGGGGCTGCAAAGTACCAACATCCATGGTACGGAGCAGGACCGCCATGTAATCATCGAATGGGATCAGGAAGAAAAGAAACTCATTCGACGAGCATGCATGCAATGCGCTGTTAAGCAGCACGCATTACCGTGCCATGACATCACGGCCATCTCAGATCCGGCGCATGCTCATGAGATCTGCACCAAAACACTGAAAGTCGTGGAAAAAGTCACCGATCCCTCCTCAGGGAGTGTGAAACGGTTTGACTACACCCGACGAGTAAGTCGATTTCGGTTGATCCAGGGCATTAAGCGTCGAGATCCGGCCAAAACTCCACCCCTGCCGAAAGATTCTCTGATCATCCGTGACTGGACGTCCGATTATCTGCAGGATCCCATGTTTAAAGAGGTCTTTGGAAATCTCAAATCCAAAGATGCTCACAAGGATGGGATTTTTCCTGAGTACTCGTTGGATGGGGGGAAACTGTGGATGGAGGGTAAATTGTGTGTGCCAGACGCCCTGGCCCCCCGAGTGTTAAACTGGTGGCATAAATGGGAGTCCCCGCACGCACATGGCCGTCGACTGTGGTCGATGATTAAACATAGGTTGTTTGGCTCACGGCTATATACTCACTGCATGAAAGTAGCCGCCGGATGTGCCCAATGTGCTGTCTCGACGCCCCCCAGCGCGAAGAAGCACGGCCATCTGAGGCCTCATCCTATTCCGGAGCGCCTCTTTAACAGAGTCACCAGCGATTTCTTCTATCTCGGTGAACTCGATGACGAAGAGTGCCATTGGACAAATAAAAAAGTCAATGGTGTGCTCCTTATTCAGTGCCGTCATTCCGGCTACATTCAGGTGTTGCCTTGCAACATCGAGTCGATGACTGGCAAGGCTGCCGCCAAATGGTGCGCGCAGACCTGGATGGGAGGTTGGGACGTCCCATCCGAGGTGGTGACGGATTCAGGCAAAGAGTACACCTCCGAATGGTGGAGAGAATTCTGTGCTCGCCTTGGAATCCACCACCTCCGATGTGAAATCCACTCGCATCGAGCGCTGCCTGGCGAAAGAGCCGGCCGCTCACTTATAAATATGCTTCGTAAGGAGCTCGCGAGTGAAAAGGATTTCCATTGGCTTGAGATTCTTTTCGCCATGCTTCGCCGTTACCACAACACGCCTTTGTATCATGGCCTTTCTCCAAATGAAATTGTCTTTGGACGAAAGAAGTGTTGGTGGAACATGCCGTTGAATAATCCTCGCCCCTGTAAAGATGCTTCGCTGTTTTTGGACGAAGTCCAACGAGCAGATAAAACTGTGTCGAAATTAATCGAGAAGCATCAAGCTGACTGGCTTTGGGTCCAGAATCAAGGCCGAAAAAACCCGCACAATTTTGAAGTCGATGATCGAGTTTGGCTTCGAAAATCCGAAACCACCCTGGACGGAGATGACAAGCTTCTTCCCTTGTGGGAGGGGCCATTCGCTGTTACAGCGCGTCTTGGTGAGAACAGGTGGAGGATTCGTGTGGATGTCAGCAGGGAAATTGACGTTTCGGGCGATCGCCTCAAGAGAGAGATCCCCTCCCCCAAGGATCGGGTTAAACCCCTTTTTTGGACTTCGAAATTTTTGTCTGATCGGGTCATCGAAGGGGGAAAGTACGAACTCAAGAGGATTGTTGAAGCAAGACGTGACGCCAAGGGCGAATGGGAATTTCTGTGTGAGTGGAGGGGCTTTGATTCCAGTCACAACAACTGGGAACCAGCCCAATCTTTTGTCCATGGGTACACCAAGGGGTTCATCGACTTCCTCAAGAAGCACCCCGAAATTGGAGTACTCCTGACAGACTGTTTGTCGAAACCAGACAGACAAGTGGAGAGCGACGGAAAACGACCTGTGGTGAATCGAGATCCAGCCTTTTACGGCCCTCAGCAGTCACATTCCAGGGCTGATCCGTCGATCCCCCCTCCTGCGGTCAGGCGAGCCCAGGAGCCAAATGAGGACCAAGCTTCAAGTTCGGCCGCTGATTTGCAGCGCCCAAGCCGTACGAGGGCCAGGCCAGACAGGTTGGTGGTCACATGTATTCGTGCTTGGCCGAATTGAGGAAGCCATCCTACCACATTCTGCTCAATCCACTGTTCATCCTTTCTGTTTATGTCATGATGTGGAGAACTGCGAATGTTTGATAATTTGACGTCAATCAATCAATTTTTCTTTGGTCTCCGTTCGGTAGCGTATTGAAAGTCGAGAACCGAAAGCCACGGAGTGTGCTGCCGTGTTCAGAAAAATCCAAACTCAGGCTTAATTCAGGCAGATTCGGGGTAATCTTGTCTCTGTTGGTCTGTGCATCTTTGGAATTTGGCTACTCGTGCAGATGGAAGCAAATGTACATAATCAAAACGCTGGCCAGCGACATTCACCCCTACAGGCACCCCCTGTAGTACTGGCTGCACCAGATGCAACGCCAGGAACTCAGATCTTACCTTCATTTGCTGTGATGCTGACGCCAAAGTCCAGATTCAGATCCAGGATCCTCAAATTTGCCTTGAATTTCTCAGGTTTGTCCATCATTCTGCCACTGTTGTGCAAAACCCAGACGTCAATTGTTCAGACAATCTTCAGATAGGAGCTCTAGGGACTTCTAAAAGCAACCTCTGAAGTCCGTAAGCTTCGTTGTATTTTTGGCACACGCCAATCTGAGCTCAATCCGACCTGAAACTGTCGACAATGGTGAATCCAAGTGTCTTGTGGGACTCCATCGAAAGATTGGCCTTGTCCAAGTCGATTGACACCATCGCCACTGTAAATTCGGTGTCTCTCAGTTATATACTGTCAGTAAAGCGCCTTCAGCGAACCTTCGGCGCGTTACATGCCAAGGATCCAGGGCCATCATGTCCCATCATGATGCATCATCACATGATCCACATTTTGATAGAATCTGTTAGATGCTCGCGAACCAACGTGCCGGAAAGCACAATTGAGCTGAATAAACGACAATATATATTAACTTTAGTCTAAACGAAAGTGTTAGTAGTTTCAGTTCCAGACATTCGCCTTCATTTCACCTTCATCTTAGGGAATTTGCTGATTTTAGGACAATTTAGGTTGATTGCCCTGTCATCTCCTCACATTCCTCGAAGATCTGTTTAGATCTAAGTGAACAGAAAGACATCTTTACCTTCTGTGGTTCACTTAGAGTCTACAGACTACATCTGTATTTGTTTTCCCTCTCTGTGAGTGTCTCATCCCCTTAATTTCTGCTCAAGTTGATTCCCAATCTTACTGAATCTTGTGATCATCCACCAGATGCGCCAATTCTGAAGCACATGCTGCACTTTTCAGAACGAGAAAAGCGGGAATAACACGATGTAGAGTTCGGCGAGGACACCGTAGCGTGCCCGCGACAGCGAAACTGTGCCAGAGCGCTGAGATGTCACTCCATTTCCTGATCCCCCCACTCAATCCACCAATAATCTACCTCATTCTCAACCAATGCATGGTTTGGTATCGATTCTCGATACGTTTACATGCTTTTTAGCCCTTAACCAAATGTTTTCATGCACGGAGGACTGTTCGTCACTCTTCATTCTGTTTCATTTCAGGTTCATCCATCCTGATTCAGTGTCAATTCAGCCCAAATCAGGTCAGATCAAGCAGATTTCGCCCCATCGAGGCTACATTTCTATTTTTTTCTGGGACTTACCCGCACTACGTTCTTCGTTGACGTAGCGACACACCCCAGTGTGTTTTTGGAGGGGGAGTGTAAGTGCGGTTAGCCCCATCTGCTCAGATTTTCAGACATTCTGCCCAGATTGGCTACATTTTGGTCATTTTCTTTGCTTCGGCGGAATCGCCGCCTCGCAGCTCAGTCTCAGGATATTTCCTATATATTTCTGATATGCCGGATTTGATTCCGCGGTCCATTCCCCGTAAATCCGCCGCGTTCCGCTATTTTAGCTGGAATTGCCATTTGCCGCTGACGCGCGCTCGCGAGCCAGATCGGCCAAACATTTTTACATAATTGGATTATTTAAATCTTTTCAGACAGTTTTGGACACTCAGATGTATTTAGAATAATCCGCATCAATTTTCTTCATAGACTGGGATTTTCTGCCGGACCACAATCAGCATGGACCTTGCTTCAGTTGTTGCTGCTCTCGCCTCCGTTGGTGTCCGAGTATCCGGTTCTACCCCCAATAGCAACGTTCAGGGAGACTCCTCGCGTGCCTGCCCCACTGGTCTTGCCGGCCCCGAGCCCTCCGGCACCCTCAACGACCCAGGGCAGCACTTTCACTTTGGGGATCCCCGAGAATGCAGGGGTGATTTAGCATTTGCGCCCCTTTGTGGGCCCCACCAATTCTGATTTTGTCCCCCTTGCATTGGGGATCCCCGAAAATGTAGGGGTGATACAGCATTTCCGCCCACTTGTGAGCCCGACCAATTCTAATTTTGTCCCCGTTGACTTTGGCGACCCTTGAGAATGCAGGCGTGATGTAGCATTTCCGCCCGCTTGTGGGCCCCACCAATTCTAATTTTGTCCCCCCTGACTTTGGGGACCCCCGAGAATGCAGGGGTGATACAGCATTTGCGCCCACTTGTGCGCCGCACCAATTCTGATTTTGTCCCCCTTGCATTGGGGATCCCCGAGAATGCAGGGGTGATGTAGCATTTCCGCCCAGTTGTGGGCCCCACCAATTGTGGATTTGCCCCCCTCTCTTTGGCCCCCCCCGACAATGCAGGCGTGATGTAGCATTTCCGCCCACTTGTGGGCCCCACCAATTGTAATTTTGTCCCACTTGACTTTGGGGACCCCCGAAGCGACGACACGAGTGTCGCGTGCGCTGGGGCTCTGTCCCAGAACGAAATAAAAAGACGAGTAAAACACGACGAAAAATTTTTCTGAATAGCTGAAAATAAAGCTAATTAGCATAAAAAACGCTTAGGCCAAAAAGCGCGCTGCGAAACGCGTAAAAACGCGACAAAAAATGTTTCGACGTGAAATAGGTGAATAATTAACGCCGTAAGCACCGTAACGCTCGTGGGACCCCAACGCCGTCCTTGCCGTCGTCTAACTCGCTATAGGCGCAAAGAAAAACGCGTCGCGAGCAGCGCGTAAAACTCGAAAATTTTTCATAACTCGCCACGACCCCTCACGCGCCCTGCCGCCTTTCTCTTCTTATTCTTCATGCACCTCCCTCCCCACCCTCGTGCCCATCACTCCCCTTGCCCTGCAGCTCAGGCGGCGGCCCTGGGGGAACGCGGTTAACCCTTAGCAATGGACACCAACACGCTCCACGACGCCAGGCACAAGAACGAGGCCGAGAACATCAAGAACGACGGGTAACACGTAAGGCACAGCAGCGAACATGGTCTTGCTGCACGCGAGTGTGTTGGGTCGTGTATAATTTTATTTTCTTTTCAAAAGCAAAAAAAAAAAACAGAGTTTTCAAAGGCACGGAAAAACGGCAGGGGTTTTTAGCAAAAGAAAAGAGGACAAAACAAACACCAGCAGCGCAGACAACCGCACAGCACAGCCAACTAGCACAGCACCGCAGGACAGCACAGCCCCGCAGGACACGGCACAGAGCGCAGGACACCACAGGACAACGCACAGCACAGCAAGACACCACGACACACAAGAGCAGCACCACCACACCGCAGAACGCCCAGGGAGACACCACAACGCACAGGGACACGCCACAGCACGAGGCACCAACAACAGCGCAGACCACACAGGCGCCGCACGACAGGCCGCAGGAGGGCAAAGCAAACACAAACAGCACCGCAAAACGACAGCAGAGCACGACAGCACAGCACCACACGACAGCACAGCGCCACAGCACACGACACAGGGAAGCAGGGCACCACAGCCAGCACAACAAGGCACCGCAGCGCACAGAGCGGAGAAGACAGGGAACGCACAGCGCGAGGAAAAGAGCACCACAGCACGCAGACACCACCACCGGACCAAAAACAGCACAGCCAACCAACAGCACAACACAGCACAGCACGACGGCCCACAGGAGGGCAAAGCAAGCCCCAACAGCACACCAACACGACAGCAGAGCACAACAGCACAGCACCACGCGACAGCACAGCACCACAGAACACGACACAGGAAAGCAGGGCACCACAGCAAACCACACCAACCACAGGGAAGCAGACCAGGCGGCCAGACAGGGACACCGACACCGAAACACGCCACCAGCAGACAACCACGGGCCACCAGACCCAGCACCGCACCACGGCACACCACAGGAAACAGCACAACACACAGCAGCGCACCACAGCACCAGGCGCCAGCACCGGCACACACCACACGAACAGCACAACGCGAGCGCACCAGCACAGCGAAGCACAGCACCGCACAGAACGGAGAGCAGACGGAACGCACAGCACAGCACCCCGCGACACACACAGCACAAGGCAGAGCGGCGAACAACAGCACGCACCACCGCGCGACGACAAAACACACACAGCACAGAGCACACAGCGCAAAACACAGCGCCGCAGAGCACGGGGCCACAGGGCAGCGGGCCCCGCCAGAGGGCACGGCGCAACAAGCAGCGGCACCAAACGAGCGCAACACAGCACACGACAGCACAACACCGGGCGACACAACGCGCAGCAGCGCGGCGCAGCACCGCACCCAGGGACGCACAGCACAACACGGCACACAGCACCCAGCGGCAGGAACGAAAACCGCGAGACAAAAAGGGGGGGGGGGGGGGGGGGGCAGCAACCACGCGGAAGCAGCCAACAGCCAGGCGGAAAGCACGAAAGAGGGACAAGCGCACGGAGAGCCGAGAAGCGGAAGGCCAACAAAACAAACAACGCAAGCGCCGAGGCCCAGGGCACCCGGGGCCGGAAACCAGAGAAAGCCGGAGACAACGGGGGCGCACGGAGGAAGAAGAAGAAGGAGAAAAAAAAAACACCAAGGCCACAAGCAGGAGCGACGAAAACCGCGAGACACAAAGGGGGGGGGGGGGGAGCAACCACCAAAGAGCAGCCAACGGCCAAGCGGGAGACACAAACGAGGCGCGAGCCAGGCAGCGGGAGGCCCAGAAAAACAACCAACGAGGAACGGCAACAGCGGCGAAAGAGAGAGGGGCAACCCCAGCCCGGAGGGGCCCAAGCAAAGCAGAAAGACAAAGCGGCCAAAGGAAAAGGTGAGGCGCACCAGAACGCGCCCGGGAGGCCGGCCCGCCCGACCCGGCCGAGCAAAGCACGCACACCACCGCCGCCAGCGGACCCCAGCCAGGAGTGGCGGGGACCGCCCACCACCAGCGGCAGCGAAGCCCAGCCAGGAGTGGCGGGGAGTAGCACACAGGAACCTCCGCCAGGAGTGGCGAGGGACCCCAACAACACACCACACACCACACACCACACACCACACACCACCGCCGCCAACGGACCCCAGCCAGGAGTGGCGGGGACCACCCACCACCAGCGGCAGCGAAACCCAGCCAGGAGTGGCGGGGAGTAGCACACAGGAACCTCCGCCAGGAGTGGCGAGGGACCCCAACAACACACCACACACCACACACCACACACCACACACCACCGCCGCCAACGGACCCCAGCCAGGAGTGGCGGGGACCGCCCACCACCACCTGCAGGGAAACCCAGCCAGGAGTGGCGGGGAGTAGCACACAGGGACCTCCGCCAGGAGTGGCGAGGGACAGACCACACCACACACCAACCACAACCCCAACAACACACCACCGCCACACACCACACAACGACGCCGCCGGCGGACCCCAGCCAGGAGTGGCGGGGACCGCCCACCACCAGCGGCAGCGAAACCCAGCCAGGAGTGGCGGGGAGTAGCACACAGGAACCACCGCCAGGAGTGGCGAGGGACCAACCACACCACACACCAGCCACAACCCCACCGACACACCACCGCCACACACCACACACCACACACCACCGCCGCAAGCGGACCCCAGCCAGGAGTGGCGGGGACCGCCCACCACCAGCGCCAGCGAAACCCAGCCAGGAGTGGCGGGGAGTAGCACACAGGAACCTCCGCCAGGAGTGGCGAGGGACCAACCACACCACACACCAGCCACAACCCCACCAACACACCACCGCCACACACCACACACCACACACCACACACCACCGCCGCAAGCGGACCCCAGCCAGGAGTGGCGGGGACCGCCCACCACCAGCGGCAGCGAAACCCAGCCAGGAGTGGCTGGGAGTAGCACACAGGAACCTCCGCCAGGAGTGGCGAGGAACCAACCACACCACACACCAGCCACAACCCCACCAATACACCATTGCCACACGCCACACACCACCCCCCCCCCCCCCAAAAAAAAGGAGGGGGCGGGCCGCGCGAAAAAAAAAAAGAAAAGGCCAACAGCCACCAAACCGCCCGCCAACAACGCAGAAGGGGGCCGAACCCCCCACCCAGAGGGCACCGAAGACAGGACCCCCAAACACGCACAGGGGGACCACCCAGCCAAAACCGGCAACACCAAGCCAGGAACAGCGGCCCACCGGGAAAAGGGGCACCGAAACAAGCAGACAAAAAAAAAAAAAAAAAGCCAGCAGTCCAGCCCGAAAGAAAGGAGACGGGGGGAGAGACCACAAGGCCCGGGACAGGGACACCAAGCAACCGGAAAAAAAAAAAAAGCGCAAAAAACACAACCCGACAACCCAGCCAAGAAGGGCGGGGCACAGCCGAGACCCGGGCCCAGCACGCACGCCCACACCGCACACCGGAACCGGAAACGGCGGGGGGCAAGGGAAACGCGCACGAAACCACACAGGTCCCGAAAGCAGGCCGACACCAAAGCCCAACCACGAACACCACAAAAAGCCGGCAAAAGAGGGACAACACCACAAACCGAGCCCAAACACACCCAGCCAAGACCCCAGCCACAACGGGCAGGGGTAAACAAAACCCACGACCAACCGCAACCCGGACCCAACCACAATTGCAAGCCAACAGTAGGAAACCCAGTGCCCACAGCCCGGGCACTGAGGCAGCCCGTGCCATGCAGGTGACCCGGCCAAACGAGATCCGGAGCCCGGGGGTAAGGCTGCATCCTAAGGCCAGCGCTGCTTTGGGACTCGAGGCGGAGCGTGCGACACCCAAGCGCCTCGGAACCCTAGTACCAAGAACATGCATGCATGCCTTGGGAACGGGATACGCCAGGAAGTCCGGTGAACCCCTAGGGTTCCGCCCAAAGGAGGGGACGTGCGCAAGCACGGGGGCCCACCCTCCCGGCGAGACAAGCACGTCACGCTGGCGGCGATCAGCCCTCCCGGTGTAGCCCGGGGCCGCTTTGTTGGGGGCCAAGAGTCAGGTCTAGCGGGATCTAAGCCGCCTCCCCTCTTCACGCGCGGAGCCTCTTCCTGTTCGTCACAGGGGCGAAGCCAGGGGGAACCATGCGGCGCCTCTCCACGACCGAGTGCACCTACCTACCTACCTTTGGGGACCCCCGAGAATGCAAGGGTGATGTAGCATTTGAGCCCAATTGTGGGCTCCACCAATTCCTATTTTGTCCCCCTTGACTTTGGGGATCTCCGAGAATGTAGCGGTGATGTAGCATTTCCGCCCACTTGTGGGCCCCACCAATTCTAATTTTGTCCCCCTTGTCTTTGGGGACCCCCGAGAATGTAGGGGTGATATAGCATTTCCACCCATTTGTGGGCCCCACCAATTCTATTTTTGTCCCCGTTGACTTTGGGGACCCCCGAGAATGCAGGCGTGATGTAGAATTTTGCCCACTTGTGGGCCCCACCAATTCTAATTTTGTCCCCCTTGACGTTGGGGACCCCCGAGAATGCAGGGGTGATGTACCATTTCCGCCCACTTGTGGGCCCCACCAATTCTAATTTTGTCCCGCTTGTCTTTTGGGACCCCCGAGAATGCAGGGGTGATGTAGCATTTCCGCACACTTGTGGGCCCCACCAATTCTAATTTTGTCCCCGTTGACTTTGGGGACTCCCGAGAATGCAGGGTTGATATAGCATTTGCGCCCACTTGGTGGCCCCACCAATCCTAATTTTGTCCTTCCTGAGTTTGGGGACCCCCGAGAGTGCAGGGGTGATGTACAACTTTGCCCACTTGTGGGCCCCACCAATTCTAATTTTGTCCCCGTTGACTTTGGGGACCCCCGAGAATGCAGGGGTGATGTAGCATTTCCGCCCACTTGTGGGCCCCACCAATTCTATTTTTGTCCCCGTTGACTTTGGGGACCCCCGACAATGCAGGCGTGATGTAGCATTTCCGCCCACTTGTGCGCCCCGCCAATTCTAATTTTGTCCCCCTTGTCTTTTGGGACCCCCGAGAATGCAGGGGTGATGTAGCATTTCCGCCGACTTGTGGGCCCCATCAATTCCAATTTTGTCCCCGTTGACTTTGGGGACCCCCGAGAATACAGGGGTGATGTAGCATTTCCGCCCGATTGTGGGCCCCACCAATTCTGATTTTGTCCCCGTTGACTTTGGGGACCCCGGAGATTGCAGGGATCATGTAGCATTTCCGCCCACTGGTGGGCCCCGCGAATTCTGACTTTGGGCACCCTGGAAGCCAAGGGTTAGGCAGCCCTTTCTGATTTTGTCCCTCTTCCACTCTTGAACAAGCCATTAATGCATATTGCCATGCTTGCTTCTTTGCTCTTTAGCACGCAATGGTATATGTATTAAGAAATCGGCCACAACGAGTTCCTTCGGCAAGGATGACACCCTATCGTAACACACTTGCGTGCAATTATCGGCAATCTGTTGGAGCCGACTGTCAACGGCAGCCAAGGCCAACCCTAGCGCCAATTGACCGGTCTATTGCCCCCTGTGCACAACCACAGCTTGGTTGTACAGTGTGGCCGCCGATTTTGCTGCCATCCATCCCAACAATCCCATTCCACATGGCCTTCGGGTCACCGAGGAGGAGGAAGCATACGTCCGCGGATGGAACATTGATGCCCTGAGGAGCGGCAAGAAGAAGCAAAAAGTGGCCCGTGATATGCCGACTCCTTGCAATACCCCTTTTACCAACACCTCTGCCAACCCCTCCTCCTCCTCCTCGTCCCCCTGCTCCTCCTCTTCCTCCTCATCCACAACTCCCCCGATGCCACCAACAACATCTCATACTTCATCCATGCCACCCTCTAAATCGCAGGCCACTACCTAGGGGGATTGTCGGACGCCGCCGTTGAAGTCCACCAGGAAGCGAGCAAGGGACAAAAAGCGGCTAGACGCCCTTCTCGAGGATGGAAGGAAAACAGCGCGTCCGACAAGCGATGCGTCCAGCGATGATGAGGACTACTTTGATCGTCCCTTGGACAAGCGCTATTAGACCGGCTTTCTTCACCTTCGTCATCTCCACCACTTCCATGACCCATGTTTTGGGACGCTGAGGAGGACCACCCCACGAAGGACACGCGACGCGTTCCTGCACAAGAAGTGCTACTTGTGTACGTCCGCTCGTTGTGGGCACGTAGTGCACGGAGTGAGCTTTTTTTGGGAAAGACGTAGTGCGCGCGGTGCAAACAGCCCCCTGCCCCCCTTGCCCCTCCAACGGGTTTGGGAACATACATCAACTTTGCCCTGAGAACAAGCATGGTTCGGCAAGGGTGGGTCGCCACTAGCAATAGTGGCCGGGGAATGGACTCGGGGGTGCTATGCCCTTAAACAAAAGTACCACCTACCATGCCCCCCCCCCCTTGTTGCAAAAATTCTCCAACATACATCCTCCGAAGTGATTACCACGATGAGGCGGTCCTCTTATGCCTTGTTTGTCAGGGTATCGAGCCTGCCCCCCCCCCCTTTCTTGGCACCCCCCCCCCGGACGCAGCCCCTCCCCGCCTTGAAAGTGGTCGCAAACCGGTAGGGAGTCGGTGTATGGCCCGTTTCTACGGCCCCCCCGTGCACTAGGCCGAATCCGGCAAGAAGAGTGAAGACCCCTGCCTCGAGCTACCCCCCGGCTCGAGAAGGAGGCTTTCAGGGGCTGGGTCCATAGGAAGCCACGTTCATCCTGGAGAACAGATACTCCAGGTTGCACATATATTCAGAGATTTGCGCAGCAGAACAAAATTTAGGGAGGATAGGAAGCTCCTCAATCTGTGTGCGCGCAGTAGGATCCGTCTCATAGATGGGGAATGTTTTCTCCAGTCTTTGGAGAAGCTTAGCCCAAGTTGAACAGGTTTTTACAATTTGTTTAACCTGTGTTTGCAAAAATTTCTTTTTACATGAACGCTTCAGAAGCAAACATTTGGTGGCCACATTCACATGAGACTGGCCAGTAAGCAGAAGAAATTCTGCAAATTCCTCTGCCCATTCGGGCACATTTTTGGGGTCCAGCTTCGGCAGTTCTAGCTCGATGTTTGCTCCGGCCTGGACGTGCCCCAGTACCACCGCTTCCTCCGCCATCTCCAACCACGCTACTCCGTCCCCGACATCCAGCGCCATACCACCCTCCCCGCCCCTCCTCAGGACGGCCGATTTCTCCGTGGTCTAGATCAGGTGGTTATCCCGCCCATACCTCTGCGTCAGGTCGTGTACCACCTTCCGGGCCTTTTTGTCCCCGACCATGGGCATTGCATCGTCCACGTATGCTTGTGCCGGCGACGTGTGGCGTCCTTGCCAGTTGTCGGTACTCCTGCGCCATCCATCGCATCAGCCGGAGCATGGGAAGCATGTACAGGAACGGGCCCTCCACCCCGCCTTGTGGCACCCCGCTGCCTGGGGTCACCCACTCGGTACAGCCCTTCCCCATTGCGATGCTGTACCTTCTGGTGCGCAGATACTCCCTAACGAAGTCGCCGTACGGGAGCCCCTATTGCCTCCACACCTCCTCAATGAGTCGGTGCGGCGTGTTGGGGAGCGCCCCCTTCACGTCCACGGACGCCATGATTGCCTCCAGGTCCTCACCATCCAGGTACCTGTCATACATTGCATTGTATTACTTTGCGACTCAGTACATCGTCAGGTGGTCTCCCACCTCAGTACTCAGAGCTTCAAATTAGGCTTAACGTCCGAAACCGGAAGCCATCGCAAAACAACTTCAGGTTAGCGGCTGGACTAAGGAGTCATGCCCAGTGCAGGTTTGCCACTTAGCCCGCACTGGTATTTCCCGTGAGTCCTCACTTTCCCCGTCCATTGCACGGTCGTTTGTCTTTTGTATGTAGCGGGATTAGGGCCGGTACCCATTAGCAGTTACTCACGGAATCAACCTTTTTCTCCGCAATCTGTGTGACATTGCATTATATCACTTTGCAACTCAGTACATCTTCAGGTGGTTTCCCACCTTAGTACTGAGAGCTTCAAATTAGGCTTAACTTCTGAAAGCGAAAGCTTGCTTCCTGTGTGGATCTGCCTAGCACGGACCCCCAGATCTCGTCTGGTACAACCCCCGCCACATACAGCCTCTGCTGTATCCTCCCGAAGACCACCATCACCACCAGCTTTGCCTCTGTGACGGCACAGCATATGGGTCTCCAGTTCCCCGGCCATAGGTGATCCCCTTTGTTGTATAGGGGCCTCACCTCGCTCCCCACTCCACCGGGGGCTTGCCTGTGCGGAGCACCTCTGTGACCCTCCCTGCCAACAAATCGAGCTCAGGTGCACCGGGGTTCTGGTACGCCTCCGCCACCAGCTGGGCCATCCCCGGGCTCTTTTTCCTCTTAAGAGCCCGCACCGCCTCCGTTATTTCCGTGAGAGTCACCCTGCGGCGGTGTAGGGCCTCGCTTTGCTCCTCTGTGAAAACCCGCGGTAGCGCCCGGACCATCCTCCTTGTGGTCTCGCTGAGTCCCTGCTGCCCTTGGTTGTGTTGCCCCTGAGAGCTCACCGCCAGCGCGGCCAGTAGTTCTTGCTTGTTGCCCATCACTCTGCCCGGCACCATAGGGAAGCACGGCGTGGGTCTGGGGGGTGACAGCGGGGTGTATGGTGGGGCCTGAATAAATGCGGGACAAGAAATGGCACTGCCCCATGATGGTGACCATGGAAGTGAAGGTGGGGGAGCTAGGAGACGACGAGGACGAGGAACAGGAGTCGGACTAGGAGGGGGTAAGCCTGCCGATACCGGTAAAGTGGCCCGAGGAGGATGACCACGACAGGAGTCAGCAATGGGTGCAGCAGGTGCATGTAAAAATGCGCCGGGGGACCCACGCACATCGGGCCATGAGGAAGGCGGCAAACCTGTGTGGGTTTTGCAGGCCGGTGGGGGAGGCACAAACCTAGCCGAAACCGCAACAGCTGGTGGCCAAGCTGAGGAAGAGACAGCAGGAGGAAGTCGAGGTGAGAGCAAAGGCAGAGGGTACGGCCTGGGAGGAGGAAGTTGCACAGGCAAAGAGATGGGTGCAAGCGGCACGGAGGGGGGTGGAGGACGAGCATAGGAGAATCTACTGAACAGTGGTGGTAGAGCATGAACGGTATATGGAGAGAGCTGTACCGTACAAGTCCCTGCGGTACATCCGGGAGTTGGCAGAGGCTGGACAACCAAAGGAGATCAGGGCAGTAAGGCTGCAGACGGGTAGTGTGCCGGACCTGGCGCTCCGTTGTAGGACACGTCCTGTAACCTCATTTCCTCCGCAAACAGCCTCACTTCTCCGTCCATTCCCGTCTCCGCGTCGTTCCTTCTCCTTCGGGGATCGTAGTTGAAGTACCCTACTAAAATGACTGCTCCCCTGTCCAGTGCCCGGACATACTGCATCCTCAGCTGCGCCACATACTCTTTGATTCTCTCTTCATGTCGGACATGGCAGTTGATGATGACCACCTGCCCATGTTGTGTTGCCACATCATACATCGCCCTTCTCCCCTTCGCTCCCACTTTCCTGTCTTGTACGACGCTGAGGCCCCTGCGCACCAACAACGGCACTTCTTGTGCCCATTCGCACTGGTACTCCACCCCTCGCCGCCGTACATCTGTGTGCACACAACATTTTCCTTCCCCCGCAGCCGTATCTCTTTATACGCTGCCAGATCCGTGTCAGCCTCGTGTAGCCTCATTTGCTGCCGCTGGGTTGTTATGGGTGTACAACTTCATGTGTTGCCACTGTCCCACCCCATCTGTCCGCACTCCTTCTTGCTCCTTCACACTGTTGCCCTTTCCCACCATTCTTTCCGCTGCGCTGACGCCCCTTGTGCAACCTCGTCACTGCCGCTCCCCGCTGCGCCGTTAATTGTCACTTCTTCTTCCTATTCTTCCTCCCAGACAACACCTCCTCGCCTTCCAGCTCCTGCACTTCTTGCTCCGGAACCAACTGCCCCTGTATTTCTTTCTCCTGACCTCTCCGACACACCCGCAACCTTGTCTCTGGCTACGGTAGCCTGTGATTGTAACCATCATCCTGGTCCTCCCATTGCACTATGGCTGCCCTCGTTTCATGTCCTGTGCAATCCTTTTGTACGATCACTTCCTCCACTGTCCCCACATACATCGGCATCCTTTCTTTCTTTGCTTTCACGTGCTTTGTGTGCCATTCTCAACACTTACAAATATTTGTGAACAACATTTGTGTTTTTTGTCAATTGCACAATCTATAGATGTCGGTTTCCTATGCCAGATACACTAGGCAGATAACACTAGGCCGAATCCGACAAGACGACTGAAGATCCCTGCCTGGAGCTACTCCCCGGCTCGAGAAGGAGGCATTCAGGGGATTTTCATCTTTCTTTCCTTTCACATGCTTTGCGTGCCATTCCCGGTACTTACAAATATTTGTGAACAAGATTTTTGTCTTTTGTCAATTGCACACTCTATAGACTGATAAATGTCCGTTTCCTATGTCAGATAACACTAGGCCAAATGCGGTAAGACGACTGAAGATCCGTGCCTCGAGCTACTCCCCGGCTCGAGAAGGAGGCATTCAGGGGCTTTCTTTCTTTCTTTGCTTGCACATGCTTTGCGTGCCATTCTCGGTACCTACAAATATTTGTCAACAAGATTTGTGTCCATTGTATTGGTTGCGCCTCTCTGCACCTTGTGCTCTTGTGTGACGTTGCACTTTCTGCTGCGGTATTCGCAATGGACATGTCCAGCGCCAGCCAGGGCAGTGCATCCTCTTCGGGCCCCCAAAGCCCCAAGGGCCCCCAGGTCAGAGGAAGTTTGGAGTTTGAGGCAGAGATGATTGATTTCTGACGTTGTCAATGTGGAATTACCTGAACCCGGGGACATAGAGTCCCGTCTCCAACATGCCATGGCTGCACTATGTCTGAGGCATAAGCTGTCTGAGACAATTGAGCCCCGAATGTTAAGGAATTTTCTACATACGGTCACGCGTAAGCAATATGCCATTTGAGAGCACACCTTTGCCGAAGAGGCAGAGGAGCGTCTCCATGACCACTATAAGTTCCTCAAGTCTGTACTTTCAACCGACTGTGAACCAATAATCCGCGAGCTGACACACAGTGACGTGTTTTCCTAGTTTAAATATCCAAAGTCAAAAATCGTATTAAAAAATTATCACATATAATGTCCCCCCCCCCTCTCTTTTATACACATCCCCTTTGATGTGTTAAGGGTCATCATGAGTGACGCCTTCTGTGAAGCCCCGCACGCGACCATCCATAGTGCGTTGAAAGCCACTATCAGTGGCACCCATATCACTGAGGTGATGGGGGGAGACTCATGGGTGGCGAGTATTGGACCAGGCCCCCTCGGGGAGTTTGGGAAAAAGTGGTGCCCCCCCCCCCCCCCGAGGGCGAGGTATTCAGGCAGACCTGCAGCCAACATATCACCCCCATGGCCCCCTTTGGGGTATAGAGTTTTCTTTGGCCCCCGCCCCAAAGCCAAACCAGTCCGCACCAAGACAGGCAAAACTGTCAGTTATGGACTTCTGGTTGCAAGCCCAGGGTGATCAGTCCACACCCCCAGCCACAAGGTAAGTGTGTGTATTTTTTCAGTCCCTGTAGCCCCCCCCCCCGTAGGATGCACTGTTTTGGTAAGGCCACTTTTCTAAATGTCCGCTATCTGTGCTGCCATGGCTGCGTGCTCCAACTCTGCCGCTGGCGCCGGGCCAACAATTTCTTGCGGCCGCCTTCTGGCTGTTTGCTAATCGCCCTCTTCATCCCCATCACCGTTGTGATCGTCCCCCCTATGGGCAGCCCCCGCCCCCAAGGTAGCACCAGCGGCTGCAGAAGAGGTAGCATCGGCAGCAGCGGAAGAAGAAGCAGCACGAGAAGCGCTGCACCACAGGAGGCCGCGGCAGAAGAAGCAAGAGCATTAGCAGCATTGGTGGCGTGGGTGGCGGGCGTGGCCGTTGCAGCGGTGCAAGTGCAGCACTACGTGCACATCTGCATCAAGAAGAGCAGAGGCTGGGTGGCAGTCAAGGCCAGATTCAACCCCGGCCTTGGGGTGGCCTTGCAGACCAAGGCTACCATCACGAGTAAGCGATGCCTGGGAAGGGTTGAAAGATTTGGGTTCTCCCCCCCCCTCCCCCCGCCTTCCCGATGGCCGTGCTGCACCAGGCCATTCAGGAAAATGGCGTGGGGATTTCGAGTTTTTTTGGGGGTCACCCCACAGGTGTGGGACTGGGTGGTAGGGCAATTAAGGCAACCGGCTGAGCAGATAAGGGCACTAAGGGGGAAGTTTGAGGAGGAGGTTAGGAAGTTTAAGGCTGCAGAGGTTACAGTTACGGAAATGTGCGGGGGGAAGAGGCAGGGGCGGGCTGGCCTTCAGGAGAAGGAGCGCAGGCTCAGGCACACTGCCTCCGCCCAAAGCAAAAAGGAAGAGAGGCCGCTGGTGCGGATGCGTGCCCCATGGGGGGAAGCCAAAAAGCGCCATCTCCTCAAGTCCCCCCTTCCCCAAATGCCTGCCTCCACCGTCCCTGCTTTTGGCAAATGGGACGTGACGGGGGGGGGGGGGGGGATGAGCAGCTGCACGGCATCTGTGTTGCCGTGCATGCGGGGGGGGGTTGAAATTTTCGACCTGGCAGGCACACGGGGGGGGGGGGCGACTCTGCGGGTCGTGGGACGCCACCTGCCCCTGCCCCCCCCCCCCCCTAGGGGCCTTCGGCCAACAGTTAGTTGCCAAACGTGTCGCCCTCAGGCGTCCATGGGCGCCTAAGGCGCCTGATGCTCCATGAACACCAAAGGTGCCCTAAGGAAAATTTTGTCCAATTTGCACCCCAACACTATCCTCAAACCCAACCTCGACTCTAACACCCACCCCCAACCCTCAGCCTACTCCTATCCCTACACCTAACCCTAACCCTAGCCCTAGCCCTAACCCTAGCCCTAACCCTAGCCCTAACCCTAGCCCTGGCTCTCACCCTAGGCTCGGGTCAGAGTGAGTGTTGGGGTCCAAAATGGAGAGCAATGATGTGGGAAAAGCATCCATGAACAAAATTGGAGGGATCTTGTTCAGCCCAATCAACATGGCTGGCATGGCCAAACCAACTGGCTGCAAAGGTTAGGGTTAGGTTTATGGTGATGCTATGGTTGAAGGGAGGGCAAGGGGAGGTAAGGGGAGCCTGTGCCCCCCCCCAACACCCCAAATCGCCCCACCTGAACCCCCCCCCCAAACCGACCCTCCCGGACCCCCCCCCCCCATCGCCCCTCCCAGACCCCCCCCTCCAATGCCCCCCCCCCCCCCCCCCCCCCCCCCCCCTTCCAAGGGGCCTCCGGCCAACAGTTAGTTGGGGGGGTAGTTGGCGTCCAGAACCGAGGGGTCACCCCCCCCCCGGGGGCAGGCACTAATGGCTCCAGGTTAGCTTGCCGAAACTTCCTGAAGGGGGTGTTCAGGCTGCCCTGCACACCAGCCCCCCGCATTGCAATCAAAAAATTTGTATGTATATTGCAGTGCGGGTGGTGCCGTGGCACCCGCAACACCCCACAACAGAGTGGGGGACATCCCCCCCCTCAGCGAATTTCCATGCCAGGGAGGGAGTGCAGGGCCATGTTTGATGCTTGCGCAACTTGGGTCAAGGTACCTGGGAGCATTAAACATTGGCGCATTGGGTGGGTTCCCAGTGTGCTGAAGGAATTCGCGAAGGTGGGAGAGGAGCTGCCACCTGTGCGGGGCCAAGGGGCAGTGCCCTGTGCCCCCCTCAGAGGGAACATGGTTCCCTTGGTGGTGCTCCACTAAGTGGCCACTGCCCCCCTCCCCCCCTTGAGACTCAGTCTGATACTAAGTCTCAATCAGCCGCCGATGCCCCTGTGTCCTATATAGGGGTGAAGGGGAAGAGGAAGAGGGCACAGGGCACGGTGCAGAGGAAGAAGAAAAAGAGGGCTGGTGCCCCCAGCCCCTACACTTCCTGGAGTGGGACAAGGACGGCGTGGGGGGGGGGAGGCCAGAGGTGGCCCTCCCCCTTATGATTTTGACGCCCCCCGGCACACTGCTGGACTACATGCGTAGCACCTGGCACCGCCCCAAGACGTGGATGAAGCCCTTCCCCCTGCTGGATGGGAGCCCAGCTGGTTAGGGGGAGCTCATCCTGTGCATTGTCCCTCCCGGGACCCAAGCCACTGGGTCCCACAAAGCTGAGGAGGACTCTGATTAATATACATATATATGTGTATATGTTATGATGTAGGATGTAGGAATCTTGAAACTCGCAGTATGAGCATGATTCAAATGGAAATATATGTTATAACTTAATCCTTCACAATGGTAAGATGCCATGTACAACGAATATCTTGCAGATGTCATCTTCTACCTCTTTTGCTATTTTTGTGTCTGTGTGCCCGTGTGAAGGGGGGTGGATAGTCAAGCACACTTGGAGGGCCTCGATCTCTGAGCTACTGTGACCAAATACACCCAAACAAGGTTCTGGTGAAAGCTACAGGTTGGGGCATTATAAAAATGCTTGCTTGAAAAAAAATCTGAAACCGTGGGCCCTTTTTTAGGGGGGGGGGGACAGTTGAGCACTCCTGGAGGCCTCGGGTCTCTGAGCCACTGTGACCAATTTGGCCAAAAACAGGTTCCGGTGAAAGCTATAGGTTCGGGCATTACAAAAATGCTTGGTTGAAAAACATCTGAAACACCGGGCCCTTCTTCCGGGCGGGGGGGATAGTCGAGCACACTTGGAGGCCTCGCTCTCTCAGCTACTGTGACCAATTCGACCAAAAACACGTTCAGGTGAAAGCTACAGGTTGGGGCATTACAAAAATGCTTGATTCAAAAAAAATCTGCAACAGTGGGCCATTTTTGGGGGGCGGCTAGTCGAGCACACTACGAGGGCCTCGATCTCTGAGTTATTGTGACCAATTCGACCAAGAAAAGGTTCTGGTGAAAGCTACAAGCCGGGGCATTACAAAAATGCTTGTTCCAACAAAATGTGAAACAGTGGGCCCTTTCTTATGGGCGGATAGTGGAGCACCCTTGAAGGGCCCAGATCTCTGAGCCACTGCGAGCAATTTAACCATAAACGAGTTCTGGTGGAAGCTACAGGTCCAGGCATTACAAAAATGCTTGGTTCAAAAAAATCTGAAACAGTGGCCAGTTTTTTCAGGGCGGATAGTCGAGCACACTTGGAGGGCCTGGATCTCTGAGTTATTGTGACCAATCGATCAAAAACAAGTTCTGGTGAAAGCTACAGGTTGGGGCATTACAAAAATGTGAAATAGTGGGCCCTTTCTAGGCAGGGGGGGGGCGGATAGTTGAGCACACTTGGAGGGCCTAAATGTATGAGCCATTGTGACCAATGCAAACACTAAGATTTGTATAATTGTTTTTGCGGGAGACTGGTTCCCAAGGTCTGACCATGTGCCCAGGTGCACAGACATGATAACGTGGATGGAACTTCCCAAAGTTGTCGATGGGGAGTGGCGACCCCAACGGGCAGAGGCGATAGAAGCCTTGCCTTCGTGTAAATTCAACCAACGCATGAAGTATGGTGGTGCAGAGTACACTACGACACTGCAGGTACAGATTGGTTGCCTCACTCCCGTTCACCACCATTTGAGGGAAACGAACGCGCGGTGAGCGCGGTGCTATGCGCGGTGCGCGCGCGATGCGCTCGGTTTGGTGCGCGTTGTTTTATTAACCCACCGAAATGAATTCTTCATTGGACACCCTATGGGGCAGCTCACGGAAATGAGCACCCCGTGAGGTTCGAAACACGAAACGTGTCAAAAAGAATGCTTCATAGGATTGGGCACCCTATGGGCCACCTTGCAGGAATTGATACCCTGTGAGGTTGGATACGCCAAACGTGTCGAAGCGAATGCTCCGCAGGCTTGGGCACCCATGCGGGGCACCCTCTTCGGCTGTGGGCTGTGCCGAGGAGGTCTCTTTGAGCTCAACGCCCCCCCCCCCCCGGCAGGGGGTGTGGGCAGCTACAACCACCATTGCAATGGCGAGGAAGATATATTGGAGGCCTCTGTTGTTGTATGTGAACCCCTGAAGCCACCGTGTTTCTGCCACAGTGAAAATCAGCCAGAAGTGTGTAAAACAGGATTCCAAAAATGAGCGCGCGGTTCTATGCGCGGTGCGCTCGGTGCGTTTGTTTCCCCCGGGAGCCGGTCGTGCGGCCCAACAAGGATCCATCCCCGCGGGACTGGCCCCCCTGGCCCCCCTGTGGGCCCCGCTGGGAACGGGCTCCCCGCACCCCATGGCCCCGGCGCACCCGGGAGACCTGGCTGCCCCAGCGGACCCAGCGGCAATGCCGATGCGGGACGGCTGACTCCAGGAGGACACGGCAGACGACGCCCTATGGCTCCTCTCATGGAACCTGCGCAACGGCCTCGTCGCGCCAGACCGGTCCCTCTGGGACACGCTCCGGCGGCGCCGGGGGCCGGCAGCCTGTACCGGCAAGGAGCACCTCATCACCGGCATGCTACCCCGGGAAGGGGGGCTTTGCCATCATGCTCCAGGAAACAGGGATCGCCACCCGGGCGCAGGAGATGCACGTTGCTGCGGCGCTCCGGGACAATGGGGTACAGCCCCTTCTTCAGCAGCGGGCTGGCGGAGACGTGAGCCACCTCGACCTCGAGGGGGGGAGGCCTCCTCACCGCGGTCAGCAGCAAGTACGTGGCAGAGCACGAGGTGCTCAGTTTCACGGAAATTGTCCCCGGGAAGGCCGCGGGCCTGGAGATCCGCACGGACGGGGGAGGCCTCACCCTCATCAACGTCCACGGACCACAGGCAGGCTGCTTCCCTCCGGGCGGGAAGGGCGGCGTTCTGGGCCGACGTACAAATGTATGCCACGGCGCGCAGCCTCGGAGGGAGACAGCCGGTGGTCATCGCAGGCGACACCAACGTCTACATGGATGCCACCTCCAACCCGGCCACGGAGCACTTCCGCGCGGGCTGGGAGGCCTGCGGTTTCCGGAGGGCCACGGCAGGCGGCGCTGAGGACATGACCCCCACGCTCCACCCGTCCCTGCACAGAGTGGACACCTTTCTGGTCAACGAACCCCTCCTGCCCTGGTCCCTGCGGGAAAGTGTCTGGGCCTGCAGCATGGCACACCACCAGGTGATCTGGTCGGACCACCTCCCGGTGCGCCTGGCCCTGCCGGCCCCCCTCAACGCGGCAGGGCACGCGACGATGCCCATGCCCTACAGCCACACGGAGGGCCGCCTCCTCCCGTACGACGCCGAGGCCACACCCGTCCAACACTGCCTGTGGGCAGCGGTCACCGCCGCGCAGGATGAGCCCTCCCTGGCGCCCTGGCTGGGTCCCGCAGAGCAGCACGCTTACGGGTCCATGCCCGCGGCCGCAGTGGACAAGTTGTTGGAACCCCTCCACGGGGCACATGATGCCCTGGCGCGTGTGGTGGGACGCCGACAGCCGTCTCCGGCGGGGACGGACCCGGCGGCAGGGGGGGGCCCTGAGAGCGGGAAACGGCTCCAAACCCTACCTATGAACCATATGGATATTGGGCTTCATGGTGCATGAGAAAGGGATGAATAGCCTAGAATAAAGGCAAAACATCGCTTGTCATGTAGGCTGCTACCAATGGTGATGACAATTTGTTCATATATCACCTCTATACCACCTCTTCCAGCCCTGTAAGGCCCTCTACATGGCCTCCATAGACCCTAAAACCATGAAAAAGAGTGGTTTTTGGCTAGAAAAGTGTGAATTTCTCAAAATCAGTGCCTGCCAATCTGGATTCTTTTAGGTCAGCAGCAAGGTATTGATCTGGGAGACTTTACTTTGCTTCCAACTGCGAAAAAAAGCTGACTTTTTGGCAATTTTCTATTGCGCACGGCGGTCGGGAATCTGAAACTCGCGTACGCGGCAGTTGTTGACAGTTGATCTGCGGCTCCAGCTCCAGCGACAGCATAATTTTGTTAAAATTTTGAGAAAACACAAAAACAAAAGTACTACTGGTTACAGTTTGATATCGCCGTTCTGAAAATGCATGACTTCGAATTTTGAGAAAAAACAGCTGCTAAAATCATAGGTGAGGCGGCAATCCTCCGCTACGACACCCTGGCGGCGTGCGCGCCGGCGGCATACCAGGCGGACGCGCCACCGCATGGCATCCGGTCCGAGGCGGCGCTCCGACTCACGGAGGAGCTGCGGGGTGCGTCGCCCAGGTTCCACCCGGCCACGCAGGGCCAGCTACAGGAGGAGCTAGAGAGGCAAGCAGCCGCCCTCGAAGAGGACATCCGCCAACTGCGCGCACTCCTGGCGGCTGACCGCAAGCGCGCCATCAAGGATTTCTGGCGCCGCCACGCCCCTGACATCGCCAAGCGGTGGAAAGCCTTGCAGGGGGCCAGAGAGGTAGAGGCCCCAGGCTCGTCAGGCCTCTGGAACGTGCGGGTCCCAAACACCCAAACTCTCCTCACGGAGGCCCACGACGTGATGTTCGAGATTCGCGCCTTCTGGCGGGAACTGTATGACAAACGCCCGGTGGACCTCCCCGGCTTCCAGGCGGTCCTCAGCCGCCACGTCCCCCGGGTCCCTGACGGGGCCTGGGCCCAGGTGTACACCAGGTCCAGCAGTACTCCATGCAGCACCTCCAGTCCGCCCTGGACAAGGCCAATGGCAAGGCCCCGGGTACCAACCACGTGGAGGCCCGTTTCATCAAGGCCCTCCCGGCACTCGTCCAGTGGCTCCTGGTCCACTCCTACCGGGCCATTCTCCGCGGCGCCCCGCCGCCGATGCACTGGAGGGACGCGCACATCTGGCTCAGCCCCAAGGTACCGGGCTCCGCCCGACTGGACGACTAGAGGCCCATAGCCCTAGGCCAGCTGGACATGAAGCTGCTCACGGGCCTCCTCACCCAGCGCATCACGGAAGTGCTCACACGGCACGGAGTGGTCAGCGACTGGCAGCAAGGGGCCCTCCCTGGCTCCAACACCGGCCCCCCCCTGTTCATGGCGCAGCGGCAGCTCCAACGGGCAAGGCCCAACTACGTCTTCTCCTTCGACGCCCGCAAGGCCTTCGACACCGCCCCGCACGGCGCCCTCCACCTCATCCTGCGCCACCTCTCGGTGCCGCCAGAGGTCATCGACCTCCTGCTCTTCCTCCACACGTGCGCCAGGCTGCGCATCGTCACCGCGCACGGGCTCACACAGCCCGTCCACATGCTGCGCGGTGTCCGGCAGGGCAACCCCGCGAGCCCCCTGCTGTACGCGCTCCTCCTGGAGCCCCTGCTCAGGGCCCAGGGGCACCGTCTGCGCACGCCCGGAGAGGCCGAACGGGGCCTCATCCAGGCCTACATAGACGACCTGCTGGTAGTGGCGCGCACGCTGCAGCACTTCGTCGAGGGCGTGGAGGCGGTGGCCGCATACCTGGGGATGATGGGCATGGAGCTCAACCCCCGCAAGTGTGCCATGGCCACCACAGAAGGGGTCCCGGGCCTGCAGCTGCGCCTCTGTCCCCACCTGGAAAACCCATGGCACTGCGTACTGGCGGCAGACTCCGTCCCCTACCTGGGACTCCAGCTACAGCCGGACGGGGAGTTCTCCCTGCAGCGCAAACACCGCCTGCGCCTGGCGGCGGTGCACCACTGGTGCCTCAACACCCTCGCGCCGCCAAAAGTGGTACAGGACGTCATCCTGGCGATCCTAGATGGGGTGACACAATACGTCGCCCCTTTCATCGCCGACCACTCCGACATCGCGCGCCACCTGGACCACATCACGGTCCAGGTCGCGAATGACAGGGCGCGGTACGCCTTCGACGCCTTGCGGGACAGCCTGCAGGATGACCGGACCCTGGGGCTCCAACGGGTGCCAACGCAATGCCAGCAGGCAGCGGTGGCCCTCGTGGGTACACTCGTCCACCACTGCTCCACCTCCGTGCGTGCCAAGGTCACCAAGATGTTCTGGGAAATCACCGGCGCGCACGGAATATGCCCCGAGGTGCACTACCCCGTCCCGGAGCTCGCAACCCTGGCAGGAGGGGACTGGGTCCACCGCATACCCCGGGCCCTGGCCGCCCTGGGAGTGGGGCTCTGTAACCCGATCGCGTGCCCAAGGGCAGCCCACGTCCAACTACAGTCCCGACCGGGTAACATCGTCACGCTGCGCACCGCCAAGCTACGACACCGCGACACGTGCCGCCTGGGGGCGTCGCACACAACGCCGTGGCATGGGCACCCCGGGCCACACCACCCCTTCCCTGACAACGACCACCCGTGGCCGACGGCGGTGCGGGAATGCCTCAACCAGTGCGCCGATGAACACCTCCACTATTGCCGCCGCGAGCAGGACCCCACCAAGCACCCCGGGTGGCGCGACGCTTTGGTCCACCTCTTCCACACCACCTGCACGCGGGACCCCCGCCTGAGACTCCTCCACCCCACGAGGGCTAAGCAGGACACCCACACTGGCCCACCGGTGACCCCGGACAGCCTGCACCTTCACGTCTGGGGCTACGGCCGTCGGGGCAGCCTAACTCCCCCCACGCAGGGGGCGGCATACCACCCAGCGGCGGCCCTCCTGTACATCCTCCGCGATGTACTCGCGGAAGGCGAGCACCAAGAGCCCAACGCGGATGTGGCGTGGCCCCAGCCCCTGTGCCCACGGCCCCACGCGCCGACGCCGCTGTGGTTGGTGACCACGGACGACCAATGCACCCGAGCGACGGAGCAAGCGCAGCTCCAGACAGAGTGGGTGATAGTGCAGGTGGGGGCAGGCCAGCCCAGGCCCCGTGGATTCCCCCAAGGCACCGCCCTGCTGGTAGCTACGGAGGTGCCGCACGACCCACACATGGCAGTGCACGCGCTGGAGCGCCAACCGGAGGACACGGGACACCTGGTGGTGCACCAGCGCGGAGGCCCGGCGTGGCTCGGGGAACATGTGACGGCAATCTGGTCCTTGGCAAGCACGATCGCTGGAGCAAAGATCTGACTGCACGACCACCCGGCGGTCCGCCCCGGCGACACCAGGGCTGAGCGTGGACCAACTGACCCCCGGCCACCCTGACGTCCGGTGGCACTCTGCCGACCTCAACGCGGGGTGGCTCAGCCCCACCAGGTACTACTGGATCCCGGAGGCCTGGGGCCACACCTCCTCCGATGCGTCGGGGGGCGGACCCTGCAAGCACGCCACCAGCGTCGCTCCCGCCGCCGACCTCACCCGCACGTGGGCGGTGGCCATCCCGGGCACGGTGCCCGACGGGGAGGGAGTGGCCCCCTCCCTCCCCCTGCAATACAGCGCCCACCGGCCATGGATCCATACGGTGGACGCCGAAGTCATCCTTCACCTCCTGCGACACGCGGATCGCGAGCAGACCACGGGGGTCCCCGCGGGCGCGACGAAGGTAGTCAACCAGATGCCCCTACGATGGCTCAGGGACGGCCTGCGCGCGCGAGGACAACACGCCGGGCACCCGTTCTGGTATGTCCAAGCCATCTCACACCACAGCAACACCCTACTGCACAAGGTGGACTGGGCGGCGTCCCAAGACACCGTCCTGCAGAACACGCCCCCGGGCCCCAGCCACGCCCAACTCATCGTCGCCGGTCATGACGGACACCTCGACCTACGTCCCCCCACGATGCGGACGCTCGGCGAGATCGCGCAGCGAGCACAGACGGACCATGCCCGGACGCACCGAGGACACACACCTCTGTGCGCGGCCCACGCCAAGGCCTATGTCCACGCCCGAGACCTCATCCCGACAGCCACCAACAACCGGGCGCTGCGGGCCAAGGACGGCCACACGCCGGTGCAACGCAGGCTCCGCGTCCGAAAGGAGTGGCTCTCCGGCGTCGCAGTCCTCCCACAGCCGTGCCTCCTCTGCGGCGGCCCGGAGGAGACCCCGGTGCACATGCACGTGGGGTGCGCCCACTCGCGGCTCCTCTGGCCCCACTACCGACTCGCGCCACAAGAGACGGCCCGCCACCTCCCGCCCGGGGACAAAGCCCTGTGGGTGGCCTCGCGGCGCTCCGCGGGCGCCGCGTGGACGGAAGTGTTCTGCTCTGGGCTGGTGCTCGAGGAGGCGGAGGCGCAGCTCCGCGCCATAGCCCGCTACGACCCGCCGGGAGGGACCTCTGTGGACGATTTCCTTCACCACATGCTCCGGCTAGGGGATTTCGCATGGGAGCTTGGCAACCACCAGCTGGAGCAACTCCTCCGCGAGCCCCTAAGCGCAGCGGCCCGGGTGCACCGATGGCTCACCGCGGCAGAGGGCAACTGCCCCCCCCCCTGCCCAGCGCCCTGACAAAGACTTCGTAGCCTCCCTCCGTGTCGTGAATGGCACTCTGGAGTGCCCACCACAAGAGGACCCCCAGCCGTACCGGGACCTGCCGGGGGGTTTCTCAAAGCACCTGCAAGACGCCCTCTTCCGACAGTGGATCATCGGGCGCGGCTCCATGACCGCATGGGAGGCTCGTATAGTGGGCAAGGATCGGGCGCGCGAGTGGGGCCGGTGGTGCGCCGCCACGCGCGCCCCGAAGACCCCTGCGCAACGATACGCCGCCATCCCGCTCGAGGGGTGGGGGCCGCACACCCGGCCGAGGCCCACCATGGTCCGCGGGGCGGGCCCCGACCACCCGTGGGACGCGGCGACGAAGGAATGGCTGCAAGCGGCCCCGGAGCCACAAACAGGGTGGAATGGGGACGTGTCCTCGCTCTTCCGAGCGCCCGTGCCCCCCCCGCGTCGTCCTTCACACCGCCAACGTGCTCCGAGCCACGGAGATACACACATGGGGGCACGACGCGGCCACCATCCAATGGCACCCCCCGGCGGATGGAGCCGCCCAACTCGCCGTGGCGCACTTCAAAACTGGGGGGCCTGTGTACGACGACGCCCTGTCCCGGCTGGACGACACCCAGGGGCCCTTACTCCTCATGCTCCCCACCGACCTTGCAGCCGCGCTGCGCCAGGCGCTGGACAGCTGCGACGGGCTGCGAGTAGAGTGGGAGGCAGTCGCTGACAGCAACCCACTGGCCCTCCTCAACCGGGACGCCGCGGACGAGTGCCAGTGGGACATGCTGGCACCCGACCTCACCGGGCGCCACGTGTATATGGCTACCCCCCCCCCGGGGGCACCCCTGCCCGGCGTGGGATGACCTCATCGCCGCCTTCGACGACCACGGGATTCTCCCCGACGACACGTGGCGGGAGGTCCAGCAGAAGACGCCCGGCAGGGACTACCGGCGCCGCGTCCGCGCCCGCCTGCTGGAGATCCGGGACCCCCTCCGACAGAGGTGGGACGACCTCTGGCTTCGCCATCTAGGCCCCTGGTTGCCGCCCTCCCACCTCCCACACACCTGCCACCTCTGCGGGGAATGCGACACTGTCTCCTCCGCAGCGCCGACAGGCGCCAACAGGTGCGCGCAGTGCTCGCAAGTGGCCGCGTGCCCCTGGCCCGAACCTCCCGCGGGCCCGCACAGGCGCACGGAGGAGGAGGCTTTGCACCGGCGCATCGGGGGAGCACACGCCCCCTCACATGAACGCGCGGTCCACGTGGGCGCGGTGACGGAGGCGCATGAGGCGCACGCTGCCGCACGGCGCGACCCGGCGGGCAGTGCGAGGGCTTTCCTCAGCGAGGCCGCGCTCCGGGCCGTCCGCGCCCTGAACGGAGCATGGGCCCCTGCGCTACTCCCGGCGATGCACCAGATCATGAACGCCGTCCAGCCAGGGGTCATCAGCCCGGAGCCGGCCCTCTACGGGCACTGGATGGTGTGGCGCGAATCCAACCGGTCAGGCCGGCCCCTGTCCATGGGGGACACCCTGCGACTGACGGGCGCGGGGTCTGCCATGTGCATCCGCAGCAGCGCCCCAGCCCTGCTGCACGCCCTAGAAACGCGCTGCCCCGGGGACAGCGCCCCGTACCTGAACCAGGCGCGGGCCACATACCCGGGGGGAATTTCCGAGCTGGACGCGGCGCTCCACCTTCTACACCCACCGGACGAGGACCTGGAGGTGGGCTAAGTCACGGTATTCGTGGAAGGCGGGGACGAGGCGCCCACCCGCTCCCGACTGACCAACCCGCTTTCCAACGGCGCCAAGCCGACCCCCCCGTAAGCCGTCATGTGCGAGGCGTTCCCCAGAGAGCCCACCTGGTACCCCGCCCTCACGCCGGTGACGCACGTGCCCCGCGGCTGGGCCAACCCGAACCTGTCCCCCCCCCTCTCCAGGACCGGGGGTTCCCACCACAGGGGGTAGGTCCTCTGGCAAAGGCGCCCGGGCACCCCCCTGCTCCTCCTCATCGTCGCGACCCTGGGGGACCCGGAGCGGGTCTTGGGGATCACCCCCGCCGACCTGTACGGGGCAGCGCCCGTACCCCGCTCCCCCCTCCCGGCGCCCGCGGCGCGGGACGGGGTACACACCTTCCTGCGAACACAGGAGGTCACCGCCGTTACGGGGGTCCACCTAGTGCGGCTCCCCCCGGCACCACCCGACGACCCCCGGGGGCCCAGGGCCCTGAGCTCCGGCCCAGACTGGGAGCTGTGGCGCAACGTGCCGGCCGCGTGGCTCCCCCGCCTCCCCTCCTAGTGCCGATGGATGGGCACCGGCCCCCGCCCGCACAGGGCTGACGCCACCGCCGGCCCCCTACCCCCTCCCCCCCTCCCCCCCGCGGAGCACTGCACGGCACCGCCCACGGCACATCACAGATACACCGGGAGGTAGTGGGAAGGACACACCTGCCACCACGCAAGCCTACCAGGATAACAGTGATGTTGGACTCAGATGGCTCCCCCCAGCGGGACCACCGCCACTACCGCCGGTCCCGCTCCTGCTCCCCCGACTCCCCGGGGTATGCGGGGGAGACCCTCGCGGAGCGCGAGGAGCGGAGGCTGGCGGAAGCAGCGGTGCTGGTCGGGCCGCCGGCTTGGCAGCCCTCGGCAGCCCCCGCCGACACCGGGCCGTCCACCCAGGGGCCTGCACCAGCCGAGGAGACCACCCCAGCCGCCCAGGCAGCAAGCCCCGCCGTCTGGCCCCGGGAGGGGGCCCCTGGCGCACAGGGGGCTGAGATCGCAGCCCCAGCAAGCCGCGCCGCGGCCCGGACCGCGGCCCCCCGCGCGCCGCCAGCGCAGGGGGTTGCCCCGGTGCAGACCCCGGGCGCCTCGCTGGGGGCTACCGCGGCCGCAGAGGGGGGCGGGGAGAGTGCACAAGGAGTTGAGACCGCGGCCCCAGTGAGCCGCGCCACCGCCCCGGCTGGCTACGCCGCGGCCCCCGGCACGCCCCGGGCGCGGGGGACGGACCCCGCGTGGGCCCCAGACGCCTCGCCAGGAGCCGCCGCAGCCGCAGCGAGTGGCAGGGAGGGCGCGAAGTAGCGCGCCCACACAAACCCCACCCACACCCACACCAGCCCCCCCAAGCCGTTCCCCCCCAAGGCCGCCTGTCCCACGGGGCGGACGCGGCACGTTCGCCCCCCGGCGCCCGAGCGTTCGCCGCCGGGCGTCACGCTGCCGCAGCTGCAGAGGCAGCGAGGACGCCCGGCGCGTGATCCGGGAGGGGGGGGACGGCGCGCAGGCGGGGCAGGGTGTCAGCCACGGGAGCGCGGAGCGGGGGACAGGAGGCGACAGGGGGAGTGCCCAGGGACACACGCAGGGGGCACGCCAGGGCACACGCGGCAATGAGCGAGGGCGAAAACGCGGGCAAGGCGCCGAGGCCAGCGGCAGCGGAGGGGGACAGAGCGCGGGCAGCGGACGGCGCGACGCGGGGCAGGGAGCCGGGAAGGGGCCAGGGCACGGGAAGGACGCGCAGGGGCGTGAGCAAGGCGCCAAAGTGGGCGGCCACGGAGCGCATGGAGCGGAGCGAGGAGCGGTCGGCGAGCGTGGGCGCAGCCAAGGGCATGGGCACGGGCACGGGGAGCGCACGGGCGCCGGCAGTGCAGGCCAGGGCGCGGGTGACAGGGAGCGGGACCCACGGCACGGACAGGGGGACAGAGGCGTGGGGGCCGGGAAGGGACCCAAGGGCAAGGGCAAGGGCGCCGTTGACCTCTGGGGACAGACAGGACGGGGCATGGGAGCCATGGAGGGAGGGCGGAGCGAAGAGAAGGGGGACGGGGGGCGGGGCGCCCCCACAGCCAGACGTGCAGCCGCTGCGATGCATCCCCCCCGGCATCAAACTAATTCCGGCGCACCACACCCACCACCACCATCAACACCACGCCCACCTCTACAACATCGACCCCGACGCCGGCCAGCCAGCCCCCCCCTCGCCGAGGGCGGAGCCGGCGCGGATGGCCGCTGCCTCGGCGGCGGGGGGGCGGGGCGCGGCGCCGGCGCCGCAGGCACAGGGGTCGCAGGGGGAGCCGGCGCGAGGGGCAGGGGGGGCCCGGCCCTGGGACCGGGACAAGGGCACGGTCCCGGGCCCCCTTGGGGATGAGGCCCTCCCCCTGGTGGTGGAGGTGTACGGGTGGTTGAGCTGGGCCAGCTCGGGGACCATCAGGGAGATGAGGAACCGGCCCTTCGATGCCGTGCTCCTCCGGAGAGACGGGGGGAACCAGGAGGTACCCCCTGGGGGGGTGGGCGGCCCCGGAGGACCAAGAGAGGGTCCTCCGGGCGGTGATTCGGGCAGCATGGCCCGACAGAGAGCCGACTTGGCCGGCCTTCCTCCCCCGGGCCTTGCGCAACGCCCTCACCCACTGGCGCTACCGAGGGCGGAACCCGCCACCGCCACAGCCCGAACCCTCGCACAAGCGGCGACGCAGGTGACGGCCACGCCCCGTCAGCCCAGACGAACGGCGCGAGAGAGTGGGAGGGGGACCGTGCCGCGGGACGCCCCCCCCGACCCACGCTTCCCCAACGGTACAGCGCGACGGAGGGGCGCGCGACACCTCCTGTTGGAGGGAGGACGGGGGCAACGAGCGCGAGGGGGGGCCCACTGCCCCGCAGCCCACTAACCGCTGATCGCTGACCCAAACCGCCGCCCCAAGCCCTCACCGCCCCCCCCCCCCCCGGCCAGCCGTCGCGGCGCGGCGACGGCGAGGGGTGCGGGTGGCCCGAGCGAGGGCCTGCACGAGGGGCTCAAAGGGTAGAGGGGGGCAGGGGAAGAGTGCGCCTCCCCAGTCGACGGCGGGTTCCCGGGGGCCAGAACCACCAGGCCGCCCCCCCGTGGCCGTCGGGGGGCGGCGTCAGGGGACCAGGGGACCCCTCCCTCTCCCCCCCCCCCCCCCAGCCCATGGGCGGACGGTGGCCGGCCAGAGGGACAGCGGCCCCGCATCCCCCCGGGGGGGCTGCTGCACCCGGGGGGGGGGAGACCGCGGCCGCGGCCAGCGCAGCCGCGCGCCAAGCGCCTCCGGTGGACCGCCCGCACACTCCAGCATTACCCGCTGCCGACCGGCAAGAGAACAGCGGCACCCAGGAAGGCGCAAACGAAGCCACCCACTCTGAGGCCGGCCTGGGAAAGGCGGGCAAGCGGACCAGGGCAAGGAGATCTCTCCCCCCCCCCCCCCGCCACACTGACCTACCGGCGGCCGACCGGACTGCGCCCGGCGCCCACGGCCGCCCGGCAACCCCAACTGCACGTGCATGCCCCAGGGGGGCGCGCCGGAGACCAAGGATGACTGGGACGGGGGCCACGGGCCACCCCAAGGGGCAGGGGGGCGGGGAGCAGCGGCGCGGCTCCCCCTCCCCCCCCTGTTCCCCCAGCTCCCCCGCCGGCCTGCGGGCCGCCAGGGCGCCGGCCCTCCGCCCCCCCCCGGGGCCAAGGGGACATCCCCCCTTCCCCAGAAGGGACCGCGGCCCCCAGGGGCGGACACAGCTGGATCCGCACGCCGCGCGCCCCCGCGCCCCCCACCGCCTGCTCCCGCGGGGGCCCCGACCGGCGGGCGAGCCCGCACCAGCGCGCCAGAACGACGCACCGGCCACGCCCGGGGGCGGCACGCGACGACGAACCGGAACAGTATGGGGGCCGCGCCCCCCATGACCAGAGCATCGCCAATGACGCCCGCAATGTTGCCCGATCAGGGAGGGCAGAGGGACCGGCTGGGTCTGTCGGAGCCTCCGGGGGGGCGTTTCGCGGGCCGCCCCCCCCCCCCCCCCCCGCCAGGCTGGCCCGCCGGCGGCGGGCCGCACCCGGCACGGGGCTACCCCGCGACCCCGACCGAACGCATACGCCAGGGGGGAATGCGCCAGCAACGAAAGGGGGGCTGGGTAGGGAGCCGCATGCTGCACATAGAGAGGGTGCAGGGGGGCCACGGCGCGACCCCCCCCCCCTGTCCCCCCACCCCCCAACAGCCGCCCGCAAGCCGCGGGGGCGCCGGCGCCCACCCTCCTGAGGCAAGGGGGATGATCCCCCATCCCCCTGGCAGGACCGCGGCGCCCGAGAGGGAGGCCGGAGCAGGGTCCGCCCCAACGCCCCAGCCGTCTGCTCCCGCAGGAACCAAGGAGATCAAGCGAACCCGCGCCAACGCGCCAGGGCGCCACACAGACCGAGCCCGGAAACGGCAAGCGAGCACGAACCGGAGCGGTATGGGGGCCACACCATCCATCGCCAGAGCGACGCCAGTGACACCCGCTTTGTTGCCTGCCCAGAGAAGGCAGAAGGATGGACCGAGGCAGGACGATCCCCCGCCCCACTGGCCCCCCCGGTCGCACAGTCAGAGGGCGCGGCGCACAGGCCGCCCCCCCCTCCCCCACCCCACCCCCCGGCGCAGGAACACCCCGGAAGCACAGACCCACCCCACGGGGAGCGCACAGCTCCAAAACAGGTAGGGGGGAAACGGGACCGGGCAGCCCCCCGCCAAGCAAGCCAAACGGAGCAGGGGACTGGGGCAGGACACGCGGAGGGGCACGGACCGCGTGGAACGGCCTTACGAGCGCCTAGCACCGGGACCGCGCAAGGTGCGCGCGCCACACCAACCAGGGGAGGGGGGGGGGAGGGGAACGGACGCCGCGGGAGCGCGAGCGCACACACACACAAAGGACACGCGGGGAATACCAGAAGGGCGACCGGACCGAGCTCGCGGAACGCACAGACCGCACGGAATGGCGTACCAGCGAGCGAGGGTACGGGACTCCCGGACGGGACGGCCCGCCACACACAGCGCAGGACACGCCGGGCGGGAAGGGGTAAACAGGGAAGACACGACACCAGGTACCGGCCTGAGCCCCCCGAACTGGCCGCGAGCGCCGCGCACACACGCCCAGAGCACTGCACCCGCCAAGGCAGTAGTGGCGCACTGCGCCACGCCCCAGCCCCAAGGCTAGGCAGCCTCGGCGCCAGCCCACGGGGGTCCCACTGGCCAGAAGCCAGTAGCACGGGCCCGGCAGCGCCGCCGCCCCGGGCAACCACGCATTAGGGGGGCGACGCAGTGGGTAAGCGCCCGCAGCCACGGCTGCGAATTGATGCACTGACCGGGGAGTGGCGAAATGGGGAAGCCGGGGAGGGACGGGGATCCGGGCCCTGTAAACCCGGGGGACTCCGTTACCAGGCAGGAGGTGCGTCATGGAGGGCCCCCCACTAGGACCCGGTGGGGAGGATATCAACTGGCCCGACCAGGTGGCCCCCCGGGGCCGAAAGGCGTCCAGTACCGGCAAAATCAAACCTCAAACCTCAAACCGCATGGCACACACACAGCGCGCGCTGGACACACAAGTTACACACACATTGCGCGCTGACACAGAAATGACACACACACAGTGCACTGACACAGAAATGACACACACACAGTGCACTGCCACACAAATGACAGCCACACACAGCGCGCTGACACATGACATGGGCCAGCACACAAATGACAAACACTCAGCGTGCGCCGGACACAGTGACATACCCAGCGCGAGCCGGACACACAAACACACACCCAGCGCGCCGCAAACACACTATCCCACACCCACGGCGCGCCGGACACACAAACACACACCCAGCGTGCGGCGAACACACCATCACACCCAGCGCGCGCCGGACACACAATCACACGCGGCGTAAACGAGTGTGTCTTTTGTGTCAGCGCGCAGTGTGTGTGTCATTTGTGTGTCGGCGCGCTGTGTGTGTGATCTGTGTGTCAGGGCACTGTGTGTGTGTCACCGCGCAGTGTGTTAGTGTGATTGCTGCGCGCTGGGTGTGTGATTGTGTGTTTGCCGCGCGCTGGGTGTGTTATTGTGTGTCTGGCGTGCGCTTGGTGTGTCATTGTGTGTTCGGCGCGCGCTGCGTGTGTCATTGTGTGTCTGGCGCACGCTGGGTGTGTGATAATGTGTTCGCTGCGCGCTGGGTGTATGATTGTTTGTTTGCAGCGCGCTGGGTGTGTTGCTGTGTGTCCGGCGAGTGCTGGGTGTGTGTCATTTGTGTGTTGGCGCGCTGGGTGTGTGTCATTGGTGTGTTAGAGCGCTGTGTGTGTGTGTTAGTGCACTCTGTGTGTGTCCTTTCTGTGTCAGCGCGCAGTGTGTGTGTCATTTGTCCCGTCTGTCATTTGTGAATGTGTGTGTCATTTGTGAATGTGTGTATCATTTGTGTCTACCATTTTGCCATCTGTGTGTCATTTGTGTCTGCCATTTTGCCATCTGTGTGTCATTTGTGGCTGCCATGTTGCCTATCTGTATGCCATTCGTGTGTTGTGTGATGTGTTTTGGTTTTTCCTCCACTGACAGCAGAAATGGTTTTTTTTCGAAACAGTTTTTTTCGAAACAGAAGGCTGTTTGTCATTGTTGACGAGAGAAAGCAGTAAAATTTGGTGATATGGGGAGCGTTGTACATTTTCATATAGAAACAACAACATTGGATGGCAGGGATTAAGTGAAAGGGGCGAAATAATCAATTACATTGATGGCAAGTGCAATGTCACAGAAACATCTTTTCTACAAACAACGTTGTAAAACTGATCAAGTGCGTGATTTTGATTCCGATCAGGCAGTTGTTGAAGAAACTGGTTTTGCACCCCCAAGCTTAGTAGTGGTGTGCACATTGCTGGCTTTGCTTGACATGACCTCAGGAAGATTTTTAGCCAATTTGAGCATCTTTTTATGGCATGTTTAGTTGTAGTTCACGTTCCGGCAATTTTTGCCCCAGCTAGGGCAAGACTAACTAGTCCACCAATCCCCCCCCCCCCCCCGCCTTTGCCGGGAAGGGGAAAACAGAAAGAGAGGGAGGGTGGATGCGATGGTGCATAGCACCATCGCATCCACTCAGATATCCACTCACTCATCGCATCCACTCGAGTATCCACTCACTTACCTCAGCAAATTGCGTGACTGGGGGGGGGGGCCTTCCTGTTTTGTGGGGCGGGAGGGGGGTGCGGGGGGCAGCTAGCACAGGTGGATAAAAGCCATGCTGTTTTTTGGCAGTCGGGGTATGTTCTGGTAAGGCTTTGGCCGAACGGCAAGGTGCACAAGTCGTGGGGCAGCGCTGGTTGGAAGAGGAGGAGCACGGCATGTAGGGTCTTGCCTGCGGCAGATCCAGATACCGCATTTCGCGGAAATGGTACTGCTGTTAGCAGAATTGCCGCAACCGTACTTTTTTTTCGCAGAATTCACGGAAATTTACACGAATTTTACAGAAGCGCCTTCTTAAAACACCTTTTCTCCTCCATCATCACTGTCCGGTCAGTTACTCAGGCCCCAAAATGGTGTACGTTTGCAGATCTGCTTTGTTTTGCCCGTGTTTTGTTTTGTTTCTACCAACTGTCACCCCGTTGGCCCCCAGATTTTTTTCCGGAATGTCGACTCCAAGCCGGGAGGTGGGTGCACTCCACTGCAGTCTGGTCTTGCTTGCAGATTCTGTTGATTATTGCAGGCTCTGTTGAGGTTTGTTTGAGCACATGTCCCATACCTCAACGTCTCAATGTCCCTCCGCTAGCTTCATGCTTCACATGCAGGGTCGGAGAGGCTCCTGTTGATTACGGCAGGTTCGGAGAGGCTTTTACCTGTGAACCGAAGGGCGGGCGAAGAATGCACTCCGGTCTCATTTGGAGAGGTTTCTGTTGATTGTTGCAGGCTCTGTTGAGGTTTGTTTGAGCACATTTCCCGTACCTCAACGTCTCTTTGTCCCTCCGCTAGCTTCATGCTTTGCATGCAGAGTCGGAGAGGCTTCTGTTGAGTACGGCAGGTTCGGAGGGGCTTTTTCCTGTGAACCGAAGGGCGGGCGAAGACGGATCAACCAAATCTCTGAGCCTGAAATTTGCAGAGGTTTGTTTGAATACATATCCGGTGCCGCAACTTCTCTTTTTCCCTCCGCTAACTTGTGGCTTCCCTTGCAGATTCGGACTGTTTACTTTTGCAGATTCGGAGACGCATCTGTTGAGTATGTATTGAGTATGTCCGTACCACCAGTTTTGCTTCTTCGCCCTGCTGCTAAAGTGGTTGAACGTTACTTATTCAGCATGTACCAGTTGAGGTTAGGGGTAGGTTAGGGTTTCAGTGTCGTCCCTGACCCGGCCCCTGGGACCAGGGCAGTTCTTGAAGGGCTGTGCCCCGCTATCTGCAGGCTCGGAGTAAGAGAGGAGAGAAGCTTGAGGCTCGAGTTCAAACAGGATATCAATATTGCAACGCGGGCGGGCCGGCACCGCCGGCGGCAGGTGACGTTGCATACTTTGCTAGGGGCTTTGCTGTGTGTGTGCTGTCTGTGCTTTTTGTGTGGGTGTTACCAACTGTTTTCAGACCAGCTTTTTGTATGGGTGCTACCAACTGTCTTTGGACCAAACAAGAGAACTTTAGATATACCCTCAAAAGACACGTTCAACGTTTCCTGACTCAGTAGCATATGTTTCAGGCCTTTTTGGGCCCCAAGTTGCACGCAAGGGCCACTATGCACGAGGATAACCACGACAAAAGAAGTCACCGTACGCCCCGAGCACCACGTTGAATGAACACATTCGACGTGTTCGTTGGACGCGTCTCCTTGGAAGAACGCTCCTTGGCGCGTCCATCCATTCGCTGTCGGGGGCCTGGACTGGGCTGAGCACCGCGGCCTCGGGCTGGACCTCTTGGTAGGCAGCGGCCTGAGGGGCGGCGGCAGGGACGTGGACCTGACGGACGGGCATCTCTTGAGGAGCAATCATCCCACCAACAACAGGGCGGGGAGCAGTGGTCGAAAGCGCGTGCAAATTGGTGGCGGCAAACACCAAACATCAAACACCAACAACACGCTCCCCTGCATAGTAATTGTCTGCAAGTATTGCACATTGCAATTGTCTCTTCTGTGTGCCAGTGCTTGGGCAATCTGCACGCTGAGATCTAGAGATTCTGACAAGGCTGTTTTTTTTCCAAGAATGTTGCAGGTCTCTCCGCATTTTGGAAATTAGCAGCACATGATGTGAGAGGCATATTGAAATAAAAAAAATGCAATGCAGACCGAGCAGTGTTTGGAAACAAGGATTTTTGCCCTCCGTCCTGGAGTTCCACATGTCAGTGCAATGGGTGTATGCTGAGATTGAGGAAACGGTGTTTAGTTACTGAAGTTTTTGCAGGTTTTTCGTAGTTTTGAAACCTACACACTGAAATGCAATGCAAATGCGGGCTTGATTGTGGGCAGGTTTTTGCTTTGTAGGTCAAAGGCACATTTTTGAAATTAGCAGCCCATGATGTGGGAGGCATATTGAAATAACTAAAATGCAATGCAGACCGAGGAGTGTTTGGAAACAAGGATTTTTGCCCTCCGCCCCGGAGTTCCACAGGTCGGTGCAATGGGTGTATGCTGAGATTGAGGAAACGGTGTTTAGTTACTGAAAATATTTGCAGGTTTTTCGTAGTTTTGAAAGCTACACACTGAAATGCAATGCAATGCGGGCTTGATTGTGGCCAGGTTTTGCTTTGTAGGTCAAAGGCGTAGGTGGGGGTCTGGTTGCAATGGTGGAGGGAACACCATGAGTCGCGGGTTATTTCATCGCACATATTGTATGTTGTAATGTGCTTTTTGAAATTGTTCAAGGCCGGTTGGTGTCTTAAGTAGTACGTTCATGGGGTGGAAAAGGGGTTTTGGGAAATATGTGCACTTAAGACCCAAGGTGGGCACATGTGTGCGGCAATTTTCCAATTTGTTGACTCTCAATGAAATAATTTTCCAATCGGCATTTTGGTGTAGGTATTCGGTGAACAACATGCATGCAAATGTCTTGGTAAAGAAGGTCCCTACCAGGACCGGCCCCCGCTGTGCCCCTTCCGCCTGTAATCCCCGTTGACTTGCTCCGGATCAATGCTTGCATTTATCAAAATCCAGGGTCCAAAACCAAAAATATAGAAAATAGAAAATACAATCCTCCTTCAACCCTGAATGGCAACCAGATCCCACAAATACAGCAATAACCCAATTCACAATCCAAATCGGGCTGCGGGCTTTCGTTCAGCACACCGGTATTCCCACGGTGGCGGGCATGTACAAGAATTGCACCAAGGAAGAAAGCCCTGAAATTGGCATATGAATACATATGAAGCAAAGTTGGGGAGAGATGGAAACTTACACAATCACAGCCATAGACCCATCATTCCCTCGACTCAAGACCTTCCAATGACTCACCAACATGATGCCCTGAACCCAGTCCAATAAGATGGCTAAATGCCATATGTCAAAAGTCAATACAGAAACCCCAAAAATGTGTTCACTCCCAAGCCTCTAATTCCTAGCCCAATAGGGGAGGTGGCGTGTCATGGCCTAGAGTGGCACTCAGGACCATGCCCTACCCTGACATAACCTTGGTTGGACTTGGAGTCGAATGGGCTTAGAGAAATGACTTATGAGTTTGAACTCATAACATGTCAAAAAACTGCCAATTCACACCATATTGGCCATATATCAAAAATATGCTCAAAATTGAAGTTACTACATATCCCAAGGCTCCAAGCATGCATGGAATCGAAGTCTACCATTCATGGAGGATAGAGACCAAAGGCCAATGCCCATGTACATCCCCATTTTACCCTCGAAACCCTTTCGGATATGGGCGCCACGCACTGCCCAAGTCAGCCCATGATCTTGAGACCAATTCTTGAAATCCTTCGTGCGCCAAGCCAAATGGAGTTCATGATCCGGCATATGGTGGTGTTCAACTCCAAAGCATATGCCAACATATGAACAACATACCATGGTTCGACCCTCCATAGGCTTCTTGCTGTCAGCTGACCAGGTGAGTACACAAAACGCAAAAATGAGCAAAAATTGAGGTCAAAAACATGAAAATCTGACCAAATACAAAGTTGTCATGATAGTATATCTCTATGGTCACCCATGATATCCACTCATGGTTCAATACACAAATGATTGGAACCATTTGCGAACAATTCCTCCACTTGGATCCCCAATCGGGCGCTTGGAGATACCTTCGCCACTAATATCTACATGCCCCATGAAAATGGGAGTGCACCCATGGATCTCTTTGTCAAACATACCATGAGCAATACATACGCGGTAGACTTGGTCTAGCGCTTTGAATTCCACAATTGGGACATGGGCAAAGCCCTTGTCACGTATGGCTCCCCATCTCTTCGGCCACACGAAGATATATAACATGGACGTGAGCATATCAAACATATACCATGCATATGACAAATACCCTCAAAATGTGGCTCCCACCATGATATGCCATGTCCCTCCATTGACATAACTTCACGTTAAAAATACGTAGGAACCCAAGAAAAGTTGCTATGCAACCCCAACACTCATGCGGCACACTCGAAAGTCGCATTAAAATATTCGGTTGCACGGTCGAAGAGTTATATATCACTTTATACCCTTGTGACCCTTTTCCCTTGCTACACCGGGCATGTGTGCGCACCAAAGGCGTTTTATGCTTCCGAAATTAAGTTGAGACTAAGGCGCTTGCAACCCAACCTTCCTTATTCGCTTTCCTCACACTCGCGCGTAGATATGGTCCTTCAAAGTGGTCCCACGATTCGCTTTTGTTTCCCTTATATCTCCAAGTCAAATGGGTGGCAAGTATAAGGGAAACCTGATTCCGGCATAGGGAAAGGAGTATGACCACTCGAAGAAGTCCAAATCAAGTGCGGCGATGTCGAAGTCGAAAATCCGATTTCGACATCAAGAAAAATTCTGATTAAAATTTCGAGTGCTTATTTAGAAAATTGCGGATGCAACGAACCCTTTACAGATGAAATCTGACCCTTCAGAAACGTTTCCGCCAAAATATCTGGAAATAACAGTTAACCAATCGGTTAACGCAAAATCGCGAGCCAACTGACAGTCGCCGATACATTGACCATCAGAACGAAAGGCTGAAAAATTACGGAAACATTATGATAATAAAACCCTGTTGATTCCTGATATTCTGCTATATAAATCTCCGCTGGCGGTGCCTCGGTTCTGAATATGGCCGCTCATAGCCGGAATGGCCAAACCTATCACACTATCACATCGGGTTAGTTCAGGTGGATGAGAGAGTATGATATCAGCCAATGGCGGCTTGCCGGCACATAGATACACACCCCAAGTGACCCCAAGATGGCCACGGGGGTCCGAACCGGCTTCACCCCCCTTCTCAGAGCATTGTATCCGCTCGGAAACAAACGAAGAGAGGACGGGAGGACCCCAATGGGCTCCAACCCCCCTCTCCATGTCCCAAGGACACATGGAGGCCCCAAACACGTCGTAGGCGTCCCCTATGCCCCAATGGAGGGGTGAGGACACTGATAATCAGCGCCCCACGCCATATCCGGTCTCCTCTTGATCTACAACATGGACCAAGGGGATCAAAGATAGAAAAACGTCGTCGGTCGACCTAAATAAGTATACCACAATGCAATATATATGTGGAGATCGAGTGAAGGGGGTATATGGCCGATCAAGGCCGAAAAATCCCCGGATGAACGCCCTCACTTGTCTCCCCATTCACAGAAACAAACAAAATGCCAAGGGGGATCCATCATGGTGCTACAGTAGCTACCAGGTGGACCAATACGTCCTTGACATCCAAAGAAATACCCTTTTTCTTTAGGTAGTCCATCCAGACCGTGGTGTACCTCGGCACAAAACTGCTCGGAGGTTCCCACGAGTCCCTGGATGCGGCGAATCCTTTCCAACGGACTTTGTAAAGCCTTCCCCCAGGCGTCCCCGGGTCCGGCTTGTCCGCCAGGATCTTCTCCGCGGTGAAATCGTCGTCCTCACCTTCGTCGTCCGAGTCCACATCGCCGGCCGTGAACTCGAAGGTGACGGGACGTCCGCTGGGGTCTGGTGCTCGGGGACGAAGCTGGGTATGGTCGCGGTCCAGGATCTTGTTATCCCCCACACGAACCGCATACACATCCTGCCCGACCTTCCGCACGATTACCCCCGGCACATACCAAGACGCCTGCCGATGCCTGGACAGGACATCCTTGTGGTGCCGCTCCACCCACACGGTGTCTTGGAGAGCATACTTCTGGACCTTTCCCTGCTTGAAGTACTTGGCCCTCTTGTCATGCTCGTCCTGAAGTGCCTTGCACACCTTGGCCGCCGTGTCGTCCGCCTCAGACATCATAGCGGTCGCATCCCGGGCCACTTTGCCATGGTTCATCCACGGGAGAGTGCGTGACACTCGATCCCGCAGGAACAGGATGCGATGGGGCGACAGTCCAGTGGGTCCCGGAAGGTCGTGATACGCCTGGAGCACTCTCCACAGCGAGTTATACCAGTTCCGGCCCGGTTCGTCAATGTGCAGCTGGCGGAACTTCTCGAACATCTGACGCCCGGCCACCTCAGCACGGCCATTCGACCGGCTGTGGTATGCCACGGTCTTGGCGTGCCGAATCCCCATGTGCTTGCACATCGTTTTGAACCACGTCCCCACGAATTGACTGCCCCGATCGCTGCAGATGACAGCTGGGACATCGAAAATCGTCAGCCAATGCCTGATCATGGCATTAGCGACGGTCTTGGCCTGCAGCCCCACTCCATGCTTGTCCTTCTTGTCCTTCTTCTTGGACTTCTTGCCCGGGACTGCCACGATATACCCGCTGTGCCTGTCCACCGCCAGGATGACACAGTCGTATGTCTCTCCTTCCACGGTGACCTCCGGCATGGCGAACACGTCCATGGCCACGGACCGCATAGGGGCCTCCGGTATAGCCGTGTACACCGGGTTGCCCGCTGTGGAGTGGTTGGGGCTCTTCGTGGCCCGACACACGGCACAGTCGCTGCAGTACCTATCCAGGATGGCGTAGTACCCCGGAGGGAACTTGAAACGCCACTCCAGGTCCTGCTGCATCTTGTCTCGGCCAGGGTGCATGAGCTGGGCGTTGTGCCAATGGTCAATGAGCTCCTCCACTCGGTTCTCGGGCACCAGCAGCTTGTCCTTGAGGAACAACTTGTCGCCATCCTCGGTCAAGCCCTCGGGCCATTCGTCGTCCGACGGGGCGCTCACGGCATTCCAGTACTTGCTCCAGTGCTCGGATGCCGCGTAGTCATCCGACCAGTCCTCTGTGAGCACCGACCTGACTAGCTCTACAGGGGCCACCATCCATTGCTCGAGGGTTTCCTCTCGAATAGCTTGGACGCGGGCACCCCGGAACTTGGCCAGGTCCGTACGGTTTGCCATCACCACAAAGCACTTGACCCCCTCTTGCTCCATGACCTTCTCCATCTCGATGATGCGCTTGGCCTCCTCGGTCTCCTCGGCGTCGCCATGGCTGGATATGTCCATCCACGCCTTGCCCGCGGGGTAGGCCCAGCGACTGAGGCAATCTGCCACAGTGTTGTCCTTCCCCGGGATAGACACGACGCTGAGGTCGAACTTGGCGAACGTCTCGTGCCATCGGGCCCTCGTAGCCGCTGGTCCTGAGGGGGTGTCGACATGCTCCTTGTGCCAGCTCTGTAGGGACTGGTGGTCCGTGCAAACCACCACCGGCTGCAGTCCGATGTGGCCAGACCACTTCCTGAGCGCACATACAATGGCGTATGTCTCCTTCTCCCTCGCGGTCCATGTCCGGCGTTGGCCCTCGGCCAGGATCCTGCTCCAAAACGCCACGGGAACATGAGTCCCGTCGTCCCGGACTTGCTCGAGGACTGCCCCCACGGCATAGTCCGAGGCGTCTGTCCGTAGCACGAATCCCTTGTCCGGGTCCACCAGGAACAACCCCAACTGCCCCAGGAGTCGCTCCTTCAGGCGGTTGAATGCATCCTCAGCCTCAGGGGTCCAGGCAAGCTTCTTCTTGCTCCCCTTCCGGCCATCGAACTTGCCCACTTGCAGCATCTTGTGCAGCGGCCCCGACAGTTCTGCATACATCCGGACATAGCCCGAATAGTAGTTGCAGAACCCCATGAAGGACCGGAGTTCGCTGATGGTCCGGGGCTTCTCCCAGTGGTGCAGGGACGCCAGCTTCCCAGTCATGGGACGGCGTTGCCCGTGACCAACCACGTGACCCGCGAACTCCACTTCCTTCACGAAGAGTGAGGCTTTGGTGGGCTTGCACACCATGTTGTGTTTGTCCAACTCGCTGAGCACTCGGCGCAGATCCTTCTCATGCGCGTCGATGAGCTCGTCCTCAGTCATGTTCTCCGTGCCGGACCCGATGATGATGTCATCCACGAAGGGATCGGCACAGTCCCGGACAGGACCGAGTAGGTCCTCCATCATGCGCTGGAAAACGGCGTTGCCATTCTTGGCACCCATAGGCACCACTTTCCACTGCATGGGCCCAAGCGGCGTCGACATCGCTGTGCAGGGCCTGGAGTCCGGGTGTAGCGGCATCTGGTGGTAACCGTGTTTCAGGTCCAACACCGTGAAGATCCGCTTTTTCTGTTGCTTTTGGAGGATGGAGTTCATCAGGGGGAGCGAGTACGAGTCGTGCTCGGTCTGCTCGTTCAAACCTCTGTAATCAACCACCAACCTCCACTCGCCCTTCTCCTTCTTGGGCACGATGAAGGCTGGGCTGGCCCACTCACTGTCGGAGGGTTCGATCCATCCCCGCTCAATGAACTCGGCCAACAGCTTCTTCATGGCCTCGGCCCGATCGCCCTGAAGTTGGTACTCCCGATGACGATAGATCTTCGGGTTCGGCTTCAGCTTGATCTTCGCTGTACCAAACCTCCCGCGATCTGGAGGGTTCTTGTTGGCGACGCCACTGAATAGCCGCGGATAGGCATGGATCAGCCTCTCCTTCAGCTCGGCGACCTTCGGGTTCTCCTGGGCCTCTTCAGCCGCTTGCTTCGGTATCGAAACCACCGACCGCACTGCGGTATAGGCCTCTTCGGGGTCCGAGTCCGGCTTCTCCTCGTCCGATATGCCGTCTTCATCGTCGTGGGTCGCGATTCCCACCGATAATCTTCGAAAATTTGCGGCCTCGGGCTGGTGCTCGTCGCTACCGGTTCCCACTCTTGGAAAACCCCACGTTGGTGGGTCCGACCCAACCGGACCATCGTATTGGTCCGCGATGTGATCCATGACCCTCGCCACGAACTCATCCTTCTCGTACTTGCCGGTGACCAACATCTTGTCATCCCACCAATGCGGAGATGTGACCATGGCCCGCCTCTTCTTGGCTGCCACACGGTCGTGCATCCCCATCCGAATGTAGTTGACGACGTCGTCGATCTCGGCGTGGGACAGGACGTCAATGCCGTCAATAGGCTGATCCGTCCCCTCCTTGGGCTCAAACATGACCTTCATGGGCACCGCCTCCACCCTACGGATGAATGCTTCATCACCCGTGGGCTGGGCTTGCGCCCCATCCACCAGGAAAGCCTTGGTACCCCACGCTTGACCCGGGGAGGGCATTGATACACCTTTGGCGTCGATGAACAACTCCTCCTCTGGCCCGAATGACATCTCGTTCAGGGTGATGGAGTCCAGCGTCGACTTGAGACCCTCCAGCGGACATGGGGTGGATCCTATGCCGGTTATGACCAGGATCCCCTTCGCCCTATCCGCGATGATCTTCTCCACCGTACGTCTGGTGATATCCAGGGAGCCATGCCAATACATGGGTCCCCACTCCTTCAAACCCCAATGCCTATGCCAGGCTGAGTCTCCTCGATGCCAATGCCTCCTACACTTCCGCAGAAGTGGGGCATCCCGGGAAGCGAAGACGTCCGTCTCGGGCGCTTCGGCTCCCAGCGTCTGGATCATCCTGTCGTACACCTGCGGCGCCATTCCATACTCCGTGAGCTGAACTCCACGGTCTCCTCTGGACTTGGCACCCACAGCTTGCACCGCTCGGACGATCCGATCCTCTTCCTCAGCATTCCATTGGGATGACCCGCACGCATAATCCGTGGACAGCCATGTTAGGCATTCGTCGTCCTCCCGGACCAGCGTTGCGACTGGGAAGGGCTCCAATGGCGTGGGCCACCATGAAGTCGTACCCCATGATCATATCCCAATCAGTAATGTCGGCCACGTAGAAGTTCCAGGATAGAGTGCTTCTCTTCGCCTGATCAGGGCGGTTCAAGCGCTCATGTTCCCAGAATTCCATACTGATAGTGGCCTCATGGGTGCCACCACCCATGATCTCTCCATTGGCGACCTTCAGGCGGACCGGTCTCCGGCTGGGCTGCAGGAATTCCTCCTTCAACAACCCTCTCCGGACCAGACTCACCTGGGCACCCGTATCCACCAACACATCCACCACCTTCTCCTCTCGTCCGCACCGTACTCACACTTTCAAGTGCAACCGCCGCTCGTCGCCATGAGGTGTATGGACGACTCTCACGGCATGCAACTCTAGCACGTCCGGGTGCATCAGGACTTCAAGGGTATGGTCACGGATGGTGTAGATCTTGGGTTGGTCCTGCCCGTCCACGGGGCTCTCCGTGGTCGCTCCTTCCTTCTTGCCATGTCCCGTTCCCACATGTACTTCCCTTGGCAGGGCGCCCCAGGGGTTGGGAGTGGCGAAACTCAGTGGTTTTGGCTCTTCCGGAGCCTTCTTCGGCACCCGATGTGCCTTCGCCTTCTCAGGGATTCCACTGATTCTCAGAGGAGAGACCTCCGAGGTCCCACTCCCGTGGGGGCTCCTCTAGACTTGGCTTCCCGCAGCCCCTTCCGGCTGCGATCCGCCAGGACTTTGTCCTCCACTTTGCTGGGCTTTGAGTTCCGCCAACGTCCTCAACATGTCCTCAGCAACTTCCTCGCCCGACCTCACTCGTCCGTCTTGACCAGGTCCACCACCATAGCCTCTTCCTCCGCCTTTTCCTTGGCCTTTGCCTTGGCCTTTTCCCCCGTCTCCGCCCTTCGCTTTCCAATCGGAAATCCGCTGCTCCTTGGGCTTCTTCTCGGGATGAGCGGCGAAGTAGGCCTTCTTGTCCGCCTCATACACCTTGCACTGACGGTGGTCGTGTGCATGGTTGTTTCCCTTGCCATAACAGACCCAGCACCCGTCGTGCTGAGACCTGTACTCCCGGAACGACAGCGGTGGGTTCCCGATCCTCCTTGGCTCTTTGCCCTTCTTGGGTCCCATCTGGCTCCATCTGGACCGATCCTGTCCATGGTTCTTCACGTTATGCGCCACAAAGGCGAGAAAGTGGGCCTCCTCGTGATCCTCCCGGGACCAGTGGTCTTGGCCACTTCGACTACCATCCTCCGCGGAGTTGGCCGTGTCCTCCTGGATCTCCCGATGATGGCGGTCTTCTCGGTGTCCTCGTTGTCCATGACCAAGCCGATCCTGCACGTGGGCCTCGTTCTTCGCATTGAGCTTCAACTCCACCGTGATGTACTTCACGATCTCGTCCAGGCTCATGCGAGCGAAGATGACTTGCATCTTCAGCGGCTCCCCGCGCCTCCACTCCACGTTGTTGAGGCGCAGCAACCTTTGCCCCATGGAGTCCCTGAATACCTCCACGTACACGGCGTTCTTCAGGCCCAACATCCGGTCGGGTTCGCCCAGGTTCCTCCTGAAGAACTCCATGATACCCGCATGGGTATCCTCCGCCGCCATAATCCTCACCGCCACCCGTCGCTTGGCGCGCTTCTTCTCCTCGTCCTGCACTCTCCTCTTCCAGCTGCCGGGGAGGACGTCCTTCAGCAAGTGGCGGATCTCACTGGCCTCGTTCCAGTCTTCCACCAACTTGAGGCATCTGCGGTACTTCCGCAGATAACGGTTCCACTCCCGGACCCGCAACTCACCGCGGTCCAGCGGCAGTGGAATGGACAACAGGTCCTCCAGCTTCTGGTTTGGAGCGTCCACCCGCTCCTCATCCTCCAGCCACTGGAGGCAGGCCTGCTCCGTGCGGATCAATCCTTCCCGGATCTGATCCCGCAGCTCCTCCTTGAGGTCCTGCGCCAGCCGGTGTGGGAATGTCCGGCATACCCACTTGTCCCGCGGCGCTCCCCGCATCTCGCCGACGACCTCCTCGGCGAAGTCCTCCCAGTCCAGGATGAAGTCATCCAGGTTGGACGGGTTCCCGTCATAATAGGGGATTTTGATTCCCCTGAGGTCGTCGATCCTGATGGCGTCTCCGACGTCTCCAGCCACCACTCCACCCAGACGGATACCACCTGTGGCCGGGGGGTTTGAGTACACTCCCCGTACATCCCTCTCCTCCATGGAGTGCGGTCCAGTTGGGCCTGAACCCATGGGGTTTGGAATGCGGGAGGGACTTGCTCCATCGACCATCCATATTCCCGTATTGGGGTCCTTCGCCCACATGTTTCCGCTTGGATGGCCTCGACCATGTCCGTCGGCGCTTCCCATGGTTCGCCCCTGCATGGTCTGGTTCTGGATCTCGATCTTCTCTTCCGCATAGACTGCCATATTCGTCGTGAGCGGTACATCCTGGGCAGCGTGGGACATCTGCACTGTCAGGCTCCTCGGGTCCGTGGCTACGTGCCCTTCCCGCCTGGACCCAGCCGGTGCCGTGTGTTCCCCGAGCATTGTTGACTCGCTGAACAGGGGAACATACGGCAGCGCACCCGGGTCAACACGCGGAGGCGCGTAGGGTGCCTCTGCAGGGCCGCCCATGGGTTTCTCCATGGCGCTCCTGAGGGTCTTAACCCGCTCCACCAGCTCCACCGCGGCCGGCTTTGCCGGGAGCTCCGGACCCGAGGCGAGGGGCTGTCGCTCTTCTAGCCTTCTCAGGCGTCCCGACATGTCCTCCACTAAGTGGAGGAGGCTGTCCACCACTTGCTGCTGCTTCTGCAGGGCCAGCTCCAGATTCTCCCGGTACCGGGCCTGATCCGCTCGCAGCTCCTCCATGTGGTTCTCCGCAGCCGACTGGTCGTCCAGGATCCCCGCGACGTCCTCCTCTAGAGCATCCTTGGCGTTGTCCAGGCGGTCAAGATGATTCACGATGGCGTCCATCCCCATCTTCGGGTACTTGCCCATGAGGAAGGACACGTGCTCGCAGTGGCACGCAGCGTGCTTTCCGCCGGATTCAGCACATCCCGCGGTTCCCGGCACCTCAGACTCGTCGCCCATGGGCGTATCGCCGATGGCGTCCGTCTCTGGTCCCGTGTGCCGGGGCACAGGTGCCGTCCGGGCCCTGACTGGCCTCTCCAAGCCCTCGGCGTCGTGCTGCAGGGCGGGCTCGGGGGCCGTATGCGCCCTGGCGATCGGCGCGGACATCTCCGGCTCCGAAGGTGGCTCGTGGGCTGTCGGATAGCCCTCGGAGTGCCCCTCGGATTCCCACAGCCTGACCGGGCTGGGGTCCGTGTCCATAGCCCCGGCGTCCCTTGCCGCGGACTTGGGTGACCCGCGCTTCCGGTAGCGCCGGGCCCGTCCTCCACTGCTGCCTGAATGGCAAGCCTCATCAGAGTCCTCCGCGGCGGAGCGGAGGTTGCATGCCTTTCGGCAGCGACGCTCACACATGGAGACCAGGTCCTCCATGTCACGTCCTCCTCTTCCCGAGTGTCGTTCTTCTCTTCGGGCTTCAAATTCCGGAGTTCGCCATGCTCTTGAACGTCTCGGTCCTTCTATGGCTCTAATCTCCGGCGTGGTCTCCACCAAGTCCACAATACGCACCCGGGGCGTACTTGGGCAGGGCTCATGAGGGCCCAAGTCCCCGGGTCGGCGGTTGGTAGGGGCAGCAGGTAAGCCTCTGCTACCATAAAGAAGGTCCCTACCAGGACCGGCCCCCGCTGTGCCCCTTCCGCCTGTAATCCCCGTTGACTTGCTCCGGATCAATGCTTGCATTTATCAAAATCCAGGGTCCAAAACCAAAAATATAGAAAATAGAAAATACAATCCTCCTTCAACCCTGAATGGCAACCAGATCCCACAAATACAGCAATAACCCAATTCACAATCCAAATCGGGCTGCGGGCTTTCGTCCAGCACACCGGTATTCCCACGGTGGCGGGCATGTACAAGAATTGCACCAAGGAAGAAAGCCCTGAAATTGGCATATGAATACATATGAAGCAAAGTTGGGGAGAGATGGTAACTTACACAATCACAGCCATAGACCCATCATTCCCTGGACTCAAGACCTTCCCTTGACTCACCAACATGATGCCCTGAACCCAGTCCAATAAGATGGCTAAATGCCATATGTCAAAAGTCAATACACAAACCCCAAAAATGTGTTCACTCCGAAGCCTCTAATTCCTAGCCCAAATGGGGAGGGTGCGTGTCATGGCTTAGAGTGGCACTCAGGACCATGCCCTACCCTGACATAACCTTGGTTGGACTTGGCGTCGAATGGGCTTAGAGAAATGACTTATGAGTTTGAACTCATAACATGTCAAAAAACTGCCAATTCACACCACATTGGCCATATATCAAAAATATGCTCAAAATTGAAGTTACTACATATCCGAAGGCTCCAAGCATGCATGGAATCGAAGTCTACGATTCATGGAGGATGGAGACCAAAGGCCAATGCCCATGTACATCCCCACCCTACCCTCGAAACCCCTTCGGATATGGGCGCCACGCACTGCCCAAGTCAGCCCATGATCTTGAGACCAATTCTTGAAATCCTTCGTGCGCCAAGCCAAATGGAGTTCATGATCCGGCATATGGTGGTGTTCAACTGCAAAGCATATGCCAACATATGAACAACATACCATGGTTCGACTCTCCATAGGCTTCTTGCTGTTAGCTGACCAGGTGAGTACACAAAACGCAAAAATGAGCAAAAATTGAGGTCAAAAACATGAAAATATGACCAAATACAAAGTTGTCATGATAGTATATCTCTATGCTCACCCATGATATCCGCTCATGGTTCAATACACAAATGATTGGAACCATTTGCGAACAATTCCTCCACTTCGATCCCCAATCAGGCGCACAAAGATACCTTCGCCACTAATATCTACATGCCCCATGAAAATGGGAGTGCACCCATGGATCTCTTTGTCAAACATACCATGAGCAATACATACACGGTACACTTGGTCTAGCGCTTTGAATTCCACAATTGGGACATGGGCAAGGCCCTTGTCACGTATGGCTCCCCATCTCTTCGGCCACACGAAGATATATAACATGGACGTGAGCATATCAAACATATACCATGCATATAACAAATACCCTCAAAATGTGGCTCCCACCATGATATGCCATGTCCCTCCATTGACATAACTTCACGTTAAAAATACGTAGGAACCCAAGGAAAGTTGCTATGCAACCCCAACACTCATGCGGCACACTCGAAAGTCGCATTAAAATATTCGGTTGCACGGTCCAAGAGTGATATATCACTTTATACCCTTGTGACCCTTTTTGCTTGCTACACCAGGCATGTGTGCGCACCAAAAGCGTTTGATGCTTCCTAAATTAAGTTGAGACTAAGGCGCTTGCAACCCAACCTTCCTTATTCTCTTTCCTCACACTCGCGCGTAGATATGGTCCTTCAAAGTGGTCCCACGATTCGCTCTTGTTTCCCTTATATCTCCAAGTCAAATGGGTGGCAAGTATAAGGGAAACCTGATTCGGGCATAGGGAAAGGAGTATGACCACTCGAAGAAGTCCAAATCAAGTGCGGCGATGTCGAAGTCGAAAATCCGATTTCGACATCACGAAAAATTCTGATTAAAATTTCGAGTGCTTATTTAGAAAATTGCGGAAGCAACGAACCCTTTACAGATGAAATCTGACCCTTCAGAAACGTTTCCGCCAAAATATCTGGAAATAACAGTTAACCAATCGGTTAACGCAAAATCGCGAGCCAACTGACAGTCGCCGATACATTGACCATCAGAACGAAAGGCTGAAAAATTACGGAAACATTATGATAATAAAACCCTGTTGATTCCTGATATTCTGCTATATAAATCTCCGCTGGCGGTGCCTCGGTTCTGAATATGGCCGCTCAGACCCGGAATGGCCAAACCTATCACACTATCACATCGGGTTAGTTCAGGTGGATGGGAGAGTATGATATCAGCCAATGGCGGCTTGCCGGCACATTGATACACACCCCAAGTGACCCCAAGATGGCCACGGGGGTCCGAACCGGCTTCATTGGCCACATTTTTAAATGGGCAAACAATGAGGAACAACATGTTTGCCAGCCAATTATTGGTGTTTTGCGCCACCAAACAACCGTTGTTTTTTGGGCAAAAGGCAAAGGCACCCTCCCCTCCCCCCCGGTGCCTTACCCAAAGGGGCATTGAGTGGGAATCTAGCCACAAGTATTTTGCTACGCACGAGTTTACACATTTTTGGCACCTATTTGTTTGCCACACAGCCATCACGTCCCGCAAGGTGTCCCCTACATTGCTCTCAAGCAGTTTTTCAACCAGTCTTTCTAAAAATGCAGTTAAATTTTGGATAGGTTGCTACGCGCTGATTTGACCAATGTTACAGCCCCCCAAAAGATCGGCTCGCAAGGAAATGTTGGAAAATATACTTTGTTGGCCACATTTTGGTGCCGTTTTGCGGATTTAGGGCCATTGTTATGGTTTTTGGAGCAGTTTTTGCCTATTGTTTTGACCAATTTGGGAATTACCTGGATGGATACACTGACAGAAAATGAGAATCTCCCAGCTGCAAAGGACATCAAACACACCTTGCTAGGCTTAGTTGATGAGGGTTGTGCCCCTCATCAACCAAGCCTAGCATGTGACTGAACGGCCACATGTGTTTTATATATGTTTTGCGCGTATTTTTGGGTGACATTTCACGCACTGCATTGGTGCCGTCAAAGGCATGCTTTGCGGGGATGCTATTTGTTGTGGGTTCCCACACTCTAGATCACCGCCTTCATCCCCCTGTTCAATTTGGGCCCCCCAGCCTGCCTTGCCACGTGCGCGGAGAGGGGGAGGGGCCCCCTCCGCACAAGTCACAGGCCACCTCCAACCCCCTATAATAGGGAACACCCTGACGTCAAAATTTCGGTTCTATCACCCCTACACCCTTGCTCCTCAAAATGCCTGCCTCGATGAGAAAACTCAAGAACTCACCTTCCCTTGCTCCGTTTTCTGCTCGTTTTGAAGAGTTAGCAGGGTTTTGAGCAGTTTTTCAACCAGTCTCCATGAAAACGGAGCTGAATTTTGCACACGTTGGTACGCGCTGATTTGACGCTTGTCATAGCCCTTAAAATGACCTGCTCACAACAAAACGTTACGAAATAAATTTTGTCTGTTGAATTTGGTGCCGTTTTGCCGTTTTACAGCTATTTTTATGGTTTTTGGAGGAGTTTTTGGCTATTTTTTTGGACCCATTTGGGAATTACCCGGATGGATACGTTGACACAAAATGACAATCTCCCACCTGCTAAGGACATGAAACACGGCTTGCTAGGCTTGGTTGATGAGGGGAGTGCCCCTCATCAACCAAGCCTAGCATCTGGCCGAACGGCCACATGTGTTTTATGTATGTTTTGCGCGTATTTTTTTGTGACATTTTCACGAATTGCATTTGTGCCGCCCACGACATGCCTTACACGGCTGCTATTCTTTGCAGTTTCCCACACTCTAGATCACCGCCTTCATCCCCTTGTTTTGAAAATATTTCCCCCAACCGTACAAGGAAACAAAGGGCTTTCCGTGGTATGTATCACCTTCAAAAACAACCCCCCCAATAATGCCCACACTCTAGACCACCGCCTTCATCCCCTTGTTCAGATTGGGCCCCCGGCCCGCCTTGCCACGTGCGCAGAGAGGGGGAGGGCCCCCTCCCGCACAAGTCACAAGCCACTCTCAATCCCCTATGATAGCAGACCCCATGTGTCGATTAAAGTGGTTCTATCACCCCTACACCCTTACCCCTCAAAATGACGGCCTCGGCGTGGCGATCATGCCGTGCTGCTTGGCTTTCGTCATCTATGTTCGCTTCAAATAGTTAGGAGCCCTTGGAGCTGGTAGTTTGTAAGCAAGGATCCAAGAATTCCTGTATGTTTAGGGACCGGATTTAAGGGTGCGGCACCAATCTTCATCTGCACAATGATGTACTATGTGAAAGTCAAGGTTTAAATCGTTAGAAATCGAATCATAGGGTTAATTAATTGCTAGCACTGGCGACAGTGCTCTTGGCGGCGGCGCAAACTCGCAGCCCTTAAATGAATTCTGGATGGCAAAAATCAAAGGTGAGTGATTGTCATTTGCGTTCAAAAAGAGAAATGTGGTGGTTGTGGTTGCGGTCGTGCCTTTGCTCTTCGTGTTTCCTTTCGTGTTGGCTATTTGCTGTTTGCTCTTTGCCCTGCCCACTCCAGCCGCTGACATGATGGTCGCAGATGAGCCGCAACCGTTGTTGACCACTGCCGGCGGCTACTGCTGTGATGCCCGGACTCGATTTGGTGTGTTTCGTTTTGCAGGGGTGAATGCATGCAGATTCAGATGGAGTTTGCCAATTTGGTTTTGCACGTGCATGCTTGCCTGCAGTCCGCGCCCTGCTTGGTTGGTCCGCTGGAGCTTGCTTTTGTGTGCCCCGTTTGAGTTTGATTTCGCATTGGAGTGCACCGACACACGGATCACACAAAAACGGCGCGCCGACACTCACACAACACTACACACAGGGTTACACATTTTTGGCACCTATTTGTTTGCCACACAGTCATCACCTCCCACAAGGTGTCCCCTACATTGGTCTCAACATCTTTGGTCCTTATGTTAGGCTCAAAAACATATCCCGAACATGGTTTTGAAAATATTTCCGCCAACCGTACAAGGAAACAAAGGGCTTTCCGTGGTATGTATCACCTCCAAAAACAACCCCCCCAATAATGCCCACACTCTAGACCACCGCCTTCATCCCCTTGTTCACCTCCCCCCCAATTAGGGGCTTTTTATTGGGGGGCAGGGCAACGGGGCCCCGCCCCCCTCCAAAAGCAGTCCTTATGCCATTATATATCAACTCGCGCGCTGAAACGAAACATACCTCAAAAGTGTACGATGCAGCCCCTCTAAATGACCGCCTCGCAGAGCTGATTCGCGCTGTCATATTTGTTTTGATCAATCATGGCTGTTTTGCAAAGTTAGGAACTCTACAAGGTTTGAACTTCTTTACCAGCATCCAGTAATTCCATATAAGCTAGGGATGCCATTGAAAGGTGCACTAGCACAATTGAGGTGCCGAACAACACTATATATAAGCCACAGGCCCCAAATGTCAAGAAATCTCTTTGCAATCTTATTCATTTGCTGTGCACGCGTGCATTTTGCAGTCGCCGGCATTTGCGACCTTTCATTTTGACTGTCCAAAGTGAAATCGGCCTGCAGTGCACGAAATTTGGATCTAAGATCAGATCCATAAACGATTCAAAACGCCCGGTCTAGCAGTACAACTAAAAAACCGCCGTCATTTTGTTTTGGCACCGCTGCTCAATTTGACGGTTTTCAGCACAAGCAGCCGCCTGCTTAAGGTCAAAAAAAAAAGAACACCCCCAAAATTAACCAAAATTGCCCTTAATCTTGTCAAAATCCGATACAATAGGCCTGAGTTATGAATATGTCAATTTTATACTATTTGCATCCTGTGGCGCTAATGTTGCCAAATGCATCCTCCCTGTCATTGCGCTGCTAGCTTAAACACAAGGCAACGGAGTGTTTTTGCCTTTGTTTGTCACCGCCAGGCTCCATTTCCGACATCGAAAGGTGACCCGAAAATGGCCAAAAACGTAATGAGGCTTTTCTTTTGATGGTGCTTCGCACCAGCAAAAGAAAAGCCAGACCAGGCACGAAAGACGAAGGATTCATTTAATACTACTTTTTCACACTCTCCACAACATATCATGTATCATTGCTTCATTGAAAGCTCCTCAACATGCTTATCTTTCTTTGTTATAAATACCTGATCACGCACGTGCATATTGTGCAATTCTACTTCCACGGCCAACAGATACCCTTCAGACGCGATCGCAGCCCGCACACTGCCCTTCCCCATCTCGTGGAGCCCCCCTCCGCTTGTTCAGTGTGGATACACAGCGGCGCGCCTTTTATTTCCTCCATCTAGTCCCCTTACAATGTTGGCGAACCTGTTGATTTTCTCTTTCAAATACAGGCAGTAGGCTGTTAGGTGTTGTGTAGTACAGCACATCGTGCATTTCTTTCACCTTAGCACGCAGCTCCTCCACACGCTTCTTCAGCCAACTGCCGGCCTGAGATAATGTATCACCCATTTCTTTCTCTCTCCACATAATTGTCGATCACCATGCTATCCTTGTCAAGGCTTTCTTCGTGCGTTGCGATCTGTTTTCCAGTTGTATTCATTGCCGGTATATATAACAACAGCTGCCCTTTGTATATAAACCTTGCACACCTCTGCGATGTACTCCTCATAGTACTTGGATCTTTTTTCGAATTTGCTTGACTATTCTGCGAACCGGCATGCCCGTTCTTCCAACTCTTTGATATATCTTGAGTCCTTCTCCATTCTTGTTCGGCTTTGTTCCAACTGGACCGCCAATATCTCCATGCGGGCTTGCAGTCTTGCACACTCCTCGTCATCCGAATTTCCTTTTCTCCGAAGACCCTCAGGTAAACAATAAACTAATGTGGGCGATAGCCATGCAGAGGTAGGCGATGGCGATATAAGCAATGCTGACACCTAAGCTCTTTGATACGGCTTTTTTTCTGGTGTCCAGAGAGTTGTTGTTCCCGACTGGCACCTTCATCTTGGCCAAAATCCAGGCGCCTAGTCCATGACTGTGCACGACACGGGTCTCGTATTTCACCGAACTCCTTTCATGCATCGTACACATCTCGTGTTTGACGGAGGTTGATGTCGGAAACGGGTTGCCAAAGCTTCGGGCATACAGTACTTGTTTTTCAACAGACAGTGCTGGTGCTGTTGTCTGAACTAAGGGCGCTGCATTTTGAGCTGACGGCGATGTAGCTGGACGTGACGGCGATGGTCTGCGAAAAGTTCTGGCATACACCATCGGTTGCTCTCTCTGCAGTAGAGGATGAGTTTGCATACTAGGCACAATGACGGTGGCGTTTCTCTTTGTCTCCGGCGTCCATCACCGTCAAGGCTTCGTCGCTGTCCGTATCAGAAAACAGATCTTTCCCCCCGCTAAGTTCGCTCCATTCTTGGGAATCCATGTAGAGCCTTTACGAAGGACTTATGAGCTGCGGCAACAGCTACTTTTGATCTTGCAATAATGTTGGTATTCACTATTCTTCCCAATCCCTGTTGTTCACCACTGCAAAGAACGAAAAGCTTGAACATCAGTTCAAATGTCCAAAACCATTCAGAAATAATTGCTTCTCCCCAGAATACTCCAGCTGCTGCAGCCCTTCCTAGCAAACATACACAGATGGAGGCAAGTTTTGGTTCGTAGCTTCTTCTTGCCGAGTTGAAAAGTACCCCATTTTTTCTAAAACAAAAGACAAACAGATACTATACAGTGTAAAAACTAATAATACAATCTTCAGCGTACAAATCTCAACACTGCACTTAGATTGAATGCAGTGAACCAATGCGGCGCTCTGTGGCGCTCTCCTCTAGAGCAGCACTTGGCAAGCAGCAGCTCCTATAATGCAAGATTTGAAAATATATTGCTAACATGTATGTATACAATGAAATATAATGCAATGCCAATAGCGCAAACACTGAGCTGTGTGCTGTAAGCATAAATACTGCCCTCTGAGTGTAATCGTTTTACATTGTATGAAAGCTTTTGTCCTGGGGGTGCTACGCACCATCAATACAATATGTACAAGTTTTAACTCTTCAGCTGGTCATATAGCTTTTTGCAACTGACCATTTTGTCTTACCTTCCTGCTAGGATCATCCAAAAAGTTTGTGAAGATGAGCATTGTCTCAAGCAATGTGTTTTGAGCAACGGCCCTTCAACAACGATGAGGCTTGCGCCACCCAAAATTTAACAATAGCTCTTCAAAGGTGTATCTCTTGTGGTGTCTTGCATGCATGCACAACACACCAAGCATGCACACTGGTGACCAAGCGCTATTGGGCCAAGGACACGGCACACACAACACGCCAAGGGTGCACACCGGTGAACAAGCGCCAAGTGGATAAGGACACCGCACACGCAGCACATCGAGCGTGTTCGCTGGTGAACAAGAGCGAAGATGCCAAGGACGGCGCACAGACAACACACCAAGCAAGCACACCGGTGATCAAGCGCCACGAGGCCAAGGGTACCAGACACAAACCACACCAAGCATGCGCACTGGTGAAGAAGCCGCAAGAGGCCAAGGACACCGCACACACAACACAACAAGCTTGCAGGTCTTTTCACATTCTCCGCTACTCTTTCCGCCACGGCCCCAAAACCACAAATGATACAGTCATCAACACTCTGCTCACTGACTCCTGCGAACCCAATCTGCTTCAACACATGACCGCCTCTTCCGCCAATTTCTTAGGCTACTACTGTCACAACATCCCCAACGTTAATCCTTGTCTTCTCAACTAACTCCCTGCACACACCCCAGCAGAAATAGCTTTCACCTATTACCAATCTACCACTGATCCCCCCACCTACGCTCTCACTCAGAACACCCAGCATCCCAAAAAAACAACAATCTGGCACTTGGGCACTCTAGACCACCCCAACCAGCACAAAACCACAGCGAAACTCCCTGACATGACCGCCCAGATCACTAACAGCAACAGATTCAGCCTCCCCACCAACACCACTAACAATCTCAAAGCCATATCCTTCCCTACCAAACCTCCAAACTCTCCAGACAGTACTTCTTTTCCTTATGCTTTCAGCAATTCTCATTTCAGTCCATCACTTCTCCAATTCACTCTTGTGCACAACATACCTCCACCAAAACTGGACCACCTCCACTTCTTGGGATGCCACGATCTCCGACAGGCTCTCATCACCTACCCTGCAGCCACTGTATGCGACACAGACGGTTTTCACAACCCAAAATGTGACAGACCATCAGGTTCGGCGGCCACATTCAATACTGCACCCCCTATAACCACCTGTAACACATCCTCAATCAAGGGCTCATACCCGGCAGAGATTTTTGCCATCATTCTCATCACACTCTTCCAAATGCTCCCGACCCTACGCCAACCTATAATCTTCACTATAGACAACTTGAGTGTCTGCAGCACTCTACGATTTATCCAACAGACGAAATGTAACCCATTCACTGCCAGCACAAACCCTTCCTGTCTCTGGTACTCTCAATCTGGACCTTTCTCCACTCCTCGCCTCTTCATATTATTTTTACCTGGATCAAGGGTCACGCTGACCGTCCAGGCAATGAGTACTCTGATGCAATCTCAAAATGCGCCTCCAACCACATCTACTATCCCCCAGGGTCACACCAGCCAAGCTAGACTTACTTCACTTATCACCAATACTGCAATACACACCACTACCTGGTGAAGTATCACTTAAATATGTGAAACACTTACTTCCAGCACACTCTCAAAACAACATACACCTCTCCATGAGCAGAGACGTCTACTCTCATACTTCCTTGTTTTCCCCCTTCCCCTTCGATTGGGTTAATGGCCTGTATAGTGGCACAGGTTACCAACCACACTACATCCTTAACAAATATTTGTGCCCTAAATGTCTACTGAAACACCCTCTGGACCCGATTACAGCAGTGACTGAATGCACAGCAACTGAACACCTACAACAGGCCATCATCAACACCTGGACTCCCCCCTTCAACAGACTTATTTCTGACTCCTGGACCACCGGAACACTGGGTGACCGCCGCATTTTTAACTGCACTCTGATTCCAAACTCTCTAAGTAACATTCTTCATTCACCCCTACAGCCCTACTCGCACTCGGTTACACTCAACACAGAACTCTCCTTCACACAGCCATGAAAACACGGCGCCAACGCCTCAAAACAATACTTCAAGACGTCCAGCAGTAGCTCAGAGATAACCCCATACCAGACCTACACACCTTACAACTAGACACCACTGACAACCCGTGGAAAGGTCCTTTTTCCATCTACAGCACATCAGCTCACCACCCCAGTCAACTCTCATTCCCTAAAATCAAATCATCCACCCCCCTTAACAAACACCGAAACAAAAAGCACTCCAGTGCAACACGCCGCACAGTTACTAAAACCAATACTCTCCACCTCAACACACCCCCAGCAGCCACAGCAATCACTTCACAGGTCACAGTTCCCTAATACTCCAGTTTGAAAGGAGGCTAAGCTCCACTAGCAACTGCGGGGCCTCCGGCCCGCACTGAAATTTCGGAAAGGTGCCCCCCCCAATTTTTTCCTGTTCTCCTCTTCGTTCATCGGCTCACTGTCAACTGCAATCCCCCCCCCCCCCACTGCAGTTTTTGGCAGCCATGACCGGGCCGGCCCGCTACTCTTCATATATGGTGAATTTTCCATTCTTAATTTCTTCTTTTCTCTGCACTTTACTCAGGTCCACCGGCCGGCGGGGTTTTAAGGTAACCATCTGGCCTCTGCTGCCAAGTAGGGCAGTGCACCGCACCCAGATGATCCTGGTTAGTGCCCAGGTCAAAACAGGAACAGATTCATATACTATCTGTTGTATATACTCCTTCTTGCTTTGGACTACCGCTCCCCATGAACGCTCTTGCCCATTGTCAGGCTGCCTTGAGGAATGCTCGCCGGGCCTGCGAACCGGTGAACAAGCATCAAGATGAGGAGAAAACCGCACAGACACCACACAAAGCGTGCCTATTGGTCAACAACCAGCAAGAGGCCAAGGACACCGCACACACAACCCAACACATTGAAGGAGCAAACCGGTGAACAAGCGCCAAGAGGCCAAGAACACCGTACACACAACAGACCACGTGTGCGCACCGGTAAAGAAGTACCAAGAGGCCAAAAACACCGCACACACAACACACCAAACGTGCACACTGGGGAACAAGGGTCAAGTGGCCAAGACCACGGCACATATAACACCACATACGGAACGTCCAGACCAGTGAACAAGCGCAAAAAGGCCAAGGACACCGCACACACAACAAACGAAGCGTGCACACAGGTGAACAAGCGGCATGAGGCCAAGGAAACCGCACACGCAGCACACCAAGCGTGCACACCGGTGAACAAGCACCAAGAAGCCGAGGACACCGTACACACAATACACCAAGCAAGCGCAACAATGAGCAAGCGCAAGGAGGCCAAGGACACCGCACACACAACACACCAAGCTGGCAGACGGCTGAACAAGCGTCAAGATACCAAGGACACCGCACACACAACACAGCAAGCGTGCGCATTAGTAACCGAGCGCCAAGAGGCCAAAGACACCACTCAGACAATACAATACAAGTGCACACCAGTGCACAAGCGCCAAAATGCCAAGGACACCACACACACAACACAACACATTGAAGGAGCTCACCGGTGTACAAGCGCCAAGAGGTAAAGGACATTGTACACACAACACACCAAGCGTGCACACCAATAACCAAGTGCGAAGAGGCCAAGACAACCGCACACACAACACACCAAGCGTGTACACCAGTGAAGAAGCGCCAAAAGGCCAAGGCCACCGCACACATAACACCACACACCGAAGGTCCACACTGGTGAACAAGCACCAAAAGGACAAGGACAACGCACACACAACAAACCAAGCGTGCACACCAGTGAGAAGGCCCCAAGAGGCCAAGGACACCGCACACGCAGCACACCAAGTGTGAAAACTGGTAAACAAGCGCCAAGAGGCCTGGAACACCGTACACACAACACACCAAGCAAGCGCACCGGTGAACAGGCGCCCAGAGGCCAAGGACACCGCGCACACGACACACCAAGCGTTGGCACCGTTTGCCATCAACACTGTACACACAACACACCAGGCTTCCACCACGGTGCAGACCATTGAACAAGTGCCAAGAGGGCAACGACACTGCCCACATAACACGACAAGCATGCACATCGGTGAACAGGCGCCAAGGGGCCAAGGACACCACACACACAACACACCAAGCGCGCAAAACGGTGAGCACGCGGCAAGATGCCAAGGTCACGGAACACACAACACACTAAGCATGCACACCGGTGAGCACGCTCCCAGAGGCCAAGGACAACGAGCACACAACGCACCAAACGTGCGCCCCGGTGAACAAGCCGCAAGAGACCACGTACACCACCGGCACAAAACACCAAACAAGCAGGGGGGTGAACAAGGGGCAGGAGACCAAGAACACCACACACACAACGCATCAAGCACACACACCGGTGTACAAGCGCCAAGAAGCCAAGAACACCGCACACACAACACATCATGTCAAACGTGCACACCGGTGTACAAGCGCCAAGAGGCCGAGGACACCGCAAACACAACACAGCAAGCGTGCGCACTGGCGAACAACCGACGAGAGGCGAAGGACAACGCACACCCACCACGCCAAGGGTGCACACCGGTCAAAGCGCGCCGGAGGCGAAGGACACCGCACAAACAACACACCAAGCGCGCACACAGTGTACAGTTGCCAAGAGGCCAAGGACTGTGCACAACCAACACGACACACCAAGCACCCGCACCGGTGCACAAGTGCCAAGGGGCCAGGAACCCCGCACACGCAACACAATAAGCGTGGGCATAGATGAACAAGCACCACGAGGCCAAAGACACGGCACACACAGCATACCAAGCGTAAGCATCGGTGAACAAGCGCCAAAAGGCCAAGGATTGCGCGTACACAACACGACACACCAAGCGCGCACACCGGTGAACAAGCGCCAAGCGGCCGAGAAGACCGCAAACACCAGGCTGCTGTCCCTCGATGAACTTCAGCTCGCCATGAACGCTCACTTGCCCGTGATTAGGCCGCTTTTGTGTTATGCTCGCCAGGGGGCAACCCCCATGCACCAAAAGAAGACCGCAAACACAACACTCCAAGCGTCAGCACCAGTGAAAAAGCGTCGACAAGACAAGGACACCGCATACACAACACACCAAGCGTTCGCACTGGTGAACAAGTACCAAGAAGCCAAGGACACCACACACACACCACGCAAAGCGTACACCGGTGAGAACGCGCCTAGAGGCCAAGGACACTGCAGAAACAAGACACCAAGCGTGCACTCTGGTGAACGAGCTCCAAGAGTCTAAGGACACCGCCCACACAACGGGCCAAGCGTGCACATCGATGAAAACTAGCTAAGAAGCCAAGGACACCACAGACACAACATACCAAGCGCGCACACTAGTGAACGAGGGCCAAGAGCCCAAGGACAGCACACCCGCAACACGACACACAAAGGGTGCACACCGCTGAACAAGCGCCAAGTGGCCGAGGATATCGCAAACACAAAAAATCAAAAGCGCACACCGGTGTACAAGCGCCAAGAGAGTAAGGATACCGCACACACAGCACACCAAGCGTACACACTGATGAGAAGGGCGCGAAGAGGCCGAGGACACCGCACACACAGCACACCAAGCGTGTGCACTGGCGAACAGGCGCCAACAGGCCAAGGTCAACGCGCAGACATCACACCATCTGTGCAGACCAATTGGAAAATTGCCGAGAGACCAAGACCACTGCACACAGAGCACACCAAGTGTGCACGGTAGTGAACAAGCGCCAAGAGGCCTTACCCCCCGGCTCCGGGTCACGGTTGGTCACATCAACTGCATGGCACAGGCTGCCTCAGTGCCCGGGCTATGGACACTGGGTTTCGTACTGTTGCAACGCGCGTCTATTTGGGTTTGGGGTTCGCCGTTTCCCCGCCTTTCTTGGCTGGGGGCGGTGTTGTGTGTGGGTTTTTGCCCCCTCCGCCGGGATGGGCCAAGGCCACCGGAAACACAATAACACACTCTGAACGTCCACACCGGCGAACAGGCGCGAAAAGGCCAAGGATACCAAACACAAGAAAAGGTTTGTGGCTTACCCAAACCTGTGCTTGTTCCTTGTTTTTGTTGAAGAAAACCATGATGCTTTTCCCGAGTGCAAAATGAAATCCACAGAGTGACAGAGTAGGGCAAGTTCAGTCCTTTGTAATCAAAACATGTGTAACAAAGAGAGGGTGCACAAAGACAATGCAGGCTTAAATACAGTGCTTCAGTCACATATGGACAAAAAAGCGTTATAGAGAAAATTGACATCAGTCTGGCCTCAAAGATAGTCCCAGGCACCCCCTGTGCACCTTTCAACGAGCCATGGAGTTGCTGAGGAATCTGGCGCAAGTAGGTTGGGCCAAACACAGGATATGGCTTGCCCAGCATGGCAAAGCAACTGAATTCAGAATCAGTTAAAACGTGAGCCCACAATAAGTTGGATGAACAATTGAGTATAGGGGTCCTGAAGTTGGAGACCACTCGGCTTAACCAACAAGGCCGGAGGCAGGAAATGCTTATTTAACTTCGGTATCACCTCCATGAAGGAAGATACCTCTGCTCACTTGAGTGGTAGGGGTGCACTTCAATGGGGGGCTAGGGTTATAACCCTAGTTACCTTTAACATTGTACTTCAAGCTTCAAAAGGAGTGATAAAAATGATTCAGTGTTAGTCTTTATTACTTGCCAAGGATTAGGGGGGGCTTGGCTTGGACGTTTTCTTACTCCCCACTGGAGTACTAGTTGATAAAGCTAGTAAGACCCAGGATAAAGGCTCGGATTAGCCTAAATTTACCTCAGAAATGCTGCAAACCAGCAAAAGACACTCTCATCAGTTCATAGAAGCTGATCACACTGTAGGCTCCCTTGAAAAACAGTGTAACGTACCGTGAATGATGTCCCTTCGAAGGGGCATTCCTCAAAAGTTGCTGGCGTGTGGCAAAAACGGTTGACAACAATTTGGGGGTAGAGGGGATTCAACCCAGGACCTCCTCCCTAGAGTGTACATGGTTACCCACTAGGGTATGGTCAAACACTGTAATGCGGACGGCCATTGCTGTGTAAACAGCTTTTGAATACGCGTTCTTACCAAAGGTAAGGGCGGAGCAATACTCCTGATGGAGTGCACAAAACTTGAGGAGCTGAAACAAATAGAAAAGGTAACCAACAGGGTGTGAACCCTGTGGTTTGGCGAAAAGGTTGGCGATTTCAAAAGTCAAATCGCTAAAGGTGTAATGAACAGTGATACACACCCCAACGTGAATCAGAGAGTGCGCGCCCAGCAGAGATCGCGCGCACATTATGGTTGGTTGTTTATAATTAAACTCAGATCACGCTTTATTTATAAGTTTGAACGCTCTGTGACTTGCAAAAGACGCTGCAAAGTAGGACCGAACTAACTGTGCATAATGTTGTGAGCTCTCTGTACTACACTGCAGGGTCTTGCATTTTTAATGATGATTTGGACTCAATCTTGCATGTGCCATTGCTGATTGTGTATTCAGTGGGATCCGGAGTTGTTAGCTGCAATAGGGTTGGCTTTCCCCCTTTTGGTTACCCCCCACGGCATCGGTCCCAAGACCAATCCAACCCCCCCACACACACAACATACCCTTGGGGTGGGATGCAGTAGATCCTAGGGGTGCTGTTTTACTCCTTTTCTGGCCTGGTGCGCGCGCGACACAAATCGCGCTCGGGCGTGAGCCTACTGAGTTTGAATTTTCCAATTCTGATTTCTGTGGGTCTGAATTTACGGGATCGTGGATCCCTGTGGTTTTAGACCCATACAATCTGATTTGTGCTCTTGGTTTAGTGTGAGGGGCTCATTTTGCCGTTCACACATGTTAGAGGTCCGACACACACGAATCCCTGTCGCCGTAGCGTTGCTTGTGGTGCAGAGTACTCAATTGTGTCGCTTTGGTATTAGTAAAAAAATGAGTGTCTATTTGTTGTGCTCTTGCTTGTATGTTTACTTATCTATTTCATAGATAAGTATAAGATGACATTATGTAAGGGTCATTGTTCGAATGTTATGTGAGACTCAATGTGAGAGAAGGTAGGTAGGTAGGTAGGTATCTTCGGGAGCTCGGGATGTTTCCTTTGGCATTGCAGGAAGAAGGTCTTACCAAGGGGACGTGCTGTCCGTCCCACTGCCCCATGTCAGGTGCCTCTTGAGCCGCTCCCGCATGTGCTTGGGAAGGCATTGTCGCGGCCACCCGGTCCATGTGTCCCAGGTGAGAGGGTGTCCCCACATGTGTCCATAGGTAGAGCCACATGCCCCCTCCTTTGGGCGGCAGCTCTGGGGGCTGCCCAGCCGTGTGGAGTATCTCTCACCACAAGGGGTATTGCTCCCGCTAGTCTACGGTACGACCGCCTCACACTTGTGGCTTGAGTTGCGGGGCCACTCTGCTTGGCACGCGACCCCCTCCTGGACTGTGTACCAGCTCGCCTGTCACTGGTTGCTTCCATGGCTCCGGGTGACGTTTGCCATGGTCCCCGATGCAGCCTGGCCGGGCTCGGACCAGTGGCCTTGGAGTACCGCTCCTGCCACTGGCCCGGTGGGTCGGCTCGGTCGCCCCGCTGCGTCCGACCCATGGGGTGTTGGTTCTTTCCTGTCCCTCGGCCGCCCTACGTGTGTGCAGTGTCCTGGGCCGCTTGGCTCCTGTTCACCGGTGTGCCCGCGCGGTTTGTTGTGTTGCGTCTGCGGTGTCCTGGGCCGCTTGGCTCCTGTTCACCGGTGTGCTCACTCGGTGTGTTGTGTTGCGTGTGCGGTGTCCTGGGCCACTTGGCTCCCGTTCACAGGTGCGCCCGCTGGGTGTGTTGTGTTGCGTGTGCGGTGTCCCGGGCCACTTGGCTCCTGTTCACCGGTGCGCCCGCTCGGTGTGTTGCTTTGCGTGTGCGGTGTCCTGGGCCACTTGGCTCCTGTTCACCGGTGTGCCCGGTCGGTGTGTTGTGTTGCGTGTGCGGTGTCCTGGGCCACTTGGCTCCTGTTCACCGGTGTGCCCGCTCGGTGTGTTGTTGTGCGTGTGTGGTGTCCTGGGCCACTTGGCTCCTGTTCACCGGTGTGCCCGCTCGATGTGTTGTGTTACGTGTCCTTCTGCTCTCCCCGCGGTCTCTTCCTCTGTCTTTCCCTGCTCCTCTCTTTTCGCCGGCTTGTTTTGCTTTTTTTTTTTTTTTTTTTGGTGGCTGGGGTCCGGCGTCTTTGGTGCTGTGCGTGGGTATGGGTGTGTGCCAGTGCCGGTGCTGGTGTGGGCGTGGGTGTCGTGGGGTACGGGGGTCGGGTGGCTGTCGCGCTCTGCGTTCCCTGTGTGTGCGCCGGCCCCCAGGCTTCCGGTTTCCAGGGCGCCGGTCCGGGGGGTGCTGACGTCGGGTGGTTGGCGGCAGTGGTGGCGTGGCGCTTGCGTGGGTGGTCGCGGCTCCTGGGTAGTGCCTGGGTGGCGTGGCCGGGCGCGGGCGTGCATGTGGGTGTGTTCATGCCGTGGGCTGATGGGGTGGTGGGCAGTGTGGGCGTGGCTGGTTTGTGTGGGTGTCGGGTATGTGTGCGCCGAAGGCGCGGTGGGTTGGGCTGGGGCACTGTGGGCGATGCAATGGGTGGAGGAGATGCTGTCGACGCCTACGGGGGGGGTGCTGTAGGCGTCGAAACGGGTTGGTGTTGTTGACGTGGGTGCTTCAGGTGATGCACCGGGCGGCGACGGGGTTGGTGACGCTGACGGTGTCATAGGTGACTGGGCGGGCGCTGGGGGGGGCCTGCGGCTCCGGTGGTCGCTGTAGGTGGTGCAGTGGGTGGTGGCGTAACTGGTGATGTCGGCGGTGAGGGTGCTGCAGGTGACGTCGATGGTGAGGGGGCTGCGGGTGATGTCATGGGTGGTGGCGATGTTGATGTGGGTGTTGCAGGTGGTGTGCCGGCTGGTGGCGCCGCTGGTACTGTCCTTGCGTAGGGTGGTGCCGGGGGTGCTGTGGGCGGTGGTGTCGTCGGTGGTGCCGATTGTGAGGGTGACGCAGGCGATGCACCAGGTGATGGTGAGGCCGGTGTGTGCCGTAGGTGACGTGTTGGGAACGGGTGGTGGGGGTCTGGAGGGGGGTTGCTGTTGGTGCAACGGGCGATGGTGGCGTTGGTGCTGCAGGTGGTGGATCGGGTGATGGTGTTGTTGGTGATACCCAGGAGGTGGTTTGCCTGCTTGTCTGCCGGTGGAGTCGGTGCCGGCGTTGGGCGGTTGCCTGTGCGTGTGGTGGTGGCGGTGGGAGTCGGTGCGCCGGGCGTTTGGTGGGCGTGGTTGGGTGCGGGTGCGCGTGTTGGTGTGTACGTTGTGCGGGTTGCGGGGGGTCTGTGGGCGGCGGGTGCGCTGTTGCCGTGCGTGTGGCGGTTTATGTTGTCCGGTGGAGCGTGGCCGGCGTGTGCTTTGCGTGGATGGTGTGGGGTCTGGTCGGCGTGGGTGGTGTCGGTCTGGGTGTTTGGGGCTGGGTGCTGGTTGTGGGCGTGTCGTCCGCGCGGTGTGGTCGGGCGTGATGGTGGTGCCGCTGGCGACGTCGATGGTGACGGTGCTGCAGGTGACAAGGGTGGGACGGCGATGTTGGCGGTTTCCGGTGTGGGTGCTGTGGGTGGTGTTGAGCGTGGGGGTGTTGCAGGTGTGGTCTTGGGTGGATGGTGGTGTGCCTGGCGACGGCGTCGTGAGTGTTGTCGGGGGGGAGGGTGTTGTTGGTGGTGCTTTGGGTGGCGGTGCCGCCGGTGGGAGGCTGGCGGAGAGGAGAGGGCGGTAGTGCGGCCGGGCGCAATGTCGGGTTCTTCGGTGTGGGTGGTCAGCCGGAGGTGGGTGCGGCTGGTGGTGTGGCGCTCGGTGTGTGTGGCCTGTGCCGGGTATCTTAGGTGCGCTTGTTGGTGCGGGTGTGTTGGTGGCGGCGGTTTGTCCGCCTCTCTGCCCGTGGAATTGGTGCCGGCGTTGGTTGGCTGCCTGTTTGCGATTTGTGCCGTTGTGTGTGGCGGTGGTGGTGGGCGTCGGTGCGCTGGGCGCTTGGTGGGCGTGGTTGGGTGCGGGTGTGCGCGTGGACGTGTACTTGGTGGGCAGCTTGTGTTGTCTGATGGTGCGTGGCTGGTGTATGCTCTGCGTGGATGCTGCCGGTGTGGGTGCTTGTGGTTGGGTGCTCGATGTTGGTGCGTCGCCTGCGCGGTGTGGTCGGGCGAGATGGTGGGTTCTCTGACGTGTGTGGCCGGCTGGTGGCGGGTGTGGTCGGGCTGGTGTGGGCTGGCTTGCGGTGGTGGTTGTGGCTGGACTGCTTGGTGGTTGTGGTGTCGGTGGGCGGCCCTGATGATGGGTCTTGGGTGTGTGGTGGCGGCTGGGCGTGTATGGTGGTGGCAATGGTGTGTCATTGCGGTTGTTGTTCGGTGTGGTACCGTTGGGTGTGTGGTTTGCGATAACTGAGCTCTCACCCCTCCGGGTGGCGCGGGCCCGGTGGTCCGGTAGCCCGTCCGGCAGGCAGTGCGTGCCCGCCGGGTGCTCACGCGTCCCTCCGGAAGGCGGCTGTTCCGTAGCCGGCAGGGGCTGGGTTCACTGCCGGGCGCACACACGTCCCTCCAGACGGCGGCTGTTTCGTAGCCGGCAGGGGCTGGGATCACTGCCGGGCGCGCACACGTCCGTCCGGACGGCGGCTGTTTCGTAGCCGGCAGGGGCTGGGTTCACTGCCGGGCGCACACACGTCCATCCGGACGGCGGCTGTTTCGTAGCCGGCAGGGGCTGGGTTCACTGCCGGGCGCACACACGTCCATCCGGACGGCGGCTGTTTCGTAGCCGGCAGGGGCTGGGTTCACTGCCGGGCGCACACACGTCCATCCGGACGGCGGCTGGTTCGTAGCCAGCAGGGGCTGGGTTCACTGCCGGGCGCACACAAGTCCGTCCGGACGGCGGCTGTTTCATAGCCGGCAGGGGGTAGGTACCCTGCCGGGCGCACACACGTCCATCCGGACGGCGGCTGTTGCGCTGTGGGGACTGCGGGGCTTGGACTCGTTCTTGGTGGCTCGTTCGTCGTCGGGCGTGGGTGTTTGCTGTGGTCGTGTCGTGTTTTGTGCCCTGGTGCGTGCTGGCGTGCGGTGCTGCGCGTGTGCCCTACTTGGCCTGCGTGTGGCGTGCGCTCCTTGCCCGGGCCTGCTGTTGCGCAGGCGCGGGGACACACCCTCTCTCTGGCGGGCCCGTTTGGCTCCATGGCGGGCCCTGTTGGCGCCCGGCTGCGGCCCGGTGCGCGGCAGTGGGGTGTGGGTACGGTGGGGGGGGGGGTGGTTTGGTTCCTCTCTCCTCGCCTTCTCTGCCTTGTCCCTCTGTCCCTTTTCGCCGGCCTGCCCTGCCTGCCTACCCTCTTCGTAACCGCTGGGTTGGCCTTGGCGGGACGATTGGTCTTGGTGGTCTGACATGGTGTTTCTTTCCTGCAGGGCGGCGTGGGCTGGGTTCGTTTTTGGGGCGGGTTGCTCGTGTGGTGTGCCGTGCCGCGTGGACGGTGTCCTGGGCCTCCTGGCTCCTGTTGACCAGCGTGCATGTCCTGTGTGTGGTGTTGCGTGCGCGGTGTCCTGGGCTGCTTGGCTCCTGTTCACCCGTGTGCACGCTCTGTGTGTGGTGTTGTGTGTACGGTGTCCTGGCCCCCTGGCTCCTGTTCACCGGTGTGTACGCTCCGTGTGTGGCGGTGCGTGTACGGCGTCCTGGGCCTCCTGGCCCCTGTTCACCGGTGTGCACGCTCTGTGTGTGGTGTTGCGTGTACGGTGTCCTGGGCCTCCTGGCTCCTGTTCACGGGTGTGCACGCTCTGTGTGTGGTGGTGCGTGTACGGCGTCCTCGGCCTCCTGGCTCCTGTTCACAGGTGTGCACGCTCTGTGTCTGGTGTTGCGTGTACGGTGTCCTGGGCCTCCTGGCTCCTGTTCACCGGTGTGCACGCTCTGTGTCTGGTGTTGCGTGTACGGCGTCCTGGGCCTCCTGGCTCCTGTTCACCGGTGTGCACGCTCTGTGTGCGGTGTTGTGTGCACGGTGCCCCGGGCCTCCTGCCTCCTGTTCAAGGGTGTGCACGCTCTGTGTGTGGTGTTGCGTGTACGGCGTCCTGGGCCTGCTGGCTTCTGTTCACCGGTGTGCACGCTCTGTGTGTGGTGTTGCGTGTACGGTGTCCTGGGCCTCCTGGCTCCTGTTCACCGGTGTGCACGCTCTGTGTGTGGTGTTGCGTGTACGGTGTCCTGGGCCTCCTGGCTCATGTTCACCGGTGTGCACGCTCTGTGTGTGGTGTTGCTTGTACGGCCTCCTGGGCCTCTTGGCTCCTGTTCACCGGTGTGCACGCTCTGTGTGTGGTGTTGCGTGTACGGTGTCCTGGGCCTCCTGGCTCCTGTTCAGCGGTGTGCACGCTCTGTGTTTGGTGTTGCATGTACGGCGTCCTGGGCCTCCTGGCTCCTGTTCGACGGTGTGCACGCTCTGTGTGTGGTGGTGCGTGTACGGTGTCCTGGGCCTCCTGGCTCCTGTTCACCGGTGTGCACGCTCTGTGTGTGGTGTTGTGTGTACGGTGTCCTGGGCCTCCTGGCTCCTGTTCACCAGTGTGCACGCTCTGTGTGTGGTGTTGGGTGTCCGGCTTCCTGGGCCTTCTGGCTCCTGTTCAGCCCTGTGCACGCTCTGTGTCTGGTGTTGGGTGTACGGTGTCCTCGGCCTCCTGGCTCCTGTTCACCGGTGCGTACGCTCTGTGTGTGGTGTTGTGTGCGTGCTGTCCTGGGCCGCCTGGCTCCTGTTCACCTGTGTGCCTGCCTCGGTGTGCTGTGTCGTGTGTACGGCGTCCTGGGCCCCTTGGCTCCTGTTCACCGGTGTGCACGCTTTGTGTGCGGTGTTGTGTGTGCGGTGTCCTGGGCCTCTTGGCTCCTGTTCTCAGGTGCGCGTGCTCGTTGTGCTGTGTCGTTTGTGCCGTGTTCTGGGCTTCCTGGCTCCTGTCCTCGGGCGTGCCCGCTCTGTGTGCGGTGTCGTGTGTGTGTCTCCTGGGCCTTTTGGCCCTTTTGTGCTGGTGTGCTCGTATGGTGTGTGTTGTGTTGTGTGTGTGGTGTCCTGGGACACTTGGTTTGGTGTCGCGGTGTGTTGCGGTGTGTGTGGTGTCCGGTGTGCGGTGTTGCGTGTGCGGTGTCCTGGGCTACCCGGCCCCTGTTCACCGGTGCGCACGCCTGGTGTGTGGTGTTGTGTGGGCGGTGTCCTGGGCCGCTTGGCTCCTGTTCACCGGCGTGCTTGTGCGGTGTGTTGTCTGGTGTGTGCAGTGTCCTGGGCCACTTGGCTCCTGTTCACCGGTGTGCCCGCGTGGCGTGTGTTGTGTCGCGTGTTCGGTGTCCTGGGCCCCGTGGCTCCCGTTCACCGGCGTGCTGTGTGCTTGTTCAGTGTGTTGTGTGTTGTGTGCGGTGTCCTGGGCCACCTGGCTCCTGTTCACCGGTGTGCGTGCTCGGTGTGTTGCGTGTTGTGTGCGGTGTGGGTGTGGATGTGTGCTCGCGTGCGCCATACCGTTGCTGCGACGTTGCGGACTCTTTGTTTTTGTTTACACACGGATAGACACCAAGGGGAACGCCGTAGCGAACTCGCCACTGGCATCCGGGCCACCAAGGCGTCCGGCATCCTATGGTGTCTTACTTATTCTTCCCGTCCTGGACTCTTTGATTTTGGCAACGCCAAAGAGTAAGCTGATCACACTGTAGGCTCCCTTGAAAAACAGTGTCATGTACCGTGAATGATGTCCCTTCGAAGGGGCATTCCTCAAAAGTTGCTGGCGTGTGGCAAAAACGGTTGACAACAATTTGGGGGTAGAGAGGATTCAACCCAGGACCTCCTCCCTAGAGTGTACACGATTACCCACTAGGGTATGGTCGAACACTGTAATGCCGACGGCCATTGCTGTGTAAACAGCGTTTGAATAAGCGTTCTTACCAAGGGTAAGGGCGGAGCAATACTCCTGATGGAGTGCACAAAACTTGGGGAGTTGAAACAAATAGAAAAGGTAACCAACAGGGTGTGAACCCTGTGGTTTGGCGAAAAGGTTGGCGATTTCAAAAGTCAAATCGCTAAAGGTGTAATGAACAGTGATACACACCCCAACGTGAATCAGAGAGTGCACGCCCAGCAGAGATCGCGCGCACATTATGGTTGGTTGTTTATAATTAAACTCAGATCACGCTTTATTTATAAGTTTGAACGCTCTGTGACTTGCAAAAGACGCTGCAAAGTAGGACCGAACTAACTGTGCATAATGTTGTGAGCTCTCTGTACTAGATGCAGGGTCTTGCATTTTTAATGATGATTTGGACTCAATCTTGTATGTGCCATTGCTGATTGTGTATTCATCGGGATCCGGAGTCGTTAGCTGCAATAGGGTCCGCTTTCTACCTTCTGGTTACCCCCCACGGCATCAGTCCCAAGACGAATCCAAGCCCCCCACACACACAATATACCCTTGGGGATGCAGTAGATCCTAGGGGTGCTGAATTACTCCTTTTCTGGCCTGGTGCGCGCGCGACACAAATCGCGCTCGGGCGTGAGCCTACTGAGTTTGAATTTTCCAATTATGATTTCTGCGGGTCTGAATTTACGAGATCGTGGATCCCTGTGGTTTTAGACCCATGCAATCTGATTTGTGCTCTTGGTTTAGTGTGAGGGGCTGATTTTGCCGTTCACACATGTTACAGGTCCGACACACACGAATTATTGTCGCCGTAGCGTTGCTTGTGGTGTAGAGTACTCAATTGTGTCGCTTTGGTATTAGTAAAAAACTGAGTGTCTATTTGTTGTGCTCTTGTTTGTATGTGTACTTATCTATTTCATAGATAAGTATAAGATGACATTATGTAAGGGCTATTGTTCGAATGTTATGTGAGACTCAATGTGAGAGAACTTCAACAAGGATCAAGACCAAGTTTGGAAAGTGTCTTTGCTCGCCTTTGTCATTGTGCATTTACGTTGATTGAGGTTTGTGGTGTCCATCCATGTACCATGCTAAAGAATAGACATCCTTGGTCATTGGCAAGTTGGCACTTTTGGATTTTGAGTCCAAAATCGTTCAAAATATCATTGGGAGAAAGGTATTTGACTTGACCAACATGGAAGATCCTTACAATCTTATACTTATCTTATGGTGGAGATGGATGGAATCGACTTCTTGCTCTTTGCCAAGACAACATTGGTTTGCCGAATGTTATCACTCCTTCTCAGGGAGGTCCAGGACACCGTACACGCGGCACGGCACACCACACGAGCAACCCGCCCCAAAAACGAACCCAGCCCACGCCGCCCTGCAGGAGAAAAACACCATGTCAGACCACCAAGACCAACCATCCAGCCAGGGCCAACCCAGCGGTTACGAAGAGGGTAGGCAGGCAGGGCAGGCCGGCGAAAAAGGAACAGCGGGACAAGGCGGGGAAGTCGAGGGGAGGGGAACCAAACCCCCCCCCCCCAACGTACACACACCCCACTGCCGCGCACCGGGCCGCGCCGGGCGCCAACAGGGCCCGCAATGGAGCCAAACGGGCCCGCCAGAGAGAGGGTGTGTCCCCCCGCCTGCGCAACAGCACGCCCGGGCAAGGAGCGCGCGCCACACGCAGGCCAAGCAGGGCACACTCGCAGCACCGCACGCCAGCCTGCACCAGGGCACAAAACACGACACCACCACGGCAAACACCCAGCCCGACGACGAACGAGCCGCCAAGAACAAGTCCAAGCCCCGCAGTCCCCACAGCGCAACAGCCGCCGTCCGGATGGACGTGTGTGCGCCCGGCAAGGTACCCAACCCCTGCCGGCTATGAAACAGCCACCGTCCGGACGGACGTGTGTGCGCCCGGCAGTGAACCCAGCTCCTGCCGGCTACGAACCAGCCGCCGTCCGGATGGACGTGTGTGCGCCCGGCAGTGAACCCAGCCCCTGCCGGCTACGAAACAGCCGCCGTCTGGAGGGACGTGTGTGCGCCCGGCAGTGAACCCAGCCCCTGCCGGCTACGGAACAGCCGCCTTCCGGAGGGACGCGTGAGCACCCGGCGGGCACGCACTGCCTGCCGGACGGGCTACCGGACCACCGGGCCCGCGCCACCCGGAGGGGTGAGTGCTCAGTTATCGCAAACCACACACCCAACGGTACCACACCCAACACCAACCGCAATGACACACCATTGCCACCACCATGCACGCCCACCCGCCACCACACACCCAAGACCCATCATCAGGGCCGCCCACCGACACCACAACCACCAAGCAGTCCAGCCACAACCACCACCGCAAGCCAGCCCACACCGGCCCGACCACACCCGCCACCAGCCGGCCACACACGTCAGAGAACCCACCATCACGCCCGACTACACCGCGCAGGCGACGCACCCAAATCCAGCACCCAACCCTGAACACCCACACCGGCACCATCCACGCAGAGCATACACCAGCCACGCACCATCAGACAACACAAGCTGCCCACCCAGTACACGTTTACGCGCACACCCGCACCCAACCATGCCCACCAAGCGCCAAGCGCACCGACCCCCACCACCACCGCCACACACAGCGGCACAAACCGCACACAGGCAGCCACCCAACGCCGGCACCAACTCCACGGGCAGAGAGGCGGACAAACCGCCGCCATCAACACACCCGCACCAACAAGCGCACCTAAGATACCCGGCACAGGCCACACACACCGAGCGCCACACCACCAGCCGCACCCACCTCCGGCTGACCACCCACACCGAAGAACCCGACATTGCGCCTGGCCGCACTACCGCCCTCTCCTCTCCGCCAGCCTCTCACCGGCGGCACCGCCACCCAAAGCACCACAAACAACAACCTCCCCCCCGACAGCACTCACGACGCCGTCGCCAGGCACACCACCATCCACCCGGCACCACACCTGCAACACCCCCACGCTCAACGCCACCCACAGCACCCACAGCAGAAACCGCCAACATCGCCGTCCCACCCTTATCACCTGCAGCACCGTCACCATCGACGTCGCCAGCAGCACCACCATCACGCCCGACCACACCGCGCGGACGACCCCCCCACAACCAGCACCCAACCCCAAACACCCACACCGACACCACCCATGCCGACCAGACCCCGGGCCATCCGCGCAAAGCACACGCCGACCACGCACCACCAGACAATACAAAGCGCCAAACGCACGTCAACAGCGCATCCGCCGCCCACAGACCCCCCGCGACCCGCACCAAGTACACACCAACACGCGCACCCGCACCGAACCACGCCCACCAAGCGCCCGGCGCACCGACCCCCACCGCCACCACCACACGCACAGGGGACCGCCCAACGCCGGCACCGACTCCACGCGCAGACAGGCAGACAAACCACCTCGTCGGCATCACCAACAACACCATCACCCGATCCACCACCTGCGGCGCCAACGCCACCATCGCCCGTTGCACCAACGGCAACCCCCCTCCAGCCCCCGACCACCCGTCACCCTCACCATCGGCACCACCGACGACACCACCGCCCACAGCACCCGCAGCACCACCCTACGCAAGGACAGTACCAGCGGCACCACCAGCCGGCACACCACCTGCAACACCCACATCAACCACCACCACCCATGACATCACCCGCAGCGCCCTCACCATCGACGTCACCTGCAGCACCCTCACCGCCGACATCACCAGTTACGCCACCACCCACTGCACCACCTACAGCGACCACCGGAGCCGCAGGCCCCCCCCAGCGCCCGCCCCGTCACCTATGACACCATCAGCGTCACCAACCCCGTCGCCGCCCGGCGCATCACCTGAAGCACCCAAGTCAACAACACCAACCCGTTTCGACGCCTACAGCACCCCCCCCTGTAGGCGTCACGAGCATCTCCTCCAGCCATTGCATCGCCCACAGTGCCCCAGCCCAACCCACCGCGCCTTCGGCGCGCACATACCCGACACCCACACAAACCAGCCACGCCCGCACTACCCACCACCCCATCAGCCCACGCCCTGAACACACCCACACGCACGCCCGCACCCGGCCACGCCACCCAGGCAATACCCAGGAGCCGCGACCACCCACGCAAGCGCCACGCCACCACTGCCACCAACCACCCGCCGTCAGCACCCCCCGGACCGGCGCCCTGGAAACCGGAAGCCTGGGGGTCGGCGCACACACAGGAAACCCAGAGCGCAACAGCCACCCGGCCCCCGTCCCCCACGACACCCACGCTCACACCAGCAACGGCACTGGCACACACCCACACCCACGCACAGCACCAAAAACGCCGCACCCCCCCCCCAAAAAAAAACAAAGGCCAAGGACACCGCACACGCAACACAACACACCGAGCGGGCGCACCGGTGAACACGAGCCAAGTGGCCAAGGACACCGCCCACGCAACACAACACACCCAGCGGGCGCACCGGTGAACAGGAGCCAAGTGGCCCAGGACACCGCACACACAACACAACACACCGAGCGGGCGCACCGGTGAACAGGAGCCAAGTGGCCCAGAACACCGCACACGCAACACAACACGCCGGGCGGGCGCACCGGTGAACAGGAGCCAGGTGGCCCAGGACACCGCACACGCAACACAACACACCGAGCGGGCATACCGGTGAACGAAAGCTAAGTGGCCCAGGACACCGCACACGCAACACAACACACCGAGCGGGCGCACCGGTGAACAGGAGCCAAGTGGCCGGGGACCCCGCACACGCAACACAACACACCCAGCGAGCGCACCGGTGAACGAAAGCTAAGTGGCCCAGGACACCGCACACGCAACACAACACACCGAGCGGGCACACCGGTGAACAGGAGCCAAGTGGCCCAGGACACCGCACACGCAACACCACCAACCACGCGGGCACACCGGTGAACAGGAGCCAAGCGGCCCAGGACACTGCACACACGTAGGGCGGCGGAGGGACAGGAAAGAACCAACACCCCATTGGTCGGGCGCACTGGGGCGACCCAGCTGACCCACCGGGCCAGTGGCAGGAGCGGTACTCCAGGGCCACTGGTCCGAGCCCGGCCAGGCTGCATCGGGGACCATGCCAAACGTCACCCGGAGCCATGGAAGCAACCGGTGACAGGCGAGCCGGTACACAGTCCAGGAGGGGGTCGCCTGCCAGGCAGAGTGGCCCTGCAACTCAAGCCACAAGGGTGAGGCGGTCGTACCGTAAACTAGCGGGAGCAATACCCCTTGTGGTGAGAGATACTCCACAGGACTGGGCAGCCCCCAGAGCTGCCGCCCAAAGGAGGGGGCATGTGGCCCTACCCATGGACACATGTGGGGACACCCTCCCACCTGGGACACATGGACCGGGTGGCCGCGACAATGCCTTCCCAAGCACATGCAGGAGCGGCTCAAGAGGCACCTGACATAGGGCAGTGGGAGGGACAGGACGTCCCCTTGGTAAGACCTTCTTCCTGCAATGTCAGAGGAGGCATCCCCAGCTCCGAAGATACCTACCTACCTTGACCAACATGGAAGATCCTTACAATCTTATACTTATCTTATGGTGGAGATGGATGGAATCGACTTCTTGCTCTTTGCCAAGACAACATTGGTTTGCCGAATGTTATCACTCCTTCTTGCACTTCCCCCAATCCATTCTTGGCAAAATATTTAATTCCAAAAAATTCTTGAAGGTCACCAACACCCTATTTGAAGGTCACTCGACTCGAATTTACATGGGTTTGAATTTATTTTGACCTCTATGACGACCTCATGCTCTTTGCCAAGACTACATTGGTGTGGTGAAGGTTAATACTTCACTTGGCTATTTCTTGCACTTTCCCCAACCCATTGTGGGCGACCTATTTAATTCGAAAAAATTATTTTCCTGAACCCACCCCCTATTTCCAGGTCCCTCGACTCGAATTTGCGTGAGTTCGGATTTCTTTTGATCTCTAGGGCACACATTTTTATGCTTTTTGTTGGCCTATTTTTGACATTTGTGGCCAGTTTGCATGTGTGCACATTATGCATGTTCCCCCAAGTGCTACAGGTGAGGTTGTTGAGTTCGGAAAAATTATTTTCCAACACCCACACCCTATTTCAAGGTTGCTCGACTCCAATTTGCATGAGTTCAAATTTTTTTCCACCTCTATTGCACACATTTGTATGCTTTTTGTTGGCCTATTTTTGCCCCTTTGGTCATTTTGCATGTGTGCACATTGTGTGTGTACCTCCAAGTCACACAACAAGTTGTGTAGACTTTGAAAAATTATGAGGTGTGTACACCCACCCTATTTGAGAGTCACTTGACTCAAACGTGTTTGAGTTTGAATTTTTTTCGAATTTTATTGCATACTTTTTTGGGCTTTGTTTTGGTCATTTTTGACATATTTGGCCCTTTTTGACACTTCTTCACGTGTCACTTCCCCCAAATTATTTTGAGTTGGGAAACTAAGTGCAAATAAATTCAACCAAGGGGCGCACACCCTATTTCGAATATGCCCCACTCGAATTTGCATGATTTCGAGTTTATTTCGAACTCCATGGTACATATCTTTGGGATTTGGTTTGGCCATTTTTGACATTTGTGGCCATCTTTAGCATTTCCTCACGTGTCACTCCCCCCAAATTTTTTTGGGTTGGGAAACCAAGCCCAAAAGAATTCGATGAAGGGGCATACACCCTATTTCGAATATGCTTCACTCGAATATGCATGATTTCGAATTCATTTCGAACTCCATTGTACATATTTTGAGGCTTTGTTTTGGCCATTTTTGACATTTTTGGCCAATATCAACATGTATTGATATGCCACACCCCCCAATCATTTTTGGTGTTGTGCACGAAGCCCAAAATAATTCGAAAAGGGATCATGCACCCTATTTCGAATGTGCTTGACACAATTTTGCACATGGTTCGAATTCATATGAGTGCATTGACCCATTTTTTTAATGATTGTTTTGGTCACGTTTTGGCACTTTTTGATCAATATTTGGGTCATAGTGACCAAATTAACATATCAAGGTATCCATTGCCCCTATTTTGAGGCTGCTGGTCGCGATGAGATGAGTGGTGAGGCTTGAGGAAATTCCAATGACCCTTGAGTTTCGATTTTTGTGTTAATTTCACATGCTTTCTCCTTGCCCTACCTACTCACCGCAACACTCTTTGTGATTTTTTCCTCAACCTACTACATGCTCAAGGAGAGGTTTTGTTGTATCAACAAGGACTGTATATTAGATGATGAGACCTTGGTTGAAGCCTTGTATGTACATGTGGGAGTGTGGTATGTGTTTGGACCTAACCTTTTCCAATTGCCTCCAAGTCTCGCGAGACCTCCTGTCTGTCACTGTTTTTTCCCCCTATCTTTGGCAGGTAGGCCCCATCCTCTTGGGATGTGGGATACCACACTTAAGTTGGTCTTCATTGATTTACTGGCGCGACTTGACTTTTCATGAACTCTACTCTCCCCTCAGCACACACACACACACATACTCACATACACGTGTGTTTGCCCAGCCTAATCTTCTTGTGAGATGTCATTTAAGCTTGATGGCCCTCTTCCTCTTTGCCTTCTCTGCATATGTCCAGCACCGAGCACGGGGCTTGGTGACTGCACGGCGCGTTCGGGGAATGCCCACAACCTCCATTCCTACGGGGACCGGTGCTAGATGGACAATTCCTGGAGTCCCTCCGTTGAAGCCGATCTACGGGCACCTGACGTGCGGTATATGCCGGTTACAGGTGGTCATTCACCCCTCCTACACGTGAGCTGTCTGTAGAACAGGGTCAGGAAATCCGCTGCACTTCGGCCGTGATGTGATGTGGAGCTGCCGACACACAAACAAATCAAGTCTTGGGTGTGCATTGAGCTTGTCTGGTTTGGTGTTTTCCTTCCCCCCCTAACCCCCCATGTGTCCTACGCTCTTCTGCTTGGTCAGATCCACACCAACCTGTATGGCTGTAGTTACATACCAGCCCGGAGAGAGCCATGGCCCATTCTCACGGCCATAAAAGATATGAGGTTATGTGAGTTGTTGTCTTTTGAGTCCTAAGGGCCCAGGAGGGCAGGTGCGGGCCACATGAGCTGTCTGTAGGAGCTAGGGAGCCCACTGCACTTCGGCTGTGAGTGCCACCCCCCCCCCCATGATGCGCGGTCAATATTTTTTTCCCTCACTGGGTACCGCCGCAGCAGGCCCCCGCCAAGACGGCCCACGCCACCGTCTTAGGGGCAAGGGGCTCGCCGGAATGTGCTGTGGTGAGCCCTATGGCGGGATGCAGCCTGTAGGTGAACAAGACCCCCCCAACCGAACCTTGCTTGGTGTGCCGTTGAGCCGAGAGTGAGTCTCGTGGCCGGTACCCCCCCCCCCCCATGGTATGCAACTGAAGGTAGTATTGCTGTGCGAGCTCTGTTATCTGCCACGTCCATTTTGGTTGCCGACGGGTAGTCAAGTGCGGCTACGAGGGCGATGGAGGTAGGGTTGAGTTGGGCCCCCATGTGTGACCTGCGGCAGATATCCCGCCAGGAGAAGGCCACGTGGTGTTCAGCCTCCGCGGGCCCATAACACCCCATACATTCAGGTGCAGTGGTCGCTAAGGCCGTGAAGGCGTACTTGGGGTAGCACTCGGAGGGTGTGTAAGGAGGGTACACCTGCGAGTTGTGTTGCTGATTCCTGATTTTTTGGCTTTTCTGGTGTTCCTGACGCCTCGAGTGCTGAATTTCTGTCACTCTGGACTCCTGGGGTCCTGAGTTCTGTGACTGCTTGCTTTTATGCTCGCCTGATAGCGGAATTCTTGTCTTTTTGTCTGAATTTCTGCCCTGTAGGGACCCAAGTGGTGCCGAGGCACTTGCTGTCTTGAACCCACCCTACCACACCCACAACCACGCCCACAAAGGGACACATAACCCCCCCACATCACTGTTTGTGGTCAGCCAATCCTATATGGTTCTGTTTTCAGCCCAAACTTAGGGTTGCACCCTAAGTTCGGTCTTGGGAGGGGAGTGCAATAGGGTTGGTGTTCCCCCTTTGGGTTACCCTCCACGGCATCGGTCCCAAGACCGATCCAAGCCCCCCACGAACACAACATACCCTTGGGATGGGATGCAGTAGATCATAGAGGTGCTGAATTACTCCTTTTCTGGCGTGGTGCGCGCGTGACACAAATCGCGTTCGGGCGTGAGCCTACAGAGTTTTCATTTTCGAATTTTGATTTCTGTGGGCTTGAATTTACGGGATCGTGGATCCCTGTGGTTTTAGATCCCTTACAATCTGATTGGTGCTCTTGGTTTGGTGTGAGGGGCTGATTTTGCCGTTCACACATGTTAATGGTCCGACACACACGAATCTTTGTCGCCGTAGCGTTGCTCCTGGTGTAGAGTACTCAATTGTGTCGCTTTGGTATTATAAAAAAACTGAGTGTCTATTTGTTGTGCTCTTGTTTGTATGTTTACTTATCTATTTCATAGATAAGTATAAGATGACATTATGTAAGAGTTATTGTTCGAATGTTATGTGAGACTCAATGTGAGAGAACTTCAAAAAGGATCAAGACCAAGTTTGGAAAGTATCTTTGCTCGCCTTTGTCATTGTGCATTTACCTTGATTGAGGTTTGTGGTGTCCATCCATGTACCGTGCTAAAGAATAGACATCCTTGGTCATTGGCAAGTTGGAACTTTTGGATTTTGAGTTCAAAATCTTTCAAAATATCATTGGGAGAAAGTTATTCGACTTGACCAACATGGAAGATCATCACTTGGTCCCAACATCCTTCCCTCAACTCGCCTTTCGTTTGGCAAGTCGTATGTGGAGGAGTTCATGAACGAAGATGAGACGGGTGATGTTGACAATTTGCAGAAGCCATCACGAGTCCAACAATTGGTGGAACAATTTGAAGAACATCAACGACAAATGTCATCGTGCTCCGAACATTATCACTCTTCACAAGGCTCACAACAACATGAATTTGAAGTTCTTTTGTCACAATCTCCCAAGGTACACACCATTCAACAACGCATTGATGGTTGTGAGGCAATCAGCAAGAAAGTTTATACAACGTGCACCCTACATCAAGAAACACTTGCTACGGAGATTGAAAATTCAAAAAGGTTGTGAAAAGCCGTTCTGAACATCGATACAAACAAGTGGTTGTTCGGGTTGAGCGATTGGAGAATCCTGCTACAAACTCTTCTCAAAGTTGTCCACCTCATGAGTTCCAACGACACTCCAACCGAATTTGTTTCTTTAGAGCTAAATTCGGTTGATTCAGAGAGCCTTAAGGACATTTTGGGGCTCCTGAAACAACGAATGGAACAAGTGGAGGCCAATCTTGACATGATGTTGAAGGGTGCGGCAAGTGCAAGCAAGGTAGATGAGACCGTGACGACTATTCACGAGCGCGTTTAGAACTTTGCTACGCGTGGTGATATTCAATTGATGAATGTTCAAATCGAAGAAATGCAAAATATTTTCGCTTCTTCTTTGCAAATGGCGGAAAATACCATGCACACAATAGAGAGCACTTTGGCATCCCATTCTTAAGCATATGATCCGTTTCGTTCCGATTATATATCGCATGCATCCGTGCCCAGTGGCTCCATTATGAATTTTTTGCATTTGATAAGGGAGCATGTGGACATTGGTGATATTCATGTTAGGGATGTGTTGACAAATGAAGTCGGTTCGCAATTGAAGAAATTACAAGACCGTGTTGAACAAGTCAATGAAAGGGCTGATGCTTTGCAGGTTCTTTGTGAATGTAATTTGTGTGAGCTACAATCTTCTTTCGAGGGTCATTTTGCACAACGTTTGCAAGCCGCCTTCGATACGATAAATACACGCGTTGAGTCCTTAGTGCAAACACCCATTGGTCAGCATCTCAAGGCTCTAAACGCACGCATCGATGAATCAATTCGGAGCAATCAATCTCAATTTTGTTCTTTTGATTCTCATTTAGAAGAACGAATTGGAAAAATGTTGTCACAAGTTCAGGACACCATCACCAAGCGAAGCGTTAGAATCGAGAAACGTCTCAATTCTACAATGAATTTGAGGTGTGACTTTTTTGCTCGCCAAAGGGGTGATGGTGTGAGACCAACCGGCCTCGATGAACACACATTGACTCGTATTCAACAATTGCATGACACGTGTTCCGGTTTGCATGAACTAATGGGACCTCTTGAGCGGCGTCTTTCTAAGGTTGAAGCATTTGCAGTCGCTCACTAAAAGTCCCTTTTGGAGGTTTCTAGTGCTATTGATTCCATGAGTGCACAATTGAGTAGCACTAGCGGAGACATGCAACGTACATTACAAGCGCATACCATGCGTAAAACGCTCTTGGAAGAGCGTGATACTCCTCTTTCGAGTCAAGTTGAGATGGTTAAAAGTGCTTTGGGTAAACTGGAGCATGAACACGCAACTACAAATTCCCAGTTGCGCAATCATACATCATTCACTTCTCAATGCATTGCCGAAGTGAGTGCTCAGGTGGCGAGTGATCCGCCATCACCATCGCGACCCCATTCTTCATCCCAAATTCACTCAAACCCCAACGTTAACGCCATTCGTGATGAACTCTTGCAGTTGCATTCGGTTGCCGAGTCCAAGATGCTTGGTTTTTTTCAGCGGGTTGAACACTTCAATTCGGAAGTGGATACTTCATTAAATACCGTTCGTACTCGTGTTCCCGGTTTGGAGTTGAAAGTCAATGTCTTAGGTAACATGCAAGGCCTTTCGCCTCAAGACGTTGATTCTAAATTGCAGGCCTTAGAAGCACGCGTAGGAACTACATTTGATGGTGTACAAACCGCATTTCAAGAGAGTTTCCGGTCATTGCGCACGGACGCTGACACAATACATCAACGTATTGCGGGTGCAAATAGCATTGCCCGTGCCTCTTTACAGGCTAAACAAGCTACTTCCTCAACCCAAGAAGTTTCAAGTTCACAAGCGCATTCGACAAACCGCATGTACGATAGGGATAGAGGTGAACAGCCCTCTCCTCAGTCAGCATGAGCATCAACTGCAGCGGCGCCTATTACGGCTCCACCGTCGGTCCGTTGGGCGTGGTTGTGATTTGGAATTCCCCTCTTCTCCTACTCCCGCCCTGTCTGCACATTCACCTTTGTTACATTGGTTGTATGATCCAGAAGGATACTTGAAGCGTTTTCGGGGTCTTGAACCGCCTTCGTTCTTGGATGCAACTACTCTTTTACCATCTGGAATCACGCCCGGTTTCGCATTCCATGAGGTGCGTGAATGGAATGATGATATCGGATTCACCTCCCCGCTGCCTGGCAGAGACTTTAGGGGTGAAGGTTTTTTTGGTTCCAATACCGACGGTTTGATAGACCCCGATGTTTTAAGCAGCTTGCGGCGTCAATTCGCAATTCCCATTTGGGATACAAAAAAATCCTTTACGTTGATTGGGAGTTGCTCTACATCGATTGGTATGAAAACACTGGTCGATGGTTCGAGATGGTGTATCAACTAAAATTGTTGGTAGCTACACAGCCTGAGGACAGGAAAGTTGAGTTGATTACCCAGATGAGACAGGAACGTTTGCGTATTGGTGAATTTTTCCAGCTTATCCGGTTGTATGGTAGGCGTCACCAGAACCCTTACGTCCCTGGAAATGTTTTTAAAGCATTGGTGCTACCTGCATCACTGCAGGGACAAGTAGGTCCTGAGGAGTGGTATAACTTCTTTGTTAGATTTCTGAAGCATGGGCGCCAAACAGTAGCATATGGAGGTACATCCATGTGGGAAGCACACTCAGTGCTCATAGGTGCAATTATTGCGTACACTTCTAAAATGCGCCCAGAAGACCGGTGGTTTCAGATCAAGAATGATTTGTTACAAATTCAGGCTGCCAGGGGCAACCCAAAATTTACATACATTGAGTTGTTCATGTTTGTAATGCCCCGTTTGTTGGCGGTTCGTGATGCAAAGTGGGTGGAGCAGGGTGTCATTGATGGTATGCATGCTCAGCCCAGTGCTGTCAGTGCGGTTAGTGCTGTGCCCAGCAGGCCTGAGAACCGCAGTGACTATGGTTCACAACGTCGTCGTGATGAACGGCGTACAGGCAGGAGTGGTGCACGACGATATAGCAGTGGTCGCGATCGAGGATATAATAGTGATCGTGACCGGGGATATCGGAGCGGTCGTAGTCATAGTGAATCACGTAAAGAAAGAGGATATCGTAGTGGTCACAGTGGGTACCGTAGTGGTCGAGGTAGTTGTGGATATCGTAGCGGTCGCAGTGGCAGTAAGGGTCGTGATAAGTCACACCGCAGTCCATACAAAGACAGGAGACAGTACAGTAAAGGTCCTGGTAGTGATAAGGTGAGTGGATCAACTGACGGATCGAAATGACCATTGATCCTTCCGCGAACACATATCTGATGGGAAAAGAAATAACCATGAGCGCAGATCCAGTGGGAATGGAACAGACCGTGGATCAGCGTACACGAGAAACAGGGATCGCGACGGAAAGCGGTCATTCGACAAGGAGCGTGAGCGGACCGCCATTACCGCAAGACCACAGCAGATACCAAGGGTCCTTAGGCTACAGCTGTCTAATTTCGCTGTGGGGGTTCGGGGCATATGGCGGCTCGATGTCCGACGCCGAGCCAGTACACGCGTGAGATAGCCCGAGCGCGTAGTGTTTAGGATGAGAGTGCCAGTGCCATCAGGGAAACCCCACCCCAGACAGTACTATCTGAAGATTCTCAGCCGAAGCAATCTGTACCTTAGGGTATAGGCAGGCAGCCATACGCCCGGAGTGCCAGGCCGGACAAGCATGTTCCGTGGCTGCAGTTACCTCCCCTTTTCTATTCTCAGAACCAGGGAGTTGCGATCAGGTCACTGGACTTTGAGGCAATGCCCTCTGTTACTCGATCCCCCATTAAAACCCCCCAATGAATATCATTCGGGTAAGAGTGAACTTTTATTTCATGTTCGAATTTCCTTCCAGGTTCAATTACTTTTGCCTGAGACTGAAGTACTGACGGTGGCAGACATAGGGTGTCAGGTTTTGGCAGTGGGGCCGTCAAAATTGTTTGCCAAAGCTAGCTGGGTGGACACCTCACGCCCGTTACGTTTGTTGGGGGCGGGGAAATTGCAGATTACAGGAGGAGACAAGGGCGTCATTGTCAATATGTCCTTACCTGTGACAAGGAAGCGCGGAGTGGTTATCTTCCAGTGCCTAAATGTGTTCATTCATCTCGCGGATGAAATTCTGCTGGGGTTTCCTTTTTTCCAGCAGTACCGCCTTGCTTTTCTGCCCAATCAAAAATTTCTGGTCCCCATGGAGGAGCTGAAAATGGTGAAATATCCATCAAAGTATCAACGGTTATGCCCTAAGTGTCGTGCAGACCAGACAGCATGTCCCTGTGTACATCAGCGTGTTTTGGTCAGCATTTTGAAGCAATCTGGACATGGACAACCTGTCCTTGAAACAAAATCTGTACTCTTCTCAGAACCGCTGGTCATAGATTGGTGCTGTCCTGAGTGTAATCCAACAGCACCACCTCAGGCATTATCTGCATGTACGCATTATGGACATGTTGTATGCATAAATCAGTTAGAACGCATTTGGTTTCAGAAGATATGCTCCAGGGAGTTTGGTAAGGTTTTCCTTTTGCAAGATGGGTGATAACTCCAAGTCAAACGAATTCAGGACGACGTGATATTACCCAAGCCAGCAACCGGCGGTTCTGCCGGGTATGATCTGTTCTCCCCTGTCTCAGTTTCAATTCCGGCCCAGTCTGGTGTAAAAATCCCACTGCACATCTCCATGGCAATCCCAATGGGTCATTATGGTCGCATCGCCTCACGCAGCCGTTTTGCTGCCCAAAGGGTACATGTTGCGGGCGGCGTCATAGATCGGGGATACCGTGGTGATGTAACCGTGTTACTTGAGAATTCAGGTGTTCAGCCTTTGGCGATTCAGAAAGGTGACAGAATTGCTCAATTAATAATTGAGAAGCATTCAACGCCACCTGTGGTTGAAGCCAAGGAGCTGTCGACCACTGAGCGCGGGACAGGTGGTTTTGGCAGTACAGGCCGCAGTCAATTTATACCGCCACAGGAAAATTTGTCTCTGACAAACCAAACTAATTCAACACATCCGCAGTCATTCGACTTTTATGTTTCCCTTCTCATTCTATTTGGAATTTTGCAAAAAATAGCGAGCAATTCGCTGTTTACAAGGCGTGATGCCACTCAGGTTGATTCGCAGACTGTGCGAAATTTGAATCGCGAGGCTCCCCAGGTGAGAGAGTCATCGTATGCGGAGCATGAGGTTCCCAATAGGTCACCTATGAAGCGTGAAGCTTCTGTATGTTTTACAGTGAGTGATTCCGTACAACAGGACTGTGATGCTCTGCAGATGGCGAGTGATTCGCTGAGTATGGGACGTGAGGTCCTTGCCTTAGTGGGGCCTGAGGCTCCCATTACAATGAGTGATCCTAACGATCTTTCTGCAGGTGCGAGTGATTCGCTTAACCTGGTTATGTTTGTTTCAAGTATTACGGAGCTGGCTTGCCGTTTGTTTTCTGGCAGCAGGAGTATAATTTCTCCGGTTTATCCAACTTCTGGTTTGTCTTGTACTGCAGGTACAGACTCAATTCTCTCTCAAGTTAGCCAGGATTTTTTAAGTGCAAGAGGGACCAGGGAGGCATCACACATTGACTGTTTGTATGCTGATCAGTGGGGCCCTCGCCATGAGGCATGGGTCCCAGATTCTTATATGGCTGGCTGGGGGTATGCTCGTTGCATTGATTATCGTGATATTGAAATTCTGTCTTGCTATGATACTCAATTACGACAGGATAACAGAACTTTTTGAGGTCTGACTGGGTTGAATCTCATGTCACTTCAGGGGTCTGACCCTTTTCCAACGACAACCACACCCCAGCTCCCTGCGAATAAATTTATAACTCCTGCTTTGAATACTATGCTTCGTCGTCAGGTCAAACGAATCAACCCAGGGCATGTTCGAGTTCGATGAGATGTCATTGATCGTGTCTCAGCGTGGATGACGGATGCTGGTATGTCTGTCACAGTCGATGCTTTCGGCTGCCCTAATTTTCAGGCATTTCCACAGACATGGACTGATCGACAGCAGTCACTATTGAAACCATGGAATGGTGAAACCATGTGGCTGCACCCTCCTGAACACCTATGCTCCCATGTTGCAGTCAAAATGGTCATGGAAGCCTGTCGTGGAGTAGCCATCATCTCTGTAGTTAAGGAAGCTTCATGGTGGTGCCTCGTTGTGAAGCGGTACCCATCACCTATGGCCCATGGCCCGGAGGCCTGTGAGCCGTCACACCTGTGCGGAGGCTGTCGACACCGGCTGTCAGCGGGATATCCCTGCTCTCCAATCCGCGAAATCTGGAATCCGATTTCTAACCATTAAATCGATGTAGAATTACCATAATTTTATTGTCTTGGTCGTTTTTCGGTCAGAAATCGGTGAAATACCCGATTTCTACCGCGATTTCTGACTGTCGTGAAATCGCCGCCTGTTGTCGCCTGCTCGCGCACCTTCGTCGACTCTCCGTGGCGAGTTTTGTGATGCATTTTTCTCGGGTACCTTTGAGGTTCTAAAGGAACTCAGGGGCTGGATCTGGAGGGTTTTTCCTGTACCTTCATCTGGTGTGTTCACCAGAATGTTTGGCCGTTCCGTCTGAGAGAAAATCAGCGTGCAAGCTTTTCCGTCAATTGCTCAAAATCCCGGTTCTGAAGGACCATGAGTTCGGACGGAACCCCACATTCCCCCCCTTTGCCTTTCATCCATGCCCCTTTCACATGGGCATATCACCTTGAATAGGGAAGAGGGCAATAGGGATGTTTTAGGCAGCCTATGGGTTTTGCAAACCCAAGTTGTTTGCGTGCGCAAACGCTAACTTTGTGGCCTTGTGAGCATGAACGTTAATAACCGAACACAATGCTGACAAGACCAAAAGCCCTAGGCTTTTTTGATTTTCGAGTCAACTCAACGATGGCTCCACGCGATTCAATGCGTACCAGAACTCTATTTTCGAAAGAGGGCAAGTTTTGGTCGAAAATTAGGCCAAAATGGCCAATCCCCTGAGGCTCGTACTCGAAGCCTATGGGGAGTTGAGCCTTGAACCAACGCAATATGTGAAGTAGAGACCACTGTAAGTGCGGCTAACCCCCATCTGCTCAGATTTTCACAGATCTGCCCCAGATTAGCTACATTTTGGTCATTTTCTCTGCTTCGGCGGAATCGCCGCCCCGCAGCTCAGTCTCAGGATCAGACCTATATATTTCTGATGTGCCGGATCTGATTCGGCGGTCCATTCATCGTAAATCCGCCGCGTTCCGATCATTTACCCGGAATCGCCATTTGCCGCTGACGCGCGTGCGCGAGCCAGATCGGCCAAATATTTTTTCACAATCGGATCTATATAAATCTTTTCAGACAGAAATGGACACTCAGATGTACTTAGGATAATCCGCATCAATTTTCTTCATAGACTGGGATTTTTCGCCGGATAGCAATCAGCATGGATCTTGCCTCCGTTGTCGCCGCTCTTGCCTCCGTTGGTGTCCGTGTATCCGGTTCTGCCCCCAACAGCAGCGTTCAGGTCGACTCCTCGCGTGCCTGCCCCCCCGGTCTTGCCGGCCCTGAGCCCTCCGGCACCATCAACGACCTAGGGCAGCACTTTCATGGTAGCAGAGGCTACCTGAATGTTGCTTCACAGCCCTTCAGTCCACAGCCCGCTCCCCAGTACGGCCCCGTAGACCTCCCCGCTTCTGGAGAAGTAACGATTACGCTGCCATGGTGCTGCGCGAACGAGGCCTTGAGAGGAATGCCTTGCGCAAGCCCAAGCTGCCCAAGAAGGGCGCACATCAGCAGCTGTGGAGACCCAGATTACCATTATGATCCCAGTCGAAATTGGCCATCGAGCAGCTGGAATCCGCCGGCCTACGACGATGGCAACGCTCCGGTGGAGCTTACGGACCTGGCAGGTACCAACCTTCCTTACGGAGGTCCAACATTTGAGACCATTGACGCCGATCTGAACGACATTGAGATGGGTGGTCCAGGTGAGGTACCTAGCTATAATCGACCAGCCTCTTGGGCACACTGGGGCGACCATTTGTCCCCAGAAGTGACCCGTAACCTTGAGGCCCTTGAGGCCCTTTGTCTCTTAGCCACGTCTAAGCTGATCGAACAAGAAAGAATCGCCTCTGATTTTTTAACGGAATATTTTTTCCTCCTTCAGGACGAAATTAATACCAGGATGTGGTGGCGTTCTCAAGAAGATGACGCTTTTGCCATTTTTTTGCAGATCTGGGAGGCAAGCCCCTTCCCGAAGGAGAAGGGCTGCGCACCTGTTCCCGGGCCCTCCGCCCCTCATCCCCCTGTTTCCATCCGCGACGATCTAGCCGCCGCGGTTGAGGAGGGAATTTTAGAGGCGGCCAGGCAGGCAAGCCTGGAAATCAGGGCTGAAGGAGCTCCCCAAGTGGACTCCTGGCTGCTGACCACCGAGATCAGCGGTCCGACAGCCTGCTCAGGCCCTTCAGGACACGGTATGTACTGTCCTGCCGACTGCTCCTGCAGATTCCAGCGAGATTCTGAGCTCCAACTGCTCAAAGATCAAATGCACCTCATCATTCAAACGCTGGGAATAAAAGATCTTTTCAAGACGCACATGCGGTCTGAGGGCGCCTCATCGGTGGAACAAGCAACAGAGCCATCGGAGGAGGCGACAGAAATTTTTTCAATTGCTCCTGCGGTGGACTCCAGGACCACCGATGCAAGGATCAGCAGGACCAAGCTAAAGGAAAGGGTGAAAATCTCTCGTTCTGAGAGTAGGACGGCGAAGGCTAGGACTGAGGCTCAGAATGCCAAGCGAACTGCCTCCCGTACTGCCCCTCCTGCTGCTGATTCCAATACCTTAGCCCAGCTGTTGCTCGCCCAGACCCTCGCCGGAGCTGGTGTGGCGAATGATGCCGCCAAGGTGTCTGCCATTACGGCCGGTGTTGGGCTGGATTCGCTTCTTAATCCTACTTCCTTGCGACTTCGTCAGGTTGCCAAGCAACCGAAGTATAATGGGAACCCCCGACGTTGGCCTCAGTTCCAACGGGAATTTAAACTGTGGGTTAAGACTCAAAAACTCCAAGATGATCAGTTCCTGATGGCCCTCTTGGATTGCCTTGAGGGAGCGCCGGCCAACACTTGGCTCAGGACTTGGAGTGATCGCGAGGATACAAGTTCCCCCCTTACCTTTGATGAGGTGTGGGAACAGTTGGAGGTACGTGGATCCCGGCTGCCAGAGGACCATTACCACCAAATGTTGAAGAATTTTCCTTCATTCTCGCGATTAATCTTGCACGAAGTGCAAGACAAAAAACAGCGCTTCTGGAATTTAGTGGAAGAAGCTGAACATTCAGGCGAAAGATTTTCTAGTGCCGAGCTGAAAAGTCTGATTTTTGACAAGATCCCCTCAGAAACTGCCGCCACCCTTCGGAACAAACAGTCCGAAGAAAAGGTCAAGACCTGGTGGGCGGAGGTGGAAGGCTTCGATGCCTCTGCCAACAAGTTTTCCGTCAGGGAGGCACTTCAAAAGTGCTCCCCCACGTCCTTCTCCAAGGTGAAATTCACTGAGGAGACGTGGAAAATCAAGTTTCATGAACACGAGGATCGGGACTTGTTTGTCCAAGTCCTCAACAGGGGAGTCAGCTTCCATGGCCATCGCCTGAAGGCCAAAAACTGGGTGTTTTCGTACACCCCGAAGGAACTCTGCGAGGAGGTTGAGCGGCTCGCCGACGCCGCTAACCAGAATTTCCATGAGGGTCTTGGGGGAAACAAGAATACCCAGCAAAACACCCAAAATGGGGCCCAAAAGGGCAACAAAAAGGTGAATGACACCCGGAATGTTCAGCAGCACTGTAGCATCTGCCTTCTTTTAGGTTCTACGAACCGAGCTAAGACGCATTCTACTGATAATCACCGATGGTCTCCTTACGATCACAAGGTGATTGGTGAAAATATCAGTAATTCGCAGAATTCAGACAGGAATGACAGACAGGTGCACGGTGGGAAGGCTGGAAAAGGGAATCCGACCCCCTCCGGTGGAAACAAAAATACTGGAGGCCCTGGCGGGTCCCAAGGCACAGGAAATCGGACTCCATCTGGCTCCGGTGGGCAGCTGAACGGCCAGAAAAATCCCAATAGCAACGCCAGAGGCGGAAATCGAAATCCAGGCCAAACCCCTCAATCCGGTGCAAACAAGGGAAATGCTCTAGGATCCCAGGGTAAAGGTAAGGGAAATCCTTCGGGAACCCCTTTCTCTGGTAAAGGCAAAGGGCGTGGCGACGGTGGAGGTCCATCATCCGGCGGCCGTGGCCGTGGACGTGGAAAGGGCAACCATCGTGTGGATCAGGTCTCAGGTGCAGATCAGGTGTCCGATGCGGATCGAGATTACGTTGAAAATGCCTTGAATCCAGCAGATGATCCGCTCCAAGATGAGTGGGTCGACGAATCAGGGTGTGTCCACAATGTTAACGCAGCCACTGGAGGTCAGAACGCCTAGGGGAGCCACGAAAATCGCCCCTCCCCAGGCGATTTCAGGCATGATCCCCAGATTCCTACTCGACCACTACTTGATGTAGGGTCGCTTGTCTCCTCTCCCCTGGATCCGGCAGCGGATCCTTCTGTTGTAGTGGACGAGGTTGGTGTACAGTCCAAGCACAGGGCCCGTCAGTTTGTCACAAAGCTGTGGGTCTCTGATTGCAAGGGCAATTTCCACCTCGCCACTTGTTTGTGTGACAATGGATCGGAGGTAAATTTCCGATCCAATTCTTTCTTGCCTGACGACTGCGTGTCTGATTCGCCTCATCCTGTTACCCTCCAGGGAGTTTCTGGACATTCTCTCGCAGGTGGGCAACGCGGTTGTTATATATCAACTCATTTGGTCGCTCAAGACCTTTGGGAAGATGGCAATGTGGAGGAAGTTATCCTTAAGGATGACTACTTCTATCGTGCCGACATAAAGTATGACCTTTACTTGGGCCATCCTTGGCTTCGCAAGAACAGGGTGGCGCCCGTAGGTCATCGGCGTTGTTTTCTGCTGGAGTCAGGTCCCTTGGAGCGTCCTGAATTTCGTTTTTTGCACGCAGGGTTTAAAAGTGCAGAAGAATTTTTGAAGCAAAAGGTTACACCAAAATTTGGCGAAGATGTCACTATTGCAGAGGTGAATGGGAGTGTCGATTACTCCCGAGAGTTAGAATGTCTTCGTAGGGACTCCCAGCCACGACGCCCTTCGCGCTGGCACTCTTCATCCTACAGAGTTGTCGACAAATGGCGCGATACAATTTGTGAATATTTTTATGAACACCATTCCTTTTGGCCACAGTATGATGCCTTTGCTAACCGCGAGAACAAGCGCTTTGACAAGCACTTTCGCGACGCTTGGACCCATAAATGGGACAAGAAGTTATGGATTAATCCTCCGTTTCACTTAATCCAGCAGGTCATCCACAAAATCAAGCAAGATAAAACCCAGGCGATTTTAGTTGTGCCCTTGTGGGACGACAAGCCTTGGTTTCAGGAATTGCAAGACATTTGTGTAGACTACATCGAACTTCCCAGGAAGATTAAGCTGTATGCCAGGGACGACACAGGTCCCCTGCCACAGCGGCCCTGGAGTTCGCTTGCATTTCTGGTGGATGGAAAGCTTTCTGACTCTAATTCTGCTGATTCTAGTACTGATTCCTGTGTTGGGTCTGAATCTGAGGTTGAGCGTGGTACTGATGATGAATCTATTTTTTCTGATTTTTGTCCGTCAGATGCCCAAGGTGATCCAACGTCAAATGGATCCGCCTCGTCTCCCTCTTCCCCAATACGCTCTACATCCAAAAGAATCTACGGCGCACGGACGACAAAAAAATTTTCTTCGCGCCGCAAATTCAGAGTTTTTTATGAAAAACCCCGTGTGGAAGCTTTCATAGATCCTTTCGAGGAGCTGGATCACGAAGAGAATCTCTGGAATGTCGACACTCGACCCACCTATCATCAAGAGGCAGTTGATACGGACCTTTTTAGGGACATCCGTAAGAAGATTCTTCCTGCCAAGGCCGAAGAAATCGCCAAAGTTTTTTCGACAGTAATTCCTGGCGATCAGGTGGACACTGAGTTTTGTTCCAAGAAAAGAGACAAGATTTTTGAGGAACGGAAGGACACAACCCTTTCGGGGAAGTTGATCAAAGACCCCCCTGTCCGTGGGCAGTTCGGTGAAGCCTTCATCGAGCTTCGTGAAGGGTACAAGGCGAAGAAACAGCGTCCTTATGAGAACCATGGACAGAAACATGAGATACTCAGAAAGATCATCGAGAGAAATCTCAGGGAATTTGGTTGGCTTGAGGGTTGTATGACCAGCGAGTGGTGCTGTGCACCCTTCACAGTCCCGAAGCCGCTGCCTGCAGACCAGAACACTATTGATGGTTGGCGAATGGTTGTTGATTTTCCCAACCTCAACGCCGAAACCAAGGCGGATTCACACCCCCTGCCCCTCATTGAGGAGGAAATCGCCAAGAGGGCAGGAGGTCGTTTGTTTTCTGTGCTGGATCTCCGTCACGGCTTTCACCAAATGCCGTTGAGGAAGGACAGCCGACCTCTCACCTGTATGTGCACGCCATGTGGCCCAGTCCAGTGGACGGTCATGCCCATGGGCCTGAAGAACGCCCCTTCGTTTTTTCAAAGAATGATGGAGGATGTGCTTTTTACAGCTCATCCTGAGCTTCGTGCCTTCGTGAGTGTGTACATAGATGACATAATCATCGCGACAGAGGGGAGGGACTGACCGAAGCCGAGCTGGTGGCCCTACCTGAAAAGCAGCTGAACCAGGTTTTGGACATTCTTGATGCCAATCAGCTGATTTGTGGGCCAAAGAAGGGAAAACTATTTTTAAAATCAGTCGAATTTTGTGGTTTTCTCCTTGAGAATGGCACCCGACGACCCAGTCCAGGGAAGCTCGTCGCTATTCAGAAGTGGAAGCGCCCTGAGACGATCACGGAATTGAGAGGATTCCTGGGTTGTTGCAATTTTTACCACACTTTTGTGCCGAATTATGCCAAATTTGCTGCCCCCCTCACTGAACTATTGAAGGTAGGGAGAGATGCGGGCAAGGCAGGTTCAAAGGTTCGTGTCAAGTGGACTGACGAGTGCGAGGAGGCCTTCCATCACTTGAAGGCGGCCCTCTGCGAAGTCGCCACGTTGCATGTGCCGAAATTCGACCGACCCCTCTACATAGGAACCGACGATTCTAGGTACGCGATCGGAGCTGTCCATGAACAGGTTGATGAAGCCACAGGTGATCATTACCCTCTTGCATTTTGGTCTCGGAAGCTAGCTCCACGCCAGATGCAATGGTCACCGCGTGAGCAAGAGACTTATGCCATAATCTGCGCGCTGAAAAAGTACCAATCGTGGGTTGGCACCAACCGAGTCGAGGTCCTGACGGATCATCGATCTCTGGAGTATTGGGCCACCGAACACATTGATACTGTCGCGAGCCCAGCTGGTCGACGGGCCAGATGGCATGAATTTCTCAGTTTGTTTGACCTCCATGTGTCGTATTTGCCTGGAAAACACAACACGGTAGCGGATGCTCTGAGCCCATGGGCTTACCCCGCTTCAGAGGGGCTGCAAAGTACCAACATCCATGGTACGGAGCAGGACCGCCACGTCGTAATCGAGTGGGATCAAGAAGAAAAAAAGCTCATTCGACGTGAATGCATGCAATGCACTGTTAAACAGCACGCATGCCCGTGTCATGACATCACGGCCTTCTCAGATCCGGCGCATGCTCATGAAATCGTCACCAAATCACTGAAAGTCGTGGAGAAAGTCACCGATCCCTCCTCAGGGAGTGTGAAACGGTTTGAGTATACCCGACCAGTAAGTGAATTTCGGTTGATTCAGGGCATTAAGCGTCGCGATCCGGCCAAAACTCCACCCCTGCCGAAAGATTCCCTTATCATCCGTGACTGGACGAACGATTATCTGCATGATTCCATGTTTAAAGAGGTCTTTGAGAATCTCAAATCCAAAGATGCTCACAAGGATGGAATTTATGCTGAATATTCGTTGGATGGGGGGAAGCTGTGGATGGAGGGTAAATTGTGCATACCAGACGCCCTGGCCCCCCGAGTGTTAAACTGGTGGCACAAATGGGAGTCCCCCCACGCACATGGCCGTAGATTATGGTCGATGATTAAACATAGGTTGTTCGGCTCAAGGCTATATACTCATTGTATGAAAGTAGCCGCCGGATGTGCCCAATGTGCTGTCGCGACGCCACCCAGCGCGAAGAAGCACGGCCATCTGAGGCCACATCCTATTCCGGAGCGCCTCTTTAACAGAGTCACCAGTGATTTCTTCCATCTTGGTGAACTCGACGACGAAGAGTGCCATTGGACCAACAAAAAGGTCAATGGAGTGCTCCTTATACAATGCCGTCATTCTGGCTACATTCAGGTGTTGCCTTGCAACATCGAGTCAATGACTGGCAAGGCTGCCGCCAAATGGTGCGCGCAGACCTGGATGGGAGGTTGGGACGTCCCATCCGAGGTGGTTACGGACTCAGGCAAAGAGTACACATCCGAATGGTGGAGAGAATTCTGTGCTCGCCTTGGAATCCACCACCTGAGATGTGAAATCCACTCGCATCGAGCGCTGCCTGGCGAAAGAGCCGGCCGCTCTATTATGAATATGCTTCGTAAGGAGCTCGCGAGTGAAAAAGATTTCCATTCGCTTGAAGTTCTATTCGCATTGCTTCGCCGTTACCACAACACGCCTTTGTACCATGGCCTTTCTCCAAATGAAATTGTCTTTGGACGAAAGAAGTGTTGGTGGAACATGCCGTTGAACAATCCTCGCCCTTGTAAAGATGCTTCGTTGTTTTTGGACGAAATCCAACGAGCAGAAAAAACTGTTTCGAAATTAATCGACAAGCATCAAGCTGACTGGCTTTGGGTCCAGAATCAAGGCCGAAAAAACCCCCACAATTTTGAAGTCGATGATCGAGTTTGGCTTCGAAAATCCGAAACCACCCTGGACGGAGATGATAAGCTTCTTCCCTTGTGGGAGGGGCCATTCGCTGTTACAGCGCGGCTAGGTGAGAACAGGGGGAGGATTCGTGTGGATGTCAGCAGGGAAATTGAAGTTTCGGGCGATCGCCTCAAGAGAGAGATCCCCTCCCCCAAGGATCGGGTTAAACCCCTTTTTTGGACTTCGAAATTTTTGTCCGATCGGGTCATCGAAGGGGGGAAGTATGAACTCAAGAGGATTTCAGAAGCAAGACGTGACGAAAAGGGCGAATGGGAATTTCTATGTGAGTGGAGGGGCTTTGATTCCAGTCACAACAACTGGGAACCAGCCCATTCTTTTGTCCATGGGTACACCAAGGGGTTCATCGACTTCCTCAAGAAGCACCCCGAAATTGGCGTACTCCTGACAGACTGTCTGTCGAAACCAGACAGACAGGTGGAGAGCGACGCAAAAAGACCTGTGGTGAATCGAGATCCAGCCTTTTACGGCCCTCAGCAGCCACATTCCAGGGCTGATCCGTCGATCCCCCCTCCTGCGGTCAGGCCAGCCCAGGAGCCAAATGAAGACCAAGCTTCGAGTTCGGCCGCTGATTTGCAGCGCCCAAGCCGTACGAGGGCCCGACCAGACAGGTTGGTGGTCACATGTATTCCTGCTTGGCCGAATTGAGGGAGATCCGTCGTGACTTGAGTCGCCGACGCCATAATCTGGGTAACAGTCGTCTAGTCCAGGGCGTCATGGCACTCGTCGCTAGGGCTCAAGGGTGTAGGTTCGAAACCCTTGCATGTCCAACTCCTACAAAAGCTCCAGCCTCGCCCCGTCGACCACTTATTCCAATGTGAGTGTTCTGACGACTTGGAAAAACCACATTCTGCTCAATCCACTGTTCATTCTTCCTGATTACTACATGATGTGGAGAACTGCGAATGTTTGATAATTTGACGTCAATCAACTTTTCTTTGGTCTCCGTTCGGCAGACAAGGCGTAGATACGTTGCCGAAAGCCACGGAGTGTGCTGCCGTGTCCAGAAAAAACCAAACTCAGGCTTAATTCAGGCAGATTCGGGGTGATCTTGTCTCTGTTGGTCTGTGCATCTTTGGAATTTGGCTACTCGTGCAGATGGAAGCAAATGTACATAGTAAAAACGCCGGCCGGCGACATTCACCCCTACAGGCACCCCCTGTAGTACTGGCTGCACTAGATGCGACGCCAGGAACTCAGATCTTACCTTCATTTGCCTTGGCTTCAGCATCACCAAAGTCCAGATTCAGATCCAGATTCCTTGAATTTAACTCGAATTCCTCAGGTTTGTCCATCATTCTTGCACTGTTGCAGCAAAACCCCGACGTCAATTGTTCAGACAACCTTCACATAGGAGCTCTAGGGACTTCTAACAGCAACCTCTGAAGTCCGTAAGCTTCGTTGTATTTTTGGCACACGCCAATGTGAGCTCAATCTGACCTGAAACTGTCGAAAATGGTGAATCCAAGTGTCTTGTGGGACTCAATCCAAAGATGGGCCTTGTCCAAGTCGATTGACACCACCGCCACTGTAAATAAAGGACTATTCGGTGTCTCTCAGTTATATACTGTCAGTAAAGCGCCTTCAGCGAAACTTCAGCGCGTTACATGCCAAGGATCCAGGGCCATCATGTCTCATCATGATGCATCATCACATGATCCAGATTTTCATGGAATCTGTTGGATGCCTGCGAACCACACTCAGCTGAATAAACGACAATATACATTAACTCTAGTCTAAACGAAAGTGTTAGTAGTTTCAGTTCTAGACATTCCGCTTCATTTCACCTTCATCTTAGGGAATTTCCTCATTTTAGGACAATTTAGGTTGATTTCCTTGTCATCTCCTCTCATTCCTCGAAGATCTGTTTACGGCTTTGCCTAACTAAGTGAACAGAAAAACATCCCTACCTTCTGTGGTTCACTTAGGGCCTACAGACTACATCTGTATTTGTTTTCCCTCTCTGTGATTGTTTCATCTCCTTCATCTCTGCTCAAATTGATTCTCAATCTTGCTGAATCTTGTGATCATCCACCAGATGCGCCAAATCTGAAGCACATGCTGCACTTTTCAGAACGAGAAGAGCGGGAGTAACACGATGTAGAGTACGTGGAGGACACCGTAGCGTGCCCGCGACAGCTAAACTGTGCCAGAGCGCCGAGATGTCACTCCATCTCTTGATTCTCCCACTCAATCCACCAATAATCTACCTCATTCTCAACCAGTGCATGGTTTGGTATCGATTCTCGATACGTTTACATGCTTTTCAGCCCTTAACCTAATGTTTTACTGCCCGGAGGACTGTTCGTCACTCCTCATTCTGTCTCATTTCAGGTTCACCCATCCTGATTCAGTGCCAATTCAGCCCAAATCAGGTCAGATCAAGCAGATTTCGCCCCATCGAGGCTACATTTCTATTTTTTTCTGGGACTTACCCGCACTACGTTCTTCGTTGACGTAGCGACACACCCCAGTGTGTTTTTGGAGGGGGAGTGTAAGTGCGGCTAACCCTCATCTGCTCAGATTTCCACAGATCTGCCCCAGATTAGCTACATTTTGGTCATTTTCTCTGCTTCGGCGGAATCGCCGCCCCGCAGGTCAGTCTCAGGATCAGACCTATATATTTCAGATGTGCGGGATCTGATTCCGCGGTCCATTCATCGTAAATCCGCCGCGTTCCGATCATTTACCCGGAATCGCCATTTGCCGCTGACGCGCGTGCGCGAGCCAGATCGGCCAAATATTTTTTCACAATCGGATTTACATAAATCTTTTCAGACAGTTATGGACACTCAGATGTACTTAGGATAATCCGCATCAATTTTCTTCATAGACTGGGATTTTTTGCCGGATAACAATCAGCATGGATCTTGCCTCCGTTGTCGCCGCTCTTGCCTCCGTTGGTGTCCGTGTATCCGGTTCTGCCCCCAACAGCAGCGTTCAGGTCGACTCCTCGCGTGCCTGCCCCCCCGGTCTTGCCAGCCCTGAGCCCTCCGGCACCATCAACGACCTAGGGCAGCACTCTCAACCACGAAGAACATTCTGGATGGCTTGGTTGATTTTTACAACCTTGTCTCCTATTTTATATGATGTCGCCTCGTGAGCACGCGTGCCATACTGCCTCTTTGCACACACGCTCATATGCAAGCACTAATGACATGAGTGGGCGGGGACGATCTAACCATAGTGGGCATATTTGGAGGCACCCACCTTTGGCCTACTCCAAAAATGTTTGCTCATATTTCAGTTCCTTAATGACCCAAAGATACGTACATACCAATATCGCCGATATATTCACTTTTTCCCATAAATAGTGTGCTTCAAGGATTGAGGTGTTAAAAATGGTTCCATTATGCTTTGAACCTCAACCTTTGTTGCAAAAGGGAAGCAAAGCTTCGGTTTGCATCCATGCAAAAGCCCGGGGCTGCTTTCTCTTGTGATACGGAGATACAATTTTTCGAGTGACCACTTTTGGGTGAATTTTGGCCGCTTTGCCCAGAATGGCCGCAAACCCCTTCTCCCCCTGATTTCACCCCTGAGGTTGCGTGCGCCACTTGACCAAGGGTAAGGGCAATTCAGAGAGGGCACATAAACCCGCATCGAATGGAGTGTTTCCCCATGTGGCCTCTCCTCTCGAAGGGAGAGTTGTGAGTCACCCAATCTGGGGTCTGTTGCCATTCTGCCCATTTGTGTGTCACTCTCTCTCCAATGGGAAAATGACTAGAGGCTACAATGACGGTTGGCAAGCTGCATAATTTGGGACCTAAGTCTAATGTGTCTCTAGCATCTTTGGTTCGAAGGATTCTTGCCGTGGCCACGGAGATATGGAATCATGAGTGCGGGCCATTTTGGCCAAATTTCGCTTTTTTTGCCATTGTATGCCATATTGGAACTACCATATCTCCATGGGGCACGAGATCCAGCTAGGAAGGAGGGGCAATTATTGTAGCATATGACGAAAGGTTGGACACCATTGAGATTCGTATTTGCTCCCCGGCTCATCTGGAGTTATTCAACTTTTGGTGCGATCCATGATCCCCCCCTTTGCACCGCATGTTGCTTTCTGCCCCGTCCGTGTGGTCATCCCCTCGGTGAACAGTAAGCAGCCAGCGTGACAGCAAACCATTACCCAGGGCATGGGAGAAGAGCGGATATCAGGGGTCGTGAATTAGGGTTTGGAGCGACGAGATTGCCAAGGTTTCCTACCCTGACCGGTCGCCCGAGACGACCGATGTTGCCATTTTGGCAGTTGTGGACCCAGTTTGGATCCTCACCACGCCGAGGGCCATGGGGATGCCTGGGAGCCAAGTACATGTGACTCTCTGTTGGACTCTCAGTGGATTGCATATGGAATGGCGCATCCGATCTCCCAGCCGGCGTGGAGATATACCATTGAGGACACCCCCTATCTTGGCTCATTTTGAGCAGCCAAAATGACCCCCTTTTGGGACCCCAAGTTCACCCCCCTGTGTGGTCAATTGGCGGCCCCATGTCTCTGTGCCCTGGAGGACCCCGTACCTGATTTCAAGTCGTGCACTCAGATGTCGGTCCTAGGTCCTGCCTCCTATCCTGTGGTTCATTGGCCTTGCCCTGATCGGGCGAGCCATCAGTGGGAATGACTGCAATTTTGATGATTTTGGCATCACGACCCCACATGGCGACACCGTGGCGCCCTGATGCTGGGGACTCGGAGAGAGCCAGGTTGAGTGAGGGCTCTAGAGAGTTTGTACTTGAAGGGCATAGGGTCATTTGCGTCGTCCCTACCGGACAAGGGGTCAATTTTGGAGTTTTCCGAGCTAATGTCAGTTTTGGCTGAAACAGCCCATTCTCAGTTACCAACTCCTAGGGGATAATGGTAGGGCCCCATCTCTATCTCAAAGAGGAGTGGGGTCCTGCCGTTGATGGAGCATGCGGAGCCGCTGCTGGTCTGCTTTGGAGTGACTTGGTTCACAGGAACTCACCTGTGGCTGGGCGGTACACCCTCCCTCATCGGCAGGGTTTCAGGGTTCCGGACTGACCAGGGCATGGGTTGTGTTTGAGCCCCCGCCCCTGCCAGCCACTGGGGGGCTCGGACCTGGGATTAGGATATGAGTTGGGACTGAGTGTCTATTGTCCTGTGATGCCTGTACCCCAGTCCAGTCTTAACCCCAGGTGTACATATCCTGATGTGTTGCTGTACATACTTTTGTTCCCTTGTTTCAGAGTGGCAAGGATCCTGAAACGCTTCGTCACATGACACAAGCATGAGGATGCCCTTGTGAGCGCAGTGCTTTGCTTGCCTGCTTGCTTGTGCGTGTCTGCCGCAGCTTCTCGTGGCCAGGCCCCCCACAGGAACGCGTCAAAAGCGTTTCACCGCCGCGGGGTTACCCATCCCTCGCGTGCCACTCGGGGCCGCCTGAACCCTGAGCAGCACGGGCTTCGCAGCGCTGCCCGGAGCATCGCCCCGAGCGTCAGCAACAGCGCCGAGTCCGTGAAGGAGGTGTAGCGACTGGAACTCCGACATCAGCGAGTTCTTTCGGCCGACCAGTACCGGCCGCACTCCCAGCTGCATCAGCCACCTCCACAACCACCATCGGGCGTCTGGGTCCCAGCCCTGTAGATAGAGTGGACCGCAACAACTGCTTCAACAGCAAACCCCCAGGACTAGTCCATCGAGGGGAACGAGCGCCGATGGTGAACTGGCAGGAGGCGGGCAAGACGTGGCCGCTGCCCGACCCCCATGCTGTGTACCTACTGCGGGGGTTGGTATGGGGGCAGCTGTACCGCCACAGCAACCCCCAGTGCGAAGGCGGCATGCCCGGGAGCTTCGAGCTGCACGAGGATATGGGCACCGACCGCCCGCAGGCAGTGGAAGACTGGCTGCGGGTGGAAGGACACGCCTATCACTTCCGCCAGAAGCGCTGGAGGGTCTGGACCCGCCCGGACAGGCCCGGCAAAGGGCTGCGCTCCGACGGGATTGATGAGGACGAGAACCCCAACGAGTACCCGTCGGGCGCCACGATCAACGTCTCTATATGGGACATGATCGAGAAGAAGTTCCCAGAACCGGGGAACGAGCGTACGCTGCAGGGCAGCAACAGCAGCGCGTCCCCTGGGAAGGAGAAGCGATCTGCCGGGGACAAGAAGCGGGACAAGAAATGGCGGGAGTACCAGGAATCCTTGGCCGCCGAAACCGCACGAGCCGCGGAGAACAAGACCAAGGGCGGAACCCCAGCCCCCAGCCCCAAATGGGCCAGTGGCGGTCACCACCCCGGCCACACCACCCTTGGCTACTTCCTCGAAGTCACCAAGAAGGCCAAGGCCAAGCCCCGTCAGCTGCACCTGAGGGAGTCAGGACCCAGCAGCGACGTGGAGTCGGCCCACCGCGTCACGATGCCGGCCGACCAGGCCAGCTCCAGCAGCAGCGTCGCTCCCGACCAAAGAGACGTGGCCCGTGCCTGCGAGCGCGCCTGTGGGGTGCCTTGCAAACTCCAGGTTGCCCGGCAACGGGCCACGCAGCAGAACGCTGCCGTGGAAGGCGCCGTCGGCATCGCCCAGGAGGAGGCTGCAGACTGGGGCAGGGGCATGGCCTTCCTTGCCTCGACCGTGGCGGCCATTGCGGCCAGGCTCACGGCTGCATCCGCCCAGGAAGCAGCGACTGCCCCGGTCAGGAGTGAGGTGGCGGCAGCCGCCCAGGAAGCCCCCCTGGCCCGGGAGGCCATTGTCTGTAAGGAGGCCGAGGTGAAAGCGCTGGAAGAGGCGCTTGCCCAAGAGAGGGCAAAGAAGGAGGCGGAGGAAAGGGCCCACGCCGAATCAACGGCCAAGGCCCAAGCGAACGCCGCCAGGAAAGATGCCATCGAGGCCGCGCGACGGAAGGTTGCTGAGGAGAGGGCCAAGACGGAGGCAGAGCTGGCAGCATCGGAAGGCGAGAAGGCTCGGCTGCAGCGGGCTCGAGAAGCCGAGGCTGCCCGCGCCCGGGAGGAGGCCGAAAGGCGAGCTGTTGCGGCCACTGCCGCCGCAATGGAGGAGGCGGAGGCCAAGCTCCAGCACCAGACACCCCCCGGAGGATCCCGAGTTGAGACCCTTCGAAAGCTCTTCGAAGGGGACGCCTCCTCCAAGATGACGCTGGATCCCGGGGAGGTCGACACGGGCAGCAGTGGGGACAGTGGCCCCACCGCCTACCGACGAAGGGGGGGTAAGGGGAAGACCCCCGAGAGGACACGGAGGCCAGCGGGCGGACACCCCCACGACTCTGACCCCTTCTTCACCGCCAGCGACGGGGATGGACCAGACCGCGGACATCGCCGAGGAGTGGCTGGAGGAGGAGGCGGAGATGTCCCCACCGAGCCGGAGGGTGAGGGTGAGAATCTCCGTCCTCCCTACCGAGCTCGGAGTCGGCCGAGTGCGAGACCAAGACGGCTAGGTGGGGCCACATGGACGAGGATGATGACATGGACTTTGGCTACACAGGAAAGCCCCCATCCTCGGACCCATCGAGGGAACCAGGTGGAGGCCCACCGGGACCCCCTGGCGGAGGACCATCAGGACCCCCTGGAGGACGCCCACCAGGTGGACCCCCCGGAGGCGGACCTCCGGGCGGGGGAGGACCCCCTGGACCGGGCGGACCCGGCGGAGGCCCTCCTGGAGGACCCCCTGGGGATCCCGACGGCCCACAAGAAGAGGGTGACCCGAAGGCCACTTGGCGGTGGATCGTCCACCTCCGTGCAGGAGGGTCCAGGCCCTCGAGCGTGAGGTATACACGGGCAAAGGCGAGATGATCCGCATCGCCAGGGTCGCCGCGGGCGCACAGAAGGAGCTCGAAATCGCCAAGAGGGAGATGGTCAAGATCGCCAAGGTCGCCACCGCTGCCCAGAGGGAGCTGGACATCGCCAGGGGCGAGACAGGGCTGCTGAATAAGGTCATCAACGGCCTGCAGCAGAGGTTGGACGAGCTGGAAGGCCGTGGGAGTGTCGGCAGCGACCACCCAACCCTGGAGGCCGCCTCGTGGGATGACAGCTGGGGACCTGGTCCAGGTCCAGGCAGAGCCCACGCCCCCGGCGGAGCCCCCTGGAGTCGCTCCAGCACCAGTGCCCCCTCTCTCAGCGCCCCCTCTCATCACAGCGCGGGCCGCCGTAACGAGCGTATGCCGCCCAGCAGTGGCAGTGAGGGTTGGCGTGACAAGTGGCTCAGTGCGGTGTACCATAACCGCCGTGCTCCACCGCGGACACCGGTACACTCCAGACGCCCCGCACCAGCCCAAGAGCCAATCCCAATGGCTTGTGGGCGATACGGTAGACTCAGAGATGAGGTCTCTGGAGGGGACGTGGAGTGGGATGTCGGCGGAGGCGAGGAAGACCTGGAGGAGTTCGGCATTACCCCGCCGCGTGGTGTACGACGGGAGGCTGCTGAACGCAGCCACCGGCGCCGTGATGAGGAAGTATACATGGAAGGAGTACGGCGTGAACATCTAGGTTCAGCGTGCATGGAGGAACCACGGCGTAGCCATATGGATACCGCGGAGGAGATGGAAGTGGCGGCCGTGGGAGTCTGTGGGGGACGCCGACGGGAACCTCGGTCGACCTTGCGGCCGGCTTTCATGGTCTTTAAGGCCGCGAATGCCCCCGTGTGGGAAGACCTGAAGGACATCAAGCCCCCCACATACAATTGCAACCCCCTCAACCTCGACCGCTTCTTGGAGAAGCTGGACGATTGGGGGATGACGGTCACTGAAGACGTGGATCCCACAGAGGCAGAGAAATATGTCTTCAAACAGTTCAGGTACCGCCTGCCGGAGGTGCTCCAAGAGCTATACTTCGTGGTAACCAAGGAGGGGAAGATCAAGACCCTCAAGGAAGCCAAGAAGTGGCTCAACGAGTAAGAGCGGGTAGACGCTCCGCAGGGGGCTGCAAAGCGGTGGAAGGCCATCAAGTTTCAGCATGATGGTCGGGAGATCCGCCTACGAGATTGGCGGGACTTCCGGGGGCAATACACCCTCTTCCGCCGCAACCTGGAGGACTGGAATGAGGGTGACAAGCAGGCTCGCCTGCTCTCCATGCTGCGTGAAGCATGGATCAAGAGAGTCACCAAAGAGGAAGCCAAGAGAGCCAAGTCCAACCACACGGTCAAAATGATGCTCCCCAAGGAGTATCACACAAACGTGGTGGCTTGGACAAAGAAGACCGTGACCCGGGATGTCAAGCGGCACTACCTGCGGAATGCCCTCCTCATCACCGTCACGGGCGATCGCGAGAAGACCGCGATGTGGCGCTTTGATGAGTGTGACGTGGGCGGCCAGACCATCCGTCAGCAGGCCATCCCGGCGCGGATGAGTTGCGACGAGGTCCTGGAGTGGGTTGGAGAGGAAGTACTCAAAGAGTACCGGAACCTCCACCACACCCGCGGGTTGAGGCCCAGCGACCGTGATGTCAACCACGTTGGCGAGGGGTCTGGCGGGGAAGCTGCCATGGACCCAGCGGGAGCCGATGGCGATGAGGCTCTCAACGACGATGACGACGACCATGAGCCCGCTGAGACGGCCGTTTGTGCCTTCGTGGCCAACAACCTGAACACAGGGAGCAACCGGGGAAGCTGGAAGCCCCTGCAGAAGAGTTGGAAGAAGAAGGAGAAGAAGGAGCCTCGCCGCATTGGCGACCCTCCGCTTTCGTTTCGGGAGTTCATAGGAAATCACCCTCAGGGCTTTTTTGTGTCTTATGGAAGGAACAAAGGGTTCAACCATGACCACCGAGCATGTCCCATCCACAATGCCGACCTGGAGGCTTCCAAGAAGGTGCACGGGTCAAAAAGGTGTGCACCCGTGGGTATCCGGGAGACCAAGGTGGAGGTCACCAAGGACGAGCTCTCCAAGCTGATGCCGGTGGGGACACACTGGCGAAAGAGATCCAGGAGATCAAGAGGTCCTGGGTCCCCAAGTCGGATGACAAGAACAAGGACAAGGACAAAAAGGGTAAGAAAGGGGGAAAGAAGAAGAGTGTCAACGAGGTTGATGCGGGGGAGAGTACCCCTGCTACCACAAGCGACGCCCCTTAGCGGATCCCCTGCAGCAAAGGGCCCCAGCTAGGGCGGTCGCAGGATGGTGTTGCGGGAAGCGCCAAACCATCCCATTCGGGAGACAAGGAGCACAAAGGGATTGCCGCGGGCGGAAGGCCTGGTCCGGCACCCAAGACGAAGGACAGTCGCAGTGGCAGGGTGGGGGCAAGTGAAGGCACGAACCCTTGCACCCGTCCATCCTTCGCGACCAAGAACGTATTTCATGTGCTTCAGGATCTTTCTGAGAGTATCGGAGGATCACCCGGACCGCAGCTGGATACTGCAGATGGGCAGCCTGAGCTCATTGTCCACGACCTGCACCAGTCGCTTTTTGAGCTTCTGAAACGGCCGGAGATCCTGAGCTTGCGCGCTGTGCGCCGTGTTTGGTGTGAGCGGCAGTTGCACCTTAAGGCCCGTGCCCTTTGCGGGGAAATGGAGAAGGTCTTCGACGTGTTGGTTGACACGGGAGCTCAGGTCAGCCTAGTCAAGGCTGGCCTACTCCCGCCAGAGTGCTTGACCGACAGTCGGAGGCCTGTCAGGCTGAAGGTGGCGAACGGCCAGTACATGGTGGGAGGCACGAGGGAAGCAGCCATTGGGCTGCAGTTCGTGAACCACCGTGAGCTGAGCCGCCCGGACCTCTACAAGGAAGTCCTCCTGCATGGTCGCTTCTACGAGGCCCAGATGGACTGGGACATGATCGTTGGGTACGACTTCATGATGGAGACGGACTCCGGCGTTCTCCCGGCCAAGGCCTGCGGGACCCTGTACCAGGACGACCAGCTCTCGTGGCTTTCCTCGGCTGAGCACCATGTGGAGTGCCAATGGATCCACCCGGAACGCAATCAGCTCTAAGTGGCCGCCCTGGGGACTGAGCCAGCTGGGCCAGCAAACCAGGAGTTTGGCGTAATGCCGGAAGTGGCGAGTCGAGTGGTTGCGGACCTGGGAGCTTCGGATCTTACCCTGGATGCGTTCTCTTCAGGAACCTCCGCCGATCTTCGGGTTTGCGAAAAGTACTGGAGCGCCAAGGACTCCGCGTGGTAGAAGCACTGGGGTCCGCATCAGGGTTTGATGTGGATCCATTGCTCCCGATGGGACATTCCAAGGGCGGTAGCGAAGATTCGCAAGCACCGCTCCAAGGCAGTGCTGGTTGTTCCTATGGGATGCACCGAGGAGGAAAGCACCCGAGATTGGGTGGTCTCACTGACCAACATGACCTTAAACAAGGTCGTCCTACCGGCTGGAGAGAGTGTCTATCAGGACGCTAAGGGACAGCCCATGCCACCCCAGAGATGGCCAACGGCATTCCACTATGTGGATGGGGGCCCTGAGCAGGCCGACACCAAGGACTTCGTGTGTGTCAACCGCATCATAGCCGAGCCATGGCGGCAATGCCTTGAGGTTTCCCCTGTTGACATCGGAGAACCGGAGGACCTCCTCACTGAGGAGGAGCTGGACCTGGTTCAGGGGTATATCTATGTCTAGTATATGGATCAGCCCTTGCACGACCGGGGAAGCCAGCGTGAGGGGAAAGGCCAGGACAAAGCCTGGTGGGAGGTGGAATCCATCGTCTCCGGTTCCTATGATGGGAATACCTTCGTAAGGAGGGTACTCGACCACATGTCGAGCCAGGACGAGCCAATCGGCGGGAACCCGCCCACCTATGGTGACTTGTTCCGAGGCAAGACCAGAGATGGCCCTTTGGGCCACCTGGGAAGACCACCAGAGCCGAAACCATGCGGTGACACCTCGCAAGTAAGCTCAGTTGTTCAGGTGCCCGGCAAGGCCAAGGCGAAGTCTGATGAGTGCCCCAAGATCCAGGCATTGAGGGCCAGGCTGGAGCAGAAGTATGGGGATACCTTCTTCAGCGGAGAACCTGTGTTTCCCCCACCAGTGCGTGGACAGTATGGCGAGGCCAAGATACGACTGAAGCCGGACCCCCGTGTGTACCAACACCGGGAGTTTGCCCTGAGGGGCGAGAGAAAGGAGGCCATGGAGAAGATCCTTCGTGAATTCATCGGGAGGAACTGGCTTGAGCCGTGCGACCCCGAGTGGGCCTCCCCGAGCTTCGTCGTCCCCAAGAAGGTGGCCGTAGAGAGGCGGCTCGTGGTCGACTACCGCGGCCTGAACGCCCAAACGCAGCATGACAGCTATACGCTGCCCCTCATTGAGGACATGCTGCAGAAACAACACCGGCGGAGGATCTTCACGGTGATTGACCGGTTATTGACTGGTTATCATCAGATGCCCCTCGCCGAGGAGTCCCGTGCTTGCACAGCAATGAGCACACCACTTGGACCCCTTCAGTGGAGGGTGATGCCCATGGGCCTTACCAACGGCAATGCGGCTTCTCAGCGGATGCTGGAGAACCTGCTTGAGCCGGTGCGTGACTGTGCGGACCCCTTCGTGGACGACGTGATCATCGTGTCCGGGGACCCCAGCATGAGCTATGAGGAGCTCCTGGAGGCACATGAGAGGGACGTCACCAGAGTGCTACACCTTTTGGTTCGGCACAAGCTCACAAGCAGCAGTGACAAGGCCACCATTGCGGTAAGCGAGGTGGTCTTCGCTGGCCACGTAAATGGGAACGGGCAGCGGAAGCCCATACCTGGCAAGGTGGCTGCGATTGAGCACTGGGAGAAGCCCAAAACGGTCTCTAAGCTACGGGCGTACTTGGGATTCTGCAACTACCACTCGGGGTATTTCAAGATGTATGCCGAGTATGCAGCACCCATGACGACCATGCTCAAGGGCAACTGAGAGGAGACCAAGAAAGGCACCAAGAAGGCTCTGGTCTGGAATGAAGAGTCCGACCGTGCCTCTGAGGGGATGAAGCAGGCGCTGCTATCCGCAGTGGGTCTGCACCTCTTGGATCCTGACCGAGGGTTTGTCCTGCGCACCGAAGCTTCCGACTACGCCATTGGCGCTGCGTTGGAACAAGTGCTTGACGATGGGAGGCATGTGCCGGTGGCCTTCTGGAGCCGAGTCCTGGCGGAAGGCCAGAGACGGACGTGGACGCCCCGAGAATAGGAGGCGTATGCCATCGTCATGGCTCTCAGGAAATGGGCTGGGTACATAGCCCTCCATCCCGTCACCGTCTGCACCGACCATCAGAGTCTGCAGTCGTGGCACAAAGAGCACGTGGACACCCCCTCTGGTCCCGCCTCCGGACGGGCAAGATGGCATGAGACCTTGGCCAAGTTCGACCTCACGGTTGTGTATGTTCCTAGCAAGGACAACACCGTGGCGGACTGTCTCAGTAGGTGGGCCTATCCCGCCAGCAAGGGCATGACGGACGTCCCTGCCCATGGCGATGAGGCTGAGACCGCTGAGGCCAAGAGGATCATAGAAATGGAGCGCCTGATAGAGGAGGAGGGTGTTAAATGCTTCGTCGTCATGGCTGCGGATGCCCCCCTCGGAAGGAGGATGGGCAGAGTGGTCAGGGTACCCGCCCCTGAAAGACACGAGTCCGACAAGCACCTCTTCGCTGAATCGTGCCTCCAGGACGACTGGACCGACGACTACGCTAAGTCTGAGGCCTTTGAGGCTGAGTATAGGGCTGTGACCGACCCTGATGACGGGCGGAAGTGGCCAAAGGGGCTGACTGGGGAGGATGGCAAGCTCTACGGGAACGGTAAGGTGCTGGTCCCAGAGTCCCGTGTGCTCGAGCTACCTGAGGCTTGGCACCACCACATGATGCACCCAGGGGTCAGGAAGCAAGCCCTGGATATGCAGCGCCGGTTCGAAATCAACCAGATCAGTCTCTACAATGCTATCAAGAAGGTCAGAAAGGGTTGCTCGGTCTGTCAGGCCTGCAATCCTGACAACCAGAACGTTAGGGGGGAAGCCCAATAAACTCCGGTGCCTGAGCAGCCCATGGAGAGCGTGGCCATGGACATCTTCTCCAGGCCCGAAGTTCACTTAGCAAGGAGACCTTTGACTGTGTGGTCCTTTGTGTGGACCGCCACAGCAGCTATGTAGTAGCCGTTCCGGCACGCAAAAAGGGGTTGCTCGCCAAGGAAGTGGCAGTCATGATGATTCGTCATTGGCTGACTGTCTTTGACATCCCCCGCACCATTTGCAGTGACCGAGGGCCCCAGTTTACTGGTGGCTGGTTCAAGGCCATGTGTTCCCTCATGGGAATACGTCATGCCAAGAGCGTCGCCTATCTCAGCCGGTCCAATGGCCGGGCTGAAGTGGCTGGAAGGCAGCTGTTCGAGAAGCTACGCAAGATTCACATCACCAATCCACGTCGGAATTGGTTTGAGGAGATGTGGCCCGCTCCAAAGGCCCATCATGACACCCCCGGTCCGGTTGGTTTGTCCCCTCACCAGATTCTATTCGGCAGGGACCCCCCCGGTCGGGGAGTTCCCTTGTCTGGTGATGGTATGGCCATGGACGCCAAGGAATTCTTCGCGCGGCAAGAGGCAACAGCGTGGGACATCCGCCAGCAGCTCGAGAAGGAGCATGCTGAGCGTCAGAAGTCCGCCACGAGCTCGACAGCGCAAAAGCTCAGGGTGGGGGACCCGGTGTGGGTGATCAAACCCCGCCCTATGGGCACCCACCGCACCAAAACCTGGTTCACACCCGCACAGGTGGTCCGCAGGATTGATGAGGACACCTACCGCATCAAGGTGGGTCACGGACAGTTCCAGGAGCGCCACGAGAGTCAGCTCTGTGTGCGGAAACCGGACCTCCGTGGCCAACACGTGTCCCTGGACTATGCCTCACATGAGGCTGATTCGGACGACGACTATGCTGAGCAGGACGACTATACCGTCGAGAAGATCCTGGCCCAGCGTCCGAACGCCTTGACACCCGGAGGCCTGGAGTTCAAGGTTCGTTGGCAAGGCTATGGGCCGTCCCAGGACACCTGGGAACCCGTCTCCTCGTTCGTGCCGCGGATTAATACCCTCTTTATGGATTACATCCGCAAGCACAAGACCAAGCTCCATGTCTTTGACTTGGCAGCACTCACCCGGGCGATTGCAGCCAGAGGCGCCTGATCACCGCCCTGGGCTCTCCCCTGTGAGCATCGCTGGACTTTCCAGTGTAATTTCGGAAACCACGCTCCATGACATTGCAGAGCATATCAATGCTTATGGAGCTGGATTGTGCCCACGCCGGATGGTCAGTTCAGGCGTAGATGCTCTCGGCAAACATTGTCCGTAAGCATTTTCCTGCTGACATTTCCCTGGCAGGCTTGGACGGCCGCACCCCCCCGGTGTGCATAGGCCCCCCTTCATTATTCCAGATCGAGGCCTTAGGGCCCATACGACGTTGCGCAACGGATGCCGCTGTCATCGGCATTGCGATTTTTGGGTGTGTGGTCTGGTCCCATCGCACTTGCGGGATCCAGACGCGTCTACGTGGGTCTGCAGACTATATATGGCCTGAACTCAGGCGTCTTTCTGTCCACCCTCCTGCATATTCCTTATCCTGACCGGGGCGTGGTTTGGCGCTCTATCCGGAGTGTGTTTACACGCCTCTTTACCTGTTTCCTGCTCACTTTTCCGCCCCCCAGGATATGTGCATCTGTATGTTAAGTGTTGTCAGCCCATCACCGAGATATGGACTGTTTTTCCCCCCGAAGGGACACGAATCGGAATACGAAGGCGCTCTGAGTCGCCGTGTACATGTTCTTACATAAGGTCCAGCCTGGACCAGTACCTAAGTACAGATTGTCATGTTTGAGTGCCCGTGATACTGTATGCCCCAGTGGCTGTGATGTGCTGAGATCCTGATGGCGCCAAACAGGATGCCCAGTTGCCTGACTACACTCCCAGCGGCCCGCCACTGTCAGTCCCAGTGTGAGCCTACCGACTCGCAGACGCACTTGCGGTCGGGTGGCGACCTCTGGTGTCCTGACCTCGGTCAGTCTGCCTGGGAAACTGGTGGTTCGAGGAGTCGACGCCTCCGCCCAAACTGCATGGGGACTCCCCCATGCATGGCCTTCCTGGTAATGGGGCGAGGGAAAAGACGGCCTTGATGCCCGATCCCTTATGGAGGAGCTCGTTCGGCTTTACCACTCTGGACTCGCGTCGTGGATATGGACATGTTGCGCCCAAGGAAGGACCCGTGGGGACTCTCTCCCAGCCTGCGGCCTTGGGAAGCCTGGGGTAGCCTGATGGATCTTTGTGGTCGCTTCCGACCTGTGGGACCACCTCCGTTGTCGTGTGGCGCCTATGTTGGCCGTGTATGCCACTGCCACTGTGGTAGTGACCGTCACAGCCGGCACCCGGTGCGCCTGGTATGGCTTAACGGGTCCTTTGGATGCCGAACAATTGCCGCCAGGACCCGGGACTTGATACTTGATACTATACATGCACTACAAGCTTTTACAGTGCCATACATGTCTAACCGTGAGTGGCAATGGGCAACCTGACCGATAGCCAGCCTGGAATGTGAGGTGTGACACCCCCCCCCCCTTCCAGGGGATGGTCCTGGGTACCCGCTGCCGTGCTTGGGTGTTATCGAGCCCCCCCCCAGGGTTTGCCCTAAGGAGGGGGGTGAAGCGGTACCCAGAACCTATGGCCCATGGCCCGGAGGCCTGTGAGCCGTCACACCCGTGCGGAGGCCGTCGACAGCGGCTGTCAGCGGGATATCTCTGTTCTCCAGTCCGCGAAATCTGGAATCCGATTTCTAACCATTAAATTGATGTAGAATTACCAAAATCTTTTTGTCTTGGTCGATTTTCGGTCAGAAATCGGTGAAATGCCCGTTTTTCACCGCGATTTCTAATTGTCGTGAATTCGCCGCCTGTTGTCGCCTGCTCGCGCGCCTTTGTCGCTTCTCCGTGGCGAGTCTTGTGATGGAGATTTCTCGAGTACCTTTGAGGTTTCAAAGGAACTCAAGGGCTGGATTCAGAGGGTTTTTCTTGCACTTTCATCTGGTGTGTTCACCAGAATTTTTCGCCGTTGCGTCTGAGAGAAAGTCAGCGCGCAAGCTTTTCTGTCAATCGCTCGAACTCATGGTTCTCAAGGAACATGAGTTCAGACAGAGCCCTACATTCCCCCCCTATGCCTTTCATCCATGCCCCTTTCACATGGGCATATCACTTTGAATAGGGAAGAGGGCAATAGGGATGTTTTAGGCAACCTATGGGTTTCGCAACCCCAAGTCGTTTGCGTGGGCAAACGCTAACTTTGTGGCCTTGTGAGCATGAACGTTAATAACCGAACACAATGCTGACAAGACCAAAAGCCCTAGGCATTTTTGATTTTCGAGTCAACTCAACGATGGCTCCACGCGATTCAATGCGTACCAAAACTCTATTTTCGGAAAAGGGCAAGTTTTGGTCGAAAATTAGGCCAAAATGGCCAATCCCCTGAGGCTCGTACTCGATACCTATGGGGAGTTGAGCCTTGAACCAACGCAATATGTGAAGTAGAGACCACGAAGAACATTCTGGATGGCTTGGTTGATTTTTACAACCTTGTCTTCTATTTATATAATGTTGCCTCGTGAGCACGCGTGCCATACTGCCTCCTTGCACACACGCTCATATGCAAGCACTAATGACATGAGTGGGCGGGGACGATCTAACCATAGTGGGCATATTTGAGGGCACCTACTATGGGCCTACTCCAAAAATGTTTGCTCATATTTTTGTTTCTCAATGACCCAAAGATATGTACATACCAATATCGCCGATATATGCACTTTTTCCCATAAATAGTGTGCTTCAAGGATATTTCCATTATGCTGTGAACCTCAACCTTTGTTGCAAAAGGGAAGCAAAGCTCTGGTTTGCATCCATGCAAAAGCCCGAGGCTCCATTTTTCTTGTGATACGGAGATACGATTTTTTGGATGACCACTTTTGGGTGAATTTTGGCCATTTTGCCCAGAATGGCCACAAACCCCTTCTCTCCCTGATTTCACCCCCGAGGTTGCGTGCCCCACTTGACCAAGGGTGATGGCAATTCGCGAAGGGCACATAAACCCGCATTGAATGGGGTGTTTCCCCATGTGGCCTCTCCTCTCGAAGGGAAAGTTGTGAGTCACCCAATTTTGGGTATGTTGCCATTCTGCCCCATTTGTGTGTCACTCTCCCCCCAATGGGGAAAATGACTAGAGGCTACAATGAGGGTTGGCAAGCGGCATATATTGGGACCTAAGTCCTATGTGTCTCTAGCATCTTTGGTTCGAAGGAGCCTCGCCGTGGCCATGGAGATATGGAATCATGAGTGCGGGCCATTTTGGCCAAATGTTGCTGTTTTTGCCATTGTATGCCATATTGGAACAACCATATCTCCATGGGGCATGTGATCCAGCTAGAATGGAGGGGCAATTATTGTAGCATATGACGAAAGGTTGGACACCATTGAGGTTCGTATTTGCTCCCCGGCTCATCTGGAGTTATTCAACTTTTGGTGCGATCCATGATCCCCCCCTTCGCACCGCATGCTGCTTTCTGCCCCGCCCGTGTGGTCATCCCCTCGGTGAACAGTAAGCAGCCAGCGTGACAGCAAACCATAACCCAGGGCATGGGACCAGAGGGGATATCAAGGGTCGTGAATCAAGGCTTGGCGCGACGAGATCGCCAACGTTTTCTACCCTGACTGGTTGCCAGAGACAACCGATTTTGCCATTTTGGCAGCTGTGGGCCCAGTTTGGATCATCACCACGCTGAGGGCCATGGAGATCCTTGAGAGCCAAGTACATGTGAGTCTCAGTTGGACTCCAAGTAAATGGCATATGGACTGGCGGATTCGATCTCCAAGCCGGCGTGGAGATATACCATTGAGGACACCCCCTATCTTGGCTCATTTTGAGCAGCCAAAATGACCCCCTTCTAGGACCCCAATTTCACCCCCCCGTGTGGTCCATTGGCGGCCCCATATCTCTCTGCCCTTGAGGACCCCGGACCTGATTTCAAGTCGTGCACTCAGATGTAGGTCCCATGTTTCGCCTCCTATCCTCTGGGTCATTGGCCGTGCCCTGGCCGGGCGAGCCACCCCTGGGGATGACTCCAAATTGGATGATTGTGGCATCATGACCCCACATGGCGACACCGTGGCGCCCTGATGCTGGGGACTAAGCGGGAGCCAGGTTGAGTGAGGGCTCTAGAGAGTTTGTACTTTTGGGGCATAGGGTCAGTTGCCTCGTCCCTACCTCTGGCAGGTCCAGACGAGGGGTCATTTTTAGAGTTTTTCGAGCTAATGTCAGTTCGGGCTGAAACAGCCCATTCTCAGTTACCACTTCCTAGGGGATAATGGCAGGGCCTTCTCTCTGGCTCAAATGAAAGTTCCCATCTGCCGTTGGGGGAGCATGCGGAGCTACTGCCGGTTGGCCTTGGAGCCACTTGGTTCTCAGGGACTCGCCTGTGGCTGGGCGGGACACCCTCCCTAATCGGCAGGGTTTCAGGGTCCGGACTGAGCAGGGCATGGGTTGTGTTTGAGCCCCCGCCCCTGCCAGCCACTGAGGGGGTCGGACCCCGGATTGGGATATGAGTCGGGACTGAGTGTCTATTGTTCTGTGATGCCCTTACCCCAGTCCAGTCTTAACCCCAGGTGTACATATCCTGATGTGTTGCTGTACATACTTTTCTTCCCTTGTTTCAGATTGGCAAGGATCCTGAAACGCTTTGTCACATGACAGGAGCATGAGGATGCCCTTGTGAGTGCAGTGCTTTGCCTGCCTGCTTGCTTGTGCGTGTCCGCCGCAGCGTCCCGTGGCCAGGCCCCCAACGGGAACGCTTCAGTTGGTGAGGTTGCTGTGGATTGGGTTGAAATCCCAACTGGCCACCCATTGTTTGTAACCTCACATGGCAAGGTAAAAAACTGTACCGTTCCATATCGGGTTGTTTTCTTTGACTCCTTTGGCCATGATCGGGCTCAACAGCCTGTACCTTCACAACCTGCCATCAGGCCTGAGGCTGTTTGCAACGGTTGGAGTGAGCCATCTGTCGATTCGCAGTTTCAGGGATTGCCAGACAGCCAGCCGCGAGCTGAAAATGAGCCTGCAAATGAGCCTGTGAGTGCTCCCTCTTCACAGTTTGTACTGTCTGATGGTGGGTTAAGTCGTCAGCGAAGGTGTTTTGGTCGTCGACAACTAGCGAAAAGATCCGTTCAATCCTTGTCTGAGGCTGATAAGCTGTACTGGCTTGATTTTCAGGGAGTACAGGACTCAGCCAGGGACGTCATGTCTGAGAATGACGATTCTGAAGACAATGCTCTTACTGATGAGTATATGTCTGATAGTAACACTGAGCATGGTCTTCAGGTAGTGAGTAATGATCCTGGTACTAGTATCTTTAGTGTAGTACAGGCAGATATGGAATATGAGGACTGTCAGCATCTGCGTGACGCCCTAAACAATGTATTTAAGGAGCAGGTCCTTACCAGAAAACGTTTCACCCAAGTCGAGAATGACAAAAGGGGTCCTCATGCTAAGGTAAAGCTTTAGTTGATACCCAATGCAGTTCCCTTTAGTTGTAAAGCCATACGTACGGTTCTGTACGATAAAATTAAGGGTTTTGAGGAACAGGGTTTCATACGTAAGTGTCGAGGTAGTACAGAGTGGGTATCGCGGGCTTTTTTAGTCCCCAAACCCAATGGCAAATGGCGACTGGTCATCGATTATCGGTATTTAAATACCCAGCTTAAAGGGTTAAATTTTCCTTTACCGCTAATTGAAGACCAGCTTGCCCGCCAAGAGGGTAACAGTGTTTTTTCGTTGGTGGACTTGGAAGACGGATTCCACCAGATGCACCTGGAGGAATCCAGTCGTTCCCTGACCTTATTCATCACACTTTTCGGCGTGTATGAATGGAAGGTGCTGCCCATGGGGGTTAAGGTGGGCCCGCAGGTTTTTCAGCGACTGGTTGCGTGGGTTGTACGTAACTGCCCTACTAGTGGGCCATATATTGATGATGTCTTGACTGGTACAGGAGTGCCACGCAAATATGCACCTTCTGATCATCGTCCTGGCAAACTCTTTGACAGCCATGCTTATGCAGACAAACCAGCTGATACATTTTTGAACCCCTGTTTTTCACTGCCGCCAATTTCGCCTGATGGCACACGAAATTCTGATATGGTCACCCCCTTTTCATCTATCATTCCTTCCCACCCTTCAGATCAGGAGAAGTTGTATTATTATTATCTTTGTATGCGTGAGCTGTTTCATGCATTTGCTTGTGCTGACCTCACGGTCCAGCCTGAAAAGTGTTTTTTGCTGCGTCGTCAAGTACAATACGTAGGGCATGTACTTTGTAACGGTAACGCTTCCCTAACCCGAGTAAAACACAGGCCCTTCGGGATTGGGAAATTAAACACATTACCAAGGCCAAGGCCCTGAAAGGGTTCCTTGGCTTGGCAAAATGGTATAGTATGTATATACGTAACTATGCCAAGTATGCTGCCCCCTTGATGGAGGCCCTAAAAGGGATGTATCAGTTTGAGAATGTACACGGGGGGCCGGCAGTAGATGGTAATGGGTTGCCTTGTAAGGCACGCAAACGTGTTAAGCTTACCCCCAAACAATCAGAGATCAAGTGGACTCCTGAAATGGAGTAAGGATTTCAGCAAATCAAAGATTCTCTGATTGAGAAAGTTGAGTTGTATCTACCGCGTCCTGGTGCACGGTGGCGGCTGTCCACTGATGCATCAGATTTCGCTGTAGGGGGAGTGTTAGAACAGGAACAGGACGACGGGAATTGGCATCCCGTCCCTTCTTTTTCTAGAAACCTTCAGGGCAGTAAAACAGCAGGTAAGCATAAAGATAAAGGTATAGGACAGGTGGGATGGACAGTGAGGGAAAAGGAGACGTATGCTGTGGTATGTAGTTTGTTAAAGTTTCAGTCATGGATCGAACATCAGGAAGTATTGGTACATACAGATCATAGCAGTATTGTACAGTGGTATAAAGAGGATTCGTGTACTGTGTCTGGGCCTTTGGGTCGTCGTGGCCGATGGCACGAGTTTTTAAGTCGTTTGAATCTTGTAATACTGTATCATAAGGGAGCTGAAAATGAAGCCCCTGATGCGTTATTGCGCTGGGCATACCCGGCAGGGTTTTCTCAGGATATATCTTTTCACGGCAGTGAAAATGACCTTGAGGGTTGGAACCAGCGTGAACAGCGTGAATGTGAATACACACAGCGTAAGTTGCGTGAACAGCACCCAAATGATTTTGGAGAGTATCGTACTGTACGTGCCTGTATGAATCCTGACTGCACTGAGTGTGTTGCAGTCCACATACGTCATCAAACTGAGGCACGTGAGCTTCTTCTTGAGGTTCGTGCGGTCGCAGAAATTCGTCACATTTCTGATCACCCCTCCCTTGTGCATGCATCAGCTTTTGCTGACATTGACGGATTTCACTTATACTGCAACCCTGCAGTTTTTCAACAGAGCAGACCTTCTCGAGTAGTCAAGCGTGAGTTACGTCACACAGAAGTTTCTACAGTTTCATGTGCCTCAGTGGATGACAGGCACGAGCTGCAAATTGACAGAGTGAAAGACTTACCCATACACACACTAAATACAATCGAACCCCCCCCTGATACCGCTGTGTTGTATAGTGATTGGGATCCAGAATATGCTGCTGACCCAGTGCTGGGTCCACATTGGACATTATTACAGGCAGATGGTGTCAGTGGTCAGTACAGATTACATATGGGTCGTGTTCGATTGGCAGGGCGTATTTGTGTTCCTTTGTCTCTGTTGGACAAAGTCATAGTGGAGACACATACATATGCCCATCCAGGCACTCACAAGACACACCAGCTCATTGACGGGAAATACATTTTTCAGGAGCTTGATAAAGGACCGCCACGCACATTTTCATACACCAAGCTGAAGGAACGCATTGCGCTGCAGTTAGGACATTGTCAGGTCTGTCAGGCTGTCAAGGGTCGCAAGGGTCTGCAGCCTGACACTATGCATTCATATCCAATACCTGAGTATCCGTTTAGTTCTATCTCAGCAGAGTTTTGTAAATTGGATGAAGAGAAACAGGGAGCTGTTGTGTATGACTCAGTTTTTGTAATTTTCCGTCGTTTAACAGGATATGTAATGGCACTGCCATGCGGCACCACCATTACCTCATCTGAGCTGGCTTCCTTATTTCTGACGCGTTTTGTTACTTTCTTCGGGCTAACAAAGGAAACTTTTAGCAACGTGGATAAAATTATGCATGCAGATTTTTACTCCACATTCTGTCAGCTCTCACGAATTGAGGAGTATAGATCCCCTGTGTATCGTAAGAAGAGTAATGGTAGGGCTGACCGGGCAGTACAGTTAGTTGTTGACAGCTTACGCAGGTTGTTACAGCAGGCAGGCAGAAATCATAAGTGGACTGATTTATTGCCTCTGGCGCTTTGGTGTGCTAACGATATGCCTGGGGCGGTATCAGGCTTCAGTCCACATAGACTTGTCTTCGGTAGGGAGCCCATTGGGTTTGGAGATCACCCCCCAATGGCACCTGATTACGGATTAGAGGATGTGTACCAATTTTTTCAACCTGTGCGTAGGGAAAGAGAATATGTGAGTGCCAAGCTCACAAGAATACATGATGAATTCAGTGCCAAATACCTGACGGAACACCCGCCTCTCAATTTTGAACCCCGTGATCGTGTTTGGTTGAAAACCATTCGTAAACCGGGGGAGAGTAAATTGGAACGTCTTTGGGTTGGTCCTGCTGAAGTTTTGGAGAGGCTAAGTGCAGGTAGGTTTAGAATTGCTGGTCCGTATGGTGAACAACAGGTTGACTCATTGCGGCCTAAACCATACAACCCCCCCTTGACACACGGAGCTCCACCCCTACATTTTTACACCGACAAGGAGACATTGGTGGATGATGAGAGATTCATCATGGAAAATTTTTTAAAACATACAGTCCAGAAAAACAGAGGTAAGGACAAGGCACGCCGTCCAAACATTGTTAAATGGTTTGTAAAATACAAGGGGTACGACAAACCTGAGTGGAGGGTCGCATCTGAATTCATGCATGACATAAATAAGGAATGGCTGCGCTACAACATCAAACACAAGATTGATGTGGGGTTAAAGGACATACGACAAGTGTTGTTATCAGTACATGGAAAATTTTTACAATGTCGCACAGATTTCGGGGGACATGTGCATATGCGTGATCACTGATGTGTTTCCTCCCTATGTCGTGTATATTACCGCCTTTGATGCTCTGATTGTTCTCCCCCTTCTGTACAGGTCTTACGAAGTTCAGGAAGTCCTTACAGAATTCAGAAGTGGGTTACACATCCTTTTATTTTAAAACTTCAGACTGGTATGTCTGACTGCAGGGCGTGGTGATGACAGTTTTGCATTGGCTTGGCAAATGGCACGCTGTCTCACTGGTGTCTACGCCATGACCCCTGCGACGTCGTCAGCCCCCCACCTTTTTTTTCTCAGGTTCTGTCACAGGACAACAGTAGTTTCCTCCCCCTCTCAGGTGTTCTTGTGTATGAACTGTTAATCAGTTATTTCTATTTTTTTATCCGACCGTTGGCACGTGGGCCGTTCCTTTGAGGGTGAGAGTTCAGAACTGCCGAATTTCATTGAATGTATTGCATGTCTTCTGTGTGTTGACACGAATCATGTTGACCTTGTATCTAGCAGTATCAGCCAGTTTTCAGGTTCACTCTGCAGGTCATCGGTGAATTCGCCTACACCGTATAGTACGTAGCCGACGCCCCCTGTGAAATTTAGCTTCCCCTGGCACTGGAGCTGGTTTGTAGCTGATTCCCTTCTTCCAGCACCAGGCGCCAGTTATTGTTGGTCAGAGAGCGCAACGCAACCCCCTGGTCCCCGGCCCAAATGTTGCAGACAGTGCGCCCTCTGAGGATGCAGCATGTGTTTACAAGACATAGGCATAAGAGGTACTGGCCTGAGTGGCCCCGTGACAAGTAATAGGATTACATTCCCCTTCGTCGATGCTTTGTGGTTTTTTACGGACGTCGTTTTTTTTTGTGTGTGATTCTGAGAAAAAACAATCATCGGTGTTGAACGATCAAGGGTTCGATTTATGCCCCCCCCAACTAAAGGCATTGAGTCAGGCATACATTATGCCGTGTCCAACTTTGTAGTCACAGTGGTGCGGTGACATGTTTGTTGTTGCTTTCTTTGTTGTGCAGACGTGGAGTGATCCAGAGAACAGAGATGATCGGAGTCCAGAGAACAGAGCTGATCGAAATCCAGAGACCGGGATGAACCAGAATTCACAGGCCAGAGATGATCAGCATCAGGGTCCAGCCAACAGGGATGATTATGGTTGGTCAGTGGTTTATATATGCATGTCCACAGTGATGTTTCAATTTTTTTTATTTGCTTCCGTCAGACATCTGTTGCTTGCTTCGCAGGTGTACAGATGTCTTGTGAGGGGAGTGTAATGAAACAGTGATACACACCCCAACGTGAATCAGAGAGTGCGCGCCCAGCAGAGATTGCGCGCACATTATGGATGATCATTTGCACGTTGTTGATTGTTTATAATTAAACTCAGATCACGCTTTATTTATAAGATTGAGCGCTCCGTGACTTGCAAAAGACGCTGCGAAGTAGGACAGAACTAACTGTGCATAATGTTGTGAGCTTTCTGTACTACACTGCAGGGTCTTGCATTTTGAATGATGATTTGGACTCAATCTTGTATTCTGCCACTGCTGATTGTGTATTCCGTGGGATCGGGAGTCGTTAGCCCAAAACTCTGCAATTTCATAAACCTCAAAGTAAGATGGAGGTTACACCAATCTCAAAACAAAGGTTGACCAAAAGACCCTAGAAATTATCATCTTTTGTCTCAAACTTACAGCCGAAGACAACAGCAACTGGGTCGCAATCACAAAGAGAGGCTCCGAAGCTTAAACGGCTCTAGGAAAGGAAGGTATGAGCCGTGTTTTTAAAAGCTTTTAAAACGAATTTTTGCACAGTTGCATCAAAGGTTTTAGGAAAAAGTGTGAAAGAATAGCCACACAACAGAGCAAGCGGACAACCCGCTTCTCAGGCATGTTACTGTCATCACACACGTATGCATTGTGTTAGTGTTGTTGGTTTCGTCAAAACGCTAGGGTTATCACTGCTGCGTTTGTTGGGGGTATGGGTCCTCACCATTTCAAATACGCAGAGGTAATACAATGAATTAAAGGTATGGCGAACGCATGGAGCACGCAGCGCACACATAGGGTTAGAGTAAGCGCCATGCTCGCAATGCATGTGTCTAATCGGAGGATTTGCACGTTGTGGCACTTTCCTTGTGCATCTGACCACTCTCTTCTTCTCTCCACAGGTGAAACAGAAAGGGCTTGTGCGTTCTTGCTCTCCCCGTTGCGTTAAAGTAGGGTGGTTCAGAACGCTAGGCTCCGTTGTGCGCTGTGCATTTGCCACTCATCTCTCTCTGTCTCTCTCCTGCAGGTCACATCGGAGGAAATGCCTGATACACACGATGCATTAATTGCTTGCGGTTGTTATAAATCGCTGTAGGGTTGTTTAAGCGCTTAGGTTCCTTCTTGTGCTATTTGTCCTTCGGCATTCACACAGTGCATGGTGAGTAAGGTGAGTAAGCCCAGGAGGGTCTTACCTCCTGGTTGAGTTAGTTTGTGCTGATGGGTTTTTGTGTTGCCACAACCTCCCTTCCCTGCGTGATGCATGCTCACGATGCCTCAAAGGGAGTAGAACACGTGCTGTGCTCACAGTAACCTTTGTTGGGTTACCGAGGGCTGCGCCCTACGTTCTGTAAGAGAACGGGTGGAGTCCTTAAGGCTTGCTTGCTTGATAGGGCAGTTTGGTAATAGTGTAATACTTTGCAGTTGGCGACCCCCATAATACGGCGATGCTGGTTATTTCCCAGTCCTCTCTCAGGTGGGACAAGGTAGGATGAACTGCTGTCACTGCAAAGCCCTGCTAAACAGTGGCGCTGATCACACAATCAAAGAAGAACTAAGATTGGGGTTATGAACCACATGGCCATGTTCAACGAGTACAGAACCCTTTGCGCTCTACACGTGCACTCCCTACCCCAGGCCCTGTCAGGGAAACGCCAGGAGGCATCTCTCTCAGGCCAGGGCAGCCTAGTGGCGCTGTGTTCGCTTGTCTCTTCACACGGGGGCAAATAAGGCCTGAGACCTCTTCGCCACGACCTCCCGTAGGGTGTCCAGGGGTTAGGGTCAGCACGCCTGGTAGGGACTGAGTACGGTTGTGCTCACCCTGCCTTTGAAGGCTGCTGCTCGCATTAGTGAGTGTAGTGTAGTGGTGTCTCCTGCTCCGCGTGCTTTTCCACGCTGGCAGGAGAGTGTGTCAGTTTTTGGCCCTTGCAAAAATGGGCGTTTTGTATGCCCTTAGCACACTTTACCACCCCCTCCCTCTCTAGTAGGTAGGGCTTTTGCCGTTAACCCAAAGGATAGGCGCCAGCACTGAATTTGGTCGCCATGGGAGTGGTACCAGTAGCTGACTAGGACCATTGGTCCGACATCAGTGAAGGCCAATGATGCGAGCCACGCTGGTGAGAGAAGTGAGACAAACACCGTTATGCGTAGCACACTTAGGGGTATGGTAACACCGCTACGATGGGTAAAGCCCCATGGATATGGACAAGTTGGGGATCCTAACTGTGGGCACGCTTGTCACCAAGCGGGGTGGACACACCTTACCTTTTAACATCTTGCTTGCCATTCCGCCAAAATCTAGGAAGCCACTGCCTCTCACTCCCTCCCCAAAAGGTCATCACATTAGGGCATATCCCATGCAACACGTGGTCAACAACACACTCACTTGCTGGGTGGCTGCAAACCTGATAAGCGGCTATCCGGCTCAAGCTGTTAACCACAGGCATTGGAGTGCAAGGCACAACCAAGGCAGGGGCACGGCTCCAAAAGCAGCTGGTGTGCAGGTGTTTGGAGGACTGATCCTGATTGAGGGCGGGCATTAGTATACTCATTGAAACTGGAGCTCTTTACCGGGAGGCCCCACCCGGATAGCTGGGAGCCACAGCGCAAAAAAACTGGAGCTCTACCAGAATGCTGAAGCTGTCCTGGCACACACTGAGTAGGGCTAGCTGTCAGTACGAGGGTGCTCACAGCCCCTGTGAGGTTATCAAACAGAGGGGGATGCGAGTAAAGGGCCTCAATTGTGAGCTCCGAAGGGACCGAATCTGTGCACGTAGGCCGGCGAGTTCAGGTGACCCTCAGTTCGGCTGGTCGTATGGAGGGGGGAACCTCGGACTGATCCGACTCCATGGGTACCTAGTCCAGCGCTTAGTACTACACTGCGCAGGATGATGGCACGATGGGAGGCTGGGGCAGTAGGACTCACCGACCATTGGGCTGCACACAGGAAAAGCGGCCCGGTGGTATTCCGATGATCCCCAGTGTTGCCTTCCTCGCTGAGGGGCAAGTGTACCTCCGGGGGGAGCCTATACTCCTGCAGGAGTGGCCCGAAGGAGACTCCCAACAGGAGGAGGGAACGTCTGGGAAGTATCACCGCCTCTTGAAGCTGGCAATCTGCTCACATCGTGTATGAGCAACAACCAGATAGGCAGAAGGAGATTAGCTTTTCTTCTTACGCTCCCCCCAGCACCACTCCCAGGGCCGCACCCGACCCACGCCGTGTTCGCCCCCACATCGCGGGCCGCGGACATCCTCCCGCTCCCCACCACCACCCCTCCCGGGCAACGCATACTACTTACCGCCAACCCCTCGGTCCTCAGTGAGGTCCCCATCGGGCACGCCGACACCCTGCACGTGCGCCCGCAGCTGCCCAACCTGCACGCTGCGTACGCCCCCGGCGCGCCCGCCGACCCCTCCGTGTGGGACTCCCAGTGAGGCCACCGGCCAACGGCCGGCCCACACGCACCACCCCGCACCCGCCTCGGGCGCACGACTCCGTCGAGGCCGCTACCCACACGCCCGGCCCCGCGCAACCGCCTAACCGAGCCAGAACACAAGCACAAATCAAACCCGAGCCACACCCCGAAACCGCTAACCCTTGACTCCTAACCAAACCCGCCGAGGGAACAACGCAACCACAGCCCACACCCACAGCCCACACAGCCGCCTAACCAGCCAGCACCAGAAGCAAAGAAACACCTCACCAAACCCACCCTGACCCAAGCCTAACCGGGCCGAAGCCCCAACACAAATCAAACCCGAGCCACAACCCGAAACCGTCAACCCTTGACTCCAAACCAGGCCCGCTGAGGGAAATGCGTAGACACAGCCCACAGCCACAGCCCACACAGCCGCCTAACCAGCCAGCACCAGAAGCAAAGAGACACCTAACCAAACCCACCCTGACCCATACCCATGTACATCAGGACACGCGAGCCGCACCCCTGGGGCGCGACCGCCGCCACAGCACCGGCGACACACGCCAGAGGACACAACGCTATAGCACCGCCGCACCAGCTGCCCATGCCTGTGCCTGCAGTGTACGCGCGCCTCTGTTTTCCTCTTTTTTGTTTTTTCTTTTTCTTTTTTCAAAAAAAAAAAAAAAAAACAAAAAAAAAAAAAAAAAAAAAAAAAACGAACATTAGGGGGGGAGGAAGAGGGACACATCCACCCATGGCACACGCGCACCGCACACGGCACGCACACCAGTAAACAGGAGCCCAGGGGCCCAGGACACCGCACATGCAACACAACACACCGAGCGGGCACACCGGTGAACAGGAGCCAGCTGGCCCAGGACACCGCAGACGCACCACAGCAAACCGCGCGGGCACACCGGTGAACAGGAGCCCAACGGCCCAGGACGCTACACACACGTAGGGCAGCCGAGGGACAGGAAAGAACCAATACCCCATGGGTCGGACGCACTGGGGCGACCCAGCCGACCCACTGGGCCAGTGGCAGGAGCGGTACTCCAAAGCCACTGGTCCGAGCCCGGCCAGGCTGCATCGAGGACCATGGCAAACGTCACCCGGAGCCATGGAAGCAACCGGTGACAGGCGAGCCGGTACACAGTCCAGGAGGGGGTCACCTGCCAAGCAGAGTGGCCCCGCAACTCAAGCCACAAGGGTGAGGCGGTCGTACCGTAGACAAGCGGGAGCAATACCCCTCGTGGTGAGAGATACTCCACACGGCTGGGCAGCCCCCTAGAGCTGCCGCCCAAAGGAGGGGGCATGTGGCCCTACCCATGGACACATGTGGGGACACCCTCCCACCTGGGACACATGGACCGGGTGGCCGCGACAATGCCTTCCCAAGCACATGCGGGAGCGGCTCAAGAGGCACCTGACATAGGGCAGTGGGAGGGACAGGACGTCCCCTTGGTAAGACCTTCTTCCTGCAATGTCAAAGGAGGCATCCCGAGCTCCCGAAGATACCTACCTACCTACCCCTACCTCACTTGCTGGGTGGCTGCAAACCTGATAAGCGGCTATCCGGCTCAAGCTGTTAACCACAGGCATTGGAGTGCAAGGCACAACCAAGGCAGGGGCACGGCTCCAAAAGCAGCTGGTGTGCAGGTGTTTGGAGGACTGATCCTGATTGAGGGCGGGCATTAGTATACTCATTGAAACTGGAGCTCTTTACCGGGAGGCCCCACCCGGATAGCTGGGAGCCACAGCGCAAAAAAACTGGAGCTCTACCAGAATGCTGAAGCTGTCCTGGCACACACTGAGTAGGGCTAGCCGTCAGTACGAGGGTGCTCACAGCCCCTGTGAGGTTATCAAACAGAGGGGGATGCGAGTAAAGGGCCTCAATTGTGAGCTCCGAAGGGACCGAATCTGTGCACGTAGGCCGGCGAGTTCAGGTGACCCTCAGTTCGGCTGGTCGTATGGAGGGGGGAACCTCGGACTGATCCGACTCCATGGGTACCTAGTCCAGCGCTTAGTACTACACTGCGCAGGATGATGGCACGATGGGAGGCTGGGGCAGTAGGACTCACCGACCATTGGGCTGCACACAGGAAAAGTGGCCCGGTGGTGTTCCGATGATCCCCAGTGTTGCCTTCCTCGCTGAGGGGCAAGTGTACCTCCTGGGGGGAGCCTATACTCCTGCAGGAGTGGCCCGAAGGAGACTCCCAACAGGAGGAGGGAACGTCTGGGAAGTATCACCGCCTCTTGAAGCTGGCAATCTGCTCACATCGTGTATGAGCAACAACCAGATAGGCAGAAGGAGATTAGCTTTTCTTCTTACGCTGGGACGCTGACCCTCGTTGTTCTCAACGAAGTAGGAACGAGCGATAGGGTTGATACACTCATGTGGTTGTATAGAGTCCAGCATGCGCTCCAAAATTGCCTCAGATAGCCCACAGCCATCCCAGAGGGTAAGGAACCTCAAGCCCTGTGTATACTCGTGGCGTGCAATACCTGCAACCACGTAGTAGCCATCGACTGCCATCTCATCTGCAGTCATTTCTTCGAGCTCGTCTGCCTCGTCAGGGCTGGCAGCGTTCTCCAGGTCGATACGCTCGACCTCTGTGTGAGACAAACGCCACTCATCCCAAGACAGTTCGCCAGGAGAGTGGTAATGTCTCAGCTGTTTAGCTGCGAACACAGGCTCTCCACCTAGGCGAGGACCGCACGTCACATTGATCCTGGATCCATTTATCTCTATAATGCGGTAAGGCTCAAAGTAAGGGTTCTGCAATCAGTTGCGGGGCAATGTGGGCAGACGCGAGTGGTGTACTAACACCAGGTATCCTACCTTGAAACTGGCAGGACATCTCGTGCGGTGACGACTAATTAACTCAAGTTCTCTAACGTGTTTCAAGTTGGCTGTAGCTGGGTTAGCCAGGTCCTGCCTTTGTTCCAGCAAATCCCCTACGGGGCTCTTGTAGTCCTCAGGGAGAGGGGAACAGTTCGTGGGGGGTATAGCCAGTTGAGGAGCTCTCCTGAGTGTTCATGGATAGGACGCCACTGCGCTTGTCCATCCTGGTCTTGAATGGACACTTCGCGATTCTATCTTGGGTGTTCTCCATGTTGGGAATACTCCCTGACAGGTTTTAGGTGGTCTTGCTGACCACACCATAGTCAACAAGTAAGCGCATAGCACTGGAGCCTGGCTTAGCCACTAGGAAACAAGGGCTACAATGGCGGGGATAATCCCCGTGTTTATACTCCTCAATAGGGGCCAGCATCTGTACATTCCTCGATCTGGCGTTCAATCTCGTCGATTTGGTCTTGTGGGGCGGAGTAAGGACGCCCTCTCACCACAGCCCCTTCCACCTCTGGTTTGACTTTGAGTTCCATCTGGACCAGTTTTTTGCATGACGGGGCTGCGGGCAACGCTCTCAAAAACCTCATGATGGTTCTGGATGAGCTTACTGAGTCAGGGGTCAAGGTTCATGCTCTCCAGTCTCTACGAAAGATCCTCCTCAGCGTGGAGGTTGCTCTTCCCCTTTTCCGGTTTCTTTCATACGTCCCATAGTTTCAGGGGGCAGCTCGTTCCTGCAGCTCTGGCGACCCTGCTGGACATAGTGAAGGGAGTATACCAGGGGTACCTCAAGATCGGGGAGAGTCATTTTCTCATCATCCTCCTCGGACCATACACACATTTTCCAGGTCCTCTTGAGAAGGTCCAGGCGGGTCTGTCGCTCCATACCCTCAGCCTTAGCCCATAGAACCTGCTGGAGATCCTGTACGTCGTACCAAGGGACAGGCATGTAATTAGGTGTGGGTTTAGCGCCAGGTACATGATCTGTGGGGCCATTGGTGGCCTGCATTGAGAAGACAGCGTGGTCATGAGACTCGCCAGCGGTGGACTAACCGAGATCCACCTCATCCATAAGCAGCTGCTCTAGGAAGGCGCTGTGGCTCAGTGTAAGCACCTCCCGGTCCAACGGTGGTATGGCACTGGCAATCTCACTTAGATGGTAGAAGGTTTGAACAGGCTTTCACTGTTGATTGCTTTGATGATATTCTCTTGTTTGTGGCCCTGCATGCTCCTGCTGCTTCTTGATGTAGTTCAGGTTTTCCAAACAAATATGTTTTGATGAAATCAACCAGAAATAGGTACCCACTGTGCAAGGCAAGAGACCACAGGATCAAATCCACAGCATGAAGGGCTGCAGTCAAAGGAGACTATGTAGCAAACGAGGAATCTCACAAGAACTACATATTTATGAAAAGATAGGTAGAAAATATCCAACAATCAAGGAAAGACTGCCCACATGGGCATCCTCTCTTTTATAGTGCCATCTAGAGATGTACATTCTTTGTTTTGGGACCCATAGATGCTGAGGTGGCATGGCCTGTGGTGCTGAGGTCACTGCCATGTCACGTGGGATCTTCCTACTTGGCTAGGCTGAATGGGAATTGAACCCAGGACCTCACAAAAAGAGGTGCCACAGCCCCTAGGGTGCAGACCACTAGGATAGCTAAGCATTCATGAGAAAACATAGAAAAATGTATAGGCTCTGGATCAATGTCAGCGCCTCAGTCAGTCCAGGAAATGGTGTATAAATCGAATCAGATTGGGGGTCAGGGGTCCACACAACATCCATAGTTCAATGCTTGGCTTTATAAGTCAAAATGTCTTATCACCCCTTTTTGGTTAGGCCAATACTAAGACAAAAATGTGTTATGCCTTTAGGCCTCTCTATAACAACTAAAGCTAGCCTTTTGGCAAGGAAACACACTTTTTCTTACTCCCCCCTTTGTGCTGTGGTGGCCACCACTGTCGCAATTTAAAGGAAAAAGGGAATTTTTCTTGGCCTCCTCATGGCTTCAACATTCATTTATATATAACATCCGTAGCATTGGAAAGATGGCGCTGCATCAGTGCAGTCGCCAGGTTTTGCTTACTCATAACAGACACCTACAGCTTCCACTGCGCCCATTGGCGTCGCTGGAGCAGCTGTGGCTTGGTAGGGGGTTACATTGGGCATGCCAATTCATGTGTGTATACACCTCTCCCCCTAAATAGCAAAACGCAGTGCAATGCGCAAAACCCAACGCAGGATACAATCAGGGCACGCTGTCTGGGGTCTCGATGATCCTGCTGCATGACCTGATGTGTCCTTAGTGGCGTTGAAAACTAATTTACCCTCATGGGGGTTTGGGATTCTTGACAGTGGTCCAGGAGTCAGTTTTTCGGCCTGAACACGGCCTACTCCACTGTTTGCGCTCCCGGATATCTGCAGAGAAGGGATGAAGGGTTGAGGGACTGACAAACACGCAACGATCGACGCAAACATCAAAATCCGTCAAATGACGGCCTAGAATTTTTCTGAAAGCACACACCTCTCCAGAATCTCCATGTGCATTAAATGTACATTTTTACGAAATTTTATTTCATCACAGGAATTTTTGAATTCCTGGATTTACACGCAGAGAAAAGCGGCGCGCCGGAGCGCATCTTATTTGCGCGCCAGAAAAGACAGGAAAAGTAAGATTATAACAGTATGTCACACATTCATCAAGAAATGACGAAACACACAACAAATGATAAACGTAGAGATTCCATGCATGCTTCTAGGAGCAACCAAGAAATAAGAATTCGAAAAAACTCAATATGAATTCAGAGAACAAGGCATAAACATACAGGTTTTGTTTGCTTTGTATGCAGCATGCACATTGCTTGTCTCGTGTTACCGTGAACTCGCCGTGTAGCAACGCAAACATAGAGTGGAGGGACAGATTAGAAGATTGCATGATGATTAGAGGTGAGATCGGGTGATTAGAACATACACACGCGTGCATAAACGCTTGCTTCGCTTGTGCTCCGTTTTCTCCTCCACTTGCTCTGCTCTCCAGCGGTAGATAAGCTGAGTAAGCCAAGGAGGGGCCACCCCGTGGTGCAGTTTGTGATTCTGGTATGGATTGATGGGAAAGAAGTGGTTAAAATAGGAGATTCGAAAATTTGTCCATACCCGTGCATGTATATGGCGCATTAAAGGGTAAGCCACGCGAGTTGCGCACGGTACAACCCTTGTTTAGGTTACCCAGGGGCTCCGTCCCCCGTTCTATAAGAGAGCGGGTGGAGTTCCTTAAGCTTGCTTGCTTGTAACTGGGTAAGAGGACAGCGTATTATAGGTCAGCCTAAGAAGCGTATAATACGTGGAGGCTGGCTTGGTTCCTCAGCCGCTTACCCAGTTCATTTGCCTTTGCTTTACAGGAGGGCAGGAAGGGTGAATGGTGCATTTGCAGTTGCCTTCGGCGACTTTGGAGCTTTCTGCCCAAGCTAAAACGGGCGCTGATCACACAATCAACAAACTGCACCTGAGCCAGGAGTGGCAAGGGCAGTCCGACATCTTTGACATACACGCTGTGCAGGCAAACGGAGCACTCCTTCCCTCCACGTCCTGACAGGGAAACGCGTAGTGACGTCCCTCTTAGGCCAGAGTCCCTTAGTAGCGCTGTGTTCTCTTGTCCTTTCACAGGTGGGCCACTAGGGCCTGAGACACGTTCTTCAACAACACCAAGTAGCGTGTGTGTGTAGGAGTGGCAGGCCAGGGTGAGACCTTGAGCCCGGTGCTCGCTCATCCTTCGATGGCTCGTGCCACTGTAGTGAGTGTAGGACCTGTAGTGTGTGTGTCACTGTCCCGCCTGTTTCCTGATATTTTATCAGGGTTTTGGTGGGCAGTGGCAGTGGTAGTCTAGGTTTTTCGGCACGTAGCAAACAGGCGTTCTCATGCCTCGTAGCCTTTGGCCAGCCCTCCCATGTAGTAGGCAGGTCGGTTGGAAACCCAATACCTTGCGTTAACGCTGGGTTTTCCCCCAAGGAAGTCTGGTGCCTGCACAGAAATTGGGCACCTAGGGGCGGAGAGACCCGGGGCGTAACCCGTGACACCGTGTAAAGGCATCCGCCGGCTTCAGCAAGGGTGCAGACTTCAGTATAATTAGGACACCATTTCTGCAGCTCGCTCATAGGTCCTCAGGATCAGCACACTCACACACACATAGGCAGGTATGGGAAGGGTTCAGTCCCTACGTTTCTTCTGAGAGGCAAGCGCTTCAGCGAGCCTCAGCAACTCTCCTCGGTTGTTCAGGGACAAGTAGTGTACCAGAACCGAATTGAGGCGTCCCTCAGGAAGCATAAAGGCAAAGAAGGGTTCCCATGTAGCTTCTTCAACTCCACACCCTTCCCAGAGGGTGAAGAAACGCCACCCTTGGCGATAGCGGTGCAGGATAACCGACTTCACCAGGTGGAAGCCTTCCTTAGCCATCTCCTCGGCATTCATGTCGGGGAGTTCTCCTTCAACTTCCATTGGGCCTGCAGCGCCCTGTAGATCCAGAGCGGCGATCTCCTCGTCGTTTAGTTCCCATTCTTCCCCACAGACGCCCTCTGGGTTGTAGTAGCGCTTGAGCTGTTGAGCAGCGCACACCAGAGTCCCCCCTAGTCGGGGAGAACACCGCACAGTGATGCAGTGACCATCCACAGACAGGATCCTGTAGGGTCCAAAGTAGGGGTCACCGCTGGTGGAGCGTGGCCAGACGGGTAGCCAACTGTGGTGCACCAGCACCCGGTCCCCTCCTTGGTAGGAGGCGGGCACCAGGTGCTTGTTCTTCTTGTTCCACTGGTCCTCCCTCACTCTCTGGAGCATAGCCTTGGCCTTGTACACCTTGTCTTGTTGCTCTTTCACCCACCTACCCACATCGGAATAGAACTCCTCAGGATAGGGAGCGTGTAGGAACCACTCCGGGCGTCCCATGAACAGCTCATGGGGCGTATAGCCAGTTGCCGAACTCTCTTGGGAGTTCATCATCAAGGATATGACGGGGAGTAGTCTCAAACAGTCTTTGGTGCGCTCAGTCTTGCACCATATCCTTACGTTGTCCTTGAGAACTTGAATCTGTTGCTCACATAGGGGGTTACTTGTATGAGTATAGGGAATCCCCGTTGACACCTGGACATTGAGGGACCTCAGGACTCTCTTGTACCAGCCAGTATCGAACGTCCTCGTCTGATTTAACCTCTTTGGGTGCCCCATAGACACAGAACCACTCTTCCAGGAGTATCTTGATGGTCTCCTCGCCGGTGATGTGTTTAGTGCATGGGAACACCCTGGTAAACCTTGTCAGCCCAAAGGTTACCACCAGGGCAAAGTCATAGCCTCCGAACTTAGGCATCTCCGTGTAGTCCACATAGAGCACACTGTTGGCGCAGTGGGGGATAGGGAGAGTCGAATAGACGCCCCTGTCCCTGATATCCCCAGGTTTACAGGACCGACACGGGCACTTGTCCACGATGGGCTGGAGGGTTTTCTGCAGCTGGTCATCATTCCACGTAGAGTGGAACAACTGCTGGAACAGCCTCAGGGTACCGTCAGCCCCCACATGACCACTGGACTCATGGGTACACTTGAGGAGTGCCGTGATACGGTTGCTACGCACGTTTCTCGGTCGTCATCCCAGAGGTAGGTCTTGTCCGGCTTCCACTGTTCCTGGTTGACCAGGACGGATTCCAGACGCTTCTCCGGGCGTTTGTAGATGTCCCGAAACTCTTTCAGGTGCTCCACTTGTCGGAGTCCATCTAGAGGTCTGATCATGGTCATGTTCAGGTCCAGGTGTACATCCATACGGCTGAGCGCCTCCTTGGCTAGCTCCTCAGACCTGGCACCAATCATGTTGTCAAAGTTGTTGCGGCTGATGTAGTCCGCACACTCGTTCTTGACGCCCTGGATATGATCTACTGAGAGCCGTAGCTGGCTCAGGTAGGTCCACCAGCGTCTGAGCTTAGCCTTCTCAGGTGCGGGTCCCTTCTGGAAGGTGCGGACCGGTTCTTGGTCACACAGCCAAACCACTGGGTTACTCCCCAACAGTCGGGACTGAGAGGATAGCACTAGCATACCAGCGAGCAGTTCCTGCTCATAGGTAGAGTAGTTATTCCGGGCCTGGTTCCATTTCCAGTTTCAATGACCCAGGGGAACAAGGACCCATTTGTCATCAGGGTAGCTGTGGTTGAGAGTACCGTCTTGGTTTACTCCATCAGTACCCCATTGGGAAATGGCCGAGTCGAACTCCTCCCTCTTTAGTGCTTGCCACTGGAACAACGTTCCACCTCCGCCCACATCGCTGGTGTCAGTCACCAGGATAATTTCCCCTTGTGCTCTAGGCACGCCCAGGCACCCAGCGTTTGCCACTTTGTCCTTGAGCTCGTCAATCGCTTGTTGTTGTTGAGGGCCCCAGCGCCAGGTAGTACTCTTATTGATGGGATCCGTCAGGATGGCGCTGGTGTAGGTGAAAGTTTTGATGTGCAGGGGTAGAAGTTGCAGGCCCCAATGAAACTGCGTACATCATGGAGTCCTTTCTTGGGGTGTGCATGTCGTACCTTAGCATCCATCAGGGGTTCGGCGTTAGAGGCCGCTGGGGTCCACCACCCATAGCCAATATCTAACCCCAGGTACTGCATAGTCTCCTGCATGAACTCACACTCCTCCAGCTTGAGTCTGGTGTGGTTCTCCCGGCAGACTGCAAAACACTCCCGAGAGAGGATTGGTTGGTCCTCTTGGGTGTTTGTCCCCAGGCATACATCGTCGATGTGTGGTTCCATGTGGGCGTCCCGGGATATGAGTTCTTGCACCACAGGTCTTCGACATAGGATGGATAGGATCTTGTTCATCAGCTCTTGAAAAGGAGCGGGTGCGTTAGCCACGCCGAAGGGCATGACCTTCCACTTGAACACCCTCCCCTGAGGGGTGATGAAAGCTAGGATCCCATGGGCATTGGGCGTCAGGTCCACTTGCCAGAATCCACTCCGCTTGTCCATCTTTGTCTTGTAGCGGCAGGAGGCTATCTTCTCGAGGGTTGACTCCATGTTAGGAAAAGACCCTGAGTGGTTCAACGTCTTCTTGTTCAGCTCTCCATAGTTCACTACCAGCCGTTCGGCTGTAGACCGAGGCTTAGCCACCAGGAGACAGGGGCTGCAGTGTTGGGGGTAGTCCCCATCCTTGTACTCGGGGACCAGACCAGCGTCGACACATTCTTGTATCTGTCGCTCTATCTCATCAGCCTGCTCTTTAGGAGCCGGATAAGGTCTCCTACGTATCTTGTGGCCCACGAACTCGGGCTTCAGCTTGAGGTCCATCTGAACCAGCTTGTCACAGGAGGCTTGAGGGGGTAGTTCTCCGAATACCTCCAGGTAGGTCCTGATCAGCTCCTGTACTCTAGGGTCCAAGAGTTTGATGTTGTACTCCATGTCCTCGTCAGAGTGTAGATGGCTTGCCACTTGGTGTATAGAGGCGGGGAGGCGATCCTCAACCGGCTCAGCGTCCTTGGTCGTATCCTTCAGTCCTTGATGGGCGTAGAGAAGGTCCCGTTCCACAGTGTCAGGTGGTCAGTGACAACATAGGCACACTCGAGGGGGTTCGTATACGCATTCCTCTGTGAGTTCATCCTCCTCTGGGGTTCTCACATGGGCACCCCATACGCTCTTCATGAGCTTCAGATCCACCTCTCGTTACCAGGTGTTAATCTTCTGTTCGAGGTCCTCCTTCAGTTGAGAGATATCTCCCATAGACCCTTGCTGCAACGGCCAAGAGCGGCAGGTAGGTCTAGCCTAGCATAGCTTTTTTGCGACCAATCTGCTCTTGGAGTCCACGTACTCTCTCAGCCTGGATCAGGGATCCAGCTCCTCGTACAGGGGCTCCTCTCCCCTCATGGAGAGCAGGGGTTTCAGTGGGGCAGCGTACTCGGCGTTCTCCACTTCCTCCACGCATATCTGCACGAAGAAGGCGTCATGCTCAGTCTCGTCAGCAGAGTGTATAGAGCTGGGTAGTTCGGATAGCCCACACTCTGAGACTACATCAGGATTAGATACACGGCAAGGGTATTTCGGGGCAACAGTGTCAGACACGACATTCTTGTGTCCCTCAGGAGTAGTCTCTACGGCATCTCGAGGTCGTAGTTGATTTTTCAGGACATCCAGGGTGAAGCCGCTGCTCTCACGTTGAATTTCCTGGACCATAGCAGGGTCCAGATCTTCCCAGGGCACTGGAGCTAGACTCCGGTCCACCACGCTTAGCACGCTCCCCCATCCACGTTTCCCGATGGGCGTCTTGCGGCCCAGAGGCACGTAGATGGCATCATCCGGCAGCTGGATGGATGTGAGCGTCAGCTTGTCCAATAGGGTACGCCAGTACTCATTTCCCCCATGGGCTCCCCAATCGGGAGAGCACAAGACCATACGGGAATGTTCCAGGGCCACCTTCGTCAGGACCTTCCCCAGTTCACTGAATCTTGGGTTCCGGTAGGCGATCCCGAAAGAGGGCCAGTAAAATTTATAGCAGCAATTTTTCCCCTTGCTGCAGTAGAGGTCCAGGACGTGTTGCTTGTCGCTGGCGAATAGCTCCACGTTCAGGTGTTCCCGGGACTATCCCAACTCCTTCAGACCTTGGTGCAAGACATCCCCCAGGAGCAGATAGTCCTCAGTTTCCGAGGGGACCATCATGGTTGAGGGCTCCCTGTTGCATACCCTCAGGCAGCTAGACGTGTGCTCAGACTGCTCCAAAGGTACAGATTCCCATCCGTTGCCATGGTCCACTTGGAGGACGTAGTGTGTTTGCAGCGTGAGAGATAGTATCTGGGAGTGCTCGACGAAGAGGTCGGTCTCCCGTACAAAGTCAAAGACTTCGGTGTTCATCACGTAGAACGAATGGGCAATGCTTCTAGAACCCATGGGCACATCGACCTCACAGTCCCCAGATCTGTGCACCACATGCCCATGTCCCATGCGGATGGCTGCGGTAGGCATGATGTTCTTCAGGTCCCCACGAGGTAACATTTTCTTGGCCACAACAGATATAGTGGCCCCAGTATCCGGTACCCCCAGGTATCCACGTCCCCCAAGACGGATAGGTACCCAGAACACCAGATCCGTAGGTCCCCCGGAGCGTCCCTGTCAGAACTCACTTCACTTCAAACCCCTTCTTCTGAAGCTTCCGTGCCATGCGCATGAAGCGGGAGCGGTTACGGGCGTTAGACTGGTCCCCATCTTCGTGGGCACGCTTAGTCCCTTGTTCTTGTTTGGCTTGCGTCTGGGAACGGGACGTAGGTCCCATGTTTGTTTGCCCACCAGAGGGCTCAGAGTTCCCCCCTGGCGTAGTATTGGGGTTCCCTCCGGACGGGTTTGCGTTCTTGTCCTTGTTCGGCTTGCGGTCAGAGCCTCCTCGTCCACCTTTGCCCTTGCCGCGTTGGCCTTTGCCATTGCCCTTGGACTTGCCTTGGCCACTGTCCTTGCTTCGTTTCCTTGCTTAGATGTGCCTTGGTGTCGTGCTTTCAACCAAATTATGTGGAAATTTGGCGCAAAAATCACTTATGCTTGGTTTTGGTAAGTGAAATCAGCTTCCGTCTAGATGTTTGGGTACTAGGGTGCTCCCCGAAAGGTCAAAAACACATTGAGAATGGTATGGGTAAATAGTGATTGCAAGTTAGAAGGATAAAGGCATTAAGTGAAATGAGTGAAAAAGTTGTGAAAAAGAAGCGGAATCAGTGCAAGCAGTTAAAAAAGATGGGGTGCCCAGAGGTGCCGTCCCGGTTGTGCTAATGCGCATTTTGGCTGTGGGGGACACTTATACGATAATGATTTATGTCCAAGGTGGCAAGTTAGAAGGAAGTGAAATCAGTGAAAAAGCTTCTGAAAAAGAAGTGGAATCAGTGAAAGCAGTGAAAAAAAATGTGGTGCCAAGAGGTGCCGTCCCGGCTGTGCTAATGCGCAATTTGGCGGTCGGGAACACTCCTACAATAAGAATTCATGTCCAAGGTGGCAAGTTAGAAGGAAGTGAAATCAGTCAAAAAATTCTGAAAAAGAAGTGAAATCAGTTTTGTGACGAAGGGTCAGCTCAAGGATGACCGTGTGTTGGCGTTGCCCTTGCCACTGCCCTTGCCACCGGCGTTCTCGGTCTTAAGCTTTGCCGATAGGCGTTGCTTTTGGTAGCAGTCGTCCTCGTAGTGCTTCCTCTTGCCACAGAACGCACAGTTGATGGTACACCTGTAGTGGTTCGGCAGCTTTGCCTTGCCGCCGCTGTTGGTCTCCTGCTTCTTCCCCTGGACCACGAAGCAGTCCCGCTGGTCGCAGTCAGGGGCGTGAAGCAGAGAGCCCTGCTCATCTCTGGCATCACACCAGAAGATGTTTTGGACATTGCTCATGATGCGAGCATTTTAGGGGGTAGTCCCCTGTCCAGGTCGGTGTCCTTGATACCCTCAGCCTTGGCTCCGAGAGCCGCCTCCTCCAGGACGGTAGGCGTTCAGGTGCTGGTTGCTTTCTTTTTCCAGCGCCAGCTCCAGAATTAGCACAGACAGGTCCTCGTAGTTGAGGGCTCTGGCCTTGCGCTCTGCCGTTGCCCGGCATTCTTCCCACCGTTCCCCCGGGAGCTTGGCCACCAACCAGAATAGCAGCTCGTTGCTGCTGTAGGAACCGGGCGTCAGTCGCCCTACCCAGTGGTCCAAGTCGGCAAGCAGCTCGGAAATCCTGGCAGGCTTGGAATTGTTTGGCAGCACAGCCAGGTTCTGGATCTCGGCCCTGATGGAGAGGTTGGTCTCGTAGGTCGGGTACTGCCGCTCGAAGGCAACCAACACGTCGGCGAAGGTGGCGGACTTCGTCACGATCTGCTTGACCTGCTTCTCCAGGTACTTGGTTCTGCAGCACTGCAGGAGCAGATCGCACTTTACTCGCCCACTAGCACGGGTTTGGCCGGTCATCCTCAGGAACCGGGGAAAGTTCTCAGCGACCTCGCTCAGGTCCTTCCCCGTGAACTCCAGCAGGTTCACCACGATCTTGAAGGTGGCTATTGCCTTAGCCTCCTGGGACCTGCGTTCTCATGGCGCTTGGTCTTCCTCTTCTTCTTCTTCTTCTTGCCGCTCGGATTCTCGGAGTCCTCAGGGTCATCGTCCTCCTAGGGTGAAGCAGACGTCATAGATGGCGGCTCATCATCGGAAGGATCTCCATCCAGGTCAATAGAGCCATAGGGCTCAACATCGACCATAGCCCTTAGGGCTGTCGACCCCAACCGGTCGGGCTCGGCCCACGTAGAGGTCCCCACGTTGCTGCAGGGGGGCTGTGCCGTTTCTGTTATGAGAGGGCTTCTTGGTATCACAGCAGGGGTCGGCATAGGTCTGCTCCTCAAGGTTCTCAGGGTGTTTGTCCGCCCCGCCACCAAATGACTGGCTTGTACTCGAAGAGGTGAAACCCCCACGGTGGTAGGTGACGCTTGAGCAGGAATCAGGGGCTCCAGTTTAGCCGAAATTTCTTGAGTTAGATCGCCAACTATTTCAGAAGTGACTCCTCGAATAGCCTCTTGTATCTCCGACCGCGTCAGGGATCTGTTGCAGGATCATTCAGATCCTCTACTCCTTCGATCACAAGACTCAGGGCTACGTCGGCCACTCAGAGAAGTGAAACCAGGAGCTGGCATAGTATAGCCAGGCTCTCGTGCCGCATGGCCAGGTATCCTAGTCATGTACACGGCCGCCGCGCGTCTGTGATAGCCATCCTCATAGCTGCGCGGCATAGGCTCAGGAACACCGGTGTAGGTGGAGCTGGATGCCACTGGTTCGCCAACTACAGTTGCCATAGGTGGCGCAGTCGCGGCCGGAGTCACACCATAGGTGGGGTAAGGCATACCAGTAAAGCTTAGTCCCTCGGCCGTACGTGGAGTGGTTGTGGGTGAGGATGTAGCTGGATGTGTGGCTGGGAATGTAGTGCTTGTTGGAGAGGGTACTGCAGGGTAATCTGAGGCGCTCGGCGCGCTCTCAACAGGTTTGTCCTTGGAGGGCACCCCGTCGGATGGTCCGTGTCCATCTCCAGCGGCAACCTCTTCAGCTCCAATGTCCACTGCTTGCTTCTCCTTCTCCCTCTCTTTGCATTCAGGACCCCCAACGGGAAGTACACGGAAGGCAGCTCTCAAGCCCTCCAGGGAATCATCCCCCTGCCCACTTAAGGGCACTGAAGGTACAGGCTCCTCAGGTTCAGGTTCACCAGCAGGTTTAGGCGCCCGTGCTGGCTTGGCTGGTGCCACTGAGGGCGCTGTCGTCTCGGCAGTGTCCTTGGTGTCCATATTATATTTCCTCGCCCTTCAGTGGAGTCAGTCTCGACGTACTGGTTGTACTGCACGGGGTTGCAGGTGCGCAAAGACTGAAAATCTCTGCTACCAGAAAGTTAGAACAGGCTTTCAGTGTTGATTGCTTTGATGAAATTCTTTTGTTTGTGCCCCTGCTTGCTCCTGCTGCTTCTTGATGTAGTTCAGGTTTTCCAAACAAATATGATTTGATGAAATCAACCAGAAATAAGTACCCCCAGTGCAGGGCAAAGGACCACAGGATCAAATCCATATCATGAAGGGCTGCAGTGAAATGAGATTATGTAGCAACAAAGGAAACGCACAATAACTACAGATTTATGAAAGGATAGTTAGAAAATATCCTACAATCAAGGAAAAACTGCCCCAATGTGTATCCTCTCTTTTATACTGCCATCTACAGATGTGCACTCCTTGTTTTGGGACCCATAGATGCTGAAGTTGCATGGCTTGTGGTGCTGAGGTCACTGCCATGTCACATGGGATCTTCCTACGTAGCTAGGCCGACTGGGAACTGAACCCAGGACCTCTCAAAGAGAGGTGCCACAGCCCCCTGGGGTGCAGAGCACTGGGATAGCTAAGCATTCATGATGAAACATAGAAAAATGTATAGGCTCTGGATCAATTTCAGCGCCTCAGTCAGTCCAGGAAATGGTGTATAAATCCAATCAGTTCGGGGGTCAAGGGTCCACACAACATCCATAGTTCATAGCTTGGTTTTATAGGTCAAAATGTCTTATCACCCCTTTTTGGTTAGGCCAGTACTAAGATGAAAATGTGTTATACCTTTAGGCCTCTCTATAACAACTGAAGCTAACGTTTTGGCAGGGAAATATACTTTTTCTTACTCCCCCCTTGTGCTTTGGTGGCCACCACTGTCGCAATTTAAAGGAAAAAGGGAATTTTTCTTGGCCTCCCCATGGCTTCAACATTCATTTAAAATTTCCTATAACATCCCTAACTTACTGTGGTTGTAAGCATAAGCCAAAGGAGTAGAGACTGCTGGAGTCTCCTGCTCATTGGAGCACTCACCACTCGCAGTGGTGACTGATTAGTACTCGGATCTTTTCTTAAGATCCAGGAGGGTAAGACCTCGGTTTTTGGCCATCAACTCGTTGAAGACTACCTGGTCAAGGTCACTCACTGGTACGCGGTTTAGTGAGCCATCTACGATGGACACAAAATTGCACCATTCAGGGGCGGGCATGGTCTCCCGAGAGTCTTCAGGAACATAGATTGGGCTGTCGGGGAGTTCAGTTCTTCCCACGGTCAAACTGTACAGCAGGCGCCTTCAAAAGGCGTGTTCCCCTGTGGTACCTCAGTCGGGGGTGCACAGCACCGCTCTCGCTCCTTGAAGAGCAATTTTGGTCAACACATTACAGAGTTGGGAGAAATGGGGGTTAGCAGAGCACAACCCCCTCGACGTCCAGTAGAAGCGATAGGCTTTATTGAGATATCGCGAACAATAGAGCTGCATCATATGCTGCTCCTTACTCGCCAAGAATTCTGCCTGAACTGTAATTGGGGTCTACCTGCAGGGCGACCAGTCCATTTTCAAGGACTGGTTGCAAGAACTGACAGTTTTCAGTTCGATAAGACCGATTCACGTAGCGTAGACCAGATTCTTTTCGTCCTGACAGCTCCAGGGGGACAGGGAAAATGCCACTGCCGAAGTCGCAGTGTAGGGCATAGGGACGTTGCAAAGACCACAGTTTCAACTGGTGGTTACCGCGCAGTAAATCTGTGCCAATGACAACGCCAAAGCGTCGGTATCAAGCACTTTGCAGTGCTGACTCACTTGTTCATCGCCCAAACATACGATCGCATCGACGCCCCCCAAGGAATGGATGGTTCTCCCATCCCCAACCCTTATAGCCACGGTTCTGATTTTCTGGATCTTGGTTTGTTTTAACAATCTGCGGGCCACGATTGAAAGCGTGGCGCCCCTGTCCAAGACTGCCTTGTAGACCTGATCACATATTTTCACGGTGATCCAAGAAACCAAATCCTCATCCTTGGAGCCATACCCCTATCCCACTTCAGGGAACTTCACATCCAACCCAGCAACCCGCAGGCACTTAAAGTGCCAGTTGAGCTTGTGCTTTTTGGCGTTGTCGTTCTTCTCGGTGCGGGATGGAGGGGCCAACCCGCTTTTCACCCGGCTACTCACCCTGGGGTGTAGGGTTGGGTGCTCCTCTTCCACCAGTGGGGGGGGCCCAGGACATTCGTCCTCCACCAGGGTTGTCCTTACCGGGGGATCTCTCAGGATTGTGCCCTCCCCCCTCGCGTTTACCCTTACCGGCGTTCTTACGCCGCTCCTCTTCCGCTTTTTTTAGTTTCTCGGATTCGCGGCGTTTTATGTGGTATGGATCTTCATAATACCAATGCTTGCTTGAATATATCAGCATGTTATCATGCAGCCGAAATGGTCCTGGTGCTTCACGTCCTGACCATCTTTAGTTTCCTGCTTGCGCTGCAAATGGAGCATGCAGGCACTTTGCCTATCACAGTCGGGCGCATGGTAGGAGCCACCCTTATCGTCCGTAGGACGGCAGTAGAAAAGATTAGGGGCCCCTTTACTTTTCGAGGGGGCGGTCTCCCTCAGATGTTTCAACTGTCCCCGGCTGCCCTTCCCAGGGTCAGAGTGGGGTTGAGGGGACCCCCCCAGGGGCTCTTCTCAGCAGGGACTTGTCCATGTGGGAGTCATTCTCCCTCTCCCACACCGCATCTTAAACCGCGCCAACGGGACGAATTAAGTGCTATCCAACATTGGCAATGTCTTTCACCAAAAATGGCATTATCAATTGCAAATCTCTTAAACACAGGCTATCTTACTACCCCAGCAGTGGGAATTCTAACATTCTTCATGGAAGATCCGGAGGCATGTGGTCAAATCATTCAACTCTATATCAAATTGCAGATTCTGCACATTGCTGATTTTTTGGTCAAATCTGCACAAATATGGCAGTTTGCCCCTGCAACAGTTGTGAAATGGCTTCAATGGCATGCAGTACATCTCATTTTGAATCCAGCACCGCCAAACTAGGTGGGGGGGGGTCAACTGACCACCTTACAGAAAACAATGATTTGGGCTAACAATTGGCATTCTCTGGCCGTTTTTCTTCGAAAAACGGCTTTTTTGGTGGTTGCGGCCCTGCAAGGCTTGTTAAATGGGTTCAGTGGCACGCATTGCATATTTTCGTGGGCCCAGAACCCTAAAAATGGGGTAAGGGGCGCACAAACTGACAACCCGTACCCAGAAAACACTGATTTGGGCCCAAAATTGGCTTTTTTTTGCGATTTTTCGGGCGAAAAAGGGTTTTTTTGGTGGTTGTGGCCCTGAAAGACTTGTTAAATGGCTTCAATGGCATGCAACACATGCTGTCTTTGTGTTGGGCAGCCTGAGAAAAGGGATGGGGCGGCACGAAATGACCACCCGGACTCAGAAAACACTGATTTGGGTGCAAAACTGGCATTTTTTTTGGCTATTTTCTGGGGGAAATCGTATTTTTTGGTGGTGGTGGCCCTGAAACACATGTTCAGTGGGTTTGATGTGATGCAGAACATTTTTGTTGTGAGTCCAGCACCCCCAAAATAGGGTACGGGGGGGCACCAACTGACCACCTGGACTCAGAATACACTGATTTGAGCAAAAAACTGGTACTTCTTCGCCCAAAAAACTCAATTTTTGGAGAAAAAAAAGGCCATTTTTAGCCGAGTTTTGATGACAAATGGCCGATTTCGGTGCAGACAGATGCTATAAATTGTGTTTCCCTGATGTGTGTGTTCACACAACCTGCTTTCTCACATCCCGCGCCCTCAAACTGCTCGCCTCAGGCCAAAAAATGAATTTTTGGCTAAAAAACTCAATGAACCTTGGCCTGTTTTTGATAGGAAACCACCCCCCTCGCCAGGTCCCACAAGGGTCCCTCCCTCCTTCAAGGGGCCAGAATTCCTGCACCCAAGCCCAATACTCACATTGCATTGGACTGTCTGCACTGGCGAGCAGAGGTTTGCTCGACGGCTTGCCAAACAAGATGATCTGAAACATCAGAATTAAATTGAAGACCACGGTCTCCATGCTCCCCAATAGGATTCGGATTTGTTTTCAGATCCAGGAGGCCACCATGGAGTAGGCCAGAACAGATGCCCCATAATGATTCATCCCAGGTATGGCCAACACAAAAAAGTAGATACATAGGTCCTGCCAAAGGGCGGTGCAGTTTGCACAGTGCATGTTTACGGTGTGCACAGTGCGCATGTTCACAGTGCGTGTGTGAAGTATCCAGAATGCGTCTGTGTGCACAGTGCAAATGTTCACAGTGTGTGCGTGCAGTGTGCAGTATGCCCTCCTGCAGTGTGCACGATGAGTGCGTGCAGGGTGTAAAATGCGTGCCTGCAGTGTGCACAATGCGTGTGTGCAGCTTGCACGATGGGTGCGTGCAGCCTGCACGAAGCGTATGTGCAGTGTGCAGAATTCTTGCGTGCAGCATGCACAGTGCGTGCATGCACGGTGCACAATATGTGCGTGCAGTGTGCACAAAGCGTGCCTGCAGGGTGCACAATGCGTGGGTGCAGCGTGCACAGTGCGTGTGTGCAGTCCGCACAATGCATGCGTGCAGTGTAGTGTGCCCAATGCGTGCGCGCAGTGTGCACAGTGGGTGCGTGCCTGCAGTCTGCACAATGCGTGCATGCAACCCGCACATTGCGTCCGTGCGTTCAGTTTGCACAATGCGTGCGTGCACCCTGCACACTGCGTCCGTCCACTGTGCACCGTGCCTGCGTGTAGTGAGCACAATCAAGCGCGCAGTGTAGTGTGCACAATGCGTGCGTGAAGTGTGCACAGTGCGTGCGCGCGTGCAGCGTGCACCATGCGTGCGTGCAGTGTGCACAATTCCTGCCTCCCTGCAGTTTGCACAATGCGTGCGTGCAGTGTGCAGGGGGCGTGCGTGCATTGTGCACAATGTGTGCGTGCAGTGCAAACGCAATGTCAAATGCACGTGCAAAAAATCCGCAGTGTCAGCGTGCCTGAAGCGTGCAGCGTGCACGGTGCGTGCGTGCAGTGTGCACAATTTGTGCGTGCAGTGTGCACAGTGCGTGCGTGCCTGCAGTGTGACCAATGCGTGCGTGCAGTGTATAACCCATGCGGATCACCTCTTGAACCCTTGAAATCAACGTGATATGTTGCATGGAGGCACCATTCGACACTTGCAAACGAAACCAACCTTTTAGCTCATAGTGGCAGCCCTCCGTATCCACTTTATGAAACCCAATATGCCATGTATTTTCACAAAAGGGTACATAAGTCAACAAAAGCTCACAAACCTCACACCTAGCGGCTCTGAAGAAGTTCAAATCACAGTCTCTTATAGTACTAAAAATCGTTGGTAACCAGCAATAGGAAGCAGGGTGGTTGCTCATATTTAGTATAGAGTTTGGTACCAAAAATCACATATTCATTGCAAAGTGTTTGAGATTGGTCATTTCGTTCCTGTACTGCAGATAATGACCACGAAATGACGATTTCTACTTTCAAATTGCAATTTCGGTGGATCTTCGCATCTTTTTTCAGCTGTGATGCGGCAAATTTGTCCCATATTGCGCGCGTTAAATGAGCTGTGCCATGGCCAATTCGATCAACAGATCGACCAGGTCATCATAGGCGTGCGTCTGAGCTTTCTTCTCGGATGTCTCCCTGCAGTTCTCCCAGGTCTGGGGAGGGATCTCCCCTACGAGCCAAAGGTGAGGCTCTGTAGGCCCATAGGACGTGGGGTTCATACGCCCCATGAGCTCTTCTAGCTGTGCCACAAACTCTGACATACGGATAGCTGTAGGGATTTCCCGGAGTGAAGGTAACTCTTCAATCTCAGTACGGACGCTCAGGTCCGTCTCATAGACTGGGTACATATGTTCCAGTCTCTCCAGCAAGTCGCCCCGGTTGGAGCTCTTTCTGATGGTGGTCTTCACCTGCCGCTGAAGAAATTTCTGTTTGCACGACTTGTTGATAAGTGTGCACTTAGTCCTGACGGAAGCATGGTCCTGACGCTTGAGGAGTAAAAATTCAGAGAACTCCTCAGCCCACTCCGGCAGGTTTTTGCGATCAAATTCAGGGAGTTCAATCTGAAGGTTCGCCGTGGCGACGGCCTTCGTTCCCCTACCTGGTACACCTGGGTCACCTGTTCGACCTGAAGGGGGTAAGGGGTGCGTGGTGGCCAATGGCGCTAGTGTAGCCAGGCCATAGCTCTTCATCTCGGCCTCTGTGGTGTACGGGGTTGGAGAGGGGTAGGACAGGTGTCGATAGGAGAGCTGCGGATGCCTCGGCAGCTCTTCACATCCCTGGTAAAAGGTTCCACACCACGGGACATGGTAGGCAGCGGCTTCTTCAAATCTGAGAGCCCCAGTTTTGCCTTGAGTGCTGACGGGGCACTCAGGTCTGGGTCTTCATCACCTGCACCCAGGACCGGGGAAAGCAGCTGCATGGTCTCATCGAGACACAGCTTAGGGGCTGCCATGCGTGGGGCCAATCCTCGTTCCACGCATGAGGGTTCGGGAGCCACCCTCCTTCGGGAGGGTTCTCGCTCCAAGCAGTCAGGCTCCTTCAGCTCCTTCGAAGGCGTAGGTTGGTTGGCCACCCAGTCGGGTTCCCACTCTAACGAAGGGGCCGACACATGACATGCGCCGGTAAGGTATCTCAATCGTCTCATCGCCCCACATAGCTGGACATGGGCTTTAGGGTGCCTGATGGTTGCTCCAAACCCTCCAGTTAGTGCGCACTAACCTCTGCTCTAACTTTGTATCGCGGTAGTTATTGTGCTCTAACTGGGCGCTCTAACTAGTTATCGCGCAGGGTTGTTGTGCTCTAACTAGTTATCACGGGGGGTTATCGCGGGGGGTATCGCGCGATAACCTAGTTATCGCGGGGGTTATTGCGTGGTTATCGCGTGTCCTTTTTGGGCCCTTGATTCAAAGGCCTCCCTCATTTCCTGCCCAGGCCCTCTTATTCTTCAGAGATAATGCTGTTAAAGAGGTGCTGAGGGCTCTGAACTCAGCTAAACTGCGGTGATACATACCTACGAAGACAAATGGGAAAGGTGAAGTTTCGCTAACACGCGGTAGAACACAGTAAATCGAGGTCAAATTTGGTTAAACAGTGTTTGCCGTGCCCCTCATTGTGTTAGGGTGGTCGTAGGACAAAACCATGTTAAATTGATGTAGAATTCGGCTAAATCCATGCTTCTTCCGGTAACAGGTAAAGTCCCCGTCGACTTTTGTCTTGTGCCCTGTTTCCTCCCTTTGCATTCGTTTGTCGTGCGTCAAAACTAGTTTTGGCGCGCGTGAGAACTGGTTTTAGCTTGTACTGTACTGCAATGTAGGTTAAGACAAAACTTGTTTTAGCGCACGTCAAAACCAGGAATAGCGCATGTCGAAATGCGCGTTTTCCTGTTCTGCTTCATCTTTATAGTCTTCTGGATGACTCAGAAGAAGGATAAGCTAAAGAAGGCAGGTCCGAAGAGCGGCCCCAAAGCTGCATCCTTTCCTTTTCCTTCCCTTGCTGCTCTTCTCCAGGCTTTGACCTTGCGATTAGCCACCTGGAATAGGGTGTTTCCGGGCGGCGGCAGTGAGGACACCACGGAAGCTAAGGCGGCTGCCACAGGATTATTGTGTTCAAGGTGCTTGAGGTCCGCCTGCGTTAAGCCAGGCACCTGAGTTCCTGGACGGAGTCCTTCTATATTCATTTCTGTATTCACTTCCGGCCCTCTTGGTTCTGCATGTTCTCCTAGAGGACCAGTATCACGGGGTACACAACTTGTAGATGATTCTCAGTCCTCACAGCACCAGTCTTTGATCTGGTGCTTGTGATCGGCACAGTTTGGGCACTGAACGTGACAGACATTTCCACAGTTCAGGATACAAGTGTTCTTTGTGGTCCTCATGTTCTGCCTTGGTCTTCTAGGGCCTTCCTCTGCTACCAGAAAAGGTTTCCGGCTTATCCAAGCTTGTGCTTGTTCTTTGCTTTTGTTGAAGAAAACCTTGAAGCTTTTCCCCAGTGCAAAATGAATTCCAAAGGCAAAACAGTGAAAACGACAGGTTCACAATTTTGGAAGGTTTCTTAAGGTCAGCTTCTCAGCAGCGCAAGTGTGGTACGAGACAACCAGTGTTACATAGATGACATTCGCAGCAACAAACAGCGCATACAAACGTGGTCGCGAAGATTGTGCTTGACCATCATGGTTGTCATTATCAACATCTCAATGACAAATGCGCAGGCTTAAGCATAGCAATTCAGAGCGTGCCTGTAGACGTATGCGGCGAGCAACATGGCGCCGAGTGTCTCTTCTTTGTCATCATGCTCTTTGTCATCATCAACATCTCAATGACAAATGCGCGGGCTTAAGCATAGCAATGCAGAGCGTGCGTGTAGTTGTATGCGGCGAGCAACCTGGCGCCTACTGTCTCCTCTTTGATTGCGTGCGCCATGTCGCCGAAAGTGAAACTGGCGGCGCTGAACAGTCTCTCTACACCAGCTGAAGTTGCGGGCGTCGCGAGGTATTGTCGCGCCATTTTACTAAGGTTAGGAAAAACACTGCAATGGCGCCGCCACCACTCTATGACATTGGTCTTCATGTCTTCTACTGGCAATGCCATATACGCTGACAGTTTGTCATCAGGAACCACATCCGCAACAGGAACAGCCGCACCTGCACCGTCTTGGAATTCATCTTGAAGAAGAGCTGACAGTCCTTTGTTCCTTTCTGCTGCAGGTTTTGGTTTAGGGCGCTCACCAGCCCGTGGCTGCTACTTCTGCGTCCATTGTTCTTGGAAGGCTCAAACAGCAGTGTCCCTTTGTCCCTGTGAAAGAAATCTGAAGGACTTGAAGCAAGGATCAAGAAGTGTGGCAATACTATACTGTTCAAGAACATGATCTGGCAGCGACCGAAGAAAAAGATCTTCCAAAGGTTTTTGCAGGTTTTCACGTGCTGCTCTGACCTCTGGTGTTGTGTGGTGTGGTTGGATAACCGAGTCATCCCATTGGCACACAATGTCACCTTTGCGCGCCTTCTGAATGAGCATGTACACACTTGGTAATACAAGCGATGCTGTCACATACTCAGTAACTTCAATACCATTCACCACTGCCGCTGATGGAAAAAGTACTGCCACTGAATGCTTGTTTACCATCCGGTCATTGTAGTGCATGTGGCTGTCAGCATAGGGTCCTTCTTCATGGTGGGCTTCAACAAAAAAGTTGATATCATAATTCTGAACAACCACTTTCTGTTCCCGGAACCAATTCATGGAGTCATGGGTATAATGCCAGCAAACAGAGTTCCCTGTTTGTGGTGGCTTCCTGTGAGGCATGTCAAGCTGTTTCTGCAGGTCCACAAGCCGATCAAGACGATGAGATGATCTATGAAAATATGTCGTCATCTCTTTGGCTTTCTGCACGACGTCAGAAATAACTTCGCTCTGCAGGTAATCCTTCACTGCAAGTTCGATTGTGTGACCGACGCAGTAACCACCCGGCAATCCACCCCAGGCTTTCTTAATGTTATTTCCTTGATCTGAACCTTTGGCGTGCACGTCCTCGAACGTCAGTCCAACAGTAGCCGGATCGTCCACGGCTTGTCTTCGAATGTCGTCGCCAGTGTGCCGCGCACCAGTAGAACCTGTACAGCTAATCAGCATGGCATGCAGGCCTTCCCATTCGTCGTCAATGTAGTATAAAAACGTACCCATGAGCGATACATCACTGTTGCTCCAAATGTCAGAGGCCATGCTCGGCTTCACATTTTGCATCTTCAATTTTGTGATTATCCTGCGATTGTCGACCTTGCCAGCTGCAACCATCTCCAGAGTCTGCTTCAGTACCTTGTTCTCAGAACAGGGCTGATACTTGCTGCATGAGATCTCATCACAGAAATCCTTAAACTCTTATTCAGTAACCAAGTGTGGTGCACGTTTCCGGCAGCACAGCCAGTAGCTTAGTTTTCTGTTGCACAGATGTACCTTTTGCGCCGATTAATTCGGCGTGGTACGTAATTCGATAGCACAACTGTCATTTGCCACCAATTGGTCCCGCATATCAATCTTCTTTTCGGTCTCCTTAACAAACCACTCTTTGTGACATGCCATGACATGTGCACGCAAATTGGTTGTGCCACTGCAGTGTTTGATTCGAGTTCCACAGACAGCACCATTTGCTCTGTGCAGGACACATTGGGGCGAAGCCAGGCTCTTCTCCATCTTCTGTGAAAGCTGTCCAGACAACTGAAGTTCGCCGACCTGTCTGAGCCTGCGATGGTGCTGAGGTGGTATAATCTAATACGGCAGTTCCGGACACTGATTTTTGCTTTTCTTGGCGCTCTGTTTCATCTGTCTCTCTGGCTCTTTTGCGATTCTCAAGGTCAGCCCGTTTGTTTGCTTTGCGCTCCTCATTGAACGGTGATATGAACGCCTCACAGCCACAGAGGTTCTCAAGTGGCTTCCATGTTTGGGAGGATGCAGGAAGACTTTTCCACCGGATCAGCCATTGCTTTTCACTGTTGCCTTCGTCGTTCTTTGCCATGCGCTCAGGAATAATGTCATCATCGTTGTAGGTATCATTCAAGCCCGCAGGGTCTGCAATGTGTTGTGGAGTGCGGCGGGGGTGGCCCTGTTTTCCTTTTGCTGGCAGCCTGGTTGGTGCAGCTGGTTTGACAATTTTCGCGCCACGCTTTCCCACAATTTTGCCTGAGAAAACAAAAACATAAGTAGATCAGCCTGACTGGGTGTCTAGAAAGTCAGACCATGCCTCCCCTGGTGGCCCGCCACCGATAGGCGGGTTTGGCAAGAAACCGAGTGAGGAAGCCAGCATGATTCTGATGGCCTGGCCCTGACGGCATGTGAACGTGTGAGAATTAAGGTACCATCACGACGTCATTGTAGTGACGTCATCAGTGATGGCATGCTGACAAGGCAGGATGACATCATCATGGAAAATCCTAGTGTGACCCAAAAAGCATAGTCAAAGGAACACAAAACAAAACCAACAAAATATTGTCAGTGTGGAAAAGAAAACCAGTAAGTCAAACCTCTGTGGTGGAACCCTGAAAAACAAGGATTGGCAAAGGAAAGGAAAACCAGGCATAATTGGTGAATCATTGATTTTTCTGGTGGCCAAAATGGGAAAGAACTGATTATTTCAATGGGCAACAATCGGAACAATTGGTTATTTTTGCCAAAATGATCACAAAAAACCGATTGTTTTTTTTCAAACCAATTCCAAACCTTACGACAAAGACAACGCAGGCCTAATTACAATGCTTCATTCAGATATGGACAAATCAAATGATTTTTTGGATAAAACTGACATAAGTCTGGCCTCAAAGATAGTCCCAAGCACTTCGTGTGCACCCTTTGACATGCAATGGAGTTGGGTAGGAACCTGGAGCAAGTGGGTTCGGCCAGACACAGGATATGCCTTGACCAGCATGGTCAGAATCAGTTAAAACGTAGGCCCACATTAAGTGGGAAATACAATTGAGTATAGGGTCCCTGAGGTGTGAGACCACTAGGCTTAACCAACAAGGCCAAAGGCATGAAATGCCCATTTTGTTTCCGTATACACTCCACGAAGGAAGATACCTCCGCTCACTTGAGTGGTAGGGGTGAACTTCATGGGAGGCTAGGGTTATAACCCTGGTTACTTTGAAAAATGTACTTAAAGCTTCAAAAAGAGTGATACAATTGATTCATTGTTAGTTTTCATTGCTTCCCAAAGATTAGGGGGGGCTTGGCCTGGATAAAGTACCCTAACAAAGACATGGTAGTGACGGTTTCTTACTCACAACACACCAAGCGTGCACACCGCTCGACAGGAGCCAAGAGAACAAGGACACCGCACAAGCAACACACCAAGAGTGCACACCATTGAACAAGCGCCAAGAGGCCAAGGACACCATACACACAACACACAAAGAAGGCTCACTGGTGAACAAGCGACATGAGACCAAGGACACCGCACACACAACACACCAAGCTTTCGCACCGGTAAAAACGAGCCATGAGACCAGGGACACCGAACACACAAAACACCAAGCTTCCACAGCAATGGACAAGCGCCAAGATGCGCAGGCCACCACACACACAACACACGGAGAGTGCAGAAGGGTACACAAGTGCCAAAAGGCTGAGGACACCGCCCACAAATCAAATGAAGCGTGCACACCGGTGAACACACGCCAAGGAGAAAGAGGAGGAGCGGATGCCGTCCCCCTGTAGGGCGCACCCGCAGCACATCCCCATGGTTCCCGCCGGCCCTCACCGATCTGGCCGGGACAGGGAGGGGGATCTCGTCCCGACCCGTGCGGCTAAGCATCATGGTGGCCACTCTCCTCATTGTATCCTCCCCTTGTCCCCTGGCCCTCACAATCCCCACGCGCCACCGCCTTAAACGCTGCTGGATCCCCCCAGGGGCACGGATCGGGGGGCGAGGCTGAGCACCGGCTCAACTTCCGGCATAGTCCGCCAACCCCGCAGGGGAAGGGGGACGCAGTCTCACAGTTTTGGGACCTCAGCCTGTCAGGTACTACCAACTGGGAGGCCTTTGGCCGGCAGGTCTCAGGGGCTTGGTCCGTAGCCAGATCTCCCCCCCCCCCTTACTGTACAGCACTCCTGTCAGAGACGTCCGCGCGTAGGGCTGCACCCTCGAACCCCCCTGGCCTCACCCTGGGAGCGCATTTGGGGAAGGTTGTGACGGGGGGTTCCGCGAGGGGGCTGTACAGCAAGTCCCAGCATTTGGTATGAAACCTGTGGCCGGGCACCGGCCATGCGTAGGATGGCGAGCACCATATCACGCAGCCGGCGCACCTGACGGCGGTCATGGGCCTCTTCTCCTTTCGTACAATCCCATGTAGCCAGACGGCGGCCCGTAGGCGATGAGCCACACCAAGCGCCGCGGCGGAAGGCCACCCGGCCTGTCGATGATAGCAACCTCAACCCCGCAGACATCCTGGGGCCAACGCCCCACGACCCTGAAAGAGAGTCAGTCCGAGTACCAAAGGACCTGTGGGGGCCCACCCTAGGCCGGAGGCCTCTGCCGTCCCGGAGGGAGGACGGCGGACAGCCGCCCGCACTCGCACGCGGGCCACAGTAGGCTCGCCCCCGGCCAAGATCCGGCCATTGCCGGGCGACTCCCCCACTCATAGAAGGCCGGGTCAAATCGCGCAGGTACCCAGACTGCCAGGTTCGATGTGAGCCCGTCCCCGTCACGGTAGTAGACGACACGGGCCGCCGGGATGATCGGCATTTCCCGCTTACGGTCCAAGGTGTCTCAAAGGTTTATGATGCTGGCCAGCAACCGCTTTGCGGCGCCCACAACCAGCCCGCGGACGTACAGGTACTGCAGATCCTCGGCCTCACAGTTCCCGGAGGATCCTGTTACAGAGTGCGGACCCCCGGCCCTGGCTAGGCGTCGTTGTCGTCCGGCCAGCCAAAACTGAGGGCAAAAGCATCTGGCCATACAGAACCATGACCCCCCAAGGGGACATTACGCGCTGCTTTCAACGTACACACAACGTGTAGAAGCGCATGTGCAGTTGGGTATGAACGGCCAACCTAAAGAAGTGCCAGCACGGGCAGGTAGAGACCCAATGGCGTGTCCCCACCCCCTGGAGGCAAGCGGGGCAGCGGCGGTTGTCCCCGGCATGCCCAAATCTCTCACAATGTGCCATTGTGCGGAGGTGGGCCCCCCACCGGACCAAGCCCCGCTCCGTGATGGCGTGATATATTGCCACGGGCTTTGGCACCACCTGTTCCGGGGTCTCTATGTTGGGACCCCGGAGGCGGCGCGCCGCGGTCTCGACCAGGTGGTCCAGGTTCAGGACCTGGGCGTCGTTGTGTGTGACACAGACCTGGGGTGTCTGGAGCCCCCAGATCCAGGCAACCTCGATGTTGGCCCTAGCGGCCTGCTTCTTTGCTTCACCGTCGGCCACGTCCAACACGGAGTCAAGAAGAGTGCGGATGCGCTGGGAGTACACGCGCCCGGGAACATGGAACCCCTCAGCCAGAAGCCCCCCGCAAGCCCGTAACAGGTGATCTGAGAGCAGCGAGGACCCCAGGTTCCGGGACTGGACGGCGTCGATGTACCCCTTGCTGTCATAGAAAGTTCAAACAGGCTCCCACTGTTGATGCTCTTGACTATATTGTTTGTTTTGTGCTCTGCTTGCTCCTTCCGCTTCTTGATGTAGCTCAGGTTTTCCAAATGCCAATGTTTTGGTAAAATGAAATGATAGACTAAAGCTCCTAAGTACCCACAGTGCAAGAAGAGGAAATTCACGATCAAATCTACACCATCAAGGGCTGCAGTCAATGGAGAAAAGAGAGACTACGTATCTACACAATAGACCTCCCAATAACTACAGATTTAGGAAAAGATAGTTAGAAAATATCCTACAATTATGAAAAAAGTGCCCACATGGGCAATCTCTCTTTTATATTGCCATCCACAGATGTGCACTCTTTGTTTTGGGTCCCATAGGTGCTGAGGTTGCATGGATTGTGGCGTTGAGGTCACTGCCATGTCACATGGGAACTTCCTACTTAGCTAGGCTGACTGGGAATTGAACCCAGGACCTCTCAAAAGAAAGGTGCCCCAACCCCCTAGGATGCAGACCACTAGGATAGCTAAGCATTCATGAGAAAATATAAAAAATGGTATAGGCTCTGGATCAATGTCAGCGCCTCAGTCAGTCCAGAAATGATGTTTATGTCCGATCAGTTGGGGGGCAGGGGTCCACACAACATCCAAATTCTAGTGCTCGGTTTTATAGGTCAAAATTCTTTGTCACCCCTTTTTGGATAGGCGGATACTAAGATAAAAATGTAGTATGTTGGGGGGTCTAAGAGCACGTAGGTGGGGCACCCGTGGTTCTCTGAAAATTTCGGTCAAAGCGTTTTTCGGCAGCCATAGTACACCAATTGAGCAAAGCCTTACGTTATGGCATTCGAGAGTGTATCGTTCAAAACGAGGATCAACTTTTGATTGTCGTTCTTCATCGTACAATAATCAATGATTTTCTTAACAGGAAGTCTGCCTAGAAACACCCAGTGTATCCTGCAGCATGTATCGCGAGCAGCCGTAAAACATCACGAAGAAAGGTTTTCCCGAAATCGGCGAAAGTAGAATTCCTGTTATCAGTCAAATATTGCCGCTTGCGCAGTGGTCGGGAAGCGCAGTTACGTGCAGCTGGAAGCAGTAAGCTGCTAAAGGACGAGGTTGGACCCATCTGTTTTCAGTTGAACATTACCTTAATGTACCAGTTTTAAGGAGGCTTATTTGAACAAAATTGGGTTTCACCGAATTAGGTGAAATGGTTTCACCGAAGCCGGTCAAAGTACCTTTTGTTTGTCTATTTCTTGATGATGCGGGGCGGTAGGTCAGAATGTCACGAATCTCGATCAAATTGCGTTTCCGAACCGTTCTCACAGGGATCAGTAGTCAAAGTCCGGAAAAATATTGTATCCTGATAGTTGCCAATGATGGTTTGCTCAGGGCACAAAACTACCTCTGCAGATAAGCGCGGGGGGTGCAAAAGCCATAACCGCTGAAAAGGGAAAAGAAGGGATCATTGTCATTTTGCTGTAGTGAGTTCACAGATTAGAACAAACATTTTTACCAGCTTTCTTGCGAGCATTGCAATCAACCGGACACTGCCCACTTCTCGCTTGTTTTTGCAGACAATGGGAATCGTTACACTTGTCCGCTGAGAAGTAATAAGAGTTTACTATTGCGCTGCCGGCAGCCCTAGCCATTCAATTGTCATTAGCGCTGCAAACTGCGCCGACGCTAGCCTCCACATGGCACCGCCTTTCCAAATTTTCAAACTTCCCCTGACCTGTGCAGTTCAGACGGGTTGTCTTCTTCTTCATGTTTGTCTTTCAAATGACGACAATATTTACCGGCAGTACATGATTTCAGGTGCGTTATTGCCTGCTCGTGGACCTCTGAACTGCTAGTTTGTCGGGGCCTACCTGGGCAGCACCACTTTGGCATTTTTTTCATCCATGAAACGGTGTTTGAGACCTTCAAACATCACTTCTTATCTGTTTGGTTACATAGTGATCTTGAGCCGTTTCGTTTTTGGCTGGCAATCAATCATATCGTGTGTGCCGGAAGGTAGGAAACTTCATGTGCGAACAGAAAAGAAAATGACAACCGTCAGCAAATGCATCCTGTACCAGACTTGAGCACAGAAGCATACGAGCTGCAGAAATTTGCAGAAATTTCTGCTGATGAATGAGCATTGGCCTCGGCGCGAACAGCGCAATCGTCGCCCCTGCCAGAAATTCTGAATCTATGGACGTCCACATTTTCAGAGTTTTGGGATGTGAAATTATGATTTTCAGCTCGATCCACATCCAATGAATCCAAAATGAGCCGCTTTCCAGCAGTTTTCAGCTCAGCCCCAAACGGGATTGTAAATGCACATTCGATCATTTTGGATATGCAAATGATTGATGTCTTGCCATGCTTGTGCTCTCGTGTCCCCGATGTCCTCAAATCTGTCCGCTTCTTGAGAGATTGGTATGTATTACCTCATTCATCGGCAACATTCATGGTTATAGGTAATGATCATGGGTAAAGGCTTGAAGAGATGTCAACATGAACTTTTGAGATGGAGATGTAATCAGAATTTGATGAAGATTCAGCGTAAGAAACATCTTCGCAACAAGGTTCTAACCCAGTCATCAAGAGTGCACTCTCCCATGTCTGTTTCACAGACTTGAGTCCGCCCGAAAGTGTGTATTTGTGCAATTGTTTTGTGCTTGCGTTCGTACGTGCAGTCCTGTGCCTTGTGCATTGTGGTGTGCTAGTGTTCGCCTCGGGTAGGTCCTAGCGAAGCAAAGCAAGGTAAACAAGATTTTCCACAATCAATGGAAATGGATTTTATAACTTTAGGTCAAAATAGTTTTGTAAATGAAATGCATCAGAGGTTTTCCTCAGATATTTATCATGAGCCCAGCGTTAGCCATGCGTACTCGGTACATGGTAGCAGATTTGGGAAACCGAGTTTGAACACCCGGCCCCATAATGCATTGCTTTGACCTATAAATTTGACTTCAAATTGTCCACTTGGCATTTTCCAATCTCTTCCACATGAGATGAATTTTCCATTTGGTCTTTCTAATTTCCATGTTTATGTGAAATCCATGCCTAAATCCCAAGAGCGACCTTGGCACCTCTTTTCCAACACCACAACTTCTCATTTTGAGCCTAGGTTAATTTTCCAACCTTGGCTATTCAATTTTCATTCAAACATAATTCAATCGTCTCCAAAGCACTACGAGATCTTAGTCCGTGTCCCTAGGCTCCACAAGCAGCCTTGGTACGCAATTACACTACCTCCAGACCTATGGATTGTTGGTCATCACTGGCCTAGGCTCCAGGAGCAGCCTTGGGAAGTGATGCTCGTTCCCTCAAATTCTATTCAAGCATCCAACTCGTTACCTTGGTTCTACGTGCAGCCTTGGTGCCTGTTTGTTGTCCGTGTAGTATGTGTGGTGCGTATTTCGTGCTGTGAGTGTTGTGAAAGTGTAGTGCAATGGGCCTCATGTTCGATTTATGGATGCTCATGGAATACCACGGGCCCGAACGTCGTCTTCATCGGCGACCCGGACTACATCATGGTCATCAACATGGGATTCCTCGTCGCCGCGCACACCATTGGCGGCCGGTGTGGGCGATCGGGCCATGTCAATGCCGACTACTTTGCGGAATTGCCCCAGCATGGCGCTGCCCTCATCATTGGCAGCTGGCTACGAGCAGCGGCCGCCTTCGTCGGCGAGGCCTACTTCCAGATCTTTGACTACGACATGAGCATACGCCTTGCCGCCCTCATCATTGGCGGCGGCGTAGGCGCCGCCTCTATCGGGGTGCACAACTTCGAGATCTTTGCCCACAACATGTTCATGCGCCTCACCACCTTCTTCGTTGGTGGCGACGCAATGGCTGCCTTCTTCAACATTGACAAGCTCAACATCCGGAACCTCAAGTCCAAGCCGAGAACCGTCGCCACGCTCAAAAGGGATGTGCTTCCTCTCCTTCCTCTTTCATTTGTTTGGTCGAGTGAACAAGCAGAGGGGGGCTCCACGAGATGGGGAAGGGCAGTGTGCAGGCTGCGATCGCCTCTGAAGGGTATCTGTCGGACGACGAATTCAGATTGCACGATGTGCACGTGCATGATCAGGTATTTATGACACAGAACGATGAGCATGTTGAGGAATTTTCAATGAAGCAATTATACATGATATGTTTTGGAGGGTGTGGAAAAGTAAGGTTAAATGAATCCTTCGTCTTTCGTGCTCCGTCTGGTTTTTCCTCTCTGGTGCGAAGCACCATCAAAACAAAAGCCTTATTACGTTTTTAGCCATTTTCGGGTCACCTTTCTATGTCGGAAATGGAGCCGGGCGGTGACAAACAAACGCAAAAACACTCCTTTGCCCTATGTGTAAGCTAGCAGCGCAAGGACAGGGAGGGTGCATTGGGCAAGACTAGCGACACAGGGTGCAAATAGCATACAATTGAAATCTTCATAATTGGGGCCTATTGTATCAGATTTTGACGAAATTAAGGGCACTTTTGGTCAATTTCGGGGTGTTCTTCTCATTTCTGAGCTTGGAAAGGCGGCTGAGTGCGCTGGAAACTTTCGAATTGAAAAGCGGTGCTAAAACAAAATGACAGCGGTTTGTCAATTGAACAGCAAGACGAGGCTTTTAGAATCATTTAAAAATCTGGTCTTAGATCAAAATTTTGTGCATTGTAGCCCGATTTTAGTTTGGACAGTCAAAATGAAAGATCGCAAATGCCGGTGACCGTAAAATTCACGCGTGCACAGCAAATACATAATATGTCAAATAGATTTCTTGAGATTCGGGGCCTGTGGCTTATATATAGTGTTGTTCGGCACCTCAACTTTGCTGCTGCACCTTTCAATCGCATCCCTAGCTTATATGGAATTAGTGGATGCTGGTAAAGAAGTTCAAACCTTGTAATGGTCCTAACTTTGCAAAACAGCCATGATTGATCAAAACGAATATGAGGGCGCGAATCAGCTCATTGAGGCGGTCATTCAGAGGGGCTGCATCGTACACTTTTGGGCTATGTTTCATTTCGGCACGCGGATCGTATACAATGGCATAAAGACTGCTTTTAGAGGGGGGCGTGGCCCCATTCCCCAGCCCCCCAATTAAATAGCTCCCATGGGGGGGGAGGTGAACAAAGTCCCCCTCCCTTGAAACACAACAATTTCAATAACATTTTTCACTTTTGCTACTTCAAGCTGTTTTTCTCAAATCCAATCTCTTCAACCAATTTTTCAAGGCAAAACAAAGAACCACAGGAATTTATAAAAACAACCACCTCTCATTCCTTGGCTCATGCCCTCGCACTCACATCTTTGTCTCGCCGAACTCTTTTGCATTGCGTTCATGCATGATCCAAATAAAGGTGGTGAAAGAAGATCAAGAGCCACACATCACCTATGATTTTTGCAGCTGTTTTTGCCCAAAATTCAAAAAGTCAGCAAAAAGAGTTTCTTCGCGGGGGATAACCTACTTCTTTGGTTCCTACGGCCCCAAAATAGGGGGTGGGGTTCCTCCTACCCGAATTTTGTCCATAGATATCATAAACCCTGAAATTTGGCCTATTTTCGGGTATTTTTGCCTGCTCTGGGCTGGTCCTGCAGAACAATGCTGCACACCCGTGTACCTGCCTATAGAGGATTTTCGCCAGAAATCCCCCTTTTCTTTGGATTCCCTGGCCCGAAAAATAGGGATTGGGGGGGGTTCCTCCCACCCGAGCTTTCTCCCAAACCATCAAAAAACCTGGAAATTGGCCTATTTTGGGGTATTTTTGTCTGCTCTGGGGTGGTACTGCAGAACAGTGCTGCACACCAGTGTACCTACCTATAGGCACGAAAAAACCATGAAACTAGGTTTTGTACCCAAAAAGACCAAAAGAAACCTTTTTTGTTTTCAACTATACACGCCCAAAATAGGAGAGGGGGTTCTTCCTATCTGATTGTTCTCCAAAAATATCAAAAACCCTCAAATCTGGTATATTTTGGCCTGATGCACTGTAGGCGCGACTGATCGAGGCCGGTACCTCTCACGTAATTGGCAAGCAGTCTGGTGGGCAGTGAGAGGGAAAAAAACAAAAGACATATATGCAGGCGATGCTAATAGGGCCGGTAGATCGGAAAACCAAATGGCCTCATGCTGACGTAATATAGGACATAGGATTTTATGACGTCCGAAAATCCCAAAACCTGCACCATGAAAAAAAAAGCATTTTTGAGCAGTTAGTAGCATACATTATACATCTCCTCTCATCTCAACCTGATTTTTTGAAACACTTTTGGTTGCGATGAATGCTCGCAGTTCTGACGATATACGGCAGTGTAGAAAATGCGCATTCGGGCAATTTCAACCACAGGTGACATTCACAAGCAAATTCTGGACATTTGGTGTTCTGGTGTAGTTGACCTATTTTTGATGAAAAATGGCACATTTTGGTGCATACAGTTGTGGCAAATGGTGTTTGTGTGCTGTGTGTGTCCTTACAGCTTGCTTGTCTGCAACGAGGACCCTCCAATCGGGAGGGGGGTTGGTTGATTTGCTTGTTTCAGGCTAAAAAAAAACAACAATTTTTGATAAAAAAATTGGCTATTTTCGCCGATTTTGTTGAAAAATGGAAAGATTTTGGGGCATAAGAATGCTGTAAATTGTGTTTGGGCAATAGGTGTGTCCACACAGCATGCTTCTTTGCATCCAGCACCCTCAAAATGGGGGGGGGGGGCTCTGGAACTGCCTTTCTGAGGCCAAATATCTCAATTTTTGACCAAAAAACGGCCATTTTTGGCAGTTTTTCCATGAAAAATAGCAAATTTGGTTGCATACAGATGCTGTAGATTGTGCTTTTGTAGTCCTTGCGTGCATACAACTTGCTTCTTTGCATACAGCCCCCTCCAAATAGGAGGAGGGATCCTTCAACTGCTTGTACGAAGCCAAAAAAAATCAATATGTGACCAAACAAGGGCCATTTTAGGCCGTTTTTCATGAAAAACGGCAAATTTTGGTGCGCACGGATGCTGTAAATTGTGTTTGCGTGATCTGTATGTCCCTACATTCTGCCTCTCTGCATCCAGCACCCTCAAAATAGGGGGACGGTCTTCAACCGCTCGTCCGAGGCGAAAAGAAAATCATTTTTTGACCAAAAAATGGCCATTCTTAGCCGTATTTTCCATGAGAAACGGCAAATCGTGGTGCATACGGATGCTACAAAATGTGATTTTGTGATCTTTGTGTGACGACAACATTCTTCTGCTCGCATCCAGCACCATCAAAAGGGGGGGTTTGGTTTGGTTTGGGTCAAGGCCTGTGCTGGACGCCCTGGCCCACGGTCAGCACTCGCCTTTGTGCTGACACGACTGGGCTAGGCAAATCGCGGTTGTCCGGTCCCAAGGCCTGCCGGACTGTTGACCGCCCCCGTACCCCGTGGTGGCACACACGGGAGGGAGATGCCGCCGTGCCTGTGTGTGTGGCGCGCGCGGGGCAGGTGGGTGGGGCGTGCATGCTGGTGGCGTGCATGCTGGTGGCTGCGCCGCGCCTGGCCCTACCCCCTTGCGCCTGCGTGTGCCGGGGGGGGGGGGGACGCGTGTGGGGGGTTGTGTGATGCCTGGTGCTCCAGGCCCCGGCAGGGAGGCCATGGGAGCCTGACGCTGAGCCCGCCGGGGGAGTGTTCGGTCTGGACACGCCGCCTCCCGGTCATTGACATGCTGCCAGCGGCCCCACGACTGCATGAGGCACGGGGGCGCGCTCCCTGGGCGCACGACTGGGGGGGTCCACACCTGCTAACTGCCCTAGGCACTGGTGGTGTTGTCGTGGACTGGACCCTCCGCCCACGGCGTTGAGGGACGGCAGGGGGAGGGGCTCCAGGGCGCGCCGAGCGCTGCCCTGCCCTGGAGCCTGCCCGGGCTCGGGGCCTGGATGGCGGTGCTACTGCCCGCGTAAACGGGGGGGCCCAGAGGGCACACCACCCGAGTGACCGCTCCGTAAGGAAAGGGGGGGGGGGGGCAGGGGTCGGCAGGTGGCTGTCTGGCTTCCAGGGGTCGCCCACAACTGAACTGGAGTGCACGGGGCTGTGCTGGCCTGGGCGTCTGTGATGAAGTTGGAGGGGCACACGCACACCTGGAGGTTTCCTGGGCAGGCCGCTCAAGGGATACCCACAGCGGTCAAGCTGTGAGCCGTGCACAGCCTCCACTTTTTGGGCTCTGAGGGCGCCGACTCCGTGCACCCCTCCCGTCGGGGGCGCAGGCGGGGGGGGGGGGGGTAGTGGTGGATGGGTCTACCTGCTCACTTGTTTGGGAGAGGAGGACCACCTGCTGGGTTACCATGCGGGTCCCAGATCCCAACATACTCGTCGTTCGGCGTCTGCTCCCTGTCCATGTGGGGAGGGACCTTGATCCCCATGTGACGGCCTGCAGTGAGTGCGAGGGTGCGAGGGCATGCGGGGGGGGGGGGGTGTGCTGGGCCCGCTTTCGGTCCGGCCCCATTTCTGTTGGGGGGGGTAGGGGCAGCAAAAGGTCTGCTCCCCTGTTTCCTGGTCCCCAAGGGGAACCAGCCCACGGCCTGCACCCTCGCTTTGTGGTGGCTGAAATTTGGGCCGACAGAGTCAAAAGGGGGGGGGGGGGGCTTCAACTGCTTGTACAAAGCCAAAAAATCAATATTTGACAAAAAACGCCATTTTTGGCTGGTTTTCATGAAGAATGGCATATTTTGGTGCGTAGGGATGCTGTAAATTGTGTTTGCGCGATCTGTGTGTCCCTACAATCTGCTCTTTTGCATCCAGTGCCCTCCAAATAGGAAAGAGCCCGAAAATCTCAACTTTCCACCAAAGAATGGCCATTGTTGGCCGTTTCTTCATGAAAAATGGCAAATTTTGGTGCATACGGATGCTATAAATTGTGTTTTCGTGATCTGTGTGTGACTACAACTTGCTCTCTCACATCAAGCACCCTCAAAATAGCGGGGGGGGGTCTTCAGCTGCTTGTCTGAGGCCAACAAACTCAGTTTTTGACAAAAAAACAGCCATTTTTGGCCGTATTTTCATTGAAAAACGGCAGATTTTGGTGCATACGGATGTTGCAAATTGTGTGAGTCAGGATCTGTGTGTCCCTGAAATCTCTTTTTTCGCATCCAGCACCCTCAAAATAGAGGAGGGGGGTCCCTGACCTGTTGTTCAGGGGGGGAAGGCAACATTTTGGACTCATGGTACAGCCTGAAACATGGGGGGGGGGGGCTTGGGATAATCTTTTTTTCAAACGCAACAAATGATGCCCAAGACGTCTTCCTTGTGGAGAAGGGGACCGCCTTGAGAAATACAGAACCGGCATCCATCCCTGTGTGCACCATGGTCCGCACATGTTGACTGGTCATTCGGGGACATTTGGAAAGAGCAACAACTTGAGCATGAAATTCTGGGCCAAATTGTGCACTGAGCAGTGTCTGCACTGAGTAATTCATTTGCCCCATGGGGTCCCTCCCTCCTCCAAGGAGCACAGCATTCCTGCACCCAAGGCTAATACGCATACTGCATTGGACTGTATGCACTGGCTAGCAGAGGTTTGCTCGACGGCTTGCCAAACAAGATGATCTGAAACACCAGAATTAAATTAAAGACGACGGTCTCCATGCTCCCCAATAGGAGTGGGATTTGTTTTCAAATCCAGGAGGCCTCCATGGAGTCCGCCAGAATGGATGCCCCATACAGAATGTTCCGAGGTATGGCCAACATAAATCAGTAAATACAGAGGTCCTGCCAAAAGACAGTGCAGTGTGCAGGGTGCATGCATACGGTGTGCACAGTGCGCATGTTCACAGTGTGTGTGTGAAGTGTGCGGAATGCGTGCATGGGCACACTGCAAATGTCCACAGTGTGTGCGTGCAGTGTGCACAATGCAGGCGACGATGAGTGCGTGCAGTGTGTACAATGTGTGCGTGCAGCGTGCACAATGCCTGCCTGCAGCGTGCACACTGCGTGCGTGCAGCGTGCACAATGCGTGCGTGCAGTGTGCACAGTGCGTGCGTGCAGTGTGCACAGTGTGTGCGTCCAGTTTGCACAATGCCGGCGTGCAGCGTGCACAGTGCGTGCGTGCAGCGTGCACAATGCGTGCGTGCAGCGTGCACAGTGCGTGCGTGCACACTACAAACATTCGGTTGCCTTACCGCCACCCTGCAATCGACGCTGCCGTAACCATTTGCCCAAATATCAAAAAGGCTGTCATAATGGTTGCCATGATAGCAACCACTGCCGCCATTGCCTTTTCTAGGGATGAAAGGTTTGAATGTGTTGTGAGAGGCGTTGAGGGACTCACTTACCGCCATGCCAGCGACCGCGCATCACAGGGAATAGGTACCGAGGGTGGCAGGAACTGGATTCCTGCTGGCACAAAACAAAATTCAAAAAACAGTGAGAACCGTAGACTGATCACTGTATTCTGTCATGTGGTGCGGCCATGCAACCTTTTCGCATGAAATGGAATCCCTGCATGCGGTGGCATTACGTATTCCTCTTGCCTTGATAACCAATGCACAATGCAACAACGTACCGCTACAATGATCGTAACCACAACATTTCCAATCCACTCAATGAGCTCAAGCTTTTCGAGATGTGCATGAGATGTGCATGAGCACAAAGAGTGCTTCAAGGAACAAGAGGGTGCGCCACTGAACGTGCTCCAACAGGGGCTCCCTCTCCGTGTCTGCCAGCAGCACCCGTGTCATGAATCCAAGGATTGCAATCCAGAGAGCGTCAAATGCAGCCTGCACGGTGCGTGCGTGCAGCGTGCACAGTGCGTGCGTTCACTGTCCACAATGCGTGCGTGTAGCGTGCACAACGCGTGCGTGCAGTGCAGTGTGCACGATGCGTGCGTCCAGTTTGCACAATGCGGGCGTGTAGCGTGCACAGTGTGTGCGTGCAGCGTGCACAATGTGTGCGTGCAGCGTGCACAATGTGTCCGTGCAGCGTGCGCAATGTGGGCCGCAGTGTGCACAGTGCGTGCGCCCAGTTTGCACAATGCGGCCGTGCAGCGTGCACAATGCGTGTGTGCAGCGTGCAGAATGCATGCGTGCAGTGTGCACAATGCGTGCGTGCAGCGTGCACAATGCTGGCGTGCAGCGTGCACAATGCATGCCTGCAGTGTGCACAGTGTGTGCGTCCAGTTTGCACAATGTGTGTGTGCAGCGTGCACAATGTGTGCGTGCAGCGTGCACAGTGCGTGCGTGCACACTACAAACATTTTCATCAAGCCCCCATCCCCCATTGGTTGCATTAACGCCACCCTGCAATCGACGCTGCTGTAACCATTTGCCCAAATATCAAAAAAACCGTCATAATGGTTGCAATGATAGCAACCACTGCCGCCATCGCCTTTCCTAGGGATGAAAGATTTGAATGTGTTGTGACAGGCGTTGAGGGACTCTCTTACCGCCATGCAAGCGACCGCGCATCACAGGGGGTAGGTACCGAGGCTCGCAGAAACTGGATTCCTGCTTGCACAAAACAAAATGAAAAAAACAGTGAGACCCACAGACTGATCACTGTATTCTGTCATGTCGTGCGGCCATGCAACTTTTTCGCATGAAATGGAATCCCTGCATGCGGTGGCATTACGTATTTCTACTGCCTTGATAACCAATGCGCAATGCAACAACGTACTGCTTCAATGATCGTAACCACAACATTTCCAATCCACTCAATGAGCCCAAGCTTTTCGAGACCGTGCATGAGCACAAAGAGTGCTGCAAAGAACAAGAGGGTGCCCCCATACAACATGCTCGGGCAGGGGCTCCCTCTCTGTGTCTGCCAGCAGCACCAGTGTCATGAATCCAAGGATTGCAATCCAGAGAGCGTAAAGGGCAGTTTCAGCACATTCTTGATGTTACTGATTCCTATGAAACAGTCCCCTTGTAGCCAGGTCCCAAAATGATGCGGTACATGTACATGTTGTATCTTGGACACGCGGCACCTTGAACAGGAGAGGGAGGAACGCCGCCAAAGCCTCTTGCATCCTCAATACCAAGGTGCCATCCGGCCTCAACACCTCGACGGCGGCATATGAACCGACGGCAACATGTATCGGCAGCTGGCCGTGTGTGATGCACAGAAGGGGATGCAAAGCTCATCAGCGTGTCTGTCACAATGCCGCCTTTTGCAATGAACAGACTTCAACTTTCCTTTTGCGGATGCGCTCATTCGGGCAGGAGTGCTCACAGTGGGTCATTTTTTGGAGGATGACTTGAACGAGTGTCTTCGCCCCCACGTCGCACCCTATTTATCGCAAAGCGATCGCAGAATTTGCTGCATCTGCAGTCAGGAACGCGCCGTTCCAGCATGCCTTCCATCGAGTCCACCCCAAAGAAAAATTTGTTAAGAGGCGATGGCCAAGAGAATAAGATGCGTGCAGTGTGCACAATGCGTGCCTGCAGTGTGCACCATGCGTGCGTGCATACTTCGTGTACCCGAGGACAGTTTTGGCTTCCTTAACCCATCCCTAAAACCCTTTCCCAACTCTCTCCATTTCAAGGTCGTGCAGGGCCACCTGGCTGGCTTCGTTCATGGCATCATTTCGGAATGCTTGGATACACTCCCGCCCATGTGCCCCGAAGCCCCCCAAACATGCACAAAGCATGCACAGAGCACGCACAACGCAGGCATGCCCCATCTCTGCGGCGTGCGTGCAGCGTGCACAATGTGTGCGTGCAGTGTGCACAGTGCATGCGTTCGTGCATCCAGTGTGCACAATGCGTGCGCGCAGTGTGCACAGTTGGTGCGTGCGTGCAACATGGGATGTGCACAGGGCACACAGTGCATACCATCAAGAGCCGAGGCGTGATACGTTGCTACTTCTTGTTTTCTCTTGATGCGTTGGCCGCAAGTTCCAACATCTCATTGCTCAGGAACTCCAACACAGCAGCCACATGCACAGTTGCTCCCTTGCCAACACTGGAAGAGCACCGCCAATTTGCGGGACGGACAACATTGCTTTGAGAAGAGAAGTGGAGCATCATGCATCATGCATCATGGATTGCAACCGCAGCAGAATTATCAACCACCAGGACAGCAAGCCAAACCACCACTTGAATGGAGAGATGGGACAGGCGGGCAAAAAATGACCGACACAACTGTGATATTTCCTCTGCGATATTTCAACTATGATATTTCAAGCATGGACCCACAAGCTCCCTAACAGTTGCTTCTGTCCTCCACCACTGGGTCGAATTTAAGCATTCTCCTACAATTCACCCGACATACCATCAATATGCAAATGCAAATGTGTGTGCATGCATGGAGTTATCTTGTTGGGTTCCACAAATCACTCAGGTTGGTAATCACGACGAAATCACAACGAAATCACTCTAATCCACATTTGCGGCTTCAAAAGTGCAAATATGGCTATTCAGGGGCACTTTGTGCACCCTCCGGAAGACTATTCTGAGTAGAAGGCATGTAGGGTCACAATTTGTTGCTTGGCAAGCCCAACCGAGCTCTAGGGAAAAATTTCATCAATGCCAAATGACACGAAAGCACAACAACAGCAATGAAATCAACCATTGTGGGTTCAAAAGTGCAAATACAGCTGTTTGAGAGATTGTTGCCACCAAGTGTTTCTAGGACGTTGCGTAAGCAGGCTCTTTGGGCTGCCATGCAACGCGCGTTGCAATGCACATTGGTACATTCCACTGAGTGCGTATGGTGTGTGTTGTGTATGTGATATTTCATCTGCCCATAACGAGACACATGACGTGGGCAACCATCCAATTTGAAACCGGATGAAATTTCCCCCATACCTCGTTAGGTCACAAACATGATATGAGTGCGATGTGGGCAATGAAGCGATGGCAGCGCAAACACAAAGCCAGGCAATGTTCCCTAACTGCCTCAATTACGTCAGCATAGGAGCCATTGCTTAGCCCTGTGGGTTGTACCAAAGGGAAATCACATTTTGTTGCCATGCATGCTCGCAATTCACTATTCCCTCACTGTCTTTTGACCATTCGTTCACCCTTAGTTCACTGTCTTTTCACCCTTTGCTCACCCTACCAAGGAAGGCGTAATACACAGGAAAAGCCTCCTCTTGGCACAAAAAGCACGCAACAAGGGCATGAAGGCAGTGAGACAATCTTTGTATATGATTATATGTGGTGTGGAACAACGTCAGGTATGACAAGAAATTTGCAATACTTGTCCACCACGGATATGGACCACAAAAGGTGCGAAAATGGGCAAAAACACCTCAAATCTACATTGTTCAACCCACTCTTGTGCAAATAGTATCATATTTCATTGATTACCTAGCATTCAAATACTTAATATACCATCTTATGCCCCAAACATGTGAGTGGACGGTGAAAGATGATCAAAACCCTACCTATGAACCCTATGGATATGGAGAACCAATCCTGCAAAGACGGGCCAAAAACACCTCAAAACTACATTGTTCATCCCATGCTTGTGCCCGTAGTATTGTATTCTATTTCTTACCCAGCATTCAAATGCTTACAATACCATCCTATGCGCCAAACAAGTGTGTGGACGGTGATAGGTGCTCAAAACCCTACCTATGAACCATATGGATATGGAGCGCAAAAGGTGCAAAAACGGGCCAAAAACACCTCAAATCTTCATCGTTCATCCCATTCTCATGCCCGTAGTATCATACTGTATTGAGTTCTTATCATTCAAATGCATACAATACCAACCCAAGCCCCAAACATGTGTGTGGACGGTGATAGGTGATCAAAACCCTACCTATGAACCATATGGATATGGAGCACAAATGGTGCAAAAACGGGCCAAAAACACCTCAAAGCTACATTGTTCATCCCATGCTTGTGCCTGTAGTATCATATTTTTCTTCTTACCCAGCATTCAAATGCTTACAATACCATCCTATGCCCCAAACATGTGTGTGGACGGTGATAGGTGCTCAAAGCCCTACCTATGAACCATATGGATATGGAGCGCAAAATGTGCAAAGACGGGCCAAGGACACCGCAAATCCTCATCGTTCATCCCATTTTTATACCCGTAGTATCATAGTTTATGTAGTTCTTATCATTCAAATGCATACAATACCAACCCAAGCCCGAAACATGTGTGTGGACGGTGATAGGTGATCAAAACCCTACCTATGAACCATATGGATATTCGACCACAAACAGTGCAAAATAGGGCCAAAAACACCTCAAACCTTCATCGTTCATCCCATTCTTATGCACATAGTATGATATTTTATATAGGTCTTATCACTCAAATGCATACAGTACCAACCCAAGCACCAAACATGTGTGTGGACGGTGATAGGTGATGATAACCCTACCTATGAACCATATGGATATGGAGCGCAAAAGGTGCAAAAACGGGCCAAAAACACCTCAAAACTGCATTGTTCATCCCATGCCTGTGCCCGTAGTATCATATTTTATTTCGTCCCCAGCATTCAAATGCTTACAATACCATCCTATGCCCAAAACATTTGTGTGGACGGTGATAGGTGCTCAAAACCCTACCTATGAACCATATGGATATGGAGCGCAAAAGGTGCACAAACAGGCCAAAAAAACCTCAAATCTTCATCGTTCATCCCATTCTCATGCCCGTAGTATCATGGTTTATGTAGTTCTTAACATTCAAATGCATACAATACCAACCCAAGCCCCAAACATGTGTGTGGACGGTGATAGGTGATCAAAACCCTACCTATGAACCATATGGATATGGAGTGCAAAAGGTGCAAAAATGGGCCAAAAACACCTCAAAACTACATTGTTCATCCCATGCTTGTGCCCGGAGTATCGTATTTTATTTCTTACCCAGCATTCAAATGCTTACAATATCATCCTATGCCCCAAACATGTGTGTGGACGGTGATAGGTGCTCAAAACCCTACCTATGAACCATATGGATATGGAGCGCAAGAGGTGCAAAAACGGGCCAAAAACACCTCAAGTCTTCATCGTTCATCCCATTCTTATGCCCGTAGTATCATAGTTCATGTAGTTCTTATCATTCAAATGCATACGATACCAACCCAAGCCCCAAACATGTGTGTGGACGGTGATAGGTGATCAAAACCCTACCTATGAACCATATGGATATTGGACCACAAACGGTGCAGAAGAGGGCCAAAAGCACGTCAAATCCTCATCGTTCATCCCATTCTTATGAACATACTATCATATCATATGTAGCACCCATCATACAAATGCTTACAATAACAACATAAGCCCCAAACATGTGTGTGTACGGTGATAGGCACGCAAAAACCTTCCTATGAACCATATGGAAATGTACCACAAACGGTGCTAAATAGGGCCAAAAACACCTCAAATCTTCATTGTTCATCCCATTTTTATGCACATAGTATCATATTTTATGTAGTTCTTATCATTCAAGTGCATACAATACCAACCCAAGCCCCAGACATGTGTGTGGACGGTGATAGGTGATCAAAACCCTACCTCTATATGAACCATATGGATATGGAGCACAAATGGTGCAAAAACGGGCCAAAAACACCTCAAAACTACATTGTTCATCCCATGCCTGTGCCCGTAGTATCATATTTATTTCTTACCCAGCATTCAAATGCTTACAGGCTGCGGAGGCAAGTATCAGACGTGCAAAAAACTCCTCAGACAGACACGATCATATCCATAAGGCTGGTGCAGAAAGGAAAGCGCATGACAACAATGTCCGGTATCACCACACGCGCAAAACACAGGATCTCAGTGCGGGTCGTTGCTATGTAAATCGACAGCCGTGCATATCCCGCACCCGACGCCTTGTTCTCTGCTTGCACACGCACAGCCCGATACGCACGAATATGGTTGTGCTACACTGTCATCGCTGCACCCAGCCTGCCTTTCGTTTAAACACTCCACAGGCCTTGCTTATTCCTATCATATGCATAAACACAAGTCACAGAAAAAAATAGAAAAACAGCGTCAATGACTGGGGGTAACCACTGCTGAGCTTCTGCCGCGTGCTTGTTTGCTCTCCCGAACCCACGTGGCCGCTGTCCCCAGGCTGATCAGTCCCAAAAAAATTATGCTTCCGCAGGAAGCGTTCCATGCAGGGCAACCACCATTCTTTGGGATAGTCGTGCCACCCCACCCCCCAGGTCAGGGAGCGAAAGTTAGTCACCAGATCATCCTGTGATCCAGCGTACCACAGGGATTTGAGAAAGAGGGAAGGAAACATTGAGGTCAGTGTGAACCTGGCATTGGCTGAAACTGCTGGGATCCTTTCGAGCCACTCAGCGTCTGGCCTTGCATCAGAAAGGCTCAGCATGACCCCCTTCCTGGTGAGTGAAGAACCCATTGGCAGCACTCTCCATGAGCACTCGCCCCAGGATACACATGCAACCGTGGGCTCCCACTTCAAAGGGACCCCGTACAAGCACTGCAGGAAGCACATCACTGCCCGCCGCACTATAGGGAGCAGTGGCTGCAGTACGTTCATGAACACTATGTATATATTATCGCGGAAACGTGAAAGGAGGACCCCAGGAGAGGACGATGCTGGCAACTCTGGGTCTGCCGGACGACGGGCCCATCCCCACCAACCCCGTCGTTCTCCACTCACCACACTGTCCATGTGGTCCAGCTCTCTGAAAAAATCCCTCAACAGGGCCCTGTCACGGGAGCACTCGCAAGTATTGTGCCCACCTGTCCATTTGGAGCACCGTCCCGTGCGTGCGTGCAACATGGGATGTGCACAGGGCACACAGTGCATACCATCAAGAGCCGAGGCGTGATACGTTGCTACTTCTTGTTTTCTCTTGATGCGTTGGCCGCAAGTTCCAACATCTCATTGCTCAGGAACTCCAACACAGCAGCCACATGCACAGTTGCTCCCTTGCCAACACTGGAAGAGCACCGCCAATTTGCGGGACGGACAACATTGCTTTGAGAAGAGAAGTGGAGCATCATGCATCATGCATCATGGATTGCAACCGCAGCAGAATTATCAACCACCAGGACAGCAAGCCAAACCACCACTTGAATGGAGAGATGGGACAGGCGGGCAAAAAATGACCGACACAACTGTGATATTTCCTCTGCGATATTTCAACTATGATATTTCAAGCATGGACCCACAAGCTCCCTAACAGTTGCTTCTGTCCTCCACCACTGGGTTGAATTTAAGCTTTCCCATAAAATTCACCCGACATACCATCAATATGCAAATGCAAATGTGTGTGCATGCATGGAGTTATCTTGTTGGGTTCCACAAATCACTCAGGTTGGTAATCACGACGAAATCACAACGAAATCACTCTAATCCTCATTTGTGCCTTCAAAAGTGCAAATATGGCTATTCAGGGGCACTTTGTGCACCCTCCGGAAGACTATCCTGAGTAGAAGGCATGTAGGGTCACAATTGGTTGCTTGGCAAGCCTAACCGAGCTCTAGGGAAAAATTTCATCAATGCCAAATGACACGAAAGCACAACAACAGCAATGAAATCAACCATTGTGGGTTCAAAAGTGCAAATACAGCTGTTTGAGAGATTGTTGCCACCAAGTGTTTCTAGGACGTTGCGTAAGCAGGCTCTTTGGGTTGCCATGCAACGCGCGTTGCAATGCACATTGGTACATTCCACTGAGTGCGTGTGGTGTGTGTTGTGTATGTGATATTTCATCTGCCCAAAACGGGACACATGACGTGGGCAACCATCCAATTTGAAACCTGATGAAATTTCCCCCATACCTCGTTAGGTCACAAACATGATATGAGTGCGATGTGGGCAATGAAGCAATGGCAGCGCAAACACAAAGCCAGGCAATGTTCTCGAACTGCCTCAATTACGTCAGCATAGGAGCCATTGCTTAGCCCTGTGGGTTGTACCAAAGGGAAATCACATTTGGTTGCCATGCATGCTCGCAATTCACTATTCCCTCACTGTCTTTTGACCATTCGTTCACCCTTAGTTCACTGTCTTTTCACCCTTTGCTCACCCTACCAAGGAAGGCGTAATACACAGGAAAAGCCTCCTCTTGGCACAAAAAGCACACAACAAGGGCATGAAGGCAGTGAGACAATCTTTGTATATGATTATATGTGGTGTGGAACAACGTCAGGTATGACAAGAAATTTGCAATACTTGTCCAACGTGGATATGTACCACAAAAGGTGCGAAAATGGGCAAAAACACCTCAAATCTACATTGTTCAACCCACTCCTGTGCAAATAGTATCATATTTCATTGATTACCTAGCATTCAAATACTTAATATACCATCTTATGCCCCAAACATGTGTGTGGACGGTGAAAGATGATCAAAACCCTACCTATGAACCCTATGGATATGGAGAACCAATCTTGCAAAGACGGGCCAAAAACACCTCAAAACTACATTGTTCATCCCATGCTTGTGCCCGTAGTATTGTATTTTATTTCTTACCCAGCATTCAAATGCTTACAATACCATCCTATGCGCCAAACATGTGTGTGGACGGTGATAGGTGATCAAAACCCTACCTATGAACCATATGGATATTGGACCACAAACGGTGCAGAAGAGGGCCAAAAACACGTCAAATCCTCATCGTTCATCCCATTCTTATGAACATACTATCATATCATATGTAGCACCCATCATACAAATGCTTACAATAACAACATAAGCCCCAAACATGTGTGTGTACGGTGATAGGCACGCAAAAACCTTCCTATGAACCATATGGAAATGTACCACAAACGGTGCTAAATAGGGCCAAAAACACCTCAAATCTTCATTGTTCATCCCATCTTTATGCACATAGTATCATATTTTATGTAGTTCTTATCATTCAAGTGCATACAATACCAACCCAAGCCCCAGACATGTGTGTGGACGGTGATAGGTGATCAAAACCCTACCTCTATATGAACCATATGGATATGGAGCACAAATGGTGCAAAAACGGGCCAAAAACACCTCAAAACTACATTGTTCATCCCATGCTTGTGCCCGTAGTATCATATTTATTTCTTACCCAGCATTCAAATGCTTACAGGCTGCGGAGGCAAGTATCAGACGTGCAAAAAACTCCTCAGACAGACACGATCATATCCATAAGGCTGGTGCAGAAAGGAAAGCGCATGACAACAATGTCCGGTATCACCACACGCGCAAAACACAGGATCTCAGTGCGGGTCGTTGCTATGTAAATCGACAGCCGTGCATATCCCGCACCCGACGCCTTGTTCTCTGCTTGCACACGCACAGCCCGATACGCACGAATATGGTTGTGCTACACTGTCATCGCTGCACCCAGCCTGCCTTTCGTTTAAACACTCCACAGGCCTTGCTTATTCCTATCATATGCATAAACACAAGTCACAGAAAAAAATAGAAAAACAGCGTCAATGACTGGGGGTAACCACTCCTGAGCTTCTGCCGCGTGCTCGTTTGCTCTCCCGAACCCACGTGGCCACTGTCCCCAGGCTGATCAGTCCCAAAAAATTATGCTTCCGCAGGAAGCGTTCCATGCAGGGCAACCACCATTCTTTGGGATAGTCGTGCCACCCCAGCCCCCAGGTCAGGGAGCGAAAGTTAGTCACCAGATCATCCTGTGATCCAGCGTACCACAGGATTTCAGAAAGAGGGAAGGAAACATTGAGGTCAGTGTGAACCTGGCATTGGCTGAAACTGCTGGGATCCTTTCGAGCCACTCAGCGTCTGGCCCTGCATAAGAAAGGCTCAGCATGACCCCCTTCCTGGTGAGTGAAAAAACCCATTGGCAGCACTCTCCATGAGCACTCGCCCCAGGATACACATGCAACCGTGGGCTCCCACTTCAAAGGGACCCCGTACAAGCACTGCAGGAAGCACATCACTGCCCGCCGCACTAAAGGGAGCAGTGGCTGCAGTACGTTCATTAACACTATGTATATATTATCGCGGAAACGTGAAAGGAGGACCCCAGGAGAGGACGATGCTGGCAACTCTGGGTCTGCCGGACGACGGGCCCATCCCCACCAACCCCGTCGTTCTCCACTCACCACACTGTCCATGGGGTCCAGCTCTCTGAAAAAATCCCTCAACAGGGCCCTGTCACGGGAGCACTCGCAAGTATTGTGCCCACCAATCCATTTGGAGCCCCGTCCCGTGCGTGCGTGCAACATGGGATGTGCACAGGGCACACAGTGCATACCATCAAGAGCCGAGGCGTGATACGTTGCTACTTCTTGTTTTCTCTTGATGCGTTGGCCGCAAGTTCCAACATCTCATTGCTCAGGAACTCCAACACAGCAGCCACATGCACAGTTGCTCCCTTGCCAACACTGGAAGAGCACCGCCAATTTGCGGGACGGACAACATTGCTTTGAGAAGAGAAGTGGAGCATCATGCATCATGCATCATGGATTGCAACCGCAGCAGAATTATCAACCACCACGACAGCAAGCCAAACCACCACTTGAATGGAGAGATGGGACAGGCGGGCAAAAAATGACCGACACAACTGTGATATTTCCTCTGCGATATTTCAACTATGATATTTCAAGCATGGACCCACAAGCTCCCTAACAGTTGCTTCTGTCCTCCACCACTGGGTTGAATTTAAGCATTCCCATAAAATTCACCCGACATACCATCAATATGCAAATGCAAATGTGTGTGCATGCATGGAGTTATCTTGTTGGGTTCCACAAATCACTCAGGTTGGTAATCACGACGAAATCACAACGAAATCACTCTAATCCTCATTTGTGCCTTCAAAAGTGCAAATATGGCTATTCAGGGGCACTTTGTGCACCCTCTGGAAGACTATCCTGAGTAAAAGGCATGTAGGGTCACAATTTGTTGCTTGGCAAGCCTAACCGAGCTCTAGGGAAAAATTTCATCAATGCCAAATGACACGAAAGCACAACAACAGCAATGAAATCAACCATTGTGGGTTCAAAAGTGCAAATACAGCTGTTTGAGAGATTGTTGCCACCAAGTGTTTCTAGGACGTTGCGTAAGCAGGCTCTTTGGGTTGCCATGCAACGCGCGTTGCAATGCACATTGGTACATTCCACTGAGTGCGTGTGGTGTGTGTTGTGTATGTGATATTTCATCTGCGCAAAACGGGACACATGACGTGGGCAACCATCCAATTTGAAACCTGATGAAATTTCCCCCATACCTCGTTAGGTCACAAACATGATATGAGTGCGATGTGGGCAATGAAGCGATGGCAGCGCAAACACAAAGCCAGGCAATGTTCTCGAACTGCCTCAATTACGTCAGCATAGGAGCCATCGCTTAGCCCTGTGGGTTGTACCAAAGGGAAATCACATTTGGTTGCCATGCATGCTCGCAGTTCACTATTCCCTCACTGTCTTTTGACCATTCGTTCACCCTTAGTTCACTGTCTTTTCACCCTTTGCTCACCCTACCAAGGAAGGCGTGATACACAGGAAAAGCCTCCTCTTGGCACAAAAAGCACGCAACAAGGGCATGAAGGCAGTGAGACAATCTTTGTATATGATTATATGTGGTGTGGAACAACGTCAGGTATGACAAGAAATTTGCAATACTTGTCCAACGTGGATATGGACCACAAAAGGTGCGAAAATGGGCAAAAACACCTCAAATCTACATTGTTCAACCCACTCCTGTGCAAATAGTATCATATTTTCTTGATTACCTAGCATTCAAATACTTAATATACCATCTTATGCCCCAAACATGTGTGTGGACGGTGAAAGATGATCAAAACCCTACCTATGAACCCTATGGATATGGAGAACCAATCTTGCAAAGACGGGCCAAAAACACCTCAAAACTACATTGTTCATCCCATGCTTGTGCCCGTAGTATTGTATTTTATTTCTTACCCAGCATTCAAATGCTTACAATACCATCCTATGCGCCAAACATGTGTGTGGACGGTGATAGGTGATCAAAACCCTACCTATGAACCATATGGATATTTGACCACAAACGGTGCAAAATAGGGCCAAAAACACCTCAAACCTTCATCGTTCATCCCATTCTTATGCACATAGTATGATATTTTATATAGTTCTTATCACTCAAATGCATACAATACCAACCCAAGCACCAAACATGTGTGTGGACGGTGATAGGTGATCGGAACCCTACCTATGAACCATATGGATATGGAGTGCAAAAGGTGCAAAAACGGGCCAAAAACACCTCAAAACTGCATTGTTCATCCCATGCTTGTGCCCGTAGTATCATATTTTATTTCTTACCCAGCATTCAAATGCTTACAATACCATCCTATGCCCAAAACATTTGTGTGGACGGTGATAGGTGCTCAAAACCCTACCTATGAACCATATGGATATGGAGCGCAAAAGGTGCACAAACAGGCCAAAAACACCTCAAGTCTTCATCGTTCATCCCATTCTTATGCCCGTAGTATCATAGTGTATTGAGTTCTTATCATTCAAATGCATACAATACAAACCGTAGCCCCAGACATGTGTGTGGACGGTGATAGGTGATCAAAACCCTACCTATGAACCATATGGATATTTGGCGCAAAAGGTGCAAAAACGGGCCAAAAACACCTCAAAACTACATTGTTCATCCCATGCTTGTGCCCGGAGTATCGTATTTCCTTTCTCACCCAGCATTCAAATGCTTACAATACCATCCTATGCCCCAAACATGTGTGTGGACGGTGATAGGTGCTCAAAACCCTACCTATGAACCATATGGATATGGAGCGCAAAAGGTGCAAAAACGGGCCAAAAACACTTCAAATCTTCATCGTTCATCCCATTCTTATGCCCGTAGTATCATAGTTCATGTAGTTTCTATCATTCAAATGCATACAATACCAACCCAAGCCCCAAACATGTGTGTGGACGGTGATAGGTGATCAAAACCCTACCTATGAACCATATGGATATTGGACCACAAACGGTGCAGAAGAGGGCCAAAAACACGTCAAATCCTCATCGTTCATCCCATTCTTATGAACATACTATCATATCATATGTAGCACCCATCATACAAATGCTTACAATAACAACCTAAGCCCCAAACATGTTTGTGTACGGTGATAGGCACGCAAAAGCCTTCCTATGAACCATGTGGAAATGGACCACAAACGGTGCTAAATAGGGCCAAAAACACCTCAAATCTTCATTGTTCATCCCATTTTTATGCACATAGTATCATATTTATTGTAGTTCTTATCATTCAAGTGCATACAATACCAACCCAAGCCCCAAACATGTATGTGTACGGTGATAGGTGATCAAAACCCTACCTATATATATGAACCATATGGATATGGAGCACAAATGGTGCAAAAACGGGCCAAAAACACCTCAAAACTACATTGTTCATCCCATGCTTGTGCCCGTAGTATCATATTTTATTTCTTACCCAGCATTCAAATGCTTACAGGCTGCGGAGGCAAGTATCAGACGTGCAAAAAACTCCTCAGACAGACACGATCATATCCATAAGGCTGGTGCAGAAAGGAAAGCGCATGACAACAATGTCCGGTATCACCACATGCGCAAAACACAGGATCTCAGTGCGGGTCGTTGCTATGTACATCGACGGCCGTGCATAACCCCGCACCCGACGCCTTGTTCTCTGCTTGCACACGCACAGCCCGACACGCACGAATATGGTTGTGCTACAGCGTCGTCGCTGCACCCAGCCTGCCTTTCGTTTAAACACTCCACAGGCCTTGCTTATCCCTATCATTATCATAAACACAAGTCACAGAAAAAAATAGGAAAACAGCGTCAATCACTGGGGGTAACCACTCCTGAGCTTCCGCCGCGTGCTCGTTTGCCCTCCCGAACCCACGTGGCCACTGTCCCCAGGCTGATCAGTCCCAAAACATTATGCTTCCGCAGGAAGCGTTCCATGCAGGGCAACCACCATTCTTTGGGATAGTCGTGCCGCCCCACCCCCCAGGTCAGGGAGCGAAAGTTAGTCACCAGATCATCCTGTGATCCAGCGTACCACAGGGATTTCAGAAAGAGGGAAGGAAACATTGAGGTCAGTGTGAACCTGGCATTGGCTGAAACTGGTGGGATCCTTCCGAGCCACTCAGCGTCTGGCCCTGCATCAGAAAGGCTCAGCATGACCCCCTTCCTGGTGAGTGAAAAACCCATTGGCAGCACTCTCCATGAGCACTCGCTGCAGGATACACATGCAACCGTGGGCTCCCACTTCAAAGGGACCCCGTACAAGCACTGCAGGAAGCACATCACTGCCCGCCGCACTATAGGGAGCAGTGGCTGCAGTACGTTCATGAACACTATGTATATATTATCGCGGAAACGTGAAAGGAGGACCCCAGGAGAGGACGATGCTGGCGGCTCTGGGTCTGCCGGAAGACGGGCCCATCCCCACCAACCCCGTCGTTCTTCACTCACCACACTGTCCATGGGGTCCAGCTCTCTGAAAAAGTCCCTCAACAGGGCCCTGTCACGGAGGCACTCGCAAGTATTGTGCCCACCAATCCATCTGGAGCCCCGTCCCAAAGGGACGTGACGATGAGATCCACGTGAAACCCTGCAATGTCCTGGACCCAAACAATGAGTCCGTGGGACCCCACCACCCCCCAAAACCCCTCCCCCCGCAGGATGCACTGACCAGGGAGTGGCGAAACGCGGAAGCCGGGGAGGGACAGGGGTTCCAAGCCCTGTGAACCCGGGGGACTCCGCCACCAGGCAGGAGGTGCGTCTTGGAGGGCCCCCTACTAGGACCCGGTGGAGAGGATATCACCTGGCCCGACCAGGTGGCCCGCCGGGGCCGAAAGGCGTCTAGTACCCGCAAAATCAAACCTCAAACCTCAAACCTCACCCCACCGCAGGATACCGCGATGCACTGACGCTCGATCTGTGCTAGCGAGCACTCTGTGATGCACATGAAAGGGGCTTGGGGATGTGTGACACAGTTCAACAGGGTCGTGGACAGTCAGTTTCACATCCCCAATGCATGATGGGGACGTTAGGTCGTCATGCTTGACTGCTCCAGTCCATGCAGTGATGAGTTCAGCGCGGTTGTCACAGAAAATCAGTCTTAGTTCACGCGCCAGGGCCCACAGCTCTGCAAGTTGTGCAGAGAGGTGCCCACTAATGGGCACGCCTCTATCTTCTTGCGGTAGGAGCAGTGGGCCCAGCGTGAGCCCTGTGTTGCAGTTCAGATCCCAGGTGACCAACTCCACAAGCTCTGCCCTCGTGAGGACCCGAACATCGTCACTGCTGGTTGTTCCTAGTCGATCCAGGGTCTTCTCCCCAGATTTGTGCAGGGAGAAAAACTCTGCAGAGCCCCGCTTTTCCCGCTCCAGGAGATCAAACAGGGAATTCAGAAAGGGAACCACCTCACTCTTGGGGATATGCCAAAACATATCCGCCATGTCGGCTTCATCAGGGCCAACTGTGCACCACACAGGCAATGTGCGCCCCAGGGCAGCCAACATATCGCGTACCCCCAGCATACTAGGCATACCCAAGGTCTGAAAATGGCGATATATCTCATTAACAACCAACTGCAAACTACGGCTGATCAAGCGCGCGTAAGAACGGAGGATGTGAAATTTAAGAAAGACAATATCCCGCCACCTAGCACAAGCTTCTGCACCCTGCTCCACTGTCTTCCATTTCAAGATGGAAAAGATTGACGGGGAGCTGAACAGTGCTTTTCTCGCAACTGTCGTCGGCCCGGGGCCGGGGTCATCGGGCCGGGGGACATCACTGGGTCGGGAAAAAGAGAGTTCATATAGTCCCCTGCCCACCCCAGATCTGAAGAACCTTTAGGTAGCAGATTATGTCGAACCCCTGCCTGCACAATGCCGTGTGCATGCGCTGTGGCCAATGTATCGGACACTACCGCCGCATGCGTGGCTGCCTTCGAGTCAGCCACACCCCAGAGCACAAAGGGGTCGCCGCCAAGAAAAGAGTGTACAACCCTGTCCTCCTCCAGAACCCTACAGGCCCGAAACATCCTATTAAGCTGCTTGTCCCAGACTCCTGCCTCCAAATGCAGGTCCTAAAGTCTCGTAGAAAGTCCCTCCACATGCTCGCCCCTCAGTGCGGGTGTCATTGACACCTGTGAAAAAATATCCGCAGCGCATGTGGAACGCACCCAGTCAATAATGGGTGTGATGTCGGACTCATGCAGCAAGGGCTGTGCGGGTCTGTCGCGCTGTGATGCTGGTCTGTCGCGCTGTGCCGGGAAAAGGGGAGGGGGAGGGGGAAAGGGAGCAGGAGGAAACAGGTCCGCCGTGGTGCGTCACAGTACGTTTCCCGACAGGAGAGAGTACAAGGTGTGACTGCGACTGTGGCGGTAGTGGCGGCGGTACCGCAAGCGAGGGTACCATCATACGTTCCATCCTACTTGCTCTCTTCCACTCGTCACTCGTGACTCTTCAACCAAAAGGCTCCAATGGCAATGGCAGTGCGGGCACGCAGTGCAATCAAAGCATTGAAGGTGGAATAAGAATTCCTGTGTAGCAGGAAACAAAGAAACAGTATGGTTGGACCACTGCACCAGTGCTTGTCGATTAGGAAAGTTGCGATATCGCTGTAGAAACAAATTGCGAATAAAATTAGCGAAGACAAATTATTGTTGAACCACAGGTGAAAGAGGTGCAATTTCAGAAGGTAGTTAGACTGGGGGATCGGGATGCGGGATTGTTACAGGCGGGTGCAGATAAGGTCGCGCGCGCGATTCTTGCTGTTGGGTCTGTACCAATAGTGCCAGGAGTGTTGTGAGTGCAATGTATGAATTTGGATTTGTCCTAAGTGTATGAGTTGTCCAGTGTAGTTATTGGTGGTGGTGCATGTGGGTGGCAGTGAAATTTCAGGGGCCGGTGTGGTGTTGGTCTCGAAATTGGTAGGTGCAGGGTCCATGAGCCTTGTAGGTCGGGCATTTTTTCGAGCACAGGGGGCGTTTCGGACAGGTTGGACGTACCGTCCCAGTGCTCGAACAACAAGCACGGGCTACAGGGTGGAGAAAGGAGCTGTGGACAGTGGGTTTGCGTTTGTGCAGAAGCATTGAACATGTGGATAACACAGAAGTGGTCGCCCCGCACTCCACACCCGGGGCCGGTGGCAGTGTGATAGGGGGTACTGTCCGCGCGGGTGCCAATCGTGGGCATTTCCCCAGGAGAGAGAAGCAGGAGGGATTTGGGCCGGTGGCCAGGAGGAGAGAGAAAGTGGCATTCCACTCACACGACAGTGATGTGGGCGTGTAAGGGCCATGTGAGGGCCAACGTGCCAACGGTTGGTGAAACAAAAGTGACGTTGCAAGCAAAACCACAGAGACAGGGTACGGGGGACAGGCTGAAAAGGAAGTGACAGTGCAGACGGAGAGACAGGGGCAGGGCATGGGGGACATGCTCAGGCCGATCAGGCTGAATGCGGCCGCCTGGAGTGTAGTCAAGGACTCAGAAGGGGGGGGGGTTCCACTGTGTACTGGCCTTCGAAGCAGGGCAAAGTAAAGCAAGGACCGATTCAGGACGAGGGCACAGAGTGCAGACAGTGTAGGTCGCCTGTGATCTGTATGTACAGGCCATGAGGGCAGGATCAAGTTAGATTAACGTGTTCGTCAGCGAAATGCCTCGAATCGACGTTCCCTGTGGAGGAGAGCGTGGGCAGGGAAAGGGGGTGGTCACAGTGGAGGTGGGCCCGTCAAGTCTGCAGAGATGAAGGGGTTGGGTCTGTTGGGGGGGCGTTTCGGGACGGCGTGTTCCAAGACGTAGTGACAGAATCCAGTACTTTGTTTCGATAGTGTCCTACTTCCTTTCAGACAGCTCGAAGTCCACCTAGGTGTCCTCGGAGGTATCTATACAGGGACCGTGGAACTGCCAGCTGGCCTACAATGCGGAGGTCTTTGCCTGCTGCCCCACCCACTGACCGTGACCTGGGATGTGGGTGATACTTTGTATGATGGGCTAGCCTCCTGAGGACTCTCGAGCAGTGACTTTGGACTTGTTTTACAAAAAGAGAATGCACGGGCTAGACAGCCCCCGAGGGGGCAGGTTTTTGGGGGCATAGTTGTGTTTCGTCACGATGACTGCATTTCAGGGCTGGGGGCCTCTGACCTGACGCGGGGAGCAAAACTGGTCGTTGCCGGCTGGTATGCAAGGCATAGTTGCAGCCAACACCTCCGGGTGCGCCCCCCAGAGGGTGAGGCGGTCCCTGAGTGTAGGTACCCACCAGGAGCGCAGATATTCTTTTGCCTGCATTGAGGCAGTCACATTGGAGACATTGAACAGGATGTCATCATGGGAGGAGCGATAATACATGCAGTTTCAGGCCATGGACGGTACGACACTCTGTACAACACGCTGTGCACTGGGTTTGTAGGTTTCAGGAAACCGTCGTTTGTCGTCCGTACCACTTTTGTCTGCATATCTGACACCCGCGTATGGGTGGTTCTCGGTTGGGTGGCGGGAGATTTGGAGTACGGCCTCAAGTGAGATGAGACAGTCTCCTTCAGCCTCGGGTTGGAGGCGGAGGCCATACAAGTGTTCAAAATTTTCTCGGATTGCCTGCAGGGGGGTTTGTTTCCGCTTTACGCCCACAATGTTGTCAACATAGCGGAAGGGGTGGACGGGGAGGTCGGCGGGGTGTAAGTGGTGTACATCTGTGGGGAAAGGGGTATAGGCAGGGTATCCGCGGAGTTCACATATAAAAAGGTTAGCAATTGCCATTTGTGCACTACCCGTACCCCTAATTGCAATTCCTCGCTTTTGGCGGTAAACTGCCAAGCCTACAGTGAACATGTCATTTTGAAAGACATCGAACTGGCAAAATTTGATCACGTCCTAAAACTGGAGGTTGTGGAAGTAACGGGAGTCCTATGTGCCTATCCGGTCGACGTGATTGTCTTGCTTATTGATAGCAAATCTGAGGCCGAGACCTCTGGTATTTCTGGCTTTGATAACGCTTCATGTAAGTCCCGGATGGCTTGGACAGTGGCCTTACGGTCAAGGCTGGGAAACATTTCGCAGACATCCAGTTCAAATAGGGTGAGGTCAGGGAAGGCCTGGGGGTCGGTGTGGGAGACAAACCAGGTATTCCAACGGCGTGTGAATCTGGTCAAGCACTGAGTTGTAAGAATGGCAGTGCTGGGGATGAGTTGTTTTGCCTCGCGGAGGAGGAGTGACAGGGCACGGCTGACTAGTCGTCCATGGGAGCGCAGGGGGTGGTTATAATAGGAGAACAGTACACGTTGTTTCCACTGGCCAGTGGACTCTGACATTTTGCACTTTGGCAGTATAAAGGAGTGGGGGGGCGCATGGCGTGGGCCATGTTTCCAAAAACAGTGCAGATTGTACTGTTTACTGGCGTCGTACAGGGCTGAGGAAACATACTCAGGCGCATCTTTCGGTGATTCACAAATGCAAATAAATTCAAACTGGGCAGGATCAGAATAACATTCCAGGATGCTTGTATAGTATAGTGTTGGGCAACACGCAAAACATCCGCTTTCATTTTTATCCATAGGAAGGAAAATGAACTCGGGGTGGTCCTTCTTGAAACGTTCTATGGCAGCATGGCGACAGTACCAGGGTTGGATTGTGCGTTCTGCACACCATGCTGTTCGAACGTGGGATACGACTGCAGTGTAGAGGTCTGGGGCAGAAGTTGGGTTGACAGGCAGATGGAGAGAAGTCGTTTCAGCCCGCTCGTAACCATGGTTCTTGCCGTCCACCAGGGGAGATCTGGTTCTGATTTTAGGTCCTGGATAACAATGGGGGCTTTGTTGCCGAACAGTCTTCGGAGATGGGCTGGTCGGCGGACCATTAGGTGGCCATCTACCAGTGGGAGGCCATGTGCCGCAGCGATGTCAGCACACTTACATGGGAGCGTGGCATGTTCCTGTATTTCAGAAAAATTCAGTGGAATTCTTCCGGCGCACAGCACATCTCGGACGGAGGTATGGTGTTTGACCACAACAGTTAAGGTACGGCCAAAATATTCTCGTAAACATCCTGGGATTGGGAGGCGGGAGATATAGGGGGCAACAATGTCACGGAAGTTGCGGGGCTCAATGTGACGCAGGGTAGGGATTGTTATGGGCATACGCTGTAGGATTTTGAGCCCAGTGCTCACGTGCACCTGGTGTTGAACCTTTCGGAACACATGATTGGAGATTTCCGGGGAGTAGAACCGACAGACACGTGACAGCAGGGCAGAGCGGGCAGCAAGGGGGGGTTGTTTGACGGCGATTGTGCAGGATGGATTGTACACTGGAGTTCAGGGGGAGGCTTTGCTGGGGGGATTCAGCAAGTTTTCCTCGCAGTAGGGTTTCCCATCTACGGGAGTAGAAAGGGACATCTCGGCCATTGAGGGTTGGCGTCAAGCAACGCATCCATGCACGTTCCATACGTAAGGCTCTATTCGGGGGGCAGTGCTCGAGTAAAATTATGCCCCAGTTCTCAAAGCCAGTGCGTGCCATCATCGGATATATAGACCCGAGCTCCCAGCAGTGTTTGTGGCCGTACAGGGTAGTGTAGCGGTTACTCCTGCCTTCGGGAGGCCAAGCGCCCGAGGTTGGCCTTCGTAGACACGGGTGGAGGAAATAGAGAACAGGGTATAAATCCATGTGCCACGTTTCCCAAAGTCCTGAAACTGGCGGTACCTACGAAAATTCCACAAACGACGTAGGTCGGGTTGTGGTGCAGACCGCAGTAGATTGGCTCACTGCTGCAGGAAAGCACACCAGTCTGAGTGGGTCCAGGAGGAGGTCATATCGAGTGCGTGCGCAGTCTGTGCATGCCATTTTGACCAAAAGAGGTCACGCATCCGTCGGCGTGATGTAAGTTGGACTCATTGTGGGGGCAGGTGGTACAGTGTCGCGGAGTTCTTCCGGCGGATAGGGCCAGGCATACTTACAATTTGATGCGAGGGCAAAGGTGAACCAATATGCGCCAAGAACAGGGTGACAGGTAGGGAGTAGAGGGATGACGGCATGTTCAAAGATTGTGGTATGGCAGTGAAATGGGGGATTTCAGAGAGCAGGGTGACAGAGGGGTGGCTGGTCAGGTCATTTTGCAGTGCATGTCCCGTGGGGACAACTATGAGTATAGTCGTCGGTAATTGGGAGGACAGGCGGTCAAGGAACCATTGCGCAGCAGTTGTCGGAGTGGACGGTTGCACGCACCAGACTGCATTCATTGAGGGTACGGTGGGCGCGGAGTTCATCGAACTCGGGGCGGGGGAAACAGGGTTGAAGGCATCATTAAGCGTCACATAAGTTTGGGGAAAATCAGGCGGTAGTGGGCCTCCATCAATCACCATATCAGCACTAAGGGCTTGGGTCAACGACAAAATCCAATTGTACCGTGGTCTCCACGAGTCATGTGGAATGCTGGAGACTACTCGGCGTGCATCAATGGCAACTGAACTGAGGAGGTCATAATTGATGGACTGCCAGGTGGCACAATGATAACGTGACGCGTACGTGCACCAAAAAGATTGGACACGCGGGTGGGGGAGGACATATGCATGGAACCGTGACAACCATTCGTGTGGATTCGGTCGTAGCGGGTCATTATACTGGGAACTGACGGAACCGGTAGTCTGTGGAGACACTACGCCTGCTGTCGGCGGGGACAGTGTGTTCTCGAGCTGAAATGCCGCACCGGCCAATTCAGTGTGTTTCTGTTGGAGCCAAGTTTGGCGCGCTTGCAGGATTGGTAACAGCGCCACCAGGTCAGGCAACGGCCGGCTGATGAGGTCATCCACTGTTGGTGTCCACAGTAGCTTTGGTAGGAGGGTTGGGAGAGGTGGGGAGGGCGAAGGGAGGGGGACAGGAAACAAGTTAACCAGGGTGTTGAACACCACTGCACGATCTGGGGTGGGACGTACTCTTTTCCATCGGGGTCTTCACTTTCGGGACCCCGGCTTTCGTGCTCGGTGTGTCAATTGGAGATTATCCCAGAGGGTTTCAGAGGAAAAAGGTTTCGGAGGAGGCATTATAGTCGTTTTTCCCGATCGCCGGCCAGGGTGAACTTTGTGCCATGTTTCATTCGACAGGGGGCATTGGGTGGCTGTTTTCTGTTTGCCCTTCGCTTCTTATCGGCATGGTGGTGGGTGTGGTTGCGCCTGTGTACAGGTTTCACGGGGGGTGGGTAGTGTATTTCCGGTTTGTCGCTCAGCAAAATCACAGATGGTATGGCATAGGTCCCTGGGGTCCCAGTCATGGGTGAGGGCGCGGTGAACAAAGATTTTTATGGATCGGGCGCACGTGCACGGTTGTCGTATGTTCAGGAGGCTCGTTACCAGGACGGGAAAGAAATCATAGAACGGTTCCCACCGTTCTCGGCGAACATGAAGATGGGATTTGTCATGCAGCATCGCACAGGATATTTTGAACAGGTAGTTCGGGGGGACAGTACACACTTGGCAGTAGCACAGGGTCAATGCGCCGGCAGCGCGGATATTGTCCCAGTTGGTGAACGTGAGGGCAAAGAGACCAGTTTGCATATATATATAGAGTCCCTTCTATTTCGATTCGTCTCGCGTCATAACACCAACCACACGGCTAATGGCGAAGCCACAGCCCACAGTAACCAGGCCTTTGGTGCATTTCGGAGCAGGGTCACACCCCCTGAGTTACTGTACATATGGCTGCTGTCCTTCGATGAACTTCGGCTTGCCATGAACGCTCACTTGCCCGTGGTTAGGCCGCTTTTGTGTTATGCTCGCCGGGGGGCAACCCCCATGCACCAAAAAAGAGACCAGTTTGCATGGTAAGGAACGAGGACATGTGCTGCCATAGCACTTTCCACACTGCCGCAGTTGTATGGGAGCATCGTGCAGGCATCATGATGTCGACGTTGTCCGAACCTGTGCAATTTTCTGTGCAAGTAGTGAATCAGCCTCTTCTTCGGTTGTGGCGATGATTGGAGACTTGACAGTGAACTGGTCACATTCGGGGTTGTCATTTTTGTCAACAAGGGTCATGTACCACACGTGTTCGCTTTTCTGGGGAATTAAATGTACGCGGCGGTGGTACCACTGATTTTCATGCAACCGCAGCCCGCCCGGTTCACACAGAAGCCAACGGGTGCGTAGGCTGACGTCTTCCGTCGGGGATTTTTGCTTGCCGGTATTGCAGCGACTGTCGAAAGATGTCCATGCGTTACTCCAAAACAGTCATGGAAGGAACCACGCACTGCCTGGAATTGCCACTAAGTGTGTCCGCCCCTGCAGCCCTCATCAGCATCTGCAGCCACCATACGATGTGTGCGTAGGAGAATGTGCTGTAGGTCATTCTGCAGCTCAGGGTGCTGTTGCATTATTCGCTTGCACCCGCACCGGCGCTCGCCCCGCTGCACAAGCTGCCGCGAGACCCGCTGGACTACTGCCTGTTGCACCTGGGTACAGTCAGAAAACTGCCAAGCTCGTTGCTGCGATCCTACTTGCAGGGGTACTGCCTGAACTGTACCATTCTGCACCCCTGCCTGCAGCTCGCGCACCACCATATTGACAGTGCGGAGGGGGGCACCTCCCGAACCGCATCTCGCAACTTGGTTGCTTGGAGCGGGATGAGGGACACAATCTGTCCCAGCCATGTTCTGAGACTCTGCGGAAGCGACAGGTGTGCACTCTGGGACCTCAGGCTCATCTTCACAGAGTTGATGGTCCGTTTGCTGTACGTTGGCACGCGCATGACAATGCGTCGCTGCAACTCCGTGCCCCAGACCCTTTTCACTATTCCCTGGACCTCCCTGAAAGAAGAGTCAAAAAGCTTCCCGGGTATCTTCCCCAAAAACGTAGTCAATGCTTCAAGCAGTGACCCTACATCTGTCTCTTTACCACTCCTCAATTGCCACAGCATATCGTTAGTCCCTTGTGACAGCGTCTTGGACTCTGAGGACTTGTGGTCTCTGAGGCTCCATCGCCACCGCAGTTCCCCAATCCCCCATCCCCAGGCTGGATCAATTTGGTTGAGTGTTGGGGCAAGCACACTGTCGAAATGGGACTCCAAGTTGAAGGCTTCACGCGGTGGGTCCACTCTCTGCAGAAGCACCATTGAGGCCTTTGGCCCCCCAATACTCGCCAGTACGCGTGACAGGGACGGTGTTTTGCCAAAGCCTAACTGATACCTGAGGCGCCGGTTCCGTGTGCCCAGAAAAATATTCCTAAGTGACTTGTCGCGTGACAGGTGTTCGCAATATCTCTCCAACGGGGCTCTGGGGCCTTGTAGGAACCCCACCTGGCCTACGTAGGGCAAGAAAGGTCCCACCATCACGTAGATCCAGGTGTCTGCAACAGTGAGTCGTGTATCCAGGGGAAGGCGTCCAAGGCGGGCTATCCTGCGTAGGCGGATGTCCGGGCAGTCCCTCAGAAGTCTATTACTGCGAAGCAAAGACTTTGGCACCAAGTCCCACTGAATTGCGCGGGACTTCAGCAGTCGTGCCCTGATGTCCGCCTCTGCATCACATTCAGCCCAGAACTTCTCCAGCAGTTCCATCCGTTCTTGGCAGGGGGGGAAAGGCGACTCAGTACACTCAAGACCCGGGAGTGGGCCGCACCATGAGCCAGACCCTGAGGCCTTCGTAATGCTCTTCACGGCCACTCCAAAACTACGGGCGTTGACACCAGAGCCCACATCCTTAATCCCTCCGTCCAACAGCCACCATTCCCACAGACCGGGTTGCCAGGTCCATGCCTCTTGACCTGTGGCAGTGGCATCAAAGACCTTGACCTTTATTCTGGACTGTGCGCCAAACTGGACTCCTCTGCCGCGCATGGCCCATTTTTGGAAAAAGCCGTTCCACCCGCGATTGTTGCACCGGTTGTGTAAAATGCATAAACCAAAATTTATCCTCGTTCAAATGCTTCTCAATCTCAGCGCAGGCTGAGAAAGGTGCTACATCTGATCTCAGGAAAAATGTCTCTATATGGCCGGACATAGCAAAAGTAGCATCCGCCATACCATCAAAAAACATACATTGGGCAGTGGCTGCCGCATACTGAGGTAGTCCAGAGGACCATGGCGTGCCAAAAAGCATGCATTGAACACCCAAAATATCCCGCAGGAAATCTTCAGTACTCCCTGTGAGCCTACATCTAAGGGCCACCTGGGTCCTCGTAGCTTGCACGAAGGGAATGCAATGCTCACAGAATGACTGAATGTCTGTCGGGACTACTTCGGACCACTCTCGCCATCCGTTTGTAGCTGGAAACGCATCACACAGGACTTTCAGAGATCTATTCCTAGACAAGATACTAGCAAACGTGTTGATGCAGAAAACGGTACTCAGAAACTGAGGAAGAGGTAGGCACACGCGGTCCGCTTGCAGGTGTGCCGATGCCTCGCTCGCAAATGACGACTCCTGTGTACCGTCGTCTATTAGATCATCAACAGGTGAGGAGGGGGAACATGGGGGCCAACTACTCACGATAGGTGCATCTTGTTTTCGTTCCCCCTCTACAAATGTATCCACTGAAGGAATGTGGGAGATGGACTGGCGTGCGTCGTTGTCAAATCCGCATACAGTTCGTGTCTGCTCGTTCCCTGGTGGTTCGTCAATCATCGTGACATATTCGGATGGCGAGTCTCGCTGGTTCTCACAAATCGTTGAGCGTAAATAGGCCGCAGCCCGCTCGAGATCGGTGATTTTGCGTGATTTTGCAATATCCTCCTTTGCATGTTGAAGTAGAAGCTCACGCAGCAGAGGATCCAGGGAAGCTAGGTTTGAGGTCATGGCGTTCCTGCACAAGTTGGGGTAGCCCCTTCAGGGCAGAGACGTTTTGACGGTTTACCTATGTTCCACTCCTCAGCTGCAATCATGGCTGCCTCTTCCCAGAGGAAGACTTTGTCAAAGACGTTCAACCCCCAGGTGTCGAACGCACATGTCTCTGTAGTCTCCAGCATAGGCTCCAAGGGGATCTGGGGCTTAACATGCTGTGCCCGTGCCAGCACCAAATGTCCTGACCGGGGTTGGCCCAGCGACCGCACGATCACTACCTGGTTGGCCCGAGTAGGGGGTGCTCCAGGCTGCCCGGGGGATGCTGGTACCAGAACTACGAGGTGGAGCCCTTGGTCTGTATGGCTGAGGGCATGTACTCCTTCAATCAACCTTTGAATTTGTGGTGGACTCAACATGGAGCCCCGGCACTGCAGCAGGACCGCCATATCTACCATCTTCGGTTCCTGTGCAGGCTTCCAGCCTGGCCCCCACGACCATGGCTCATTGGTCTGGGGACCAGCTCCTGTCTTCTCCGGCGTGTGGTTGATGGAGTCCGTCATCGGATCATCAGACCCATGCTGTGTAAGATCTGGAGAGACGCTCCGGGGTGAACTTATACCAGAATCAATGGAGACGCCGCTGGATATATCGGACCCGCTCGGTGCTCGCTGCGGCAATGGAAGCGCTGGAAGCACTGAGTGATCTGTCCGCCCTTGCAAGGTGGTGAGTTTCAATCGCTCGACAATCTTCGGGTCCAAACTCGGGGCAGTTCTGCCAACGCCAACTCCTTCGCCTCCTGCACTAGATGTTCCAGCTGCTGCTCTGAAACACCAGCGACTTTTTTCAGCAGTGTCCCCATCAGAGAATTTGATGCACAGCTAGAGCGTTTCAGGTCCGACACAGAGGTATCGATCCTGCCCAACTGTTCCCACACGAACTTGCGTTCTTCAATCCTGGATTTCAGAGAAGCTTCTGCTTCATGGAGACGCGACTGGAGTGCATGTGCTGGGAGGCCTACCGTATTGCCATGCAGGGAAGTGCTAGGTGATTTGCCCATCGACGGTGTGGTCATGGGCAGTTTCACCGGTGAGGCGCCAGGGGTCAATGCGATCTGTGCAAAGGTGTTGGGAGACACAGCAAGCGCTTCTCCCACAGGATCACCTGCTCGTCCTCGCTTCGCGCCCCTTGGCTTCAGCTTAATCTTTTTAGTTGGACTTCTCTTTGCAGGCGGCTTGAACTGAAAACCGTGGTGCGTCTGATCCATAGTCGGCGGAGCTGTCAGTGCCACGGCAGTCCCCTGTCCTGTTTGCGCAGCATGCGGTGCAGCCACTACTGTAAGCGCCCCAGCAGATGACGATGCAGACCTCAGTAGCATGTGCTGAAGAAACTGCACAGAGGGGTCGTCTTGGACCGGCGATGGTTGTGTGGCCCGTGGTTCCGACCTGTCGTCCCATCTCGGTAGTCCTGTGGCCGTCTCCGCAACTGCGGCAAGGAATTCCCTGTCGGACAACGAGGGCCACGCCTGCGTATCGACGGACATGCGCTGTGCGATCTCCAGTCTGGTAAACTGCCATTTCCTGAGATCGTCCAAGATTTTATGCGAGTTCTGCCGGTGGGCATGCCAGCGGTCAGAATCTGCATCACACCATCTGTGGTTCGTCAGGAAGTGCTTCGCTGATAAATGCCCGAACTTGGCACAAAGATAGCGGGGATTCCCAGCTTGATGTTCAGCCTTACCTAGAGCGTAGGTATCCCTGTGATCTACAGCCGCTGAGTCAAAGCGTGGACAGATCTCGGCAGTCCTGGTCTGCACATGGTGTGGCTGTGGGCTATGTCGTCGCTGCCTCCGGTTCTAACCATCGTTGTCCCCGGAGTGCTCCTTCTTTTTTTTCTTAGAGGTGGAATTGCCATCCTGTGAAGGAGCGTTCCCCATGAGTTGGCGAACAGCATGTGCTGTGGCATCACCGATGATTTGGGCCATCTGGTCCGGCTGAATGTGGGAAGACATGTCGTATACGAGCAAAATTTGCAAAAGTCCGAGATGACGAAGGGGCAGTGGAAGGCACACGTGTTTCACTCGCACACGTATTGGAGCCACAGGCTGCGAGGGCAAGTATCAGACGTGCAAAAAACTCCTCAGACAGACATGATCATATCCATAAGGCTGGTGCAGAAAGGAAAGCGCATGACAACAATGTCCGGTATCACCACACGCGCAAAACAAAGGATCTCAGTGCGGGTCGTTGCTATGTACATCGACAGCCGTGCATAACCTCGCACCCGACGCCTTGTTCTCTGCTTGCACACGCACAGCCCGACACGCACAGGTATGGTTGTGCTACACTGTCATCGCTGCACCCAGCCTGCTTTTCGTTTACACACTCCACAGGCCTTGCTTATTCCTATCACATGCATGAACAAGAGTCACAGAAAAAATAGAACAACAGCGTCAATCACTGGGGGTAACAATACCAACCCAAGCCCCAAACATGTGTGTGGACGGTGATAGGTGATCAAAACCCTACCTATGAACCATATGGATATGGAGCACAAATGGTACAAAAACGAGCCAAAAACACCTCAAAACTACATTGTTCATCCCATGCCCGTGCCCGTAGTATCATATTTTATTTCTTACCCAGCATTCAAATGCTTACAATACCATCCTATGCGCCAAACATGTGTGTGGACGGTGATACGTGCTCAAAACCCTACCTATGAACCGTATGGATATGGACCGCAAAAGGTGCAAAAACCGGCCGCTGGTGCCTCTTCTTCTTGTGGTGGGGCTGGTGCAGCGTCTTTTTGTGCTGCTGCTGCTGCTGCTGGGGCTGGTGCCTCTTTTTCTTGTGCAGCTGCTGCTGGTGCTTCTGCTGGTGCTGCAGCCTCGGCAGGTCCCTTGTCTTCTTGTGGGGGGGCTGGTGGCTGGGCTGGTGGGTCTCCTTGGGGCTTCTCCTTCTTTAGGGTTCGTGGCTCGGACGGGGACATCCTCATGGTCTTTAGGTCGGGGCAGAGGTCGACAATTTCATCTGCCTCGTACGTCTCCCACCACAACTGCCACTTGTCCAACTCCTCATACGCTTTGCTTTTGGCGGAGAACACCTGGCAGCTGGGCATGAACTCTGACCAGTCGTCCTCTTCCTCCTCCTCCTCCCCTTGCTGGCTGGGGCTCCACTGATCGTTGGAGATGATGACGGCCACGTGGTCCTGAAGGGCCCTGCCGGCTCCCTCCACAATCATCGGCGCGATTGCAGTGGTGCAGTAGATGATCCACCGAGGCTTGTAGCCTTATTGGTAGGACCAATCTCGGCGCTGCATGAGCTCATCTCTTACCTCCTTGTCCGCGTCGGCTCTGCTCTGCTGCTTGGCCTTGGGAGCCCTACTGGGTGGGGTGAAACCGCACGGACCTCCTTGTTCTTGTGGCTGGTCTGGGACTGAGACAGGCTGCTTTGGTGCTGGCTTTGATGCGAGATGCGGCTGGGGTCCCTGCTGCGCTGCCGTCTTGCTTGCCTGGAAAGAGTAGCGCAGAGGCATAGCACAGGCATAGCACGCGCAATACGGAGCATGCAGAGAACGTGCAATGACAACGATAGCGCGCGCTGCATTACCTTTTCTGCTTTCTCCTCCTCTGCTTTCTTCCGTCTCTTCTCCTCCTCTTCCTCCTCTTTATTCTTCCTCCTCTCTTCCTCTTCCTTCTCCTTCTTCTTCCTTCTCCTTCTTCTTCCTTCTCCTTCTTCTTCCTCTGGTCCTCGTCTTCCTCCTCTTTCTTCTTGTCCTGTTGCGCCTGACGTTGGACTCTCTGTGCCGCCTGTGCCAGCAGCTGCTGGTCGGCAGTCTTCTGGGCAAGGACCTTTCCAGGCGGGTGGGGGGGCTTAGCGGGGTGGGAGGCGGAGATGGCTGGTGGTAGATGGCTGGTGGGTGCTGGCTCCTTGGTACGCTTCTTCTTCGGCCTTGGGACTGTCACGGATTCCGTCTCCGGCACAGCAAAGGCGTCGGCCCAGGCAACCTCCAGCTCCTCCAGCTGCCGCTTAGCCCGGGCCAGCACCGGGGAGGGGCCTTGTTCCTTCCGTCAGTCAAGCCAGTCAGCCGCATGCTTGGACTGCCCGCCAATGTCCGCGGGCACTCTGATCATCAACAGCCCTCTGCGGGATCCGAGGCACAGGAGCTGCTCGAAGCTGCCCACCTACGTGACAATGGGACAGAAGGTAGGGCCGTAGCGCGCGCAAACAATTAAATTGCGCGTGCTACAACAAATGAAGCGCGCGCAACAATGTCGAAAGCGCGCGCAATGGCAAACATAGCGCGTACCTGTGCCTGTGCCAGTTGTTGTTGTTGTTGCTGCTGTTGCTGGGCCATCTGCACCCGCTGCTACTGCTGGAGCAGCTGCAGTCTTGCCTGCTGCACGGCTGCCTGCTGTTGGAGCTGCTGCTGCTGCACTTGCTGCTGCTGCACTTGCTGCTGCTGCGGCTGCTCCTCGTCCTTGACCGCCGTGGTTTTGACTTTGGCGCTGGTTGCAAGTGCCCTTGCAGCACTGGCTCCTTTCTTGGCTGACTCTCGCAGCAAACTGGCACCCGCACTTCTCACCGAGGCGCACTCGTTCTTGAAGGCCATTGCCCCCGCGCCGGTCGCGTTGATGAAGCTCGGTGAATCCTTGTTGAAGTAGAAGTGGTGGACGGTCTTTGCGGTTGCACCCGGAGGCGTGTGGGTCCGAACATGACCCCGCCCATAACTTGCTCAGCACGAGGACAGCAGCTCGTACTCCTCCAACTTGCAGTTTCCACAGGCAGCTTGTCCTTCTTGAGCTGGCACGGAGGGGTTCAACGGATTCGCCAGACTGCACCAGTGGCCAGTAATGCTCTCGTCATGCCAGCAGGGTTTCACGGCTCCGTCTGGGATCTTGGCAATGGCCGTGGCCCTTTGGCGCCAGAACTTGTAGAAGGCCACCTCGAAGAGGTAGGCCGGTGTCACGTCCTTCAACCATGCCGAGTTGGGCCCTTGGGCGCAGATGGTGCTGTTTTGGTTGGGCCGGATTCGGTTCTTGACGCCGCTGCTGAAGGCGAAGCCCTTACGTGGCCTGGGTGGGGGAGACTGAAACTGTGCTTGCACTCGGGGTTGCTGCTGTCTTGGTTGGACCTGCTGCTGCTGCTGCTGCTGCTGCTCTTCTGGGCTGCCGATTTGCTGGGCCGCAGCCTGCACTTGCTGCTGCTTCATTTGCTGCTGCTGCAGCACTGGCAGTGGGCCGAAGAGCACTTGCTGCACTTGGCCCACTGGAAGACTGCCGCGCACTGGGGAGCCCAAGGTGGGCGACCCACCGGGGAAAAGCATGGGAGACAGCTGCTGTGAGGCAGCTGGTAACAGGGACTGCGGCGCGGGCCACAGAGGCTGAGTTGGGGAGAACTGGGTCAGCTGCTGGGACAGCGTCTGCGGAAAACAGGACAAAGCACGCGCAACGAGGACGTTCATAGTGCGCACAACGAGACAGCTAGCACGCACAACAAGAGCGTAGCACGCGCAACTGAAACAGTAGTGCGCACCGCAAGTACCTGTGGCTGCATGCTCCACGGCGTCGTGGACAGCTGCTGCAGTCGCGGTTGTACAGCTGCATGTGGCGGTGGTTGCGGTGTCGCACCTGCTCCTGTGGCCCCTGCAGCAGTTGTTGGCGGTGCTGCAGGAGGCAGATACCCAAAGCCCATGGGCTGCATGGGCAAGAGGGTTACATTAAAGTACCCCTGTTCCAGCGTTAATACAAAAAGGAAAATGCAGTAACAAAATAATCGAAAGCACCAAAAAAAACGGACGAAAAGGAACAAATCAATGCATTCCAAATTGGAGGCACATTTGAAGTGCGTAGTCATAGCACGCTACTTCCAATTATATATCGCGATTTCAAGGGTTCTGGCACTTAGAAACAGCATAGCGCGCGCGATAGTGGTCATTGCGCGCACTACATAGCATGTAGCACGCCTTAAAAGCAAATAGCGCGAGCTACCACAGTTCCTGATCCGCAAAATATGCCCGAACGTCGTCAGCCAATTTTTGTGCATTGCACAGGTTGCTTCTGGAGTTCCCATTCCACCTTGGTACTTCAAAGTACAGGAACAGACACTCATTAACCTGCCTGAGCATCTCAATGTGGCGCGACACCAGGGTTCCTGCCCCCCCACCTCTTTCATAAAAGGAGGACCAAATGTCCTTCAGCACCCTGTTGCTCCCTTCCAAAAGATCCCCCAAAAAAATTCCTAGGCCATAGGGCCTTATGCCCTGAATAGTGACTGTTGCATCGTGCAACATCCAGTTAATATAAGGTGATCTTATTGCTGGACAAACCCACCTCTGGAAAGCCCGGGCAACCTCCGGAGCCTGCAACGCACCCTCTTCAATCATTGTGCCATACATGTCCCCCAGTAGTATGTACATGGCAGCCACTGCTGTCTGCATCCTCATGTCACCCCCAAGAAGGGGGGCCAGGTCCTCCCAAACCTTTAGAAGGCACCAAGTCTCTTCCTCATCTGGCTCTGCCGTCCCCTGTAGTGCTATGTGACAACCAAACCTGTGAAGAATAGCCTGAACAGAGACCCTAGTACTGGGACGCACAGACTTGGCCAATCTGCGTACCAAGGGAGTGACCTAACTCCCCAGAATCAGAAGGTGCAGAACACATGGTAGAAGGTGACGCGGCCTCAGAGCCACCTTCAACAACCTGCTCTGGACAACACCAAAGATATCCACGGGCCTGCACTTGGCCCCAGGTGCAATAAGCCCTAGCAACTGCTCATCTCGCTCGGTGGTTCTATCCACATGCTGTTGCAACCACGTTGCACTCGACTTGCACCACGTCATGTAACTGAACAGACTACCTGCCATCCAATGTGTAGTGACACCCGACAACCGACGCAGCCAAGGGCTATCCCCACCGCAGAAAATCCTGCAGCGTCTGGATGCATCCCGGATGGGAACCACACCACTGTCAAGGGCACTCTGCAGAAAAGCAAGATTGTTAGCCCAGACCTGGGACAACACAGAGGTGGACTTCTCACCACAAAGGGCGACGTGAACAGTCCAGTGGTAGGACAACGTCCTTGCCAAGTGACCATGGTTGGCAAAGGAAATGGACATCTGGCACCACGATTCCCCGTCACAAGGCAATGCATCCCCCCTCACAATGATCCACAGCTCTCCTCGGCACTCCCTGGGGTATTGGAGGTCAGAAACAATGGAATGCAAGGAAAATATATCGTCAAAAAAGTGCTGCAGGGGCCACTGCGAAATGACTGTGACCCCATCTGTGTGCACGGCAACCTGTAAATGCTGCCTACTTGCAAGCTGGTTCCATTCTGTGGCAAAACTAGCATAGGAGGGGAGAGAAAAAAGGTGAGTGGGACCTTACTTCTCGTCCAAGTAATCAAATCTTTGTACCTGAGTAAGATAGCGCGCGCAACATGAGGACGTAGCGCGTGCAGAAGTCAACGAAGCACGTGCTATGAGCGGAAGTGCGCGCAATGTCACATGCAAAGCGCGCGCAATAATACCTTCTTCTTGGAATCTTCAGGAGCAGGACCAATTCCACCACCGACAGGGGTGTGACGGCGTTTGCAGCCTCCGTCCTGCGACGCTTCTTCTGTGCTTCAGACACGGGGACCCTTCCTTCCAACCTGGCCCACAAAGACCGTTGGACAGCAGACCCTGAGCGAAAAAACTCAACTAGGTCAGCCAAAAGGTCCTCGCTCTTCCACAGGGACCACCCATAGTGGGGGCCCAAAATGTTTGCAATCTTTCCTGACATTGACAGCGTCACATGCGGTGCCGGAGGCATCTGAAACTTTAGAAAAAAAGGCGTTTTTCCCCTGCATATTAGGACATGGGGTTACAAACCCAAGACCCCGAGCCATAGCTCGCGCTATGCTGCGCGCTATAGTTTTGTAGTGCGCACTGAGCCATCGCGCGGCAATACCCTGTAGCGCGCACGCAGGGAAGGAGCAGCCCCGAAAGAAGAAGAGGCACCACAAGGAGCAACCCCAGAAGGCGACCCAAGCCCACCAGAAAAAGGGGATGCAGCCCCAGCTGCCACTGGACAGAAGACCACAGACCCGAATGGGAGAAGGAGTGGGAGGCCGAAGTGGTGGTCCAAACCATTAAGGAGATCACTGAATGACAGCGCGCGCTATACCTGGTATAGCGCGCGTCGTAAGGCTCATAGCGCGCGGCCAAAATATGTTGCGCGCGTTACACTGTCTGTGCCTGTGAGGACCTGTACTGTTGCACACTTTTCAGACCTTTCAGACAGTGTTTTTTGCATGTGTCTTGGTTTGGATGAGCAACGGGGAATGTTTTTGAAAAGCAAGGGGTTTCTCAGAAATGCAGGACACTGGAAAAAGCATGGTTTTGAAAAATTTGAAAAACAGGACAATATAGCGCGGTAGAGCGCGCGCAATAGGCGCGCTGTAAATGTCATATTTTTGAAAATTTGCGCGCACTATGGAAAGAATGCACCATTGCGCGCACGCAGGGTACATCGTTCATCCCATTCTTATGCCCGTAGTATCATATTTTATGTAGTTCTTATCACTCAAGTGCATACAATACCAACCCAAGCCCGAAACATGTGTGTGGACGTTGATAGGTGATCAAAACCCTACCTATGAACCATACGGATATTGGACCACAAACGGTGCAGAATAGGGCCAAAAACACGTCAAAACTTCATCGTTCATCCCTTTCGTATGCACATACTATCATATTATACGTAGCACCAATCACGCAAATGCTTACAATAACAACCTAAGCCCCAAACATGTGTGCGTACGGTGATAGGCACTCAAATACCTACCTATGAACCATATGGAAATGGACCACAAACGGTGCTAAATAGGGCCAAAAATACCTCAAATCTACATCGTTCATCCCATTCTTAGGCACATACTATCATATTTTATGTAGTTCTTATCACTCAAATGCATACAATACCAACCCAAGCCCCAAAAATGTGTGTGGACGGTGATAGGTGATCAAAAACCTAACTATGAACCATATGGATATTGGGCCCCATGGTGCATGAGAAAGGGATGAGTAGCCTAGAATAATGTTGATGACACTTTGTTTATATATCACCTCTATACCACCTCTTACAGCCCTGTAAGACCCTCTATATGGCCTCCATAGACCCTAGAACCATAAACAAAGTGGTTTTTGGCTAGAAAAGTGTGAAGTTCTCAAGGTCTGTGCCTGCCAATCTGGAGTTTTCTACGTCGGCAGCAAGGTATTGATCTCCGGAACACACTCATGCCTTTACTTTGCTTCCAACTGTGCGAAAGAGTGGACTTTGTGGCGATTCTCCATTGCGCACGGAGGTCGGGAATCTCAAACTCGCGTACGCGGCAGTTGTTGACAGTTTGTCTGCGGCTCCAGCTCCACCGACAGCATAATTTTGTTAAGAATTTGCGAAAACACAAAAACAACAGTCTTACTGTGTACAGTTTGATATTGCTGTTCTGAAAATGCATGATTTTGAATTTTGGGAAAATACAGCTGCTAAATTCATAGGTGTGTACTTCCCTTCCGTTCCTCGTGCATCCATGTGTGTTAAATTGCCTGACGTTGTGGGACAGGGAACCAATGTGATACCACAACAAAATCTCCTCAACACACATAATCCCTATTGGTTCCAAGGTTTTAGCCTCCCAAAACTTTATCCTCCACAATCCAAACAAACCACAAACAATCCACAATTTGAGTCTTGTCACCCTCCTCGAATTATCATGGAGGACAGACTCAGAGCACATGCACGGGAGATGGAGACCTTGGGGGCCATGGGTGCGGCCTATGATAGGTCACAAACCCGAAAGCGATGGGAAACCGGTCACTACGCTTTGCTTCCCTCCCTTTCCCTCAGCCTCCACTTGCCCCCAACTAAGCGCTTGTGCGCACGTAACTGTAGGTCAAAAACCAAATTGCTTTTTCATGACATGACATGGACACCAATGAGGGGTATAGTTTTCGAGTCCTCCCCACCAAATTTGGAAGATAGTGCGCCTCCACAAGTGGTAGACTCACATGAGTCCCCCGCTACCAAAGACCCCAATCATAGTTCAGAACTGATAACACAAGTTGTAGACCCTCATGGGTCCTCCACCCCTAGTAGTTCGAGATCACAGCAGGCACAGAAATGGTGGACTCACACGAGTCCTCCATCAGTCTGAGTTCATCAAGTGAGGACACTAGGCACGTTGTAGGCTCTGAGCAGTCGTCCACAAAAGGTACATATGCTCTGCTGGTAGTAGACTCACTAGAGTCCTCTGCCACTCCAAACTTGTAGACCACATCTGAAATTGAAAAGGTAGACTCCACTGAGTCCTCCACCATTTTAAATGTGCAAAACAGGTTTGAATTTCAGGTGGTAGACTCTCACGAGTCCTCAATCCTTCCTACCTTGGAGGCGGTACACAGCCATCAGTCTTCCAAAATTTCTCAACGGGATGCCACGTGTAGTCCCGGAGGACCTCTTGTGGTACCACCCCGGAATGTGCCTCTGAATTGGCTACTTGGCTTGAGGAGGCAGAATGGACCGCCACAACAACCAACGAAAAAGCCAAGGCACACTCTTTAGTAGTAGTTGCGAATGTGGATGACACACCACGAGCCCGACCTCCACGCAAGCTATACGTTGTTTACATCCCGTACAGAGAGTATGAGGTGTATCCATACAAGTTGAATGTGGGGATGCTGCCCACATGAGAAAGGTCAGGGGAATTCCCGAACGAGGATCCCCGGGCATACGAAGGTTGTGGATATGGTGCACAGCCCTACCAAGCAGGCCTTGAGGTCTCTCGATTGCGGACCATTGGTATCGACGATATTTCACCCATACAACGCCCTCAGCCATTGGTTGATTCCATTGACGGCTGTAGCCCTGCATCCAATGCAGACAGCCAGGCGACTATCCCACGGGATTTCTCACCACCCTATGCATCCCCACCACCAGGTATGAGGATTGTGCACATGGTTCATCCTCACGAGTCATCACCATTGCCACCGCCTCCACATATTGACATGGAATCATTACCACGTGTGATGATAGCTAGCATGGATGTGGGTGATGATGATTCATCAGAGGCAAGGGAACCCCAACCACACATCGCAAGCATCGACATGTCAATGTCACCGCCACGCCATATTCCAAAAACCAGCATGAATGACGGTGATGGGATAGCACAAGGACCGGACGTGCACCGTCATCATGCAAATGCCGCAGAGTTGCAGCCCTTCATTGCGACTATTGACATGAGCGGCATTGACATGAGTGTATCGCGATCCCGTCACGTTGCGATAGCCAGCATGGATGAAGGTGAGACTGCAACACGTGGTCGGTACCTACACCAACATCCTAGTGCCGCTGCAGATCCGCAGCCGTTAATTGCGAGTATTGACATGAGCGGCATTGATATGAATGTGTCGCAACCCTGGCCCATTTTCATAGCCAGCATGGATGAAGGTGACACGTCGGCACTAGGTTGAAACGTGTACCATCATAAAATCGGTGATTCAGATCTGCAGCCCTTTGTTGGGAGTATTGATATGAGTGTGTCGCAATCGCCACACATCCCCATAGCAAGCATTGATGAAAGTGATGGCATGCATGGCATGGGGGAACCAGGTGTGCCGAGCACATCTCATCGGCAGCCCATGATTGCAAGCATTGACATGAGTACATGCCATCCGCAACGTGCTCTTGCTACTAGCATGGATGTCGACAAAAAGGACCTGTGTTGGTCACAAGAGAGTGAGACCCCACATCCATATGTTGACAACCGTGAGGGTGCGTGCTATCGGTCACAAGTACTCATAGCACAGATGAATGAGGACAGGAACAGAAAGGATCGGTCCCCAACACGAGCCATACGTCGCTAGTTTAGATGGTGTTGATGCACCTAACATGGCCAATCCACAGGTGCACATCGCTAGCATGGATACGGATGGCGAACCGGCTCTTGCTGGCTTCTGAGACCAACCAAGGGGGTCAACTGGATACACAGGAGGGTGTCAAGATCATGATGGCTTTGTACGTGGGAGGAGCACCCATGTGCAAAACGAGCAGCCACCATGCCTAAAAAGGTGGGACGGGGTACTTAACCCCAATATCCCCATTGCTAGCATGGACTGCACGCTCATGGAAGTCACAATACCCCACAGGTTGTACACACACCAGAACCCCACAGTCTGGGCATGTAAGCTTAGATTTGAGGACACCTTGTGTTGCCGTCGTTGCCCGAAGAAACAAACATCACGGTAGGAACACAACTTCCCGACGTCATTCCTGTTAGACGTTTTCCGCGACGCCCTCTGTCTCAGCCACAAAGGCAAAGGGAGGTACACCAGCATGACGCTTCAGTTTGATTTGGGGAAGCCACCCCGGTGCAGCTTCGTTTTTCTCCCTCCCGTCTGGAGCATGCCACGCCCGTACGAATTCAAGGGCTTGGGGTAGGTCGTGACAATGCTGAGCATCGACCAGAAAATGTTCTGAGCGTGCATTCTTCCGCCATGACACAACAGTGTCAGCCCGCACGGGAACTACCACTGTCAGCACAGGTAGGAAACCTGCATAGAGTTAGTCGTCCGCAGCACCCACACGTGCAGCGCCAACAGGTGCACCATCACGAACACCCGCAGCAACAAAACCAATACACACAGCACCTACACCTGCACCATCAACGACAAGCACACCAGCAACAACAACGACAACAGCACCACCGACACAGCCATCAAGATGGCCAGCACCACCATTAACACCACCACCACCACTACAGCCACCATCACCAACATCCAACACAACAAAAACACACACACCAACATCAACCCCAAAGCAACGGAGGCTGTGTCCATACAAACCACAAAGACGCGCAGCACCACCGTCCAAACCAACACAAAAAATCGCAACCGGCAGACTCACAGGTGCCAAACACACAACCACCGGCTACATTGCACCAGCACGATGGTGTGGAAGTGGTGTCGCATGCACAGACAACACATGAGTTGTCAAGGTCACACACCAAGCAGAGATGGTGATTCAAGGACAATCACAGCTAGATCGAGCTGTGAGGCAACCACAACTTCCTGGCGTTCATTTTGATGCTTCGGTTTTGACTGTGGCCCGACCTCAGCCGTCGGTTTCTTTTGACTCAGAGATGTCTTTTCGAGATGTTCCTCCTGCGCCAGCTCCCTCTATGGGCAGACCCACATGTCCGCAACAAAGAGCAGTGCCTCTCGGGCACATGCATACACAGGTTGTAAACCAGGAACGTGAGGTGACAATCTCAAAGCATGGCACACACAAAATGTGTCCCAAAGAAAACCCGAGGCATGAGGCTCTCATGTACCACTTTTCTGGTCGTACCTTCCATTGTGCAGCTGATTGTTCTTGCAGAAATGTGGCGGAGGTCGAATCACTACAGCACAAATTCTACGATCTTCAACACAAGCAAGAGAAGTTGGAGCGTGCCTTAGCAATGGCACGACCACTCACAGAGGAGTTTCAGACACCTACAAAAGAATCAAGGCATCGTAAAGTCCCAACGGACTCAGTGCACTCCGGATATTCGGCCTGTACATCATATTCGTGTGGCAGCAACACAGATCCCGCAAGACGTTTTTATATCATACATTGGGGTCAACCGAACACGGTTCTCAATGAAAGTGCCGGTGCGGTTTTCGAGTGGAGTTGAGAAAATGGCACATGTGTTGGTGGACACAGGTGCAGAAATAAACCTCATACGTTCAGGGTTTCTGCCAAGCCAAAAGCTTTTTGAAACTCCACATCACGAAGTCAACCTTATGGTTGCCAACAAGCAATCCATGAGAGGAGGTGAACAGGCATGTAGTTTAGACCTTCAGTTCTACAGGGAATATATCAATCTTAAGAGCCACCATAAGAGTACTCACACAACTATACCGATATACACATATGAAGGAGATATACAGTATGATCTTTTCAAAGGAAACCCGTGGTTGTTCGACAACCATGTTGCTCCTTTCGCACATCGGGGTTGCCTCTTTTTTGGGGATCCTGATGAACACGAAGAGTCTGCTAGTTGGTTGTACCCACAGTCCAAAACCATACCTGAGCAGTGGGACAAGCATGTTAAAGAGTATTTCCCCCCGTGCGTCCAACAGGTGGCGAGAGACAAGAACATCAACTCTAGTAACATGCTGACACACCAGAGTGATTTGGGGCCTTTCAACTTGCAGTCCGTTGATCCTTCTACATCCTACAAAAGTTTTCTGAAGTTCATTCAACGTGAAGAGGCAATGCTCCCCCCCAAGCATGTTTCATTTGACTACGTGGTGAGAAGAGATCTCTATTCTGTTGTATGCAAGAAGTTTTCTTCGACGATGCCTGAAGTGAAGGTTTTCGGCGGCAGTGGAAGTTTCAATGCTCAAAGGTTTTTACTGACCCGTACTGCAGTGATTGGAGTGCATATTCCCTGGGACCTTGTGATAACCAGAGCTGTGTTAAATTCAATGCAACTCGGACCTCGTCCACATTGTAGCCCTTGAATTTCGAAATGTCATAGCCAAAAACCACTTCCCAGTTTGGTGGAGAGCTGCCTTCCATGCGCATCGGCACGTAGTATTTCACCAAATCTTTCAACTCCACTTCAGGTCGCTCCTTGGCTTGGCTAAATCGTAACCATAAATTCAGTTGGATTGAATTTAACACAGCTCTACTTATGACAGGGTCCTAGGGTATTGCTTCATAAACACAAAGTATGAAGACATGCACCGGGTCATAGACAACACAGTCCATGAAAAGGTAGGGGCTATTCTCGTTGTTCCTGCCTGGCATCATATGCATTGGTGTCCGACACTCACTAGGATTACCACAGCCGCCTACCGTCTGCCATTGCAGGCGCTACAAATGCGTATTGGTGCTAGTAGCCCCCTCCCTCGTGGTTTTTCTCATCTTGCTTGCTTGGTCGATGGCTCATTGATGCCCGTTGCACACTTGGATGGTGAACTAAAGGACACTTTGAACAAGGGTACAACGGCCCAATCGTGTAATATATTCAATGACATTACGGGCTGTTCCTTGTTTGGCAGTAACAAAGCATGTGCAGCAACCATTGTTGCTCAACTTTGCCACAACATCCCAAAGTCATGTGCGATTCGTCACATCTGTGATGTTAATCATTACACACCTCCTGTAGTGCATCATTCTCTTGATCGTGATGACCTCACGGATATTGAGTACTCCTCAAGTGAGGGTGACAACACTTCAGATTGGGGATCCAATAGTAGTAGCAATAACACTTGCCTATCAGACTTTTCGGATCAAGCACTGCCACAAGTGAGTGTCAAAAAGTTGTCTAAATGAGCGGTTTTACCAACCAGGGGAACCATCGGCTCGGCGAGGTTGGACCTTTGCGCGGCCACCTCTATAAATATACCTGCAGGCGGACAAGTGCTTGTCCCAATTGATCTTGCTCTCGCACTTCCCGATGGTCTTTACATGCAATTGGCTTCCCGATCAGGGTTGGCTGCACACCACCGTGTACAAGTAATAGGTGGTGTCATTGACAAGGACTACAGGGGAAATGTGAAGATCGTTTTACCAAATTTGGGCAGTAGTGATTTCGCTGTCAAATGCCGTGACCGCATTGCACAGATGTTAGTACTTCCCACACCGGACTTTATTTTGGTGGAAGTGGATACTTTACAAGCCACACAAAGGTCCACATTGGGTTTTGGGAGTACAGGAGTGGCTTCAGCAAAGGCTACTCTAAACAATGTCACAGGGGAACGTCCTGGTTGTGAGCAGATCCCCACGATCAACGTTTGGTCTATTGGTGGTCCCACAGACGATGTCGCACAATACATATCTAGTGACATTTGTTTTTGTCGTGGTAATCGTTGCCGTTGTCATGTTGGACGTAATGCATGGTCAGTCTTCAAACGCTTGCGTTCTAGCGATATTCAACCAGAAGACACATGCTTGCCAATTCGAGCACCTCAACACTCTCCACATGTGTCCAGGGTCCACCACATTTTAGGTTCCGGCAAGGTTCATCAAGTCCCGTTAACACATGATGGCGACCAGGCCACACATAGCGCAAACATTTTCAAAGTAGTTGACAATGGGCCTAAGATTGAGGATCCTAAGTTCTCCGAGTACTTGCAGTTTGGATTGGATGAGTTCTCAAGGGATGTGCTTAGCCGAAATGTCCCAAGGACAGATGAAGACATTGTGCGTGGACCTTTCGGCTATGCGCGTATTTTCAAAAAACCTGAAGCAGTTCCAAAACACCAGAGACCTTTTCCTTATTTAGGTGAACGAGGTGAAGCCCTCGGTGAGATTGTAAAACGAAATTTGCATGTAAGAGGATGGTTGGAAGAGGTATGTGGTGGCAGCGATTGGAGCTCCCCGCCCTTTACTGTTCCCAAGCCTGTGCCTGCGGACTCCCCCCGTTTTGATAACTGGAGGTTGGTCATTGACTTCCGATACCTGAATTCACAAACACGTGAAGATCAAGCCCCATTACCCCTCATTGAGGATATGCTTGAAAAACATGAGTCTCACCAAATTATTTCGGTCCTTGATTTGAAGCACGGCTTTCACCAGATGCGTTGCATCCAGATGACAGGTATCTCACAGCCATGCCCACACCTTTTGGTACGTTGAAATGGAAGGTTTTGCCAATGGGCGTCAAAAATGTACCTGCACAGTTCCAACGCCTCATGGATTGTATTTTGCAACATAGGCGGTTGGACGAAAAAGACGAAGATGGCAACTGGAAATTTGTGTAGGACCCCCTGAAAAATGTTCCCATCTACATTGCTGACCTCATCCATGGGTCACCAGACATACACAGCCATTTTGAGGACCTCCGCCAACTTTTGGAAAGGTTGAGAAATTGGTTGAATGTTTGCGGCGGTCAAGCGAAAGACAAGAATCAATTGTTTATTACACAAGCTCAGTTTTGTGGACAGATCCTCAGCAATGGAACTCGCAGGACTTCTCCTGGTGCCTTCATGGCCATTGAAAAGTAGCCTCGACCCCCAACAGTCACTCAGCTTCGCATGTTTCTTGGCGTCCGTAATTTTTACCATGTGTATGTCCGCAACTATGCTCATTTGGACGCCCCCCTTCAACATCTTCTGAAAGTTGGCAAGCAAGCTGGCCGCAGGGGCAGTAAAGTGAAGGTAAACTGGTGTACAGATCATGATGCCTCATTTCAAGCACTATAAGATGCCGTTTGCGTATCCGGAACTTGCGCTTGTATGAACCCGACCTTCTTTTTTACCTTCGTTGTGATGCCAGCGATGTAGCCGTAGGAGTAGCACTAGAGCAATAAGATCCTGTAGCTGGAAAAATATTTCCCATTTGTTTTTGGTCCCGGAAACTCACTGAGGGTCAACAAAAATGGACTCCTCGGGAAAAAGAGGCATATGCGATTGTATCCGCTCTTCGCAAATTTGAGACATGGATTGGAAACAATCCTATTTCTGTCATCACAGAGCACAATAGCCTTGATGGGTGGGTCTCAGAGCACCTCGACACACCCAGTGGCCCACGTTGACGACGTGGCAGGTGGCACGAAACCTTTTCGAAGTTCAACTTGTCCGTTTTGTATGTTCCCGGGAAGGACAATGAAGTAGCTGACCCCTTGTCGCGTTAGGCCTATCCGGCATGTCATGCATGGCAGGATGTTAGTAGTCATGGTTCACTTCAAGAGACGTTGGAACACAAGGCTATAGTGGCGGAAGAAAGACAAGCGGTAGCCACATGCGGATACACCATATCGGGAACCGAGTCACACCCAGTATATAGGTGCCCCACCCTATCACAGGTGTTGGAACCATTGCCTCCCCAAAACATGTTTAGTGAGGAACATTGCAACGAGTGCAATGTTTCAAATGATGTCGTGTTGCAATGTAATTCGTGTTTCGTCAACACTCTTATCACAAGACGCCAACAACGGATGTATACCAACACAGTGGCCTTAGCTGCGGCTGTAGCTTTGATTGCAGGGCAAATGGCAGCACTCTCCCAAGCAACATCCCCCCCCTCAAACAATCATCTTTCAACAGAAGTGCATTCCCAATCTATGTCTCAGTCCCACAACCACCCCGGATCATCACGTAAGATTCCCAATACATTTCTCCTTGGGTCGGGGAAGGCTAATCTGCCTACCCAGGGTGCGGATATTGCAGCAGCTAGCTTGGCCACCGCAGTTGCTCTTTCAATTAGCTCCGCCGCAAGCTTGAAAGCACCTAGGCCCCCTATTCACATTCGGGAACATCTTCTTGGACCTGCATATCCCGAGGTTTCTCCGAACATCCTATGGGATCCTTGGGATGAATCTTATGAGGTGGATACCCGATTTCGGGGCATTTATCGGGCACTCAAATATAACACCCCTCTAAAACTGACGTTTTCGGCTATTCTACAAATCATACCGTGTTGTTCTGGAAAAACTACACATCCCAGTAATTGAGGCATGGCACGGTGAAAGTGTCCACACTGGAGCTGCATCCCTTTGTGCCGACCTGCGCCGACGTTTTTGGATAGAGGGGCTATCAGAAAAATGCAAACAAGTCAGCTGTCCCTGCCGGATATGTCAAGCGGTCCAACCCCGAAACCAAGCTAAAGATGGTTTCATTTTACCCCATCTAGTACCCGACCAGATAATGATGGGCATGTCGTTGGATACCTTTCACATGGGAGCCGCCAAGGATGACCTTGGACGTCTTTTTGATGGTGTTCTCCTGTGTGTCTGCGGATTATCCGGAGCTGTTATATGCGAGCCTATTCTTTTCAATGGGTTCACTGGAGAAAAGGCAGGAAAAATGTTACTGAAACAATGGCTTTCTGCGTATTTTGTCCCAACAGAAATCACAACGGACCATGATGCCAAATTCACCAGTGCAAGGTTCAACACACTTTGCGCAGGTTTAGGGATTCCCATAGCATACACGGAATTTTTTAGAACCCAGACAAATGGCAGAGCTGAGGTTGCTGGTCATCAAATTTTACAAATCCTCCGGAAAATCCATGCAGGTTCAACCGTACAGGGCAATAACCCTAGCTGGGTCATGCACCTACCCTCAGTCATCCGGGCTTACCTCCAGAAGCCGGGTCATCTAGCGCTTAGTCCTCATCAAACTTTGTTTGCGCGAGACAAAATAGGACCGGCGCCTTGCCTGCCTCCAACCCCTGAAGCAGCATGCGCCACAGAATGGTTGCAAGAAATGAGGGATATGGAGCGCCTTGTTAAGATCCTCCAAGAAAAACAACTAAAAGCTTATGAGGTCTGTTACAACTAACATCGTCAACCGTCCACTGAATATTTTCCTGGTGACCTTGTTCGGGTACGTATGCAGCGCTCCCCCCGGGACGGGTGCCCTTGACGCTTTTTGGATAGGCCCATGTGATGTCATCTCCCGAAAGGGTCGTGACAGATCACATAGGATTTTATGACGTCCAAAAATCCCAAAACCTGCAACATAAAAAAAAACACCCTTTTAAGTACTTAGCATGCTGTGAATTGTGTTTGGAAGATCTGTGTCCCCATACAACATGCTATTTTGCATCCGAAACCCTCAAAATAGGGGTGGGGAGGTCTTCAACTGCTTGGCTGAGGCCAAAAAACACAATTTTTCACCAACAAGCAGCCATTTTGTGCCGTTTGTTTCCATGAAAAATGGCAATTTTTGGTGCATATGCATGCTGTAAATTACGTTTTTGTGATCTGTGTGCCCCTACAACCTGCTTGTTAGCATCCAGCACCCTCATAATAGGGGGAGGGGGTCTTCAACTGCTTATCTGAAGCTAAAAAAACTCAATTTTTGGCCAAAAAACAACCTTTTCTGGCCCTTTTTTCATGAAAAATGGCAAATTTCAGTGCATACGCATGCTATAAATTGTGTCTCCGTGATATATATGCCTCCACAACCTGCTCTTTCATATTCAGCACCCTCCAAATGGAGGGGGGGGTCTTCAACTGCTTGTGTGAGGCGAAAAGAACTCAATTTCTGACCGGAAAACGGCCATTTTTTGCGATTTTTCATGAAAAACGGCACATTTTGGTACATACGGATGTTGTAAATTGTGATTTCCTGCTCTGTGTCTGCCTACATCCTGCTTCTTCGCATCCAGCACCCTCAAAATAGGGGGGGGAGGGTCTTCAACTGCTTGTCTGGGGCCACAAACCTTCGATTTTTGACCAAAAAACGACCATTTTCCGCCGATTTTTCATGAAAAATGGGAAGTTTTGGTACATACAGATGCTGCAAATTGTGTTTCCGTCGTCTTCGTGCCCCTACAACCTGTTTCTTCGCATCCAGCACCCTCAAAATGGGAGGGGGGTCTTCGAATGCTTGTCTGGCGCCAAAAAACTCAATCTTTGACCAAAAAACGGCCATTCTTGGCCGCTTTTTTTCATGAAAAATGGAAAATGTTGGTGCATCCGCATGCTGTAAATTGTTTTTTAGTGATCTGTGTCTGCCTCGAACCTGCTCTCTCGCATCCAGCACCCTCGAAATAGGGTGGGGGGGTCTTCAAATGCTTGTCTGAGGCCGAAGAACTCAATTTTCGACCAAAAACGGCCATTGTTGGCCGTTTTTTCATGAAAAATGTATGCTGTAAATTGTGTTTTGGTGATCTGTCTGTCTCTAGAACCTGCTTCTTTGCATCCAGCACCCTCAAAATAGGGCGGGGGAATTTCAATTGCTTGTCTGAAGCCGAAAAAATGAATTTTTGACCAAAAAGCGGCCATTTGTTGCCGTTTTTTTCATCAAAAACGGGACGTTTAGGTGCATACGGATGCTGTAAATTGTGTGCACCCACCCTTGATATATCTTGATGCAAGAGCATGCAGGGTCACCTATGGTGTTTTGCCAATGCCAAGCTAACCTTAGGAACAAGGTGGAGCAATTTGAAATCTCATGATACCTCCCCTAAATCTACTTATACTAGAATTAGACGTCAAACAAGGCAAATATGGCTGTTTTGAGGCAATTTTGGCACCCGCCGTTGATACATCTTGATTCAAGAGCATGTAGGGTCATATATGGTGTTTTGCCAAGGCCAAACTAACCTTAGCAACAAGGGTGAGCAATTTGAAATCTCATGATACCTCCCCTAAATCTACTTTTGCGAGATTTACAAGTTAAAAAGGGCAAATATGGTTGTTTTGGGGCAATTGTGGCACCCGCCACTCAATTATCTTGATGCACCACCATTTAGGGTCAAACATGGTGGTTTGCTAAGGCCAAACTAACCTTAGGGAGAACCTTGACCCATTTGATATCTCATGAGACCTCCCCGAAATCCACTTATGCCACTTTCTTTGTGGAAAGGTGCCAAAAAAGGCCCGAAAAGCCGGTATTTCGGAAATATCTCCCTAAGAGTTTATGGGATGACCGTCATTTGATCACAGGAGCAGGATATGATTGCGATTGGCAAATTGCGCTTCTTAAATCTGCTTAACAGCACACAGAATTGGCACAAATCTCGCAAAATGAGCCAAAGATGCTTGCGGCCGCGGGAAAATCGCGACCGCGGCGGTTTCTGCGATAGTCCGGCAACTGAATATTTGGATCTGGCGACATCATAAAATCATATGTGTACAGCATTTGGTCCGATGATCATACAACACACGAAAGGCATGTTTCTGAATTACAGATTTACAAGGAACCATTGTTGGGACCCTTGGTTCCACTGTATTGGAGCAAAACACTGTGTAAAGCCAAGCAACCTGATCCAAGTATGCCATACTTGGTCCACAAAGTCAGGGATCACAAGGTGGTGCGCAAGAACGGTGTCGACAAGCTCTATTTTGTTTTCCAATTGGCAAGATTATAGTGAAAAAAATTACACATGGGAACCCGCTGAGAATTTTTTGCCAGGGTACAACCTACCATGGGTACGATATTGCACGGACAAAAAAGTAGCATTAGATGTTAAACAACTTTTACCTGTCCCCAAATGAAGCATGAAATGTGAAAAGGGTTGTTGGTCCACTGCCCCCCCCCCCTTCCTCACACCACTTCTTTGTTGTGCTCTGCAGCTTGATTTTGTGCCAGCCCTCACTCTCTCCCCCACCCTCTCCACACCGCTCCTTTGCATTGCCCTACAGTCAGTTTTCTCGACAACAAGCATGTCATCTCAGATGCACAACCGATATGTCATCAAAAGTGCGCGGGCGCGCACACTAAGTGCGTATTCCCGCTACGCACCGCCCTCCTACACCTACCCTCATGGCAACCGTGTGACAAAAAAGGACATTAAACGCCACCGAGACGACTTGGACCTGTTTGTAGAAAGGGACGCAGAGTGTCGAGACGAACTTGGATTTGCAGGCTCTCAAGAGCTTGTCGTTGATTACGGCCAATTCGAAGGCTGCGAGTTCGTGGCGGGGCGGGCACTGCCTTACCTGAAATTGGGGTTCGCCAAGAACATGTGCTTAGTGTTCTCGCTGAACATGCCGCATGCCGCTCAAAGCCTCCAGAACCAGGTGGGCACTCGCGGCAGCTCCAATATCCGAGGCCTTGCTGGTCCCGGGTTTTGGCAAGCCTGGAAGAGCATGCCGTACAAAACGTACGTGCCGCTCCAAGAGGGCGAATATCTCACCATGACTGCCGAGGACCTTCACACAGGTGGTGTCTTCCTTTTAGGCAGGCCGAATGGCATGCTGTTGGTGGTGCCCCCAAGCAAACACCAGTCGGAGGCAGATCTACGCCATGAATTTGCTTTGGCGATGCGAAGTTTGCCGGTGTCTGAGGATACATGGGGCGGCGCTTTGCATGGCAAGGCAGGCCTTGCTCCTCAGACGCCAAACAAGACGTCTCGGGGCACAATGACATCCCTCAGGAGCTTTGGACATTCCTGCTCGAGGGCGGCAAATGGTTGAAGGTGCCGTTCCATGTGACGCAGGTCATCTAAAGCCTGTATCCGGGGACGGACCATCCACAGGGCCCCAATTTTTGGCCCACGCTGCCTCCAGCGCCCGTGGTATCAACGTCCCAGGCCACCCAGCGCCGCAAGCGCGAGAAGGGTCTGGATTCCACGGCGGCTGTCAAAAGCACGGAGGTACAACAGTACGGGACACCCGCGCCTGCGACGCAGTACGTTGAAGTCTCGGATGACGAAAGGTCGGTCGGCCGCCCAATTCTGGTTCCCCCCTACAATGATATCGACTCTTTCGTCGCAGTGGAGCTCCAAACCAGCCCCACGCGCGAGGTCCAGCCGCGGTCTCGTCCGGCGGCTATGGCGCCGCGGCTCCAGTAGCGGCCTCAGTCGATGGCTACGCGGCCTCCCACCCGTGCCTCCTCGCCGCCGTCCGCGGAATTTGCCGAGGCGGCCATTGGCAAGGGCCACGGTTGGGGGCAACAACCTGAGGTGCCCCAACACGTGACCGAGTTCTACGGGCGAGGTGCCGGAGCCTCACTTGGGACCATTGTCCGCAAGTAGGCCTGATGGAATAATGTGGTAGAAAATCTCCCCCCAAATGTGTGGACACATGGTGTAGACCAATGGCCCCCCCCCTCACGCTCACCACTTCCATTGAATGAACAAATTTGACACAACTTACGGATCGGTAGGCTGATTTTTTGGTGCTTGCTGTGCGCTTCAAGTGTACACAGTGCAGGCTACATTGTGTTTCGAACATCATGGAGGTCTCAAAGAAGCCCCAGAAATTTACAGCGTCAGTTTTTGAGCCATGTACACAACTGTATACAATTCCTGGTCGATATCACGCGTCCAGCCAGCCAGTCCCAGCCCCCCCCCCCCCTGTGGTGGTTGCACAATGTCACCCTAGACCTCAAGAGGGTCCTGGTTGACACCACAATCGTCCACAACGTACAGGTTGCATGGCTAGACTCCGAGTGAAGTCTTGCTTTCATCTTTTTGCATTCATAACCATGGTCCTGAGGATGTGTTAGTGACATTTGAGTGCTAGGGAACCCTGAAGAGCCCTAAACAAAAAAAAGGGAGCGCGCGCGCACACACACGCCGCAGATTACCTCCTTCCCTTCCCTCCCCTCCCCTTCCCTTCTCCTCATGTGCTTTGCTATTGGTATTCGTGTTCCAAGGAAAGGGTTAACGCCAGGCCAAGCTAGGTCCCACGAAACAATCATGATTCTCCAGGCCTTCAGATTGGCTTTGAACAATCTCTTCTCTCCTTCCCCCTTATCACACAGGTAAAGCTAGGCCAAGTGCCTTGCAAAGCAATGTGTTGAGAATCTAGGCCTTAATGGCCTTGAGACAACTTCTTTCCTCCTTCCCCTCATGGGTTGGGTTTAAGGGTGTACCTCTGGGCTCCAATGGTAGCCTTGAGACAAAACACTACACCTAGGTCCTTTCAAGCCACAATGGTTGTTCTCCTTTCCCTCCCTCTCCTTACCCCTCTCCGAATTCAGCAGTCCCACTCTTCTTAGTTCTCAAATAGGTTTGTCTTGTGTTGCTTCCCTTCCCTCGGGTGGGGCTGATCGCAGCGGCACCAGGAGCGACATCGACATCGTCGGCAACGACGACATCAGCGGAGCAGCCATCAGCCGGGACCTCCGATCTCGACACCACCATCGCAGTCTTTGTTGGAGTCCTCACGGTTAACGGCAGCCGCTCGGCCATTGTCGCGGCTCTTACATCCGCAACGACCATCTCAACCGGGCCGACATCCGCAAGTTAGCAGCAAGTTTGTCTACAACGGGATAGCAAACCCCTCCCCCCCATCAGAACTTCAGGTTTAGGTCACATTTAGTTTCAGATCATCGTCAGTGCCCTGCCATCAGTGGCACACATGCATTTTATTTATCCGTACCGGCGTTCTCAGCCCTCCACTCGCTTTTTCAAGCATGGGCCTCGACTACCAAAGTCGTGGCCATAATTCATAGTTTGTCCCGGCCTAATACATGGCCTTGACGAAACATTCTTTCATCAAAACTTCAGTTCAGGTGCTGCTCCAGAGTTTCAGGTCAGTTCTGATGCATGTATACATAGATTTCAGTCGTTTCATATTGCAAGTGCTGTGCGTTCACCGTCTTCGGCGCCAAGGCAAAGTCTCGCATGCATCCACGGCTTCCATGAGTTCGATAGGATTTCATTGCCGCTTGAGTCTGATCACCAACGCCATGGGAGTGCACGTGCGTTCGCGGTGGCGGTTGAGAATGACAGAAATGGACAGAAGTTAGCTTTGCCCCCCCCCCCATGCCCCAGGGATCAATTCAGCACTGCCTTGGTAGGGCCAATTAGGGGGGGGGTCATGTCACCATTGACCCCCCACTCAGGCAAAGATTGGAGAAGACAAGTTTCACCTACACAAATCGTCCTCTGGGGGCTAGTCCTCTGAAGTACACTGGACCAACCAATGAAAATGTACAAATATGCCACTACTGATGACCCCCCTTGTGTGATGATTCATCCTCTGCAGATGAAAATAACCATTTTCTGCTGTTTTTTCCGTTCTCCAATGAAGGGCATTTTTGGCTACTTAATGAGAATAGCAAAAGCATGTTGTGACCTGGTTTTGGTAAACTGCTTTGCCTACAACTTACAATTTTATCTACTTTTTGTTGCAGCCCAAAACCTACAGGGAAATCACTACGACTGACAGAATCACTTCAGTTCCATTATTGAGCTCATGTCTGTAAACCTCATTTCAGATCACAAAACAAGTGAGTGTCTCCCAACCAAACTTGGCCGGTTTAGGCGAAAATGTTTTCAGTTCATAGACTGTAGAACATAATTTCAAAAATGAAAACCACTATCACAAACGTGGCCGATTCAGGCCAAAAACATGGGAACACAGGATTGGTATGAGTGCAAATGAGGCACCATCACAAAGTTCACACTGTCAAATGTATCATAATAAATCAAACACAAGCATAAAAAACAGCATTCCTTGCTGATTCAGAGTGCAAATACATGCAAGGTATAGGAAGGGCACCTGCCTGGAGAGGAATGTCAGAGTTCCCAGGCAGAGTTCAAGTGCTGACATCTGACTCTACATCAAAGGGGGCCCACAGTTCCCTGGCTGCAATTTTTTGCGCAGCAGCCTTTCCCCTTTACCCCTTCCATCTGCCAAGGCGAAAAGTAAGAAAAAGTCCGTGCCACGTCTTTTTTGGAGGGCTTCATCGAGGCCAAGCCCCCCTTAAACCCTTTCATTGATGCCAAGACTAACTTAAGTATTTTTATCTCTCGTTTGAAGCTTAAAGTACACTTTCTCAAAGTAACTAGGGTTATAACCCTAGCCTTCCCCATGAAGCTCACCCCTACCACTCAACTGAGCGGAGGTATCTTCCTTCATGGGGGTTATACCGAAATAAAGGCGGCACTTCATGCCTAAGGCCTTGGCAGTTAAGCCTAGTGGTCTCCGGGCCCAGGACCCCTATACTCAATTGTTTCTACCACTTATTGTGGTTCTACTTTTTAACTGTTTCTGAAATCAGTTACTTGGCAAAGTCATATTTTGTGTCTGGCCTAACACCTTTGCCCCATATTCCTAACTAGCTCCTTTACACCCAGAGGAGCGCACATGAAGTGCTTGATGCTAACGTGGAGGCTGAAGGCAGGCCACTTTTCACTTGAAAACATTTGTTTTATCCATATGTGATTGAATCTTTGTAGTTAAGCCTGCTTTGTCTATCTGCAGCCCTTCTGTGTTCCACTGGATTTCAAAACTATTCACTGATTCGATCCCCATCCCGTTCTTGCTCTACTTGCTGCTTCGATTTGGGTTTCCAAGATCAAAACCTGCAGAATTTAATCAAAATCGATAGGGCACTGATCAAGGACATCTTTCTGGTAGCAGAGGCAAACCCTGAGTACCTTTCGAACCGACTCTGAGCAGAAGCACAAGAGGAGCACACTGACAAGCACATTGAACATGTCCAATCAACTGTCCTCCAGAACCTGGCCAATCAGAAGTGTACAAGTCCAACTTGGCAGTGTAGCCCACCCAAAGAGTGAACCGCCACTCAGAGCTGCATCTGGGTCTCAGGAAGATCCGGAGCACAGAAAGGCGAATCAGGATCTGCCCAGAACAATCCCCTTAACCATGGAGGCCTTACCCGCCCATGGTGGTGACAGCCTGCAACATCTCCGCAGACGGGTCGCCGCATCCATCGCCAGGTCGGCCTGCCCGGCCTCTTCTTCTACGGCGTTTGGGAGTCCTGAAGAACAAGAGGACCTACGAAGGAGGATGGACGATTTTATGCTCCACGAGGAGTACCACAAGTCCATCAGAGAAGAGGATGGGAAAGTAGCTCTTGAAGCCCTGGGGTCTCCGCCCGAAACAGAGATGGGGTCCTCACCTTATTCGGGGCCATCTACAGATATAGCGGAGACAGTATCACTACTGAGACGAACAAGAATACACGGGTACCTGAGAGCATGGCATCCAGACCTCTTGACAACTTCAAGGGCGCCTGAGAAGAGTCTGGATCCTCTCCACCTGGACCCAACCCATGGGGCTCTGAATCGCACGGCCGAACCTTTGGCCAAGCTCCTATCCGGATCTGAAGATCCGGATGTGACAGCTCTGTCTGAAGCTGTCAAGGCAAAGTTGCGTGCCGCCGAACCCTTACCCAAGCCAGCACTACTCTCACCTTCACCCGGATTGAACACGTTGGCTGATGATCCCAAAAGATCAAGGGTCTCCAGGTTGCTACGCAAGGTCACTTGCCGCAGCCCTTTTCATCCTCGCGCTAGGACAGTCCCTATTGCTGAAGTACAGGACGTGCCTGTGACAGAGACTGGGAAAAGAGGGCTTCCAGCCCTGGCACCCCTCGCCGGCGTACCTCCCCCCCCTTCAGGCCCAATTCCAGGGGGTCGGAGGAGTGGCAGACCAATTGCACAGGAAAACATTCAGCTTGAATTGCCGGAGTTCAACCCGAAAAATCTGCCGGAATGGGCAGAAGAATTTGCTCAGTTTCTTTTGCTAACTGGCAAATCCCATGTGGATGTGGCCACTAAGTGTTAACTGGTTAACCGCTCATGCAAAAGAAGATTTTTGCAGAAACAGGTGAAACAGATTGTGAAAACCTGTTCAACATGGTCCGAGGTGCTCCAAAGACTGGAGAAAGCTTTCCCACTCTATGACACTGACCTCAGTGTGCGCACACAGATAGAGGAGCTACCTATGCTCCCTGAGTTTCCTTCCGCTGCGCGAGTCTCTGAATACGTGTGCGACCTATAGTATCTGTTTTCACGGATGAACGTGGATTCCTATGGAGTCAGTGGGCCCCACCTGTGGCTCATGAATAAGATCCCTTCACGTACCTGGGATGATTGCCGCGCTACCTCTGAGAGGAAAAGCCGGACCCACTCGTACGACGACCTGGTGGACCTTCTGATCGAGCTCCCTCTTGAGAGGGAGAATGACTCCCACATGGAGAAATTCCTCAAGAAACACTTGCGTCGAGATGGTACCCCTACCCCCGAACGCGGCGAAGGAAAATGGCCTAAAAGGCCCTCGACCGCCAACCAGGGAGGTGGTAAAGGATAGGGTAACCTGCGTGCCATGAATGAGGTTAGACCTGATGCAGGTACACCCCCTCTGTTCTACTGTAAGCCTGTCAATGACAAGGGGGGACCTTGTCATGCCTCTGACTGCAACCACCGCAGTAGTTGTATGCTGCAGATGAAACGACAGCAGCACACCAATGATGGGAGAACTGTAGTCCATCAGGACCATTTTAGGTGTACCATCACCTGTGGCTATTGTGGCAAACGTTGTCACTACGAGGACGAATGTCACATAAAGAGACGAGAGCGTGACAAACTCAAGCGGCAGGAGACCGAACGCCAGAAGACCCAAACACCCACCAGAAATCCCCAGATTGGGGATAAAGGTGGTAAAAGAGGTGGCAAGGGGGGTGGCAAAGGTCGTACCGCTAACCCGCAGAGGCGCTCATCAGCGCCCGCTACTACTCCCCCTCCTGCCGAAGGTGACCCCCAAGAAACGCCCACAGGGGGATAACGCCTCCCCTGAGGGAAATAACTCCAAGAAGAGGCGACGGGCCTTGATGGCCAAGTCCCTCATGGCTGCAGGGGTGGATGTCAAATTCCCTGCTGAGGAGCAGGGGGGCGGCTCCGAAGAGGAGGACTTGGTTTTCTGGATCCTCGTGAAAATCAGGGATCAGGTTCTTCGAGCAGTGCTTGACACCGGTACAACACTTTCTATAGTGGTCTGGCGCCTGCTAAAGAGTTTCAAGAAAACTAAGACAGTGGCCATAAGAGTAGGGGATGGGCGTACCATCCATTCCTTGGGGAGAGTCGATGTGACTATTTGTCTTGGCGACGAAACTGTGACCCAACAGTGCAAAGTGTTGGACACCGACGCCTTTGACATCGTCGTTGGTACCGACTTCCTGCAAAAAAACCCCCAGGTAAAAATGCTGTCTCTCCATCGCACCTATTCTCTGCACTGCGACTTTGGCAGCGGGCTCTTCTCCGTACCTTTCGAGCTGTCAGGACAGAAAGAGTCTGGGCTGCGCTACGCATCCAAGACTAACTATTGTGCTGAAAACTACCAATTGGCCCGTCACGTTCTTGAAAGTTGACTGGCGGCCCTTCAGGTAACCCTGGATGAGATCCAGGTGGAATTGTTCGCGAGCCAACAACAGCACATCATGTAGTTGTACTGCTCGAAACATTTGAACAACGCTTTCCGTTTCTTCTGAAAAGCAATGGGCCTAGCCAATGCTAACCCTCTCTTCTAACTGCTCGCGAAGGTTCTAACCAAAATTGCTTATGAGGGAGGAAGGGTTGTCATGTACACCCCTGACTGGGGTTGCTCAGGTGAACACGCTTACTGGCGCCGTATGCTAGACCGTATGACCGTGGGAAGAGTGCAACTCCCCAACGGTCCCATCTACGTGCCTGAGGACACAGACACAGCTATGCAGGCCCCTGAGTGGGCCAGCTCCTGATACATTGTCGATGGATCTCTCAATCCTGTACCCATGTGTAATCGAGATCAGGTGCTACTGCAAGAGGTCATGGCCGAAAATCGTGGCCTGACTGTTTCTGATCTCAAAAAAGGATCTCCTGAGCGCCTATCTGCCACAATTACAGGGTGTGAATCTCCCGATGGCCCTTATGAACCTGAAGCTGTAAACGAGGATGCTGACAACCAACTGTCTGAGATCGCCAGCACTATTCCTCCTGTTGATCCCAGCTGTGTTGAACTAAAACACAGTGCCTTCCTGGCCAAGCTGTTGCTGGAGGAGGTAGATCTAGAGTCAACCTCAGAACCAACTTCCCCTGTTGGGAAACCGGTGCTACACATGCAGCCTCTGCACTCAGGTGGACCCGTGGCCCAAACCCCATGCTGTAGCGCGGCCTTCTTCTAATAACATGCCACTGTCTGAGCATGACACTCAGGAACTCCGACGGCTGTTGTACCTGAAGGCCGAAGGTATTGACCGCCAAGAACGGCTGCAATACCTCAGACAGACCTGGGAATCCTCCATCTTGTCTGAGGAGGACGATGATTCCTACACGCTGCCTGACCCTGAGATACCCCTAGTGTATTCTCTGCACTATGGGCAGCAATGTCCCCCTGAGTGGGACGATGGTTCTATACCTGCCAAAACTGCTGATCGGCAGAAAGAGAAAGAGCATGGAAAGAGCAACCTCCATGCTGAGGAGGATTTACCGCAGAAAATTGAGAGTCTTAACCTTGACCGCTGACTGGAGAAACTGCTCCTAACCTATGAGGAGGTGTTCCGCGCCCTGCCGCCTCCCCCTTCCTGTAAAAACACTGGTCCAGATGGACTTGAAACTGAAGCCTGAATTTGAGAAGACGCCAGTGAGGCGTCGTCCCTTCCCCGCTCCTCAGGAACAGGTTGGAGAAATCGAGCGCCAGATCCAGGAATGTATTGATGCTGGCCTCGTGGAAGAATATAAGAAAGGGGACTACCCCCATCACTGCAGTCCCTGTTTCCTGGTTGCAAAACCATGGTTCCGCTGCCCTACAATTGGTTGTTGACTATGGTGAGGTCAACGAGAAAACACAACACCACCCAGGGAGTATTCCTAACATGAAAGATACCCTGGAACGTATTGCCAAATGCAGGTACAAGACCAAAATGGACAAACGCACTGGTTTCTGGCAGGTTGACCTAATCGGAGCAGCTCAGGAACTCCTGGCTTTTATAACACCTCAGGGTGGTGTGTTTAACTGGAAGGTCATGCCTTTCGGGGTGGCTAATGCCCCAGCAATCTTCCAGGAACTAATGAAGAAAATTTTGTACATACTGAGGCGTAGACCTCTAGTACAGGAGTTGATTTCTAGGGGTGCAGAAATGGAGGCCAACATCGACGACCTGAGTTTGTGTACCAATGCCCAAGAGGGCCATGTCATTCTACTCCGTGAATTTTTCATTGTTTGTCAGGAAAACCATCTCCGAATCAAACTCGAAAAATGCGAGTTCATGAAAGAGGAGATGGAGTAATTGGGTTTCGACGTGGGTTATGGCTGGTGGAAGCCAGTCGCGTCTAAGATGCAGCATTGCAGGACATGCAGATCCGCGACGACCCTAAGAAGGGTCTACACGACGTGAGGAGTTTTGTGGGCGCCTGTAACTTCTTTGGGCGTCACATCCACAATTTTACTTACTCCTCGGCCCCCCGCACTGACCTAATCAAGGAAACTACTCCCTGGAGGTGGACCGCCAGAGACGAGGAGTGTTTCCAGGAATTGAAGAATAAAATTGCCTCCTCCAACTGCCTGGGAGTACCCCGCCCTAAGGGCGGGATAGTCCTGATCACTGATGCCAGTGATGTAGAGGGGGGTGGAACAATCTACCAATGGCAGGAGCTTAACCCAGCTGAACTAACCCACTGCCATTATCGTACTAGCGGACTGAACAGTGATGGCACCTTGAAGCATGACTACCCTACCAGTGAGTGTCCACTTGTGCCACTGGGACACTGGAACTGGAAATGGAACCAAGCGCGTTCCAATTACAGCACCTATGACCAGGAACACCTGGCCGGTATGTTGGTGCTCTCGTCACAGTCCCGACTCCTGGGATCTCACCCTGTTGTCTGGCTCTGTGACCCGGAACCGGTGAGGTCTTTTCAGAAGGGCCCACCACCGGAGAAAGCAAAACTAAAGCGGTGGTGGACTTACCTGAGCCAGTTCAGGCCGACAGTTCATCATATCCCTGGTATAAAAAATGAACCGTCTGACTATATATCTCTACCAAAGAGGGTTAGACGTGTGGGTATAGGGCACACCTGTGGTTACCTCCACGTTGAGGTCATTCAGCACTCGTTTGTACCACCCAGTGTCACTACGGATGCGTACATCCTCATCAGAGTGCACCTGCCTAGGTGCCCCATAGGGGTTGAACCATTGTTCGACCAACATTTTCACAGTCTGCTCACCTGTGATTTTCTGATTGCAAGGGAACACACGTGTGAAGCGAGACAGGCCACAGGTGACCACTAGGCAACTATCATAGCCGCCGAAGTGAGGTAGGCCGTGGATGAAATGGACATAGAGAAGAGAGTTAGCACAATAGGGTATGGGTAAGCTGAAAATCAGTGCCCTATCCCTACTGTCGCTCTGCTTGCTGGCATGACCGTGTGGTCAAACAGCACCTGAGAATCCTGATGAAACAGGAATGTACCAAAGACAGGGTACGCCTAGTGCCCTGGGCAGTACTGACCATGAACTCTCAGAGGAGCTCTTCTACGGGTTTCACTCCCCACGGACTGTTCCATGGAGGACGACCTGCCTGGTTCTTCAAAACCCCCTTTCCGCAGGACTTCAAGAGCCCTGTTGGGGATTGGCTGGAACACAAGCAGTCAATGGCTGACCAGGCTGGGACCAACCTGAGACACATCCGTGATCGTGAACCGAGCCGGGGGAACCACCTACGGCGGCCTGCCAGCTTCAAGGTTGGGGACCTTGTTTTGGTACACCATTCACGCCTACCCTCCTGGCCACGTAACTGCCTACAGGACCCTTATTTTGGGCCCTATCGTATCATCAGGATAGATGGATCTAGGATCCATGTCACGTGCAGTCCACGTCTAAGCGGTGAACTGCTTTGTCCGCCTAAACAGTTGAGGCACTATCAGTCCCCTGACGATTTGTCCTGGGATGAATGGCGCCTCAGCAACAGCGAGGTCGAGCGTATCGACCTAGGGAACGCTGACAGCCCAGCTGAAGGCCGACGAAATTGAAGAGATGACTGCCGATGAGATGGCAGCCGATGGTTACTACATGGTTGCCGGTATTGCTCGCCACGAGTATAAACAGAGCTGGAAATTTCTAACCCTGTGGGATGGGTATGTGCTATCTGGGGCGACCTGGGAACCCATGTCCGCCTTTATACAACCTGATGGGAGCATCAACCGCATCTTCCGTTCCTACCTCGTTGAGAACAACAAGGGACGGCTAGTAATCCGTGCTGAGACTATGTCCCAGCGTAAAAAGAAAAACTAATTTCACTGTGTCAGTCTACTGACAGTCTTCTAACCTTGCAGGGGCAGTGACCACTCTTGTGCAGATGTGCCTGCGTGTGTGTGTCACCTTTGCCCCGCAACGCATCGCAGGACAGGACCTTTAGCCCCCCGTGACCACCACACCCTGGCCGAAGGCCATTGGTTTTACTCAGACCACTGCTTTCAGAGCACTGCACTTACCCTGTCCGTGCCCTGCAGTCCCATGCCTATGGATTCCAGCGTGAACCAGGTGGCCGCTCATCAGGTTTGCAGCCACCCAGCGAGTGTATGCCTTGTTGACCATGTGTTGCACGGGGACTTCCCTAATGCAATGACCTTGGGGAGCAAACGAAGAACGGTTGCTTACTACTCCAGGGGGGAATGACAAGCAAGGTGTTATGAAGCAAGGTGTGTCTTCCCTCCTTGGAGACAAGCATGCCCACAGTTAGTACCCCTGATTGGTCCAGACCCATGGGGTTCTACCCTTCCTCACAGGGTTTACCATACCCCTAAGTTTGCTACGTATGTCTGTTTGTGTCTCACTTCTCTCCCCGTCGTGGCTCCCGGAGACCGGGCTTCGCTGACGTGGGACCGAAGGTCCTAATCAGGTACTATTCCCAACTCCTATGGCGCCCAATTTCTGTGCTGGCGCCTATCCTTGGGGGAAGACGGCAAGAGCCCTACCTACTAGAAGGGAGGGGTGGCCAAGTGTGCTAAGGGCATACAAAACGCCCATTTTTCTAGAGGCCAAAAGCTAACACACTCCCCTGCCCACGAGGAAAAGCACGCGGGACAGGAGACACCACTACACTACACTCACTAACGCCAGCACCAGCCTTCGAAGGCAGGGTGAGCACTCATCACTTGCACTCATCACCTGCCAGGCATGCTGACCCTAACACATACACACGCTACTTTGGGGTTGCTGTCAAAGGAGTCGCGGGCCCTATTGACCCCCCTGTGAAAGAGCAAGAGAACACAGCGCTACTAAGCAACTGTGGCCTAACAGGGACGTCACTACGGGTTTCCCTGTCAGGGCTTGGAGGGAAGGAGTGCTCAGAATGCTTGCACCGCGTGTGTATCGATGAAGTTGGACTGCACTCGCCCCTCACGGCTGAGCTGCAGTTTGTTGTTTGTTTGTGATCTGCACAGCATGTTTCAGCGCTGCAAGGGACTGCACAAATCACCATTACCTGCCCATCTGCAGACAAAGGCCAATGACCAGGGTTTGCGGCTCCGGAACCAAGACTACCTCCACGTATTATACGCTTCTCAGGCAGCCCTATATTAAACTGTCCTCAAACCCAAGTACAAGCAAGCAAGCTTAAGAAACCCCACCTGTTCTCTTCTAGAACGTGGGGTGGAGTCCCTGAGTAACCTGAACAAGAGTTGTACCGTGCGCAACACGCGTGGCCTACCCTTTAATGCGTCATATGCATGCACCGGTATGCACAGGTTTTCCAGTTCGACTTTCTCACTCCTAATTGTAACCATCACAACAAACCACAGTGTGACTGGACCAGGAGGTGAGCTCCTCCTGGGCTTACCTACCTTACTCACCACGCATCATGTGAATGCCGAAGATGACACCAGCGCAAAACAACCCTTAGCGCTTAAACAATCCTACGGCGAACTATAAACAACCCTAAGCGATTCAGGCATTGTGTGTCATGCATGCTCTTTGGACTTTCTTTCCCGCAAAGAAAGGAGAGAAAGTGGCGCACTGCACAGCGGAAAAAAAGCCTAAGCGTTTTAAGCAACCCTCTTTTAGCGCTACGGCAACACAAACATGAGCAAGCAACTTCTTTTCTTACCTGTGAGGAGAGGACAAGGGTCGATGGGGGCACAGGGAGAGCGACACAGCGTGTGAATGCCTGAATTAGGCACATGCATCGCGAGTACAGCGCATATTCTAACCCTATGTGCGCGCTGCGCGCTCCATTCGCTTCGCACACCTTCCATTTGTGTTTTGACCTGTGCGAAGCAAAGAAGATGAGAACCCGAACCCGGGACGAACACAGCGGGGACAACAGTAACGTTTTAACGAAACAATCAACACGAACGCAATGCATGCGTGTGAAATGACACTGACATACCTGAGAGGTGGGGTTTCCACCTGCTCTGAGGTGTGGGTTCGTTTTCAAACCTTTTTCTAAAGTTTATAATCATTTTGATGCAACTGTGCAACAATTTCTTTTAGAACTTTAAAAACTACGCCCATGCCTTCTTTTTCTGGTGCCCTTTACGCTTGCGCAACCCTTTTTCTGGAGTCTGCTTCTGTTGCGCTTGTCTGCAACTTTAGGTTCTAGTCCAAAAATGACGATTTCTAGGGTCTTGTCGTCAATTTTTAGCCATTTGACGTGTTGAATCGCTACCGCTTTCGCTACACCACAGGATTCACTCCCTGTTGGGTCCATTTTCTTTTTCTATCAGCTCCTGGAGATTTGTGTCCTCCATTGGGGGTATTGCTCCGCCCTGGCCCTTGGTCAGGACGTTCACTAAAACGCTGTTTATACAGCGATAGCGGTCCGCATTAGAGCGTTCGACTGTACCCTAGCGGGCAAGCATGTGTGCTCTAGGGAGGGAGTCCTGGGTTCAAACCCCACTACCCCCAAACTTTTACTAAAGGTTTTCGTCGCACGCTGGCGACTTTTGAGGAATGCCCCATTGAAAGGACATCATTCACGGTACATTACACTGTTTTTTAACGGTACCTACACTGTGATGGGCTTCTATGAACTGATGGGAATGTTTTTAGTAGGTTTCATGCATTTTCCGAGGTGATTTTGGGAATATTTGAGCCTTTTTCCTTCGTCCTACTAGCTTGATCAACTAGTACTCCAGGGGGGAGTAAGAAAAAGTCCCTGCTATGTGTTTCTTGGAGGGCTCAATCCAGGCCAAGCCCCCCTTAAACCCTTTTGTTGATGCCAAGACTAACTTAAATACTTTTCTCCCTTTTTTGAAGCTTAAAGTACACTTTGTCAAAGTAACTAGGGTTATAACCCTAGCCCCCCCATGAAGCTCACCCCAACCACTCAGTTGAGCGGAGGTATCTTCCTTCATGGAGGTTATACCGAAATAAAGTAGGCACTTCATGCCTAAGGCCTTGGACGTTAAGCCTAGTGGTCTCCAACCCCAAGACCCCTATACTCAATTGTTTCCACCACTTATTGTGGTTCTACTTTTTAACTGTTTCTGAATTTTGAATTTTACGAAATTTTGCAGCGGTTTTTCAAGTAGGTACAACCACACCCAAGCAAGAAACAAACCCAACAAGGCTGCAGGACAGGACACCACGGCACCACGCGGCAGCACAGCACCATGGCACACAGCACAGGGGAGCAGGGCACCGAGGGAGAGCGGGCCACACAGCAACACCGCACAGGGCGGAGACGACAGGAAACGCACAACACGACACCCCAGGGCGCACACGGCACAAAGCACAACGGCGAACAACACCACGCAGCGACACACCACAGCAAAACACACACAGCGCGGGGGCACAAGACAAAACACGGCGCCAGAAGGCACAGGACCCCACGATGACGGACAGCGCCCGAGGACACAACACAGCGCGCGGCAGCACCAAACGGAGCAAAATGAAACAACACAGCGCACAACAACGGAACGCCAGGCGGCACAACGCGCAGCAACACGGCGCTGCACAGCACCCAGGGACACAACACAGCACGCCACCGAGACACAACACCAGGAGCCACCAGGACCCACCAGGAGACAAAAGAGGACAGCCAGGCCCAACAGCAAACACACAAACACAACAGGCAACAACACAAAACACCAGCCAGCCCCGCGAGGGCAAGAGAGCACCGAACAGAGAGCAACGACGCAGGCACACCAGCAAAGCACCGTACAGGCAGAGCACAGAAACAGAAACGACCCAGAACCGGCCCGGAGCCTAGAACCAACGAGAGACAACAGAAAACCAGCACCACGAGCAGGGAGAAAAACAAAAAAAGAAGACGAGCACCACGGCACTGCACCACACGGCAGCACAGCCCCACAGGACACAGCACAGGGGAGCAGGACACCACAGGGAAGACGCCCAGCGACAGCCACAACAGAGCCAACACACACCAGCAAACGACAACGCCAGGCAACCAGAGCCACCAGCAGACCCCAAACAGAAGGCAGCGACACCAGGAACCAACAACACCAGCCACCAGAAACAGCACAGACGACACGCACAGCACAACGAACGGGCAGGACAGGGAACACACAGCACGACACCCCAGAACGCACACAGCAGATGCGCAGCAGCAAGAAACAAACAACAGGCACAGGCGACGACGCAAACAAACGGCAGAACACGACAGCACACCACCAGACCACAGCACCGCGCAACAGAACACAACACAGGGCAGCGGAACACCAAGACACACCACGCCGAACCACAGGGCGGCGAGCCACGCGGCCAGACAAGGACAGTACCACCAAAGCACGACACCAAGACCCACCACGAGACAGCGGAGGGCAGCCAGGCCGTACAGCTAACACCACACAACACCAGCCAGCGCACACAGAGCAACGACAGGGACAGCACCACCGAGGCACACCCGACGGCCCAAGACACACAAACCCGCCCCGCACCGCACAACCAGCAAAAGGGAAAAAAAGAAAAAAAGGAGAGAAAAAAAGCAGAAAAAGAAATAACAAGAAACCAAGGAAAAAAGAAGGGGGGGAGGGGGGGCGCAGAGGCCCAAGGCAACCGGAAGGCAGGAAACGCCAGAGACAACAGGGAGGGGAGGGGGGGAGGGGGCAAAGAAAGAAAAAAAAAAAAGAGGGGGGGCTGGGGCAACAAGACGCCAAGGCCCAAGGCACCCCAGGCCGGAAAACACGCAAAGCAGGAGACAACGGGGCGCACCGAGGGGGGGGGGGGAAGGAAAAAGGGGGGGGGGACAAGACGCCAAGGCCCAAGGCACCTGGGGCCGGAAAACATGCAAAGCAGGACACAACGGGGGCGCAACGCGGGGGAGAAGGGGAAAAGAAACAAAAAAAAAGACCCAACAACAACCACAAACGGGGCAACCCCAGCCCGGAGGGGGCCGAACAAGCGAAGAGCGGACCAGAAACGGCCATTGGAAAAGGTGAGGTGCACCAAAACGCGCCTCGGAGGCCGGCCTGCCCGACCCGTCCAAGCAGGGCACGCACACGCACACACGCGCAGGACCCGGGCGTGGCGTCCTCCGACCTGAAAGGGGCGGTGTGGGCGTCCACACGAACCAGCCCCGGTGCAGCGGCCGATTCCCCTGTCGCAAGACGGACGGTACGGGAAACCGGACGCGTCAGTGACCGGGTCCAAGCACGCCAAACCACCGCAGCGGACGCAGCCCAAGACCAAAGCCGGAGGGACCCGCCAGAGACAACCCCATTGCGGGGCCTCGAACCGGTACGACGCGGAGCGCGCCCAGCGCCCTTGCCTCGGCAGGGGCCAGCGGCAGGCACAATGAGCCCGTTTCTCGGCCGGCCTCCACGTGCCCCGCGCAGCCAGCCAGTAGGGCCGGGGGCGACAGCCAACGAGAGCACCGGGAGCGACTGGACCGGACGAGGAGCGGCGCACCAACGCGGGGCCGCGAGGCACGCCAGGAAGGCACGCCGCCGGCCACAACCACGGCACGAGACAAGGCCCCAAGGACAGCCGGGCCCCCACGCCCGCACACCGTACCAACGGCCAGTGGGAAGCAGGCCCCGGCCGCAAGCCCGAAAGGACGGGTGGTCGGGGCTGGGACAGCGCCCGACCTCGGACACCCCACACCCAGGCAGGAGGCACCCCCCCCGGGCGCCCTCGTGCTGCCCCCACAGCGCGCAAAGCCAGCTCGCAGGAGCGCGCGCTGTGGGGTTGGTGACGGGTCCCCACGCCCGCATCCCCCTGCACCCACAGCCAGTGGGTAGTGGGCCTCGGCCGGAGCCCGAAAGGACGAGTGGTCGGGGGTGGGAGAGCGCGCGACCCCGGACGCCCCACACCCAGGCAAGAGGCGCCCCCCCCGGGCGCCCTCATGCCGCCCCCACAGCGCGCAAGAGCGCGCGCTGTGGGGTTTGTGACGGGTCCCCACGCCCGCACCCCCAGCACCCCCAGCACCCAGCGAGCCCCGGCGGCCCGCCCAGAGGGCGGGCAGCTGGGGGAGGGGGAGCGCCTGACCCGAGGCGCCCCTCACAACGGCGGACGGCACCCCCCCCGGGGACGCCCTTCCGTCACCCCCACGGCGCGCAACGCCAGCCCGCAAGGGGGCGCGCCGTGGGGCCGGTGCTGGGTCCCCACGCACGGGACGAACGGGTCGCAGAACCCAGGCTGCCCGCTCCAGAGGACGGGCGGCCGGGGAAGGGACAGCGCCTGACACCAAACGCCCCTGCCAACGGTGGCAGGCCACCCCCCCCGGGGACGGCCCCCCACCACCCCCACGGCACGCAGCCCGCACAGGGCATGCAGGCCAAGGGGACAGTGTTGAGCCCCCAAACCCACACACCCGCGCCCACAGCACGTGGGTGGCGGACCCCAACAGCCCGCCCACTGGGCGGGCAGTCGGGGGAGGGACAGCGCCTGACCTCGGACGCCCCTCACAACGGTGGAAGGCACCCCCCCGGGGACGCCCTTTCGCCACCCCCACAGCGAGCAATGCCGGCCCGCAAGGGCGCATGCTGTGCAGCTGGTGCTGGGTCCCCACGCCCGCCCCGACCGCACCCGGGACACACGGGTCGCAGAACCCTGGCTGCCCGCTCCAGAGGACGGGCGGCCGGGAGAGGGACAGCGCCTGACACCAGACGCCCCTCGCAACGGTGGAAAGCACCCCCCCCCGGGGACGCCCTTCCGCCACCCCCACAACGAGCAACGCCGGCCTGCAAGGGCGCAAGTTGTGGGGCCGGTGCTGGGTCCACACGCCCGCACCGACCGCACCCGGGACACCCGGGACGCGGAACCCTGGCTGCCTGCTCCAGAGGACGGGCAGCCGGAGGAGGGACAGCGCCTGACACCAGGCCACCCCCCCTGGGAACGGCCCCCCACCAACCCCGCGGCACGCAGCCCCCACAGGGCATGCAGGCCAAGGTGACAGTGTTGGGCCCCCACATCCACAGACCCGCGCCCACAGCACGTGGGTGGTGGACCCCAACAGCCCGCCCAGTCGGCGGGCAGTCAGGGGAGGGACAGCGCCTGACCTCAGACGCCCCTCACAATGGTGGAAGGCACCCCCCCCGAAGACGCCCTTCCACCACCCCCACAGCGAGCAACGCCGGCCCGCAAGGGCGCACGCTGTGGGGCCGGTGCTGGGTCCCCACGCCCGCACCGACCGCACCCGGGACACACGGGTCGCGGAACCCTGGCTGCCCGCTCCAGAGGACGGGCGGCCGGGGGAGGGACAGCGCCTGACAACAGACGCCCCTCACAACGGTGGCAGGCCAGCCTCCCCGGGGACGGCCCCCCACCACCCCCACGGCAAGCAGCCCCCACAGGGCATGCAGGCCAAGGGGACAGTGTTGGGCCCCCACACCCACACACCCGCGCCCACAGCACGTCTGTGGCGGACCCCAACAGCCCGCCCAGTGGGCGGGCAGTAGGGGGAGGGACAGCGCCTGACCTCAGACGCCCCTCACAATGGTGGAAGGCACCCCCCCGGGGACGCCCTCCCGCCACCCCCACAGCGAGCAAAGCCAGCCCGCAAGGGCGCACGCTGTGCAGCTGGTGCCGGGTCCCCACACCCGCACCGACCGCACCCGGGACACACGGGTCGCAGAACCCTGGCTGCCCGCTCCAGAGGACGGGCGGCCGGGAGAGGGACAGCGCCTGACACCAGATGCCCCTCACAACGGTGGCAGGCCACCCCCCGCCGGGGACAGCCCCCCACCACCCCCGCGGCACGCAGCCCCCACAAGGCATGCAGGCCAAGGGGACAGTGTTGGGCCCCCACATCCACAGACCCGCACCCACAGCACGTGGGTGGCGGACTTAAACAGCCCGCCCAGTGGGCGGGCAGTCGGGGGAGGGACAGCGCCTGACATCAGACGCCCCTCGCATCAACAGCCCCAAGCCAGGTAGGGGGGGACCAGGACCGGACCGCCCCCCCCCAAGCACGCCAGACAGAGCAAGGGACCGGGGCCGGACACGCGGAGGGGCACGGACCACGTGGAGCGGCCCTACCAGCACTCAGTGCCTCCACCGCGCGAGGTGCGCACGCCACACCACCCAGGGGGGGGGGGGGCGGACGCCACGGGAGCGCGAGCGCACACACACGCAAATGGCAGGCGGGGACTATCAGAGAAGCAACCGGACCGAGCTCGCGGAACGCACAGACCGCGTGGAATGGCGTACCAGCGAGCGAGGGTAAGGGACACCCGGACGAGACGGCCCACCACACGCGGCGCGGGACACGCGGGGCGGGAAGGGGGAAACGGGAGAGACGCAACACCAGGTACGAGCCCGAGCCCCCGGAAGCAGCCGCGAGCGCCGCGCACACACGGACGGGGCACTGCACCCGCCAAGGCAGTAGTGGCGCACTGCGCCACGCCCCAGCCCCTAGGCTAGGCAGCCTACGCGCCAGCGCAAGGGGGTCCCACTGGCGACAAGCCAGTAGCACGGGCCCAGCGGCGCCGGCGCCCCGGGCGACCACGCATTAGGGGGGCGAGGCGGTGGGTAAGAGCACGCAGCCACGGCTGCGAATTGATGCACTGACCGGGGAGTGGCGAAATGGGGAAACCAGGGAGGGACGAGGCTCCGAGCCCTGTGAATCCGGGGGAATCCGCCACCAGGCAGGAGGTGCGTCTTGGAGGGCCCCCCACTAGGACCCGGTGGGGAGGATATCACCTGGCCCAACCAGGTGGCCCCCCGGGGCCGAAAGGTGTCTAGTACCCGCAAAATCAAACCTCAAACCTCAAACCTTCTACCACTTATTGTGGTTCTACCTTTTGACCGTTTCTGAATTCAGTTGCTTGGCCAAGTCATATTCTGTGTCTGGCCTAACTCCTTTGCCGCATATTCCTAACTAGCTCCTTTACACCCAAAAGAGTGCACATGAAGTGCTTGATGCTACTTTGGAGGCTAGAGTCAGGCCAGTTTTCACTTAAAAACATTTGCTTTATCCATATGTGATTGAATCGTTGTATTTAAGCCTGCTTTGTCTATCTGCAGCCCTTCTGTGTTACACTGGATTTGAAAGATATTCATTGATTCAGTCCACATCCTGTTCTTGCTCTACTTGCTGCTTCGGTTTGGGATTTCAACATCAAAACCTGCAGAATTTCATCAAAGTCTATAGGGCACTAATCAAGGACATCTTTCTCGAAACAAATCAAGTGCAGAGTGGGTATAGCCGTCCACAGACTGCACCTACACAAGCACATATGGAACTCTTAGGAGGACAAAATGAAAACCAAATAGCGGGCTGGGCAGCACACAGGGCGGCTCCGACTGGTACAAAGGAGGCATTGACCCAGGGTGCTCCTACCTGCTTGGTTAAAATGCAACTTGGCAGAGCGCAGGAAACTGGTGGGTAGGTACATGGGGGGGGGGGGACCAGAGGGTGGGGGCAGGGGGCACATCAAACCACATTATGCATCCAAAGGCAGCACACACCTTGAAACACAAAACGACATGCGACATATATATAATTATATATAAATATATAAATATAAAATATACACAACGGGCATTAATTGAGTTCTTAGACATACAAACATACAAATCTCCGCCTCTACCATGCAAAGGCAACAAGGCAACACAGGTAAGTTGGCAGCACAGGCTGCGTGTCCTGCCCACACCACAACAGTCTTGGCCGACTTCGGCCAAAAGGCTTTGGCAGTGCACCTGTTCAGGTGCAGAAGGTTCGAAGCAAGGAACGATTGCACGAAGAAAGTTCCGCAAAGGGCGGAGCCTGGCAATAACCTTACAAACTGTCTGGAAGCTTCGGCCGAATTCGGCCAAACCACCTTGGTGGGCGTTGCCTGTTTGCTCCATCCTTTACGGTTCATGTCACTCAGTTGCAGAGGCCGGTCACGGCTGTGCCGGCAGTCCCATCCATGTTCGGCTTTCAATGGCAGATCTTGGCCGATTCTGTCCAAAACACGATGTACACCTCGCACCACTGCACTGCCTCACCAACAGGTCCGCCATCAGTAAGGGTGCCCAATGTTGGCAGTGTGGTGTGTACTCGCCAGAATTGCACTTGCCTGCTACTTGTGTCGCGCACGCACGAAGAGGGCCACATCAACGTGGGTGACGTCCGCGATGCTGCCCTGCAGGATTTCTCCACGTTTCCCCATCGTTCTTGAGGCACCTCTCCAACTGCACTGCACCACGGCACCTCTCCGATTGCACTGCACCACGGCGGCCCACGACCACACATCCAGCATCATTGCTACCTAAGACGAAATGGATCACATTGGTCGGGTCGCCTTACCATGAGGAAAGAGGAAGGTACCAGGGCGGTGGTCCTCTCTGCATATCTGCATTCGGGGTTCTCAGTGACGTAAACTGCTTGTTAGGGTTCGTGCTGCAATCACTCCTGCCTTTCCCACTCCCTGTTCCTACAGCAAGCCCTGAGCAAACATCCAGTGGGTTCCCCCCGGTTGCCAGTGTCAGTCTTCGGGCCTCTGGTTTCAGGGTACTGTTTTCGCCCATGACAACCACTCAGCTGTGTACCCCGGGCAAAGCCAGCAGCCTGGACAAATCCTTTCCGACCATAAGGGATTTTGTTTCTACTGCTACCCATACAAATGGCTGGAGTATTCTTGAGGACTCCGTCCCAGGTGGGGTGGCTACTGTTTTTATTGACTTTACCTTTCGCTTGAAGGTCGCTGGTAAATGCAAGCCTATATCTGTGAGGCGCCTGCGGGAGGACTGGCCGGATTGGGCCGGAAAACAGTGGATCAAGCGGGTGGTGCATGACGTCCTCAACCTGTTCCTCACCATGTCGGAATTGGCTAAACCTTTAAAGGCAGACCGGAATATCTCCGACCACCCGAGTTTGGACTGTCTCACTAAGCGGCAGAACCAGTTTGTTGGGACGACGTGTCTCTTGCGAAAGCGGAAAAAAGAGGGACTGCCGACAAGGGCTAGAAAGCGTGCTAGGCTGGTCTCAGAACAGCTAGAGGCTTGCTGTTTCGTTCTGTGGGTTGACAACGTTAAGCAACTGCGCTATTTACGGCAGCCGTCTATGGAACGCCACGCCGGCTGGGATGCCACAGCCATGGCTGTCCTCCCTGGTATTGTACTGCCAAGACAGGTGCATGGACACCAATTTGAGCCGACAGATCTGCCTATTGCTGCTCTCAGGGAAGCTAAAGCACTCTTCAGGTGCTACACTCCGTTCACCGATATGATTCTGGAAACCTGGAAACGAGACTATGCTTTCCGAGAGCTCCGGGCACCATTGGACATTGTTAGACAGGCAAGAGGTGGCTTTCAATGGCACCCCTATGACCTCATGGGCTCCAATATTAGCTCTACCCCAGGTCTTGCGCAGGTGCCGGAAGCTGTGGCATTAGTTCGGACAGACTCTTTGCAGGAGTGTGTACCCATACTCGCTGACATGGATGTTTACTACAGCATTCTGCGTCTGATGTACTGGAAACCTACTTCACAGATTGACCTTCGCAATTGCTTGGGCCCCTTCCCTTTATTGTTTGGCATTTGGCACTGCTATAAGCATGCCATTGAGCTCATTTTTCGACGCTTTCGCCCTTCTTCTAGTTGCACTTCAGTACGAAGGGTTTCCTCCACAAAATGTTTGACCGCTTGGTTGGTTTCACCTCGCGATGATTTTGCACCCAGGAAACCCTGAAGATCTCAACAATGTGCAAAGCGGGGTATATGGCACCCAATCACAACTTCAGATCAATCAAATGAACATGTTTCGGGCTAGTCGCCCCTCCTCAGCTGTAAGAGTAGAGAAAGACAAACCATTGCAGTGCATCCCACCAAAGTAATGGGAATGACAGAAAGAAATAGATACAGCGAACAACAATCGAAACACAAATTAAATATCGGGAGCACAGGCCTTCCTCAGCGCGCGCGTGCGCCACCCATGAAATAATTTCCCCAAGTTAGGCGGCAGTTGCAACGTAGCAAATAATTGTACATCCGGAAGGAAAGAAAAATTACTCACAAACCCTCTCACGACTCTCGAAAAAGAAATCAGGATGGCGCTGTGATATGGGGCACGGAAGGCGTGTATCCTTGATCTTTCCTTTGCATGTGACTTCGAGTTGATGTACTTAGGCTTGTCATTCCAAGAAAACTTTGGCTTTGTGGTTAAGGAGGGGGGGTAGCCCCATCTAATGATTGCACCTCTCAGTCGCTCCCAAGAAATCTTGTAGTAGCTCTCGTGTATCTTGTAGTATCTCTCCTGGATGCAAAGGTGTTTTACCATCCAAAACTGATTGAAAAGGAGCGACTCGTACTACTTCTGTACCATGCTGCCAGACGGCTGAAGTGCAGGGTTGACAGTGCTGTGCAAGACTGTGGCAGACTAGTTCAAGCCGGGGTGGGCACACAAGTCAGGCAGCAAAGGTTTCGAGGGCTAACAGCCCTGAAAAGACTGTTGCAGACTTTTGTGCCTGCCATGATTGCACTGGGCAGAATGGTGAGGAGTTGTGCATGGGATTATCAGACGCCAAACACCGGGCACCAAGCAAAGACCGTTGTGCAATACCTTTTGATCCTGCAGCTAGCCCTAAAGGGATGCAAGCCATGACCCCTACATAACACCCATGCGCTTGGCATTGATGCTTTGGACGCCGTTTCATGACCGCCTCCCTGCAGCTGCCTTTGTTGAGGAGAGGTGTGAGGCTATGGTGTCCAGGTTGTGTTCCCAGACAGCGGTGAGAAAGACCTTGGTGACTCATGGGGATTGGGCAATGGCGTTTAAGGCTCTCAACGTTTCACCGAACCCAGGCAAAACTCCCGTTGGGGTCCCTGCTTCTGGGCCTGGCCTAGTTGCTGCTCGCATCGGAAAATTGCTTACCGCAATAGACAAGAACAAGGTACCATTTTTCTGTCAAGTGGTGGGGCAGACATCTGGTCCTGGTACCTGGGTTTGGCCAGGTTCTTTTGCTTCTCCTGGGGAATTGACCCCTGGGCTTGAGGTGCGCCTCACCCAAGTCTTTCTGACTTCCTGTCATACCCTATTTTACGGCAGCAGTCGGAAGTCTACCCGTGAACAATTGGTGGAGTTGACTGCTGGACTAGTTGCCAAGATTGACCCACCGCTTGCCATTCCTGACACTACACAATTCTACACCAGTTTCAAGGCAGCTTACCACAGGCTGCAGATGTTGGTGGACCAAGGGGCGACAGGCCTGGTGCGCGAGCGAGTGGTAGAGGTAGAGGTAGGGGTCTTGGAATTCCACCAGGGGGGCGTGCACCTGTAAACCAGGTTGCTGCTCCTGCTTGAGATGACAACCCCTATGACGACTGTAGCGATGGGTGACCCACCTTTGCCTTTGGCACTTCTGCATGTCCGGATCCCTAGGCCTGTTCCATGAAGGAAAAATTGCCTTCAAAGTAGGTGAACCCCAACCTTTATCAGTGGTGCATCTGTTGGTTTTCTCCTGTTCTGGGTACTGTGGTATCTGGCAGGGAAAGACCACTTGTGTTCTTAACCGTAGTACATCCAGCCTGACTGAAGAATTGGGACTTCTGTTTTTGTGAGCAGTTGTTTGGGAAGTACAGGTAGGTAGGTATCTTCGGGAGCTCGGGATGCATCATTTGACAGTGCAGGAAGAAGGTCTTACCAAGGGGACATCCTGTCCCTCCCACTGCCCTAGGTCGGGTGCCTCCTAAGCCGCTTCCGCAGGTGCTTGGGAAGGCAGTGTCGCGGCCACCCGGTCCAGGTGTCCCAGGTTCGGAGGGTGTCCCCACATGTGTGCATGGGTAGGGCCACATGCCCCCTTCTTTGGGCGGCAGCTCTGGGGGTTGCCCAGCTGTGTGGAGCTTGAGGTTTGAGGTTTGATTTTGCGGGTACTAGACGCCTTTCGGCCCCGGGGGGCCACCTGGTCGGGCCAGGTGATATCCTCCCCACCGGGTCCTAGTGGGGGGCCCTCCAAGACGCACCTCCTGCCTGGTGGCGGAGTCCCCCGGGATCACAGAGCTCGGAGCCCCGTCCTTCCCCGGCTTCCCCGTTTCGCCACTCCCCGGTCTGTGCATCAATTCGCAGCCGTGGCTGCGGGCGCTTACCCACTGCGTCGCCCCTCTAATGCGTGGTCGCCCCGGGCGCCGGCGCCGCCGGGCCCGTGCTACTGGCTTGTCGCCAGTGGGACCCCCTTGGGCTGGCGCGGAGGCTGCCTAGCCTAGGGGTTGGGGCGTTGCGCAGTGCGCCACTACTGCCTTGGCGGGTGCAATGCCCCGTCTGTGTGTGGGCGGCGCTCGCGGCTGCTTCCGGCTCGTACCTGGTGTTGTGTGTCTCTCGTTTCCCCTCCCCCGCCCCGCGTTTTCTGCGCTGCGTGTGGCGGGCCGTCCCGTACGGGTGTCCCTTACCCTCGCTCGCTGGTACGCCATTCCAGACGGTCTGTGCGTTCCGCGCGATCGGTCCGGTTGCCCTTCTGGTAGTCCCCGCGTGTCCCTCTCGTGTGTGTGCGCTCGCGCTCTCGCGGCGTCCGCTCCCCCCCCCCCCTGGGTGGTGTGGCGTGTGCACCTCGCGTGGTCCCGGCACTGGGCGCTGGTACGGCCGTTCCACGTGGTCCGTGCCCCTCCGCGTGTCCTGCCCCGGTCCCTTGCTCGGTCTGGCGTGCTACGGGGGGGGCGCTCCAGTCCCGGTTCCCCCCTACTTGGCTATGGGTTGTGGGGGTGGCGGCAGGGTGTCCCCGGGGGGGGTGCCTTCTACCGTTGCGAGGGGCGTCTGGGGTCATGCGCTCCCCCTCCCCGGACTGCCGGCCCACTGGGCGGGCTGTCGGGGTCCGCGATCCACGTGTTGTGGGCGCGGGCGTGCAGGTGTGGGGGCCCTGCTCTGTCCCCTCGGCCGGCACGCCCTGTGGGGGCTGCGCGCCGCGGGGCGGGTCCGTGGCGTTCATGTGCCGGAGGGCGGGCTGGGGGGGGGGGAGGCGTGCGCCGTACCCCCCGGTTGTGCGGCCGGGGGGGGGGCCTGTAGGGCGGGGGGTCGCTCTGCCTCATTCCGTCGCTCTGCCTTCCCTGGGCAGGCAACAAAGCGGGTTTCACTGGCGTTGTGCTGTCCATGGGGGGCGTGGCCCCGCATACCGATCCAGTTCGTGCTCACCAGGCTTCTCTGGGTACAATCTGTGCGGCGTCCTGGCGCGTAGGCGCGGGCTCGCTTGTTCTTCGCGGCCCCCATGGGAGCCGGCGGCTGGGGCGGGGGGGCGGGTCCTCTCTCGGGCGGGGGGGGGACCATCCCCCCTGCCTCGGGGGGTGGGGGCCGGGGCCCCCGCGGCTTGCGGGTTGGTGGGGGGGCGGGGGGGGGGTGTCGCGCCGCGGTCTCCCTGCTCCCCTTCTTGACGGCGGCCTGCGGTACTCAATCCTGGCCCCCTTCGTGTCGCCGGCGCGCTCCCTTCCGGCGTGCGCACGCGGTCGGGGTCCAAGTGCCGCCCCGGGGTGGGGAGGGGTGAGGGGCGGCCCGTGGACCGCTCCCCCGGGGGCCCTTGCAGACCTGAACCCCCCCCCTGCCCTCCCTGAGTGGGCTGTGGTCACGGGAGGGTCATGTGGGGGGCGGCCTCCATACTGTTCTGTTGTGCGCGTTGCTCCGGCACGCCAGTGTGGGCTCGCGGGAGCAGGTCCAGACGCCGCTCCCCCCACCGCGTCGCCGTCCCTTCTGGGGGGGGAGCGCCCCCCCGGCTCCGGGGGGGCGGAGGGCCGCGCCTGTGGCTCCCCAGCTGGCGGGGGTGCGGGGGGGGGGGGGGGGTGGGGGGGCCGCCCCCCCGCCCGCTCTCGGGCCTGAGTGGGAGGGGGGGGGGGACTTGGGGGGGCCCTCTGGTCCCCTGGCGACGCCTCTTGACGGCCGGGGGGGGGGGCGGCATGGCAGTCCCGGCCCCGAGGGCCAGCCATCGGCTGGGGGGTCGCGCCCTTCCCCCGCCCCCCTCTACCTAGAGCCGGACCCTCGTGCAGGCCCTCGCTGGGGCCCCTCATCCCCCCTGGCCGTTGTCGCGCGGCGCTGGCCGGCCGGGGGCGGCCGTGAGGGTTAGCGGTCAGTGGTTAGCGGGCTGCGGGGCAGCAGGTTTCCCCCGCGCTCGTTGTCTCCGCCCTCCCTCCCGCGGGAGGTGGCACGCTCTCCTGCGTCGTGCCGTACTGTGGGAAGGGCGCGTGTCGGGGGGGCCAGCTCCCCCCCCCACTCTCTCGCATCCGCTGTCTGGGCCATCACCTGCGCCGCCGCTTTTGTGGGGGCTGGGGCTGTGGCGGCGGCGGGTTGTGCCGGCGGTAGCGCCAGTGGGCGAGGGCGCTGCGCAAAGCCCGGGGGAGCCAGTTGTTGGCGTCCGCATCCGTGATGCGGAGCACCGCTCCCCCTTCCAGGAAGGCCAGCCACGTCGGCTCCCTGTCGGGCCACGCCGCCCGGATCTCTGACCTGAGGACCCTCTCATGGTCCTCTGGGGCCGCCCACCCCCCCGGGGGTACCTCTCGGTTTCCTCCGTCTCTCCGGAGGAGCACGGCATCGAAGGGCTGGTTCCTCAACCTCCTGGAGGTCCCCTGGTTGGCCCAGCACAACCACCCGTACACCTCCCCCACCAGGGGGAGGGTCTCCTCCCCCAGAGGGTCCGGGACCGCGCCCCAGTCCCGGTCCCATGGCCGGCCCCCCTCTGCCTGCCGCGCCGGCCCCCCTCGCTGCCCCTGTGCCTGCGGCGCCGATGCCGCGCCCCGCCCCTTCTCCGCCGAGGCCATCCGCGCCGGCTCCGCCCTTGGCGCGGGGGGGGCTGGCTGGTGCCGGGGTCGTGGGGGTTTGGGGGGGACGAGCTCGCCGGCGTCAGGGTCGATGTTGTAGAGGTGGTGGTGGTGGTGGTGGTGGTGGTGGTGGGTGTGGTGCGCCGGCATCTGTTGAATGCCGGGGGGGATGCACCTCACCGGCTGCACGTCCGGCTGCGGGGGCGCCCCGCTCTCTGCCCTCCTCCCTTCGTCCCGCCCTCCCCCCTAGGCTCCCATGCCCCGTCCCGCCTGTCCCTTGGGGCCCGCGGCGCCCTTGCCCTTGCCCTTGGGCCCCTTTCCATCCCCCTGCCCGTGCCGCGGGTCCCGCCTCCCGTCCCCCACGCCCTGGCCCGCCCCCTCACCCACCTCCTCTCGCCCTGCCCGTGCTCCTGCGCGCCCTTCCCGTGCCCTGGCCCCTTCCCGGCCCCCTGCCCTGAGTCGTGCCGTCCGCTGCCTGCGCTCTGCCCCCCCCCGCTGCTGCGCCCTTGCTCCCTGCCGCGCCTGCCCTGGCCTGCTCCTTGCGCGCGCTCCTGGGCACTTCCCCTGTTGCCTCCTGCCCCCTGCTCCGCGCTCCCGTGGCTGGCACGCCGCTCTGCCTGCGCGCCCTCCCGCCCTTCCTGAATCACGCGCCGGGCGTCCCGCTGTCTTTGCAGCTGCGGCAGCGTGACGCCCGGCGGCGAGCGCTCGGGCGCCGGGGGGCGGACGTGCCGCTCCCGCCGCGGGGGGAAGGGCTTGGGGGGGAACTGCTTGGGGGGGCTGGTGTGGGTGTGGGTGGGGTTGGCGTGGGCGCGGTACTTCGCCCTCTCCCTGCCCACTGCTGCTGCTGCAGCGGCCGCCGGCGAGGCGCCCGTGGCCCGTGCGGGGTTCTTCCCTCGCTTGCGCGGCGTGCAGGGGGTCGCGGCGTGGCCGGCCGAGGCGGTGGCGCGGCCCGCCGGGGCCGCGGTCGCAACTCCTCGCGCGCCCTCCTCGCTCTCCTCTGCTGCTGTGGCGGCCGCCGGCGAGGCGCCCGTGGCCCGTGCGGGGTCCGTCCCCCGCGTTCGCGGCGTGCTTGGGGTCGCGGCGTGGCCGGCCGAGGCGGTGGCGCGGCCTGCCGCGGTTGCGGCTGCAGCCCCTCGCGCGCTCTCCTCGCTCTCCTTCGCTGCCGTGGCGGCCGCCGGCGAGCGCCCGTGGCCCATGCGGGCTCCGCCCCCCGCGTTCGCGGCGTGCTGGGGGTCGCGGCGTGGTCGCAACCCCTCGCGCGCCCTTCTCGCTCTCTCCTCTGCGGCTGCGGCAGCCCTCGGCGATGCGCCCGGTTCCTGCGTCGGGGCTACCCCCCCGTGTTGGCGGCGTGCCGGGGGTTGCGGTCGGGGCCGCGGCGTGGCTCGCTGGGGCTGCGGTCTCCGCTTCCTGCGCGTCTGGGGCCCCCTCCTCGGGCGGGGCGGCGGGGCCTGCTGCTTGGGCGGCGGGGGCGGTCACCTCGGCTGGCTCAGGCTCCCGGGCAGGCGGCGGCGGCCCGACCAGCACCGCCGCCTCCGCCAGCCTCCGCTCCTCGCGCTCCGCGAGGGTCTCCCCCGTCCACACCGGGGAGGCAGGGGAGCGGGAGCGAGACCGGCGGTGGTGGCGGTCGTCCCGCTGGGGTGAGCCATCGGAGTCTGCCATCATCATTATCCTGGTAGGCATGCGTGGTGGCAGGCGCGCCCTTCCCACTACCTCCTGGTGCATCAGTGCCGTGCCGTGGGCAGTGCCGTGTGGTGCTCTGCGGGGGGGAGGGGGGGAGGGGGTGGGGGGCCGGCTGTGGCGTCAGCCCGGCACGGCCGGGGGCCGGCGGCCATCCACCGGCATTGGGAGGGGAGGCGGGGGAGCCACGCGGCCCACGCGTCGCGCCATAGCTCCCAGTCTGGGGCAGGGCCCAGGGCCCTGGGCCCCTGGGGGTCGTCGAGTGGTGTCGGGGGGAGCCGCACCAGGTGGACCCCCGTAACGGCGGTGACCTCCTGTGTTCGCAGGAAGGTGTGTACTCCGTCCCGCGCCGCGGGCGCCGGGAGGGGGGGGCGGGGTACGGGTGTTGCCCCATAGAGGTGGGTGGGGGTGATCCCCAGCATCCGCCCCGGGTCCCCGCGGGTCGCCACGACGAGGAGGAGCAGGGGGGTGCCAGGGCACTCTTGCCAGAGGACCTGCCCCCTGTGGTGGGCACCCCTGGTTCTGGAGAGGGGGGGGGACAGGTCTGGGTTAGCCCAGCCGCGGGGCGCGTGCGTGGCCGGCGGGAGGGCGGGGCACCAAGTCGGCTCCCTGGGGAACGCTTCGCATACGATGGCGTACGGGGGGGTAGGCCTGGTGCTGTCGTACACTGGGTTGGTCGGCCGGGGGCTGGCGGACGCCTCGTCCGTGCCTTCCACGAACACCGTGATCTCGCCCACCTCCAGGTCGTCGTCCTGTGGGTGTAGAAGGTGGAGCGCCGCATCCAGCTCGGACACTCCCCCCGGCTACGTGGCCCGTGCCTGGTTCAGGTACGGGGCCGCGTCCCCGGGGTAGCGCGTCCTGAGGGCGTGCAGCAGGGCTGGGGCGCTGCTGCAGGGGGACATGGCAGACCCTGCTCCTGTCAGCCGCAGGGTGTCCCCCAGGGACGGGGGCCGGCCCGACCGGTTGGACTCACGCCACTCCATCCAGTGCCCGTAGAGGGCCGCCTTCGGGCTGACGAGCCCCGGCTGGACGGCGTTCACGATCCGTTGCATTGCTGGGAGCAGCGTAGGGGCCCCCGCTCCGTTCAGGGAGCGGACGGCCGGGAGGGCGGTCTCGTTGAGGAAAGCCCTCGCACTGCCCGTCAGGTCACATCGTGCGGCAGCGTGCGCTTCGTGTGCCTCCGCCACCGCGTCCGCCACCAGGCCCCGGACGGCCGCCTCGTGCGCTTTGCGGCGGGCTCTGGTGTGTCCCGGCCCATCCCCCCGTCGGCGTGGCATGGTGCTGCGGGCTCTGCAAAGGGCGGCGGCGGGTGGGGGTTAGGGCGCGAACACGTGCGACAGGTGCGCAACGGATGTGGGGTCTCGCAGGTGCACGTGGATCCACAGAAGGGCAGCGCCCGTGGGGCCCGCTCGTTCGTGTGAGGGGATGTGCGCCCCCTCGATGCGCCGGTGCAGGGCCTCCTCCTCTGTGCGCCTGCGCGGGCCTGCGGGAGGTTCGGGCCAGGGGCACGCGGCCACCTGGGCTCACCGCGCGCACCTGTTGGCTCCTGTCGACGCTGCGGAGGACACCGTGTCACATTCCCCGCAGAGTCGGCAGGTGTGTGGGAGGTGGGAGGGCGGCGACCAAAGGTCAAGATAGCGGAGCCAGAGGTCGTCCCACCTCTGTCAGAGGGGTTCCCGGATCTCCAGCAGGCGGGCACGGATGCGGCGCCGGTAGTCCTTGCCAAGCGTCTTCCGCTGGACCTCCCGCCACGTGTCGTCGGGGAGGATCCCGTGGTCGTGGAAGGCGGCGATGAGGTCGTCCCACGCCAGGCGGGGAAGCCCCTGGGGGGGGCTTGCCATGTACACGTGGCGCCCGGTGAGGTGGGGCGTCAGCGCATCCCATCGGCACCCGTTCGTGGTGTCTCGGTGGAGGAGGGCCAGTAGGGTGCCGTCCGCGACTTTCTATCATCCCACTCACAGCCCTTCGCAGCTGTCTAGCTCCTGGCGCAGCGCGGCTCCAATGCCGCTGGGGAGAATCGGGAGCAAGGGCCCCTGGGTGTCGCCCAGCCGGGACAGGGCGTCGTCGTATACCGGCCCCCCAGCTTTGAAGTGCGCCACGGCGAGCTGGGCGGCCCCGTCCTCCGGGGGGTGCCACCGGACGGTGGCCGCGGCGTGTCCCCACGTGCGTATCTCCGTAGCCCGGAGTACGTTGGCGGCGTGAAGGACGATGCGGGGCGGGACGGGTGTCCTGACGAGTGAGGACACGTCCCCAGTCCATCCTGTTTGCGGCCCCGGGGCCGCCTGCAGCCATTCCCCCGTCGCCGCGTCCCACGGGTGGTCAGGTCCCGGATCACAGTGGGTCTCGGCCCGGTGTCCGGCCCCCATCCCTTGAGCGGGATGGCGGCGTATCGTTGCGCAGGGGTCTCCGGGGCGCGCGTGCCGGCGCACCACCGGCCCCACTCGCGCGCCCATTCCTCACCCACGATGCGCGCCTCCCACGCGGTCATGGAGCCGCGCCCGATGATCCACGGTGGGAAGAGCCCAGGGGATTGTCTAGGGCCCTGCCTTGGAGGGTTGCTCGGAGGAGCTCGGGGTCGCGCATGGTGGTCGGTGTTAGAGGGGGGTGCTCCGGGTTCGGGGGGGCTTGGCGGGGTGGGCTGCCGAGGTCCTGCGCGTCCACGTCAATGTATGGGTGGCCCTGGGCGGGCTTGGTTGGGTTGGGCGCGCCGAGAACCCCCTCCGGCAGGTCCTGGTACGGGTGGGGGCCCTCTTGGGGCGGGCACTCCAGAGTGCCATTCACGACACGGAGGGAGGCTACGAAGTCCTTGTCAGGGCGCGGGGGAGGGGGAGGGTGGTCGCCCTCCGCCGCAGTGAGCCACCGGTGTGCCCGGGCCGCCGCGCTTTGGGGCTCGCGGAGGAGTTGCTCCAGCCTGTGGTTGCGAAGCTCCCATGCGAAGTCCCCCAGCCGGAGCATGTGGTCGAGGAAATCGTCCACTGAGGTCCCTCCCGGCGGGTCGTATCGGGCTATGGCGCGGAGCTGCGCCTCCGCGCCCTCGGGCACCAGTCCGGAGCAGAATACCTCCGTCCATGTGGCGCCTGCGGAGCGCCACGAGGCCACCCACAGGGCTTTGTCCCCGGGTGGGGGGTGGCGGGCCGCCTCGTGTACCGCCTGGCGGTAGCCGGGCCAGAGGAGCTGTGAGTGGGCGCATCCCACGTGCATGTGCACCGGGGTCTCCTCCGGGCCCCCGCATAAAAGGCACGGTTGTGGGACGATGGCGACGCCGGAGAGCCGCTTCTTACGGACGCGGAGCCTGCGCTGCACCGGCGTGTGGCCGTCTCGGGCCCGCAGCGCCCGGCGGTTGGTGGCCGTTGCGGTGAGGTCCCGGGCGTGGACATAGGCTGTGGCGTGGGCCACGCCCAAAGGTGTGTGTCCCCGGTGCGTCAGCGCATGGTCCGTCTGCGCCCGCTGCGCGACCTCGCCGAGCACCCGCATCGTGGGGGGCCGTAGATCGAGATGGCTGTCTCGGCCGGCGACAATGAGCTGGGCGTGGCCAGGGTCCGGGGGCATGTTCTGCAGGACGGTGTCCTGGGAAGCCGCCCAGTCCGCCTTGTGCAGTAGGGCGTCACTGTGGTGCGAGGTGGCTCGGACGTACCAGAACGGGTGCCCGGCGTGTTGCCCTGGCGCGCACAGGCTGTCCCGGAGCCACCTCAGGGGCATCTGGTTGACCACCTTCGCTGCGCCCGCGGGGACCCCCGTGGTCCGCTCGCGATCTGCGTGCTGCAAGAGGTGGAGGATGACTTCGGCGTCCACCGTGTGGACCCATCGTCGGTGGGCACCGTATTGTAGGGGGAGGGAGGCGGCCACCCCCTCCCCGTCGGGCACAGTGCCCGAGATGGCCACTGCCCACGTGCGGGTGAGGTCGGCGGCGAGAGCGACGCTGGTGGCGTGTTTGCAGGGTCCGCCCCCGGACGCGTCGGAAGAGGTGTGGCCCCAGGCCTCCGGGATCCAGTAGTATCCGGTGGGGCTGGGCCACCCCGCGTTGAGGTCGGCGGAGTGCCACCGGACATCGGGGTGGCTGGGGGTCAGTTGGTCGACGCTCAGCGCCCTGGTGTCGCCTGGGCTGATCGCCGGGTGGTCGTGCAGCCGGATCTCCGCTCCGGTGATCGTGCTTGCCCAGGACCGAAGTGCCGTCACATGTTCCTTGAGCCACGCCGGGCCCCCGCGCTGGTGCACCACCAGGTGTCCTGTGTCCTCCGGCTGGTCCTCCAACGCGTGCACCGCCATGTGTGGGTCGTGCGGCGGCCCCGTAGCTACCAGCAGGGCGTTGCCACGGGGGAGCCCACGGGGTTCGGGCTGGCCCGCCCCCACCTGCACTATTACCCACTCGGCCCGGAGCTGCGCTTGCCCCGTCACTTGGGTGCATTGGTCGTCCGTGGTCACCAACCACAACGGCGTCAGCGCGTGGGGCCGGGGGCGCAGGGGCTCGGGCCATGCCACGTCCGCGTTAGGCTCTTGGTCCTCGCGTTCCGCGAGTACGTCGCGGAGGATGTACATGAGGGCTGCCGGCGGGTGGTACGCCGCCCCCCGCGTGGGGGCCGATAGGCCGTCCCGGCGGCGGTAGCCCCCGACGTGGATGTGCAGGCCGTCCGGGGTCACCCGTGGGCCAGTGTGGGCGTCCTGCTTAGCCCTCGTGGGGTGGACGAGTCTCAGGCGGGGGTCCTGCGTGCCGGTGGTGTGGAAGAGGTGGACCAAGGCGTCGCGCCACCCGGGGTGGTTGGTGGGCTCCAGCTCACGGCAGCAATGGTGGAGGTGTTCATCGGCGCATTGGTTGAGGCACTCCCGCACCGCCGTCGGCCACGGGTTGTCGTTGTCGGGGAAGGGGTGGCGTGGCCCGTGGTGCCCATGCCACGGCGTTGTGTGTGGCACCGTCAGGCGGCACGTGTCGCGGTGTCGCAGCTTGGCGGTGCGCAGCGTGACGACGTTGCCCGGCGGGGACTGCAGTTGGACATGGGCCGCCCTGGGGCACGCGATGGGGTAGTACAGCTCCACTCCCAGGGCAGCCCGGGCCCGGGGTATGCGGTGGACCCAGTCGCCTCCCGCTAGAGTTGCAAACTCCGGGACGGGGTAGTGCACCTCGGGACATATTCCGTGCGCGCCAGCTACTTGCCAGAACATCTTGGTGACCTCGGCGCGCACGGAGGTTAAGCGATGGTGGACGATGAGGGCCACTGCTGCCTGCTGGCACCGCGTTGGCACCAGTGTGAGCCCCAGATTCCGGTCATCCTGCAGGCTGTCCCGCGAGCCAGCGAAGGCGTACCGCGCCCTGTCCTTCGCGACCCGGACCATGATGTGGTCCAGGTGGCGTGCAGTGTCGGAGTCGTTGGCGATGAAAGGGGCGACGTACTGCGTCACCCCTCCGAGGATCGCCAGGATGACGTCCTGCACCACTTTCGGTGGCGCGAGGGTGTTAAGGCACCAGTGGTGCACCGCCGCCAGGCGTAGCTGGTGCTTGCGCTGCAGGGAGACCTCCCTGTCCGGCTGCAGCTGGAGTCCCAGGTAGGGGACGGAGTCCGCCGCTGGTACCCAGTGCCACGGGTTTTCCAGGTGGGGGCAGAGGCGCAGCTGCAGGCCCGGGACCCCCTCCGTGGTGGCCATGGCGCACTTGCGGGGGTTGAGCTCCATGCCCATCATCCCCTGGTACGCGGCCACCGCCTCCACGCCCTCGACGAAGTGCTGCAGCGTGTGGGCCACCACCAGCAGGTCGTCGATGTAGGCCTGGATGAGGCGGTGCTCGGCCCCTCCTGGCGGGCGCAGGCGGTGCCCCTGCGCCCTGAGCAGGGGCTCCAGGAGGAGCGCGTACAGCAGGGGGCTCTCGGGGTTGCCCTGCTGGACGCCGCGCAGCATGTAGACGGGCTGCGTTAGCCCGTGTGCTGTGGCGATGCGCAGCCTGGCGCACGTGTGGAGGAAGAGCAGGAGGTCGATGACGTCCGGCGGCACAGAGAGGTGGCGCAGGATGAGGTGGAGGGCGCCGTGTGGGGCTGTGTCGAAGGCCTTGCGGGCGTCGAAGGAGAGGACGTAGTTGGGCCTTCCCCGCTGGAGCTGCCGCTGCGCCATGAACAGCGGGGGGCCTGTGTTGGAGCCAGGGAGGGCACCTTGCTGCCAGTCGCTGACCACTCCGTGCCGTGTGAGCACTTCCGTGATGCGCTGGGTGAGGGGGCCCGTGAGCAGCTTCATGTCCAGCTGGCCCAGGGCTATGGGCCTGTAGTCGTCCAGTCTGGCAGAGCCTGGTACCTTGGGGCTGAGCCAGATGTGCGCGTCCCTCCAGTGCATCGGCGGCGGGGCGCAGCGGAGGATGGCCCGGTAGGAGTGGACCAGCAGCCACTGGACGGGTGCTGGGAGGGCCTTGATGAAACGGGCCTCCCCGTGGTTGGGACCTGGGGCCTTGCCATCGGCCTTGTCCAGGGCGGACTTCAGGTCCTGCATGGAGTACTGCTGGACCTGTGTCCAGGCCCCTTCAGGGACCCGGGGGACGTGGCGGCCGAGGACTGCCTGGAAGCCTGGGAGGTCCACCGGGCGTTTGTCATACAGTTCTCGCCAGAAGGCGCGAACTGCGAACATCACGTCGTGGGCCTCCGTGAGGAGCGTTCCGGTGTTGGGGACCCGCACGTTCCTGCCTGACGGGCCCGGGGCCTCTACCTTTATGGCTCCCCGCACGGCTTTCAATCGCTGGGCGATTTCGGGGGCGTGGCGGCGCCAGAAGTTCTTGATGGCGCGCTTGCGGTCTGCCGCCAGGAGGACGCGGAGCTGGCGAATGTCCTCCTCGAGGGCGGCTGCTTGCCTCTCCAGCTCCTCCTGTAGCTGGCCCTGTGTGGTCGGGCGGAACCCAGGCGACACACCCTGCAGCTCCTCTGTGAGCCGGAGCGCCGCCTCGGACCGGATGCCATGCCGGGCCGCGTCCGCCTGGTACGCTGCCGGCGCGCGCGCTGCCACGGTGTCATAGCGGAGGACCGCTGCCTGGAGCTGCCTTCCGCTCTCCGGGAGGTCCCCCTCCGCCGGGTCCGTCCCCGCCGGGGACGGCTGCCGGCGTCCCACCACACGCGCCAGGGCGTCATGCGTCGCGTGGAGGTGTTCGAACACCTTGTCCACCGCGGCCGCGGGCATGGACCCGTAGTCGTGCTGCTCTGCGGGACCCAGCCAGGGCGCCAGGGAGGGTTCATCCTGCGCGGCGGTGACCGCCGCCCACAGGCAGTGTTGGACGGGTGCGGCCTCGGCGTCGTACAGGAGGAGGCGGCCCTCCGTGTGGCTGTAGGGGGTGGGCATCGCCGCGCGCCCCACTGCGCTGAGGAGACCCGGCAGGGCCAGGCGGACCGAGAGGTGGTCCGAGCCGACCACCTGGGGGTGTGCCATGCCGCGAGGCCAGACGCTTTCCCGCAGGGACCACGGCAGGAGGGGCTCGTTGACCAGGAAGGTGTCCACCCTGTGCCGGGACGGGTGGAGCGTGGGGGTCATGTCCTCCTCGCCGCCTGCCGCGGCCCTTCGGAAACCGCAGGCCTCCCAGCCCACTCGGAAGTGCACCGTAGCCGGGTTGGTGGGGACATCCATGTAGATGTTGGTGTCGCCGGCGATGACCACAGGGTGCTCCCACCGAGGTTGCGTGCCGTGGCATACATTTGTATGTCGGCCCAGAACGCCGCCGTCTCGCCCCCGGGGAGCAGCCTGCTTGCGGCCTGTGGACGTTGATGAGGGTGAGGCCTCCTCCGTCCGTGCGGATTTCCAGGGCCGCGGCCTTCCCGGGGACAATTTCCGAGAAACTGAGCACCTCGTGCTCCGCCACGTACTTGCTGCTGACCGCGGTGAGGAGGCCCCCGCCTCTCGAGGTGGAGGTGGCTCCAGTCTCCGCCAGCTGGCTGCTGAAGAAGGCGGTGTACCCCTTGTCCCGGAGCGCCGCGGCCACGTGCATCTCCTGCGCCCGGGTGGCGATCCCTGTTTCCTGGAGCATGATGGCAAAGCCCCCCTCCTCGGGCAGCATGCCGGTGATGAGGTGCTCCTTGTCGGTACAGGCCGCCAGCCCCCGGCGCCGCCGGAGTGTGTCCCGGAGGGACCGGTCTGGCGGCACGAGGCCGTTGCGCAGGTTCCACGAGAGGAGCCACAGGGCGTCGCCCGCCATGTCCTCCTGGAGTCAGCTATCCCGCATCGGCATCGCTGCTGGGTTCGCCAGCGCAGCCAGGGCATCAGGGTGCGCCGCATCCGCTGAGCCCGTTCCCAGCGGGGCCCACAGGGGGGCCCGGGGGACCGGGGGAGCCAGGGGGGCCAGGAGGGCCAGCCCCGCGGGGATGGACATGGACCCTGGTGGGGCCGCACCGCCGGCCCCCGGGGCCGCTCCGGGTGCCTCCTCATCTCCGTCTGCGTGGTCGGCTGCCTGGGGCGGGGGGTGCCGGGTGTACGGGGCGTGCCATGGGGACCTCCGCGCTCTCCCCTGCAGGATGTTGGTGGCCGCCTCCTTGTCCTCTGCCGGGGCTGCAGCGTGCACCGCGTGCCACGCCAGGTGTTCCAGCATTGCCCCGCTTGTGTAGTACTTGTCTGCACACAGGGGGCATTTCGTCGGCTCCGTGGCCCCTCGCGCCGGGGGGAGCGGCACGGACTTCTGAATGGCGCCCTCTGCCGCTGGTTCGAAGGGCAGGTTGGCCAGTGACACCGTGTGTGGCGCCAGTGTGCGGCCTGGGGCCGCCGCATCGAGGGCTCGTGTCGCGGGCGCGGGCCCGAGACCCCGGATGGCATCGCGCTGCGCGTCTGCTTGCAGCCACGTCTGCCAGTGCGTGGAGCCGATTTGGCGGTCGGGCTTGCCCCTCCATCGCAGGTCGTGGAAGGCCTGTAGCCAGTGGTACACTGCGGTCGGGACCGCCAGCTGGAGCTCTAGGTTGGCGGGGTGCGCCGCTGCCGGCCACACCCCCGGCCTCGCCGCCCGGGCGTTGTCCTTCAGCCTGACCTGGAGCAGGAGGGCGTGGTGTTCGCCCTCCCGTAGCGCCTTGATGATCATGCGGGTGCAGTCTGCCACGCGGATCACGGCTTCGGCCCCTGGCAGGCGCTCGGGGTCGCTGAGGACGATGTGCGCGTCCGCCGAGCTGAACATGCAGACCACCCACTGCAGGGTTCTGCTGTCCCCGTTGGGCCAGCGCCAGGGCAGCTGCTGGGCGGGCGTGCGTGATTGGCCCCGCGTGGAGGTCCAGGAGGTCCGTGGCCCTGATGGCGTCTCCCTGCCCGTAGATGCTCCTCCTGGTCGGGGCTCGACACCAGTGTGGGGGGGTTGACCCACCCTGGTTCCTGCCTCTTGTTGGGGGCGCTGACGGTGTGTAGCAGGACCGCCAGCGGCCAGGGGTCCGCCGACATATAGTTGGCCTGGGTGGGCCCCTGTTGCCAGTCGACGTGGGGCAGGGGCGGGAATGCCCCTTGCCTGGCGGTGCTGTGCCAGACAGTCCAGCGGCCTCCGGCCAGGACGTGCGACCGGTACCCTCCGGCGTGGCCGTGTAGGATGGCCTGGTAGCCTGCCGTCTGCAGCACCAGTCCCTCCCCTGGCTTAGGCCCGGGTGGGAGCGTGCCATCGCCCGCATCCCAGACGCGGGTGCGCCCGCGGAATGTGGCATGCCACGGGTCTGGTGCATCACGCTGTGGTCCTTGTATGCTTCCCGCAAACTGCGCCGGGCTGTGGTGGTGGACGAAGCTCTCCCCGCCGTCCGCTAGCAGCGCCGCCGCGACGACGTATAGCTGCTCCGCCGTGAGGGGTGCCGTCGGCGCGTGCGTTGCGGCCGGTCGCCGGGCTGCGTGTCGCGGCAGGGGACGTGGGGCAGCAGTTGCGCCGGCCACGCCGCCACGGGACCCATGGCGACGGCCGCGACCGCGGACGCCAGCGCCGTGCGGTCCGTTGGTCTGTACTGCGGGAGCCCCGTGGTATCTCGGGCGAGGTGCCTGCAGGCTGCCATCCAGGCCACCGCTCCGCAGTTTGTGACGTCCGGTTCGGCACCATCCGCGCCGTCGCGTCCCTTTTGTTGTACCGTGGTGGCGGTGTCCAGCGGGGGGCCCTGTTGTAGCGCCTCCGGGTCCTGCCCCGGCGGGAGGGCGGGCGGGACTGGCTGCGGGAAGTCGTGCGCGCCTCGGCGCTCCGGGTGCGTGTGGTATGGGTTTCGCCAGCGGTGTTCTGGGGCTGCCCGTGGTTGGAAGAGGAGTTGGTGCAGGTACCAGTGGCCTTCCGCGGTGGACTGGTTGCGGAGCGTTAGCCACTGTTCCACCACGCCTCCTGGGTGCGCGGCCTCGACGCGGCGCTGCAACCCCAGGCGGCCTAGGCGGTTGGACGTGCCCGCGGGTGGGATTTGGGTTTGCGGGTAGAGCACCCGCAGCGGCTCCAGCGCCAGGTCCAGCACTTCGTCGTTGAGCTACTCCGTGAGAGCCGACGCCCTGTGCAGGGCGTGGAGGACCCCGGGTGTGGGGGCCGTGAGCTGTTCGAGCACCGGCCCCGGCGGGTACCGTGCACCCGGGTTCCTTAGCCACTCCCTGGTGTGGCTCAGTACGGCCTTCCACACGTCCCTCGTAAAGGCGTGTTGGGGGGCAAAAGAGGGGACCATCTGTAGGAGGCGGTGGCACGCCGGCGGCGATCGCATGGGCTGTTGGGCGGCCGCTGTGATCCACCTGCACGCCGTGCCGGGCACGATCGCCCCCCATTCTACGGTCCCCATGCCCTCGGCGTGGAGCAGCGCCTGGCCCTGGACCAGGGGGAAATAGGGGCTCGAGCGCCCCTTTCCTTCCTTCCACCGTACCCAGGCGGCCCCCGCCTGCAGGCTGCGGAGCAGGGCCACGCCGGGGACGAGCGGCTGCGGGAAAGCCCCCTTGACAGCCTGGGTGGCGTGGGCCAGGGTGCCCATGGGCAAATACCACAACAGGAGGGTCCAGGGGCCCGGCAGCGGTTGCCCCACCCCTGCGTCCCATCGCCACTCGGAGTCTGGCGGGGTGGCCGGGACCGTGCCCGTCTGCAGGAAGTGGCGTGCCTTCTTGTGGGGGTGCCGTCGGAGGGTTGCCGCGAGGCTGAGCCCCTCTGCCGCGGGTGCCACTGGGCGGCCGGCCCAGGGCCTGCGCCAGGGGTAATCTAGGTCGGCCAGCCAGGTGTGGAGGTCCCGGGCGATGTCCTCCGCGGTCCCTGTGGGGGCGTCCTCTGGTGCCAGGTGCCACATGACGGCGAGCACCGCCCACGTGGAGAAGGGCCACGCCCGCGGGGGGGTGTACACCTGGATGGTCCACTGTGGGCACGCCCGCCGCATGCGGGACGCGTGGAGCACCCCTCCGACCATGTCCGCCGCCAGGACCAGCACCATTCCCGAGGGTTCCACAATGATCCCCTCTGCGGGTCCGCCGTGGCGGCCCCGGGTGTGCAAGGCAACTGCCGCCTGTCCCGCGTGGGTGACTCGGTCGACGGCCTCCTGGATGTTCACGCTGCCGCGCGCGGTCTCATCCAGGATCCAGCCCTGCGCCACCCCGTAGCGTAGGGCGGCGCATGCGGCCGCGGGTTTCACCTCGGGCAGCGCTCCGTCATCGGGGCCGGGCTGGAGGTGCTGTTTGAGGCACCGGCCTTCGCCGGTGCAGTGGCCCCGTTTCCACGCGGGGCAGAGCGCGGGCACGCTGCCCGCCGGCGGCGCAGGTTCCGCGGGCGCGCCTCCCGTGGGGGGCTCCGGTACTGCCTCCAGGTCGGAGTCCGTGCCCGCGTCCCCTTGTGGGGGGTCTCCTTCGCCGTCTCTGAGTCCCAGCGCCCTGATGACCTCGTGTGCTCCGTCCAGCGTCAGAGATCGGGGGCGTGTTCTGCGTGGGGCCGCGGGTTCCGCCATTGTTGCGTCGCTGTGCCTAAGAGCAGGGGGTGGGGTGCGGATGTCCCGTGGCTGGTGCGCTGGTGCGTTGGTGCGTTGCTCGTTGTGGGGGTGGCGGATGGGCGTCCCCGGGGGGGGCGCTTTCCAGCATTGCGAGGGGCGTCTGGTGTTCGGCGCTGTCCCTCCCCCGGCCGCCCGTCCTCTGGAGCGGGCAGCCAGGGTTCCGTGACCCACGTGTCCCGGGCGCGGTCGGTGCGGGCGTGGGGGCCCAGCACCGGCCCCACAGCGTGTGCCCCTGCGGGCCCGCGTTGCTCGCTGTGGGGGTGGCGGACTAGCGTCCCCGAGGGGGGGCGCCTTCCACCATGGTGAGGGGCGTCTGAGGTCAGGCGCTGTCCCTCCCCCGACTGCCCGTCCATTGGGCGGGCTGTTGGGGTCCGCCACCCACGTGCTGTGGGCGCAGGTGTGTGGGCGTGGGGGCCCAACACCATCCCCTTGGCTTGCATGTCCTGTGGCAACCGTGTGCCGAGGGGGTGGTGGGTGGCCGTTCCCGGCGGGGGTGGCGCGACACCGTTGTGAGAGGCGTCTGGTGTCAGGCGCTGTCCCTCCCCCGGCCGCCTGTCCTCTGGAGCGGGCAGCCAGGGTTCCGCGACCCGTGTGTCCCGGGTGCGGTCGGTGCTGGTGTGGGGACCCAGCACCAGCCCCACAGCGTGCGCCCTTGCAGGCCGGCGTTGCTCGCTGTGGGGTTGGCGGGAGGGCGTCCCCGGGGGGGGCGCCTTCCACCATTGTGGGGGGCATCTCAGGCCAGGCGCCGTCCCTCCCCCGACTGCCCGCCCACTGGGCGGGCTGTTGGGGTCCGCCACCCACGTGCTGTGGGCGCCGGTGTGTGGGTGTGGGGGCCCAAGACTGTCCCCTCGGCCTGCATGCCCTGTGGGGGCTGCATGCCGCAGGGGTCCGTTGGGGGCGTCCCAGGGGGGGGTTGCCTGCCACCGTTGTGAGGGGCGCCTGGGGTCAGGCGCTGTCCCTCCCCCGGCCGCCCGTCCTCTGGAGCGGGCAGCTAGAGTTCCGCGGCCCGTGTGTCCCGGGTGCGGTCGGTGCGGGCGTGGGGACCCAGCACGGGCCCCACAGCGTGCGCCCTTGCGAACCGGCGTTGCTCGCTGTGGGGTTGGCGGAGAGGCGTCCCCGGGGGGGGGGTGCCTTCCGCCGTTGTGAGGGGCATCTGAGGCGCTGTCCCTCCCCCGACTGCCCGCCCATTGGGCGTGCTGTTGGGGTCCGCCACCCATGTGCTGTGGGCGCGGGTGTGTGGGTGTGGGGGCCCAACACTGTCCCCTTGGCCTGCATGCCCCGTGGGGGCCGCGTGCCGCGGGGGTGGTGGGGGGCCGTCCCTGGGGGGGGGGGGCTGCCACCGTTGTGAGGGGCGCCTGGTGTCAGGCGCTGTCCCTCCCCTAGCCGCCCGTCCTCTGGAGCGGGCAGCCAGGGTTCCGCGTCCCGTGTGTCCCGGGTGCGGTCGGTGCGGGCGTGGGGACTCAGCACCGGCCCCACAGCGTGCGCCCTTGCGGGCCGGCGTTGCTCGCTGTGAGAGTGGCGGAAGAGCATCCCCGGGGGGGATGCCTTCCACCATTGTGAGGGGCGTCTGAGGTCAGGCGCTGTCCCTCCCCCGACTGCCCGCCCACTGGGCGGGCTGTTGGGGTCCGCCACCCACGTGCTGTGGGCGTGGGTGTGTGGGTGTGGGAGCCCAACACCGTCCCCGTGGCCTGCATGCCCTGTGGGGGCTGCATGCCGCGGGGGTGGTGGGGGGCCGTCCCCGGGGGGGGTGGCCTGCCACCGTATTGTGTGGCGCCTAGTGTCAGGCGCTGTCCCTCTTCCGGCCGCCCATGCTCTGGAGCGGGCAGCCAGGGTTCCGCGACCCGTGTGTCCCTGGTGCGGTCGGTGCAGGCGTGGGGACCCAGCACCGGCCTCACAGCGTGCGCCCTTGCGGGCCGGCGTTGCTCGCTGTGGGGGTGGCGGAAGGGCGTCCCCGGGGAGGTGCCTTCCACCATTGTGAGGGGCGTCTGAGGTCAGGCGCTGTCCCTCCCCCAACTGCTCGCCCACTGGGCGGGCTGTTGGGGTCCGCAACCCACGTGCTGTGGGCGCGGGTGTGTGGGTGTGGGAGTCCAACACTGTCCCCTTGGCCTGCATGCCCTGTGGGGGCTGCATGCCGCAGGGGTGGTGGGGGGCGTCCCCAGGGGGGGGGGTGGCCTGCCACCGTTGTGAGGGGCGTCTGGTGTCAGACGCTGTCCCTCCCCCGGCCGCCCGTCCTCTGGAGCGTGCAGCCAGGGTTCTGCCCCCCGTTCCTCCTGGGTGCGGTCGGTGCGGGCGTGGGGACCCAGCACGGGCCCCACAGCGTGCGCCCTTGCGGGCTGGCGTTGCTCGCTTTGGGGGTGGCGGAAGGGCGTCCCCTGGGGCGGTGCCTTCCACCATTGTGAGGGGCGTCTGCGGTCAGGCGCTGTCCCTCCCCCGACTGCCCGCCCACTGGGCGGGCTGTTGGGGTCCGCCACCCACGTGCTGTGGGCGCGGGTGTGTGGGTGTGGGGGCCCAACACTGTCCCTTTGGCCCGCATGCCCTGTGGGGGCTGCATGCCGCGGGGGCGGTGGGGGGCCGCCGGTGTCGGTGCCGCCGGTGTCGGTGCGTCGACGCTTATGGGCTGGTGCGGGGTTGGGCTTTGGGTGATGTCCCACGGGCGTATGCCGTCTCGCTGCGTCTCCTGGAGGGTCTCCCGCAGGCGCCTGAGGACATACAGGTGGTCCTGGGGCGCGGGGAGGTTGCGGGTGTGGACTCCCAGGGGGTGGAGCGCATCGGCCAGCATGGCTTCCCATGCGGCCCGCGGCATCGACCCCCCCGCCGGCTGAGAGCGGCAGTTCTCCACCAACCCCATGCGGGGCCGGTGGACCAGGCACTTGAGGGAGGGCTCTGCCCGGGCCCACTTTTGCAGCTCCCAGAGCTGCGTGGGGGTCCAGCGCCGCCACCACTGTCCCTGGGTGGGGCCTAGGCCTTGGGCGGAGGAGTGGGCGTGGGTGGGTGTGACGTGGTCGTGGTGACTGGTGGCGGTGGCGGGCCTGGGGGATTCCTCGTAGTCTTGTGCCGTGGGGGTGCGCGAGGAGTGGGGGCGCGGGCGGATGTGGACTCGTGGGTATGCGCGCACAGTCTCAGCCTCGGGGTTGGGTTGGGACTCGCGGTGGCGGCGGTAGCGGGGCATTCGCTGTACGTGGGCTGACATCGAGGGTCGGTAGGGGGGCGGGTACGCTGCTGGTGGACCCTGGCACCGTTCTGGTCCGGTCTGGTGGGGTCCGTGGGCCTGTGGTGCGGGCTTTGAGAGGTGGCAGGACGAAGAGCCTCGCGCTTCGGCCGTGGCGTGTTCCGCCATGAAGGTGGTGGCGGCGGCGTCGGTGACAGTCGGGGGGCGCCGTGCTGGGCGCTACTGCCTCCGGGCCTGGGATGGCTGGGGCAGAATGTCGTAGAGGACGTCTTCGGGGGGCCGGGCTCGCGCTGCCGTCGTGGTGCCGGGCTTTGGCTTGGGCTTGGGCTTGGCTGCGGGTTGCGGTCGCGGCGCGCTGACGGGTCCAGGTGGCTGCTTGGCAGCGGTCTGGGGTTTCGGCCGGGCTGCGGGCGCGGCCTTCGTCGGGGCGTGGGCCTTGGCGGCATCGGGATTGCTCGCGGTTGGGACGGGTGTGGGGGCCCGTTTTGGAGGTTTCCCCGCGGCTTGGGGGGTGGGATGCTGCACGAGGACGTGGTGGTGGTGGCCGATGAGGTGGTTGTGGTGGTGGAGGTTGTGGAGTCGGAGGAGGTGGAGAGGGCTGTGGGGTGCGGCGGAGGGCCTTGGGCTGCGGGGGCGGGCGTAGAATGCTGGGTCCTGCGAGTAATGAGGACGAGGGTGCGGGTTAGGGCACTGGGCGTGTGTGCGCGCTTTTTCTGGTGACCTGTGCGTGCTGGTGCCAGTGTAGGTGCATGTGGCGGTGTGGTGGCGTTCTCTCGGCTGTGCGGGCAAGTGGGTTACCCGGGGGGTGGCCATATCTGCTCCAGGACGTGTGGTTGCGTTTGCTGGAGGTAGTCGAGGGTGCGGAAGAAGCGTCGCTGGATGCCGGGCATGTCCTCCTCCGTGAGGTGGGGGTAGTTGTGGGTGGGGGTGTCTGGGCCCGGCCACAGCAGCGCCATGAGGCGGGCTGCCACCATGTACGGGCAGAGCTGTAGAAAGTTGGTGCGTGAAGGGGTGGCCCCCTTGCGGTTTGGGGGGGCCTCCCTCTGCTGGGGGCGTAGCGTGACCTTCCACAGCCATCGGTCTTTGGGGATCCCCCAGGTCCATTAGGTCCACTTGGCAAGGCAATACATCGCCCTACGAAGGGCCTGGTTGCCGCTGCGGATGGAGAGCAGCGTGTCCAGGGACTTGCGTTCCCAAGTGCCCCTACCTATGATTTTAGCAGCTGCTTTTCCCCAAAATTCAAAGTCATGCATTTTCAGAACGGCGATATCAAACTCTACACAGTAGTACTGTTGTTTTTGTGTTTTCTCAAAATTTTAACAAAATTATGCTGTCGCGGGAGGTGGAGCCGCAGGACAACTGTCAACAACTGCCGCGTACGCGAGTTTCAGATTCCCGACCGCTGTGCCCAAAAGAAAATCCCTAAAAAGTCCACTTTTTTTCGCAGTTGGAAGCAAAGTAAAGGCATGAGCGTGTCCCCCAGATCAATACCTTGCTGCTGACCTAGGAAAGTGCAGGTTGGCAGGCACAGAGTCTGAGAAATTCACACTTTTCTAGCCAAAAACCACTCTTTTTCATGGTTTTAGGGTCTATGGAGGCCATGTTGAGGGCCTTACAGGGCTGGAAGAGGTCGTATCGAGGTGATATATGAACAACTTGTCATCACCATTGGTAGAAGCCTACATGACAAGCGATGTTTTGCCTTTATTCTAGGCTATTCTTCCCTCTCTCATGCACCATGGCGCCCAATATCCATATGGTTCAGAGGTAGGGTTTTGATCACCTATCACCAACAGCACACATGTTTGGGGCTTGGGTTGGTATTGTATGCATTTGAATGATAAGAACTACATAAAATATGATACTATCTGCATAAAAATGGGATGAACAAAGAACATTAGAGGTGTTGTTGGCCCTATTTTGCACCGTTTGTGGTCCATTTCCATATGGTTCATAGGTAGGCTTTTGCGTGCCTATCACCGTACACACACATGTTTGGGGCTTAGGTTGTTATTGTAAGCATTCGTATCATATGTGCTACATATAATATGATAGTATGTGCATAAGAATGGGATGAATGATGAAGATTTGACCTGTTTTTGGCCCTATTTTGCACCGTTTGTGGTCCAATATCCATATGGTTCATAGGTAGGGCTTTGATCACCTATCACCGTCCACACACATGTTCGGCGCTTGGGTTGGTATTGTATGCATTTGAATGATAAGAACTACATAAACAACTTGGGTCTTTTGGGTACAAAACGTATTTTTACGGTTTTTTCGTGCCTATACTATACTATACGGGTACACTGGTGTGCAGCACTGTCCTGCTGCACCACCCCAGAGCAGACAAAAATACTCCAAAATAGCCCAAATTCCAGGGTCTTTGATGGTTTGGGAGAAAGCTCGGGTGGGAAGAACCCCCCCATCCCTATTTTGGGGCCAGAGATTCCAAAGAAAATTGGAATTTCTGTCGAATATCCTCTATAGGCAGGTACACTGGTGTGCAGCCCAGAGCAGGCAAAAATACCTGAAAAAAGCCAAATTTCAGGGTTTTTGATATCTTTGGACATAATTCGGGTAGGAGGACCCCCCCCCCTATTTTGGGGCCGTAGAAACCAAAAAAAAATAGATTATTTCTTCGCGAAAAACCCCTTTTTGTCGACTTTTTGAATTTTGGGAAAAAACAGCTGCTAAAATCATAGGTGCAGAGGTGGGGCTCGTCCGGCTTGTCCCCCCTGGTGTACGTGTCGTGGTCTGGGCTGTGTGTGGGGGGGGCGTAGTCAGCGGGGAGGAGGGAGTTGGTGCCGTGCACCACCCAGTGGTTAGTTGGTGCGTGGTAGTGGTGATACAGAGGGTGTAGTGTAGATTGTACATGAGGGTCATGTACGTGGAGGGGGCTGGCTGCTAGTCGTCGGGGCCGGGGACGTCCCCCGGGACGTGGTGCCTGAAGTTGCTCAGGCTGGCCATTCGGGCGACCCGTGTTTCCCTTTCCCGCTCTTTGGTGTCGCCCGGGGTGGCGCTGGGTGGGGGGTGGGCCATTTTGGGCTCCTGGCAGCGGGTGCGGCCCTTGGTGTCCCCCCGCCCCGGCACAGGGTGTCCGACTAGGTGTCGCCCCCAGTCAATGGGGGGGATCCAGATTCGGTCCCCCGTGGGGGGTGGGCTCTCGCCGTCTCGGGTGGCGAGTGGGGGGCGGTCGTGTTGGGCGACGTTGAGGAAGGCGTTGAACAGGAAGTCTCAGACGCCTTCCCCCAGGGTGGCCGCCTGGACCAGGGTGGTCACCCGGATGCGCTGGGTGGTGCCGGAGGTGCGGAGGCGCAGTACCTCCTGGTCCCAAAGTCCCTGGAGGTGCTGTCGTACCACTGCGGGGTTGTGCAGGGCGTAGGGTTCGACTGGTGCGGCGGCTGGTGGCGCGGGGTGTGATGAGGGGGGTCGTGTGTGTTGGGGGGGGTGGTTGTCGTTGTCGGCTGTGGGGTCTGGTGGTGGGGTTCCTTTTGGCTGCCGCGGGAGGGGGGACTCACGGTGGTGTGTTTCGGCGGGGGCATCGATATCAATCGGCTGGTGGGGACTGCCGCGTGCTGCGTCTGTGGCTTGGTCTCGGGGGGGGGCGGGGGGGGTGGTGTGGGGGTGGCACTGCTGGTGGTGGCGGGGGCGGGGGTGGGTGTTGTGGCCGCTGGAGATCTGAGTGTCCCTGTGGGTTGTGTGGATGTTGCGTGTAAGCGCCGTGCGGTCCTTACGGTCCCTGGCTGGTCGCGGTGTCGAGGTGTGGGTGGGAGGCGGCCGCATGGGCGTCCGCCTGGGTCTGTGGTCCATAGGTAATGGGTGGGTGTGGGGTGTGGGTGTGGGGGCTGCTGTTGGGGGGGGATGCTCCTACTAGGCCATTATGTTGCTGGTGTGCGTGCGCTGCTCCCCGCGGGTCCATGGGGGTTTACCGTGGCCCGTGTGTCGTGGGCCCGTGTAGTGGGGGCGGTGGGTGGTGCTTGATCGCGTGGTGGTGGTGTTGAGGGTGTGTTGGTTGTGTGTGGTACCCCGGCGTTGGCGGGTGCGGTGGTGGGGGCTGGTGGTGGTGGTATACGTGATGGTGTGGTGCGGTGATGTGTGCCGTGTGGGGTGGGTGGTTCGTGGGGCCCGGTTGTGCTGGGGCGTGGTGGGGATGTAGCTCGTGGGGGTTGCTGTAGTATTGGGGCATCAGGGGGTAGGGGTGGGGAGGGACGGGGGCGTGGTGGTGGTGTTGGTGGTGCCATGTCCCTTGGCTCTGCGTGTATGGTGGTCCTGGCATGCCGTGCACTTGTGCGGGCGGTGGTTGCTGACTGGGCTGCTGGGTTAGGGTGCTGCGGTACGGTGGTGGTGGTGGGCGCTGGTGGGGACGGTGCTGTTGGTGTGCCCCGGGGGTCTGGGCGTGGGGTGGTGCGGTGTTTCTGGACCCCAGCCCTGGTCGGGGTGTCGCGCCCTGCTGGCGGACGCGCTGGCGGGCCCCCTGACCTGTCTTGGTCTTCTTGGTCTGGTGGGTGTCGGGGGCGGGGAGCGGGCGTGCCAGCGGTGCACCTCTCTGAGGCGTGCCCCGAGGCCTCTGATGTAGGCGCGCTGGTCCGTGAGGCCCAACTGCGTGGCGGTGGCCCCGTCGGGGGCGGCCAGGTGGGCGTCCTGAAAGGACGCCCAGCCCTCCGGCGGCCTCAGCTGCGTGGGGTGGGGGTGGTGTGCCGGGTAGAGGAGTGCGCTGAGTGGGTAAGGTGTTCCTTTCCGTCGGCCGAGGGCGGTGTTGAACCGGCGGCAAGTGATTCGGAGGTAGGCTGCTATCTCCTCTGGTGCCGTGTCGGCCCAGTCTTCCGGCGTCGGAGCTGCTGCTTAAGGGGCCGGGAGCTGTGGGTCTGGCAGATGTAGGTCACGGTGATGGAGGTATAGGGCGAGGAGGATGTGGCGGGCCGCCACGTCCAAGCCGTCCCCGCTGTGACGTAAGGGTGGGCTGTGGGGGGCAGGGGTGTGCTGCCCGTGGCCACGGCTATGGTCCACGCGTGGTCAGCCGCGTCCGCCACGTAGTACCCTCTAAGGTGGTCCCAGAGGGTGTCGGTGAGTGGCCCAAAGAAGCTGGAGGAACTGGCGGGGCTGGGTGGCGGCTGGGGCCGCGGGCCGCGCGCGGTTGTGGGGGTTGAGGTCCCCGCAGTTGGGGCAGTAGGTGAGGTGGTGCGCGGCTCCCAGGCAGACCCAGTGGTCTGGGTTGCAGGGCAGGGCCGTCTGTGGTAGCCGCTGGCGTACGCAGAGGGGGCATGCGGTGGCTGGCGGTTGGTGGTACCTGTGGACGGACGGTGGCGTAGGGGAATGGGGGCTTGAGGCGCGCGCATGCTGGTGGGCCCTTGTGCGGTGCCTGTGGTGCCCGTGTGTGCCTTGCCAGTGTTGTGCCTGGTGGACGGTTTGTAGGCGTGGTGGGGGTCCCGTGTTGGGCAATATGTCATGGGGTAGGTTCTCATGGTTGGTAGAAGAGGAGTTTGAGGAGGTGGGCTTGGTCCGTTTGGGGCAGGGTGGCCGCATGCTGCAGGTATTTGTGGATGCGGTATGTGAGCTGCTCGGCTGTCTTGGCAATGGCCGTCTGTTGCATGTGCGCCGCCATGGCCTGGGTGTCCTCCGCGTGGGTGCGTAGCAAGGTGTAGACGCCAGTGGGGACAAGTCCCCTGCGGACCGCCTCGTGTACCTCTGCCTGCTTGAGGATGGTAGTGAGTTTCTGGGTTGCCAGGGACCGCGTCAGCCATCCGGCGTGCTCTGCGATGGTGTGGGTTGGGTTCCAGTCTTTGAGGGTGTCCAGTCCTCGGTTCAGGGGGCACATCTTGAAGTGGTCCCAGGTTTCATCTTCCGCGTGGCCACAGATGCATTTGGTGTATCTTGCAGGGACGTGGATAGAGCGGCATGTGTACCATCTGTGGAATCGGGTGAGGAGGAGAAGCTGTTCGAGGGCGAGTTGGAGTCGCAGTTTTTGTAGGTGTGCTGGGAGGCTTTCCGGGCGTAGGGCGGAGTAGTAGAGGGGTGTGTGGACGCTATCTTCGAGGCGTCGGAGGAGTTTGGTGTTTGCCGGGTGGCCCAGTGTGGTGGCCAGCTGCTGGATTGGTGTGGGGTAGTGGTACTGCTTGTCTCGATCTCTGTACGGCGTGTCCTCGGGCATCTATTGGGGGTGCTGTGTGGCCGAGGGTATCGGGGGTAGGTGTTGCAGCTGGCTGTGGTGTGGGGTGTCCAGTCGTACATGTTCGAGCCCTGGGGTGTGGCTTGTGCACTGGTGTTCGGCATGCGTGTCGGCGCGTGCATTGCCATATGTGTAGCGGTGTGACTCCTGTTTGACGATGTGTAGGGCGTCCTGGGGGTGCATGTCCCTGAAGGCCATCAATAGCCCCAACGCTCGTGTGGTGAGGCCGGATTCGAGCGCCCTGTGGAGGGGCAGGTCCGCGAGGCACCTGGTGAGGTGGATGGCCACCGTGGCGTCCACAACTACCGAGATGTTGCGGGGCTGGATCGTTGCAGGTGGTGGTGTGGGGGTGACGGCCTCCGCCAGGGTGCGTAGTTCGCCGTGGGAGGACGCCCCAAAGATGGTGGCCCCGGTATGGTGTTCCACGTGGAGGCCCTCTGCGCGCCGGATGACGCGCACGGAGGCGCAACTGACCGTGGGGGTGCGTTGCTGGGTGCCGGATGCGTCTGTGAAGTAGATGATGTCGGTGTCACTGGGTATGGGTAGGCGGGCAATTGCTGTGGGGTCATAGACGTAGACAGGGTTCCCTTGGGCGGTTCTTATGGTGATTTGCGTGGGTTGCAGTAGCGGCGCGGCATAGACGCCTATCCCGTGGCCGATGATGGCCTGGGCTCGTGGGCTGAGGCGGAGGAGACCTCTGTCTGGGCGCCCCTGGGTTTTTTCCTCCTGTTCTGGGTACTGTGGTATCTGGTGGGGAAGGACCACTTGTGTTCTTAACCGTAGTACATCCAGCCTGACTGAAGAATTGGGACTTCTGTTTTTGTGAGCAGTTGTCTGCGAAGTACATTGTTGGTTAGTGCACTCGTGCACTTTGGCCTCCGTTTGTCAAACAGGTCCTAACCAAATAACGAACTACTCGTTGTGGTAGGGATGCACCTGACAATGCCTCAAGGGTCTTGTTGGTTCAACCATGTACTCAGCTTTGTAACCTGGTGCATGTCTAGTCCCTCTGGTATGTATGCTCCTACTAATCCGTTGGTCAAGAAAACGTGCAGGTACACGGGTTTCTCAGAGAAAACCCGTGCATGAACACATTTTTTGTTATAATTTGTGTATCGCTGCATGTCTGCTGGCTTTGGGCGCTCCGTATAGTGTTCATTCCATCAACTCATACCGTGGTCCAATTAATACCACGAGCCGGTCACCACCCGTCGAAGCAGAGTAGCCGGAAACACAGAGTAACAAGATATCAAGTACACTTGAGGCGGAAAGGTTTCAAGCATATCAGATTTCATTCCAAACTTACTTAACCATCTTGCCAAAGCATCTGCTGGTTCCGGCGCACAGGCATCCTCGCCGTCCCCGCAAAATTCGCCTTTGTCACAAACTCCAGAGACACAGCTCAGACAGGGTTCTCCAGAAAACACTCTGTGATTGCTGCTTGCAGGAGTCATCCCCGAAACACCGTCTCCTGAATCGCTAGTGTCTATGTCTCTACAGCAGAATCTGCCTACTGGTTCCTGGAATGTTGGCGCGCATAACGTAGCTGCACTGGCTGGACTTCTACAAGGAGGCGACGGCAGTGTGTTGCAAACGCTTCTCAAAGGATTGGGCGGTAACGAATCATCCGGCAGAGGCGCAAAACACAAGTGGCCGTGTCGCTCTTCCAAGCAGACTGGCCATAGCTGGGCAAAATGTCCGGAACTGATTCCTCATTATGTCAAAAACAGGGGCAAGTGAACACTGAAAAAAATTATAAAAAAATATCCGACACCCTGTTGCAACCCGGCCTGAGCCCAGCAGCCTTGGGAATTAATAGCCAGAAAGACAGGGCAGACCACGCGCAAACAGGGGCTGCAGCAGCACTCGCAGCTGCACTGAACAAATCGCTTGGCGTAACGGCGAATACATCCTCTTCTGCTCTTCTACACAGCACCCAATCTTCCAGCCAGTGTACACCGCCCGGACCGGCTCAACCGCTGCTCATTACCGGAGGCGCAACTAATGCTGCGGTACCCGGTGACTTACGCTCTCTATTGTCATCGCTAGGCATCGCACAACAGCGACTGCCTGGGGCTACAGCTACCTGAGCTACGGCTATGGGCGCACAATCTCCAGACGTCCATGGAGCTATTCTCTCAGCAGTTGGAGTACCAGCCCTGCTGAAACTGCCGGCACTACAAGCTACAGATGCCGGCCCCATTCCAGCAGCTAGCGGACCGAACACTGCTAACCCGGCGCATCCAGCACATGGCATTGCATTGGCGCAAGCTATACCCGTACCTCACGTTGCAGCCAAAACTGGTGCCCCCGAACATGTCCAAGACCGGAGGGAAGACCGTGCTAGACATACCGTGGACCATGCAACAGCGCGCCCACGAGCGGCCCAGGCCGCCATCCAACGACTTGAGGCTGGGTCACAGGCTGCAGACCCCACCGAGCCTGTGCTGGGTACTGTGGTATCTGTTGGGGAAGGACCACTTGTGTTCTTAACCGTAGTACATCTCGCCTGACTGAAGAATTGGGACTTCTGTTTTTGTGGGCAGTTGTCTGGGAAGTACATTGCTGGTGAGTGCACTCGTGCGCTTTGGCCTCCGTTTGTCAAACACGTCCTAAGCAAATAATGAACTACTCATTGTGGTAGGGATGCACCTGACAATGCCTCAAGGGGTTTTGTGGGTTCAACAATGTACTGAGCTTTGTGACCTGGTGCATGTTCAGTCCCTCTGGTATGTGTGCTCCTACTAACCTCGGCCGAAATCGGCCAAGACTAAATGTTGACCGACTGTTCCTAGTTGTCAATTTAGTGCTTGACTGATACATGTTGACCGAAATCGGCCAAGATGTTTCTATTAAAGACCCCCTTGTCGTAGTGTAGTCCTATGTTTCTTTGGGTGCGCTACTTTGAGCCGTGTCCCTGTGCGTGTCTCATTCTAGGGTGTAGTATCTTGGCCGGAATCGATCAAACATTTCCGGGGCAATCCGGCCGATACAGGGAAATGATGTTGAAGTTCACACCTCACATTACTCCAAAACCACCTCCTTCACATGAACAACCAAAGCTCTTGGGGACAGTTGGGGACAGCTGTTGCATATCCCAAACAGGGGACGAAGCACGGCAGCAGGATTTGGGAAGCTTCATGGCGGTGCGTGGGCCTGGCGAAGACAGGCGGTATTTAAGGACAGCGATCGTGGTGTTCTCTCCGTAGGATGCCGCGTCTGGTGCAACAGCGATGCCCGCAAACACGCGTGGTCTGCACGTAACACTCCCTGACCCTGGCAACAAGAACTGCTTCAGAGGATCAAGAGCTGAATATTCTTGGAGAAAAAAGGTTACGCATCACTCTGAAGCCACGATTTTAGGCACGTACGGGTCCTTGCGCCCTAGATGAATGAGGCACAAAAAGAAAACATGAGTCCTCAAGGTTTCGACCTACCGCAGCTCCTCACGTCTTCGAACCACCGCAGCTAAGCAGTCCATTACATGCCACCTCCGAATGTCTTATGGTCGCCCCGTCGGTGGTGGTCTGTTTGAAGCATCTAAATGAACCCTGTTCCGTGCATTGCTTTAGGCAGAAAACTTGGGGATTCCGAGGGGTGCTCCAGGTGTGGCACATCACTGTAACCAGGCAACTCAAATGTAATGCCGTTAAAGGGATTCGAACCAGCGACTACGCCAGTGACACAAGCGGGTTTGCCCTGTGGAGTACATCTTCATGTGCTACCTAGTTCTTTTCCGGGATCGTACGAGACAATCGCCCTCCAGGGCCAGTTCACCACGACTGTGCTGCCTCAAAATTTCGCATTTTCGAACAAAAAAAACGCACAAATTACCGAAAAAACCTCATTTGCAAGCCGAATGCCATTACCATGCTCGTTACCATTGTCCAGGGGCGGTCACGATGTCCCAAACCGATACACCACTTGATGATACCCAAGCAGTGTCCTCTGACAGCACACCTCCACCTTTTCCTGCCACCAACACCGCCGATGATCCTGCTGCTGAGGGCCCAGAGGTCCCCGTTGACCGTGGTGATGAGAACCGCATCCAGGACGTTGTGCAACCACTTGACCCTGAGGTGCAGAATGACACGGAACGACAAGCGGACACAGGACCGGCTGAAGCAGAGGTGGTTAATTTGCAGGGCACTGACAATACACCAACGGAGCCAAGGGAGCCGGACGCATACACCACAGAGCATTCACAGCCAGCCAGTACTCCCCGGCCAACCAGTGCTCCACCAACTGACTTGGGACCATGTGAACCAAGTGCTGTCCCTTCTCAAGCCAGCAGTGTGGGATCAATAAAGCTGTGGCTGGATACGGCAGCCAATGCAGTGGATGGCAAGATGGACTACAAGGACGAGGTGGAAGAATCCCAAGGGTCAGACGACTCTGACGCTCCTGTGAGGTTACACCCCCAGTCAAGGGCTGCTTTGACCAAGAAGCTGACGGAGGACAGGGCGGAGGCCAAACAATTGCAGAAAGCCCTGAGAATTGCTGAGGCAAAGGTAGTTAGCCTGCTTTTGAAAGCAAAGCCAATGCCTGACAGGGATTCACTTCCTGAAGACGCGGTGGAAAACGACGTAACGTTCACGGAGGAGGAGTGGGAGCAGGCCAAGAACAAAATAGAGCTAGCAAGAGAAGGCATCAAGGACGTGCACGTTCTGGAACTCGATTGGGACAAAACGTTCGAGTACGGACAATCTCGAAGGGTCAACCAAAAGCGACTGAGGCACATTGAAAGATCGGTGAATGCCAATGGGCTGACAATCCCGGCACATGTTTGCGGAGTACGCCGTGACGGTATGTCTGACGCGGAAAAAACTAGCCGTCACGTAAAATTAACGCATACTCAGCTCGACCGAACCACGGCCTTCTCCCGCTTTGTGCAGTTGTGGTTGTCCTGGGAGGCCAGCTCATTGCGTACGTGGTCAGACAGATCTACGAGGCACTGGCAGAGCAGTTTACAGAGGAGGATATCCCATACCAGTATAGGTTCATGTCGTGCGAGGTCTTGGAGGCTGGGACTGGGGTGACCGTATTGGTCGCGCAATCGCAGCAAGAAAAAAATTAATAGAACAAAGAAAAAGACGCGCAGCCAACAAAAATAAACTGAGGAATCGTTTTTTCCAACCTCAGAAAACCCCCAAAACATTTTGCGCCGCTGTTTCTGAAGTCACTTTCCACTTAATTGGAGGTCTTTTTTGATACCCCTGATGTTCTAAGGCCGGGATTATTTGTTTGTTTCTGACTTCTATATATATATATATAAAAATATATAGAGTCCCTTTTATTTTCGATTCGACTTGCGTCATAACACCAACCACAGGGCTTATGGCGAAGCCACAGCCCACAGTAACCAGGCCTTTGGTGCATTTTGGAGCAGGGTCACACCCCCTGAGTTACTGTACATATGGCTGCTGTCCTTCGATGAACTTCGGCTCGCCATGAACGCTCACTTGCCTGTGGTTAGGCCGCTTTTGTGTTATGCTCGCCGGGGGGCAACCCCCATGCACCAAAAAAACCAGGAACACACGACACACACACCAGCACAGACACCAAGCACACACGCCGCGCAGCAAACACACACATAACCGGAAACCCCTCACCCAACCCCACGGAAAAGGCCACCGCCGCAGCCGGCGGACTCCAGCCAGGAGTGACGGAGGACCCGAACCAGCAGCAAGCCCCAGCCGGGGAAACCAACCACCACACACGACACACGCACGCACACGCACACCGACACGCACGGTAGACACACCCACACCCACACTACCACCACGAACACACAACACACACACCAGCACAGACACCACGCGCATGCGCCGCGCCACTAACAGACACAACACGGGAAACCCCGCACCCAACCCCCACCCAACCACACAGAAACGGCCACCGCCGCGGCCGGCGGACCCTCCCAGGAGTGGCGGGGAACCGCACCCGAAACCCTCAGCCAGGAGTGGCGAGAGGCCACCCACCACCAACACCAGCGGAACACCTCGGTCAGGAGTGGCGAGGGAACGCCCACCCAGGACCCACAGCCAGAAGCAAGGCCACCCGCCAACACCACGCCCCAAGAAACAGTGGTCCTCAGCCAGGAGTGGCAAAGGCCCACCCCCTAGCAACACCAGAGGACCCCAACCGGGAGTGGCGGGGAGCCACACCCAGGACCCTCAGCCAGGAGTGGCGAGGGACCACCCGCCACCGCCGGCGGCAGCGCCAAGCCAGGAGTGGCGGGGACACACACACAAGCAGCTCGGCCGGGAGCGGCGAGGAGCCGCCCGGAAAACCCACCACCGCAACCAACACAGCAGGAGGGGAGGGCAGGAAGCAAGGGGACCACAGCAGACGCGGGCGAGAGGCCCAACCTCAGGGGTTTCCCCACCCCCCCCGGTGACCATATCGGCCCCACCTGAGCACACGCAAAAAGGTGGGATACGCCCGGGACCGTTGGCCAGCGGCCCGTTGTGGCACCGACCTGGGGGGGTGGCCAATGGGCCTGACCAAGAGCACTCCCCACGGCAGGTACTGCGGTTCTGGCCGAGCGAGGGGGTGCGGGTAGGGCACACCGTCCATCGGGGCAGGCAAGAGACACGCCTATCCCGCAAGGACTCCCCTGCCACCCACAGTGTATCCGACCCCGGTGTGGGGAACGGCTGGAGTACCTGGCTACAGAGCAGGTCCATATGTACCAAGCGGGTACAAATGGACGGCCTGTAAAACAGAGTTACACCCTGACGGGGAGTGCAACCATCGGCCCCCCCAAGGGGAAAAACCAGAGGAAGGGAACGGAGCCAGCATCAAGGACCCCCCCCCCCCGGACCCGCCCCACATCACACCCACCACAGCCCGGGAAGACCCGGACAAGGCACCAGGGGAACAGCGCGCCAGGCGACGCGGCACAGAGAAAGAGGGGGGAGGGCACGCAAAGGGGACGGCAGGGGAACACAACACCACCAACAGACCCCAGCCAGGAGTGGCGGGGAACAACACCCAGGCCCCACAGCCAGGGCGGGAGAGGGGCCACGACACACAAGCCCCACACCCACACAGAGCCGCCAACCCAAGCCCAGAGAGGCGAGGACAGGCACCAAAACGCACCACCAACACGGCGCAGACACAACCGCGCGCACACAACACACACCACCACGGCCGCCACCAACACAAGCCCCACAAACACACACAACACACAAAAGCGCGAGCGCTGCCCGCACCACAAACACACACAGCACAGGAAAATCCAGAGAACCCAACGCCCCCCCCCCAGGAGAGGTGCAGGCCCGCCAGAACCACCACTAGGACGGAAGGGTAGACCAACCAGCAGCGCCGCCCACCATGCCCTCAGCCAGGAGTGGCGAGACCCACACCCAGCAACACCCAACGACCAACGGGGCCCAAGCCCACACCCAGAACCAAAGACTGCGACACCCACACCAGCAGCGCCACCAACAACAAACCAATCCGAACGCCACCTGCAACACCCGAGCCAGCAGAAACACCCAGGGCCAACGGCAACACCGGCGGCAACGGCACCCAGTACAGCACCAGCGACACCCTCACCAACGCCAACATCCAGCGCAACGCCCCCACCGTCGGCAACACCAGCAACCCAGCAGGTCCTAACCAAATAAGGAACTACTCATTGTGGTAGGGATGCACGTGACAATGCCTCAAGGGTCTTGTGGGTTCAACAATGTACTGAGATTTGTCACCTCGTGCATGTCTAGTCCCTCGGGTATGTGTGCTCCTACTAACCCGTTGGTCAAAAAACCGTGTACGTACACGGTTTACGCAGAGAAGACCCGTGCATGAACACATTTTTGGTAATACTTTGTGTATCGCTGCATGTCTGCTGGCTTTGGGCGCTCCGTATAGTGGTCACTCCATCAACTCATACCGTGGTCCATTTAATACCACAAGCCGGTCACCACCCGTCGAAGCAGAGTAGTGGAAAAAACAGACTAACAAGATATCAAGTACACTTGAGGCGGAAAAGGTTCAAGCATGTCAGATTTCATTCCAAACTTACTTAACCATCTTGCTAAAGCATCTGCTGGTTCCGGCGCACAGGCATCCTCGTCGTCCCCGCAAAATTTGCCTTTTTCACAAGTTCCAGAGACACAGCTCGGACAGGGTTCTCCAGAAAAAGCTCTTGGATCGCTGCTTGCAGGAGTCATCCCGGAAACACGGTCCCCTAAATCGCTAGTATCTATATTTCTACAGCGGAATCTGCCTACTGGTTCCCAAAATGTTAGCGCGCAAGTGGCTGTGTCGCTCCTGCAAGCAAATTGGCCATAGCTGGGCAGAATGTCCGCAACTGAACATCATTAACGTCTTCGTGTCTCTCATTATGTCGAAACAGGAGCAAGTGGACACTGAAAATAATTTGAAAAAAGTATCCGACACCCTGTTGCAACTCGGCCTGAGCCGGGCAGCCTTGGGAATTAATAGCCAGAAAGACAGGGCGGACCACGCGCAAACAGGCGCTGCAGCAGCACTCGCAGCCACACTGAACCAATCGCTTGGCGTAACGGCAAATACATCCCCTTCTGCTCCTCTACACAGCACGCCATCTTCAAGCCACTGTACACCGCCCAGACCGGCTCAACCGCTGCTCATGACCGGAGGCGCAACTAATGCCGCGGTACCCGGTGACTTACGCTCTCTATTCTCATCGCTAGGCATCGTACAACAGCCACTCCCTGGAGCTACAGCTACCGGAGCTACGGCTATGGGGGCACAATCTCCGGACATCCATGGAGCTATTCTCTCAGCACTTGGATTACCCGCCCTGCGGAAACCGCCGGCACTACAAGCTACAGATGCCGGCCCCATTCCAGCAGCTAGCGGATCGAACACTGCTAACCCGGCGCATCCAGCACATGGCACTGCATTGGCGCAAACTATACCCGTACCTCACGTTGCAGCCGGAACTGGTGCCCCCGAACATGTCCAAGACCGGGGGCAAGACGGTGCTAGACATACCGTGGACCTTGCAACAGCGCGCACGAGCGGCTGAGGCCACCATCCAACGACTTGAGGCTTGGTCACAGGCTGCAGACCCCACCGAGCCGGAGGCGTCACGGACTTCATTGAGGTCCGTCATATCCGTGGATACCAACACTATGTAAGACCACCGAGACGGTGCGCTGCCTAAACACACTAGGTCAGACCGCACACCAGGCCATGACCGAAAGAGCTCCATTAACGTGGATAAAAGCACCACACCGGCTGCGAAGCGAACTACCAAACGACCTGCTGCATTGTCGCCGTCCCCACTGCGCCATCTTGCACGGGCGCTTGAAGACGAGATGGTACTCCAAACTTAGGCGGCTCAGGTTGCATGGTCAAAATCTGCCCAGAAGTGCCTCTCCGCGGCACCCCGAAAAAACAGTTTTTATGCCGGACCCGAAAACACAAGAACCAAAAATCCAGCAGAAATCAATTAATTGGACCATTTCCATTTATTTTCAAGAAAACTGAGTGCCCCGGAAAAAAATTTATCTCCTTAAAAATACACTACTCTTTTCGGAAAACCATGACTTTTTGTTTCTTCTACAGCGTACGCTTTCGTATGAAAATACCCATGAGCTGTCAATCCTTTCCAAAAACCAGTTTTTGAAAATCATGTTGCACACAGCACCACGAGAAGCATTTTTGGGACCCTTCTTTGCGGGAGGCCTCGCGCAAACATCAGCACAACAACGCAATAAAATACATCACAGGGAAAAATGTGCCGCACAAGGTGACAGCAAAAAGGTCGTCGAAGAGGAATGCATAGTGCCAGCCCTCGCGCATAATATATCAGAACAAACGAAGAAATTACTTTTTCTTCGGAACAACTTGCATCTTAGAACCCATACCCTTAGCACTGGACGTCTTACCCTTTGGCGGTGGCTTTGCGGGCTCGCCTCTTTGTTGGGACTGACGAGCTGGCTGCTTGACTGGAGCTCTGCCCCTGGTTTCCTCGGGCCTCGGGTTCGCTGCCGCTTTCTTCGCTGCCTTGCCTTGGGAGACCTGCGGTTCCTCCTCCTCTTCTTCCTCGCTCTCCTCCTCCTCATCCCTATCGCTCTCGTTGGATTCCACACCAGTACCCGACTTCGCTGCCTGAGGCTTGGCAGCGTTCTTCTTCCTCTTGTGGGCAGGCTCCTCACCAGTAGAGTTCCGCTTTGCTGCAGGGGCCTGTGGTTCTGCAGCTTGACCCTTCTGAACAGTCTCTTCCTCCTTCAGCGACAACGCCTCAGAACCCAACTTGTCATCGCGAACCCAAAGGGGAAGAGCACGGTTTGCCCAGTTGGCTTGCCGGTCCTGATCACCAGACTCGTCCAGTTTCGACCCTTGTGTCAAGACGTGGTTCAACTGATTCTGCACTCTGTTGACCCAATCAGAGAGACTGTCGGTGGAGACACCAAGAAGGGACATGCGACAATCCGGCTCGATGGACCCAATCTTGCACACCCGGGACTGGCTGCCGATTGATGAACACAAACGAAGGCTTGAAGCCCTTATCGTCCTTCAGGTAATGGAGGTGAGTGTCGAAATACCACATAACCGTCGTGATCGGAAGGGCACCGCCGAATTCAGTGTCATCCATCTCCCGTACTTGAGTAGGTCCAAACGTCAGATGATTCAGAAACTGCAAAGAGGGAGAAGTTTTTGCGCGAGGCCCCGCGCAAAATGAGGACGCAATGACGAAATTATACCTTTTTCGGCAACCAGCGAGCGTCGAACAGTGTAGGATTCCCTGCTGGCTTCGGTTTGATTGGCAATCTGAGTATGGGAATACGCAACATGTTACCAATGCGCGGCGCGTTGAAATCATGGTTGAAACGCCTCTCTGTTTCCGTTTCCAGCACGTCGTACATGTTGTCAACAACAGTTTGAGAACCGCAGATAAATGTATCAGCACGCGCCATCTCTTCATACAGCCAGGCCGGGCACATCGTCTCAGGAGCAAGATGTTCAAATATGTCTCCGATGATGACAATCAGGTTCTTGTCAATCTCCATGAACCGCTTCGGGGGATCGTGTGCCAGTGCTGCAATTCGGGTTGCCTTGATTTTGATAGTTTGACTTGCCAGTAATGGATCCTGTTGTTCCACTGTCTTGAAGTCACTAGTATCACCAGCAGCTGGGGGGACCACACGGCTCTTGGTAAGCTCTTGACCCAGGAGTTTTTGGACATTGAAGATTTTCAGGGCGACGGATTTGCCTTTCTCTGCCACCTGCCACAGTGGTGCACGAATAATGGATTTCCATGGCGGCCATGGACCGCGACTTTTGCCTTTAGGTTCCCGCCAATAGTCCCATGTACCACGAGTCACTCTGGAAACAGCCCTTCCAAGTGCAGCAACCTCTTTGCGGCTGCGCATGTCCTTGGCTAAAGAACAGAAATGGAGAAGGTGTAGCGCACCCATGCAGAAACGGAACCCACGTCTGGTTGATGGTACACACCTTTCTCAGGTCGAACGTACTGGCCGTTGCGCGGGTGGTCCACATGCATTGAGACAAACTGTTCAAGGATGATGTCGTCGAAGGATTTCTGCAAGGATTTGGAAGTTGTTTTTTCTTCCTGCATCTCAGCTGCCACCTTCTTGTAGAACTCCGGCATGAGGATCCCGTCCAGCTTCTTCAGTGCGTTCTTCGTGACTTTCTCCTCTTTGTCGTGGCACTTCTGCAGACATTTCACAGCTTCCGGACAAGCAGAGCAGGCAAACGTCATGAAATCTTTCCACAATTTATACATTTTGTCCTGAAAACGACAAGGTTATGCGCGAGGCCTCGCGCGACGAACAGCATCGAAACAACGTCTAATGAACATACGAATTGACCAGGCTGCTTCAGTTCAGCGGTTTGAACCAGGGCACTCATCTGCACAGCATCCACAATGGCGATCTTGAGATTGTTGTACGGGTCAGGTAGGCCTCGCCGCCGCTGATCTTCAACACATCGAATGAGGTTATCTTCTGCCTCATACAGCGGTATTGGCTCAACCTCTTGTGCGCTTCCTTGTGCTTGTCCCGCCAGCTTTGCAGGGAAGGCCCACGGTGTATCAGGCTTCAGAATATCGGCGATGCATGTGTATGCCACTGCTGCAGATCCAGACATGCTGTGCGTCGCTTCTCCCGAATCTTCGCAACCGCTTCCACGCTGTGCTGTCCAGATACACACCAATAATCGCCATCTGCAAATATGAGACACGTCCATGCGCGAGGGCTCGCGCAACGAGAAGAGCGAACAGTCGGTTGGTAACATACTATTATCTTCCCAGAGAAAGATGTGTATGGGGCCTGTTGGCGGTGGTGCTTCAAGTGACTCAATACGCTTCTGCAGTAACTTCGCATCTTGCCGTCTGATCTGTCCCTTTGTCTTCTCCTGGTCGTTTCTCACGTTGTCCAGCTCAACCTCCACCTACTTCCCATCCGGCTTCAGGTAGTCCTCGATGTCTGTACCCATTGTCAGGCCAGGATCTGGTGTTTCCCTCTTCTTCCGCCCCTTCTTTGGTCTTCCACCCTACGATTCTGATTCTTCAGCGTCATAGTCGATATCTCCTCGTTCCTCGGCTGTTATTTTGGCGGGGCTTGCCCTTCTGCGATAAGAAGTAAGCCTGTTTTGCAAGAAACGAAACATTAAGAGGGGTTGAGATTGTCGAGAATAATGCATATGTGACGCTTTTTAGCGAAGAAGGGTACGGTATGGTTCAGAATGCAAAACCGGAGGGTCACGCAACTGTTTTTTACTAACACCCTTGCGCAAGGCCTCGCGCAAGAGAGGGGTGTAATAACCTGTTGTTTCACGCTGTTTGCGCGAGGCCTCACGCATCAGTGCATGCTCTCCAATCTTCTTCGAACGTTTCGCATCGTATCAGCCTCTCTCTGCACCTCAAACACACTGCGTTGGGGGACCAGCTCGGACAGATTGCTCTTAAAACCAGCCTTAAGCGGCCCCTGCTGCGTCAGCACTAACATCACAGACACAAGGACTTGTTTGTAGTGGTTAGAACCCTTTGCAGTTAGAAGAGACGGTGGAAAGTTAGGTACACTCCTGCGCGGCCAATGTGCCTGGATTGTACAAGTAGGCTCCGCACACCACCTGCCCCAAGGTAACTATAAGCGCTCTGCGTTCAAGTAAGCAGTTAACCGCTGAAGCACGGAATTGACAAAAGAATTGGGGCTTTCGCAGACGTTCACCCTGTGACCTTCTTTCCGGATAGTGATTAGATGGTACAGATCCTCAACGTCTTCAATTGTCACTGCACCCCTGTTTTGACCTTTCTTTGTCACAAGGCTGGAGAGCAGACTTTCAAAAAACTCCTCGGCAAAAGCCTGTCCAGGCATGGCTGTGTGCCATGCAGTATGGCACAATAACGCAGTTGCCACAGGGCGTTCGTACTTTAAAAGTGTGTCCCCCATGTTCAAACGGTCAAAAAGACACATAACCATTTGCAATCCCTCGGAAGCAAAAACACCCGTGTTGGCCGTCTCCCCAGCACCATTGCACTGCCTAACAAGGTGTCCTAGGTATAGTAAAATAGGACAGTATTGTGTTAACAGAACCTGCATGGCTTTACACACAGCGTACCGGAGGCGACTTCGCCAATTTGCTGGACGTGCCAGCCCAAGGGAATGATATTTTCTGTTAAGGCGCCATATGTGGGGGCCCATACCCAACAGCAGTGCACCAACAGTTATCTCCATTGTGATCAGCTTGGGAAAACAGGGGACTGTGTCACCGCTGCACAGCAAACCTTTACAGAAAAAAGTCACAATCGGCCAAAATGAGTGAAATGTTTGTGTAACGCAAAATTTGTACGCGTGCCAGAAACCATATAATGTAGGGTGTGAACGCAAAAAAAGCCGGACATTACAACCAGTTGTTTTTTCACCATACATCATTTTACAAATGCGGTAATGGATGTTCTCATCACATAAAACAGGGACAGCTGGTCGCGTGTGCTGTGCCAAGTCCCTAGTGAATTGCAGTAGGTTAAGAAGCAATACGTTCCCGCTTACCTTTTCTTTGCTTAGACAAGGGGTCGCCAATGTGGTCTCTTGGCAGGCACAGGGCGAATAATATCAAGCGGTGCCCTAATGTTTCGCACAGCAGGCCGCGTGCTTGCAAATCCTAGATCGCGCAGGATACGTGCAAACGTTCGCTCGGTGTTCCCCAGCATGCGTGCAACAACAGGAACACGCCGTTCAAGCTCTTTGAGGCTGGGATGACCATGCCAGTAGCGCGGTGCATCCCGCAGTAGCAAAACAGCCAATACTGTTGCGTTAAGGCTTTTGTCGTTCTTGTCAGGGTTCGTGGTAAATTGTTTGTTGTACCAGTTGTCCATCCACAACACAACCCACTGCTGGTGTATTTTGTTCCATGTAGTCTGTAACCTGACTGCGGCCTTTTCCTTCACTGAAGGTGCGCTATATCGCGCCAGACCTGACCTTGCTAGGATGCGACGCTGCGCCCTACGTCCCTCTATCGCAACAACTGACTTTGGTTTTCCCAGGTATGGAACTGCGGGGTGGCGCATCAGCAAAAAAAGGCGCCAGGCCTCCTCTATCAAAACACCAACCCATTCCTTGCCCTCTGCCGCAATCGCCTTTTTATAACGCTGCAACGTGTCCGTTCACTTTTGCGCAGACGCAGAAAAAACACAACCGGCAATCGCGCGCCCTCGTCCCCCTGTTTCAGCCCTTCCCGGAATTCTTCTGCCGTGTGATACAGCGGTTCCTCTGAGCAGACATAGCGGAAAACTCCAGATGCTGCGGCCACTGTCTTCTCAAGGTCCACCTCTCTTTGCATGGCCATTGTTGCTGTGGAAAATAATTGCGTAACTGTATCTGCGTAAAAATCTCTATTTGAAAAACCTTCTCGCTTTGAAACATCAACCTGTCTCACAGTCTTCGTGCGACCAATTATTTGATGATTCGCTTGTCGCATGCACCACTTTCGGTTAACTGTAACTGTCTGGTCGTCCCAAATTTGACTAGTTAATCCTAATTGCGGTACCCAGTTGCGGCGCGCTACCATCGCTGTTGAGCAGTGAAGCCAGCAGTGACCACAGTATGAAAACTGGAGATGCCCGCGGGGAGTGCATGGGCGCCCATGCAGCGGCGCCGCATCAAGGGAATGCACATGCTGTGTAGTTGGTGGATCTGTTCCATTTTCTGTTTCTATGAGCGCTTATGACATCCATTGCGCGAGGCCTTGCGCAAAAATCACAAAACGTTTAATGTTTCTCATGCGCCATTCCATGCGCGAGGCCTCGCGCTTGAAACTACAGTTTTTTTTCCGAACATTTATACTTTTCAAGTTTCTTGTGTACACCATTATTGAAATTTCTTCGTTCATAGATATATTTTTATCACTCAATCCTGATAATGGTAATAAGTTACCTGTAGAAATACGACAGGGTTTTATTCTTCGACAACCTGCCTAATGCTTTGTGCTGTAGTACATTAATCTGACACAAATGAACGTCTTTGCGCGAGGCCTCGCGCAAAGAATGGTCACAAAACAATAATTTTCCCTGTCTCGCCCATGGTACATGTCATTCTTATAAAAATATTTCTTTCGCCATACTGGTTCGCGACGGTTCGGAAATGACCATCAAAACAATCATTATCTGCTGCCCTTTGAAACCTGTCATTTATCTACCTTTTTCGTCGTTATCGACCATGCAACTTGAGGCGCCTAAGTCCAAACCTCCACCAACAACGACCAACTTAAGGCCCTCGAGCGGCAGCTTGCGGACTACAAGGATTTGCTCGACAAGTTTATGACACACGGAGCGCCTAAGCCAGCTAGCAAGCGTGCACCCGAAGTCGCCGCCGCAAAAAAGACACATGAAGTGGGAATCCTCGACTTGCCGGCGCGACCGGCACTGACAAAGTCCCTCTGGCATCCGGAGGAAGTGGAGGCGGTATTTGCTATCAAGCCGGCCGTCACAAAAGACTCCTACCTCTATGTCCGTGGGATTATTGACAGCGTCGAAGGAGTGTACCTCTACATCTCCATCACACCAGACATCGGAATTGAGGGAGCATCATCGGACCAAGAAATTGAGGTATACGACATAAACTGGATATTTGCGTCTGAACCCCATGTCAACGAAGCAATCGTCCGCCTCAATGACCTCATTGACGGCCCTTTATCCACCAGAACCTCCAGCTAGAGTTACCGTCTGGCTTCACGCAAGTGGGACCGCCGTCCCCGGATTTAACCCCGGCGTTCGTTGAAAGCCTGCTCTCCTGCTCGCACCCTTCCCCCTTCAAGTGTGAATTGAAGCGCCGCCGCGATGGACAACTCTTTGCGGATCTATCTGCGCGCACTGCCTCTGCTATGGAGGACTTACAGCCATACCAACCCATCAAAACTGGTAAGGGGGGTCTTTCCTTGCTTCGTCCACTATCGAAGATCTTTTTTTTTCTTTTGGTAACACAAGTCCAAAGTCCATGGCCACACGTTGGTGGCTAGGGGTTAGCCCAATATACAAAGAGCACACCCTCACCCCCCTCATATATGGTCAGGGTATGGACATTTGCAGAGTTCAACTGAGAATTTACAAAGGCGGCATCAGGGAGGTGATCGCCCCATACGCCACGCCCGGGGGCAGTGGTAGATCACGTGGGGGCACCGTCCATGCGGGCATCTGCCGGAAAGGCTGCAGGAAAGCAATGGAGCCCGTCATACAAACTGTATATAGAGGTTGTGGGGGGGGGGGGGGGGGCTGGACGCTCGCCAGCGGCAGCCGTACTGCAGTGCAGGAGGTCCAGGTGGGCCAGGAAAATAATAGGCAGCCATTCCCAGACCCTGCGCGCACAGCTATGCATAAACTGTCGCCACAGGTGAACCGTTGGCGGCAGTTTTTGTGTGGTGTGGGGTATAGGAGGGGAGTGGGGAGCAGGAATAGCGCGATACGCCACATCCTGGTACACATTCAACTGGGGGTTATGCGCGGAAAGGCATCGCGCGTATGTGGTCCCAGGGATGGAAGGTCATAGCTTGGCACTTACACGAACTGACACCACCCCTGTACAGTAATTAGATGCTCCCAAGCCAATCCAGGAGTCCAGTCGCAAAGCTGAAAAACGCCGAAGCATACAAACGTTACAACCACCCAAATGACTAAACAGGCGTCGCGCTCAATGCATTAGTTCTTGTCGACCCAGCAGTCCACCCCGAAAAGGGGCAACGGCCAAGCAAAAATTATACGCAGAGGGGAACCCGCGTAGCGGAGCGCCCTGTCCCCTACGGCAGCTCCGGGCTACCAACATGGATCGGGCCGCCGAGGCGGGGGGTGCGCGGCACACGCTAGGGGCACGATCCTGCCCGGAGATCATATCCCACCACCTCCGTACGAAGGAAGACTAACAGTTGGATCATGACCGACCAGTGGGGTACAGGAAACAGTCACAGCCAGCACAGCGGGAGCAGCGTTTTCTAGGAAGTGCAATAGGTCGTACCCACCGGCCATCACCAGAGATTGTTTCTCGACATAACCAAGGTACAGCACTCGCCAGGGCGATAGGGGAAGATCTCAAGCAGCATAAGGACAGCATTTGGAATTGTCATGCATCACCAGTTGTAGCCCAACGTCGTCAGCCATATCCGCGGGCACAGTCAAATAGCAGCACCAGCAACTCAATCCCGTCCAAACCGTGGCCAGCGAGGAGCTTGCGCCCGGCATCAGCTCCCACCCTTTCCCCAGTTCTCCGGGAACTCTGGGTACTCGGGACAGCACTGCTCAGGAGCAGGGGGCCAGAATGCCTCCGGGCTTCATGGGATAGTAGCCGGGCATGGGACAGTACGGGTATGTTGCAGCCAGGCAAATGCGAAGCCATTCCAGATAGGGGGCCAGAATGACTCAACTGGGTCGTGCACCAGCCAAGAGTAGACAGGCATCCAGCCTGAGCCGACAAGCCAAAGGGTAGCCAGGTCCAGGGGTTCCTGTCGGTTGACACGCCGATGCCAAGGTACAGCACTCGCCAGGGCGATAGGGGAAGAACTCAGGCAGCATAAGGACAGCATTTGGAATTGCCATGCATCACCAGTTGTAGCCCAAAGTCGTCAGCCATATCCGCGGGAACAGTCAAATAGCAGCACCAGCAAACCAATCCTGTCGAAGACGTGGCCAGCGAAAAGCTGGCGCCCGGCATCAGCTCCCACCCTTTTCCTAGTTCTCCGGGTACTCTGGGTACTCGGGACAGCACTGCTCAGGAGCAGGGGGCCAGAATGCCTCCAGGCGTCATGGGATAGTAGCCAGGCATGGGATGGTAGGGGTACGTTGCAGCCAGGCGAAACACGAAGCCATTCGAAATAGGGGGCCAGAATGACTCCACTGGGTGGGGCACAGCCAAGAATAGACAGGCATCCAGCCCCAATCAGCAAGCCAAAGGGCAGCCAGGTCCAGGGGTTCCTGTCGGGGGGCACGCTGGTGCCTAGATTGTTGGTTGAGCAATCCACCATTCATTGGGGTCCTGTGGATACAAGGGCTGGCGCAGCAAGGAAAGGGCACATCGCGGCTTGTGCGAGCTGATGAGGGCGAAGAATTGGACCATCGTGTCAGGGCCACCGAAGTGATTGCCGCAGAGCCGGTGCAGGACATAGTCCATTAAGGGGCTGCTGTACATCACCAACGCTTCAGACCAGGGGAGGACCTCTTGTTCACGGTGTGGACCATACCAGCAGACCCAAGTATTTCGGGCAAGTTCACGGATCCCAAAAAGGCCGAAGGGCGGGACGAAACTAGGCGCATGAGGCCGGTACAGAACCTCATCAATCATGAGGCCGAGCATGGGCAGGTCGCTCGCAGTCAGGGAAGTCGGGCAGATAACTGATGACGTACCATAGAGGCATTCTGCCAGTAGACTGGTGTAACGCTTGTCCCGGACGTGCTCAGTAGGAAAGGCGAAGCCCCACAGCTGTCCATAGCAATCAAGGATTATCAGGTCGTCTAAGTGCTCGAAGAGAAGATGGATATCAGCCATGGTTGCGCAGAAGGGGAGCCCCTCGTCGGGTTCCAGCACATCAAGCAGGAGGACAGAGCCATCAAGGACTGCGAAAATACCCGCATATACGGGCCGTATGGACTCTAGGCATTCGGAGGCAAGTACAATAGCAATTGGTCCAGGTATAACGGCCAGCTCGTGGAGGCGCAGGTGACACTGGTGCCGTACCTCCGTGTATGCGCTCTGTGTCTCCACAACAACGGTAGACATCCCTGCCATCCAGCCATGGGTATGTGCCCAAAAGTCGTAGAACACTGAGAGAATATCACGATATCCCTGTGCATAGGAGTTGGCGGCTGTGGCGCTTCGTAGTGCAGTGCATTTGGCAAGTGCAATCGCCACATTGGAGCACCATGACGCCGCAAGCGTGAGGGTTCGCGAGTGGATATCCAAAAGGGGAGCGCTCACGCAGTAGTGAAGAGCGTAGGTGGCGTAGGCGTCATGAGAGTAACGAGGTCAGAGGAAGAGGCATCCAACATAGCGCGTTGAGCGGTGACGGCTGAAGGAGCATAGCAGCTAGAAAACCCATAATTTCATTCCACGAAGATATAGGCCCGTCGGTAGCGTTCCAGCAAAGCTAAGTGTACACGCCGCAAGTGACGTGAACAGAGGACAGCAGTCCTGCAATGGAAGCCGGAAGGGGCGAGTCCGCATGGAACACCCACAGAGAGGGGTAAGATGTCACGCATTTGGCGAAAGCGCAGCCGGGTGGAGCAAATCAGCTCAATGTAAGCCACATCTTGCCGCTTTTGAGACTCAGCCAGCGTGAGGGTGGTCAGGAAGGCACGGAACTGCTCTTGGAACAAGGCGGAACGCTGGGAGCCCTCGAGGTGGAATGGTATCTGGTGGGAGATAACGAAACGCTCAACCCAGGAGCTGCGCTGTATATTGTAAAATCCTTCGTGATAGTGATAATGCAAGGCATGCGCAGTTTCTTGTGACATGATGTTGGATGGATGATGGGCGGACACGGCATGAAGTTGCTCAGCAAGTAACTCGTCAGTAGTCAAGGTTCGGGTTTGGAACTCTTGCAGACATAGTACGGCTAGCACAAGGGAGCGAAGCAAGGAATGACGGTGTAGCTCTTCCTGACACTCCACGGAAGCCAACAAAATTTGTCCATATCGTGCATGTTGGAGGGATCCCACAGCCCCACGCAGCAAGCGCTCTTGAGCATTCAAAAGGGGCGTAAGAGATAGGGAATACTCACGTTGGGTGGAGCACCGCATTAAATCCTCGCCGGTGCTGAGGCAAGCCACTGAATAGTCAAATAGCAGTTGGCCACATTGAGAGCCATGGTCGCGGACACGTTGTTGCAGAAGTACCCGACATGAGTCGTGCGCAAGCAAATCGTAAGACACCTCGGCTTCGGTCATAATGGTCCGTCGTAGATCATTCTCAATAGCGGGGAGCACCTTGAGATGTCCCGTGAAATGGTGATTGAGCAATACGCGTCTTCGCAAGTCTTCATTTATTTGGGGCCCAAGAAGTAGAAACTCGTTGAGGTCTTGGGTGATCACCGAACGGCTCCATTCTTCATTTTGAAGAAGCTTGAAGGACAAGCTCACGAGATTGGGAAATTTAGTAGGTGGTGTCGTCGGCGTGGGGTTGAGCTCGTCGTATTCATTCAAAGTGGGTGTATATGCGCCACCACGAACTCCGGACACAAAGTCTAGTTGTGCCAAGGAGAGATGGTTCACAACATTGTCACTGGGACAATGGGGGGGATATCTAGGGGCTGCGTGGTTGGCGAAAGATGACATTGGAGCATGAGCGACCGAGGAAAGAGGAGTTATGGGTGAGGCATGAGTGGGAGAGGTGTTGTGGTGCATTAAGTAATCTATGAGCAGTTGGGGAAAATTCCTCTTTGCCACCGTATAGTCAAAACTTCGGGTCACGTCGCCGAAATCCACTTGCACTTCGTGCCCGGTGACGCCCGTGATAGTGGGGCTACCAACGAATCTAGATTTTGGGACTTTTTGGCGCCAGATGTGGGCACGCATCATGCGTTTGACTTGGCGTGAAGAACGGGATGACACGGCCTTTGAGGGTGAAAGGGATTGGCGGGGTGCAGCAAGTGGTTCATGAGTGGTAAGTGGCGAAACGGGCGAAGATGGGGATACATACGGTTAACGTGTATTGGACAATGGCGTTGTGGAAGGTTGATGATGAGGTCCATGAGTGGTGCACGAAGGAGCCATGGTATTAATGAGTCGGTCTTGTTCTTTCAAAATGGATAACGTGTGTTGCAAATATTGGTGTTGTCGTAGAGAAAATTCCTTTTGGTCGGGATGGGAGGTTGGGAAGTGAGAGGATTGAAGGTGGTGAGTGTTGGTGAGTTGATTGGAGCTGATCGGCACATGGACAACACCAATCAACTCATCTCGCTCTTGATGTTGTTGATTATTGACGATGGTGGCTAATGATGACGATCCATGCTCCCCATAGGTCAAGGTCTCATCGGCACCAATTACCTCTTGTGTCGTGCAAGAAGCACAGGAAGAGGGCAAATAGTTAGATGAAAAATGGTGCAGGCTTATGGATGGTGAGGGAGATTCCACTTCGTTGAGATAAGAGATTGGGAAGTGGGAGGATTGTGAGTGGTGAGCGTTGTTCGTAGGTACAATGAGGCCATTCTCGTGGAAGGGGCAGCACGCGACGTTGGGCGCATTGAGGAAGGAGGGCACTGTATGCGAGTCATGAAGTGCAAGTGAGCCGATCAACTCATCTTGTTCTAGTAGTTGAAGTTGTTGATTTATGACGGTGGTAGTAAATGATGATATTATGGTAGTAGAGAGTAGTGCATCATTGGCGATCTCAAGACAGCTTTGGAGACTTCTCATGAGCGGCGTTCGACCCGATAATGGCACAAGGCGACAGCGTTGTAGAATGAGACCCAGATAAAAGAAGCGACGATGCGGAAAGGGCGACAAGGGGAGCGTGGATGCCCAGAAAAATATACCAATTCCCCAGAAGGCGCAAAATACGTCAAACGACGTTGAATTACACCAGAAGGCCAAAACCAGTAGGCAACGGTAGTTGAAATCGCAGGTAAGCGAGTTACAACCAAATATTCCAAAAGTTCAGGACAGCGCGGAAACACGTCGCGTCGACACACGTCTTTTTTTCCACTATCGAAGATCTTGGTGTGTATGCCAGTGTTTTCACAGAGCTGTGATTTCTGCAACACCAATCAGTCCCAGGACCCGCTACAAGAGTCCCTGCGCCTCATCCAACGAACAGCAAAGGCCTCCGGCGACAACTACACAGCGCTGCGGTCACTGCTGTCTGTGGTGCACAACCACTCCCCCGCAGCACTCTCATCGCGCGGGGCATGTTTCAATTCTATTTTCCCTGCTCTCCCAAGACGTCTTCCCCCCCCTCAACATCAATTGTTTTTTTTTAGAGACCAACTGTGCCACTCCACCAATCTACAGGTGGTTTTCAAAAAATTGGGTGATGCTAACCTTGTTTTCACCTGGTTTTCCATTTCATCGTCCCGGATCGCGCAGTTCGTCAGTGACATGCTTATAGAAATTAGAGACTGGACAGACCAGGTTGAGCGCGACAACGTCCAGGGTTTTCCGGATTTGAAGTGGGCCCAGGCACTAACAAGGGCTCTCGGTATTGTGCAGCAGCCGTCACCGCTACCACTGGCCTGCCCGTTACCCTGCGACCGACGTGACCTTCCACTGTCCAAATATGTTGCTGATTTTCCATCTATTGTGATGCCCACCTACTCCCCCCTTGCTCAGTCCTCAAATTTTGACTGGTCGGCGTTGACGTTTAAACTAAGGAACCTGGTATTGCGTGCCACATGCAACCATGCTTATTTCACGGTCCCCACCACTGTCACGTCACACAAACACGTCGTATTGGCGCGCCTCCTTGTCTAGGTACATCGTTCCCAGCGTCGGCATGCGTCTCCGGGACCGGGTGCCAATGCACCCTGTGGGTCGCACACAAACACCCACTGCCTCGCGACTGGCTGTCACAAGTTTTCTATACCCTGAAGGGGGTATGCCAGCGGTCCGGGGCAGTACTGTCACCGGAGGTTTTCAGCCCACTGTTCGCAAACCCATCTGTATATGACCCTGTTCCACCCCCTGCACACCCCCACACCATCCCGAGGCCTCTCTTCTCCGAACGATGGACCACAGAGGTCGATAAACGCAGCACGGCCCTTGCCCTGAGATGGAACCCCGCTACCCGAAACTACCAAACTGGAGTAAGATTCTCTGCTCATGGGACCGAGTGAACAAACGCCTGCATGAATGCACTGCAGCAGACGCGCGCAAAATACACACGAATCGATTGGGGGATTTTTCTGTTTTTACCGAAGGCTGCTGGATATACGTACTCTGGTGTTTGCGTGACCACCGTGTGTACATTGGCCAGACGGGCGGGCGCCAGTACCTCAGACGTGTCTGCGACAGCGGGGCAGAACACATGACACTGGCCATGGACTACCTCAGACTAAGCGGCGATCGAAATATTTTCCTGCCACGCAGTGTGTATCGCTGGATAACACAGAAAGGGGTTGGGAATTTTGTTCTAACCTCACTTGGTGTCCTCGGGCAAATCGGATTTCCTTAGCACCCGCAAGGTCTGGAAACACGAACTCCAAAACCAGGGCGGGTCAGTGCTGGGTTCAGCTAAAGACATATTAACAACACATACTCCTCTGCGCCCCACAGACACCCCCCCGCCCCTGCTCCTGCTTGTACTCCAAACCTCCGCGCGTCTTTTAACGTCCGCGGAACACAAGTCGCTGTACGATAAAATGTCAACGTTGTTTCTGTCTCATTTCTGAGTGTGGATCCCGTACAGACTTCCCCTGAAAGTTCCCCTGCTACACGCCCCTCTCAAAAAACTGCTGCACCTCGAAATCTGCGGAACCATCGATGAGGTGCAACACTGGCCATCGTGCCTGAGGTCCTATATAAAGTCACGGGTTCAATTGATTTCACAAAAAAACGCCCACGGTCCGCTCTGTCCTTCAGTCAGCGGCTCTGTCCGACCTCCCCTCTCGCGTCCCGGACCGTGCACCCCCCCAAAGACTGCTGATGCAAACGATGGGTTTGCCGGCCGGGAGTTGGCACCCTTCACAGACATGCATTCCTCTAGTCCCCTGAAGCTTTAGTGTTTATCCTGCCCCCCGGATCGAAGTGCGCCTGGACGGTTTTACAGCAGAGCCTAAAAAACGCCTCAGTGCCCGCCTTTAAATTCTTCAAGGAGTCTTTGCTCAGCAGCCTACAGGACCTGTCTGGGTCGCTGCCGGATAGCCGGCGGCGCAAAACTGAAAGTATTGCTCAGCGTATAGCTGGTTTATGCGAAACTAACTACAAGATGTATGCTGCCTCCTTCCCCAAACATGTGTTTGCGCCATACCTTAGCAAACAGGCACGTCGGCTGCCCCCTGGAAACGTGATGAGTGTGTTCGATAAGGGCCCCATGGTTGCCAACCTTGCCTGCCCCGTCGCCTGGCACCACACAATGCACGCCATCCTCCGTGACTCCCCGCGTTTCAACAAGCTGATTACCTTCGCCCACCCAACAGATGCTAAGTGTCCGCTGCTCTGGCAACTGAGCGACTCGCTGGCGCTAACACTCACAGGCGCGTACTGCAGTCTCAGCATTTCTATGAACCGCACACCCCTTGCGCCATCGGATGCAGCGAAAGCGTTCAAGGCCTACCGGTCATACCCCCCGTCCCCCGCACCCCGTTGCCTTGCGCAGCCTGTGTTTGATTCTGCGTGCAAAAAACTGAAAACAGCGGGCCCATCAGTGGACATGCCAAAGGGCCCCGGAGCCCCGGCCAGACACCCCCTGATCGGGCCTCGGGAACTGGGCAGCATGGCGTCCGCAATGGATATCTTCCCGCCAGAACCCAGTGAACCCCAACAACCGACTGCACACATCCGCCCCGAAACGGGAGGGCGCGGCCATGTGCGCCCTGCACAGGCGCCCAGCCGCAGACAACCTTCCACGCGGCGCATCACGTTGTCGCGCCGTTGGCGCACTATTTTCACTGATCATGACCTGTTACGGCGTGATCTGCACACCGCACTACTCCCTGATGCCCCTGACCTGCCTGCCATGCCACAGGGCAACCCCAAGCACCTGATACCACCGAAACAAGGCAAACTGCTCGCACACATGACGAGTCTTTCCAGCACGCCCCCCCAACCAGATCACGTCTACCCCTCCGCAGCACGCCCCCCCAAGTCTCAAAAATACACCACGCGGTTCGGCGTGCCCGACGCCATGGTGATGTCGAAACACAAGTACCGGGAAACGGAACCCGGCGCCAAGGTTAAAGCCCGCGAGGTGATATCCCCGGCACCCACCATTGCAAATCGCTTGCCAGGAAAATGAGTCGCTGCGTATCCGTCCTATGGAAGTATGTCACCGGCCACCCCACATCAGTAGACGTGTTGGCTATGCACGAGATCAAACATTTTGAGAGTGACCCCCGTACGGCAGCCGAAGCGGCCCAAACCAGGCCGCACACACAGCCAGGGCTATGGGGAGAACTCGATGTTGAGGAAATGTTCCCAAACATCCCCAAGCCACTCATCTCAGAGGCGATCAAGCATTACTGGTCCCTCATGTGTAGATCAAAGGGAGTTCGCTTTTGTTCTTCATAAGTCGGGCGACAAATCACTTGATCATTTTGCACGTCCCTGTACCTGTACCGACTCATACGTTAAGTTCTCTATCTATGAGGTGCTTGCATTCAGCCACTGGGATCTCATTTTCAACGGACGCCTCGTCAGTTTTTCAGGGGTCTACAAACGGACCACTGGCTGCTCCATGGGCGGGTAGTGTCCCGCCCAGTATGCCAGCCTGGTCTTGAACTACATGGAACGCAATGTTGACTGGTCCACCCTGCCCCCCATCTGTAGATACCCGAACAACTTTTCTGGTTTACCTTGCCCCTGACTGGTCCCCCGTCCGGGGCTCAGGCATCCCGAACCCCCCGCCGGTTACCGAGCCCAGTGTTTTCCTCTCTTGTGTAAAACGGGTTATCGAAAAGGCATCGTCCCTGAAGCTGAGAGTCGAAAGTTGGGGAACATTACTGTCATACTCGTATCCACCCAACTGCACCTGCACCCCAACCCCCTCATGCCCCCTGTACGCATCGCGTCGTTTTTTTGGCCACACAAAATTGGGGACAAACGCCCCTGCGAGCCCATCATCGATTCGCTCCTCCGTGAGAACATAATCTTGCTGGGAGACTTCAACGGCACCACACACTCCTCTCATGCCACCACCCTCACAGGAACATTACTGCCTTTCCTCAAGTCCAAGCTGTACTCTACCGGTGCGCTACCAGACATTGGTGTGAAAGAACCCACTTTTCATTGCAACCCAGGGGACTCATGACCGCCATCTGACGCCCGGCTACTGGACTGTTGGTCACCAAATGCACGATCTATGCTCCGCTCCTTGACACCAAACTTGTTCAAAAAATGTGCGTTTTATATGTTTGATAAGCAAGGTTTTGTGAAAAATGTACGCGCGGTTGCATGCCTTTTCTTAAAAAAACAATACCCAAACTCTTGGTGGAGGCCGTGCTTCATGGCAAAGTGTGCAGCGGTTGACCTGTCGACAGAAGCATGTGTTGCCATGCCTGCGGTCTTCAAGCGCTGATGTTATGAATTTTCAAGAATAATGCCACCCAGGCGGCCCAGTCAACAAACTCACGGGCGCGTACTGCAGTTTCAGCATTTCTATGAATCGCACACCCCTTGCACCATCGGATGCAGCGAAAGCGTTCAAGGCCTACCGGTCATACCCCCCGTCCCCCGCACTCCGCCGCCTCGCGCAGCCTGTGTTTGATTCTGCGTGCAAAATGTGGACATGCTAAAGTGCCCTGGAGCCCCGGCCACACACCCCCTGATCGGGCCTCGGGAACTGGGCAGCATGGCGTCCGCAATGGAATTCTTCCCGCCAGAACCCAGTGAATCCCAACAACCGCGCGCGCTACAACAATGGTCACAGCAATTTGCCACAATTTATCGACATCTGGCTACAATGAATGAATTTCCATCCAAAATTGATTACAATGAAATGGATGCAGTCAAATGAAAGCGCAGACGAAGACGCTGTGAGGCTACTGGATAATTTGTTCGAATCTAACAAATCACCGCAATTCTGGTCCTTATTGCAATTCTATATCAATTTCCGAATTAATGCAGCAGAAACTCCATGCAAACACTCGTCAAATTGTCGATGCGGAAAAACGTGCTGGTTCAACCATGGCACAGAGCCCACCGCATCACCTAACCGCCAGTTCTATCACAATCCTTATCTCCCTACACCTACTTTCTCACAAAGATATCACATAACTCCGACCTCCGTGCATTCCAGTACTCAAACTACCAACCTAAGTCGAAGAGAAAGCACAGGTATCTCCTCTGCCCACAGCAAGCATGCACTGGGATCAACGGACCATACTAGCTATATATTTCCATCTAAACAGCCAACCGGTGAGAAGCAGAAGAGCGGCGCCCTACAAGCAACAAGCGATGCACCAGACATCAACGAGAGCGAAAGCCGCCACACTGAGTCAGGGGTCAGCGAAGGTTCTGATGACTCCTGGCAATCAATCCGCCGCCGGAAACGTGAATTCAACAGTTCTTCGCACGAATCTCCAGCTAACAAGCCGGACATATGCAAGGAATGCAATTCGATGTTTCAACTGACGGAAGACGAAGCCGCCTGGTTCACAAAACAAGGTCTTTACCGCCCTCTACGTTGCCTTCCCTGTCGGCAAGCACGTCGCCTCCGAGCACATCAATCAAGCACAACAAAAACATCGCCGCCTACCATTCTTCAATCAAAAAATGTATGACACCGACCCAGTGAACCCAGCGTGAGTTACGCCAGCATATTATGCAATGACAGAGACCGTTCAGAAAACCCACTCACCATCCACTCTAAAAGTCAAGTATCCCGCAAGAAAGCCCCAAAGCTGCAAACAGACAACCCCGCACTAGCCCAACTCGCGGACAACACGGCTCAATCATCACACACGACAGGTTTCGAGGAAGGCACCGATCCAGAGTTCAATGCACTGCCCGAAGTTCGGATCTACAACGATAAGAGCGACCAAGAATCTCTCGCAGCGCACGACGAGTCCGACTACATCAAAGAACACTCCTCGGATACGCATACGTCGCACGCCGACTCCGGCGAGGAACACTCATCACTCCAGGTCTCTGAAGAGAACGCGCCGAAAGAAAACTCTGCCGACGAAAGCCCATCACTTCAAAGCCGTGAAGAGGATAAGGATACACACTCCTCTGAAGAAACCGACAGTGATTCTCTGTCCAATGCATTACCACACCTGCAGAGCTCTTCTACTATATCGACCTCTCCACCTCAGGTCACGCTATCAGACTTCCAATTAAAAGATCCCTCACTTCACAAGCAACTGGAAAGGACACTGCAATCAGCCGAAGAATATGTCGACGTCCTTCAAGCATCATGGGACTGGACTACCACCACATTCGCCCCTGTTCGTCACCCATACTCAGCGGACATGGCTAACTTACTGGTAAGGACATTCAAATACAGATTGGGAAAGCACTTGGATAAATTGCAGCAAGAGAGAACTCAGGGACCTGAATAACTCTGTCTCTTTTTCTTGGTCCATTGATCCCATGCATGTCTGCTCTGGTGCACTGCGTGTGTATTGGCCCAATGTTGTCCTGTCAAACCCTTTTTCAACATCAACCTCCTTTTTTTCTTCCACCGATCAGAACCATTCAGTCAGCAGAGAAGTAGTCAATCCCATTACATCTTAGGTTTCCCTCACTTCCTTTCACCTCAGCACAACTTACTTTTTCACTGAAACAACTTCAGTGATTTTATCCACACAAATGCAATTGTAGGAGCCCCACAGCAACTCAACAGATCGGGCCTAAGCCTATGGTTTCTTTTTGGAGAGTGTCATCGACACCTTATGCCTGAATACTTCCCTGTTTTGCTGTAAATAGCGGCTGTCCTTCGAGGAACCTCGCAGTTGAGCAGATTTGTGTAGTCTTGGGCGGGGGACCGCCATGCCTAAAAAAACCCTAACAACCGACTGCACACATCCGCCCCAAAACGGGAGGACACAGCCGTGTGCGCCCTGCACAGGTGCCCAGCCGCAGACCACCGTCCACGCGCTGTTGGCACACTATTTTCACTGATCATGACCTGTTACAGCGTGATCTGCACACCGCACTACTCCCTGATGCCCCTGACCTGCCCGCCATGCCACAGGGCAACCCCAAGCACCCGATACCACCGAAACAAGGCAAACTGCTCGCACACGTGACGAGTCTTTCCACCCCGCCCCCCCAACCAGATCCCGTCTACCCCTCCGCAGCACGCCCCCCAAAGTCTCAAAAATACACCACGCGGTTCGGCGTGCCTGACGCCATGGTCATGGTGAAACACAAGTACCGGGAAACGGGACCCGGCGCCAAGGTTAAAGCCCGCGAGGTGATATGCCATGGCACCCACCATTGCAAATCGCTTGCCAGGAAAATGAGTCGCTGCGTATCCGTCCTATGGAAGTATGTCACCGGCCATCCCACATCAGTAGACGTGTTGGCTATGCACGAGATCCAACATTTTGAGAGTGACCCCCGTACGGCAGCCGAAGCGGCCCAAACCAGGCCGCACACACAGCCACGGCTATGGGGAGAACTCAATGTTGAAGAAAATGTTCCCAAACATCCCCAAGCCACTCATTTCAGAGGCGATCAAGCATTACTGGTCCCTCATGTGTCGATCAAAGGGCGGCCAGGGCCATGAGTTCGCTTTTGTTCTTCATAAGTTGGGCGACAAATCACTTGATCATTTTGCACGTCCCTCCACCTGTACCGACTCATACCTTAAGTTCTCTATCCATGACGTGCTTGCATTCAGCGACTGGGATCTCATTTTCAACGGACGCCTCGTCAGTTTTTCAGGGGTCTACGAACGGACCACTTGCTGCCCCATGGGCGGGTAGTGTTCCGCCCAGTATGCCAGCCTGGTCTTGAACTACATGGAACGCAATGTTGACTGGTCCGGCCTGCCCCCCATCTGTAGATACTCGGACAACTTATCTGGTTTACCTTGCCCCTGACTGGTCCCCCGTCAGGGGCTCAGGCATCCCGAACCCCCTGCCGGTTACCGAGCCCAGTGTTTTCCTCTCTCGTGTGAGACGGGTTATCGAAAAGGCATCGTCCCTGAAGCTGAGAGTCGAAGGTTGGGGAACATCACTGCCTTTCCTCAAGTCCAAGCTGTACTCTACCAGTGCGCTGCCAGACATTGGTGTGAAAGAACCCACTTTTCATTGCAACCCAGGGGACTCATGACCGCCATCTGACGCCCGGCTACTGGACTGGTGGTCACCAAATGCATGATCTATGCTCCGCTCCTTGACACCAAACTTGTTCAAAAAATGTGCGTTTTATATGTTTGATAAGCAAGGTTTTGTGAAAAATCTACGCGCGGTTGCAAGCTTTTTCTTGAAGAAACAATACCCAAACTCTTGGTGGAAGCCGTGTTTCATGGAAAAGTGTGCAGCGGTTGACCTGTCGACAGAAGCATGTGTTGCCATGCCTCCGGTCTTCAAGCGCTGATGTTATGAATTTTCAAGAATGATGCCAACCAGGCGGTCCAGTCGTCAAACGACTCTCCCAGAAACGTGGCCGGGCCGGGGCCGGGCAACAAAACCTGTGCATGTATCGTGCATCATATGTGTGTGCAAGTGAAGGTGCCAACCCCGAGGAACCGCCATGTTTTCGTCTACTCTGCAGCAAGGCCAAGACCTAGTGTTTCCTGCTTTATTTGTGTATCGCTGCATGTCTGCTGGCTTTGAGCGCTCCGTATAGTGTTCATTCCATCAACCCATACCGTGGTCCATTTGAAAGCACAACCCGGGCGCAACCCATCAAAGCAGAGTAGTGAGAAAATCGGACTAACAAGATATAACACCCTTTGCGGACGACAACAACAACCCCTACGCTGCTGCAGGCTGCAACTTGGGTGAAAAAGTCCTTGTTAACGGCAGAAGCAAAGGCGCCGCCATCACCACAGCTTGGACACGTTCGTTTTCGAATCGTTGTGGATCGCACCAATTTGTTGTTTAGAAAAACTATCAACATTTCAGCATTGGCTTTTTGGGGTGGTTGGGGCAGGCATTTCCTGACATTACCCCCCTGCGAAGACCCCAAGACTTTGTGCTGCATTGTGTGCATGCATGGTGTGCATGGCTCTGTAACGCATCATGTTACATTGTGTGAACGAGAAGGAGGCATACACCCCACCTTCAGGGAAGAAGACCCTGTCCTCTTGGGAGCAAAGTGCAGCCCTCTTTTGGGTTGTGTAAGATTGCTAGAATGTTTTTGCAGATGCACTCGATGCAGAAGAATTGCTTCAATTTCAAATGCCGTTTGCGAAAAGACATGCAACATGGGTATTCCTTTTGCCCGCTTGGGGTAGGGCATTTGGTGCATCATGCAAGGCGGTGGCCACCAAGGGTATACTATGTTGTCAGAATGCCTCTTGTAAACAGCAACTGCGATGCGGTATATTTTGCAAAGTGTAAAAGCCACCGATTCGCTGGACTTTGGGTGACAAGTTGTCTGCCTCTTTGAAATGACATTCGCTGTAACTTAGCCTGGCTAATACATGTCACAACAAGTGCATACGAGCCTGCAGTTCATTCAACAGGAACACTAACGATTGATGGTCGATTTGTCACATAACTGTTACAATGTCATGATCGATCTGGTGCATATGTTCTGTGACCTGATCCGCTTCCATGGGGATGGTTGGCTAGCCATGGGGTTAACTGTTGTAGGCACAAAGCTGAAATCCGAGTCCAAAGTAGTACGCATACTAGAAAAAACGGGATTTACCAAACGGTAAAAAAAAATTTGCCGTAGGGCAAAAACATTTTTACCGTGCGGCGAAAAACAAACCCGCACGATAAAAATGTTTTTGCCGTATCGCAAACTCTATTTTGCCGTGCGGTAAGTCCGGCAAATGCGGCAAATTTTGTTTTACCCCATTACAAAGTGTGAGGGGGTTTAGGGAGCCATAAGTACATGTTAGGGATAGCATTAGTGCATGCTAGTTGGTTTTGGGGGGTCAAATGCTCGTTTGGGACCCATTTGTCCCCCCAAAACTAAGTCTACGTCCCTCGTGCACTTGGGTTGATGGATTGATTTCCAAGGTTTCAAACATTTTGCACTTTTGCCCAATTTGCCGCCTTTTTGCCGGTATCACCAGGCCATAGTAATTACAGGTGAAGCGGAGTGTTACAGACGCCCGGTGCTTTTGTGTTCTTGCATGTGTTCTTGCATCTTCAACATACTTTCCCTTCACCTCAATCCTTTGCGTGGTACTTATAAATTTGAACACTCAAATGTGTGTACTCTCAAACCTCAAACTGTCGTGCCGCGTTGTCCAAGTCACGTAGGTGAGGAGAAATGGCTCGTGTACGTGCAATGTTTTGGTTGGAAGACCGCCGCAATGATAAATATAAGTAACACCGTTCCAAACTTTGAATCGATGCGTGCGCACGGCTAATATATGTGACAATATATGGTGACTCAATGACTCAAAGGTTTGATGCCTCTTGCCAAACATGCACATGAACCTTTCACATGAACCGCGATGCGGTTGCCCACTCAAGTGACAAAGGAGGAAAAAGTGCTTGAATTACCGTGAAGTTCACTGTATGGGCCACTTGTACTTAAATTTTCTTGGCCGATTTCTGCTAACTTCGCGTTGTGCGTCGCCCAGCTGTTCGGGTAGATGTCGTTAGTGACGGCGTTCCCCTCTTGCAAGGTTGGTGGGGGCTCCCGCCTCCCTTTGGGTTCCATGGGCTCCGCTTGGCGTCCTCCGGTGGCTTTCGACTTGCGCGCTGCCTCGCTCTTTGGAATGCAGATTTGTTTGGCCGACGGTGGCTTGGTGTATCGTGGCCTCTTCTCGCTGACGCGCAACGTACGACGGGGCTCCTCAGATGATTCTGACTTCTGAGAACTCTCCCCGTTTCCATCATTGCGTGCTTCGTCATCCATGGGGCCTTGTGGCGTGTCCGCCTCCGAGCCGTCGTCCTCCAACATTTTCTGCCCTTGCGCTTCTTCACTTTTCTTCCTGTCAGTATCCGTCAGTGGCGTCGCCGATGGTCTGGATGATGGCGTTGGTGATCGCAGATTGCCTCTCTGGGATCGTTGGTTGCCCTTGCCCACGACACGCTTGAAGGTGTCGTTGTGCGTTCACTGGTCGTGGTCTTCGCTGTTTCGGCGGGGGAGGCCGGGACCGCTCTTTCATGATCTGCGCGTTGCCTCTCCTTGTTGGTGCTGGACTGTGCTCCTTGTTCGTGTGCGGTACTCTGCTTCGTGTCACCACTCCTCCACCTCTTCTTCTTCGCGTTGTCCTGATTTTCCTCATTGTGCCCCATGTCTTCTTCGCTCCGCTTCTTGCATTTGCTTTTGGTGTCTGCCTTTGCTTCTTTGATCTCGGCGGCTTTGGCCACTTTGTCAAGGTGCCTCTCATTTTGTACGTACGCTTTGTTGAATTGCGCCAGCGCTGTGTACGTTAGGGGTACTCCAGTGACCCACATCCGGTCCTCCTCAGGATATCTGACAAAGCCAGTTGCCTCAACCTCCTTCACTCCCTCTTTGACCTTGGTTGCCAACGTGTTCAGGGGTACAGTGCTTGGACAGACCACCTTCAGGCTCGAGCGCGGCATCCCACACATGATGAGTGCAAGGATCTCCGTAATCGTTCCCGTGTCCCGCCGCTCGTGGAATGCGTACAAGATGCTCATCTTGCTCCTTTCAGATGCGGGTTTTCGCATGCTGGTGGAGACTGCCCTGATCAGAAAAATCAAAAACAATAGTCTCCACGGCACGGTAGATGTGACATAGTTGGGCTGCCCCGTCTCAGGAACCCTTTGCTCCGTAACCATCGAAAGACGAAGGTTCCGTAACAGCATCTTCCTTGAGTTCTTTGGGTCCCACATACGGTCATCTGTTGAGGTGAAGAATGGGAATGTGTGCACATGCCAGTTGGTAATCTCCTCCACCTGTGACATCATCCACGACACCCACGACCCTGTGTCTGGTCCAATGAGGATGATTGACGCGTGCTTGCTGACCATGGTCCTCACATTCCCTGCAGTGAGCTCTCAACGACAACAAGATCAGTACCGGTGGGCAGCAACGTGTCAAGGGGGGCAACGGAGACGCCCCAGTCGGATTTGTCTTGCCAGGTAACTGTGATGCGCTCGATGCCTTTGTCCTGCATTTTTCTTTCTTGTGCAACTGCTCCATGGTCCATAGCCAGATGCCGCCGTTGGCGTTGGTACGCAGGGTCTGTCCAAATCTTAGCTTGAGAGAGGTCAGCCCATGTCAGAACAACTTGACCCAGCTTCACTTTCTTGGCTTTTTGTCCGGAAACCCCCTTCAGGGTCCATCCCTCTTTCCTGGTCTCCTCCAGGCAATAGCGGATTCCAGCTTCGTTTTCTGCAAGCGTACGGAGAACATAAGGCTAACAATAAAATTTTTTGCCGAATTCGGCCAAAGGATTTGAGAGCTAAACAGTAGTGGTTCACGGAAAATTGGGTGAACCATATAGCTTTTACGTGGCGGATGTTTTAAGATTTGGCCAAATTCAGCCAACGGCCTTCTGGCTGAATCCGGTCAACTTGAATACTCGAAAGAGAGAACAGGTGAACAGCTCCTGCCGAACTATGCACTTTCCGGAAACGGAACGACAATGCACTGGTGGCAAGGGTGAGATTGCAAAATACAACAATAGCATAGCATACTCTGTGTAGGATGCACCAGGTTGTTATCTTTGTGTAGCACGTGTACTGAGATTCAATGTCGCAACTCCAGTTGCCGCACGTGTGCAGTGATTTGATGTGCAGACGCCACTCCATACTGCTTCGGTTCTGCCAACCATTCCGCAAATCGAACGCACGTGGCAACGTCAAAATCCCTGTACTCCCGGAAACTGCCTGCTGATAACGATTTTTTGTTATCCAGTTTCTCCGCCCATTTGATGAAGATGTTATCGATCCTGTGACTCTCGATTGCTGAACAGAAGGTTGCCACACCCCTCCAATATCGGGCTGTATTGTTTGCCTGCAACAGAAAACAAGTTCCCGAAGTGTCTGCGACAGTAGGACCACAACCGGAGGCATTTCAATCCATACCCGACCAACATGGTCAACCGTCATTTTTGTGTCCGCCTGGTCGTATGCATCTTCGTGCACCAACCCAACGTTCTGCATGATGTATTTCGTCGCCGGTGAGCGGGTCAATGTGGCCATCATTTTGCTTACTCTTCAGGCGCGCCACGGCAATGGATTTGGCGAGGGTCTCCGAGATTGTGGTCTCTCCATGGACACGTTGAATCCGTTGATGCAGTCCGGACAACATCGCGAATACAGTCACCCCAGGTAGGTAGGTAGGTAGGTGCACTCGGTCGTTGAGGGGCGCCCCATGGTTCTCCCTAGCGTCGCCCCTGTGACGAACAGGAAGAGGCTCCCCGCATGAAGAGGGGAGGCGGCTTACATCCCGCTAGACCTGACTGGTGGCCCCCAACGAAGCGGCCCCGGGGAACACCAGGAGGGCTGATTGCCGCCCGCGTGACATGCTTGTCTCGCAGGGAGGGTGGGCCCCCGTGCTTGCACACGTCCCCTCCTTTGGGCGGAACACTAGGGGTTCATCGGACTTCCTGGCGTATCCCGTTCCCAATGCATGGATGCATGTTCTTGGTACTGGGGTTCCGAGGCGCTTGGGTGTCGCACGCTCCGCCTCGAGTCCCAAAGCAACGGTGGCCTTAGGATGCAGCCTTACCCCCGGTCTCTGGATCTCGTTTGGCCAGGCCCCCTGCATGGCACGGGCTGCCTCAGTGCCCGGGCTATGGGCACTTGGTTTCCTCTTTTTGTGTGGCGTTTGTGTATGGGTCCGGGTTGTGCTTGGGTTTGGGTTCCGGTAAGCCCGTCAGCCTTTGCTGGGGACTTGGTTGGGTGTGTCTGGGTACGGGTTGAGGTTGCGCACTTTTTTTTCCGGTTTGGGTTAGCGGTGTTTGCGGTCTGGCTGTGGTTTCGACCTGCATCCCACCTTTCCTGGTTGAGGTGTTCCGGGTCCCGACAAACACACGTGCATGCACCCACGTTCTCTTCCCCTCACAGGTCCCAAGGAGAAGCGTATGCTCGTGTTTGCGTCGTCCGGGCGTTAAAGTAGGGTTGTCCTAGACGCTTAGGCAAGTATTGCGTCGTGCCGTCGTCTCACATTAGCGAACGCCCGGCAAGGCGGGAGGACTAGGACACGTCAAGGTAGTGGGGAAAGAAACAGGTATGTTGCATGTCACGCCGCGCGCGCGGAACGGGCAACGAGCAAAGGTAGCGGCCAAAGGGGGGTGGAGTCAAGACGGGAGCAAGTGGGACAATAGACCTACGCACACGCCGGTCGCACACACATGTCGCATGAAGTACCAGCCAGCTCGAGGTGCCGTGTCGCGACAAAACCGCCGCCGCCGCACGCCCGTTTACGCCCTCTCCTCTCTCTACGCAGGTTCAAAAGAGGAAACCCGGGCCGACAAGGAAAAAGACAGAGACACACAACAAAGCGGAGGCAGGGAAAAAGTGCATGTCAGGGAGAAGCGTAGAGGAAAGGGTAAAGAGCAACGAAGCCGCGACAGGAACAAGGGGTAGCCAGCGGACAAGCAAGGGGCGCGCACAGGGGAGGAGACACGGCGGACACACGGCGAGCACAACACCGCACCGAGACACCAGAGAGGGGAGCACCGGAGGACCAAGGGAAGAGCGGCACCACGCACCACGACAAGCACGGCACAGACACCACACACACCGCACTCACCGGACGAACCCCGGCAACCCGCCCAGCAGTGGGCGGGCAGTCGGGAGAGGGACAGCGCCTGACCCCAGGCGCCCCTCACAATGGTGGAAGGCACCCCCCCCGGGGACGCCCTTCCGCCACCCCCACAGCGAGCAACGCCGGCCCGCAGGGGCGCACGCTGTGGGGCCGGTGCTGGGTCCCCACGCCCGCACCGACCGCGCCCGGGACACGCGGGTCGCGGAACCCTGGCTGCCCGCTCCAGAGGACGGGCGGCCGGGGGAGGGACAGCGCCTGACACCAGGCGCCCCTCACAACGATGGAAGGCACCCCCCCCCGGGGACGCCCTTCCACCACCCCCACAGCGAGCAACGCCGGCCCGCAAGGGCGCACGCTGTGGGGCCGGTGCTGGGTCCACACGCCCGCATCGACCGCACCCGGGACACACGGGTCGCGGAACCCTGGCTGCCCGCTCCAGAGGACGGGCAGCCGGGGGAGGGACAGCGCCTGACACCAGGCGCCCCTCACAACGGTGGGAGGCACCCCCCCGGGGACGCCCTTCCGCCCCCCCCCCAGCGAGCAACGCCGGCCTGCAAGGGCGCACGCTGTGGGGCCGGTGCTTGGTCCACACGCCCGCATCGACCGCACCCGGGACACACGGGTCGCGGAACCCTGGCTGCCCGCTCCAGAGGACGGGCGGCCGGGGGAGGGACAGCGCCTGACACCAGGCGCCCCTCACAACGGTGGAAGGCACCCTCCCCGGGGACACCCTTCCGCCACCCCCACAGCGAGCAACGCCGGCCCGCAAGGGCGCATGCTGTGGGGCCGGTGCTGGGTCCACACGCCCGCATCGACCGCACCTGGGACACACGGGTCGCGGAACCCTTGCTGCCCGCTCCAGAGGACGGGCGGCCGGGGGAGGGACAGCGCCTGACACCAGGCGCCCCTCACAACGGTGGAAGGCACCCCCCCCCGGGGACGCCCTTCCGCCACCCCCACAGCGAGCAACGCCGGCCCGCAAGGGCGCATGCTGTGGGGCCGGTGCTGGGTCCACACGCCCGCATCGACCGCACCCGGGACACACGGGTCGCGGAACCCTGGCTGCCCGCTCCAGAGGACGGGCAGCCGGGGGAGGGACAGCGCCTGACACCCGGCGCCCCTCACAACGGTGGAAGGCACCCCCCCCGGGGACGCCCTTCCGCCACCCCCACAGCGAGCAACGCCGGCCCGCAAAGGCGCACGCTCGGGGGCCGGTGCTGGGTTCACACGCCCGCATCGACCGCACCCGGGACACACGGGTCGCGGAACCCTGGCTGCCCCCTCCAGAGGACGGGCGGCCAGGGGAGGAACAGCGCCTGACACCAGGCGCCCCTCACAATGATGGAAGGCACCCCCCCCGGGGACGCCCTTCCGCCACCCCCACAGCGAGCAACGCCGGCCCGCAAGGGCGCACGCTGTGGGGCCGGTGCTGGGTCCACACGCCCGCATCGACCGCACCCGGGACACACGGGTCGCGGAAACCTGGCCGCCTGCTCGGGAGGACGGGCGGCCGGGGGAGGGACAGCGCCTGACACCAGGCGCCCCTCACAACGTTGGAAGGCACCCCCCCCGGGGACGCCCTTCCGCCACCCCCACAGCGAGCAACGCCGGCCCGCAAGGGCGCACGCTGTGGGGCCGGTGCTGGGTCCACAAGCCCGCATCGACTGCACCGGGGACACACGGGTCGCGGAACCCTGGCTGCCTGCTCCAGAGGACGGGCAGCCGGGAGAGGGACAGCGCCTGACACCAGGCGCCCCTCACAACGGTCGAAGGCACCCCCCCCGGGGACGCCCCTCCGCCACCCCCACAGCGAGCAACGCCGGCCCGCAGGGGCGCACGCTGGGGGGCCGGTGCTGGGTTCACACGCCCGCATCGACCGCACCCGGGACACACGGGTCGCGGAACCCTGGCTGCCCGCTCCAGAGGACGGACGGCCGGGGGAGGGACAGCGCCTGACACCAGGCGCCCCTCACAACGGTGGAAGACACCCCCCCAGGGACGCCCCTCCGCCACCCCCACAGCGAGCAACGCTGGCCCGCAAGGGCGCACGCTGTGGGGCCGGTGCTGGGTCCACACGCCCGCATCGACCGCACCCGGGACACACGGGTCGCGGAACCCTGGCTGCCCGCTCCAGACGACGGGCGGCCGGGGGAGGGACAGCGCCTGACACCAGGCGCCCCTCACAACGGTGGAAGGCACCCCCCCCGGGGACGCCCTTCCGCCACCCCCACAGCGAGCAACACCGGCCCGCAAGGGCGCACGCTGGGGGGCCGGTGCTGGGTTCACACGCCCGTATCCACCGCACCCGGGACACACGGGTTGCGGGGCCCTGGCTGCCCGCTCCAGAGGACGGGCAGCCGGGGGAGGGACAGCGCCTGACACCAGGCGCCCCTCACAACGGTGGAAGACACCCCCCCCGGGGACGCCCTTCCGCCACCCCCACAGAGAGCAACGCCAGCCCGCAAGGGCGCACACTGTGGGGCCGGTGCTGAGTCCCCACGCCCGCATCGACCGCACCCGGGACACGCGGGACGCGGAACCCTGGCTGCCCGCTCCAGAGGACGGGCGGCCAGGGGAGGGACAGCGCCTGACACCATGCGCCCCTCACAACGGTGGCAACCACCCCCCCCCGGGGACGCCCCTCCGCCACCCCCGCAGCGAGCAACGCCGGCCCGCACGGGCGCACGCTGCGGGGCCAGTGCTGGGTCCCCGCACCCGCACCGACCGCACCCGGGACACACGGGACGCGGAACCCTGGCTGCCCGCTCCAGAGGACGGGCGGCCGGGGGAGGGACAGCGCCTGACACCAGGCGCCCCTCGCAACGGTGGGAAGCACCCCCCCCCGGGGACACCCCTCCGCCACCCCCACAACGAGCAACGCCGGCCCGCAAGGGCGCAAGTTGTGGGGCCGGTGCTGGGTCCACACGCCCGCACCGACCGCACCCGGGACACCCGGGACGCGGAACCCTGGCTGCCTGCTCCAGAGGACGGGCAGCCGGAGGAGGGACAGCGCCTGACACCAGGCGCCCCTCACAACGGTCGAAGGCACCCCCCCCGGGGACGCCCCTCCGCCACCCCCACAGCGAGCAACGCCGGCCCGCAGGGGCGCACGCTGGGGGGCTGGTGCTGGGTTCACACGCCCGCATCGACCGCACCCGGGACACACGGGTTGCGGAACCCTGGCTGCCCGCTCCAGAGGACGGACGGCCGGGGGAGGGACAGCGCCTGACACCAGGCGCCCCTCACAACGGTGGAAGACACCCCCCCGGGGACGCCCTTCCGCCACCCCCACAGCGAGCAACGCTGGCCCGCAAGGGCGCACGCTGTGGTGCCGGTGCTGGGTCCACACGCCCGCATCGACCGCACCCGGGACACACGGGTCGCGGAACCCTGGCTGCCCGCTCCAGACGACGGGCGGCCGGGGGAGGGACAGCGCCTGACACCAGGCGCCCCTCACAACGGTGGAAGGCACCCCCCCCCCGGGGACGCCCTTCCGCCACCCCCACAGCGAGCAACACCGGCCCGCGAGGGCGCACGCTGGGGGGCCGGTGCTGGGTTCACACGCCCGTATCCACCGCACCCGGGACACACGGGTTGCGGGGCCCTGGCTGCCCGCTCCAGAGGACGGGCGGCCGGGGGAGGGACAGCGCCTGACACCAGGCGCCCCTCACAACGGTGGAAGACACCCCCCCCGGGGACGCCCTTCCGCCACCCCCACAGAGAGCAACGCCAGCCCGCAAGGGCGCACACTGTGGGGCCGGTGCTGAGTCCCCACGCCCGCATCGACCGCACCCGGGACACGCGGGACGCGGAATTCTGGCTGCCCGCTCCAGAGGACGGGCGGCCAGGGGAGGGACAGCGCCTGACACCATGCGCCCCTCACAACGGTGGCAACCACCCCCCCCCGGGGACGCCCCTCCGCCACCCCCGCAGCGAGCAACGCCGGCCCGCACGGGCGCACGCTGCGGGGCCAGTGCTGGGTCTCCGCACCCGCACCGACCGCACCCGGGACACACGGGACGCGGAACCCTGGCTGCCCGCTCCAGAGGACGGGCGGCCGGGGGAGGGACAGCGCCTGACACCAGGCGCCCCTCGCAACGGTGGAAAGCACCCCCCCCCCGGGGACGCCCTTCCGCCACCCCCACAACGAGCAACGCCGGCCCGCAAGGGCGCAAGTTGTGGGGCCGGTGCTGGGTCCACACGCCCGCACGGACCGCACCCGGGACACCCGGGACGCGGAACCCTGGCTGACCGCTCCAGAGGACGGATGGCCGGGGGAGGGACAGCGCCTGACACCAGGCGCCCCTCACAATGGTGGAAGGCGCCCCCCGGGGACGCCATTCCGCCACCCCCACGGCGAGCGACGCCAGCCCGCAAGGGCGCACGCCGTGGGGCCGGTGCTGGGTCCCCACGCCCGCACCGACCGCACCCGGGACACACGGGACGCGGAGCCCTTGCTGCCCGCTCCAGTGGACGGGCGGCTGGGGGAGGGACAGCGCCTGACACCAGGCGCCCCTCACATTGATGGAAGGCACCCCCCCCGGGGACGCCCTTCCGCCACCCCCAAGGAGAGCCACGCCGGCCCGCAAGGGCGCGCGCTGCGGGGCCAGTGCTGGGTCCCCACGCCCGCACCGACCGCACCCGGGACACACGGGACGCGGAACCCTGACTGCCCGCTCCAGAGGACGGGCGGCCGGGGGAGGGACAGTGCCTGACGCCGGACGCCCCTCACAACGGTGGAAGACACCCCCCCCCGGGGACGCCCTTCCGCCACCCCCACAGCGAGCAACACCGGCCCGCATGGGCGCACGCTGGGGGGGCGGTGCTGGGTCCACACGCCCGCATCGACCGCACCCGGGACACACCGGTCGCGGAACCCTGGCTGCCCGCTCCAGAGGACGGGCAACTGGGGGAGGGACAGCGCCTGACGCCAGGCGCCCGTCACAACGATGGAAGGCACCCCCCCCGGGGACGCCCCTCCGCCACCCACACAGCGAGCAACGCCGGCCCGCAAGGGCGCACGCTGTGGGGCCGGTGCTGGATCCACACGCCCGCAGCGACCGCACCCGGGACACACGGGTCGCGGAACCCTGGCTGCCCGCTCCAGAGGACGGGCGGTCGGGGGAGGGACAGCGCCTGACACCAGGGGCCCCTGACAACGGTGGAAGGCACCCCCCCCGGGGACGCCCTTCCGCCACCCCCACAGCGAGCAACGCCGGCCCGCAAGGGCGCACGCTGTGGGGCCGGTGCTGGGCCCACACGCCCGCATCGACCGCACCCGGGACACACGGGTCGCGGAACCCCGGCTGCCCGCTCCGGAGGACGGGCGACCGGGAGAGGGACAGCGCCTAACACCAGACGCCCCTCCCAATGCTGGAAGGCGCCCCCCCGGGGATGCCCATCCACCACCCCCACACCGAACAACGCACCAGCGCACCAACGCACCAGCCACGGGACATCCGCACCCCACCACCTGCTCTTAGACACAGCGACACAGCAATGGCGGAACCCGCGGCACCACGCAAGACACGCCCCCGATCTCCCACGCTGGACGAAGCACACGAGGTCATCAGGGCGCTGGGACTCAGAGACGGCGAAGGAGACCCCCCACAAGGGTACGCGGGCACGGACTCCGACCTGAAGGCATTGCCGGAGCCCCCCACGGGAGGCGCGCCCGCGGAACCTGCGCCGCCAGCGGGCAGCGTACCCGCGATCTGCTCGCGTGGAAACGGGGCCACTGCACCGGCGCAGGCTGGTGCCCCAAACAGCACCCCCCGCCCGGCCCTGATGACGGAGCGTTGCCCGAGGTGAAACCCGCGGCCGCACGCGCTGCCCTACGCTACGGGGTGGCGCAGGGCTGGATCCTGGATGAGACCGCGCGCGGCAGCGTGAACATCCAGGAGGCCGTCGACCGAGTCACCCACGCGGGACAGGCGGCAGTGGCCTTGCACACCCGGGGCCGCCACGGCGGACCCGCAGAGGGAATCATTGTGGAACCCTCGGGAATGGTGCTGGTCCTGGCGGCAGACGTGGTCCGAGGGGTGCTCCACGCGTCCCGCGTGCGGCGGGGGTGCCCACAGTGGACCATCCAGGTGTACACCCCCCCGCGGGCGTGGCCCTTTTCCACGTGGGCGGTGCTCGCCGTCATGTGGCACCTGGCACCAGAGGACGCCCCCACAGGGACCGCGGAGGACATCGCCCGGGACCTCCACACCTGGCCGGCCGACCAGGATTACCCCTGGAGCAGGCCCCGGGGCGGCCTCCCGGTGGCACCAGCGGCAGAGGGGCTCAGCCTCGCGGCAACCCTCCAATGGCACCCCGACAAGCAGGCAGGCCACTTCCTGCAGACGGGCACGGTCCCGGCCACCCCGCCAGACTCCGAGTGGCGATGGGACGCAGGGGGGGCGCAACCGCTGCCGGGCCCCTGGACCCTCCCGTTGTGGTACTTGCCCATGGGCACCTTGGCCCACGCCACCCAGGCCGTCAAGGGGACTTTCCCGCAGCCGCTCCTCCCCGGCGTGGCCCTGCTCCGCAGCCTGCAGGCGGGGGCCGCCTGGGTACTGTGGAAGGAAGGAAAGGGGCGCTCGAGCCCCTATTTCCCCATGGTCCAGGGCCAGGCGCTGATCCACGCCGAGGGCATGGGGACCGTGGAATGGGGGGCGATCGTGCCCGGCACGGCGTGCAGGTGGATCACGGCGACCGCCCCACAGCCCATGCGATCGCCGCCGGCGTGCCACCGCCTCCTACGGATGGTCCCCTCTTTGGCCCCCCAGCACGCCTTTACAAGGGACGTGTGGAAGGCCGTACTGAGCCACACCAGGGAGTGGCCAACGAACCCGGGTGCGCGGTACCCGCCGGGACCGGTGCTCGAACAGCTCACGGCCCCCACATCCGGGGTCCTCCACGCCTTACACAGGGCGTCGGCCCTCACGAAGCAGCTCAACGACGAAGTGCTGGACCTGGCGCTGGAGCCGCTGCGGGTGCTCTACCCGCAAGCCCACATCCCACCCGCGGGCACGTCCAACCGCCTAGGCCGCCTAGGGTTGCAGCGCCGCGTCGAGGCTGCGCACCCAGGAGGCGTGGTGGAACAGTGGCTAACGCTCCGCAACCCGTCCACCGCGGAGGGCCACTGGTACCTGCACCAACTCCTCTTCCAACCAGGGGCAGCCACGGAACACTGCCGGCAAAACCCGTACCACACGCACCCGGAGCGCCGAGGCACACAAAACTACCCGCAGCCAGTCCCGCCCGCCCTCCCGCCGGGGCAGGACCCGGAGGCGCTACAGCGGGCCCCCCTGCTCGACACCGCCACCACGGTACAGCAAAGGGGAAGCGACGACGCGGGTGGTGCCGAACCGGACTGCACGAACTGCGGAGTGGTGGCCTGGATGGCAGCCTGCAGGCACCTCGCCCGAGATACAACGGGGCTCCGGCAGTACAGACCCACGGACCGCACTGCGCTGGCGTCCGCGGTCGCGGCCGTCACCATGGGTCCCGTGGCGGCGTGGCCGGCGCAACTGCTGCCCCACGTCCCCTGCCGCGACACGCGGCCCCGACGGCCGGCCGCGACGCACGCGCCGACGGCACCCCTCACGGCGGAGCAACTATACGTTGTCGCGGCGGCGTTGCTAGCAGACGGCGGGGAGAGCTTCGTCCACCACCACGGCCCAGCGCAGATTGCGGGATGCATACAAGGGCCTCAGCGCGATGCACCAGACCCGTGGCACGCCACGCTCCGCGGGCGCACCCGCGTCTGGGATGCGGGCGATGGCACACCCCCGCACGGGCCTAAGCAGGGGGAGGCACTGGTACTGCAGACGGCAGGCTACCAGGCCATCATACACGGCCACGCCGGAGGGCACCGGTCGCACGTCCTGGCCGGAGGCCGATGGACGGTCTGGCACAGCACCGCCAGGCAAGGGGCTTTGCCGCCCCTGCCCCACATCGACTGGCGACAGGGGCCCACCCAAGCCTACTATATGTCGGCGGACCCCTGGCCGCTGGCGGTCCTGCTACACACTGTCAGCGCCCCCGACAAGAGGCAGGAACCGGGGTGGGTCAACCTCCCCACACTGGTGTGGAGCCCCGACCAGGAGGAGCATCTACGGGCCGCGTGGCAGGGAGACGCCATCAGGGCCACGGACGTCCCGGACCTCCACGCGGGGCCAATCACGCACGCCCGCCCAGCGGCTACCCTGGCGGTGGCCCAACGGGGACAGCAGAACCCGCAGTGGGTGGTCTGCATGTTCAGCCCGGCGGACGCGCAGATCGTCGTCTGCGACCCCGAACGCCTGCCGGGGCCCGAAGCCGTGATCCGCGTGGCAGACTGCACCCGCATGATCAACAAGGCGCTGCGGGAGGGCGAACACCACGCCCTCCTGCTCCAGGTCAGGCTGAAGGACAACGCCCGGGCGGCGAGGCCGGGAGTGTGGCCGGCAGCGGCGCACCCCGCCGACCTGGAGCTCCAGCTGGCGGTCCCGACCGCGGTGTACCACTGGCTACAGGCCTTCCACGACCTGCGATGGAGGGGCAAGCCCGACCGCCAAATCGGCTCCACGCACTGGCAAAGGTGGCTGCAAGCAGACGCGCAGCGCGATGCCATCCGAGGTCTCGGGCCCGCGCCCGCGAAGCGAGCCCTCGATGCGGCTTCCCGGGCCGCACGCTGGCACCGCACACGGTGCCGCTGGCCAACCTGCCCTTCGAACCAGCTGCAGAGGGCGCCATTCGGAAGTCGGTGCCGCTCCCCCCGGCGCGAGGGGCCACGGAGCCGACGAAATGCCCCCTGTGTGCGGACAAGTACTACACCAGCGGGGCAATGCTGGAACACCTGGCGTGGCACGCGGTGCACGCTGCGGCCCCGGCGGACGACAAGGAGGCGGCCACCAACATCCTGCAAGGGAGAGCACGGAGGTCCCCATGGCACGCCCCGTACGCCCGGAGCCCCCCGCCCCAGGCAGCCGACCACGCAGATGGAGATGAGGAGGCACCCGGAGCGGCGCCGGGGGCCGGCGGTGCGGCCTCACCAGGGTCCATGTCCATCCCCGCGGGGCTGGCCCCCCTGGCCTCCCTGGCTCCCCCGGTCCCCCGGGCCCCCCTGTGGGCCCCGCACGGAACGGGCTCAGCGGATGCCGCGCACCCAGATGCCCTGGCTGCGCCGGCGAACCCGGCGGCGATGCCGATGCGGGATAGCTGACTCCAGGAGGACATGACGGGCGACGCCCTGTGGCTCCTCTCGTGGAACCTGCGCAACAGCCTTGTGCTGCCAGACCGGTCCCTCCAGGACACACTCCGGCGGCGCCGGGGGCCGGCGGCCTGCACCGACAAGGAGCACCTCATCACCGGCATGCTGCCCCAGGAGGGGGGCTTTGCCATCATGCTCCAGGAGACGGGGATCGCCACCAGAACGCAGGAGATGCACGTGGCCGCGGCGCTCCGGGACAAGGGGTACACCGCCTTCTTCAGCAGCCGGCTGGCGGAGACGGGAGCCACCTCCACCTCGAGAGGGGGGGGCCTCCTCACCGCGGTCAGCAGCAAGTACGTGGCGGAGCACGAGGTGCTCAGCTTCACGGAAATTGTCCCCGGGAAGGCCGCGGCCCTGGAGATCCGCACGGACGGGGGAGGCATCACCCTCATCAACGTCTACGGGCCGCAAGCGGGCTGCTCCCCGTGGGCGGGACGGGCGGCGTTCTGGGCCGACATACAAATGTATGCCACGGCACGCAGCCTCGGCGGGAGGCACCCGGTGGTCATCGCCGGCGACACCAACATCTACATGGATGTCCCCGCCAACCCGGCCACGGAGCATTCCCGAGCGGGCTGCGAGGCCTGCGGTTTCCGAAGGGCCGCGGCAGGCGGCGAGGAGGACATGACCCCCACGCTCCACCCGTCCCGGCATAGGGTGGACACCTTCCTGGTCAACGAGCCCCTCCTGCCGTGGTCCCTGCGGGAAAGCGTCTGGGCTCGTGGCATGGCACACCCCCAGGTGGTCGGCTCGGACCACCTCCCGGTCCGCCCGGCCCTGCCGGGTCTCCTCAGCGCAGCGGGGCGCGCGGCGATGCCCACCCCCTACAGCCACACGGAGGGCCGCCTCCTCCTGTACGACGCCGAGACCGCGCCCGTCCAACACTGCCTGTGGGCGGCGGTCACCGCCGCGCAGGATGAACCCTCCCTGGCGCCCTGGCTGGGTCCCGCAGAGCAGCACAACTACGGGTCCATGCCCGCGGCCGCGGTGGACAAGGTGTTCGAACACCTCCACGCGACGCATGACGCCCTGGCGCGCGTGGTGGGACGCCGGCAGCCGTCTCCGGCGGGAACGGACCCGGCGGAAGGGGACCTCCCGGAGAGCGGAAAGCAGCTCCAGGCAGCGGTCCTCCGCTATGACACCCTGGCAGCGCGCGCGCCGGCAGCGTACCAGGCGGACGCGGCCAGGCATGGCATCCGGTCCGAGGCGGCGCTCCGGCTCACGGAGGAGCTGCAGGGTGTGTCGCCCGGGTTCCGCCCGACCACGCAGGGCCAGCTACAGGAGGAGCTGGAGGGGCAAGCAGCCGCCCTCGAGGAGGACATTCGCCAGCTCCGTGCTTTTCTGGCGGCAGACCGCAAGCGCGCCATCAAGGACTTCTGGCGCCGCCACGCCCCCGACATCGCCCAGCGATGGAAAGCCGTGCGGGGGGCCATAGAGGTAGAGGCCCCAGGCCCGTCAGGCCTCTGGAACTGGCGGGTTCCCAACACCCAAACGCTCCTCACGGAGGCCCACGACGTGATGTTCGCAGTTCGCGCCTTCTGGCGAGAACTGTATAACAAACGCCCGGTGGACCTCCCGGGCTTCCAGGCAGTCCTCGGCCGCCACGTCCCCCGGGTCCCTGAGGGGGCCTGGACACAGGTCCAGCAGTACTCCATGCAGGACCTGAAGTCCGCCCTGGACAAGGCCGATGGCAAGGCCCCAGGTCCTAACCACGTGGAGGCCCGTTTCATCAAGGCCCTCCCAGCACCTGTACAGTGGCTCCTGGTCCATTCCTACCGGGCCATACTCCGCGGCGCCCCGCCGCCGATGCACTGGAGGGACGCGCACATCTGGCTCAGCCCCAAGGTACCGGGCTCTGCCAGACTGGACGACTACAGGCCCATAACCCTGGGCCAGCTGGACATGAAGCTGCTCACGGGCCCCCTCACCCAGCGCATCACAAAAGTGCTCACACGGCACGGAGTGGTCAGCGACTGGCAGCAGGGGGCCCTCCCTGGCTCCAACACAGGCCCCCCGCTGTTCATCGCGCAGCGGCAGCTCCAGCGGGGAAGGCCCAATTACGTCTTCTCCTTTGACGCCCGCAAGGCCTTCGACACCGCCCCACACGGCGCCCTCGACCTCATCCTGCGCCACCTCTCCGTGCCGCCGGACGTCATCGACCTCCTGCTCTTCCTCCACACGTGCGCCAAGCTGCGCATCGTCACAGCACACGGGCTAACGCAGCCCGTCTACATGCTACGCCGCGTCCGGCAGGGCAACCCCGAGAGCCCCCTGCTGTACGCGCTCCTCCTGGAGCCCCTGCTCAGGGCACAGGGGCACCGCCTGCGCCCGCCGGGAGGGGCCGAGCACGGCCTCATCAAAGCCTATATCGACGACCTGCTGGTGGTGGCCCACACGCTGCAGCACTTCGTCGAGGGCGTGGAGGCGGTAGCCGCGTACCTGGGGATGATCGGCATGGAGCTCAACCCCCGCAAGTGCGCCATGGCCTGCAGCTGCTGGTACTGGGTACCAGCGGCGGACTCCGTCCCCTACCTGGGACTCCAGCTGCAGCCGGACGGGGAGTTCTCCCTGCAGCGCAAGCACCGGCTACGCCTGGCGGCGGTGCACCACTGGTGCCTTAACACCCTCGCGCCACCGAAAGTGGTGCAGGACGTCATCCTGGCGATCCTCGGGGGGGTGACGCGGTACGTCGCCCCTTTCATCGCCGACGGCTCCGACACTGCAAGCCACCTGGACCTCATCACGTTCCAGGTCGCGTAAGACAGAGCGCAGTACGCCTTCGACGCCTCGCGGGACAGCCTGCAGGATGACAGGACCCTGGGGCTCACACGGGTGCCCACGCGGTGCCAGCAGGCAGCGGTGGCCCTCGTGGGTACACTCGTCCACCACCGCGCAACCTCCGTGCGCGCCGTGGTCACCAAGATGTTCTGGGAGATAGCCGGCGCGCACGGAATATGTCCCGAGGTGCACTACCCCGTCCGAGAGTTCGCAACTCTGGCGGGAGGCGACTGGGTCCACCGCATACCCCGGGCCCTGGCCGCCCTGGGAGTGGGGATGTACAACCCCATCACGTGCCCCAGGGCGGCCCATGTCCAACTACAGTCCCCGCCGGGCAACATCGTCACGCTGCGCACCGCCAAGCTGCGACACCGCGACACGTGCCTCCTGACGGTGCCACACACATCGCCGTGGCAAGGGCACCACCAGCCACGCCACCCCCTCCCCGACAACGACGATCCGTGGCTGGCGGCGGTGCGGGAGTGCCTCAACCAATGCGCCGATGAACACCTCCACTATTGCCGCTGTGAGCAGGAGCCCACCAACCACCTAGGGTGGCGCGACGCCCTGGCCCACCTCTTCCACACCACCGGCACACGGGACCCCCGCCTGAGACTCGTCCACCCCACGAGGGCTAAGCAGGACGCCCACGGCGGCCCACGGGTGACCCCGGACGGCCTATCCCCCCCCACGCGGGGGGCGGCGTACCACCCGCCAGCAGCGCTCATGTACATCCTCCGCGACGTACTCGCGGAAAGCGAGCACCAAGAGCCTAACGCGGACGTGGCGTGGCCAGAGCCCTTGCGCCCCCGGCCCCACGCGCCGACGCCGTTGTGGTTGGTGACCACGGACGACCAATGCACCCAAGCGACGGGGCAAGCGCAGCTCCGGGCCGAGTGGGTAATAGTGCAAGTGGGGGCAGGCCAGCCCGAACCCCGTGGGCTCCCCCGTGGCACCGCCCTACTGGTGGCTACGGGGGTGCCGCACGACCCACACATGGCGGTACACGCGCTGGAGGACCAGCCGGAGGACACGGGACACCTGGTGGTGCACCAGCGTGGGGGCCCGGTGTGGGTCAAGGAACATGTGACGGCGCTACGGTCCTGGGCAAGTACGGTCGACGAAGCGGAGATCCGGCTGCACGACCACCCGGCGATCAGCCCAGGCGACACCAGGGCGCTGAGCGTGGACCAACTGACCCCCAGCCACCCCGACGTCCGGTGGCACTCCGCCGACCTCAACGCGGGGTGGCTCAGCCCCACCGGATACTACTGGATCCCGGAGGCCTGGGGACACACCTCCTCTGACGCGTCCGGGGGCGGACCCTGCAAACATGCCACCAGCGTCGCTCTCGCCGCCGACCTCACCCGCACGTGGGCGGTGGCCATCTCGGGCACGGTGCCCGACGGGGAGGGGGTGGCCGCCTCCCTCCCCCTACAATACGGTGCCCACAGACCATGGGTTCACACGGTGGACGCCGAAGTCATCCTCCACCTCCTGCGGCACGCAGATCGCGAACGAACCACGGGGGTCCCCGCGGGCGCAGCGAAGCCGGTCAACCAGATGCCCCTGAGGTGGCTCCGGGACGGCCTGTGCGCGCGAGGGCAACACGCCGGGCACCCGTTCTGGTACGTCCGAGCCACCTCGCACCACAGTGACGCCCTACTGCACAAGGCGGACTGGGCGGCGTCCCAGGACACCGTCCTGCAGAACACGCCCCCGGACCCTGGCCACGCCCAACTCATTGTCGCCGGCCGTGAAGGCCATCTCAATCTACGGCCCCCCACGATGCGGGTGCTCGGCGAGGTCGCGCAACGGGCGCAGACGGACCATGCGCTGACGCACCGGGGACACACACCTTTGGGCGCGGCCCATGCCACGGCCTACGTCCACGCCCGGAACCTCACCGCGGCGGCCACCAACCGCCGGGCGCTGCGGGCCCGAGACAGCCACACGCCGGTGCAGCGCAGGCTCCGCGTCCGGAAGGAGCGGCTCTCCGGCGTCGCCATCGTCCCACAACCGTGCCTTTTCTGCGGCGGCCCGGAGGAGACCCCGGTGCACATGCACGTGGGATGCACCCACTCACGGCTCCTCTGGCCCCACTACCGCCAGGCGGTACACGAGGCGGCCTGCCACCTCCCACCTGGAGACAAGGCCCTGTGGGTGGCCTCGTGGCGCTCCGCAGGCGCCACGTGGACAGAGGTGTTCTGCTCCGGACTGGTACGCAACCACCGGCTGGAGCAACTCCTCCGCGAGCCCCAGAGCGCGGCGGCCCGGGCGCACCGGTGGCTCACTGCGGCGGAGGGCGACCACCCTCCCCCTCCCCCGCGCCCTGACGAGGACTTCATAGCCTCCCTCCGTGTTGTGAATGGCACTCTGGAGTGCCCGCCCCGAAAGAGCCCCCACCCGTACCAGGACCTGCCGGGGGGGTTCTCGAGGCACCTACAGGACGCCCTCTTCCCACCGTGGATCATCGGGCGGGGCTCCATGACCGCATGGGAGGCGCGCATCGTGGGGTAGGAGTGGGCGCGGGAGTGGAGTCGGTGGCGCGCCGCCACGCGCGCCCCGGAGACCCCTGCGCAACGATACGCCGCCATCCCGCTCCGGTGGTGGGGGCCGGACACCCGGCCGAGACCCACCATGATCCGCGGGGCTGGGCCTGACCACCCGTGGGACGCGGCGACGGGGGCATGGCTGCAGGCGGCCCCAGGGCTGCAAACGGGATGGACTGAGGACGTGTCCTCACTCGTCAGGACACCCGTCCCGCCCCGCATCGTCCTTCACGCCGCCAACGTGCTCCGGGCTACGGAGGTACGCACGTGGGGACACGCTGCGGCCACCGTCCGGTGGCACCCCCCGGAGGACGGGGCCACTCAACTCACCGTGGCGCACTTCAAAGCTGGGGGGCCGGTATACGACGACGCCCTGTCCCGGCTGGGCGACACCCAGGGGCCCTTGCTCCTGATGCTCCCCACCGGCATTGCAGCCGCGCTACGCCAGGAGGTAGACGGCTGCGAAGGGCTGCGAGTGGGGTGGGAAGCAGTCTCGGACGGCACCCTGCTGGCCCTCCTCCACAGAGACACCGCGAACGGATGCCAATGGGACGCCCCACCTCACCGGGCGCCACGTGTACATGGCGAGCCCCCCCCAGGGGCACCCCCGCCCGGCGTGGGACGACCTCATCGCCGCCTTCCACGACCACGGGATCCTCCCCGACAACACGTGGCAGAAGGTCTAGCGGAAGACGCTTGGCAAGGACTACCGGCGCCACGTCCGCGCCCGCCTGCTGGAGATCCGGGACCCCCTCCAACAGAGGTGGGACAACCCCTGGCTCCGCCATCTCGACCCCTGGTCGCCGCCCTCCCACCTCCCACACACCTGCCGACTCTGCGGAGAATGTGCCACGGTGTCCTCCGCAGCGTCGACAGGCGCCAACAGGTGCGCGCGGTGCGCCCGGGTAGCCGCGTGCCCCTGGCCCGAACCTCCCGCAGGCCCGCGCAGGCGCACAGAGGAGGAGGCCTTGCGCCAGCGCATCGAGGGGGCACACACCCCCTTGCACGAACAAGCGGGCCCCGCGGGCGCTGCCCTTCTGTGGATCCACGTGCACCTGCGGGACCCCACATTCGTTGCGCACCTGTCGCACGTGTTCGCCCCCTAACCCCCACCCGCCGCCGCCCTTTGCAGGGCCCGCAGCACCATGCCACGCCGACGGGGGGATGGGCTGGGGCACACCACGGCCCGCCGCAGAGCGCAGGAGGCGGCCGTCCGGGGCCCGGTGGCGGACGCGGTGTGACCTGGAGGGCAGTGCGAGGGCTTTCCTCAACGAGACCGCCCTCCCGGCCGTCCGCGCCCTGAACGGAGCGGGGGCCCCTACGCTACTCCCGGCAATGCACCGGATCGTGAACGCTGTCCGGCCGGGGCTCATCAGCCCGGAGGCGGCCCTCTACGGGCACTGGATGGAGTGGCGCGAGTCCAATCGTTCGGGCCGGCCCCTGTCCATGGGGGACACCCTGCGGCTGACGGGAGGAGGATCTGCCATGTCCCTCCGCAGTAGCGCCCCAGCCCTGCTGCACGCCCTCAGGACGCGCTACCCTGGGGACGCGGCCCCGTACCTGAATCAGGCGCGGGCCACGTACCCGGGAGGAGTGTCCGAGCTGGATGCGGCGCTCCACCTTCTACACCCGCCGGACGAGGACCTGGAGGTGGGCGAGGTCAAGGTGTTCGTGGAAGGCACGGACGAGGCGTCCGCCCGCCCCCGGCCGACCAACCCGGCGTACGACGGCACCAGGCCTACCCTCCCGTACGCCGTCGTCTACGAGGCGTTCCCCAGGGAGCCCACTTGGTGCCCCGCCCTCCCGCCGGCGACGCACGCGCCCCGCGGCTGGGCTAACCCAGACCTGTCCCCCCCCCTCTCCAGGACCAGGGGTGCCAACCACAGGGGGCAGGTCCTCTGGCAGGAGTGCCCTGGCACCCCCCTGCTCCTCCTCATCGTCCCGACCCGCGGGGACCCGGGGCGGATCCTGGGGATCACCCCCACCCACCTCTATGGGGCAACACCCGTACCCCGCCTCCCCCTCCCGGCGCCCGCGGCGCGGGACGGAGTACACACCTTCCTGCGAACACAGGAGGTCACCGCCGTTACGGGTGTCCACCTGGTGCGGCTGCCCCCGACACCGCTCGACGACCCCCGGTGGCCCAGGGCCCTGGGCCCCGCCCCAGACTGGGAGCTGTGGTGCGACGCGTGGGCCGCGTGGCTCCCGTGCCTCCCCTCCCAATGCCGGTGGATGGCCGCAGGCCCCCGGCCGCGCGGGGCTGACGCCACAGCCGGCCCCCCACCCCCTCCCCCCCTTCCCCCCCGCAGAGCACCACACGGCACTGCCCACGGCACGGCACTGATGCACCAGGAGGTAGTGGGAAGGGCGCGCCTGCCACCGCGCATGCCTACCAGGGTAACAGTGATGGCAGACTCCGATGGGTCCCTCCAGCGGGACAACCGCCACCACCTCCGGTCCCGCTCCCGCTCCCCCGTCTCCTCCCCGGAGTGGACGAGGAGATCCTCGCGGAGCGCGAGGAGCGGAGGCTGGCGGAGGCGGTGGTGCTGGTCGGGCTGCCGCCGCCGGCCCGGGAGCCTGGGCCAGCCGGGATGGCCGCCCCCGCCGCCCAAGCAGCCAGCCCCGCCGCCCCGCCCCGCCCTGACGCGCAGGAAGCGGAGACCGCGGCGAGCCACGCCGCGGCCCTGACCGCGGCCCCTGGCACGCCGCTGACATGGGGGGCGGCTCTGGCGCAGGAACCGGGCGCATCGCTGAGGGCCGCCGCAGCCGCAGAGGAGAGCAAGAAGGGCGCGCGAGGAGTTGCAACCGCACGGGCCACGGGCGCCTCGTCGGCGGCCGCCGCAGCAGCGAAGGAGAGCGGGGAGGGCGCGCGAGGGGCTTCGGCCGCAACCTCCAGCACGCCGCAAACGCGGGGGACGAACCCCGCACGGGCCGCGGGCGCCCCGCCGGCGGCCGCCGCGGCAGCAGAGGAGAACGAGGAGGGCGTGCGAGGGGTTGCGACCACTGCCACGGGCGCCTCGTCGGCGGCCGCCACGGCAGCGAAGGACAGCAAGGAGGGCGCGCGAGGGGCTGCGGCCGCGAACCCGGCGGGCCGCGGCACCGCCTCGGCCGGCCACGCCCCGGCCCCCAGCACGCCGCGCAAGCGGGGGAAGAACCCCGCACGGGCCGCGGACGCCTCGCCGGCGGCCGCCGCAGCAGCAGCAGTGGGCAGGGAGAGCGCGAAGTACCGCGCCCACGCCAACCCCACCCACACCCGCACCAGCCCCCCCAAGCCGTTCCCCCCCAAGCCCTTCCCCCCGGGGCGGGAGCGGCACGTCCGCCCCCCGACGCGCGAGCGCTCGCCGCCAGGCGTCACGCTGCCGCAGCTGCAGAGGCAGCGGGACGCCCGGCGAGTGGTCCAGGAAGGGCTCAGCAGCGGGGGGGAGCAGGGGGCCGGGAAGGGGCCAGGGCACGGGAAGGGCGCGCAGGGGCGCGGGCAGGGAGCCCAGGTGCAGGGGGCACGGCGAGGGGAGGTGGGAGAGCGAGCGGGCCAGGGCGTGGGGGACGGGAGGCGGGACCCGCGACACGGGCACGGGGCTGGAAAGGGGCCCAAGGGCAAGGGCAAGGGCGCCGCGGGCCGCAAGGGACAGGCGGGACGGGGCATGGGAGCCCAGGGGGGAGGACGGGGCGAAGGGAGGGGGGCAGAGGGCGGGGCGCCCCCGCAGCCGGACGCGCAGCCGGTGAGGTGCATCCCCCCGGGCATCCAACAGATGCCGGCACACCACACCCACCACCACCACCACCACCACCACCACCACCTCTACAACATCGACCCTGACGCCGGCGAGCTCGTCCCCCCCCAACCCCCGCGACACCAGCACCATCACGCCCCCCCCGCGCCGAGGGCAGAGCCGGCGCGGATGGCCTCGGCGGAGAGGGGACGGGGCGCGGCATCAGCGCCGCAGGTGCAGGGGCAGCGAGGGGGGCTGGCACGGGGGGCGGAGGAGGGCCGGCCATGGGACCGGGACTGGGGCGCGGTCCCGGACCCTTCTGGGGGAGGAGACCCTCCCCCTGGTGGGGGACGTGTACGGCTGGTTGTGCTGGGCCAACCAGGGGACCTCCAGGAGGTCGAGGAGCCGGCCCTTCGATGCCGTGCTCCTCCGGAGGGACGGAGGAGACCGAGAGGTACCCCCGGGGGGGTGGGCAGCCCCAGAGGACCATGAGAGGGTCCTCAGGTCAGTGATCCGGGCGGCGTGGCCCGACAGGGAGCCGACGTGGCCGGCCTTCCTGGAAGGGGGCGCGGTGCTCCGCATCACGGATGCGGACGCCAACAATTGGCTCCCCCGGGCTTTGCGCAGCGCCCTCGCCCACTGGCGCTACCGCCGGCACAACCCGCCGCCGCCACAGCCCCAGCCCCCACACAAGCGGCGGCGCAGGTGAAGGCCCAAACAGCGGGTACGGGAGAGCTGGGGGGGGGGGGGCTGGGCCCCCCGGCCAACGCCCCCCCCACGGTACGGCACGACGCAAGAGGGCGCGCCACCTCCCGCGGCAGGGAGTGCGGAGACGACGGGCGCGGGGGGGAACCTGCTGCCCCGCAGCCCGCTAACCACTGACCGCTAACCCTCACGGCCACCCCCGACCGGCCGGCGCCGTGCGACAACGGCCGGGGGATGAAGGGCCCCAGCGAGGGCCTGCGCGAAAATCCGGCTCTCGGTAGAGGGGGGCGGGGAAAGGGCGCGATCCCCCGGCCGATGGCTGGCCCCCGGGGCCAGGACTGCCATGCCGCCCCCCCCCCCGGCCGACAGGAGGCATCGCCAGGGGACCAAAGGGCCCCCTGCACTCCCCCCCCCCCCTTGGTCCGTTGGCACAACCGACCAAGGGACAGGGAAGGGAAGGAGTGTGGGGAGGCTGATGGGCACGGTGGCCTACAGAGGGAAAGGCCAAGGGAAGCGAAAGGGGAGGGGAGAGGGAAGGTTAGGGCAAGGAGGAAGAGGAAGGTCAAAAGAGTGGTGAGAAGCTGATGGGCACCTATGGAGGGGAAGGGTCCAAGGGAAGGGCGGCGAATGGCAATCGGCCAGTAGGCGCCGCCAGCTGCAGACGAGATCATCACACCATGGCGTCAAGCCAAAACCCCCCCCCTCCCCAGCCCCCTCACTCAGCTTTTATGGCACACACTCCCACACCACCCACCCTTGATAAGACAGGAGACTCTGGATTGTGACTCTGGCCCCCCTGACCCATGCTAGCCCTGTGAGATACCCATGCTTCTTCCTTACACTTAATTGACCCTGAGGAACACACTCACTGGCCCCTACCCTGGCTTTTTTTTTTATTGCTGCCATAATCCCCCTGGACCACCAACCCATACCCAGTGGCAGCCCGTGCACCCAGGGTTTTGCAAAGCCTTTGGGTTTCAGCCACGCAACCCCAGCACACATCCATCGTGCGCCCCCCCTCCCCCCCCCCTCCCACACAGGCCCGAGAGCGGGCGGGGGGGCGGCCCCCCCACCCCCCCCCCCCGCACCCGACTCAGCTGGGGAGCCACGGGCGCAGCCCTCCGCCCCCCAAGGGCCGGGGGGGCACCCCCCCCCTCAGGAGGAACGGCGACGCGGTAAGGGCAACGGCGGCTGGGCCTGCTCCCGCGAACCCACACCGGCGTGCAGGAGCAACGCGCACAACGGAACGGGACGGGGGCCGCGCCCAACATGACCCTCCCGTAACCACAGCCCATTCCGAGGTGACAGAGGGGGGGTTCAGGTCAGCTGGGGCCCCCGGAGGGGCGGTCCACGGGCCGCCCCTCACCCCGGGGCGGCACTTCAGCCCCCACCGCACGCGCGCGCCGGAAGGGAGCGCGCCGGCGACACGGAGAGGGCCAGAAAGAAGTACCGCAGGCCGCCGCCCGGAGCAAGAGCAGGGGGGCCGCGGCGCGACACCCCCCCCCTGCCCCCCCACCAGCCCGCCAGCTGCAGGGGCCCCGGCCCCCACCCCCCAAGGCAGGGGGGATGGGCCCCCCCCGCCCGAGAGTAGAGCCGGAGTGTGACCCGCCCCCCCGCCCCAGCCGCCGGCTCACATGGGGGCCGCGAAGAACAAGCGGGCCCACGCCTGCGCACCGGGACGCCGCACAGATCGTACCCAGAGAAGCCGGGTGAGCACGAACCGGAGTGGTATGGGGGGCCACGCCCCCCATGGACAGCACAACACCAGTGACGCCCGCTTTGTTGCCTGCCCAGGGAAGGCAGAGGGACGGAACGAGGCAGAGCGACCCCCCGCCCTACGGGCCCCGCCCCGGCCGCACAGCCGGAGAAAACGGCGCACGCCCCCCCCCCCCCCAGCCCGCCCCCCACCATAAGAACGCCATGGACCCGCTCCGCGGCGCGCAGCCCCCACAGGGACAGAGCAGGGCCCCCACACCCGCACGCCCGCGCCCACAACGCGGAACCCAACAGCCCACCCAGTGGACGGGCAGTCGGGGGAGGAGGAGCGCAAGACCCCAGACGCCCCACACAACGGTCGAAGGCACCCCCCCGGGGACGCCCTACCGCCGCCCCCACAACCCCAAGCCAAGTAGGGGGGAACCGGGACCGGACCGCCCCCCCCCCAAGCACGCCAGACAGAGCAAGGGACCGGGGCAGGACACGCGGAGGAGCACGGACCACATGGAACGGCCCTACCAGCGCCCAGTGCCGGGACCACGCGAGATGCGCGCGCCACACCACCCAGCGGGGGGGGGGGGCGGACACCGCGAGAGCGCGAGCGCACACACACGAAAGGGACACGCGGGGACTACCGGTAGGGCAACCGGACCGAGCGCGCGGAACGCACAGACCGCATGGAATGGCGTACCAGCGAGCGAGGGTAAGGGACACCCGGACGGGACGGCCCGCCACACGCAGCGCGGAACACGCGGGGCGGGGAGGGGGAAATGAAAGAGACACGACGCCAGGTGCCGGCCCGAACCCCCCCGAACCTGCCGCGAGCGCCGCGAACACACAGACGGGGCACTGCGCCCGCCAAGGCAGTAGTGGCGCACAGCGCCACGCCCCAACCCCTAGGCTAGGCAGCCTCCGCGCCAGCCCAAGGGGGTCCCACTGGCGACAAGCCAGTAGCACGGGCCCGGCGGCGCCGGCGCCCCGGGCGACCACGCATTAGGGGGGCGACGCAGTGGGTAAGCGCCCGCAGCCACGGCTGCGAATTGATGCACTGACCGGGGAGTGGCGAAACGGGGACGCCGGGGAAGGACGGGGCTCCGAGCTCTGTGAACCCGGGGGACTCCGCCACCAGGCAGGAGGTGCGTCTTGGAGGGCCCCCCACTAGGACCCGGTGGGGAGGATATCACCTGGCCCGACCAGGTGGCCCCCCGGGGCCGAAAGGCGTCTAGTACCCGCAGAATCAAACCTCAAACCTCAAACCTCCTGGTTGAGGTGTTGGGGCGTGTGTGGCTGTGTGCGCGCTCCGCCTGTACTCCGCCGTTCCCGTTTCGGGTGCGCGGTGTGGGCGTGTGTGCTTTGGTTTGGGTTTCGGCTGTGCCCCGCCGCTCCAGGGGTGGTCTGGGGCTGTGTGTGTGTTTGTGTGCTCTTCCCGTGTGGTCCCCTGCTCCTCCTGGATGGGGGTGCGGTGCGGGGGTGTGTGCTTGGGTCTGGGTCGCCGCCGCGCCCCGCCACTCCTAGCTGGGGTGTTGGGGCGTGTGTGTCTTTCCGTGGGCGCACTGCTTGTACCCTGCCATTCCTGGCTGGGGTGTGCAGTGTGGGCGTGCGTGCCGGGCTCGGGTTTTGGCTGTGTTCCGTCCCTCCTGGCTGGGTTGTTGGGGTGTGTTTGTGTTCGTGGGGGTGCCCCGCTTGCACCCCTTCCTTCTTGGGGGCCGCCTGAGGCGTGGGGGTGTGCGGGTGATGTTGTGGGTGGCGTTCACCCCTCCCCCCCTCCCCTGTGGTGTTTGTCTTTTTTTTTGGGCGCCGTGGCGTGTCGTGTCGTGGCTTTGTGGTGTCGGTCACTGGCTGTCCGGGTCCTGGGTCTCGTGGTGTCCGATCCCTCTTGCCCTCTCGTTCGGGCTGCGCCTTTGTGTGTTTTTTTTTTTTTTTTTTGCCCCAGCGTTGTGTGTGTCGGCGTGTTCGGGCTGTCCCTTCTTCCAGTGGGCCGCTGCTCCCGGTTTGGTGTTGCCGGTGTTTGGATGGATGGTCCTCCGGTGCCCTGGGGGGTCCCTTCCTCGGTAACGTCTGGCTGGGGGGTTTAGCCGCCTTTTGTGGCGTGGGTGGGCGGTTTCGTGGCTGTGGGCGTTTCCCGTGCCCCCCCCTCTGCTTCTTCTTGGGGGGGGGGATGCCTGTTCCTCCCTCTGCTTTCCCTGGGCTCATGCACACACTGGTCGGCATTCGGTGTGGTTCTCAGGGTTGCTGTTGGTGTGTGCGTTTTGCCAGGTCTTGCTCCGGCCCCATGGGTCAGGTGGGTTATGTACACGTTGGGCTCGGTGGCCTTTCCTGGCTCTGCCGGCTGGGCGGTTGGGCCAGGCGGCTCCGTGTGGCTCTGGGTTAGGGGGGGTCGGGTTTTTCGTGTCCCTTCGCCCCCGCGGTGCCCGCTTTAACCTTCTGGCAGCGGTCTGTGTGGGCAGACCGCTACCGTTGTTGCCAGGCGCGCAGCAGCCCCTTGCCGGCATGTGGCGGGCTGGTGCGGCGCCTTCCGGGGGTGTGCGGTCGGTTTTTTTGGTTAGAGCTGCTGTCAGCGCCCCTTGCTTTGGTGTTGTGGTGTGCTGTGGTGCGCCGTGCTGCGTTGTGCTGTGTTTTGCCGTGCTGCATCGTGCTGGTCCTTGCTGTGTTTCCGTGCGCCCTGCTGGGCCGCGTCGTATGGCGCTGTCTCGTGCCGTGGTGTGCCGCTCTGTGCCGTGTCGCGTCACGTCGTGCTGTGGCGTGCTGTGCTTTGGGGCGTCTTGTCGTGGTGCGTTGCACCGTGATGCACTGCAGTGGGGTGTGCCCTGCTGCCCCGTGTTGTGCCGTGGTGGTTTGGTGGAGGTCTGTCCGGCCCGTGTCCTTGTGCAGAGTGCGGGTCGGAGTGTGGCTGGCCGGTGGCTGGGGGCGCGGTTGGGTGCGGGGTGGCTCAGCGGGTCTGTGCTTTGGGGGTCTGCGCGCGCCGCTCTGGCAGGTGGGCCCGTTGGGTGTCCATGGGGTTGCCCTCCTTGGGGGCCTGTGCCGTCTTCTCTGGGGGTCCTGGCCTCTAGCCCTGGGCGCTGTGGCCGCGCCTTCTTCCTCTTCTGGTGCCTGTGAGGTGGCCCTTACTGTGGCCGGGGTCGTCGCCTGGCGGTGAGGGCGTGGTGGTGGGCTGCGTGGCGGTGTTCTCAGCGGCTTCTTCTGTGGGTGTAGCACTTCCTGCCCGTGCAGGTGTGCCCTCCTTCCCCTGGGTGGTTTCTGGTGGCTGGTGGGCGTGAGCCGGTGTGGTCTGCACGGCGTCCGATTCATGTTGAGGCGGCGTGTGTTGGGGGCGTGCGCCTCCGGGGCTTGTGCGGTGCCCGCTGGGGCTGAAGCGGTGTTGATCCCTCCGTGGTGGCGTGCCTTTCATGCGTGTGGGCCCTGGTGCCCGTCGTTGTGTCCTCTTTATCTGCCCCACGGTCTCTGTTCCTTCCCCTTCCGGGCCCATGGGTGGTGTCTTGTTCCCATGTTGTGTCGCTCCCAGTGCCCTGTCACTGTGGGCGCCTGCCCGTCACTTCGGGCCCTTCCTTGCCCCCTTGCCGGAGTGTCCCTTTCTGTCCCTTGCCCTCCCCTTGCCTGTGTCCTTTCCCTTCCTGGTGTGGCGGTGGTGGGGTGGGGGGGTGGGGGCTGTGGGGCGCCGATGGCCCAGGCCTGGGGGTGGGTGGCCTGGAGCCACCAGCGGAGGTTTTGGGGGGTGTCGGGGGGGCGGAGGCTCTGGACCGCGTCGCGGAGGAGGGCCTCCATTGCCGCCTGTGGCATGGTGGCGTCCGGGGCGGCCTTGTTCCGGTTCGCGGGAGTGCGGGCTCAGATCTCCCCGAAGGTGTGCACGATGTGCACCCCTTCGCGCCTTCCCGCTCCTCCGGCCCACTTCACCCAGCGGCAGAGCTCCTGCAAGGCGGGGGCAGACCACCAGGCGAGGTGGGCGGGGGCCTGGGGGGGGGGGGGTCTGAGCTTGGGGCGCTGGAGTGGCTGGAGGAGGGCGTGGACATACGGTGCCGGCAGGCGTCGCGGCGCCTGGGGGAGCAGAAGCGGCGGTAGCGGGGGCTGGGCGTGAAGGAAGGGTACGGGCGGCGGGGGGAACGGGAAGCCCTGCGGGGCTCGTGGGGGGAGGGGGAGGTTGACCTGTGGCGGCGTTGGCCTGCGTGGCGGTGTCCGGGGGAGCGGGAGTGGCGGTGGCGGGGGCTAGGGGTGGAGGACGGGTACGGGCGGCGGGGGGGACGGGAAGCCCTGTGGGCCTCTGGGGGGGAGGGGGAGGTGGACATGGGGCGGCGGTGGCGTGCGTGGCGGCGCCCGGGGGAGCAGGAGCGGCGCTCGCGAGGGCTTGGGGTGGAGAACGTGTACGGGCAGCGGGGGGAACGGGAAGCCATGCAGGGCTCGTGGGGGGAGGGGGAGGTGGAAATGGGGCGGCAGTGGCGCGTGTGGCGACGCCTGGGGGAGCAGGAGCGGCGGGAGCGGGGCCCTGGGGGGTCTTGGTGGCGCTTTTGGGAGCGGGAGCGGCGCGAGTGAGCGGCTGAGGCGTGGTGGCGGTGTGGGGAGCGTGAGCGCCAGGGGTGGGTGCGCCGTGCGGGGGGGGAGTGTATGCGCCGCCGTTCGCGGGACTGGGTCTCGTCGTGGGACAAGTCGGGCCAGTCAGGATGTGTCGGCGGGTCCTGGTTGCCCTGGCGTGGTGCTGCCTGGTACTTGGGGGGGGGGGGGTCCCCCGTCCTCCATGGATCCGCCGCTTAGGGGTGCGGCGGCGGCGGCGGCTGGTGGTACGGGTCGTGTGACTGTCCCCGGTGGGGTTGGGCGCGGGGGGGCCCTTTGGCATGGACGTGCCGGCCGGGGGATACGGTTCCTGGTACGGGGGGGGGGCCTGGTGGTAGGCGAGGTATGGGGCTGGAGCGCCCGGTTGCTGCCGTTCTTACGCTGGTGCTGCTCGTGCACCGGGGGTGGTGGCCCGGTGGGGTAGGGTGGTGGGCAGTCGTAGTGGTGGGGGTGGTGTCGGTGGTGGTGGTGTCGGTGGTGGTGGGGCCGTTGGTGGTGGTTGCGCTGGTGGTGGTGGGGATGATGCTGCGGGTATGGCCATAGGACTCCTTGTGGATATTCCGGTCCCCCTGGTGGGGTTGGGGGGTCGGGCATCGTGCGCAATCCCTGGGGCCGTACTGTTTGGTGGGTAGCGGGGGCGGGTCGGGGGCCGGGTTTAACGGTGACTGAGGTCGAGGTGTCCCACGTCCCTGGGTCGGTCTGGCCGGCTGCGGTGGTGGTGTGTGGGAGGTGGATGACGAGGCGCTTGGAGATGGGGTTGTTGACGAGGGTCTTGACGTGGTCGTGTTGGGTGGCCGCCTCTGTGGGGAGGGGGGCTTGGTTTGTGGCGGGCGCGGGGTCCTGTTTTGGGTTAGGGTTTGGGTTAGGGCGGTGTCGCTTGGGTTGCTTTCTTTGCCTTTGTTGTGTTGGGGGCTGCCTCGGGTCGTGTTGGTGGTGGTGCTGTTGCTGGTGGTGTGATTGTTTGGGCGCCAGTCTTGGTTTGGGATCGGGTCTTGGGTTCGGCTCCGGTTCGAGGTTGAGGAAGACTTTTTTCCGGAGGTGTGAGGGCGCCAGCGCCGGGTTGGGGGGCTTCTCGGTGTGCTGCTCAGGTGCCTGGGTCGCCTGTGTGGGGGTTGGAGGGCCCCTCGTTGCCTTGCGTGCAGCCGCAGCTTTGGCGTTGGATGTGGCCCTCTGGATGAGGTCGGCGGGGAGGGGGGGGTCGGAGGATGAGGCGGAGGACGTCGATGAGGATGAGGTGGAAGTGGTGGTTTTGGGGGATGCGGGTTGCGCTGTGATACGGGTGGTTGCGGGTCTTTGGGCGGCGGGTTCTGCTGCGGCCACGGCAGGGAGGATGGAGGGCATGTCCTCGGGCTGCTGGTTGGGGCAGGGTGGCTGGGGAGGCCCGGCCGTGACCTGGCGGCCCGGCAGGCCGATCTGGTCGGCAGCTGTGGGGGAGGGAGGCGCGGGGCTGCGGTCTTCGCCTTCTGGGCTGGGCTGGGCCGGGCTCCTGCAATGTGTGGGGTTGTGTGGGTTGGCGTCCGCGGGAGGAAACAGTTCGCGTGGGCTGCATTCGGGGTCCGGGGGGGTTGGGCCTGCGTTTTCTGGGGTGTGTGCGGGGGGCGTGTGCGGTCCACTTGGCGGGCTGGGCGTGCTGTGGGGCGCGGAGCTCCCCCGGTTGGGTTGTGTGCGGGTTGTCGTGTGTGGGGGGTGGTGAGGGGTGTCCGGCGGGTGGGTCCGTGGCGGGCGTGTGCTGTTGTTTGGGCGGGTGGGGGAGGCCCGTGTCGCGGGGCCCGGGGCTGCGCGCGTTGGTTGGCGTGTGTGGGCCGCCGGGTTGGAAGCGGGGGGAAAGGGGCATGGGCGGGGATTGCGCGGGGGGGGGGGGGTTGTGTCGGTGTATGTGTCCGCTTGCAGCGGCGCACTTGTGTGGTCAATTGTAGGCCGGGCGGTTCGGAGGAGAAGCTTGCCGTCTTCCGCGGCCGCGGCAAGGATTTCGCAGACAAGCATGCGTATTTGGTGCACCTCCTGGTCAGTGGTGGGAAGAGGGTACGCTAGCTTCGGGCTAAGGCCCACGCGGCGGGAGATCCTGTGGATGGCGTGGTACCCGCAGGTGAGGGACCGCTGTGGCCCCTGGGGGGGGTCCTTCCGCATGTCTGGGCCTGCCTTGATTTGTGTGTGGGCGGTGGGGATGGCCCAAATTCAGGACACGATCCCCGTGGATGGCCAGCGGCGCTGGATCCAGTTGGCCAGTCCCAGATGGTAGCTCGCCTGCCCTGCGGTGATTTGGGCCAAGGCGCGGGCCGGGGGTTTGTCCCCCGGCTGGAGGACGCCCCTGAGGACTCTGTGCGGGGTGGTGGGGTCCCCTATTGCCCCTGGTGGGGCGGCCCCTGGGGCGAGCATGTTGTCCGTCCCTTTGACGAGACATTGTCGGCCGGGGGACGTTGCTGTAGTTGCCACTACGTAGTAGTGCCCGCGCTCGACGACTGTAACCCAGACCTCCGGCGTTGGGTGGTCACTGTCTGTCGGTGGGGGAGGGAGGTCGTTGTCTGAGGTGCGGTGGCCTGTTCCCATTGTTCCAGGTGGTTCGGGTCCGCTTGGTGGGCGTTCTCCGCTCAGGCTCGTCGTAGGCGTATGGTCCCTCGACGTGTGACGTTGGTGTCGTTGTTGTGTGTCAGGGCCCGGCCCCTCTCGACGGGGGGATCCAGACGTCCTGGCCATGGGCGTGCTGGCGGGCTCGCCAGAGTACGAGGTCCACGATGGTCTCATGGAGGCCGTTGCCTGGGGTGGTCAGGTCCCGGAGGGCTTCGACAGTGAGCTTGGTCCAGCTCTCTTGTAGGCGGTACCAGCCCAGGGGAGTGCTCAGGGCCCTGCTTTGGAGGTTTGCTTTGAGGAGTTCGGGGTCGCGGATGGTGGTCGGTGTGAGGGGGAGGTTCTCCGGGTCCTGGGGGGGCGAGCTTGGTGGGTTGCAGGGATCCTGCGTGTCCACGTCGGCGTATGGATGGCCCTGGTCGGGGTCGGCTGGGCTGGGCGGTGCCGGGTGGCCTCGTGGGTGAGAGGCGGGCTGTGGGACGGTCTGGTGGTGTCTTGGAGGCCGGTGGATGGAGATGGGAGGTGTGTGTGTGGGGTGTGAAGTGGGTCAGTGGACTTCTTGGTCGTGCACTGCATGGTAATGGATGAGACGCTGCATGCGTTCCCTGGCGGTGGGGTCGGTGAGTTGTTCTGTGTGTGTCAACAGGGGGTGTTTGCGGTGTACCATTTTGGCCCTGCTCTGCGAACTGCTTCTAGCTGGAGGTGTGCTGCTGCCTCCATCGGGCCTTCCCTGTGTTTGGCGAGGTGTCGGTGTAAAACCCGTGTTACTGCCCCTCTCATGGTGGCTTCCTTGATCAGGAGTTCTCTGAAAAGGTGTTCGGTGGCCTGGTGTGCGTGGCTGTGGGTTGGCCAGCCTTTGTGTTGCCGTAGGGTTTCTACCGGGGACCAGCCCACTAGTGTATCCCTGCGGGTATGGAGGGGGCATTTCTTGAAGTGTTCCCAGTCCTCTGGGGTGGTGTGGTCGCACGGGCAGCGGGTGTGTTCCTCCAGGACGTGCATGTGCTTGCGGGCGAGCCATCGGGCGACCCTGGTGAGGAATGGCAGTTGCTCCCGGAGGAGCTGGATGCGTCGTTTCTGGAGGTGGGCTGGGACGTTTGCTGGGCGCAGTGCCGAGTGGTAGAGGTGGACTTGCGGTTTCTCCTGGAGCTCTTGGATGTGTGCTCGGCTGTCTGTGTTGCCGAGCACGCGGGTAAGATGTTCGATGGGGTTGGGGTAATGGTATGCTCTGTCTTGGGAGGTGTAGGTAGCGTCCTGTGGTACCCAGTCCGGGGTCCGATGGGGCTCCAGTTTGGGGGGTATGTGTTGGAGATGTGTGTGGTTTTGGCCGAGGTTAAGAACCTGGAGGGTCGGGAGCTGCGTTGTGCGGTGGTGGACTGCCTGGTTGTTGACCTGACCATTTCCGTATTGGTGCCTGTGGGATTCTTGTTTCACGATGTGTAGTTGGACGTAGGGGGGAAGGCTGCGAAGGGTTTTCCAGAGTAGCAGGGCTTGGGTGCCGAGGCTCGTCGCGTTGGCTTTGTGGAGTGGTTGTCTTGTTATGCGGAGGAGTAGGTGTGTGTCGACAGTGGCGTCCACCACGAACCAGACCCCGACGCTGTGCGGGAGGTGGGCGGGTAGGTCGGCCGCGATTTCAGCGATGGAGTCGGCCATGGCTCCCAGTTCCCCGTGGGAGGAGGCTCTGTAGGTGGTGTGGCCTGTGTGGTGGTCCATGTCGGAGTGTCCCTCGGTGTGGCTTACCTGCAGGCTGGCCCCCCCGTTGATGGGCGTGAGGGCAGATTCGCCTGAGGCGTTGGTGAAGAAGAGTAGGTCCGCCGGTGAGGGCTGTGGGAGGCGGCATGGGTGCATGGGCAGGTAGGCGTATATGGCGAGGCCCGTGGTGAGGTGGGCCACGGGGGTCGTGGGCTGCAGGATGGGGGTGGCGTACACCCCTACTCCTCTGGAGACATTGTCTTTCGCTTGGGGGGACAGGGCTATGAGTCCCTGTTCTGGCTGTCCTTGTGTGAGGTAGGAGTAGATGTAGTGGAGGATGTAGGCTGTGTCGGGGTTAAGGTCGCGGCATGTGAGGGTTCGTGTCAGGTGCTCCGATATGTGGCAGGAGTGGTGGAGCGGATAGTAGGGGTGCTCGTGCTTGCCCGTTCTGCCTGGTTTGTGCATGCTGTAACGAATGGCAACCCCTGCTGGGTCGGGGCGGGGCCAGCTGGGCGTTGTGGTGAACAGCCATTTGGGGTGTGTGGTCGGGGTTCCACGCCACCGTGGGGTTTGCGTCGGTGCGGTGGAACCATGGGGCTACTAGTACAAAGGTTTGTGGTGGCAGGTGGGTTGTGGGGTGGGTGTGGTGGTGTGCTATGAGGTGCAATTTGAGCCACGGCGTGGTGGGTGCCTCGGGGTCACAGACCCAACATGTGTTGCGCACGCTCTGGGAGTACCGGGGGACCTTGGGTAGGTCTCGGGCGGTCATGTGGTGCTTCGGTATGCGCCATTTCGCCCCGTGGTGGATGACGGTGGTCTTTGTAGGTTTCGCTTCATTTGGGGCTAGTAGCAGGGTTAGCGGTGGGACTGGGCCCGTCACCGGGGGGACGGGTTCGTGTTTCGAGCCGGTGGGTGTGTAGGGCGGTTTCGCTGGGATGGGTCGGGGGTGCTGCTTTTTGAAGTCCCGGTAGGCTGTTTTCATGTCTTTGCTTCCTGGCAGAGTGTGTCCCGCTGTTCGTGCCGTCTGCGTGAGGTACTGGTGGAACAGGCGGTATTGAGGCCATTCGGGAAGTTGTAGGAAGGGGGTGTGGTGTGCTCCGCTGTGGTGAAGGACCCGCATTTGGGGGAGGTTGAGGTATACTACGGTGTTTGGAGGCCCCGACAAGGTCTATGGTGCGTTTGGGGTGATGGTGGAGGTCCCCGCAGAAGACCTCCAGGGGCCCTTCTTCCGGGCACGTGTGTTTGGTGAGTATGGCGTGATGTGGGGAAGGGAGGAGGAGCTGCAGGTGGTTCCACGGGCGCGTGTTCATGTTGGTGGGCATGCCCGTCTGTTGGAGTATCCAGCGTGGGCATGTGTTGCCGGCCCGTTGTGCGGCCTGGAGGCAGATTGTGGCGACTTTGCAGACCTCTGGCGAGTGGTTGTGGGTCATGCGGTGAAGGAGGTGGGCGATGTCTCTGGTGTAGGCTGCCTTCACCCCGTCCCCTATTGCGTCCCCATAGTGGGGCCACGCCGCCCGGATGGCGCGAGTGGGTATTGAGGTGGGCCAGCCCCCGTGTGCTGCCCATGCCTTGGTAACGCCGCGTGTGGCCAGCTGGTGGGCGGGGCTGGGGTGTGTCAGGTGGAGTGCCTGGAAACTATTGGAGGTGTTCAAGAACCCGGTGAGGTAATACACCAGGCTCTGGTGGGATAGGGAGAGGGCCCTGGTGGTTGGGAATGCATATCTGGGGAGACGGGTTAGGTGTGACTGCAACTTGGAAGGAAGGGTGGTGTCCTCAGGGTTGGCGGCCTGGATCACCCCCAGGTGGGTGGTGGTTGTCACCACTTGCCTGGGGGGTCCTTGTGGCCCTAGTGTCGGGGGTCCTGCAGACCCCTTGATCATGGCCACTGACTTTGTGGGGTGGACGAAGAGGTTGTTGCGGAAGAGGTAGGAGATGGTCACGTCCAGTAAGTCGTTGGCTTGCTGGGTGACCGTTGGTCAGGGACCTGCTGTGTGGGGTTCGTGTGGTGTGTGGACCGTGAGGTTGGTGTCATCCGCGAAGCCCACCAGGGGGGGGGGGAGGGGGTAGGGTGCGTAGGCAGGGTATTCCTGTTTGATTCTGAGGGCCAGGGGGAGTGTCACGAGGAAGTACAGGAAGGGGCTTTCCGCTCCTCCTTGGGGGACCCCGCTGCCTGGTTCCAGGAAGGGGGTGAGGCCTGCTCCAGTGCGGACTATGTACTTGCGGGTGCGGATGTAGCCGGAGGCGAAGTTGTAGAAGGAGAGGCCCGTGTGTTTCCACACCGCCTCCAGAAAAAGGCAGGGGGTGTTCGGGAAGGCTACCCTGACGTCGAGGGAGGCTATGATGAGGTCCACGGGTCCATGTTGGCGATGGTGTCTTGGAGGAAGATGGCCACGTGTCCAGACCGGCCCGGGATGGTCCCCCAGAGGCTGTGTGCGGGTCCAAGTGGGGGCGGATGCGGCACAGGAGGATGGTCCAGACGATTTTCACCTCCGTGACTGCACAGACTATGGAGCGCCAGTTGTCCGGGTTGCCCCAGTCCCCCTTTTTGTAGAGGGGGCGGACAACGTTTGCCCAGTCTGGTGGCGGGGCGGTTTGCTCCGTGACGATGTCTCGGAGGCGGTGGGCGAGGATGCGGAGGAGGTGGGCGGGCAGGTGGTAGTATGCCTCCGCAGGGAGGCTGTCGTAGCCTGGGGTTTTGAGTTGCCGGAGACTGTGAATGGCCCTCTGGAGCTCCTGGATGGTGAAGGGGCGCTTTTCCAGTTGCCTGCTCTGGGCGTGGTTGAAGACCTGAGAGGGGCGGTCGACTTTGGCCTGGGTGTCCCTGTCCAATGTGTCTCCGGTGGGCGTATGTTGTTTGAGGAAGCTATCTTTTGTGGCTTGGAGCACAGTGGCTGGGTCGTTGGTGAGGGAGCTGTCCTCCCACCTGACTGTGGTGATAGTGCGGTGGCCGGTGTCGGTCATGGCGTCGTTGAGGTGGCGGATAGCCTTGTAGGGGAGTTCCTGTTGCGCATACTGTTCGTGCTCCTGGGCCATGTGCTGCTGCCTGTGAACGTGCCACTGCTGCAGGGCTGCCCTGATGTGGGCTATCTGCGTCCTGCAGTGGTGGACGTGGCGGCGGATTAGGGGGGTGTCGATGAGGAGGAGGGTCGCCAGCTGTTGCTTCGCATGCCAGACGTCATGGAGCATGTCCCCCAGGGCTGTGGGCGGTCGGTTGTCGTCAGTGGGGGTTGCTGCTGGAAGTCGCAGGCGACGGCGGCTGTGCGCATGGCTGTGAGTAGGTCGGTGGGGTCCGGTTGGATGCGCCGGGCGCATCTATGGCCCTGTGATATTGGGACCAGGCCTGTTTGTCGTGCAGTGGGGGCATCCTCGAAAGGGGGTGGCAGGCCTTGGTCCGCATCGTCTGGGGGGCTCGGGGGAAGATTCGGGATGGTCAGGCGGATATGTAGGGGGCTATGGCCTGTGGGTCCCAGCGGGAGGGGCCCGTACCGGGCCTCCGCCCTGATGATGGTGGTGGGGTCGCCATAGCATACGTCGATGCGGGAGGGGGCGGCCTCTGTTTCGTGGGGGAAGTGGGATGGTTGGCCTTCGAGGTTGGCCGTCAGGTCCACGAGCCCCAGCATTTTGATGGTGTCGCGGACTGCTTTGTTCTGGGGTGTGGCCTGTCCCCCTCGGTCCGCGGGGGTGGGGGCGGCGTTAATGTTGCCGATGATGACTGTGGGGGCGAGCATGGCCATCTGGCGGTATGCTTCGGCCAGGGCTTGGAGGAAGGGTTCTGTGGCGTCGCCGAAGGGGACGTGGGCGTTGATGACGTTGAGTTGCCATCCGTCCCTGACGACCTCGTAGACGCCTAGTCTCCCTGGGATGCTGAGGTGGTGGACGAGGTGGACGTGGATGCCCGCTCGCGCGTATAGGGGGGTCCCCTTGTGCCAGTAGCATTTGTACGCTTTCCTGTCCGGGGTATATATGGGGGTGGTGTCTGGAGGGTCGTCGCGTTGTAGGCCCTGCTCCTGGAAGGTGAGGAGGTGGGGAACCCACTCCGCGCCCTGTGCCATTGGGAGCTCCTGTAGGCCGGCTGTGGCGTCCTTGGAGTATGTGATGGCCGGGTGGTTGAGGTCGAGGAGGTTGACGGTGGCCTCGGTGGGGGCGGGCCGGGGTTGTGGAGGCTTGCGCCCTTGGCTTTTCTCCTGTCAGGAAGGGGAATTGGGGCCTGGGGACGTTTTTTCTGCTAGTGGGCGCTTGGGTAGGCGCGGTGGGGGGAGTCCCTGGCTTCACTCAGGGGTGAGTTCCCCGGTGTATTTTGTTCCTCTGTGGGCCTCGTTTTCTTCGGTGCGGAGTCGGATGAGGTGGGCTCTTTTGAGCTCCAAGGTGTGGCCTTCTGGCTTGTCCGGGGCGCTGCTGCCTTGTTCTAGCTCCTTTTGGCGATGCCAGATCATCCAGATTTGCACCCCATCGTCCGGGCCTAGTTCGCGGAGGCGGTACTGGATTGCGTCCTCACACCAGATCCAGTCGCGCGTGTGGTCGTTGTGGAAGGGCTGCCGGACCTTCGCGCCCTTTTTGAATTCTGGGTACGCTTCGGGTTGGGGCGGTGCTGGTGGCGGGAGGGAGGATGATGAGGATGCTTGGTCCGGCTTGGGTGGTGGTAGTTGACGGAGGGAGGATGACAAGGATGCTTGGTCCGGGTTGGGGGGGAGGGTCGGGGGGGGTGCGGGGGGTTGGGAGGTTGTTGCCCTGCCGTCTCTTCTGGCTTGGTTAGGGGCAGGTGCGCCCCTTTTCCGTCTCGCTCGCTTAGGTGGTACTCGAGGTGGCGGGGCTGGGGGGGCGTAGGGTTTGAAGAAGGGGTGCTTAGCCTGCTGACCTGGATCCCTTAGCTTGGCGTTTGCATGGTCGCTTTGGCGTGGCTGCGGGTGAGGTTGACGAGCTTGCGTACGGTCTCAGGGGGGTCGGTTGGCCATGGCAGTGCGGCCGGGCTGCTGTCGAATGTTGGTGGAGGTGGTAGTTTCTCATGGCATTGGCCTGCATGACCCAGGCCCCCGTGGGTTCCGGTGTGTCCGGGCCGTTGGGGGATCCTTGAGCCCAGTAGAGTGCTGTGTGGAGGGCTCCCCACGGGGCGCCTTCGCGGCCTGTGAGGGTGGTGGCCTGGAGAAGTCGCTGCCAGCCTTTGGGGGGTCTTCCGGGTTTTTTTCTGGGGTGTAGGCCTGGGCCACCATGAGGACTCCGTGTGCCCAGTGGTGGGCCACACTTGGGCGTCTGCTTTGAGGATGTGGACAACGGGTTGCTGGGTGGGCGCGTCCAGGGTGTCCCACGACGCGATCCCTAGTTCTATCCTGGAGGGGTGGAGTTGTGGGGTGGCCCTGCGGCTTAGGAGTTGATCGATGTGGAAGGGGGTGACGGGATCGTTGAGGCCTTGCGGTGGTGGGGGCATCCCTTGGATGGCAGTGGGGTCCCATTGGTGTTCGTGGGCGGCGAGGGTGTATAGGGCGGCGGTGATGATGTTGTGGGCTTGCCCCTCCAGGACGATGTGGCGCTCCGAGCCGAAGTCCTTTGGTAGGTGGGCCGTGGGATGGACGGTGATGTGGGCCAGAGCGCGTTGGTGGGCCTTTTTTCCCCCGTCTGGTGACTGCGTCCGCTTGTCCCCCGGGATTTGTTGGTGTTAGTGTTTTGGTGGGGGCGGCCCAAGGGCGAGGGACTCTACTCCGTGCAGAGGGATGGCGTGTTCCCTGGACCTGTTCTGCAGGATGTAAATGCCCGGGTCCCCTGGTACGGTGCCCGGGTACATGTTGTTCGTGATGGTGGGGGCCGGGAGCGGTTGGCGTAAGGGCGAGGTGCACTGGGTGGAGCAGGGCAGGTCATGGTGCTCACACCGAGGGTGGTTGATGCTGTATGGGGTGATGTGTACGGCGAAGGGTCCGACGGCGCGCTGGAGTTTGTGGGGTTGGATGCTGTTGAGGCGCGCCACCGCCCGTGTATGGGAGCGCCCTTTGCTGTTCCACACGGCGTCTGCCCGTGAAGCCGCTGGGTTCAGGCAGTCTGTGAGGATGCCCGTGATCGTGCAGTTGTGGATGGCATCCGACACTCTGGCGGGGGGGGCGCTGATGCGGGGGATGGTGTGGTTGTTGTGGAGGGTGCGGGCCTTGAACCTTGCATCTTGTCGGTGCTGGGCCTTCTGGGCGGGGCCGTGCACGCCTGCATGTTTGGGCTTCTTGTTGGGTCGGTCTGCCGTTTGGAAGGGGGTGGACCAGGAGGGGGCGTGATGGAGGGTGGGGTGTGGAAGTTCCCAACCGTGCTGTCCATGTGTACAGGGTTGGCGCGGCGGTCCCCTCTGCCTGTATGGTGTACCGCTCGTCGTGTCGGCGATGGGTGACGAGGACGTTGGGGGCTGTCAGCTCATACACCTGTGTGGTGTGGGGGAGGTGGCGGGTGACGGTGATCTTGGTGGCGTCGTCTTTGCGGGTGGTGGTGTGGCAGATGATGTAGTGGGTCGCGTATTCGTCACGGAGGGTGTGCTCCCCTGTGTCTAGCTTGAGTGGGGAGTGGAGCGGCTTCGGCGATGGGGGGTTTTCTTGGGCTTTTGCGTGGGGCGCCACTTTGGTTTCGACCAGGTATTCCGGGTTCCAGGTTTCCGGGGCCCCTACCTGGGTGGCTGCCGCTGCTGCGGCCTGGAGGAGGGCAGTGGTGTTGGTGTCTAGGGGGGGGGCTCCTGGTTGGCGGGTGAGGGTGTCGTGGTCTTGATATGCCCGCCAAAAGGTGTAGCCTCGTTGGGTGTTGCGGTGCGGGGTTTGGGTCTGGGCTTGCTGGACCGACAGCGCGGTTCTAAGGTCCTCCGCTTCTTGTGGGTTTATGGCTGTGGCGTACGCCCATAACCCCGGGGTGTGTATGCCGTGTGGTGCTTGGCCTACTCCTCGTACCCGGTGGAGGGTGTGGTGGGTGCGTGTGAGCCCTAGGTGCTCCTGGAGGAGGTCCCCATGGATGTTCTCCGAATGTTGCTGCCAGGTGTGTGTGTGGTCGTTGGGGGTTGGGTAGGTGATGACGATGGCTTGCCATGGGGTGGGGCCCGGGTGTACCGTTGAGGGTGCCGACGATGCTTGTGGCAGTATGTGGACGGCGTGGATGGGGCCTGCTGTTATGGGGTCTCTTCCCGTTGGTGTGATGGTGGCATCCCCTTGGACGGTTAGGAGGAGGTGGTGGCGGTTCGCTGGTAGTGTCCAGGTGTTGGTGGGTTCCGCGATGGAGTGGAAGCGGATGGCCTGCAGCCCCGGTGTGATTTCGTCCCACCGGAGCGTGCCAATGTGGACCGCCCATTCTCGTGGCAGGTCCCGAAACCCGTTGCGGTCCGGGGTGGTGCGGTGTTGTGGGGGGAGCTCCATTGTGGTGATGGCGTGGGTGAGGGGCTCTTTGTCGGGGGTTTCCTGTGCGGCTGTTGGGGACAGTGCCTGGGGCATCTCGTCGTCCGGTTGTTGTGGGGCTTTCGGTTCTTGCAGTTCTGCGCTGATGGTGGCAAAGATGTCTTGGAGGGTGGGGGAGGCGGGGAGTTGGGGTGCTGGATCGTTCCAGGTGATGTGGTACTCCTCTGGGCTCCCAGGGTCTTGCTGTATGGTGATGTCGGCGGTGGCGTTGTCTTCTGGTGTCCCCCGGTGCGGATTGTGGTCGAGGGGGTGGAGGGTGATGGTGTGGCGCAGTTTCCAGCTGTGGAATGCAAGGAGGGCGCGGAGGCCGTGTCGGGTGTTCCCGGGCGGGCGGGGGTAGGTCGTGGCTGCCGCTTCCAGGAAGGTGTCCATGGTGCCTCTCCAGGTATCTTCCCAGAGAAGGTCGTCCTGGGTGCCCCACTCGTTGTCGTTCCCTATCTACTGCCTCCACCCCTGGAGGGTCGCGTGGTCCGCTGGGAGCTCTCGTTGGACGGATTGGTAGTACTGTTCGGCGTCCATGGGGTGGGCCAGGGTGCTGGCTACTGTGGCGTAGATGTCCTCTGGGGGGGGGGGGGGGCGAGGGCTTGGCTGCGCGGTCGAGTTCTTGTCGCTAGTGTTCCGCATTGTGGTCCTCGGCGGCTACGGGGGATATGAAGCGGGGTCGCATGGGGTGGTTGGGTTCCTGCGGTTCTGTGGCTTGCTGGTGGGCTTGTGGGCGCGAGGCCGTGGCTGCCAGTAGGTGTTGGACCGCCGGGAGGACGTCGTAGTTGTCGTCCCACGGGCAGTGGGCTGCAGCGCACGTCCTGTCGGGGGAAGCGGGGAGACAGTGTGGCTGCGGTGTTGTGGGGTGGTGCACGACGGAGTGGGGGACGCGTGCGGGTGGTGGTGTGCTCGCTCCGGTGTTCCGTTCTCCGTGAGTTTGCACCCTCGGGCTGGTGTGGTGTGTTGCGCCTGTTGGCTCGTGTTCCCTGGGGGGCGGGGCCTCGGCGACGGGGCGGTCCGGTGAGGTTCAGTGGATGTTCGGGGTCTCCTGTGTGTGGTTTGCTGGTAGGTGGCCTGGTCGGCGCAGGTGACGTGGTGGGAGGGTGGTGATGACGCTGGTGGTGAGGGTGGTGTGGGTGTTGGAGTGGGTGTTTGCGCCGCTCGCGGTGCCGTTAGTGAGGGCAGTATAGGGGATAGTGCAACTGACGGTGGTGCATGCATCGTGTCAGTTGATGGTGCGGTATGCGGGTCGGCCTGCTGTCACTGTCACTATCGCCGGCGGTGTTGGCGCCCTTGGTGGTGTTGGTGACGCTGATGGTGAGGGTGGTGGTTAGGTTGGCGATCGCGAGGGTGCTGCTGGTGACGTAACGGGCGGTGGTGTTGCCGTTCGCATCGATGGTGACGCTGTGGGTAACGTACTAGGGCCGGATGTGGTGGTGGTGGTGAGGGTGCTGTGGATGACATGTCAGGTGGTGGGGCCGATATCGTCGGTGGTGGGGGTGCGGTAGGTGCTGTGGTGGTGAGGGTGGTGTAGGGGACGCCCCGAGTGACATTGAGGCCGACGGCGAGGGTGTTGTTGGTGTTGTACTGGTTGATGGTGGTGGAGCAAAGCTGTTCCTGGACTGTGGGTAGACCCTGTCCGAAGATGGCGGTGCTGGCGGTGTCGACGTTGAGGGTGTTGGTGATGCCAGGCTGCCGGCGGGGTCGCTAGTGAGCGCAGGTGGTGCCATGGGCGGCGTTGTCGATGACGTCACGGGCGACTGTGCCGCTGGTGATGTCGATGGCGTGGGTGCGGTGGTGGTAGTGATGTGACCGATAGTTCGTCGAGGTTGGTGGCGATGATGGCGCTGTTGGCGTCTTCCCCGGTGTCGGTGACACCGATGGTGGGTGCGGTGTGGGTGCCGGACGTATCGGGGGTTGGCGCCATCGGCGATGTCGATGGTAGGTGCTGCTTCTGGGAGTGGGTCCGCGTGCGGGGGGTCTTTGGCCTGTTGTGGGCGCTGGTGATGATCTTCGTCATCTGGCCCCGTCGGTGTTGGGTGGCCATTCCTGGCAGACTGTGATATCGCTGGGGGGGTTACTGCGGGTGTTGCTGCAGGGTTTGGGTGTAGGCGAGGTTTAGGGTGTGGTGTTGGCGCCGTTGGTGGCTGTTGCCGATTGTGGGTGGTGCGACTGGTGGTGGTGGGGCGGGTGACATCGGTAGAGGGGGTGTTGGTTGTTGGTGAGGTTGCCGTTGTTAGTGCTTCGGTTGGTGCCGGCGATGGTGCCGCTGGCTGTGTAGATGTCGGGGGGTGTGGGCGATGCCGCTGTTGTTCGTGGGAGGGGGGATGGGATGGGGGAACTGTATTCAGGTGGTGGTGTCGCTGGTGACATGGTTAGTGAGGGTGATGTGGGCATCGGTTGATGGTGTTGTTTGCAGTGGTGTTGCTGAGGGCGGTGTAGGTGACTCGCTGGGTGTTGGTGTTTGTGATGCTGGCAGTGTTGTCGGTGATGCCCCGGTTGTTAGTGCCTGTTCTGTTCGCGAGGGTGCTGTATGGGGTGGTATGATTGGTGTGGCGCTGATTATGACAACGGTGTGGGTGTTATGGGTGGTGGTTCCGGGCGTGAGTTCGCGCCTGGGTGGTCCTGGGCTTGGGCCCTCGCCACTCCTGGCGGAGGGGTTGGTGGGCATTTGTGGTTGGTTGGCGTGCCGGTCTCCGTGGTGTTGGCCGCCTTCGGTGTCTGAGCATGCCCTCGCCACTCTTGGAGGGGGGCGTCGGTATTGTCGATGCTGGTGATGTTTGCGGTTGCAGGTGGTTAACCGGGCCATGCCGCTGGTGAGGTTCGTACAGGTGGTGCCAGTGTGGGCGGCATCATCGTTGATGCCGCCTGTGAGGGTGGTGCCGGTGACGGTTCGGCTGATGCCGTTGGTGTAGGTTGTGTGGTTGTTGTGTTAGGCGTTGGTGGTGTCGGTGTCGGTGGTGCCCCGGTTGTCGTCGTCGTTGGCGGCGCTGCTGGTGGTGTTTTGGCGTCTGGTGCCGGTGGTGGTGCTCCGATGGTGAGGGTGCGAGGGTTGCTGGGCGCAGGTCCGCGACGTCGGGGTATCTCCTCGCCACTCCTGGCGGAGGGTGCCGCTGGTGGTGCTGCTGGTGGGGGTGGTGGATGTGATTGTGTTGTTCATGCCGTTCGTGCTGCCTGGGATGGTCGTTGGTGATGGTCCGGGTGATGTTGAATCTGCGGGTGGTGATACGGATGGTGAGGCTGTGAGGGTGAGGGTGGCTGTTCTGGGTGTGGGTGGTCGACCTAGGATTTTATGAGGTACCGGAATCCCGTAACTTAACCGTCCAAAAACTGCGGCGATCACAATTTACGGCCCGTCGCAACCCGTTTTTGCCAAGGTTTTGGTGATTCGTGCCAAATCTGTGCGCATCTGCCCCGATTTAGATAGCGCAATCGGTAAAATACGACGTTATCTAGTTGCTGTATTGAAATCACGTCGATTGCATTACCGGATGTCCAAATAAACCAAAATACGACCATTTTTTGCCCATTTTTGCCACTTTCGGGCCATAAACTGTCATTTCGATGATGTCCTTGTGGTGTCACGAGATTTCAAATTGATCAAGTTTGTCCCTAGTGCCCTGTGAGGCTAGGCAAGCAATGATTTGTGCCCGTGCCTGCCCTTTACCCAAGATAATAATCCGGAGGGTGCCAAAAAACGCCCGAAACAGCTATATTTGCACTTTTGAACACATAAATGTTGATTAACGTGATATGGCCGTGCTTTCATATGATTTCAAATTGATCACGTTCGTCGGCTGTGCTATGTGAGGCTTGGCAAGCAATGATTTGTGCCCGTGCATGCCCTTTACCGAAGATAACAATCTGGAAGGTGACAAAAAACGCCCAAAACAGCTATATTTGCACTTTTGAACACATAAATGTTGATTAAAGTGATACGGTCGTGCTTTCATGTGATTTGTCCCCTGTGCTACGTGACGCTTGGCAAGCAACAATTTGTGACCGTGCATACCCTTTACTCAGGGTTATGGCCCGGAGGGTGCCAAAAAAGGCCCCAAACAGCTATACTTGAGTTTTGAACACAATAATGTTGATTGAAGTGATACGGTCGCGCTTTCGTGTGATTTCAAATTGATGAAATGTGTCCCTAGTGCTAGGTGAGGCTTGGCAAGCAATGACTTGTGCCCGTGCATGCCCTTTACCCAAGATAAAAATCCAGAAGGTGCCAAAAAACGCCCAAAAGAGCTATATTTGCACTTTTGAACACATAAATGTTGACTAAAGTGATACGGTCGTGCTTTCGTGTGATTTTCAAATTGATCACGTTTGTCCCTAGTGCCCTGTGAGGCTTGGCAAGCAACAATTTGTGACCGTGCATGCCCTTTACTCAAGGTTATGGCCTGGAGGGTGCCAAAAAAGGCCCCAAACAGCTATATTTGCACTTTTGAACACACAAATGTTGATTAAAGTGATACGGTCGCGCTTTCGTGTAATTTCCAATTGATGAAATGTGTCCCTAGTGCTAGGTGAGGCTTGGCAAGCAATGATTTGTGCCCGTGCATGCCCTTTACCCAAGATAATAATCCGGAGGGTGCCAAAAAACGCCCAAAACAGATATATTTGCACTTTTGAACACATAAATGTTGATTAAAGTGATACGGTGGTGCTTTCGTGTGATTTCAAATTGATCACGTTTGTCCCCTGTGCTACGTGAGGCTTGGCAAGTAACAATTTGTGACCGTGCATGCCCTTTACTCAAGGTTATGGCCTGGATGGTGCCAATAAAGGCCCGAAACAGCTATATTTGCACTTTTGAACACAATAATGTTGATTAAAGTGATACGGTCGCGCTTTCGTGTGATTTCAATTTGATGACATATGTCCCTAGTGCTAGGTGAGGCTTGGCAAGCAACAATTTGTGACCCTGCATGCTCTTTACTCAGGGTTAGGGCCCGGAGGGTGCCAAAAAAGGCCCAAAACAGCTACATTTGCACTTTTGAACACATAAATGTTGATTAAAGTGCTATCGCTGCCCGTGTGTGTGATTTCAAGTTGTTCAAGTCGGTCACTAGTGCTAGGTGAGGCTAGACAATGAACAATTTGTGCCCGTGCATGCTCTTCACTCAAGAGAATGAACCGGAGGGTGCAAAGAAAGGCTCAAAACAACTGTATTTGCACACACGCCATCATCACATGCCCCATACCCTATTTTGAGTGTGATGGACTCAGAAAAACATGTTTTGCAAGGCTTTGGAGCAAGTTATCGAGTGTTTGTAGCCGCCATCACCAGAAAACCGTATTTCTTGGCAAAAACAAACATGTATGGTTTGAGCTATACAAAAGCTGCTATTCGCAACTAGGTGGTGAATGTCATATTTCTCGGATACGGCCAATTTTAGATGGAATCAAGCCTGCATTGTCGATCTAGGGGGTCGAAGATTTCCAATCTGGAGGGTGGGGGGGGGAGGCTAACTCCGGAAAACATCCTCTTTATGGTATAATTTGACAAAAAAAGTAGTATTTCTGACTGTAGCTGGTTTTGGGATTTTTGGACCCCATAAAATCCTAGGTGCCCTGGGCCTTGTTTAGTGTTGTGTTGTGTCTTTACCCTTGGCTGGGGGTGCTGCTTGTGCCGGTGGGTGGTGCTGCTGACGTTTGTTTCCTCAGTCCTGCCGGCGTTCGTGGTGACGCCGGCGCCGAGGGCGCCGTAGGTGATATACTGTGCTGGGGTCGTGATGGTGTTGGTGGGGGTGTTGTAGGTGACAAATCCTGGTTGCCGTCGTTCCAGGTGACGTGGTTGGCGGGGGTGGTGTGGATGGTACTGTTGGGGTTGGCGTCGCCAGTGGTGTCGACGGTGAGGGCGTCGCGGGTGATACTTGGTGGTTGGCGTTTCTTGTGGTGGTCTGATGGTGAGGTCGTTGTTGGTGTTGGTGCTGGGTGGGGCCTGCGGCTGGGTGGTCGGCGGTTCTGGGCGTAGGGTCCTGCCGCTCCAGGCGGGGGGCCTGGCGTGTGCTGGTGGTCAGCTGGTGGTCGGCTGCCTTGCGGTCCTGGTGGCGCCAGTCGTCTCTGGTGTTGGGGTAATTCCTTCGCCTCTCTTGGGGTCTGCGGTGGTAGGTGTTGTACCGGTTGTTGCCGAGGGTGTCGATGCTGTGGGTGGGTGGCGGTGTTGCTGTGACGCTGCTGTCTGTTGCGCTGGTGACGTTGTCGGTGAGGGTTCCGGCGGAGCTCCGGGTGTTGGGGCCCCTCGTGATGCCGACAGCGAGGGCGTTGTAGGTGATGCCCTGCTGGTTGGTGGTGCTCTGAAGGTGCCGTGGGGGTGGGACCCCGCCACTCCTGCCAGAGGGGCCCGTGGGTATTGCTGGCCGGTGCGTTGGCCCTGGCGGTGTTGGTCGAGTCTGGTGTCCGGGCGCGTCGTGGTGTCGTTGGTGCCGATGGCGTTGCAGGTGTGGTACGGGGTGATGTCTAGGGCGAGGGCTCTGTGGGTGGTGTTGCTGCGGTTGCCGTAGTTGGTGCTCCGGGTTGCTGTCGCTGAGGTCGTGCTGTTGGCGGTGCTGTTGTTGATGCCGGTGGTGAGGCATTGCAGGCGATGTTTCGGTTTACAGTGTCTCTGGCGTTGCTGATGTTGAGGGTGTTGCCGGTGGCTCTGGTGTGGGTCCGTGTGTCGGCGGTCAGCGGCTTGTTTTCAGGCGTGGGCCGCTCCTATTCCCGGCTGGGCGCTGGCCGGTTGCGTGTGCTCTGCCAGGGGGGGTGCGCCGTAGATGGTGTGGGCCGCTGGTGATGCCGATGGTGAGGTTGGGGCAGGTGATGCTCCGCGTGATGTCTTCGGTGAGGGTGGTGTAGGTGGGGCCGGTGGTGGCGACCACGTGGATGCCGCTGGTGATGGTTTTGGTGGATGGTGTCTCTTGCGATGCTTTGGTGGCGAGGGTGTTGTGGATGTTGGTCCCAGGCGTGTGCCCTTGCCTCTTCCGGTGGAGGTTCCGTGGTTTGTTGATTTGTTCACCGGTTTTGGTGGCGTTGCCTGCATCTGGTGTCGGACGTTGCCGCTGGTGACGTTGTTGGTAGGGGTGGCGCCGGCGATGGTGTTATTCGTGCCATTTGCCTGGATGGTGTAGGTGTTGCACCTGGCTTTGGTGTGCGCAGGTGTCGTAGGCTTTGTTCGGGACGGCGGCGCCGCCGGTGATGGCGATGCTGAGGGTGTTGCGCTGGGATGTTTGTTGGTGGTGTTGGTGATTCTGATGGTGTGGGTGTTGGCGGTGGCGGCTCTGGTTGCGGGTCAGTGCGTCTTGCGTTGATTTGATGTGGGCGAGGGTGTCCTAGGTGTTGTGTTGGGTGTTGGTTGACAAGGGGAGGCCAAAGCGCAAGAGTGCACTAACCAACAGTCTACTTCCCAGACAACTGCTCACAAAAACAGAAGTCCCGATTCTTCAGTCAGGCTGGATGTACTACGGTTAAGAACACAAGTGGTCCTTCCCTACCAGATACCACAGTACCCACAACAGGAGAAAAAAACAGATGCAGCACTGATCAGGGTGGGGGTTCACCTACTTTGAAGGCAATTTTTCCTTCATGGAACAGGCCTATGGATCCGGACATGCAGAAGTGCCAAAGGCGAAGGTGGGTCACCCATCGCTACAGTCGTCATAGGGGTTGTCATCTCAAGCAGGAGCAGCAACCTGGTTTATAGGTGCACGCCCCCCTGGTGGAATTCCAAGACCCCTACCTCTACCTCTACCCCTTGCTCGCGCACCAGGCCTGCCGCCCCTTGGTCCACCAACATCTGCAGCCTGTGGTAAGCTGCCTTGAAAATGGTGTAGAATTGTGTAGTGTCAGGAATGGCAAGAGGTGGATCAATCTTGGCAGCTAGTCCAGCAGTCAACTCCACCAATTGTTCACGGGTAGACTTCCGACTGCTGCCGTAAAATGGGGTATGACAGGAAGTCAGAAAGACTTGAGTGAGGCGCACCTCAAGCACAGGGGTCAATTCCCCAGAAAAAGCAAAAGAACCTGGTCAAAACGTGGTACCAGGACCAGATGTCTGCCCCACCACTTGACAGAAAAATCGTACCTTGTTCTTGTCTATTGTGGTAAGCAATTTTCCAATGTGAGCAGCAACTAGTCCAGGCCAAGAAGCAGGGACCCCAACGGGAGTTTTGCCTGGCTTCGGTGAAATGTTGAGGGCCCTAAACGCCATTGCCCAATCCCCATGAGTCACCAAGGTCTTTCTCACCGCTGTCTGGAAACACCACCTGGACAGCATAGCCTCACACCTCTCCTCAACAAAGGCAGCCGCAGGGAGGCGGTCATGAAACGGCGTCCAGAGCATCAATGCCAAGCACATGGGTGTTATGTAGGGGTCATGGCTTGCTTCCCTTAGGGTTAGGTGCTGGATCAAAAGGTATTGCACAACAGTCTTTGCATGGTGCCCCGTGTTTGGCGTCTGACAATCCCATGCACAACTCCTCACCATTCTGCCCAGTGCAATCATGGCATGCACAAAAGTCTGCAATAGTCCTTTCAGGGCTGTTAGCCTTTGAAACTTTTGCTGCGTGAATTGTGTGCGCACCCCGGCTTGAACTAATCTGCCACAGTCTCGCACAGCACTGTCAACCGTGGACTTCAGCCGTCTTCCAGCATGGTACAGAAGTAGTACGAGTCGCTCCTTTTTAATCAGTTTTGGAGAGTAAAACACCTTTGCATCCAGGGGAGATTCTACAAACCCTTCGTGCAACTAGAAAAGGGCGAAAGTGTCGAGAAATGAGCTCAATGGCGTGCATATAGCAGTGCCAAATGCCAAACAACAAACGGAAGGGGCCCAGGCAGTTGTGAAGGCCAATCTGTGAGGTAGGCTTCCAGTACATCAGACGCAGGAATCTGTAGTAAACATCCATGTCAGCGAGAATGGGTACACACTCCTGCAAAGAGTCTGTCCGAACTAATGCAACAGCTTCCAGCACCTGCGCAAGACCTAGGGTAGAGCTAATATTGGAGCCCATGAGGTCCTAGGGTTGCCATTGAAAGCCACCTCTTGCCTGTCTAACAATGTCCAATGGTGCCCGGAGCTCTCCGAAAGCATAGTCTCGGTTCCAGGTTTCCAGAACCAAGTCGGTGAATGGAGTGTAGCACCTGAAAAGTGCTTTAGCTTCCCTGAGAGCAGCAATAGGCAGAGGCGGCGGCTCAAGTTGGTGTCTGCGCACCTGTCTTGGCAGCACAATACCAGGGAGGAGAGCCGTAGCTGTGGCATCCCAGCCAGCGTGGCGTTCCATAGACGGCTGCCGTAAATAGCGCAGTTGCTTAAGTTTGTCCACCCACAGAACGAAACAGGAAGCCTCTAGCTGTTCTGAGACCAGCCTACCACGCTTTCTAGCCCTTGTCGGCAGTCCGTCTTTTTTCCGCTTTCGCAAGAGACATGTCGTCCCAACAAGCTGGGTCTGCTGCTTAGTGAGACAGTCCAAACTCGGGTGGTCGGAGATATTCTGGTCTGCCTTTAAAGGTTTAGCCGATTTGAACATGGCGAAGAACAGGTTGAGGACGTCATGCACCACCCGCTTGATCCACTGTTTTCCAGCCCGATCTGGCCACTCCTCCCGCAGGCGCCTCACAGATATAGGCTTGCATTTACCAGCGACCCTCAAACGAAAGGCAACGTCAACAAAATCAGTAGCCACCCCACCTCGAACGAGGTCCTCAAGAATACTGGAAAGGATTTGTCCAGGCTGCTGGCTTTGCCCGGGGTACACAGCTGGGTGGTTGTCATGGGCGAAAACAGTACCCCGAAACCAGAGTCCCGAAAGCTGACAATGGCAACCGGGGGGAACCCACTGGATGTTTGCTCAGGGCTTGCTTTAGGAACGGGGAGTGGGAAAGGCAGGACTGTTTGCAGCACGAAACCTAACAAGCAGTTTACGTCACTGAGAACGCCGGATGCAGATATGCAGAGAGGACCACAGCCCTGGTACCCTCCTCTTTCCCCCCTGGTAAGGCAACCCGACCAATGTGATCCATTTCGTCTTAGGTAGCCATGATGCTGGATTTCTGGTCGTGGGCCGCCGTGGTGCAGTGCAGTTGGGGAGGTGCTGTGGTGCAGTGCAGTTGGAGAGGTGCCTCAAGAACGATGGAGAAACGTGGGAAAGTCCTGCAGGGTAGCACCGCGGACGTCACCCCTGTCGACGTGGCCCTCTTTGTGCGTGCGCGACACAAGTCGCAGGCAAGTGCAAGTCCGGCGAGTACACACCACACTGCCAACATTGGGCACCCTTACTGATGGCGGACCTGTCGATGAGGCAGTGCAGTGGTGCGAGGTGTACATCGTGTTTTGAACAGAATCGGCCAAGATCTGCCATTGAAAGCCGAACATGGATGGGACTGCCGGCACAGCCGTGACCGGCCTCTGCAACTGAGTGACATGAACCGTAAATGATGGAGGAAAGAGGCAACGCCCATCAAGGTGGTTTGGCTGAATTCGGCCGAAGCTTCCAGACAGTTTGTAAGGTCATTGCCAGGCTCCGCCCTTTGGGAAACTTTCTTCGTGCAATCGCTCCTTGCTTCGAACCTTCTGCACCTGAACAGGTGCACTGCCAAAGCCTTTTGGCCAAAGTCGGCCAAGACTGTTGTGGTGTGGACAGGACACGCAGCCTGTGGTGCCAGAACACCTGTGTTGCCTTGTTGCTTTTGCATGGTAGAGGGGAAGATTTGTATGTTTGTATGTCTAAGAACTCAATTAATGCCCTTTGTGTTTATATATATTCATATATTTATATATAATTATATATATGTCGCATGTCGTTTTGTGTTCCACGGCCTCTGCTGCCTTTGGATGCATAATGTGGTTTGATGTGCCCCCTCCCCCCATTCTCTGATTCTACCCATCAGTTCCCTGCGCTCTGCAAAGTTGCATTTAGGAGCACCCTGGGGCAATGCCTCCTTTGTACCAGTCGGAGCCGCCCTGTGTCTTAGGCGGCTCAAGTTGCATGGTATAAAACGACAGAAAGTGCCCAAAATACAGGGCCTCAAAAAACATCAAAAGAACCAGTCTTTGGCTTGCAAAAAATCAAGCCATTTTTGAAACGCCAAAAAAACTCTTATATAAGGAATCTTGGCCTTTTCTTGGTCCTCATGGGTCCAAAAAAAGCTTTATTTGGGGCAATGGACTGTTCATTGCGCGAGGCCTCGCGCAATGAGCAGTCCATTGCCCCTCCAAAGTCAGGTAATGATGGTAGAATTGAGGAATCCAGCAGGCGCCTACACTGGAGTTACATTACAGGCACCCTTGACTTGATCACATTGTACATTATGTTTACGCTGGCGGACATTCAGCGCTCTAAACAAGCGTTGCAAATCTATTTGATGACTCAAGAAATCATTTCTAATGTTGTTGCATTCCTAACAAAAGGAGCACATACGTTGGAGGTGTTGCATCCTTCAGCATCGCTCATGATGGACACCTGCCACAAGTTATGGGGAGTGTCAAGCAAAACAAAGAGTATCACTGGTAACACATGAAGCATGTCCACTCAACAGATGACGCTGAGCTGGACAGGGACCTCCCTTGCAGCTTTGGATGACAAAAACCGATCCTTCTGTTGTTGACTATAGATCAAAGTAAAATGTGCAAAGAAAATATGAATTTGCCATGCGTGGCACTTTTTTGAGCGTTTGTTTGGGCCAAAAAAACTGATTTTTTGGAGAGTAAAATGCAATGTAGTGCAAACCACACCAGTTATCAAGATGTTGTTCGATACCTGGAGAAAGAAGGTGCCCTGGGGGAAGCAGTCTGCCAAGCGCAGGAGCTGACCAAGCCCAAAAAGAGTTTCTCTGCCTCCGGGGGGGGCACGCTTCTGGTAAATTTCAATGACTCAACGACAATTTAGATACTCGTTGCCTCAGTGAAATTTTTGCACAAGCGCTATCAGATGAGAACCCATCACAATGGTACAAAGATCATATTTTCTGGGCCTCTTTTTGCGCGAGGCCTCGCGCAATGAGGACTGCAATGCAGTCCCAGAACTTGAAAGTCACAACCTATACCTCTTTTTTCAGGCAGTGCAAATCAAAATTTAAACCGTGGGGTGGGTGGTAAGACCACTCGACCCTCAAGCCGTCTTTGCAAAGGAAAATGAATCCGGTGAGGTTTGTGGTTTAGTAAGTTATGCACCAGGCCTCGCACATGGGGCAGCCCTTGAACCACAAGAAATATCTATGCTTTGCATTGATATTTCATCTGCCATGCTTCTGTTTTAATGATCCTTGGTCTTGATTGTGCGAGGCTTCGCGCATAGAATTCGATCAATAAATCATGCTGAACAGAAAATGATGTTGCAATCGTCTTTTCCGCAGACCATGTTCATCCAAAAAACAAGGGGAACGCAAAATGTATTTATTGGCCAATTTCCGCTAAAAGCACATCATTTTGCACTGAAATCATAAGGTTTATTTATTTTTTTATATATTTTCTTGTCTTCCGCTGTCTGAAAAAAGGCACAAAGTGGCACAAATGGTAAGAAGGATACTTTCTTTGAACTAATTTTCTGTTTCCAAAAAGCAGAGCCTGTGAAAAAGTATTTTTTTGCATGGTCCAAATTGGGTGCATTTGGTGTGATTTTGACCATGCAACTTGAGCCGCATAAGTGTGTGCTGCCAGGCCCGCTATTTGGTTTTCTTTTTGTCCTCCTAAGAGTTCTATATGTGCTTGTGTAGGTGCAGTCTGTGGACGGCTATACCCACGCTGCACTTGATTTGTTTCGCTTTGGCGGATGGAAGGGGTAAAGGGGAAAGGCTGCTGCGCAAAAAATTGCAACCTGGGAACTTTGGGCCCCCTTTGATGTAGAGTTGGATGTCAGCAGTTCAATTCTGCCTGGGAACTCTGACATTCCTCTCCAGGCAGGTGCCCTTCTTATACTTTGCATGTATTTGCACTCTGAATCAGCAAGGACTGCTGTTTTCTACGCTTGTATTTGATTTCTTATAATACATTTGACAGTGTGAACGTTGTGATGGTGCCTCATTTGCACTCATACCAATGCTGTGCTGGCATGTTTTTGGCCTGAATCAGCCAAGTTTGTGATTGTGGTTTTCATTTTTGAAATGATGTTCTACAGTCTATGAACTGAAAACATTTTGGCCTAAACCGGCCAAGTTTGGCAGGAAGACAATCACTTCTTTTGTGATCTGAAATGAGGTTTACAGACATGAGCTCAATAATGGCACTGAAGTGATACTGTCAGTCCTAGTGATTTCCCTGTAGGTTTTGAACTGCAACAAAGAGTAGATAAAATTGTAAGTTGTAGGCAAAGGTATTTACCAAAACCAGGTCAAAACACGGTTTTGCTATTCTCATTAAGTAGCCAAAAATGCCCTTCATTGGCGAACGGCAAAAAACAGCAGAAAATCGTTATTTCCATCTGCAGAGGATAAATCATCACACAAGGGGGGTCATCAGTAGTGGAATGTTTGTAAATTTTCATTGGTTGGTCCGGTGTACTTCAGAAGAATATCCCCCAGAGGACGATTTCTGTAAGTGAAAATTGTCTCCTCCAATCTTGGCCTGAGTGGGGGGTCAATGGTGATATGACCCCCCCCCCCTCATTGGCCCTACCAAGGCAGTGCTGAATTCACCCCTGGGGCAGGGTGGGGGGCAAAGCTAACTTTTGTCCAATTCTGTCATTCTTAACCGCCAGCGCGAGCGCACCTGCACTCCCATGGTGTTTATGATCAAGCTCAAGTAATGAAATCTTATCGAACTCATTGAAGCCATGCACACATGCGAGACTTGGTCTTGGCGGTAAAGACGGTGAACGCACAGCACTTGCAATGTGAATCGACTGAAATCTATGTATACATACATCAGAATTGACTTGAAACTCTGCAGCGGCACCTGACCTGAGCTTGTGATGAAAAAATGTTTCGTCAAGGCCATGTAGTAGGCCGGGACAAACTATGAATTATGGCCAGGACTTTGGTAGTCGAGGCCCATGCTTGAAAAAACGAGTGGAGGGCTGAGAACCCCGGTACAGATAAATAAAATGCATGTGTGCCACTGATGGCAGGGCACTGACGCTGATCTGAAACTAAATGTGACCTATCCCTGAAGTTCTGATGGGGGGGGGGTTAGCTATCCCATTGTGGACGAACCTGCTGCTAACTTGCGGATGTCGGCCCGGTTGCGATGGTCGTTGCGGATGTAAGAGCCGCGGCGATGGCCCAGCGGCTGCTGTTGACCGTGAGGACTCCAACGAAGACTTCGATGGTGGTGTCGACAACGGAGGTCCCGGCTGATGGCGGCTCCGCTGATGTGGTCGTTGCCGACATTGTCGATGTCGCCGATGCTGCTGCTGCGATTAGCCCCACATCACATAGGATTTTACGATGTCGCCAGATCCTAAAATAAGGGAAGGGAAGCAACACAAGACGGACCTATTGGAGAACTTAGAAGAGTGGGACGGCTGAATTTGGAGAGGAGTAAGGAGAGGGAGGGAGAGGAGAACAACCAAGGTGGCTTGAAAGGACCTAGGTGTAGTGTTTTGTCTCAAGGCTACAATTGGAGCCTATAGGTACACCCTTGAGCCCAACTGATGAGGGGAAGGAGGAAAGAAGTTGTCTCAAGGCCATCAAGGACTAGAATCTCAAGACATTGCTTTGCAAGGCACTTGGCGTAGCTTTACCCGTGTGATAGGGGGGAAGGAGAGAAGAGATTGTTCAAGGCTATGTGGAGGCCTAGAGAATCATGATTGTTTCGCAAGACCTAGCTTGGCCTAGCGTTAACTCTTTCCTTGGAACACGAACACAAATAGCAAAGCACATGAGGAGAAGGGAAAGGGGAGGGAATGGAAGGGAAGGAGATATAATTGAGTTTTTTTAACTTCACATAAGCAGTTGAAGACCCCCTCCCCTTATTTTCAGGGTGCTGGATGCTAGCAAGCAGGTTGTAGAAGCACACAGATCACAAAAACGCAATTTACAGCATACTTATGCACCAAAATTTGCCATTCTTCAGGACGAAAACGGCACAAAACTGCCGCTTTTTGGTAAAAAATTGTGTTTTTTGGCCTCAGCCAAGCAGTTGAAGACCTCCCCACCCCTATTTTGAGGGTGCTGGATGCAGAAAGGCATGTTGTATGGGGACACGGATCGCCCAAACACAATTTACAGCATGCTAACTACTTGAATGGGTGTTTTTTTTTATGTTGCAGGTTTTGGGATTTTTGGACGTCATAAATTCCTATGTTTAGGGCTCTTCAGGGTTCCCTAGCACTCAAATGCCACTAACACATCCTCAGGACCATGGTGATGAATGCAAAAAGATGAAAGCAAGACTTCACTCGGAGTGTAGCCATGCATTTTTTTTTGTTTTTTTTGGCATGGCGGTTTCCCGCCCAAAGTTTAACAACAAACTGAGTTCAGTGCTGGGTGGGTGGCAGTGACATAGGAGTCTCCCTTGCTAATCCGCCATTTCCCCGAATTTACAGAGTAAATGAACACTGAAGTGCTGGATGAATGCACTGAGAGTCTGAATTCCTGCCCTGGAAAGTTGAAGGTGCAATGCACTGCCCTAATGGCACCATAGGCTTGCAAAAATTCTAGGAGGCCACATTGTGGCTGGTTACAGGGACCTGAAAATCTCAGTTAACAAAAATCCTGCTGCTCAGAGAATCCTGCTGTGTGGTCGTGGTGGGAATGACTTGTGGTGCAAATGTTAAAAAGAAAGTGAAAAAGAACCCGGCTAATCAACAAACTTACCCTCCAGGCAAATACCAGCCCTCCCTCTCATGCAGGCAAGCCCAAAGGTCAAAGTGAGTGATGTCGCCAGAAAAAACAAGTAAATGCTTTCGCCATCTCAGCAGGGTACTGACCTGCTTCACTTTGAATATATTTGTTACTTTTCCTTACTGAGCACCAAGCCTTTACAACACATAGCGTATCCTCGTGCATGAGGACTTCTTGTAGTTTGTCCAAGATCTTTGGGTTTTTAATGTCAAAATCACTAATTGTGGGTAACTGCTCGAGATAGGGCTCGTCAGTGTTGGATGCATCTTTCTTGTTGGATTTCCCCATCGTTGTACGCGTTGTAAGTGAAGGCAATGGGAGAGTGGGCTTGGCTGACGTTTGGCAAATTGCACGTTTTGCACTGTGATCGTTCAGAGCTTGTCCACCATCGCGTGTTGGCGGCGGGCGCTGAGCGCTGGGCGTTTGACCCTGGGCGTTGCGAGATTGATCAGCGTCTTAAGGATCAGCGTCGCTGAGAAACGATTTTGCTTTGCCATCGATTGAAGAATCACCATAGTCGGACGTTGACGATGAGCGCTGGGCGCTTGGCGCTGGGTGTTGGGCGCTAGCTTCGACGTTGGGCGTTGCTGGACCCTGGGCGTAGCGGGATTGATCAGCGTCAGAAGGATCAGCGTCGTTGAGAGTCGAATCTGCGTCGCCGTCTTCGGGAGACTCACCAAGGTTGCGCGCTGGTTGTGGCTGAGAGTGCAAGAGAAGCTTTTTTTCGCCCTCGATTGAAGAATCACTGTAGTCACACGTTGACGATAAGCGCTGGGCGCGTGGTGCTGGGTGCTGGGCGTTGGCACCAGCGCTGCGAGGCTGTGACTGCAAGCGTGGATACTCCTGGTCACTAAGGACTGACATTGTAGGACTGACTCTGTGCCACTGTTTGGTGGTGGTTCTGAAGTGCGCTGGAGGGCACAGACGCCGTGGTTCGTCTGCAGGCTCCTCTGTCTTCAGTTTGCGAAACTTGCGGCACTGTTTGCATCGCAGTGGAACATGGAGTCCTCTCGCTGTAAACCAGGCGCGGCAGTTCTCTGTCAGGTCGTACAGGTCGTTGCAGTCCTTGCATCGGGCCGTGTCGGGCGGATCTTCTTTTCGTTGGGGTCGTTCGCGATGTTTGACTGTGGTCCACGAGCCGCTGTTGATCGAGGCCTCAGAGTCATCTCCGCGTTCTTCACGTAAAACGTTGAATTGATTAAAATTTGAAAAAGAGCTAGTGAAGACCTCACTTTCAGACCTTTGGGCTTGTGCTCGAGAGGTAGAGGCAATACCTGGAGATGTTGATCGCGACGATTGTGTTGACACATTCCGAGTTCTACGTCCTTCCTTCTGCCCTTGGCGCTGAGAATGAGAGGGCGGTGGAGCGTATGGGTCGTGAGTTTCTAAGTGAATCGCTGGTTTCATTGTTGTTTCCAAGTGTTTGAACCAGCACTTCTCCCCGTAACGACAGCTGTCCTGGTATGAACATAACGTGTCGCTGGCGATCAGACGAGTTACGACTTTTATCAGATGCAAGAGAATTGGTAATTGCGATGTCGTTGGGAGTACTTGTAGAATGGTGGAAAGTGCAGTTTTAGTGGAGAGTTGTTCATTAGCAATCATAATGAAGGCAAGCGAAACGGCTGCGGATGTTTGATTAGTGGTTTTTGCCACTGCGGACGTCGATCGCTGCGGAAAAAGTGAGAAAATATATAAAAAACAATTAGCTTCAGTCGACAGAGTCTTCTGTTGCTGAAATCTTGCGATTCCTCAATTCTTTGTAGCCATGCATTTTGTACGTTGTGGATGATTGTGGTGTCAACCAGGACCCTCTTGAGGTCTAGAATGAAGTTGTGCAACCACGGTAGGGGGGGGGGGGGGGCTGGGACTGGCTGGCTGGACGCGTGATAGCAACCAGGAATTGTAGACAATTGTGTATACGGCTCAAAAAATGACGCTGTAGATTTCTGGGGCTTCCTTGAGACCTCCATTATGTTCGGAACACAATGTAGCTTGCACTGTGTACACTTGAAGCGCACAGCAAGCACCAAAAACCCAGCCTACCGATCCGTAAGTTGTGTCAAATTTGTTCATTCAATGGAAGTGATGAGCGTGAGGGGGGGGGGGGCATTGATCTACACCATGTGTCCACACATATGGGAGGATATTTCATACCACATTATTCTTTCAGGCCTACTTGCGGACAATGGTCCCAGGTGAGGCTCCCGCACCTCACCCGTAGACCTGGGTCACGTGTTTGGGCAGCTCACGTTGTTGCCCCCAACCGTGGCCCATGCCAATGGCCGCCTCCGCAAATTCCGCGGACGGCGGCGAGGAGGCACGGGTCGGCGGCCGTGTAGCCATCGAGTGAGGCCGCTGCTGGGGCCGCGGTGCCGTAGCCGCCGGACGAGACCGCGGCTGGACCTCGGGCGTGGGGCTGGTCTGGTGCTCCACTGGGACGGAAGGGTCGATATCATCGTAGTGGGGAACCAGAATTGGGCGGCCGACCGACCCTTTGTCATCCGAGACTTCAACGTACTGCGTCGGAGGCACGGGTGTCCCGTACTGTTGTACCTCCGTGCTATTGACCGCTGCCGTAGAATCCAGACCTTTCTCCCGCATCCGCCGCTTGGTGGCCTGAAACGTTGATTCCAAGGGCGCCAGAGGCAGCGTGGGCCGACAATTGGGGCCCTGTGGATGGTCCGTCCCCAGACACAGGTTATAGATGACCTGCGTCACATGGAATGGCACCTTCAACCATTTGCCCCGCTTGAGGAGGAATGTCCAAAGCTCCTGAGGGATGTCATTGTGCCCCGGGACGTCTCGTTTGGCGTACGAGGAGCAAGGCCCGCCTTGCCATGCAAAGCGCGGTCCCGGGGTATCCTCAGACACGGGCAAAACCCCCATCGCCAAAGCAAACTCAACAGCGTAGATCTGCCTCCGACTGGTGGTGTTTGCTTGGGGGCACCACACACAGCATGCCATCAGGCCTGCTGAAAAGGATATTTTCTGGGCCTCTTTTTGCGCGAGGCCTCGCGCAATCAGGACTGCAATGCAGTCCCAGAACTTGAAAGTCACAGCCTATACCTCTTTTTTCAGGCAGTGCAAATCAAAATTTAAACCGTGGGGTGGGTGGTAAGACCACTCGACCCTCAAGCCGTCTTTGCAAAGGAAAATGAATCCGGTGAGGTTTGTGGTTTAGTAAGTTATGCACCAGGCCTCGCACATGGGGCAGCCCTTGAACCACAAGAAATATCTATGCTTTGCATTGATATTTCATCCGCCATGCTTCTGTTTTAATGATCCTTGGTCTTGATTGTGCGAGGCTTCGCGCATAGAATTCGATCAATAAATCATGCTGAACAGATAAAGATGTTGCAATCGTCTTTTCCGCAGACCATGTTCATCCAAAACACAAGGGGAACGCAAAATGTATTTATTGGCCAATTTCTGCTAAAAGCACATCATTTTGCACTGAAATCATAAGATTTATTTATTTTTTATATATTTTCTTGTTTTCCGCTGTCTGAAAAAAGGGACAAAGTGGCACAAATGGTAAGAAGGATACTTTCTTTGAACTAATTTTCTGTTTCCAAAAAGCAGAGCCTGTGAAAAAATATTTTTTGCATGGTCCAAATTGGGTGCATTTGGTGTGATTTTGACCATGCAACTTGAGCCGCATAAGTGTGTGCTGCCAGGCCCGCTATTTGGTTTTCTTTTTATCCTCCTAAGAGTTCTATATGTGCTTGTGTAGGTGCAGTCTGTGGACGGCTATACCCACGCTGCACTTGATTTGTTTCGCTTTGGCGGATGGAAGGGGTAAAGGGGAAAGGCTGCTGCGCAAAAAATTGCAACCTGGGAACTTTGGGCCCCCTTTGATTTAGAGTTGGATGTCAGCAGTTCAATTCTGCCTGGGAACTCTGACATTCCTCTCCAGGCAGGTGCCCTTCTTATACTTTGCATGTATTTGCACTCTGAATCAGCAAGGACTGCTGTTTTCTACGCTTGTATTTGATTTCTTATAATACATTTGACAGTGTGAACGTTGTGATGGTGCCTCATTTGCACTCATACCAATGCTGTGCTGGCATGTTTTTGGCCTGAATCAGCCAAGTTTGTGATTGTGGTTTTCATTTTTGAAATGATGTTCTACAGTCTATGAACTGAAAACATTTTGGCCTAAACCGGCCAAGTTTGGCAGGAAGACAATCACTTCTTTTGTGATCTGAAATGAGGTTTACAGACATGAGCTCAATAATGGCACTGAAGTGATACTGTCAGTCCTAGTGATTTCCCTGTAGGTTTTGAACTGCAACAAAGAGTAGATAAAATTGTAAGTTGTAGGCAAAGGTATTTACCAAAACCAGGTCACAACACGGTTTTGCTATTCTCATTAAGTAGCCAAAAATGCCCTTCATTGGCGAACGGCAAAAAACAGCAGAAAATCGTTATTTCCATCTGCAGAGGATAAATCATCACACAAGGGGGGTCATCAGTAGTGGAATGTTTGTAAATTTTCATTGGTTGGTCCGGTGTACTTCAGAAGAATATCCCCCAGAGGACGATTTCTGTAAGTGAAAATTGTCTCCTCCAATCTTGGCCTGAGTGGGGGGTCAATGGTGACATGACCCCCCCCCCTCATTGGCCCTACCAAGGCAGTGCTGAATTGACCCCTGGGGCAGGGTGGGGGGCAAAGCTAACTTTTGTCCAATTCTGTCATTCTTAACCGCCAGCGCGAGCGCACCTGCACTCCCATGGTGTTTATGATCAAGCTCAAGTAATGAAATCTTATCGAACTCATTGAAGCCATGCACACATGCGAGACTTGGTCTTGGCGGTAAAGACGGTGAACGCACAGCACTTGCAATGTGAATCGACTGAAATCTATGTATACATACATCAGAATTGACTTGAAACTCTGCAGCGGCACCTGACCTGAGCTTGTGATGAAAAAATGTTTCGTCAAGGCCATGTAGTAGGCCGGGACAAACTATGAATTATGGCCAGGACTTTGGTAGTCGAGGCCCATGCTTGAAAAAACGAGTGGAGGGCTGAGAACCCCGGTACAGATAAATAAAATGCATGTGTGCCACTGATGGCAGGGCACTGACGCTGATCTGAAACTAAATGTGACCTATCCCTGAAGTTCTGATGGGGGGGGGGTTAGCTATCCCATTGTGGACGAACCTGCTGCTAACTTGCGGATGTCGGCCCGGTTGCGATGGTCGTTGCGGATGTAAGAGCCGCGGCGATGGCCCAGCGGCTGCTGTTGACCGTGAGGACTCCAACGAAGACTTCGATGGTGGTGTCGACAACGGAGGTCCCGGCTGATGGCGGCTCCGCTGATGTGGTCGTTGCCGACATTGTCGATGTCGCCGATGCTGCTGTTGCGATCAGCCCCACATCACATAGGATTTTACGATGTCGCCAGATCCTAAAATAAGGGAAGGGAAGCAACACAAGACGGACCTATTGGAGAACTTAGAAGAGTGGGACGGCTGAATTTGGAGAGGAGTAAGGAGAGGGAGGGAGAGGAGAAAAACCAAGGTGGCTTGAAAGGACCTAGGTGTAGTGTTTTGTCTCAAGGCTACAATTGGAGCCTATAGGTACACCCTTGAGCCCAACTGATGAGGGGAAGGAGGAAAGAAGTTGTCTCAAGGCCATCAAGGACTAGAATCTCAAGACATTGCTTTGCAAGGCACTTGGCGTAGCTTTACCCGTGTGATAAGGGGGAAGGAGAGAAGAGATTGTTCAAGGCTATGTGGAGGCCTAGAGAATCATGATTGTTTCGCAAGACCTAGCTTGGCCTAGCGTTAACTCTTTCCTTGGAACACGAACACCAATAGCAAAGCACATGAGGAGAAGGGAAGGGGAGGGAATGGAAGGGAAGGAGATATAATTGAGTTTTTTTAACTTCACATAAGCAGTTGAAGACCCCCTCCCCTTATTTTCAGGGTGCTGGATGCTAGCAAGCAGGTTGTAGGGGCACACAGATCACAAAAACGCAATTTACAGCATACTTATGCACCAAAATTTGCCATTTTTCAGGAAGAAAACGGCACAAAACTGCCGCTTTTTGGTAAAACATTGTGTTTTTTGGCCTCAGCCAAGCAGTTGAAGACCTCCCCACCCCTATTTTGAGGGTGCTGGATGCAGAAAGGCATGTTGTATGGGGACACAGATCGCCCAAACACAATTTACAGCATGCTAACTACTTGAATGGGTGTTTTCTTTTTATGTTGCAGGTTTTGGGATTTTTGGACGTCATAAATTCCTATGTTTAGGGCTCTTCAGGGTTCCCTAGCACTCAAATGCCACTAACACATCCTCAGGACCATGGTGATAAATGCAAAAAGATGAAACCAAGACTTCACTCGGAGTGTAGCCATGCATTTTTTTTTGTTTTTTTTGGCATGGCGGTTTCCCGCCCAAAGTGTAACAACAAACTGAGTTCAGTGCTGGGTGGGTGGCAGTGACATAGGAGTCTCCCATGCTAATCCGCCATTTCCCCGAATTTACAGAGTAAATGAACACTGAAGTGCTGGATGAATGCACTGAGAGTCTGAATTCCTGCCCTGGAAAGTTGAAGGTGCAATGCACTGCCCTAATGGCACCATAGGCTTGCAAAAATTCTAGGAGGCCACATTGTGGCTGGTTACAGGGACCTGAAAATCTCAGTTAACAAAAATCCTGCCGCTCAGAGAATCCTGCTGTGTGGTCGTGGTGGGAATGACTTGTGGTGCAAATGTTAAAAAGAAAGTGGAAAAGAACCCGGCTAATCAACAAACTTACCCTCCAGACAAATACCAGCCCTCCCTCTCATGCAGGCAAGCCCAAAGGTCAAAGTGAGTGATGTCGCCAGAAAAAACAAGTAAATGCTTTCGCCATCTCAGCAGGGTACTGACCTGCTTCACTTTGAATATATTTGTTACTTTTCCTTACTGAGCACCAAGCCTTTACAACACATAGCGTATCCTCGTGCATGAGGACTTCTTGTAGTTTGTCCAAGATCTTTGGGTTTTTAATGTCAAAATCACTAATTGTGGGTAACTGCTCGAGATAGGGCTCGTCAGTGTTGGATGCATCTTTCTTGTTGGATTTCCCCATCGTTGTACGCGTTGTAAGTGAAGGCAATGGGAGAGTGGGCTTGGCTGACGTTTGGCGAATTGCACGTTTTGCACTGTGATCGTTCAGAGCTTGTCCACCATCGCGTGTTGGCGGCGGGCGCTGAGCGCTGGGCGTTTGACCCTGGGCGTTGCGAGATTGATCAGCGTCTTAAGGATCAGCGTCGCTGAGAAACGATTTTGCTTTGCCATCGATTGAAGAATCACCATAGTCACACGTTGACGATGAGCGCTGGGCGCTTGGCGCTGGGTGTTGGGCGCTAGCTTCGACGTTGGGCGTTGCTGGACCCTGGGCGTAGCGAGATTGATCAGCGTCAGAAGGATCAGCGTCGTTGAGAGTCGAATCTGCGTCGCCGTCTTCGGGAGACTCACCAAGGTTGCGCGCTGGTTGTGGCTGAGAGTGCAAGAGAAGCTTTTTTTCGCCCTCGATTGAAGAATCACTGTAGTCACACGTTGACGATAAGCGCTGGGCGCGTGGTGCTGGGTGCTGGGCGTTGGCACCAGCGCTGCGAGGCTGTGACTGCAAGCGTGGATACTCCTGGTCACTAAGGACTGACATTGTAGGACTGACTCTGTGCCACTGTTTGGTGGTGGTTCTGAAGTGCGCTGGAGGGCACAGACGCCGTGGTTCGTCTGCAGGCTCCTCTGTCTTCAGTTTGCGAAACTGGCGGCACTGTTTGCATCGCAGTGGAACATGGAGTCCTCTCGCTGTAAACCAGGCGCGGCAGTTCTCTGTCAGGTCGTACAGGTCGTTGCAGTCCTTGCATCGGGCCGTGTCGGGCGGATCTTCTTTTCGTTGGGGTCGTTCGCGATGTTTGACTGTGGTCCACGAGCCGCTGTTGATCGAGGCCTCAGAGTCATCTCCGCGTTCTGCACGTAAAACGTTGAATTGATTAAAATTTGGAAAAGAGCTAGTGAAGACCTCACTTTCAGACCTTTGGGCTTGTGCTCGAGAGGTAGAGGCAATACCTGGAGATGTTGATCGCGACGATTGTGTTGACACATTCCGAGTTCTACGTCCTTCCTTCTGCCCTTGGCGCTGAGAATGAGAGGGCGGTGGAGCGTATGGGTCGTGAGTTTCTAAGTGAATCGCTGGTTTCATTGTTGTTTCCAAGTGTTTGAACCAGCACTTCTCCCCGTAACGACAGCTGTCCTGGTATGAACATAACGTGTCGCTGGCGATCAGACGAGTTACGACTTTTATCGGATGCAAGAGAATTGGTAATTGCGATGTCGTTGGGAGTACTTGTAGAATGGTTGAAAGTGCAGTTTTAGTGGAGAGTTGTTCATTAGCAATCATAATGAAGGCAAGCGAAACGGCTGCGGATGTTTGATTAGTGGTTTCTGCCACTGCGGACGTCGATCGCTGCGGAAAAAGTGAGAAAATATATAAAAAACAATTAGCTTCAGTCGACAGAGTCTTCTGTTGCTGAAATCTTGCGATTCCTCAATTCTTTGTAGCCATGCATTTTGTACGTTGTGGATGATTGTGGTGTCAACCAGGACCCTCTTGAGGTCTAGAATGAAGTTGTGCAACCACGGTAGGGGGGGGGGGGGGGGCTGGGACTGGCTGGCTGGACGCGTGATAGCAACCAGGAATTGTAGACAATTGTGTATACGGCTCAAAAAATGACGCTGTAGATTTCTGGGGCTTCCTTGAGACCTCCATTATGTTCGGAACACAATGTAGCTTGCACTGTGTACACTTGAAGCGCACAGCAAGCACCAAAAAATCAGCCTACCGATCCGTAAGTTGTGTCAAATTTGTTCATTCAATGGAAGTGATGAGCGTGAGGGGGGGGGGGCATTGATCTACACCATGTGTCCACACATATGGGAGGATATTTCATACCACATTATTCTATCAGGCCTACTTGCGGACAATGGTCCCAGGTGAGGCTCCCGCACCTCACCCGTAGACCTGGGTCACGTGTTGGGGCAGCTCACGTTGTTGCCCCCAACCGTGGCCCATGCCAATGGCCGCCTCCGCAAATTCCGCGGACGGCGGCGAGGAGGCACGGGTCGGCGGCCGCGTAGCCATCGAGTGAGGCCGCTGCTGGGGCCGCGGTGCCGTAGCCGCCGGACGAGACCGCAGCTGGACCTCGGGCGTGGGGCTGGTCTGGTGCTCCACTGGGACGGAAGGGTCGATATCATCGTAGTGGGGAACCAGAATTGGGCGGCCGACCGACCCTTTGTCATCCGAGACTTCAACGTACTGCGTCGGAGGCACGGGTGTCCCGTACTGTTGTACCTCGGTGCTATTGACCGCTGCCGTAGAATCCAGACCTTTCTCCCGCATCCGCCGCTTGGTGGCCTGAAACGTTGATTCCAAGGGCGCCAGAGGCAGCGTGGGCCGACAATTGGGGCCCTGTGGATGGTCCGTCCCCGGACACAGGTTATAGATGACCTGCGTCACATGGAATGGCACCTTCAACCATTTGCCCCGCTTGAGGAGGAATGTCCAAAGCTCCTGAGGGATGTCATTGTGCCCCGAGACGTCTCGTTTGGCGTACGAGGAGCAAGGCCCGCCTTGCCATGCAAAGCGCGGTCCCGGGGTATCCTCAGACACGGGCAAAACCCCCATCGCCAAAGCAAACTCAACAGCGTAGATCTGCCTCTGACTGGTGGTGTTTGCTTGGGGGCACCACACACAGCATGCCATCAGGCCTGCTGAAAAGGAAGACACCACCCGTGTCAAGGTCTTCAGCAGTTATGGTGAGGCCTTCGCCCTCTTGGCGCGGCAAGTACGTTGTGTACGGCATGCTCTTCCAGGCTTGCCAAAACACGGGACCAGCAAGGCCTCGGATATTGGAGCTGCTGTGAGTGCCCACCTGGTTCTTGAGGCTTTGAGCGGCATGCCACATGTTCGGCGAGAACACCAAGCACATGTTCTTGGCGAACCCCAATTTCAGGTAAGGCAGTGCCCGCCCCGCCACGAACTCGCATCCTTCGAATTGGCCCTAATCAACGACAAGGTCTTGATAGCCTGCAAATCCAAGTTCGTCTCGACACTCTGCGTCCCGTTCTACAAACAAGTCCAAGTCGTCTTGGTGGCGTTTAATGTCCTTTTCTGTCACACGGTTGCCATGAGGGTAGGTGTAGGAGGGCGGTGCGTAGCGGGAATACGCACTTAGTGTGCGTGCCCGCGCACTTTTGATGACATATCGGTTGTGCATCTGAGATGACATGCTTGTTGTCGAGAAAACTGACTGTAGGGTAACCCAAAGCAGCGGTGTGGAGAGGGTGGGGGAGAGATTGAGGGCTGGCACCAAATCAAGCTGCAGAGCACAACAAGGAAGTGGTGTGAGGACGGGTTTGGAGGGCAGTGGACCAACAACCCTTTTCACATTTCATGCTTCATTTGGTGACAGGTAAAAGTTGTATAACATCCAATGCTCTTTTTCTGTCTATGCAATATTGTACCCGTGGTAGGTTGTACCCTGGCAAAAAATTCTCAGCGGGTTCCCATGTGTCATTTTTTTCACTATAATCTTGCCAATTGACAAGAAGATAGAGCTTGTCGACACCGTTCTTGCGCACCACCCTGTGATCCCTGATTTCGTGGACCAAGTATGGCATACTGGGATCAGGTCGCTTGGCTTTACACAGTGTTTTGCTCCAATACAGTGGAACCAAGGGTCCCAACAATGGTTCCTTGTAAATCTTTAGTTCAGAAACATGCCTTTCCTGTGTTGTATAATCATCGGACCCAATGCTGTATGTGTCACGACCCTTTCGGGAGATGACATCACATGGGCCTATCCAAAAAGGGTCAAGGGCACCCGTCCCGGGGGGGCGCCGCATACGTACCCAAACAAGATCGCAAGGAAAAAAATTGAGTGGACGGTTGACGATGTTTGTTGTAACGGACCTCATAAGCCTTTAGTTGTTGTTCTTGAAGACTCTTAACAAGGCGGTCCATATCCCTCATTTCTTGCAACCATTGTGTGGCGCATGCTGCTTCGGGGGTTGGAGGCAGGCAAGGCGCCGGTCCTATTTTGTCTCAGCCAAACACAATTTGATGAGGACTAAGCCCTAGATGACCCGGCTTCTGGAAGTAACCCCGGACGACTGAGGGTAGGTGCATAAACCAGTCAGGGTTATTGCCCTGTAGGGTTGAACCTGCATGCATTTTCCAGAGGATTTGTAAAATTTGATGACCAGCAACCTCAGCTCTGTTATTTGTCTAGGTTCTAAAAACTTCCGTGTATGCTATGGAACTCCCTAAACCTGGGGAAGGTGTGCTGAACCATGCACTGGTGAATTTGGGATCATTGTCCGTTGAGATTTCTGTTGGGACATCATACACAGAAAGCCATTGCTTCAGTAAGATTTTTCCTGCCTTTTCTCCACTGAACCCATTGAAAAGAATAGCATCGCATATAACAGCTCAGATAATCGGCGGACACACAGGAGAACACCATCAAAAAGACATCCAACGTCATCCTTGGCGGCTCCTATGTGAAAGGTATCCAATGACATGCTGGTCATTATCTGGTCGGGTACTAGATGCGGTAAAAGGGAATCCTCTTTTGCTTGGTTACGGGGTTAGACCGCTTGACATATCGGGCAGTGATGGCTGACTTGTTTGCATTTTTCTGATATCCCCCCTATCCAAAAAAGTCAGCGCAGGTCGGCAGAAAGAGATGCAGCTCCAGCGTGGACACTGTCACCGTACCATGCCTCAATTACTGGGATGTGTAGTTTTTCCGGATCAACACAGTATGATTTGTAGAATGGCCGACCGTCTTTCAAGCGAAAGTCCAGAAAAGGTCGGTTTTAGATGGATGATATATTTGAGTGCCCAATAAATGCCCCAAAATCGGGTAGCCGTCTCAAAAGATTCATCCCAAGGATCCCATAGGAGGTTTGCAGAAAACTCGGGATATGCAGGTCCAAGAAGGCGTTCCCAAATCTGAATAGGGGGCCTAGGTGGTTTCAAGCTTGCGGCGGAGCGAATTGAAAGAGCAACTGCGGTGGCCAAGCTAGCTGCTGCAATATCGGCACCCTGGGTAGGTGGATTAGCCTTCTCCGACCCAAGAGGAGATGTATTGGGAATCTTACGTGATGATCCGGGGTGGTTGTGGGACTGAGACATAGAGGGGGAATACACTTCTGTTGAAAGGAGATTGTTTCAGGGGGGGGATGTTGGTTGGGACAGTGCTGCCATTTGCCCTGCAATCAAAGCTACAGCCGCAGCTAAGGCCACTCTGTTGGTATAGATCCGTTGTTGACGTCTTGTGATAAGAGTGTTGATGAAACACGAATTACATTGCAACACGACATCATTTGATCCATTGCACTCGTTGGAATGTTCCTCACGAACCATGTTTCGGGGCGGCAATGGTTCCAACACTTGTGATAGGGTGGGGCACCCATATACTGGGTGTGGTTCAGTACCCGATATGGTGTATACGCATGTGGTTACCGCTTGTTTTTCTTCCGCCACTATAGCCTTGTGTTCCAACTTGTCTTGAAGTGAACCATGACTACTAACATTCAGCCATGCATGACATGCCAGATAGGCCCAACGCGATGAGGCATCAGCTACTTCATTGTCCTGGCTGGGAACATACAAAACAGACAAGTTGAACTTTGAAAAGGTTTCGTGCCACCTGCCAGGTCGTCAACGTGGGCCACTGGGTGTGTCGAGGTGCTCTGAGACCCACCCATCCAGGCTCTTGTGGTCCGTGATAACAGAAATAGGATTGTTTCCAATCCATGTCTCATGTTTGCGAAGAGCAGATACAATCGCATATGGCTCTCTTTCCTGAGGAGTCCATTTTCGTTGACCCTCAGTGAGTCTCCGGGACAAAAAACAAATGGGAAAATTTTCTCCAGCTACGGGATCGTATTGCTCTACTGGTGCCCCTACGGCTACATCCCTGGCATCACAACGAAGGTAAAAAAGATGTTCGGGTTTATACAACGCAAGTCGCGGATACCACAAACGGCATCTTTGAGTGCTTGAAATGAGGCATCATGATCTGTACACCAGTTTATCTTCACCTTACTGCCCTTGCGGCCAGCCTGCTTGCCAACCTTCAAAAGATCTTGAAAGGGACCCTCCAAATGAACATAGTTGCGGATATACACATGGTAACAATTACAGACGCCAGGAAAACTGCGGGGCTGAGTTGACTGTTTGGGGTCGAGGCCATATGTCAATGGCCATGAAGGCACCCGGAGAAGGTCTCCGAGTTCCATTGCTGAGGAACTGTCCACAAAACTCCACCATTGTAACAAATAATTGATTCTTGTCTTTTGCTTGACCGCCGCAAACAATGAACCAATTTCTCAACCTTTCCAAAAGTTGGCGGAGGTCCTCAAAATGGCTGTGGATGTCTGGTGACCCATGGATGAGGTCATCAATGCGGATGGAAACATTTTTCAGGGGGTCGTACACAAATTTCCAGTTGCCATCTTCGTCTTTTTCGTCCAACCGCCTATGTTGCAAAATCCAATCAATGAGGCGTTGGAACTGTCCAAGTCCATTTTTGACCCCCCTTGACAAAACCTTCCATTTCAACGTACCAAAAGGTGTTGGCATGGCTGTGAGGTACCTGCCATCTGAATGCAACTGCATCTGGTGAAAGCCGTGCTTCAAATCAAGGACCGAAAAAATTTGGTGAGACTCATGTTTTTCAAGCATATCCTCAATGAGGGGTAATGGAGCTTGATCTTTCCGTGTTTGTGAATTCAGGTACCAGAAGTCGATGACCAACCTCCATTTATCGGAAAGGGGGGAGTCTGCAGGCACAGGCTTGGGAACAGTAAAGGCAAGGAGCTCCAATCGCTACCACCAGATACCTCTTCCAACCATCCTCTTACATGCAAATTCTGTTTTATTATCTCACCGAGGGCTTCACCTCGTTCACCTAAATAAGGAAAAGGTCCCTGGCGTTTTGGAACTGCTTCAGGGTTTTTGAATATACGCGCATAGCCGAAAGGTCCACTTATCCAAGCAAAACTGCATGTACTCGGAGTACTTAGGATCCTCAATCTTAGGCCCATTGTCAACTGCTTTGAAAATGGTTGCGCTATGTGTGGTCCCGTCGCCATCATGTGTTGACGGGACTTGATGAACCTTGCCCGAACCTAAAATGTGGTGGGCGCTGGACACATGTGGAGAGTGTTGGCGTGATTCGAATGGCAAGCATGTGTTTTCTGATTGATTCTTGCCAGAACGCAAGCATTTGAAGACTGACCATGCATTATGTCCAACATGACAATGGCAACGATTACCACGAAAAAAACAAATGTCACTAGATATGTATTGTGCGACATCGTCTGGGGGACCACCAATAGACCAAATGTTGATCGTGGGGATCTGCTCACAACCGGGACGTTCCCCTGTGACATTGCTTATAGTAGCCTTTGCTGAAGCCACTCCTGTACTCCCGAAACCCAACGTTGATCTTTGTGTGGATGGTAAAGTATCCACTTCCACCAAACTAAAGTCCGGTGTGGGAAGTTCTAACATCTGTGCTATGCGGTCACCGCATTTGACAGCGAAATCACTGCTGCCCAAATTTGCTAAAATGATCTTCACCTTTCCCCTGTAGTCCTTGTCAATGACACCACCATACGGCAAAAAAACTACCACACGGCTTTTGAGGTTATTGCTCTTTTTATGTGGTGTTCGCTACTTTTTTGTTGATTCACCTCAATGGTCGAAAGGTGGACATGGTTCTATACCTCGTGAAACGCATGGATGTAACATGCGTGTTAGTAGGTCAGTCCCAATGTCCTTGTTTTTGCATGCTAGCATATGTTGCAGCCAGTCCACGTCGAACGTCACTGGGCCATGGCGCCTTCGGCTGTTACCGGTGTGCCTTCCCTCCGGGCTGTGCCAGTGCGAAGCGGCGAGGCAGCTCAAGAAGACGCAGAATGTGTTAGTGGCCTGGTTCAAGACAGCAATGTCCCGGCGCCAGTGACCTTCCCCTTGCCGTGTGGTGGATCTCTTGCTCAATTGGCCACAGGTGACGTATATCAAGGGCTCCTGGATCAGCGTGGGCTCACGCGGACCGGCATTTACAAGTTGGTCAAGTAGGTGGTCCTCCCGATTTTTAAACAGGGTTATACCTACCTCTCATACATATGCAGTCAGCAATGTGCATTCATTCGAATCTACACACTTTATCAACATGAAACGATGGACAACGTGTGGCGTCCCCGCCGGGCCGCGGGAAGACGCATGATGATGAATAGAGTACTAAGCGTTGATGATGGTGATGTTAAGGTGAGTAGAGATCTTGTCTTAGAGATTGAGGGGCAATGTACACAAACGTACGTCTTATCTTTGATTTGGTCTTTGCGGGGAGAAGGGGGCTTTTGTCGTACGGTAAAAACATTTTTGCCTACGGCAAAAAGAGTTTTGCCGTGCGGTAAAAACAATCTTACCGTCCAGCAAAGAAAATTTACCGTGCGGCAAAAACAAATTTGCTGTACGGCAAAAAAAGTCTTACCGTACGGCAAAGAAAAATTTACCGTACGGCAAGAACGGGGGAAGCTGGATAATTACCATGCACTCCCCGCAATTCGCTGCGTCATCCGTTCATCACTTTTTTCCAGGCCAACATCGTCGATTGTGCTACAAAAACGTGAAGCAGCACTCCAAGCGGAAACGTGAGGTTGAGTTTGCGGTGGCCGTTCGCAACATTTTGGGTCTAATGTGGGTGACCAACAGAGTTGGGGACAATGAAGGCCTTCTCCTGAGCGAACCCACTGTCACCAATTGCACGATCTATGCTGTGCTCCTTGACGCCTTGTTCAAACCGTACTTGTCCAAAGAATTAGCGTTCTATACGTTTGAGAAGGAAGGTTTTGTGAAAAATGTACGCGCAGGCCTCTTCTTGAAAAACCAATACACAAAATCTTGGTGGAAGTCGTGCTTCATGGCAAGTGTGCAGCGGTTGATCTGTCGACAGAAGCACGTGTTGCCATGGCTACGGTCTTGAAGAGCTGATGTTATGAATTTTCAAAAATGATGCGACCCAGGCAGCCCAGTCAACACACGACCTTCCCAGAAACGTGGTCGGGCCAGGGCCGGGCAACAAGTCAGGTGCATGTGTCGTGCATCATACATGTGTGCAAGTGAAGGTGCCACCCCCGACAGAACGCCATGTTTTCGTCTACTCTGCAGCAAGGCAAGGCCTAGTGGTTCCTTAAAACCGTGTAGGGAGGGAAATGTTTATAGAAAAAAACCGTGTACGTGCATCGGTTTTCTGGACCCAAAGAACCGTGTACGTACACGGGTTTTTTTTGAGAAAACCGTGTACGTACACGGTTTTCTACATAACTATAACCAGGACATGGACGGTAAGTTCTTGAGGACTATGCACTCTTCCGTCATAGGAAATTCAACTCCTTACCAATCATTCCCGTTAGGATTATTTCTTATGGTACTATCATGAACAATCAGCTTTGCATTATGTTGGAGCCCGGATTGGAACCTCCCCCGGCTCCGAAAGATGTGATCGCCTACCTTATTCAACAAAAGGAAGGCTCCAACAAACCCGCTGCAACTGTGAACTGTCTTAGTGAAAGAAGGATGCGGAGCCAAGGCCATGTTGAGACAAATGGAGTTGGCAAAACGGATTGGGCCCGACCCCACCACCAGGAAGAACATGTTGTTCGATGCAACTAAAAAATTTGCACCTCAAACACTGTCAACCAAAGGGGCATTCGAGGCTACCCTCATGAGTGTGGTGAGGTGGACAAAAAGTGTGTTGGGCAGACATTTAACGATGAAACTGTTGGGACGGAAACCGGTGATGACAAAGTTGGTAAACGATCCAAGAATCTCACTTGAAGAAGCTGCTAAGTTGCTGCATGTGACGCCGAAGACGTTGTCTGGGATGATGATACAGCATTGGTGGCCGCAGATATCTTGAATCAACCTCGGGCTCCGCGCAACGTTCCACAACTTGGCCACCGGGTGGAGGAGAAAGAAGATTGCGAGAGAGAACAAATGATGACCGGTGATGTCAAAATGGAGGTTGAAATTGAGGGGGAATGTAAGGTGGAACAAGCAACAACTTTGGATAGGGAATCACCAGTATCTCTGAGGACCTGTTAAATGTATCTACTGATGTCCTTGAGGTTCTTGATAGCTCAGAAGAATTGTGTGCAGAGGAGGGTCATTCCTCAGATGAATGGTCATTGACCCAAGTAACTGAGAGAGCTCCTAGCCATCGGATGCCCGAGGGTAACGAGAGGAAAACCAAGGTGCGCGACTCTTTGTCTATGCATGAGAAATTGACCTATGATAAGGAGGTATATAAGGAGCGAGCATATGCAGCTCCTAGCATGCCGAGTGGTGTTGGTGTAGCACAGCATTTGGGATTTGCTCCCTGTCCTTTCAAGGCAGCCGAATGGAAGGGTCCTAGTGTTGAGCACAAGACACCTCCCAAAAATGCGCATCGGAAATGTTTCCGTTGTGATCATGAGGTGAGGGCTAACGATGCAAGTTCGAAATCCTTGCCCGGTGAAATGTGATTGGGGCTCTGCCATCTTCCATTTGGGATGTGCTGGTCTTACTCATCCTCCGCAGTTTGGGTTGTGGGCTTGTGATGGATGTAAGAAGGCCATGTAGGCGAGCTCTCCTGTAGCCTTTTTTGGTGATTGCCTCGGTTGTTTGCTATTTATTTGATTCCGGCTGAAAGAGACCGGTATCAAACGGTGTAGCACTTGGCTACGAATTTGATCTTCATGTGCTACTTATATTCCATTCCAGCTCAGAGAGATTGGTACCATAGCATGAACCCCGTCTTACACATGATTTTCCATTGCTATTTGCTACTGCGGATGGTGCGTGCGATCCAAAGGCCCACCCCAAGGGTAGTGAAGGTGGCGTTAACAAGGGGGCCGTGTTCCCTGTACAGGGTTTCTTTCTATAAATATTTCCCTCCAACTATCCGGTTTTAGAAAAAATGTGTTCATTCACGGGTTTTCTCTTGGAGAACCGTGTACGTACACGTTTTTTTGTCAAACAGGTCCTAACCAAATAAGGAACTACTCTTTGTGGTAGCGATGCACCTGACAATGCCTCAAGTGTCTTGTGGGTTCAACAATGTACTGATATTTGTGACCTGTCGCATGTCTAGTGGCTCTGGTATGTGTGCTCCTACTAACTCGTTGGTCTAAAAACCGTGTACGTACACGGTTTTCCCGGAGAAAACCCGTGCATCAACACATTTTTTGTAATACTTTGTGTATCGCTGCATGTCTGCTAGCTTTGGACGGTCCGTATAGTGTTCATTCCATCAACTCATACCGTGGTCCATTCAATAGTACAACCCGGTCACCACCCGTCGAAGCTGAGTAGTGGGAAAAACAGACTAACAAGATATCAAGTACTCTTGACGCGGAGAAGTTTCAAGCATGTCAGATTTCATTCAAACTTGCTTAACCATCTTGCTAAAGCATCTGCTGGTTCCGCCGCACAGGCATCCTCGTCATCCCCGCAAAATTTTCCTTTTTCACAAGTTCTAGAGACACAGCTCGATCAGGGCTCTCCAGAAGACGCTCTTGGATCGCTGCTTGCAGGAGTCATCCCGGAAACACCGTCCCCTGAATGGCTAGTATCTATGTCTCTACAGCAGAATCTGCCTACCTGTTCCCCGAATGTTGGTGCGCATAACGCGGATGCACTGGCTGGACTTCTACAAGGAGGCGACATCAGTGTGTTGCAAATGCTTCTCAAAGGATTGGGCGGTAAATAATCATCCGACAGAGGCGGAAAACGCAAGTGGCCTTGTCGCTCTTGCAAGCAAATTGGCCATAGCCCGGCAAAATGTCCGCAACTGAACATCATTAACGTCTTCGTGTCTCTCATTATGTCGAAACAGAAGCAAGTGAACACTGAAAATAATTTGAAAAAGGTTCCGACACCCTGTTGCAACTCGACCTGAGCCCAGCAGCCTTGGGAATGAATAGCCAAACAGACAGGGCAGACTACGCGCAAACAGGCGCTGCAGCAGCACTCGCAGCCGCACTGAACTGATCGCTTGGCGTAAACGCCAATACATCCCCTTCTGCTCCTCTACACACCACGCCATATTCCAGTCAGTGTACACCGCCCACACCGGCTCAACCGCTGCTCATGACCGGAGGCCCAAGTGATGCTGCGGTACCCGGTGACTTACCCTCTCTATTCTCATCGCTAGGCATCGCACAACAGCCGATCCCTGGAGCTACAGCTACCGGAGCTACGACTATGGGCGCACAATCTCCAGACGTTCATGGAGCTATTCTCTCAGCACTTGGATTACCCGCCCTGCACAAACCGCCGGCACTACAAGCTACAGATGCCGGCCCCATTCCAGCAGCTAGCGGACCGAAGACTGCTAACCCGGCGCATCCAGCACATGGCACTGCATTGGCCCAAGCTATACCCATACCTCACGTTGCAGCCGGAACTGGTGCCCCCAAACATGTCCAAGACCGGAGGCAAGACCGTGCTAGACATACGGTGGACCATGCAACAGCGCGCGGACGAGCGGCCGAGGCCGCCATCCAACGACTTGAGCCTGGCTCACAGGCTGCAGACCCCACCGAGCCGGAGGCGTCACGGACTTCACTGAGGTCCGTCATATCCGTTGATACCGACACTATGTAAGACGACCGAGACGGTGCGCTGCCTAAACGCACTAGGTCAGACCGCACACCAGGCCATGACCAAAAGAGCTCCATTAACGTGGACAAAAGCACCACGTCGGCTGCGAAGCAAACTACCAAACCGCCCGCTGCATCGTCGCCCGTCCCCACCGCGCAATCTTGCACAGGCGCTGGAAGAGGAGATGGTACTCCAAACCTCCACCAACAACGACCAACTTAAGGCTCTCCAGCGGCAGCTTGCGCACTACGAGGATTTGCTGGACAAGTTCATGACACACGGAGCGCCTAAGCCAGCTAGCAAGCGTGCATCCAAAGTCGCCGCCACAAAAGAGGCACATGAAGTGGGAATCCTCGACTTGCCGGCGCGACAGGCTCTGACAAAGTGCCTGCGCATCCAAAGGAAAGCGAGGCGGTATTTGCTATCAAGCCAGCCGTCACGAAAGACTCCTACCTCTACGTCCGTGGGACCATTGACAGCGTCCGAGGAGTGTACGTCTACATCCCTATCACCCCAGACATCTGCACTGAGGGAGCGTCATCGGACGCAGAAATCGAGGTATACGACAAGAACTGGATATTTCCTACTGAAACCCATGTCAACGAAGCAGCCGTCCTCCTCAATGAGCTCATTGACGGCCCTTTATCCACCAGAACATCCAGCTAGAGTTACCGTCTGGCTTCACGCAAGTGGGACAGCAGTCCCCGGACCAACCCCCCGTGTTCGTTGATAGCCTGCTCTCCTGCATGCACCCTTCCCCCTTCACGTGTGAATCGAAGCGCCGCCGCGACGGAGGACTCTTTGCGGAGCTATCCGCGCGCACTGCCTCTGCTATGCAGGACTTACAGCCATACCAGCACATCAAAATTGGTAAATGGTATTTTTCCTTGCTTCGTCCACTATCGAAGATCTTGGTGTGTACGCCAGTGTTTTCACAGAGCTGTGATTTCTGCAACACAATTCAGTCCCAGGACCCGCTACAAGAGTCCCTGCGCTTCATCCAACGAACAGCAAAGGCCTCCGGCAACAACTACACAGCGCTGCGGTCACTGCTGTCTGTGGTGCACAATGACTCCCCCGCAGCAGTCTCCTCGCCTGCGGGGGGCATGTTTCATTTCTTTTTTCCCTGCTCTCCCAAGACGTCTTCCTCCACCTCAACATCAATTCTTTTGTTTTTTAGAGACCAACTGTGCCACTCCACCAATCTACAGGTGGTCTTCCAAGAATGGTGTGATGCTAACCTGGTTTTCACCTGGTTTTCCATTTCATCGTCCCGGATCGCGCAGTTCGTCCATGACATGCTTATAGAAATTAGAGACTGGGCGGACCAGGTTGAGCGCGACAACGTCCAAGTTTTTCCAGATGTGAAGTGGACCCAGGCACTAATAAGGGCTCTCGGTATTGTGCAGCAGGCGTCACCGCTACCACTGGCCTGCCCCTTATACTGCGACCAACGTGACATTCCACTGTCCAAATATCTTGCTGATTTTCCATCTTTTGTGATGCCCACCTACTCCACCCTTGCCGAGTCTTGGAATTTTGACTGGTCGGCGTTGAACTCTAAAGTAAGGAACCTGGTATTGCCTGCCACATGCAGCCATGCTTATTTCATGGTGCCCACCACCGTCACGTCACACAAACACGTCGTATTGGCGCGCCTCCTACGTCTCCATGTCACTTGTCTAGGTACATCGTTCCCAGCGTCGGCATGCGTCTCCGGGACCGGGTGCCAATGCACCCTGTGGGTCGCACACAAACACCCACTCCCTCGCGACTGGCTGTCACAAGTTTTCTATACCCTGAAGGGGTTATGCCAGCGGTCCGGGGGAGTACTGTCACCGGAGAGTTTCAGCCCACCGTTCGCAAACCCATCTGTATATGACCCCGTTGCAACCCCGGCACAACCCCACACCGCCCCGAGGCCTCTTTTCTCTGAACTATGGACCACGGAGGTCGATGAACGCCGCACGGCCCTTGCCCCCAGATGGATCCCCGCTACCGAAAATTGGTTACCACCAAAATCTGGAGTAAGATTTTCCGCTCATGGGACCGAGTGAACAAACGCCTGCACGCATGCACTGCAGCACACGCGCGCAAAATACACACGAACCGATTGGGGGATTCTTCTGTTTTTACCGAAGGCTGCCGGATATATGTACTCTTGTGCTTGCCTGACCACCGTGTGTACATTGGCCAGACGGGCGGCCGCCAGTACCTGAGACGTGTCTGCGACAGAGGGGCAGAACAGGTGAGACTGGCCTGCGACTACCTCAGATTAAGCTGTCGAAAAAGTTTCCTGCCATGCAGCGTGTACTGCTGAATGGCACAGAAAGGGGTTGAGAATTTTGTTATAACCCCAGTTGAGTGCTGCCTTCAGGCGTCCGCGCACGCACCTGAAAAATTTTGGATGTTGAAATGGGGAACATCGCGTCTATTCAACGTCGATGTCCCCTCAGTCTCTTCGGTCAAATGGGGGTTCCTTAGCACCCACAAGGTCCGGAAACATGAACTCCAAACCCAGGGCGGGGCAGTGCTGGGTCTAGCGAAAGACATATTAACAACACATACTCCTCTGCGCCCCACAGACACCCCCCCAGCCCTTGCTCCTGCTTGTACTCCAGGGCACCGCGCGTTTTTTAACGTCCGCGGAACACAAGCCGCTGTACGATAAAATATCAACATTGTTTCTGTCTCATTTCGGAGGGTGGATCCCGTACAGACTTCCCCTGAAAATTCCCCTGCTACATGCCCCTCTCAAAAAACTGCTGCACCTCAAAATCTGCAAAACCATCACTGAGGTACAACACTGGCCATCGTGCCTGAGGTCCTATATAAAGTCACGGGTTTAATTGATGTCACAAAAGACGCCGTCGGTCCGCTCTGTCCTTCAGTCAGCGGCTGTGTCCGACCTCCCCTCCCGCGTCCTGGACCGTGCACCCCCCCCAAGACTGCCCATGCAAACAATGGGTGGGCCGGCCGGGAGTGGGCACCCTTCACGGACATTCGTTCTTTCGGTCCCCTGAATTTTTGGTGTCTATCCTGCCCCCGGGATCGAAGTGCGACTGGACGGTTTTTCCGCAGAACCTAAAAAACGCCTTAGTGCCTGCCTTGTAATCTTTCAAGGAGTCTTTGCTCAGCAGCCTACAGGACCTGTCTGGGTAGTTGCCCGATAATCTGCGGCGCACAACTGAAAGTATTGCTCAGCGTATGGCTGGTTTATGCGAAACTAACTACAAGATGTACGCTGCCTTCCTCCCCAAACATGTGTATGCGCCATACCTTAGCAAACAGGCACATGGGCTGCCCCCTAGAATCGTGATGAGTGTGTTCGATAAGGGCCCCATGGTTGCCAACTTTGCCTGCTGCTTCGCCTGCCACCACACAATGCACGCCATCCTCCGTGACTCCCCGCGTTTCAACGAGCTGATTACGTTCGCCCACCCAACAGATGTGTTTTTGCTGCTCTGGCAACTGAGTGACTCGCTCGCGCTAACACTCACGGGCTCGTACTGCGGTTTCAGCATTTTTATGAACTGCACACCCCTTGTGCCATCGGATGCAGCGAAAGCGGTTAAGGCCTACCGGTCATGCCCCCCGTTCCCCGCGCTCCGCCGCCTCGCACAGCCCTTGTTTGATTCTGCGTGCAAAAAACTGAGAACGGCGGGTCCATCAGTTGACATGCTGAAGGGCCCCGGAGCCCCGGCCACGAACCCCCTGATTGGGCCTGGGACCCGGGCAGCATGGCGTCCGCAATGGAATTCTTCCCGCCAGAACCCACTGAACCCCAACAACCGACTGCACACATCCGTTTCGAAACCAGAGGACGCGGCCGTGTGCGCCCTGCACAGGCGCCCAGCCGCAGACCACCGCCCACGCGGCGCATCAAGTCGTCGCGCCGTTGGCGCACTATTTTCACTGATCACGACTCGTTACAGCACGATCTGCACACGGCACTACTCCCCGCTGCGCCTGACCTGCCTGCCGTGCCACAGGTCATCCCCAAGCACCCGATACCACCGAAACAAGGCAAACTGCTCACACACGTGAAGGGTTTTTCCACCCCACCCCGCAAACCAGATCCCGTCTACCCCTCCGCGGCACGCCCCCCCATGTCTCAAAAATACGCCACGCGCTTCGGCGTGCCGGACGCCATGGTCATCGTGAAACGGAAGTAGCGGGAAAAAGAACCCGGCGCCAAGATTAAAGCCCGCGAGGTAATACGCCATGGCACCCGCCATTACAAATCGCTTGCCAGGAAAAATGAGTCGCTGCGTATCCCTCCTATGGAAGTCTGTCACCGGCCACCCCACATCAGTAGACGTGTTGGCTATGCACGAGATCCAAAATTTGAGAGTGACCCCCGTACGGCGGCCGAACGGGCCCAAACCAGGCCGCACACACAGCCAGGGCTATGGGGAGAACTCGATGTTGAGGAAATGTTTCCAAACATCCCCAAGCCACTCATTTCAGAGGCGATCAAGCATTACTGGTCCCTCATGTATAGATCAAAGGGCGGCCAGCACCATGAGTTTGCTTTTTACTTCATAAGTCGGGCGAGAAATCACTTGATCATTTTGCACGTCTCTCTACCAGTGCCGACCCATACGTTAAGTTCTCTATCCATGACCTGCTTGCATTCACCCACTGGGATCTCATTTTCAACGGACGCCTTGTCAGTTTTTCGGTGGTCTAAGAACAGACCACTGGCTGCCCCATGGGCGGGTCCTGTTCCGCCCAGTATGCCAGCCTGGTCCTGAACTACATGGAACGCAATGTTGACTTGTCCACCCTGCCCCCCAACTGTAGATACCGGGACAACTATCTGGTTTACTTTGCCCCTGACTGGTCCCCCGTCCGGGGCTCGGGCTTCCCGAACCCCCTGCCGGTTACCGAACCCAGTGTTTTCCTCTCTCCTGTGAAACGGGTTATCGAAAAGGCATCGTCCCTGAAGCTGACAGTCTAAGGTTGGGGAACATCACTGCCTTTCCTCAAGTCGTAGCTGTACTTTACCAGTGCGCTGCCAGACGTTGGTGTGACAGAACCCACTTTTCATTGCAACCCAGGGGACTCATCACAGCCATCTGACGCCCGGCTACTGGACTGTTGTTCACTGAATGATCGATCTATGCTCCGCTCCTTGACACCCAACTTGTTCAAAAAATGTGCGTTCTATATGTATGATAAGCAAGGTTTTGTGAAACATGTACCCGCGGTTGCAAGCCTTTTCTCCAAAGAACAATACCCAAACTCTTTGTGGAAGCCGTGCCTCATGGCAAAGTGTGCAGCGGTTGACCTGTCGACAGAAGCACGTGTTGCCATGGCTATGGTCTTGAAGAGCTGATGTTATGAATTTCCAAGAATGATGCCACCCAGGCGGCCCAGTCAACAAACGACCTTACCAGAAACGTTGCTGGGCCAGGGCCGGGCAACAAGTCATGTGCATGTGTCGTGCATCATAGGTGTGTGCAAGTGAAGGTGCCGATCCCCGACGAACCGCCATGTTTTCGTCTACTCTGCAGCAAGCCCAAGGCCTAGTGGTTCCTGTTTTCTTTGTGTATCGCTGCATGTCTGCTGGCTTTGGGCGCTCCGTGTAGTGTACATTCCATCAACTCATACCCTGCTCCATTGAATAGCACAACCCAGGCACCCCCTGTCGAAGCAGAGTAGTGGGAAAATCTGACTAACAAGATATAACACCCTTTGCGGACGACGACAACAACTCCTACGTTGCTGCAGGCTGCATTTTGGTGAAAAAGTCCTTCTGAATGGCAGAAGCAAAAGCGCTGCCATCACCACAACTTCGACACGTTTGTTTGAGAATCTTTGTGGATCGCACCAATTTGTGGAATAGAAAAACTATCAACATTTCAGCATTGGCTTTTTGGGGTGGTTGGGGCAGGCACTTCCTGACATTACCCCCCCACGAAGCCCTCCAGACTTTGGGCTGCATGGTGTGCATGCATGGTGTGCATGGCTCTGTAACGCATCATGTTACATTGTGTGAACGAGAAGGAGGCATACACCCCCCCTTCAGGGAAGAAAGCCCTACCCCCTTGGGAAGAAAGTGCAGCCCTCCTTTGGGGTGTGGAAGATGGCTAGAATGTCTTTGCAGATGCACTCGATGCAGAAGGTTTGCTTCTCTTCGAAATGCCTTTTGCGAACAGACATGCGACATGGGTATTCGTTTTGCGTGCTTGGGGTAGGGCATTTGCTGCATCATGCAAGACGGTGGCCACCATGGGTATACTATGTTGTCATAATCCCTCTTGTAAACAAGAACTGCGATGCGGTATATTTTGCAAAGTGTAAAAGCCACCTATTGGCTGGACTTTAGGTGACAAGTTGTCTGCTTTTTTCAAATGACATTCGCTGTAACTTAGCCTGGCTAATACATATCTCAATAAGTGCATACGAGCCTGCAGCTCATTCAACAGGCACACTACCAGTCAATGGTTGATCGGTCACATAACTGTTGCAATGTCATGATCCATCTGGTGCATATGTTGTGTGACTTGATCTGCTTCCATGGTGATGGTTGGCTAGCCATGGGGTTAACTGTTGTAGGCACAAAGCTGAATTCCGAGTCCAAAGTGGTACGCATACTAGAAAAAAACTGGATTTACCACACGGTAAAAAAAAATTTGCCGTACGGCAAAGACATTTTTACCGTGCGGCAAAAAAAACCCCGTACAGTAAAAATGTTTTTGCCGTACGGCAAAATCTATTTTGCCGTGCGGTAAGTCCGGCAAATGCGGCAAATTTTGTTTCACCATATTACAAAGAGTGAGGGGGTTTTAGGCGCCATGAGTACATGTTAGGGATAGTATTAGTGCATGCTAGTCGGTTTTTTGGGGAGGAATTGCTCGTCTGGGACCCATTCGTCCCCCTGAAACTAAGTCTACGTCCCTCATGCACTTGGATTAATGATATATTATTTAAATTTTCAAACATTTTGCACTTTTGCCGAATTCGCCGTTTTTTTGCCGGTATCACCAGGCCGTAGTAGTTACAGGTGAAGCGGAGTGTTACGGACGCCCGCTGTACTTTTTTGTTCTTGCATGTGTTCTTGCATCTCCAACATCCTTTCCCTTCACCACAATCTTTTGCGTGGTACTTACAAATATGAACACTCGAATGTGTGTACTCTCAAACCTCAAACCGTCGTGCCGCGTTGTGCAAGTCACCTGGATGAGGAGAAAAAGCTCGTGTATGTGCAATGTCTCGGTTGGAAAACCGCCGCAATGATAAATTTAAGAGACACCCTTCCAAACTTTGAATAAATGTGTGCGCACGGCGAATGTATGTGACAATATATGGTTAATGCCTCTTGCGAAACAAGCACATGAACCGTCCACATGAACCGCGATGCCATTGCCCAATCTAGTGACAAAGGAGGAAAAAGTGCTTGAATTACCGTGAAGTTCACTGCGCGGGCCACTTGTAATGAAATCTTCTTGGCCGATTCCGGACACTTTTGCGTTGTGCGTTGCCTAGCTGTTCTTGTAGATCTCCTTAATGACGGCGTTCACCTCTTGCAAGGTTGGTGGGGGCCCCCTGCCTCCCTTCCGGTTCCATGGGCTCCGCTTCGCGTCCTTCGGTGGCTTTCGACTTGCGCGCTGCCCCGCTCTTTGGAATGCAGATTTGTTTGGCCCGCGGTGGCTGGGTGTATCGTGGCTTCTTCCCGTTGACACGCAACGTACGGCGGGGCTCCTCAGATGATTCTGACTTCTGAGAACTCTCAACGTCTCCATCATTGCGTGCTCCGTCATCCATGGGGCCTTGTGGCGCGTCCGCCTCCGAGCCGTCGTCCTCCAACATTTTCTGCCCTTGCGCCTCCTCACTTGTCTTCCTCTCAGTATCCGTCAGTTTCGTCGCTGATGGTCTGGATGATGGCTTTGGTGGTCGCGGATCTCCTCTGGATGGTTGGTTGCCCTTGCCGACAACACGCTTGAAGGTGTCGTTTCGCGTTCACTGCTCGTGGTCTTCGCTGTTTCGCGGGAGAGGCTGGGACCGCTCTTCCATGATCTTGGCGTTTCCTCTCCTTGTTGGTGCTGGACTGTGCTCCTGGTTCGTGTGGGGTAGCCTGCTTCGTGTCACAACTCCTCCACCTCTTCTTCTTCGCGTTGTCCTGATTTTCCTCATTGTGCTCCATCTCTTCTTTGCTCTGCTTCTTGCTTTTGCTTTGGGCGTCTGCCTTTGCTTCTTTGATCTCGGCGGCTTCGGCCACTTTGTCAAGGTGCCTCCCATTTTGTACGTACGCTTTGTTGAACTGCGCCAGCGCTGTGTACGTTAGGGGCACTCCAGTGACCCACATCTGGTCCTCCTCAGGATATCCGACAAAGCCAGTTGCCTCAACCTCCTTCACCTCCTCTTTGACCTTGGTTGCCAACGTGTTCAGGGGTAAGGTACTTGGACGGACCACCTTCAGGCTCGAGCGCGGCATCCCACACATGATGAGTGCAAGGATCTCCGTAATCGTTCTCGTGTCCCGCCGCTCGTGAAATGCGTACAAGATGCTCATTTTGCTACTTTCAGATTCCGGTTTTCGCATGCTGGGGGAAATTGCCCTGATCAGAAAAATCGATAGTCTCCACGGCACGGTAGATGTGACATAGTTGGGCTGCCTCGTATCAGGAACTGTTTGCTCCGTAACCATCGGAATTGGGAGGGTTTCGGTACAGCATCTTCCTTTGGTTCTTTGGGTCCCACATACGGTCATCCGTTGAGGTGAAGAATGGGAATGTGTGCACGTGCCAGTTGGTAATCTCCACCACATGTGACATCATCCACGACACCCACAACCCTGTGTCTGGTCCAATGAGGATCATCGACGCCTGCTTGCTGACCATGGGCCTCACATTCTCTGCATGGAAACGGCAGCAGCTGACCTGAGCTCTCAACGACGACAAGATCAGTACCGGTGGGCAGCATCGTGTCAAAGGGGGCAATCGAGACGCTCCGGTCTGATTTGTCTTGCCAGGTTACTGTGATGCGCTCGATGCCTTTGTCCTGCATTTTTCTTTCTTGTGCAACTGCTCCATGGTCCATAGCAGATACCGCCGTTGGCGTTGGTACACAGGGTCCGTCCAAATCTTAGCTTGAGAGAGGTCAGCCCATGGCAGAACAGCTTGATCCAGCTTCACTTTCTTGGCTTTTTGTCCAGTGACCCCCTTCAGGTTCCATGCCTCTTTCCGGGTCTCCTACAGGCAATAGCAGATTCCAGCTTCGTTTTCTGCAGGAGTACGGGCAACAAAAGGCCAACAATAAACATTTTGGCCGTATTCGGCCAAAGGATTTGAGAGCAAAACAGTAGTCGTTCACGGGCAATTGGGTGAGTCCAAAAAATTGCCTCTTGGGGACCTTTTTAAGTAAAGTGACGTTTTGGCCTCGTAAAATCATAGGTGTTTGACGTGGCGGTTTTTTTGAGATTTGGCCGAATTCGGCCAACGGCCTTTTGGCCGAATCCAGTCAACTTGAAAACTCGAAAAGGAGAACAGGGGAACAGTTCCTGCCGAACTATACACTTTCCGGAAACGAAACGACAATGCACTGGTGGCAAGGGTGAGACTGCAAATTATAACAATAGCATAGCATACTCTTTGTGGGATGCACCAGGTTTTTATCTTTGTGTAGCACGAGTACTGAGATTCGATGTCGCAACTCCAGTTGCCGCACGTGTGCATTGATTTGATGTGCAGACGCCACTCCATACTGCTCCGGTTCTGCCAACCATTCCGCAAATCGAACGCACGTGGCAACGTCAAAGTTCCCGTACACCCGGAAACTGCTTGCTGATAACATTTTTTTGTTATCCAGTTTCTGCGCACATTTGATGAGGATGTTATCGATCCCGTGACTCTGGATTGCTGAACAAAAGGTTGCCACACCCGCCAATATCGGGCTGCATTGTTTGCCTGCAACAGAAAACAAGTTCACGAAGTGTCTGCGACGGTAGGAACACAACCGGAGGCATTTCAATCCATACCTCGCCAACATGGCCAACCGTCACTATTGTGTCGGCCTCGTCGTTTGCCTTCTCGTGCAGCAAACCAACGTTCTGCATGATAAGATGTATTTCGTCGGCGGTGAGCTGGTCAATGTGGCCATCATTTCGCTTTCTCTTCAGGCGCGCCACGCCAATGAATTTGGCCAGGATCTCCGAGAACGTGGTCTCTCCGTGGACACGTTGAATCCGTTGGTGCAGTCCGGACAACATCGCGCATACGGTCACCCCAGTCCCAGCCTTGAAGACCTCGCAAGACATGAACCTATACTGGTATGGGATATCCTCCTCTGTAAACTGCTCCCCCAGTGCCTGGTAGATCTGCCTGACCACGTACGCAATGTGCTGGCCTCCCAGGGCCACCACAAGATCATCTGCACAAGGCGGGAGAAGGCCGTGGTTCGGACGAGCTGAGTGTGTGTTGATTCATGTGACGGCCAGTTATTCCCGCGTCAGACATACCGTCACGCCGTACTCCGAGAACGTGCGCCGGTGTTGTCAGCCCATTGGCATTCACCGATCCTTCAATGTGCCTCAGTCGCTTTCGGTTGACCCTTCGAGATTGTCCGTACTCGAACGTTTTGTACCAGTCGAGTTCTAGAACGTGCACGTCCTTGATGCCTTCTCTTGCTAGCTCTATTTTCTTCTTTGCCTGCTGCCACTCCTCCTCCGTGAATGTTACGTCGTTTTCCATCGCGTCTTCAGGAAGTGAATCCCTGTCAGGCAGTGGCTTCTCTTTCAAAAGCCGGCTAACTACCATTGCCTCAGCATTTCTCAGGGCTATCTGCAATTGTGTGGCCTCCGCCCTGTCCTCCTTCAGCTTCTTGGTCAAAGAAGCCCTTGACTGGGGGTGTAACCTCACAGGAACATCAGAGTCGTCTGACCCTCAGGATTCTTCCACCTCGTCCTTGTCGTCTGTCTTGCCATCTACTGCATTGTCTGCCATATCCAGCCACAGCATTATTGATCCCACAGTGCTGGCTTGAGAAGGAACAGCACTTGGTTCACGTGGTCCCAAGTCAGTTGGTGGAGCACTGGTTGGCTGGGGAGTACTGGCTGGCTGTGCATGCTTGGCGGTGTCTGCGTCCGGCTCCTTTGGCTCCGTTGGTGTATTGTCAGTGCCCTGCAAATTAACCACCTCTGCTTCAGCTGGTCCTGTGTCTGCTTGTCGTTCCTTGTCATTCTGCACCTCAGGGTCAAGTGGTTGCACAACGTCCCGGATGCGGTTCTCATCACGACGATCAGAGGGGACCTCTGGGCCGTCAGCAGCAGGATCATCAGCGATGTTCGTGGCAGTAAGAAGTGGAGGTGTGCTGTCAGGGGACACTGGCTGGGGATCGTCGAGTGGTGTTTCGGTTTGGTACATGGTGAGCGCCCCTGGACAGTGGTAACGAGCATGGTAATGGCATTCAGCGTGGAGATGAGGTTTTTTTGGTAATTTGTGCATTCTTTTGGTTCGAAAATGCGAAATTTGGAGGCAGCACAGTCGTGGTGAACTGGCCCTGGAGAGCGATTGTCTCGTACGATCCCGGAAAAGAACTAGGTAGCACATAGATATGTACTCCAGAGGGCAAACACGCTTGTGTCACTGGCGTAGTCGCTGGTTTGAATCCCTTTAACGGCATTAGATTTGAGTTTCCTGGTTACAGTGATGTCCCACACCTGGAGCACCCCTCAGAAACCCCAGGTTTTCTGCCTAAAGCAACAACAGCCTTCAGCATGCACGGAACAGGGTTCATTTAGATGCTTGAAACAGACCAACACCGATGGGGCGATCCTAAGACATTTGGAGGTGGCATGTCATGGACTGCTTAGCTGCTGTATTTCGAAGACTTGAGGAGCTGCGGTAGGTCGAAACCTTGAGAAGTCATGTTTTCTTTTTGTGCCTCATTCATCTAGGGCGCAGGGACCCGTACTTGCCCAAAATCGTGGCTTCAGAGTGATGCGTAAACTTTTTCCTCAAGACTATTCAGCTTTTGACCCTCTGAAGCAGTTCTTGTGCCCGGGGCAGGGAGTGTTACATGCAGACCCGGCGTGTTCGCAGGCATCGCTGTTGCACCAGACGCGGCATCCTCTGGAGAGAACACCACGATCGCTGTCCTCAAACAACGCCTGTCATCGCCCGTGCCAACGCACCGCGATGAAGCTTCCGAAATCCTGCTGCCGTGCTTCGTCCCCTGTTTGAGGTATACAACAGCTGTCCCCAACTGTCCCCGACAGCTGGGGTTGTTCATTAAAGAAGGGCCCTACCAGGACCGGCCCCTGCTGTACCCCTTCCACCATTTCCTGTCACTCCTATGGTCTTGCTTCTCACCAGGTTCTGCATGATCTTGCCCTATCCTGCACAATTTCCCACAAAAAATAGTAAAATATGGCTCCTTCACAGAAATCCTGATCCCTCGCAATAACCAACCCCCAAGTACAATAGCTCCAATCCAAATAATCCACACTGAGGGCTTCCAAGGGTGTTTCAGGTCCCGCGTTGACACTCAACAACTCCTTTCAACACGCCGGTCGTCTCACGGTGCACACCGAGACACGGGCGTTGGGCATGTACATAGAATTGCACCAATAGAATAAAGAAGAAGAAGAAGAAGCCCTGAAATTGGCATATGAACACAAATCAAGCAAAATTGAGGAAAAATGGAAACACGAACAATCACAGCCAGAGACCCCTCATTCCCTGGACTCAAGACCTTCCCTTGACTCGCCAACATGATGCCCTGAACCGAGTAAAATAAGACGGCTAAATGCCATGTGTCAAAAGTCACTAAACAAACCCAAATAATGTGTTCCCTCCTAAGCCTCTAGATTCTAGCCCAATTAAGGAGGTGGCGTGTCATGGCCTAGAGTGGCACTCAGGACCATGCCCTACCCTGACATAACTTTGATTGGACTTGGGGTTGATTGGGCTTGGAGAATTGCCCCCTGAGGATGACCTCAAAACATAGCAAAATTAGGCAAATGACACCATAGTGCTAAAAATTGAATTATATACTCAAAAGAGCATATGGCAAATACTCAAATGCTCCATGCATGTGTCAAACCGGGAAGTAAGATACAAGGGTGATATAGACCAAAGATTGATGCCCAAGAATATCCCAACATTGGCCCCCAAACCCCTCCGGATATATACATGTCATGCTTCACAAGTCAACTCCGGAATTTGACACGTAATTTTGTGAGGCCTCGTGTAACACGCCAAAGTGACCACGTGATCCGGCATATGGTGAGGTGCAACACCGAAGCATATGCCATCATATAAGCAACATACCATAGTTCACAGATCTCTAGGCACTTTACTGTTAGCCGACCAGTTGAGCACATAAAATACAAAACGTGAGCATGAAAGGAGGTCAAAAACATGCACATGTTGCTAAATTCAACATAATCACAATAGTATATAACTTCGCTCACCCAAGGTATCGACACATGGTTCAAACCACAATTGCTTAGGGTCATTTGCCAGCGATCCCCCCACTTGGATCCCCACATGGACACATAGGGACACCTGCCAACCTCCCCTCGATACGCACCATGAGAATGAGGAAAATTGACAGTTGCGCTTGTGGGTTGCCTCGTAAGCCTTCCCACATGCACTATATGTGCGGTAGACCTAGTCTAGCGCTATGGAGCTCACCATTATGACATGGGTGAAGCCCTTGCCACGTATGACTCCACATATCCTCTCTCAAACGGAGATATATAACATGGGCGTGAGCATAGTGAAGCACATACCATGCATATAACACATACCCTTAAAAGTGGCTCCCACCATGGTATGCCATGCCCCTCCATGGACATAACTTCACCTTAAAAATACGTAGGAACCCAAACAAAAATTCTCTTTGCAACACCAGGACTCATGCAGTACACCCGAAAGTCGCATTAAAATATTCGGTTGCATGGTCCAAGAGTTATAAAACACTTTCTACCCTCTTGAACATTATCCCTTGCTACACCAGACATGTTTACACATCAAAGGCGAAATTCAGTTGAGACCAAGGGGATTGCAGCCCATATCTCAAAATTGTGACTCCTCGCAGTGTGCTGGAGGAATGACGTTTCAAAGTGGCCTCACGAATCAATTTTGTTTCGCCTATATCTCCAAGAAAAATGAAGGAGACAACAAAAAGAAGGTTGATTCCTGATCGGGGAAAAATGTAGGACCACTCGGAATTCATCATATCCAGTGCGGCAACCTCAAAATCGAAGAACTGATTCTGAATGTCTGAAAAAATCAGATTAGCTTTCCGAGTATATAACATGAAAATTGCGGAAGCAACGAACCCTTTTCTGATGAAATCTGACCCTTCGTCGGGGTTTCCGCTAAAATATCTGGAAATAACAGTTAACCAATATGTTACCGCAAAATCGCGAGCCGACTGACAGTCGCCGATACATTGACAATCAGAACGGATAGCTGAAAAATTACGGAAACATAATGATAAAAAAAGCCTGTTGATTCCTGATAATTTGATATATAAATCTCAGCCGGCGGCGCCTCGGTATTGAATATGGCCGCTCATAGCTGGATTGGCCAAGCCTATCACACTATCACATCAGGTTAGGTCAGGTGGATGGGAGAGTATGATATCCGCCAATGGCGGCTTGCCGGCCCATAGATACACACCCCAAGTGACCCAAAGATGGCCACGGGGGTCCAAACCGGCTTCACCCCCCTTCTCAGAGCGGTCACCCGTCTCCAAAGCACAAGAACAAACAAAAATGCCAGGATCGATCCATCACGGTGCTGCTGCAGCAACAAATTGGACCAACACATCCTTGACATCCAAGGAAATGTTCTTTTTCCTTAGATAATCCATCCAGACCGTGGTATACCTCGGCACAAAACTGCTCGGAGACTCCCACGAATCTCCGAATGCGGCAAATCGCTTCCAACAGACTTTATATAGCCTCCCCCCGGGCGTCTCCGGGTCTGGCTTGTCCGTCAGGATCCTCTCAGCGGTGAAGTCGTCATCCTCACCCTCGTCATCCGAGTCCACATCGCCGGCTCGGAACTCGAAGGTGACAGGACGTCTGCTGGGGTCTGGGGCTCGGGGACGAAGCTGGAAATGGTATCGGTCCAGGATCTTGTTATCCCCCACACGAACCGCATACACATCTTGCCCGACCTTCCGAACGACTACCCCCGGCACATACAAAGACGCCTGCCGATGCCTGGACAGGACATCCTTGTGGTGCCGCTCCACCCATACGGTGTCTCTGAGAGCATATTTCTGGACTTTTCCCTACTTGAACTACTTGGCCTTCTTCTCATGCTCGTCCTGAAGTGCTTTGCACACCTTGGCTGCCGTGTCGTCCGGCTCAGCCATCATAGCACTCGCATCCCGGGCTACCTTGCCATGGTTCAACCGACGCTCAATCCTGTAGGAACAGGATACGATGGGGCAACAGTCCAGTGGGCCCCAGAAGGTCGTGGTACGCCTGGAGTACTCTCCACAGCGAATTATACCAATTCGAGCCCGGTTCGTCAATGTGCAACTGGCGGAACTTCTCGAACATCTACTGGCCGGCCACCTCAGCCCAGCCATTCGACGGGCTGGGGTACGCCACAGTCTTGGCGTGCCGAATCCCAATGTGCTTGCACATCGTCTTGAACCACGTCCCCACAAATTGACTGCCCCGATCGCTGCGGATGACAGCCGGGACATCAAGAATTGTCAGCTAATGCCTGATCATGGCGTTGGCGACGGTCTTGGCCTGCAGACCCACTCCATGCTTGTCCTTCTTGTCCTTCTTCTTGGACTTCTTGCCAGGAACCGCCACGATATACCCGCTGTGCCTATCCACCGCCAGGATGACACAGTCGTAGGTCTTTCCTTCCACGGTGACCTCAGGCATGGCGAATACATCCATGGCCATGGACTGCATAGGGGCATCGGGTATAGCAGTATACACCGGGTTGCCCGCCGTGGAAGAGTTCGGGCTTTTCGTGGCCCGACATACAGCGCAGTCGCTGCAGTACTTGTCCAGGATGGCGTAGTACCCCGGTGGGAACTTGAAGCGCCACTTCAGGTCCTGCTGCATCTTGTCCCGACCAGGATGCATGAGCTGGGCGTTATGCCAGTGGTCAATCGGCTCCTCCATTCGGTTTTCAGGGACCAATAGCTTGTCCTTGAGGAATAATCCCCATCCTCAGTCAAGCCCTCAGGCCATTTGTCGTCCGACGGGGCGCTCACGGCATTCCAGTACCTGCTCCAGTGGTCGGATGCCGCATGGTCATCCGACCAGTCTTCTGTCAGCACCGACCTGACTAGCTCTAAGGGGGCCACCGTCCATTGCTCGAGGGTTTCCTCTCGAATAGCTTGGACTCGGGCGCCCCTGAAGTTGGCCAGGTCTGTACTGTTTGCCATCACCACAAAGCACTTGACCCCCCCTTGCTCCATGACCTTCTCCATCTCGATGATGCGCTTGGCCTCCTCGGTCTCCTCGGCGTACCCATGGCTAGATATGTCCATCCATGCGTTGCCAGCGGGGTAGGCCCATCTACTGAGGCAACCCGCCACAGTGCTGTCCTTCCCCGGGACGTATACGACGCTGAGGTCGAACTTGGCGAACGTCTCATGCCATCAGGCCCTCCTTGCCGCCGGTCCCGAGGGGGTGTCGACGTGCTCCTTGTGCCAGCTCTGCGAGGACTGGTCCGTACAAAACAACCACCGGTTGTAATCCGATGTGGCTAGACCACTTCCAGAGCGCACAAACAATGGCGTACGTCTCCTTCTCCCTCGCGGTCAAGGTTCGACGTTGGTACTCGGCAAGGATCCGGCCCCAAAACGCCACGGGTACGTGCGAACAGTCGTCCCGGACTTGCTCGAGGACTGTCCGTACAGCATAGTCCGAGGCGTCCGTCTGTAGCACGAATCCCCTGTCCGGGTCCACCAGGAATAGCCCCAGCTGCCCCAGGAGTTGCTTCTCCAGGCAGCTGAACGCATCTTCGGCCTCAGGGGTCCAGGTAAGCTAGCCACCTGCAGCATCCTGTGCAGCGGGCCCAATAGTTCCGCATACATTCGGACATAGCCCGAATAGTAATTGCAGAACTCCATGAAGGATCGGAGTTCGCTCATGGTCTGGGTCTTCTCCCAGTGGTGCAGGGACGCCAGCTTCCCAGGCATGGGACGGCGTTGCCCGTGACTCGCCACGTGACCCGCGAACTCCACTTCCCTGACAAAGAGTGAGGCTTTGGTGGGCTTGCACACCATGTTGTGCTTGTCCAGCTCGCTGAGCACTCGGCGCAGATCCTTCTTATACGCTTCGATGAGCTCGTCCTCAGTCATGTCTTCCGTGCCGGACCCGATGATGATGTCATCCAGGAAGGGATCGGCATGGTCCCGGACAGGACCGAGTAGGCTCTCCATCATGCGCTGGAGAGCGCCGTTGCCATTCTTGGCGCCCATAGGCACCACTTTCCACTGCATGAGCCGCAGCGGCGTCGACATCACTGTGCAGGGCCTGGAGTCGGGGTGTAGCAGCATCTGCTGATAGCCGTGTCTCAGGTCTAACACCGTGAAGTTCCGCTTTTTCTGTTGTTTTTGAAGGATGGTGTTGATCAGAGGAAGCGAGTACGAGTCGTGCTCGGTTTGCTCGTTCAAACCCCTGTAATCAACCACCAACCTCCACTCGCCCTTCTCTTTCTTGCGCACGATAAAGGCTGGGCTGGCCCACTCACTATCGGAGGGTTCGATCCAGTCCCGCTCAATAAACTCGGCAGACAACTTCTTCATGGCCTCGGCCCGATCGCCCTGAAGTTGGCACTCCTGATGACGATAGATCTTGGGGTTCGGCTTCGTTGTTGAGGCGCGTCAGCCTTTGCCGCATGGTGTCGCCGAATACCTCCACGTAGTCCGCGTTCTTAAACCCGAAAACTCGGCTGGGCTCGCCGAGGTTTCGCCAGAAAAACTCCATCATTCCGGCGTGGGTGTCCACCGATGCCATGATCCGTACGGCCACGCGCTTCTTTGCACTCTTCTTCTCCTCGTCCTCCACCCTCTTCTTCCAGTGGCCGGGGAGGACGTCCTTCAGCAGGTGTCGGATCTCGCTTGCTTCATTCCAGTCCTCCACCAGCTTGAGGCTTCTTCGGTACTTGCGGATGTACCGATTCCATTCCCGGACCCTCAACTCCCCGCGCTCCAGCTGCAGCGGAATGGACCACAAATCCTCCAACTTCCGGTTGGGGGGCGTCCACTTGCTCCTCTTCCTCCAGCCACTGGAGGCAGGCCTGCTCAGTCTGGATCAATCCCTCGCGGATCTGATCCCTGAGCTCCCCCTTCAGGTCCTGCGCCAGCTTGTGTGGGAATGTCCGACATACCCACTTGTCCCTTGGCGCTCCCTTCATCTCGCCGATGACCTCCTCGGCGAAGTCCTCCCAATCCAGGATGAAGTCATCCAGGTAAGAGGGGTTGCCATCGTAGTAGGGATTTTGATTCCCCTGAGGTCGTCAATCCTGATGGCGTCTCCGACGTCCGCAGCCACCACTGCACCAAGACGGATACCTTTTGTGGCCAGGGGGTGTGAGTACACTCCCCGTACATCCCTCTCCTCCATGGTTGGGGCCGAACCCATGCGGTTTGGGATGCGGGAAGGACTTGCTCCACAGGCTGTCCATATCCCCGTAGTGGGGTCCTTCACCCACAGGTTTCCGCCTGGATGGCCTCGACCATGTCCGTCGGCCCTTCCCATGGTTCGCCCCTGCATGGTCTGGATCTCCTAATCCGCATAAACTGCATGCGCAGTCATAGCGGTCGGCGGATCCTGGGCGGCATGGGACATCTGTACCGTCAGGCTCCTCAGGTCCGTGGTTGCGTGCTCTTCCCGCATGGACCCAGCCTGTGCCGTATGCTCCGCGAGCATTATGGATTCGCTGAACATGGGAACAAACGGCAGTGCAGCCCGGTCAACACGCGGAGGCGCGTAAGGTGCCTCTGCAGGGCCGCCCATGGGTTGCTCCATGGCGCTGCTGAGGGTCTTAACCCGCTCTACCAGCTCTGCCAATGCCGGCCTTGCCGGGAGCTCAGGACCCGAGGCGAGAGGGTGGTAACTTCTCTATCCTTTTCAGGCGTCCCGACATGTCCTCCAACAGGTGGAGAAGGCTGTCGACCACTCGCTGCTGCTTCTGCAGAGCCATCTCCAGCTTCTCCCGGTACCGGTCCTCCTCCGCTCGCAGCTCGGCCATGTCTCTCTCCGCTTCCTGCTGGTCATCCAGGATCCCCGCGATGTCCTCCTCTAGGCCGTCCTTCTGGTTGTCCAGGCGGTCGAGGTGCTGCACGATGGCGTCCATCCCCATCCTTGGGACTTGCCGATGAGGAAGGATACGTGCTTGCAGTGCCACTCAACAAGCTTTCCACCTGATCCGGCGCATCCCACGGTTCCCGGCGCCTCGGACTCCTCCGCCATGGGTGTGTCGCCCATGTTATCCCGCTTTGGCTCCGTGTGCCGGGCCACAGGCGCCGTTCTGGCTCTGGTAGGCCTCTCTAACGCCTCAGCGTCATGCTCCAGGCTGGGTTCTGGGGCCGTGTGCGCCCTTGTGGGCGGTCTGGCCATCTCCTCCGACTCCGAAGGTAAAGCGGTCCGATAGCCATCGGAATGCCCCTCTGAATCTGCAGCTGACCACAGCCCTACCAGGCTGGGATCCATATCCATCGCCCTGGCTTCCGCCGCGGGTTTTGGGGACCGGCGCTTCCGGTAACGCCGGGCCCTGCCGTTGCTGCCAGTCTCCTCCACCCCCTCCGCAGCGGAGCGGAGATTGCAAGCCTTGCGGCATTGCCTTCCACACATGGAGGCGAGGTCCTCTATGTATAGCCCATGTCCTACAAGGGCTCTCCGTCCTGAGCATCCTCGCTCTTCTTGGGCTTCCAAGTCCGGCGTATACTCCACGGACCCCACAATCTGCACCCGGAGCGTCCTTGGGCAGGGCTCATGAGGGCCCAAGTCCCCGGTAGGGGGCAGGTACTCCTCTGCTACCATAAAGAAGGTGCCTACCAGGACCGGCCCCTGCTGTACAACTTCCACCATTTCCTGTTACTCCTATGGTCTTGCTTCTCACCAGGTTCTGCATGATCTTGCCCTATCCTGCACAAGTTCCCACAAAAAATAGTAAAATATGGCTCCTTCACACAATTCCTGATCCCTTGCAATAACCAACTCCCAGGTACAATAGCTCCGATCCAAAAAGTCCACACTGAGGGCTTCCAAGGGTGTTTGAGGTCCCGCGTTGACACCCAACAACTCCTTTCAACAAACCGATCGTCTCACGGTGCACACAGAGACATGAACGTTGGGCATGTACATAGAATTGCACGAATAGAATAAAGAAGAAGAAGAAGAAGCCCTGAAATTGGCATATGAACACAAATCAAGCAAAATTGGGGAAAGATGGAAACACACACAATCACAGCCATAGACCCCTCATTCCCTGGACTCAGGACCTTCCCTTGACTCGCCAACATGATGCCCTGAACCAAGTCAAATAAGACGGCTAAATGCCATGTGTCAACAGTAACTAAACAAACCCCGAAAATGTGTTCCCCCCCAAGCCTCTAGATTCTAGCCCAATAGAGGAGGTGGCGTGTCATGGCCTAGGACAGCACTCAGGACCGTGCCCTACCCTGACATAACTTTGGTTGGACTTGGAGTTGATTGGGCTTGGAGAATTGCCACATGAAGATGACCTCACAACATAGCAAAATTAGGCAAATCACAACATAGTGCCCAGAAGTCAATTATATACTCAAAAATGCATACGGCAAATTCTCAAATGCTCCATGCATGTGTCAAACCAGAGATTAATATACAAGGGTGATATAGACCGAAGATCCATGCCCAAGAATATCCCAACATTGGCATGGACACATAGGGACACCTTCGAACCACCCCAAGATACGCACCATGAAAATGGGAAAGTTGATAGTGGTGCTTGTGGGTCGCTCTGTAAGCCTTCCCACATGCACTATATGTGCGGTAGACTTAGTCCAGCGCTATGGAGCTCACCATTATGACATTGGCGAAGCCCTTGCCACGTATGACTCCACATATCCCCTCACAAACGGAGATATATAACATGGGCGTGAGCATAGCGGAGCACATCCCATGCATATAACACATACCCTTAAAAGTGGCTCCCACCATGGTATGCCATGCCCCTCCATGGACATAACTTCACGTTAAAAATACGTAGGAACCCAAACAAAAATTCTCTTTGCAACACCAGGACTCATGCGGTACACTCGAATGTCGCATTAAAATATTCGGTTGCATGGTCCAAGAGTTATAAAACACTTTCTACCCTATTGACCATTTTTCCTTGCTCCACCGGGCATGTGTACAAATCAAAGGCGTTTGACGCTTCCCGAATCGAGTTCAGACCACGGCGATTGCAGCCCATATCTCAAAATTGTGACTCCTCGCAGTGAGTCGGAGGAATGACTCTTCAGAGTGGCCTCACGAATCAATTTTGTTTTGCCTATATCTCCAAGAAAAATTAAGGAGACAACAAACAGAAGGTTGATTTGTGATCGGGGAAAAATGTAGGACCACTCAAAATTCATCATATCTAGTGCGGCGACCTCGAGATCAAAAGTCTGATTCTGAATGTCTGAAAAAGTTGGATTAATTTTGCGAGTGTATAACATGAAAATTGCGAAAGCAACGAACCCCTTTCTGATGAAATCTGACCCTTCATCGAGGTTTCCGCTAAAATATCTGGAAACAACAGTTAACCAATCGGCTACAGCAAAATCGCGAGCCAACTGACAGTCGCCGATACATTGACAATCAGAACCGATAGCTGAAAAATTACGGAAACATTATGATAAAAAAACCCTGTTGTTTCCTTATATTTTGATATATAAAACTCAGCCGGCGGCGCCTCGGTATTGAATATGGCCGCTCATAGCTGGAATGGCCAAGCCTATCACACTATCACATCAGGTTAGGTCAGGTGGATGGGAGAGTATGATACCAGCCAATGGCGGCTTGCCGGCCCATAGATACACACCCCAAGTGACCCAAAGATGGCCACAGGGGTCCGAATCGGCTTAATCATGCGAAGGAAATCATTTTGGAGTAATGTGAGGTGTCAACTTCAACATCATTTCCCTGTATCGGTCGGACTGACCCGAAAATGTTTGACAGATTCCGGCCAAGATACTATACCCTAGAATGAGCCCAGCGCTAGCAGTGCGTACTCGGTACATGGTAGCAGAGGGTATCCAGATTGCAAAAATTGTACCGAGACTTGAGCAAAGAAGCATACGAGCTGCGGAAATTTGCAGAAACTTCTGCTGATAAATGAGCATTGCCCTCGGCGCGAACAGCGCAATCAAGGCCCGTGCCAGAAATTCACGATCTATGGACGTCAACATTTTCAGAGTTGTGGGATGAGAAATTACGATTTTCAGCTCGATCCACATCCAATGAATCCAAAATGAACGGATTTGGAGCTGTTTTCAGCTCAGCCCAAAATGGGATCGTAAATGCACATTTCATCATTTTGAATATGCGAATGATTGATGTTTTGCCATGCTTGTGCTCTCGTCTCCCCGATCCTCCTCAAATCTGTCCGCTTCTTGAGAGATTGGTGTGTATTACCTCATTCATGGGCAACGTTCATGGTTTTAGGTAATGATCATGGGTAAAAGTTTGAAGAGATGTCACCATGAACTTTCGAAATGGAGATGTAATCAGAATTTGATGAAGATTCAGGGTAAGTGACATCTTCGCAACAAGTTCTTAACCCAATCCACAAAAGTCCACTCTCCGATGTTTGTTTCACAGACCTGAGCCGGCCAAAAAGTGTGTATTTGTGCAATTGTTCTGTGCTTGTGTTCCTACGTGTTGTCTTTTGCACTGTGCATTGCAGAGTGCTAGTCTTCGTCTCGGGTAGGTCCTAGCGAAGCAGAGCAAGGTAAACAAGATTTTCCACAATCAATGGAAAAAAATCTTTAGCTTTAGGTCAAAATGGTTTTATAAATGAAATGCAGAAGAGGTTTTCCTTAGTTATTCATAATGAGCTCAGCGTTAGCCATGCGTACTCGGTATCGTGATCGCGTTACCTACCGCCAAAACAGGTGATAAATACGTACCTATTGCAATATTCAAGAATGTTGCCGCAAAGGTTGAGCTTCCACCCGATGGCCGGACAGTAGACTACCATTTGTAGCCGTCTTTGCCCTTTCTTTCAGTTCCCCACAGAAGGCATAAGGAATACGAAGGCTGTTCATCATAGCCGAAGGTTCATCAACCACTTTGTGTCGCTCCTTCCCTCACTGCTTCATCCGATGTGGCCCAAGAGAATGGTTGCTTGCAGACCTAGACATGGATTGCACTCCTTGTGTTGATACTTCTTTGACTACACCGTTCTTAGAAATGCCACATTCTGCTACGCAGGTCCATGGTACCCTTCTTCGTCAACAGGTCCCTTGTTGGGGCGATCCATTTGCACTGGGTTATTTTGACCTTGTTGCATCTTCTTGTATGGCAGCTGGACAAACGTAAGGTGTGGATAAACCCAATAGGACCAATTGTGCGAAAAAGCAGGGCTGAACATGGAAACTGTTTACTCAGCAACTGTCCTATTTCGGAATTTGTCCAAAGGAAGTGGTTGAAACAATCTGTTTTCAGTTGCACATCACCTTAATGTACCAGTGCTTAGGGGGCTTATTTGAAGAAGATTTCGTTTCACCCAATTCGGTGAAATGGTCTCACCAAATTCCGTGAAAGTAGGTCTGCCAAATTTGGTGAAACAGGCTTGACAAAATCAGAGCAAACTCGCTCAAAAAACGTCTCATCAATTTTTGCACTGTTTTGCTGAATCATGAAAAACCTTTTCACTAATCTCGGTGAAAGTGCTTCAGGGGTCAATCAAGAATGGACCGTGGCAGAGTTTCGCCATATTGATATCCTTACAAACAAACAACACAATGTATTCACGCCATGCATTAGACTAGGAAGCTGTCTCAGAAATATGGTCCTCCGACTTAAATGGCCTCTAAGCGGGAGCCAGAGTTACACATTTATTGCAGGACAATGGTATCCTCTACAACACCACAAGCACAGGGAGTGCAGAAATATGTTGCTTGCAATGGTGCAATGATTTTTGCTTGTGAAGAAAATATTTTGGCGTGCAAAATCTGCGGCTTCCTCCAAAACTAGGCTGACACCCGTTTACTGGTTTTTCTGAAAAATATGTCCCGTTAGGCCAAAGTCTCCAGGCTGGTGCGCTTACACCTGCCAAGGCTCAGGCATGTCTAAGGCAACTAAGCTTACCCCTAGGCATGGACAGACACTCTTTCTTACACCCCCCTTGTGCTGTGTTGGCCACCACTGTTGGATTTTAAGGCACATAAGGGTATTTTTCTTGACCTCTCCATGGTTTCAGCAGCTTGCAACTACCTATAACCTCCCTTAACACTGAAAGGAAGGCGCTACGCCAGTGCAGTTGCGAATTTTTGCACCGTCATAAAAGTGTCCTACAGCCCCCACTGCGCTCAGTGGCATCGCTGGGGCGGCTCTGGCTTGCTAGGGAATTAGAATTGGCATGCAAAGTCATGTGATCATGCATCCCTCCCTCAAAGTGGCAAAACGCAAAACCTAACGCAGGACACAGTCAGGGCACGTTGTCTGGGTCTCTGTGGTACCTGCAGGCTGTACCTGTCCTGTCCTTATGGCGAGGGGGTGGTGTTAGAAATTCTTTGCTGCTTAAAGGGGTCTTGCGATTCTGGACAGTCTTCCTTGGGCTGCGGTTCGGGCTAAACGCGGCTTACGTCGCTTCGCCTCAAAGGGACATCTGAACAGAAAAGACGCAAGGGATGATGGCTTGATTTATGTGCAACGATCGACGATGCACCTAAACCCGTCAATTGAAGACTTAGAAGTTTTGTGAGGGTACACACCTGTTCTGAATCTCCATGTGCATGAAATGCTCATTTTTACGCATTTTTTGTTCACCACAGGAATTTCGAAATTCCTGGATTGATACATAGAGAAAAGCAGCGCACAGGGGGGCGTACTAAATCCCTGCCGGAATAACCACATAAAATAAGATTATCAGATAATAAACGTAGAGATTCAACCCATGCTTATAGGATTATTCAAGAATAAAGAATTCAAGAAATCAATAAGAGTTCAAAGAAAAAGGTATAACCATACAGGTTGTTATTGCTTCAGATGCTGCATGCACATCACTTGCCTCGTGTTTCCGTTGACGAGCCGGGTAGCAGCGTAAACATAGAGTAGAGGGATTGGTTAGCAGATTGCAAGGTGACTAGAGGTGAGATTAGGGCAAAACAGATGATCTTTGGCCAGGGAGTGGTTGTCACAGGGGGCTACCGGTGTTGCCCTGCGATGCAATGCGGGGCAACTGTGAAAACTGCTCTTACACACCCAGCTCCCTTTTTCTGTTGCACTGATTAGCACATACACACGAGTGCATACTCGCTTTGCTTCGTTTGTGTTTCGTTTAATCATACACCTGCTCTCGCCCTCCAGTGCTAGGTAAGGTGAGTAAGCCCAGGAGGAGCCACCCCCTGGTTGAGTCAGTGATTGTGATCACCGCTGGGTATGGATTGATTGAGATTAGATCAATGAAAATAGGAAGTTGACCACTCGTGCATACTCGTGCATGCATATGACGCAACACAGGGTAGGGCACACAAAAGGCGTTCCGTATGACCCTTGTTTGGGTTACCCAGGGGCTCCCTCCTAGGTTCTATAAGAGAACAGGCGGAGCTCATTAAGCTTTCTTGCTTGATAGGGCTGCTTTCAGACAGTGTATTATTCTCCTGTCGGAGACCCGTAAAATACGGCGAGGTAGGTTAAGCTCCTGCGCTGAAAGGAGTCATGCCTTTCCCTCTGTATCGAGGTGGGCAAGGTCTTTAGGCGGCCGACACAGATGCACTTTTGTACCGGAGTGCCTGCAACCTTTGACTAAGGAATATGTCTCTTTTACCTACTTTTTCCCGAGGAAAATTGAAGCGAACAGCTTTTTGGGCCGATTACCCCCAATAATGCATTTTTTTCGGCCCGTAAAGCATATTCTGGATTTGGCAATTTACCTATATTCTTCTGGTAGAGGCCCAAAATCTGCACTACTTCCTTCCTTTCGTACCTCAGAACGTTTTGTCAGTTTTCTTTTCAACGTTCCCATGCTCACTGACTGAAGAATGTGGGAGATTGATGCCATTGTCAATTTGTATCGCGAGGCTTCGCAATCCCAACTGGAAATATAATAGATCCCTTGACTAACCCACATTCGGAATTGTATTGGGAGGCCTCGCATTCCACACTGGGTAATTTGGCTATTTTACCCCCCATTTTCAGAATGCATACTTGGAAATACACCCATTTACATTGATAGCTGCACTGACCAGCAACCACATATTGTTGAAACGGGGTCTTTTTACACATCCCAATTGACTGTATTGTGAGGCCTCACAATCCAAAATATGGGTAAATAGCTCCATTTTCCCACAAAAATGATATTTGGATTGCGAGGCCTCCCAATGCCAGATGAGGAAGTGTGAAAAGACACCCCTTTCTTGTACAGCCTTGTCGAAAAACTGACTTTTTTGAGACCCATTCGCGCTTCGAAAAATCGTTCACAAAAAGAGAGGATATTTGGTAGAATTCACCCACCTCATTTTGCTTTTGCTTTTTGTAACAACCCCGGTACAAAAGTGTACCTGTTTTGGCCGCAAAAGAGGTCCGAGTGATTGGTGCAGCAGCAATTCCTCTTTCTCCCCAGCTAGAACAGGCGCTGATCACACCACAACAACTTCCCATTCTGCCACCGCCAGGCCCTGACAACAGCCTCACACGCTGTGCACGCAAACAGAGCACTCCTTCCCTCCAAGCCCTAGCAGGGAAATGTGTTGTGACGTCTCTGTTAGGCCACAGCAGCTTAGTAGCGCTGTGTTCTCTTGCATTCTCAGAGGTGGGCCACTAGGGCCTGTGAACTCTTCATGAACGCCACCAAGTAGCGTGTGAGTGTAGGACAGGTAGGCCTGTGGGGGCTAGGGCACGGCCGTGTCCGCTCACCCTTTGAACGCTGGTGCAACTATAGTGAGTGTAGAACCTGTAGTACGTGTGTCACTGTTCCGCCTGTTTCCTGAAAAGTTATTAGGGTTTTTGGTTGGCAGTGGCAGTGGTAGTCCACGTTTTGGCCGTCTAGCAAACAGGGGGTTTAATGCCTCTTAGCTTTTGGCCACCCCTCCCCTGTAGTGGGCAGGTAGGTAGGCAAAACCAATACCTTATCGTTAGCGCTGTGTATTCCCCCATAGACGTTTGGTGCCAGCACAGAAATTGGGCACCTAGGAGCAGAGAGACCTAGGGCTACCCCATGGCACCGTGTAAAGACATCGGCCGGGTTTAGCAAGGCTGCAGACTTGGGTATAATTAGGACACCATTTTGGAAGGTTGCTCATAGGTCCTCAGGCTCAGCTCACTCACACATACATAGGCAGGTATGGGAAGGGTTCGGTCCCTACGCTTTTTCTGCGAGGCAAGCGTTTCAGCGAGCCTCAGCAACCCTCCTAGGTTGTTACCGGACAAGTACTCTATCAGATCAGAATTTAGGCGTCCCTCAGGAAGCACGAAGGCAGAAAAGGGCTCCCAGGGAGCTTACTCAACTCCAAACCTTTCGCAGAGGGTGAGCAAACGCCATCCTTGGCAGTAGCAGTGTCGGATAACCGACTCCACCACGTAGAAGCCTTCCTTAGCCATCTCCACGGCATTCATGTCAGGGAGTTCTTTTTTCTTTTGCAACACATGGGTCAAGTCCAAGGGTCCGTGTCTGATATCAGGAAGGGTAAGCCCATTATACACTTGGAACCGAATCCCATATGTTTAGGGTCAGTCAAGTGGGCTATGGACAGGCTGTTGGGGTGAAGATGCATGCTCAGTTTGATAAATGAAATACAGGTTAGTGGTATGCGAGCAAACGCCAGTCCTCTTGCCCTGGGGGATCTAGATTCTCGCGGGGGTGCCGGGCATTTGGGCTCTGGCCTGGTGGAAAGCCCTGGGAGAGGAGACGGGGAAGGCGGGAGGGGGTCGCAAGGTGTCACTCCGGGCAGGAGCTTCCTACTTGTGGCAAGCAAAGGCGTGGCGGGTGTGAGTGCAACGCACTGTCAGCTCCTCATCAGGGCACACTGGAAACAGACCGTGGCATGCGGAGAGCACAAGAGAAGAGAGAAAAAAAAAAGGGAGATAGTCCAAGAGGCCGACATAACATGTGAAGCTGCTGCAGAGTCTGTGTAAGTACAGAACCCTGATGGCAGGTGTACCACCTAGGTTAGGAGAAGGCAGCAGATTCCACTGTTGATGGTTCCCTGTAGAGGAAGGGGAGGGGTACAAGGCAGGGAGGGCCAACACGGGCATCCGACACGGCTCGGAGGGGGGCAGGCAGGTGGCCTGGCCGGTAGAACACAGAGGGTTGGCAGTGGCGTAGGGCAAAGCTGCATCGCAGAGTCTTCTGTGGGCGTGCGGGGGGGGGGGGTCAGCAGAGGCTCAGGGGTTGGGACCAGTCACCGGGGTTGAAGGCACTCGGTCCTGTCGGTGGTCTGGTAGGGGCCCGGGTCGGCCAGAACCGCACTGACATTAAGTAAGAAAAAGTGCTTTTCCAATGCTTTAGGGGATACTTTAGTTGTTGTAGAGGTGCTCTAAGCACTCTTGCATTTTTATCTTAGTATTGGCCTATCCCAAATGGGTGATAACACATTTTGACCTATAGAACCAAACACTAAATCAGGATGTTGTGTGGACCCCTCAATCCCCAAGCAATCTGCACTAAAACATCTTTCCTGAGATGACTGAGGCACTGATATACTGAGCCAGAGCCTATCAATTGATCTATGTTTTGTCATGAATGGGACCAGAAAACGAAGAGTGCACATCTCAAGATGGCACTATGGAGAGTGACAGCCCTAAGGGCAGTTTTCCAATCAGTGTTTCTCGATCATGTAACATACTTCATCCTGAGTTGCATTGAATGTTTATTGCTGTGGTCTATTGTTGATAGCTTTCTTTATCTAACTCTTTGTGACTGCAGCACTTCCTGTTTGTCTTCTACCTGCCTATCTCTGGCTTGGGTTATTCTCAATTGGTTGTATTTCCACAAGAAAACATTTTCATCGTCAAAAGCAAGCAGCAGGAACCCTACACCAGCAGCAAGCAGCAGGAGAAGTACATCAAAAACACAGTGCTGAAGATACTACAAAGCTTTCTGGTAGCAGAGGCAGACAGGCTCTGCGTGCCGGCAGCAACCCCGTGCCGTACACCCAGCACCCCGAGTACTGTCGTGAGCAAGAAGGACGAGTATGGACACAAAGGAGGAGGACACCGACGCAAAGACGGCGCCTGAGGCACCAGCAATGCCAGCGCCTGGTGAGCCTGGACCTGGACCTAGCGCTGTACCTTCGGTGCTCTTACATGGGCCAGTGGACGTGGTTGACGATTCGCTGGAGGGACTGCAATCGGCCTTCAGGAACCTCTCAGTCGAGGAGGTGGACACCAACCCTGTGAACAGAAGGAGGGAGAGAGACAAGGATGCAGGCAAAAGCATGGCAGACGAAGGAGTGGACCATGGGCATGACCCGACGAGCGAGTCAACCTTCGAGGGCCCACCAAGCGCCTCTGGCCTCCACGCATCACCCTCTCCTACAACCACCACAGTCCCCACTCCAGACCAAGCTGCTGCAACATCCACACCCATAACCACCGCGCCTATGGCTGAGGGCACAGGCTCTACTGGCATGCCTACTTACCCTGCCTATGGTGTGGCTCCATCCACCACTGCGTATCCAGAGGCAACTACTGCCAGTAAGCCAGTGGCCTCCAGTTCGGCGCCGCGCTGGTATGCGGCGGATTATCACCACCCTCTACCCGCTACGGGAGGATAGGTGGATGTTCCTGGGTATGCAACCCTGAGTGGGCTGAGCAGAGGCCCTGAGTCATGCGGGAGCAGGAGTAGAGGATCGGGGAGATCCTCCAACAGGTCCCTGACGCGGTCGGAGATTAAAGAGGCTCTCGGAGGAGCCACCTCCGAACTTGTTGGAGATCTCACTCAAGAGATTCGGGCCAAACTGGAGCCCCTGATTCCTTCCCAAGCACCACCTACCATCGTGGGAGTTTCACCTCACCGAGTACAAGCCAATCACCTGGTGGCGGGGTTGACAAACACCCTGGGAAGCGTGAGGAGCCGACCGATGCCGGCCCCTGCGGTGATGCCGAGAAGCCCTTTTATACCAAGAACGGTCCAGCCTCCCTACAGCCATGTGGAGAATTCTACGAGAGCCGAGCTTGATCGGCTGGGGCTGACAGCCCTGAGGGCAATGGTTGATGTAGAGCCGTACGGCTGTTGTGACCTGGGCGAAGACCCCTCTGACGATGAGCCGCCATCCATGACTTCTGCTTTGCCCTCGGACGACGGATACCCTGAGGACGCCGAGAACTCTGACAGGCGGAAGAAGAAGAAGAAGAGGAACACCAAGCGCCCTGAGGGATGCAGGTCTCAGCAGGCTAAGGCAATCGCCACCTCCAAAATTGTGGTGAACTTGCCTGAGTTCACAGGCAAGGATCTCATCGAGTTCGCTGAGGATTTTGGCCGGTTCCTCCGAATGACCGGCCAAACCAATGCTAGTGGGCGAGTTAAGTGCGATCTGCTCCTGCAGTGCTGCAAGACCAAGTACCTAGAGAATCAGGTCAAACAGATCGTGACAAGGACCGCCACCTTCGCCGATGTGTTGGTTGCCTTGGAGAGGCAGTACCCTACCTAAAAAACCAACCTCTCTATCAGGGCCGAGATCCAGAACCTTGGCGTGCTACCCAACAACCCTAAACCAGCCAGGATCTCCGAGCTACCTGGGGACCTGGACCGGCGGGTGGGACGACTGACGCCCGGCTCCTACGGCAGCGAAGATCTGCTCTTCTGGTTGGTGGCTGAGCTCCCTCGGGAGCTGTAGGACGTGTGCCGATCAACGGCAGAGGGCAAGGCGAGAGTCCTCAACTACGAGGATTTGTCTGTGCTACTCTTGGAGCTGGCGCTGGAGAAAGAAAGCAACCAGCACCTGAACGCCTAACGTCCTGGAGGAGGAGGCTCTGGGAGGCCTGGCAAAGGGTACCAGGGCCTCAGACCCGGACAGGGGACTACCCCCAAGCACACCCGTATCAGGGGCAATGTCCAGGAGCTCTTCTGGGCTGACGCCAGAGACGAGCATGGTCACCTGCAGCACGTCCCCGACTACGATCAGCGCGATTGCTTCGTGGTCCAGGGGAAGAAGCAGGAGACCAACACAGGCGCAAAGCCTAAGATGCCGGATCATTACAGATGTACTATCACCTGTGCCTTCTGTGGGAAGAGGATGAGTGCTACCACAAGCAGCGCCTGTCGGCGAAGCTGAAGGGCGAAGATCCTGCCAAAGGCTCTGGCAAGGGCAGTGACAAGGGTAACAGCAACGACTCCGGCAAAGGCAAGTCGAAAGGTCGTGGGAAAGGCCAAGACAAGAGCCAAGGTGGACCAGGAGGAGGCGCTAATCGCCAGCCAGACAAGGACGACAAGAACCAGGACAAGAGCGGAAGCAACCCCAACCCTAATCCAGGGGGGGACTCGGAGCCCTCTGGAGGGCAGTCTGCTCCTACCACACGCTCGCAGACGCAGGCCCAGCGAGAACAAGGGGCCGAGCGTGAGCGTGAAGGTGGTGATGACGGCAACGCCAAGAAAGAAAGCCATTTCATGAGGATGGCCCGCGTTCGAGGTGACCTGTCTCGCGGAGTTCTGACGGGGACGCTCCGGTGGTGCCCTGGATGTGGTGTTCTCGGTACGTATCCGACTATGGGGACGTGAATACCTGGGGGTACTGGATACTGGAGCCACCATACCAATAGAGGCCAAGAAAACTTTACCTTGTGGGAGCCTGACGAACACCATGCCCACCGCGGCTATACGAATGGGGGATGGACATGTGGTGCTCAGGTGCGGGAACTGTGAAGTGGAGGTACCAATGGGCTCCCGAACTATCCCCCATCGGTTCTATGTGATGGACACTAAGGCCTTTGACTTTGTATTGGGGACTGATTTCTTCGTGCAGCACTCCCAGATACAATCCCTGACGCTACAAGCGCCCTACCTCCTCTACGTGCACCAAGGCAATGGCAGAGAGTCCGTGCCACTGGAGCAGTCGGAGCACACCTCGAGCTACCTGAGGGTATCAAAGAAGTAGCCGTCCAAAATGATGGCGGCCTCCAACACTGAGGACTATCAACTATAGGGGGAAGTCCTAGACCAAGGTCTGAAGGAGTTGGGTTACTCTGGAGAAGACCTGAGCGTGGAGTTGTTCGCCAGCGACAAGCAACATGTCTTGGACCTCTACTGCTGCTACAAATTTTACTGGCCCTCATTCGGAATGGCCTACGGGAACCCCCGTTTCAGTGAACTGGGGAACGTCTTTACCAAGGTGGCCCTGGAACGTTCCCGTATGGTCCTGTGTTCCCCCGATTGGGGAGCCCATGGGGGCAACGACTACTGGCAAAACCTCCTGGACAGGCTGACTATCAGCTCTGTCCGGCTACCTGATGAGGCCATCTACGTGCCTCTGGGATGCAAGACTGCCATCGGCAAACAAGGATGCGGATGTATGCTCAGCGTGGTGGACGGGGGTCTTACCCCTATCCCCTGGGAGGACCTGGACTCGACTCTGGTCAAGGCTATACAACAAGAGAGCGATGAACGCACCCTGGGTGACTTGAAGGATCGACTACGACCTCAAGATGCTATTGAGACTATACCAGGGGGAGCTGAATACGTCGTGACTAACACCAATGCCCCCAACTCTCCCTGCCATGTACCTAGTCCTGATAGAGTCTCAGACTGTGGACTATCCGAGCTCCCCAGCTCCATCCACTGTGATGACGAAACTGAGCATGACGCCTTCTTCGTGCAGATATGCGTGGAGGAAGTGGAGAACGCCGAGTACGTCGCCCCACTGAAACCCCTACTATCCATGAGGGTGGAAGACCCCTTGGAAGAGGAGCTCGACTCCCGATCCAGACTAAGTGAGTACGTGGACTCCAAGAGGAGGGTGATGGCGAAAACGCTATGCTAGGCTAAGTCTACCCGCAGCTCATGGCCACGGAAGCAAGGATGTATGGGGGATCAATCCCAACTGAAGGAGGACCTCGAACAGAAGATCACCACCTGGCAAAGGGAGGTGGATCCTAAGCTCATGAAGAGCGTGTGGGGTGCCCATGTGAGGACCCCAGAGGAGGATGACCTCTCGGAGAATTGTGAACCCCCTCGGGCGTGCCTATGTTGCCATCATCCACCAGAGATGGTTGAACGAGACCTACTATATGCCTACCAAGGGTTGAAGGATACTACCAAGGGCGAAGAGTCGGTGGAGGATCCCCTCCTGGCATCTATTACTCAGGGGGCAAGCAACTTACACTCTGACAAGGACATGGAGGACAAGACCAAGCTATTGGCCCCGCGGGTTATATATGCAAGCTTATAACGACCTATCTGCAGGTGTTCGGGGAACTACCACCCCCAGCTCCATGCAACAAACTGGTACAGATGGACCTCAAGCTTAGACCGGATTTCGTGGGTCACAAGATCCGGATGAGACCCTATCCGGCTCCTGAAGAACAGGCCGATGAGATAGAGCGACGGATGCAAGAGTGTATCAGCGCTGGCCTGGTCCCGGAGTACAGAGATCGGGACTACCCCCAACACTGCAGTCCCTGTTTCCTTGTGGCTAAATCTGGGTCTACAGCCAAACACCTGGTAGTGGACTATGGAGAGCTGAACGAGAAAGCGTTGAACCACTCAGGGTCAATTCCTAACATGGAGTCTACCCTTGCGAAGATAGCCTCCTGTCGCTACAAGACCAAGATGGACAAGAGAAGTGGATTTTGGCAGGTGGACCTGGCGCCCAACGCCAAGGAGCTACTCGCCTTCTTCACCCCTCAGGGGAGGGTGTTCAAGTGGAAGGTCATGCCCTTTGGCCCCCGCCAACAAACCCGCTCTTTTTCGAGAGCTGATGAACAAGATCCTGTCCATCCTACGACGAAGACCCAGGGTGCAAGAACTCATATCCCGTGGAGCCCTGATGGAAGTGCAAATCGACGATGTATGCCTCGGGAACAATACCCAGGAAGATCACCTAATCCTCTTGGGTGAGTTCTTTGCGGTCTGCCACCAGAACCACACACGACTCAAGCTGGAGAAGCTTTGAGTTCATGCAGGAGACCATGCACTACCTGGGGTCTGGCGCTGGCTATGGGTGGTGGACCCCAGTGGCCTCTAAGGCCAAACCCCTGATGGATGCTGAGGTACGACATGAGGACCCCAAGAAAGGACGCCATGATGTACGCAGTTTCATTGGGGCGTGCAACTTCTACCGCCGCCATATCAAGAAGTCCACCTACACCAGCGCCATTCTGACAGACCTTTCCAAGAAGAGTACTACTTGGTGCTGGGGCCCAGAAGAGCAACAAGCGTTTGACGAGCTCAAAGACAAGGTGGCCAACGCTAAGTGCTTGGGCGTGCCTAGAGCACAGGGTGAGATTATCTTGGTGACCGACCGGGCAATGTGGGCGGTGGTGGAAGGTTGTACCAATGGCAAGCACTAGAAAAGGAGGAGTTCGACTCGGCTCTTTCTTAATCGGGGACGGAAGGTCTCAACTGGGATGGAACTCTGAAGCACAGCTACCCTGACGACAAGTGGATCCTAGTACTCTTGGGCCACTGAAACTGGAAATGGAACCAGGCCAGGGGGAACTACTCCACCTATGAGCAGGAGTTGCCCGCAGGTATGCTGGTGCTATCTTCTCAGGCACGACTGTTGGGGAGTAACCCTGTGGTCTGGCTGTGCAACCAAGAGCCGGTCCGCACTTTCCAGGACGGTCCCCCACCTGAGGAGGCCAAGCTACGGCGCTGGTGGACCTACCTGAGCCAACTACGGCTGACAGTAGGCCATATCCAGGGAGTGAAGAACGAGTCTGCGGACTGCATTAGCCAGAACAACTTCGACGCCCTAGTTGGGTCCCGGTCTGAAGCGCTGGCTAAGGAGGCGTTCAGCCGTATGGACGTACACTTGGACCTCACCATGAATATAATACGGCCCCTAGATGGACTCCAACAAGCGGAATACCTGAAGGAGTTTAACGATATCCATAAGCGCCTGGAGAAGCACCTTGAACCCCTCCTGGTCAACCAAGAGCACTGGAAGAGGGACAAGAGCTACTTCTGGCACAAGGACCGCATCGTGGTACCCAGTGACAGAGTCACAGCGCTACTGAAGTGGACCCATGAGTCCAGCGGTCATGTTGGTGCTGACCGTACCCTGAGGCTATTCAAGCAGTGGTTCCACACTACGTGGACTGATGACCAACTGCGGAAGACCCTCCAGCCTATCGTGGACAAGTGCCCTTGTAGGTCCTGCAAACCTTGGGATATCAGAGACAGGGGTCTCTACTCAACCTGCCCTCTCCCCACTGTGCTAACAGTGTTCTCTACGTGGACTACACGAAAATGCCGAAGTTTGAGGGCTAGGACTTTGCTCTCGTGGTGACCTGTTGGTTGACCAGGTTTACCAGGGTGTTCCCATGTACCAAGCACATTACCGGAGAGGAGACTATCAAGATACTCCTGGAGGAGTGATTTTGTGTCTATGGGGCGCCGAAGGAGATCAACTCCGATGAGGACATACGAGTACGCTCAGACACCGGCTGGTACAAGAGGGTCCTGAGATCCCTCAATGTCCAGGTGTCTACAGGGATCCCCTATTCTCACACGAGCAAAAGGTTTTTCGACGTAAAAAAGGTGAATAGTTAGCGCCGTAAACAACGGAACGCTCGTAGGACCCTAACGCCGTCCCCCACGACGTCTAACTAGCCGTAGGCGCAAAGAAAAACGCGTCGCGAGCAGCGCGTAAAACTCGAAAAAATTGTTTGTAAGCCGCCGCGTCCCTTCGCCCTGCTTCCCTTCCTTTTCTTTCCTTCTCCATGCACCCACCCCCCTTCCCTCGTGCCCCCCTCTCACTCCTTTTCGTCAGCTTAGGCAACCGGTCCTGGGGGAAAAGCGGTCAACCCCTTGCAAGCAAGACGACCATCTTCGCGGCCGCGTGGCAACACGTAAGTCAGAAATTTCACCTTGGTATTGCTGCTTGCCTGCGTGCGTGAGTTGCGTAGAGGTCGATTTTCTAAGGAGAAAGAATTAATTTTTTGGTTTTCAAAAAGTTTTCAAAGGCACAGAAAAACAGCAGGGGTAGTTAGCAAAGGAAAAGAGGACAAAAGGAAAAACGAACACCAGCAGCGCAGACAACCGCACAGCACAGCCCAGCAGCACAACACCGCAAGGCAGCACAGCAACGCACGACACAGCACAGGGCGCAGGACACCACAGGACAACGCACAGCGCAGCAAGACACCACGACACACCTGAGCGGCACCACCACACCGCAGAACGCCCAGGGAGACACCACAACACCAAGGGACACGCCGCAGCACGAGGCACCAACAACAGCGCAAACGCAACCGGAACCGAACAACACGACGCGCAGCACAGCACAGCACCGCACACACAGAGAAAAGACACAAACCAACACCACCAACAAAGCAAAACGGACAGCAGGGCGCCACAGCACGGCACCAGCAGACAACCACGGGCCACCAGACCCAGCACCGCACCACAGCACACCAAAGGAAACAGCAAAACACACGGCAGCGCACCACAGCACCGGGCGCCAGCAACAGCACGCACCACACGAACAGCACAACGCAAGCGAACCAGCACAGCGAAGCACAGCACCACACAGAGCGGAGAGGACAGGGAACGCACACCACAGCAACCAAGGACACACACAGCACAAAGCAGAGCGACGAACAACAGCACACACCACCACGCAACGACAAAACACACACAGCGCGGGGGAACACCGCAAAACAGAGCGCCGCAAAGCACAAGGCCCCAGGGCGACGGGGAGCACCAGAGGGCAGGGCACGACGAGCAGCGGCACCAACCGAGCGCAGCAAAACAACACAGCACACAACAGCACAACACCGGGCGACACAACGCGCAGCAGCGCAGAGCGGCACCGCAACCCGGGACACACAGCACAGCACAACACACGACACAGAGCACCGAGCGGAAGCGACAAAAACCGCAAGACACAAGAACACACACACCAAGACAAAGGAGAAGGGCACCCAGGGACAAACACACACAACAAGGGGCACCCCCACCCGCGAAACACCGCCGCCAGCGGACCCCAGCCAAGAGTGGCGGGGACCCCCCACCACCAGCGGCAGCGATACCCAGCCAGGAGTGGCGGGGACTAGCACACAGGAACCTCCGCCAGGAGTGGCGAGGGACCAAGCACACAACACACCAGCCACAACCCCACCAACACACCAACGCCACAGACCACACACCACACTGCACACACCACACTCCACCGCCGCCAGCGGACCCCAGTCAGGAGTGGCGGGGACCGCCCACCACCACCGGCAGCGAAACCCAGCCAGGATTGGCGGGGAGTAGCACACAGGAACCTGCGCCAGGGGTTGCAAGGGACCAACCACACCACACACCAGCCACAGCCCCACCAACACACCAACGCGACACACCACACACCACACGCCACACACCACACACCATCGCCGCCAGCGGACCCCAGCCAGGAGTGGCGGGGACCGCCCACCACCACGTACAGCGAAACCCAGCCAGGAGTGGCGGGGAGTAGCACACAGGAACCTCCGCCAGGAGTGGCGAGAAACCAACCACACCACACACCAGCCACAACCCCACCAACACACCACCGCCACACACCACACACCACACACCACACACCACACACCACCGCCGCCAGCGGACCCCAGCCAGGAGTGGCGGGGAACGCCCACCACCAGCGGCAGCGAAACCGAGCCAGGAGTGGCGGGGAGTAGCACACAGGAACCTCCGCCAGGAGTGGCGAGGGACCAACCACACCACACACCAGCCACAACCCCACCAACACACCACCGCCACACACCATACACCACACACCACACACCACACACCACACACCACCGTTGCCAGCGGACCACAGCCAGGAGTGGCGGGGACCGCCCACCACCAGCGGCAGCGAAACCCAGCCAGGAGTGGCGGGGAGTAGCACACAGGAACCTCCGCCAGGAGTGGCGAGGGACCAACCACACCACACACCAGCCACAGCCCCACCAACACACCACCGCCACACACCACACACCACACACCACACACCACACACCACCGCCGCCAGCGGACCCCAGCCAGGAGTGGCGGAGACCGCCCACCACCACCGGCAGCGAAACCAAGCCAGGAGTGGCGGGGAGTAGCACACAGGAACCTGCGCCAGGAGTGGCGAGGGACCAACCACACCACACACCAGCCACAACCGCACCAACAAACCACCGCCACACACCACACACCACACACCACACACCACACACCACCGCCGCCAGCGGACCCCAGCCAGGAGTGGCGGGGACCGCCCACCAACAGCGGCAGCGAAACCCAGCCAGGACTGCCCCGGAGTAGCACACAGGAACCTCCGCCAGGAGTGGCGAGGGACCAACCGCACCAAACACCAGCCACAGAGCGTGCGCCAGCCCAGGGAAGGCAAAGAGAGAAACAGCCAGCCCCCCCCCCCCAAAAAAAGAAACAGGCGGGGGAGGGGGGGGGTGCGAAAACAGCCCACAGCCACCAAACAGCCCGCCAACAACACAAAAGGCGGCCAAACCCCCGACCCAGAGGGGACCAGAGACAGGACCCCGAAGAGGCACAGGGGGACACCGAAACAAACAGACACACACCACAAAAAAAAAAAACCCAGCAGCCCAGCCAGAAAGAAAGGGGATATGGGGACAGACCACAAGGCCCGGGACAGGGACACCCAGCAACTGGAAGAACAAAGGAAAAAAAAAGCGCAAAAAACACACCCCGACAACCCAGCCAAGAAAGGCGGGGCACAGCCGAGACACGGGCCCAGCACGCACGCCCACACCGCACACCAGAACCGAAAACTGCGGGGGGCAAGCGAAACGCGCACAAAACCACACACGTCCCAAAAGAAGGCCGAAACCAAAGCCCAACCACGAACACCACAAACAGCCGGCAAAAGAGGGACAACACCACAAACCGAGCCCAAACACACCCACCCAAGAACCCAGCCAGGACTGGTAGGGGTTAACAAAACCCACACCCAACCGCAACCCGGACCAAACCACAAACGCAAGCCAACAGTAGGAAACCAAGTGCCCACAGCCCGGGCACTGAGGCAGCCCGAGCCATGCAGGTGACCCGGCCAAACGAGATCCGGAGACCGGGGGTAAGTCTGCATCCTAAGGCCTGCGCTGCTTTGGGACTCGAGGCGGAGCGTGCGACACCCAAGCGCCTCGGAACCCCAGTACCAAGAACATGCAAGCATGCCTTGGGAACGGGATACGCCAGGAAGTCCGGTGAACCTCTAGGGTTCCGCCCAAAGGAGGGGACGTGCGCAAGCACGGGGGCACACCCTTCCGGCGAGACAAGCATGTCACGCCGGTGGCGATCAGCCCTCCCGCTGTTGCCCGGGGCCGCTTTGTTGGGGGCCAACAGTCAGATCTAGCAGGATGTAAGCCGCCTCCCCTCTTCATGCGCGGAACTTCTTCCTGTCCGTCACAGGGGCGACGCCAGGGGGAATCAAGGGGCGCCTCTCCAGGACCGAGTGCACCTACCTACCTACCTCACACGAGCAACCCCCTAGGTGAGCGACAGATTCGTGTCCTCAAGGAGAATGTAAGGATATGGTGCAAAACTGAACGCACCAGTGACTGGCTGAGACTACCCCCCGTCATATCCTTGATGATGAACTCCCAAGCGAGTCCGGCGACTGGCTACTCGCCCCATGAGCTACACCCAGGTTGCCCGGCGTGGTTTCTACATGCTCCCTGACCAGAGGATACCCATTCATCTGTGGGTAACTGGGTCCAGGAGCAACAAGCGAGGGTGGCGAAGGCCAAGGCTATGCTCTAGAGAGTGAGGGGGCGTCAAGGGAACAAGAAGAACAAGCACCCGGTGCCTGCTTCCTACCAAGAGGGTGACTGGGTGCTGGTGCACCACAGCCGACTACCTGCCTGGCCACGCTCTACCAGCGATGACCCTTACTTCGGGTCCTACAAGATTCTACCTGTGGATGGACACCGTATCACAGTGCGGTGTTCTCCCCGTCCAGGGGGGACCCTGGTGTGCGATAATCAGCACCTGAAGCGCTACTATGATCCTGAAGACCTATGTGGGAAGGAGTGGGAGCTGAACGAGGAGGAGATCCCCGCCCTAGACCTACAGGGGGCTGCCAGCCCTATGGAAGTCGAAGGGGACCTCCCCGAAATGAACGCCGAGGGGATGGCTAAGGAAGGCATCTACCTCTTGAAGTCTGTACTACGCCACCGCTATCGCCAGGGTTGGCTCTTCCTCACCCTCTGGGAAGCGTTTGGAGTCAAAGAGGCCACCTGGCAGGGTTGGTACAATACAGTACGTGTAATGTATCGTATCGTTCCGATACAGTACTGTAATGTAACGTATCGTATCGTTTCCTGACAAAGTACTGTTTGGTCACAGAAGTTATGTTCCTAGAACTTGCAGCTATTCTGTTTTAGTGTACAACCTGCAATTGTTTTCAAAACTAATTTTTTTTCTTAATTTTTTTTTTTTTGGATACCTTGTGTTCTATATTTGTTTAACCTGGTTGATGACATCATCAGTGATGTCAATGATGATGTCATCAGTGACATCACTGATGATGTCATCATGCATGACGTCATCAGTGATGTGTCCCATCACACAGCACCAAAAACAAACATTTCACATCCACATCCTCAGGGCCAGGCCGCCCAGATCCAGACTGCTGTCCACACTCGGTGGCTTAGCAAACTCACCTGTAGGTGGCATGCCACCAGGGGAGGTCTGGTCGGGTTTTCTAGACACCCCTCAGATGTTATTCTCCTTCTGAACTTTTGCAGATTTCAAAAATGGCACCACGTGGCACTGGCCTGCTTGAGCGGGATTTCACACTTAACCTTGCTACAAAAACCAGTAAAATTGGGCATGACTACAACTGCAATTATTGTGGTTTTTTGGGCAAGGGCTGGCAAGGACCTGCAAGAGCTCGTGCCCATTTGTCTGGGGAAAAGGGACATGGTGTTGCTGCCTGCCCCAATGTGCCGAAGGATGTCAAAGAGAAACTGTTGAAGGAGGCTGAGGAAAAGCTGAAGCAAAAAGAACATCAACAAAACAAAAAGAGGATTTTCCTGAGCCAACAAAATCCTGATGCCGCTGCAGAACCATCTCCAAAGAAGCAGGCAACACTGGACAACTTGCAGGAAATTCTGAAGACAGAACTTGATGTTTCCTTTGCTGAGTTCATGTACCACGCTGGTATACCATTTCATATCTCTGAAGATGTGATGCTGCGACGCTACATTGACAAACTGATCAAATGTGTGAAGGCTGGTCTACCAGGTTCTCAGTTGTATCCTCCCAACAGGCACAAGCTTGCTGATGGTTTGCTGGACACAGTTTACGACAACATTTCAAAAGATATTGGCCCTGTGTTTGCTGCAGATCATCACACAGGGTTGGCAACAGATGGGTACTCGAATATCCGCAGGCAGGAGCATGCTCAAACAGCCAAACTGCAACTGCAACAGTTCCTTACGAGGTGTGGAGAGTTTGCAGATGAACGCTTTTGGACCAAAGAAAGTCTTGCCCTTGGCGGCCTCAATTGGTTCCAAGCTTTCTGCTATGAAAATTCAGTGCTGAGGGACATTGCGCTGCGCGTACATTCAACCCCTACAGTGGCCTCTGCTGCAGAGCGCAACTGGAGTGTGTTTGGTTTTGTGCACTCAAAAAGTAGGAACCGTCTGTATGGCCACAAGGTGGAGAAGCTTGTTTATATTTATCAGAACATGAGGCTACTGCGAAAGATTAGGGACCCAGCTTTCAGAGAGCCCTGTGTGTTGCCTGACCATATGTTTGAGGAAGATGAGGAGGAGGAGGAATAGGAACTCAAACCTGTCCAGGCGCACTGTTTCTCTTGCTCTGTGAACCACCAGTTCTTCAGCTCCTGCTCGCTATCCCAGAGCATCTTCAGTCGCGACCAGTCAGCGTAGGACATGGGCTGCTGGCTCTCTCTTTGTTGTCTCCAACAATACGACTCGTACTGGTGTCTCTGCCATTGCTCTGCAAACACGTGGTCCCATTCATCCCATTCATCGCACTCATCAGAACCTGTCTCATCTGCGTCGGCGTTCTGAGCGAGACAGTTGGCTTTCGTGTCGTTTGCTTGCATACCTTCTGACTCTTGTATGCTGCTCGTAGCGTTTCCTTCACTGCACGCAGATGTTGTTTGTGGCATTCTACATCTCTGCACGCAAAGTTCGCGACGGCTTTTTCTCGGCGCGCAAGTGTTTTCAAACGACGACAAGCATACCCCACGATGCGCAATGGCAGTGGGGACACAGCGGTGCTATTGGTTCGGAAAAACACGGCTTAAATTGGAACTCGGTTTTTATGTCGCAACTACTTTAAAGCAATATGTCGGGGATCAACAGTTAAAATTTTGGTGCATCCAAAATGTCGGCAGCCTGCAGAAACATGAAAATCTCGCGTTTTGTTGGTTTTTAACCTCATTCTCTGCGGCGGCACGCGCGTCTGGCGCCAGTCGACTGCCCCCCCCAGCAGACGCGTACTGTATTGTATTCTCGCGATACGGTACGCGTATATATACGTTACGCGTATTTATACGCCGTCTTTTCCAACCCTGCCACCTGGGAGCCCTTCTCAGCGTTTGTTCTACCTGAGGGACGCCTAAACTCAGTTCTGTTAGACTACCTGTCCCAGAACAACCTTGGTGAGTTGCTGAGGCTCGCTGAGACGCTTGCCTCCAAGACTAAAGCTAGGGACTGAAGAATACCCTTACCTGCCGAATCGTATGGGTGAGTGTGCTATTCCTGAGGTCCTGAGAGCAAGCCGCAGAAATGGTGTCCTAATTATACCCAAGTCTGCACGCTTTCTAAACCTGGCGGATGTCTTACCGGTGCCACGGGGTACGCCCTGGGTCTCTCCGCCCCTAAGCGCCCAGTTTCTGGCGCAGAACCTTGGGGGAATACGCAGCATACGAGTCCAGGTATTGTTTTCCCTACCTACCTGCCTACTACAGGGGTCAGGGGTGGCCAAAAGCTTTGAAGGCATGAAAACGCCTGTTTGCTATGAAGGCCAAAATCTAGCCTAACCACTGCCATTGCCAACCACCCCCGCTAAAATTGCAGGAAACGGGTGGGACAGTGACACACGCACTACAGGTCCGACACCCTCTACAGTGGCACCATCCTGGCCGGCGAGCACTTGCGCAACTAGCTCAAGCCTCCGCTCAGGACTACCACTCCTACCCGCACGCTCTACTGGGTGGTGTTGAGGAAGAGGTCACGAGCCCTAATGGCTCACCTGTGAGATGGCAAGGGAGCACAGAGCTACTAAGCGTCTGTGGCCTAACAAGGACGCCACAACGCGTTTCCGTGCTAGGGCTTGGAGGGAAGGAGTGCTCTTTTGGCGTGCACGGCGCAGATGTCGATGGAGTCTGACTCCCTGCTCTGCCACAGGCAGAGCCGGATTTATGTGTTTGGTGTGTTCAGCGCCCTTGTTTAGCAGGGCAGAAAACAACAATCGCTGCTGCATCAATCACCCTGACCTTCCCACCTGTAAAACAGAGGCAAATGACTTGGGTTGGTGACTGAGGAACCAAGACTACCTCCACGTATTATACGCTTCTCAGGTAGCCCTATAATACACTGTTCCCAAACCCAAGTACAAGCAAGCAAGCTTAAGGAACTCCACCCGTTCTCTTGTAGAACGTGGAGTGGAGCCCGTGGGTAACCTAAATGAGGGTTTGACCGTGCACACCACGCGTGGCCTACCCTTTAATGCGTCATATGCTTGCATGTTCATGCACGATTTTTGCAACAACCTGTTCCAATCTTGTTTTTCCTACCAATCTACCTCTCAATGACGAACTGTACCAGGGGGTGGCCCCACCTGGGCTTACCTACCTTACGCACCGCTAGAAAGCGAAAACAAGTGTGGAGGAGATGAAACACGACGCTATGCCTATGGTTGTATGTCTAATCACCCTGAACATTCCTCTAATCATCTGCAATCTTATAATCCATCCCTCTATGGTCTGTTAGGGCTCCTACAGGGCGCGTTCACGGAGACACGAGAGGAGCAATGTGCATGCTGCATGCGAGACGAGCACACCTGTGGTTTATACCTGATTCATTGAAGTCTTTTCGTTGATGCATGAATTCTTTGATTTTTGATTCTTTCTGTCAGTGTGGGTGGAATCTCGATGTTTCCTTATTTATGTGTGTCTCGTCATTTTTTTCATTATACGTGACATACGTTTATAATCTTATTAATTTCACTGTGTTCCCGCGCTTCGCTAGGACCCACTCCGGCGCGCCGTCTTTTTCTGCGTGGGAATTCTGCAATCTTCTAATCTTCCCCTCTACAGTTTGTTAGCGCTGCTACAAGGCATGTTCACGGAGACACGAGAGGAGCAATGTGCATGCTGCATAGGAGACGAGCACACCTGTGGTTTATACCTGATTCATTGAAGTCTTTTCGCTGATGCTTGAATTCTTTGTCTTCTGATTCTTTCTGTCAGTGTGGGTGGAATCTCGATGTTGATTTATTTATGTGTGTCTCGTCATTTTCTTCATTCTACGTGACATAGGTTTGTAATCTTATGAATTTCATTGTTTTCCCGCGCTTTGTTAGGACCCACTCCGGCGCGCTGTGTCTTTCTGCGTGGGAATTTCCTGATCTAAAAAATCAGGAGATGACCGCAAAATTTCTAAAAATGTGCACATTGGGATTCTGGTCAGGTATGTCCTTTCAAAATATGTCTAGGCCGTCATTTGACGGATTTAGGTGTTATCGCTCCGCGTTTGCGTGGGTTCGTCCCTCATCCTTCAATTCCTCTGTTGTACAGATATCCTCGCGAAGCGTCGCTGAGTAGGCCGCTGTTCAGGCCGAAAAGCTGCAGCAGGAGATTGAACCAGAACCCAAGACCCCACCAAGGGGGTATTTTGATTTAATCGTCGCTCCCTCACCCCAGTATCAGGACAGGTGTCCCCACCAGGTTCCAGGGGACTCAGATGGGGTGTCCTATGCGAGTCTGGCGTTGGGTTGTGTTACGCTGCTGCTTGGAGGGAGGGATGCATATGCATATGGTCTTTGTATGCCCTATTCTAACCCCACCAAGCCACAGGAACCCCTGCAGCGCCATGAGCGCTGAGTTTTCTGTTGGAAATTGTCATGATCACTGCAGCAAGAGTCGCTGGCCATGATAAAGCGCTCTTTCCCTGTGTTAGGGAAGCTATAGGTATTTTAAAGTAGGTGTGGAAACGAAGGAAAGGCCAAGATAAAATCCCCTTTTCCTGAATATGCGACAGTGGTGGCAGCCACAGCACAACGGGGGAGTGAGAAAAAGTGGTTTTCCAATGCTTTAGGGTATACCTTAGTTGTATTAGATGTTCTCTAAGCACTCTTGCATTTTTATCTTAGTATTGGCCTATCCAAAATGGGTGATAACACATTTTGACCTATAGAACTAAACACTAAAACGAGATGTTGTGTCGACCCCTTAATCCCCAAGCAATGTGCACTAAAACATCTTTCCTGACATGACTGAGGCACTGATATACTGAGGCAGAGCCTATGAATTTGTCTCTGTTTTCTCATGAATGCTTAGCTATCCTAGTTGTATGCACCATAGGGGCTGGGGTGCCTCTTTTTGAGAGGTCCCCGGTTCAATACCCAGTCAGCCTAGCTAAGTAGGAAGTTCCCTTGTGACATGGCAGTGACCTCAGCGCCACAAGCCATGCCAACTCAGCACCTATGGGACCCAAAAACAAAGGGTGCAGATCTCAAGATGGAACAATGGAGAGTGAGAGCTCTAAGGGCAGTTTTCGAATCCGGTTTTCTCAATCATGTAAAATATTTCATCCTCAGTTGCGTTGAATGTTTATTGCTGTGGTCTATTGTTGATAGCTTTCTTTATCTAACTCTTTGTGACTGCAGCCCTTCAGGCTTTGATCCTGTTTGTCTTCTACTTGCTTCTCTCTGGCTTGGGTTATCCCGAATTGGTTGTATTTCAGCAAAACGTTTTCATCATCAAAAACAAGCAGCAGGAACCCTACACCAGCAGCAAGCAGCAGGAGAGGTACATCAAACACACAGTGCCAAAAACACTATAAAACTTTCTCATTATCTAGCACGTGCTGTTGGAAGTGCCCCACAGTTTTTCGCGCCCTGCGCAGTCCTCCTAGTCTGGCCTTTAGGAAGTGGTACAGGGTCTGCAGAATGGTCAACCGGCCAGCAATGCGAAGGTCCTTTCGCTGGGCGGAACGTCGCCATGTCAGGACCTCGGAACTTACTGTCCAAGAAGAAAAGCCAGGCATCAACGAGGGGGTCGGTCTGGCTGCAGAAGGCCAGTGTGCCGTGCAGGCTCTGGTTGTGGAAGCAGTGGCAGTGGCGGCAGGGGCGCTTTACAGGGGCGTCAGTCCGAAAGGTGGCATAGTGTGCGTACCCAAGGCGGGATTGCAGCCCAAAGAGCCACTTGTGCCACGCCAGTCGCCGGAAGTGCAGGGGGCGCCAGGACAGGCGGTGGAAACCCTCGTGGGCATGTGAAGGGAAGGGGCTGTCGGTCCACACTTTATGGGGGGGTGCCATGAGTTTGCTGTGCCGTGACACATCCCATGGGGTTGTGCGTGTCTGCGAGGGGGCTTGCGGGAGGGCCGTGCCAATTTTGGCATATTTGTCTGACATTTCATTGTGAACGTCACCAGTGTATCCCTCAACGCACTCTAGGCCCTGGCACTTAGCCAGGATGGATGCGCGCACTTTCCGTACCCATAGCGCCCGTCGGATCGGGCAGCGCACGCTCTGCGCAGATGCAATGGCCTTGGCAGTCCAGGCAGATGGTTTCCCCCACTCCAGAAAAATGGGAGCCCAGGAGCACTCCTATTAACTCGGCCTTATACGAATTGGGGTCACCGGGCACCCTGCATACCGCAATACGGCCATCCTTTGGTCGGCACAGGGGGGGTAGGAGGAACGGGTGTCGCGAGTGGGTGGGGACGGTGGTTTCTTGGACTTCACTCGGCGCATAGCAGCGAACATGTGTCAGCATAACTGTTGGTATGTGTGTGCAGTATCGCAGGCAACTGTAGGGGGTGGTAATGCGGCTGCAACTGCCGAAATATTGCGTTGAAAGCGCGATACATCTCTGCGGTTTCACTGGGTGCATTGCGCCTCAGGGATGTGGAGCTGCGCCCATGGTGCTGTGTGTATCAGTATGGGGTCCTGATCTTGTGCACCTGTGACAGACGAGAAGTCTAGGACCTGGGCTCCGGACGTCTGAAATAGCGCGCTGAACAGCCGAGTGCCGTACACGCGGTCCAGATAGCTGTGTGTGCCTGCGTACCTGCGCACCCTGGTGTACAGAGTGGACTTCTGGTGTCGGACCAGGAGATCAGAAAGCGATGCAGCTCGCTTCATAGCAATCAGTCATGGCCACAGGGGTGCACGGAGGGCTGTGGTCTGGCTGGCGTGTGTCACAGCATTCTAATCACTGGATATAATAGGGCACCAGCGGGCAAGGCGATCCGGATGCTGCTCACAGGGGAGCCTCTCCCTAGGCGTGTGGGGGCCATAAAAAGACGCCACAGTGACGGGGAGCATTGAGGGGTCATTGTGGAGTTGCAGCGATGTGGAGATGGGTCGCCCATCAATGATGGTCTTCCTAACGGGTTTGTGCGGCGCAATGGATGTGTGTACAAGTAAGGCAACACAAGCCTTCGTGGACGGGGAGCTGTGTAACAGGTGGTAACCCCAGTACATAGCCACCCTATCGTGGTCACGCAGAGAGGACAGGGCACTGGGCTGGAACTCTTGCAGGGACAGTGCATGTGGGAGGGGCCGGAAACCGGCGAGTAAGTGACACAGGCGAATTGGGGTGATTTTGACCCCTCCCACATTGAGGGCGCCTAAAGTGATTGTGGAGTGTGTAAGCGTGCGCGTAAGATGCGTGGAGAGAGGGGGCAGGCTCACACTTGCGAGTGCATCAGCTCCAGGATTGACGGAGTCACCTCGGATATGGCGCGTCGGATCAGTGGGCTGGGGGGCCCTGTGGGCGAGCGACGTGTCACAACAGCACATACCAAGGCATGGGTAGTTATGATGGACAAAAGGTATGCGACGGCGGTGGCGAGCACGCGCAGCAAGCATGGTATAACTACGGCAGTCACCGTGAGAAAGGGAAATGTACAACCTGGCGGTTGTGGGCCTGCTGGTTCCTGGTTATCAGCAAAAGTTCCAGCCAGTGGTAACTGCAGACGTGCTGCAGTGGCGGGGCTGTAGGCTGTGTGAATGGGAAGGGGTGGAAGACCGGGGAGTGCGGATGTGTGACATGGCGGCAAACCTGTTTTCTGGCGCAAGTGAGGCGCAGCAGTGAGAACAACACATGCAGCAATGGCCGAGAGGGCTCACACCACAGTGGAGCAGACAGCCTGCTCTGTCACCCCGAGGCTGTGGTGGGCACTGATGACCACAGCACTAAGGTGGGACCAGCAAGAACATACTGTCGAACCGGCATACCATTGTGAGAGGACCAGTCCCAGATCTGCAAAGGAGGATGCTGTCCACCTGGCATCATGCACGAGTGTCTGCAGAGGCACAGATAGGCGTTTGAGGGCAGCGGGGGTGAAGCAGGCAATGGCAGCGGTCATCTCAGGGGAGTTGTGAGCATCAGGGGGGGGGGGGGGGAACTAGGAGAGGAGACAGCATTATCTGCTGGTGTTTGGACATCAGCGTCGTCCATGGCTCTCTTTCGTTGGCCTGTCCTGCAGTCGTCCTCGTCTTGTCCCGCGGCTGTTGCGAAAGCCGACAGCGGGGGTGAGGCAGGCAATGTACCAGACGGAGGGGGGAGGTCCATATGGACGTCGGGAAGGAAGAATGAGGGCAGGGCTTTAGGCAGCGCTGCGAGGTTGGATTCGTCGAGCGCTGCCGTGGGCAAGCTACTCACATCTAGGTGCTGCAGCCTGTCCTCCGGTGAGAGTGCTGAGTCGGTGGCAAGGGATCCCGACGTGAGGAAAACAGGCCCAGAAAAGGTGGAGCCAGAGGCAGCAGTTGCCGACTGCGGAGCTTGGAAGCTCACTATTAGCAAACCAGCTTGTTGGAAGAGTCGGTGTGTGGCAACGGGCCCAAAGATGGACACAGCATGCAGCACATCGGCAACACTGAAGGAGGGTGAAAACCTCACCAACACCAGAGGGGGCTGCACTCTGCGTACCACATCCTTGGCTCGTATTCGCTGGTGAGTAGTGGCAGAAATGACTAGCAGGTCACCAAGATTTTCGCTTTCTTAGATCTCCGGCTGTAGGAGTATCTCATCATTTACCATGCAAAAGGTGTCATATTTGTTGAAAAAAGTTATGAACTCAAATTTATTCCTCAAATGTGGGTTCATGTCGATGGCATCTTCGATCTCATTGGCAGGCATTTTTTTCTTGCGCTGCGCGCCGGGTTTGAAAGGCGGGTAGTGGGTGACTATGATACTGCAACTCGTGATAGAAGAGTGTAGCAAGGCAAAAGAGACCCTCATGTCAGCCAATGCCTCCTCTTCTTCATAAAACCTTGCCATGATGTCCCTCGGGACATGGAAGTCGAAAACCTTGTACCCAGCGGGAGCTGAACTAGCGGTCACTGGCCAATGATGTTTGGTAATGCGTGGCACCGTGAGATTGTGAAAAACGGTCGAGCCGTCGTCTGGTGACGACGCATTGATGAGCAATATCAATGGTACTGTACCGCTGATATTCCAGCGTGTTTCCGTTCCCTCAACGTCTCGTACAATGTCCTGGGGCACATCCAAAGGAATTTGAAAATTGGTGGAGGTTGGTGTGCAAAATGTTCGGGTGTGCCCTTGGACGGAGATGGCAGGTTCTTGGGCCCGCGGGTAGTATTCTACCACCTTGGAAACATGGTCTTTGGCCAATGGCTTGGAAGTTAGCTGAAAACGTATCAGAGGGTCGTCGTTGGGGATTGGGAGATCCTCAATCAACCGAGTGACAGCCGCGCGAATGGCGAGGTGGATAACAGGGCAAACAACGGACAAGTTGAGGTACGGCAGGGAGGGGATGAGATCATTACGGCGGTCCAAAATGGTCACAGGCTCGGGGTCCGCAACGTTCGTGCGGGACATGTAGGCAAGCCAGACCATTGTTTGTTTGTTTTGTTTTTTCGGTTCGCGCAAAACGTTAACCAACTGTTTTACAATGGTCTTGTGTGCAAGAAAGGGACCATCGTCTTGAAAAGGAGCAGAGGCAGACAGCATCATGAAGGAAACCGTACCAATTAGTTTGGTGCAATCAAAATTGGGCATGTCTGCTACTGAGAATGACCGGAGGAAACCCGAGTATGGCAGGCCATCTCCACTTAAAAGAACTTCAGGCGGCGGAGAGAGTGGTTTCAACAAATCCGTTAGCGGGAGAGGGGAAGTGTCCAAATACAACGAGGGTGTTGCAGAAAATTGGTCTACGTTAGAAAATCTTGATTGTCCACGAATTGGTACTTTGCCAGATTGAACGTCGGCGGTCAAGTCCCTAGCCTCAGGAAACCCTTTTGGCAACGTGCCTTGTGATTGAAAAGTGCGTGCATACCGTATTGGATTCATGGGAAGAGGGGCGTCGTATCCAGCATCTGGCGCTAGCGTAAGCGAAGCCTGACTCAACGTATTGCGTGATGGCATTGGATAGCGTGTATCTGCTTTCTCACTCGCACTACGCAAGAGAGATGGCAGTTCACAACCCAAGCCGTCGGGAGTGTGGGGAAAGTGCTAGGAGGATCAGACTGACGGTCCACGGGTTGCCGGCAGACAAGGTATGGTACGTGGTTCTGGTGCTGGCGTACCTGGAACAGAGCAGGGCGAAGGGAGACAGGCATGGTGCCACGGGGTAGTGGTGACGAAAGGCTGGAAGGCCAGGACGGACCTGTTGAAACAGGAGTCGCATTGAGCCGGGGTAGGGAATCATGAGGCGGATGGAGCGGCACAAGCAGTGGACAAGGAGCAGGACCCGGAATGGAGGGTGCCAGAGAGAAAGGAGCACCTCCACTTGGTACATATACCACCGAGGGTGGGGGACGAGGAGAGAGCCCGATGGGTGGTGGAGGAGACAGGGGCAGACAGAAGCTACAGGTGTACCCACAGCCAGTGCACATGCTAGCTCAGGTGCGAGGGGGGCCGGAAGTGGTAGAGCTGAGCGAGTACTTGGAGGGCAAGGTGGGACAGCAGGTCCACCTGCCCAACGTGCTGAGGCCAGAAACACTACCCAAAAGACTGCAAACCAGGCGGCTGCAGGCCGTCACCGGTCAGGTGCCCGGGCGGGAGACGATCATGAGGTGGTAAGGGCAAAAGGGTATGGATCTCCCGGAGGAGTACACGCGATGCCACTGCGGCCGAGAGCTGGAAACGTACGAGCACTTCATGGGATGTGAGCGGTATAAGGGGATAGTGGAGCCGCTGGTAAGGGATCAGGACGTCCCGCTGCTGCAGAAGGGTGGGAAAGGCAGGAGAGCGATGGAGAGGGTGCTGGGGAAAGAAGGGCATCGCAAGGGGTTGTGGCACATGGTGATCGTGAAATCACTATGGAGGGGGCTCCAGGAGCATACGGTGGCGCCGGAAGCCGTGGCCCACAGACTGTTACGGCGTATCGTGGAGCATCTACAGGAGGCCATATGCGTGCAGGGAGGCGCAATTGGAGGCACGGCCGGAAGACATGAGAGATCCGGTCACCAAACCGGTGGAGATGGTGATGGTCAGGTAAAACCCGCAAATCACCGAGATGGAAGTGCGACCACAGCCAGACTGGCGGCTACGGCAGTCGGAGGGCGCGCAGGATGAGGAAGAACAAAAGGGTGATGAGCAGAGGGAACGCCTGATGGCACGCAGACGGAAGAGAATCAGGAAGATATGAGAACAGGAGGGAACGAGAGGAGGAGCAGATGTAAGGTGGCGCCCCAAAGGGGGGCACCTGGTTGCGGGCCGCCTGGGGCCGGGGGGAGCGAGGACGAAAGGTCACGCGTCACTCAGACTGCAATATCTGGGACGGGGGTGGACCGAGCCACTGAGCGAGGGCGGCCAGAGCGGAAGGCAGCGACACATCCGACGTCCGCCATCCGGACTGGACCATCCGGGGCAGGTGGTCAAGCCGGTCACCTGGGCGCGAGGAAAAGAAAATGCGGGGAAGGCGGACAGAGAGGGGGAGCGAGAGAAAGAGGCCAGGCCGCGGACGAGGACTGAAAGCATCCGTAGACGCAGAAGCAAGCAGCGTCGGAAGAGAGGAGGCGAACGAGATAGCGAGTGGGCAGGGGTGTCGGAGGCGGGGCAGGGGACATGCAGACGGCCATCAGATGAGGAACAGTCCAGGAGACCAGGGACGGCTCAGGAAGAAGGCCGAGGACAATGAAAGGATGCCCCCGGAGAAGGGCATCCAGTGTGGCAGAGCAGAACGAACAGGAGGTACAGGCGACACACGCCTCTGGCGTCACAGGGCAGGGCGGGAGGGACACGAGGCCCCAGGGGGGGGGCACGCAAGAGGCGGGCCCCAGGTGAACAGACAGGGGCAGAGCGGCGCGTTGGTGGCCCAGCGGACGCCGTGGCGGCGGGCTCCCGAGCAGGCGGCGGATGCCGTAAGGCTAAACGAAGGAGCAGCCAAGAGCCACGGGCCAAGAGCACAGCACACGTAGGGCACGCAAACCATGGCACAGAGGGGACCGCCAGGTGCGGGCCGCGGGTAGAGGAGGGAGGGGACAGCACGGCTAGGGACTCGAACTCGATGCCATGTACTGCAGAAAGATGTCCTGCACGCCTGAGCCGAAGTCCAGCCCGTCCCCGGCGGCAGCTGGCGCGCCGCCACCGCAGGCAGTGCGAGGGTACGGGAGGCTGGGGCTGGTGGGGATGAGGGTCGATATGGCACGAATGCAGGCGGCCCCAGCTCTGCAGCCCCCCTCATCGACGCACTCGGCAGCCTCCGCTGTGGTGTTGTCACCCTCGTCTCCGGAGAGTCCGGAGACAGTGCAGCAAGAGGGGCGGCGAGCGGAAGAGCAGAAGCGAATTGGCGAAGCCGCAGCAGGGGCAGGGGAGGGAGGGGACAAGGGAGGGCAGACGGTGGCAAGTGGGGAGGGGGCGGGGGGGGTAGTAGCGGGAGGAGCGGGGGGAGCAAGCGGCAGCGCGGCAGCAGGCAGACCCGTTCAACCTGTCAGAGAGCGACAGGCTGGGCTGGTCGGTGGTCGGCTACATCCTCCTGGTGTCGGAGGACGAGGGGGAGGAGGCGAGGAGGATGGCAGTGGAGGGGGGCCAAGGGCAACCGATGGCACCCAATGTGCCGGCGGCTGCCTTCATCCTCCGGGAGGTGCGGAGGCAGGAGGACGAGCAGGGGGGGGGGGCAGCAGAGAGCGGGGACAGCGCAGTACGCACAGGAGGACGGGGGCAGACAGGCAAGGGAGGGAAAGGGCAGGCGGGGGCGCCAGGGGCTAGGCATGCGACAGGGCACCAAGAAGGGAAAGGGGGAACAGGGGGCGGGCAGGGGCAACAGTAGCTGCAGCCCCAACACTCGTCCAAGCAGCAGCCGCCAGGGGCGCCCCAACAGGTCAGCGCGGCTTTGCGAGCAGAGGAGGAGGGGGAGGCGTGCCGCCAGAAGACGGCGCGGTACGAGGCGCTGGCGCACATGGAGCGCCAGCGCCGTCGCCGCCAGGCCCCAAAGCCGGGGCCGGACACCATTTACTGGCTGGAGATGGGTTCAGGGAGGGGAAGGTCGGAGCGCCACGGTAGGCAGGCGGGGTCAGGAGGGAGGCACAGCGGCCAACCCAGTGGCGGACCACAGAGAGGGGAGGGGCAGGCAGGGCAGAGCACCGAAGCAGCGGCAAGGCGCCACGGCCAGCGGGAGAGAGGGCAAGAGAGTGGAAGCCAGCGAAGTGGACAGGCAGGCGCAGTGCAGGGGAGGGGTGCAGGGCTAAAAGAAAGCGGCAAGAACAGGCACGGTGGGCAAGGTGCGCGAGGGATAGGAGAGGGGCAAGAAGGGCTCCAGGGAAGGGGACAACGGAAGGCAGGACACCAGGGAGCAGGCAGCTGGGGGCATGGGAAAGCAGGCCACACTTCTTGATCCTCGCTTCAAGTCCTTCAGATTTCTTTCACAGGGACGAAGGGACACTGCTGTTCGAGCCTTCCAAGAACAATGGACGCAGAAGTGGCAGCCACAGGGTGGTGAGCGCACTCAACCGAAGCCTGCAGCAGAAAGGAACAAAGGACTGTCAGCTCTGCTTCAAGATGAATTCCAAGAGGGTGCAGGTGCGGCTGTTCCTGCTGCAGATGTGGTTCCTAATGACGAACTGTCAGCCTATATGTCATTGCCAGTAGAAGACATGAAGACCAATGTCATAGCGTGGTGGCGGCGCCATCGCAGTGTTTTTCCTAACCTTAGTAAAATGGCGCGACAATACCTCGCGACGCCCGCACCTCCAGCTGGTGTAGAGAGACTGTTCAGCGCGGCCGGTTTGACTTTCAGCGACCTGGCGCACGCAGTGAAAGAGGAGACACTAGGCGCCAGGTTGCTTGCCGCATACAACTACACGCACGCTCTGTATTGCTATGCTTAAGCCCGCGCATTTGTCATTGAGATGTTGAGGATGACAAAGAGTATGATGACAAAGAGGAGACACTAGTCGCCATGTTTCTCGCCGCATATAACTACAGGCACGCTCTGTATTGCTTTGCTTAAGCCCGCGCATTCGTCATTGAGATGTTGATGATGACAACCATGATGGTCACGCACAATCTTCGCGACCACGTTTGTATGCGCTGCTTTTTGCTGCAAATGTCGTCTATATAACACTCGTTGTCTCGGATCACACTTGCGCTGCTGAGAAGCTGAATTTAAGACACCTTTCAAAATTGTGAACCTGTCATTTTCACTGTTTTGCCTGTCGTGCATATCACTGGCGCTGGGAAACAGAAAACATACAGTGGTAGGTATCAGATCTTCTGGTTTCTTCTGCAGTTCTGGGGCATTTTGAGGGCCGCGAAACCCTGCTGTCTGCAGTGGCGACTCCCTTGTGCTGCGCCCGCTGCGCGCTGGAGTAATCGATTCGATTTCCATGCAGGTAGCAAAATAATCGATAGTTTCGATTTTTTTTCCTTGCTTGCCAATAATTGGGAATTAATCGATTAACGGATTAATCGCTACAATCGGCTCTGAACCTTAAAGCAGGGGCAGCGGGCAATAGGCGGGGGAAGGCAGGTGGCCGTGGGTACATGGGGTCACTGGTATTCCCAGGGAAGGGGTTGGGATGGTGGGGAGTTGTGGTCCCGCCTGCCATCCCACTGTTTCCGCCACCACCTTACCCTGCAGTAGGGATGGTGTAGCCACCCCCACCGGCGTCACCGGGTGTGCCATTGCCAGCGTCTGTGCGGCAGCACCCGCAGGCAGGCGGGGCGGCGTGGGGGGCACAGGGAGGGAGGAAGGGAGAGGAGCACAGAAGGGCATGGGAGAGGATAGGGGAGGAAGAAAGGAGGCTGAGGTACAGGGAAGCATGGATCATGCGAGGAGCGGCCAGGGTGGCGGAGGGATGGACGGAGGAACAAGGCATGCCACGGGGACGAGAGGGGCACCGAGTCAAGGTGCTGCAGAGAGTGTGGGCGGCTCTTCGAAGAAGGCTGGAGAGGGTCCAGAGGGCAAAGCGGGAAGGCGAGCAGCCCGGGGAGCTGGCACAGGAGGGCGGGGGGTCAGAGGGACGCCCCACACTACAGCCATTCAGGCAGCCGGCTATTCCGCCGCAGCAGGAGAGGGAGATGCAGGAGAGGGCATGCAGGCAGATCAGGTGTGAGGCAGCGAGGCTGGCGGAGAGGGACAGGGAGGTGGCGGCGCGAGAGCGCAGGGTGCGGGAGCAGGAAGAGGCGGTGGCCCGAGGGGCACACCGGGTCCTCCCAGACCTGGAAGGGGGCGCCCCCTTCACGGATGTGGAGGGACGGTCGCCATCCGGGAAGGGGGCGAGAGGGGAGGGAGGGGAGGCTGGGCAAGCGAGGGGATAGCGGCGCCAGGTGGAGGTGCAGGGAGCAGGGGAAGCAGAGAGGGGGCCGTGGCCCGCCAGCCCCAGCTCAGAGCTGACGCCGACAAACTGGGGCTCGGAGTCGCCACCGCCGCGGCAGTATGCACCGCAGCTGGTGCAGAGGGAGCCCATGACAGTCAGGGGTCAGAGGGCGGGGAACGTTGCGGAGCTGGTCCGCTACGTGCAGTGGGCAGCGAGGACGAGAGGGGGGCAGGAGAAGCGAGGGACCTGCTCCTTCAGTGAACTGGTCGGCAGGGCGGGCAGGCCAAGGGCAAAGGGGCCTGAGATGGAGGAGGGCCGCTGGAGGAGGATGCTGGCCTCGAGGCGCTTCCGGGCCTGAGCGTGGACTGTCCCCGGAAAACGTGGGAAAAGCTTAGGGTGCGGATGCTGAGGGAGCTGTTGCAGAGGGAGGGTGGTACGAACACGAGACGTAGGGCGGGGCAGAAGCAAGACCAAGGTGCTCATCCTCGTCATCATGGGGGCAACAGGATTCAGAGCGAAGCACACGGAATGTACAGGGAGAACCGGCGGGCGTGGGCTACAGGCTACAGGCGGCGTGGACTCCAGAGGTCGGTACGGGAAGGAGATGGTCGTGGACAGGCGAAAGGGAAGCATGGAGCAGGGAACGAGCGAGGGGACACGGAGAGTCAAGAAGTGGCGGAAACAGCCAGCGTGGCAGCAGGGGGGGAGGGGATGAAAGGCGGGGATGCGGACCCCCCGATGAGGCATCAGAGTCCGCGGCAGCAGCGGCTGGGACGGTTGGATACAGGAGCGCCGACGCACGCGGACGTAGCGGCCGGGCAGCAAGGCGCCAGACGTGCGTGCCAGTGTGAGGCACCAGAAGAGTAGAGCAGCAGTGAAGAAGACGGAGTTTTCGCCGGGGACCGGAACAACCGAGGCGTACAGAGACGAAAGAGGGAAAAGCGGCGGGGATAGCGCCTGAGGGAGCACCAGGGCGGCGGACACACTTCGGGCTGTGGCGCCCCCATGGAGGGTAGTCGCACGGCGGGGGTGTGTCGGCACCCTGGGGGAGCAAAGAACGAAGGGTGCAGTGTTACACGGGAATCCCAGAACGAGGCCTGGAGGCGCCACACCAGTCGTAGAGAGGTCGGGGTCAGCGCCTGGCAGGTGGTACGACACGATGGCACCAGGATCCGGGCAGACTCCACGGGGCGCGGCAGTATCGGAGCGGGGTCGAATCAAAAGAAAAATGGCGCCACAGCAGGGCAGACCTCGCTGGGAGGCAGCAAGCCCGCTACATGGAGACCAGAGAGGGTGCGGCGGAGGTGCCATAGGGCTCAGGAGAGGCCAGTGCTCTGGGGGCGCGGCCGGTACTGGCCAGGGATGAGCGACGCAGGAGGTTTCCTGGGCCTAGGCGTGACGTGCGAAGCTCACCCACCTTGGGGGGCCAGAGCAAGAGGCCTGACATGATGCGGAGACAGTTGGTACTGGTGGAGTATGGGGAGCGGTGGTATGGAACCGGGCAGGTTTGCTTGATGCGCTGGGCTTGCGGGGTAGCTCAGCGTGGTGTCTCCAATGACAGTGGCTGTGGGGTGCAGCAAGCGGGGATATGGAGCTGGGCTGCTTGCTAGATGCGCTGGGCCTACAAGGATCTCTCTTACGCTTTGGTGGGCCCTATGGCCAGTTCATTCTTTCCTGCCGTGTGACGGATTGCTTGTTTCGTCGACCGACTCTTGCTGTACCCGTTGTTGTCCCATCATCAGACTATTCCACATCCCATACAACATTCTGGTCTGCATATTGATGCTCTCCCTCGCCGTATACCTATAGCGGCCCGATTGAAGTTTGCGTCGGGGATTGCGGGGGTAGCGCAGAGCTTGGGGACGGTGGCACTTCAGACTCGACAGGCTGAAGGGTAGGGACATCGGGGTAGGGCAAAGATGAAACCCACAAGTGAAATACTCGGGTGGATGAACAGCACAGGCAATGATAGCGGAGAGTAATGTACAGACAGAAGGAGGCAAGTGACGCCCCTCCGAGTGACGGCGGGTAGGGAAGCAGTGATGTGGTCAGTATAGGAGAGAAGATGGAGAGAGGGCGCAGGGCGGCAGGGTAGTGGTAGCGCAGAGGTGAGCAGGTGAGCGCAACAGGAGAGGCAACCAGGGGATAAAGCTGGCGGACCCGAGGGGCAGGGCCACGCGGGGAGAGGGGGACGCAGGGGGCCAACAACGGCACAAAGGTGCACCACATCTCGCACAGAGTGACGCCATGCCTATGACCCGCATTGAACCGTACCGGCCGCCCCGCCCCGCCATCAGGGAACTGATGGAGGCAAGGCCGGCGGGGGCGGACGACGGGGGAATCCCCCCGAAGAGGTACCTGGGGAGGCTGCCCAGGTCAGCCTACAGCACGGAGGACAGGGCAGAGGCAAAGAGGCGCGTGAGGGAGCGCGAGATACAGCCCTGGCGTGGGGAAGAGCAGCAGAGAGCACACGGAGCAGGAGAGCAGCAGTAAGAGGGCGGGCGAGATACAGGCGACGGGGGGAGGGCGGAGAGGGGAGAGGGGAGAGGGAAGATAGGAGAGTGACGCAAGGGAGGGGCGCCCACCTGGCCTGGCCGGGGACCGCCAAGAGGGACACCCTGCGAGGGCGAGAGGACCGGGGAGGAACACCGAGGGGAGCAGTGCAGTGCTGACGTGCGTGCATGCAGAGAGGAGGGTAAAAAGAAAAAAACATCAGGGACAGGAAACCACAAGGCAGGACGCACAGAGGGAAAGAGAGGGGCGGCAGCCCAAGGAAAGAAAAACCACAATCCACCGCTGGAGAGTACACAGCACAGAGCGAACAGGCAACGGGAGAGCGGGTAGGCGCAATCGGTGCAGAAGAGGGGCCGTGGGCAAGTGACACAGGGTAGCGCGCGGCAGGGTGGAGAGAGCACAAAAAATGCAGGTGGCCCGATGGGGAATAGGCACCGGTAACGAGATGGGAAACGAGGGCGGGGCCAGGAGGAAGGGCCCCCAAGAGTTCCAGTAGGAATCCAACCACCCAAACACAAGGGGGAGGGATAGGAGCGACCCGTGCAAGGCGCACAAAACGGTCCCCGGATGGATGAGGATCCTGTGGGCCCGCGCGATTCGGTTGCTGGCGGCCCAGTGGGGTATGAGCACGGGATTAGGAATGGGCAAAGGAGACAGCACCAGGAAGAGAGTGTGGCTAGGGATGCACAACAGCCCAAGGAGAACAGGAAGACATAGGAGGCGGGGAATGGGCCGTGTTGGGTGACGGGATGTGGCAAAGGGGAATGAGACGTTTCGGGGTTGCGAACGAGGGAACGATGGGTGGCGGAAAACGCCGAGCAAGAGCCCAATGGGACTGGGAAGCCAGTTGCAGTGGAGTGGTGAACCATGGGCCAACCATGGGGAGCCTGGCCCCGGGAAGTCGGGATAATGCCCTGAACTCCGGGACGTCCGTGGGGTGTTCACAGGGGTGAGGGTTGACCCTGAGTCCGCCGGGTCAATCGTCTGTGTACATGTACGTTCACGCGTGCGCGAGACCTGGGAGAACGTGGAAAGGGTCGCCCCCTAGCCTCCAGCCACGGATGAACAACCACCAAGTGCATTTGGGAGCCGGGTGGGTACCCCAGCCCGTGAGGGATGGAGATTGGTGGAATGAGGTTGAGAACAAAGGTAGGTAGGTAGGTAGGTGCACTCGGTCGTCAGGAGGCGCCCCATGGTTCCCCCTGGCATCGCCCCTGTGACGAACAGGAAGAGGTTCCGCGCGTTGAAGAGGGGAGGCGGCTTACTTCCCGCTAGACCTGACTGGTGGCCCCCAACAAAGCGGCCCCGGGCAACACCGGGAGGGCTGATCGCCGCCAGCGTGACGTGCTTGTCTCGCCAGGAGGGTGTGCCTCCGTGCTTGCGCACATCCCTTCCTTTGGGCGGATTCCTAGAGGTTCACTGGACTGCCTGGCGTATGCCGTTAGCAAGGCATGCATGCATGTCCTTGGTACTGGGGTTCCGAGGCGCTTGGGTGTCGCACGCTCCGCCTTGAGTCCCAAAGCGGCGCAGGCCTTAGGATACAGCCCTACCCCCGGTCTCCGGATCTCGTTTGGCCGGATCACCTGCATGGCAGGGGCTGCCTCAGTGCCCGGGCTATGGACACTGGGTTTCCTACTCTTGTGTGGTGTTTGTGTGTGGGTCCGGGTTGTGTTGGGCTCGGGTCTCGGCTGCGCCCCGCCACTCCTGGCTGGGGTGATGGGGTGGGTGTGTGTTTGTGTGCCAGCTCCGCTTGTACCCCGCCACTCATTGCTGGGGTGTGCGGTGTGGGTGTGTGTGCTTGGGCTCGGGTTCCGGGTGCGCCCCGCCACTCCTGGCTGGGGTGTTGGGGTGTGTGCATTGATGCGGTAGCGGGAGCGTCTCCCCAGCGCGTCCGCAGAAGTCTCCGCAGGCGTAAGAATGACCTCAGCAGAGGCGTAATCCCAGATTGGGAAATAGCGATTTTTATAGTTAATTTTATAGATTTTCGCAATAAATTAATCAATTTTCCTTCTGCGCCTCTCCAGAGACAGTGTAGCCAGGACTAATCCTGCCATGCGGCAAAAATCCTGGAAAGATTTGTATAAAAAGTGGTCAAATGGACTCCCAAGGCGATCGAAATCGAGAAGATAATACCGCTGACCGGAGTCATGGTTGAAGCCTGATTTTTGTGCTCTGTTGCATTTTCAGGGTCTTCAAGGGCCAATGCGCCGGGCCCCCACCCTACCGCTTCAAAATCTTTCCACAATACTGCCGCACGCCGCGCGGCAGAGAACAGCCGCCAGCCGCTCACGAGGAGAACGGCCGCCAGCCGCTCACGAGGAGAACAGCCGCCAGCTGCTCAAGAGGAGACGGCCGCCAGCTGTTCAAAAGGAGACGGCCAACAGCCGCTCAAAAGAAGACGGCCACCAGCCGTTGAGAATTTGACAGCCGCCAGCCGTTGAGAAGGAGACAGCCGCCAGCTGCTCAAGTTGAGACGGCCGCAAGCCGTTGAGAAGGAGACGGCCACCCGCCGCTCAAGACAAGGCAGCGTCAAGCCGTCTGCGCCGAGGAGGACGGCCATCAGCCGTTTGCGGTGGAGGAGTCAAAGGACGGCCTTCAGCCGCCCGCAGTGAAGGAGTGAGACGACGGTCAACAGCCGTTTGTTGAAAGAAGAAAGGCTACAATGAGCAGCTCATCGGACTGGGGATCTATCAGTCAAAAAGCAAACTTGCCGTGGAGTTCGGGCAGCAGCGAGCCTGAAGGTCATCATGACATCAAGTTTCCTGACGGCACAAAATGGAGCTCAAGCAAGTCCTCAACCCCTGTCACGAGTGAACGATGGACAAAAGCCAAGACCCCAACGTTGCCAGCCAGAGGGCAAGATCGGTGGTACCAACCGGCGTATCCAAGTCCAAGTGACCCGTGGCAGCAGCAAAAAGAAGAACCGCGTGCCACCAGAGGAATGCAGGAGCCCCGAACAAGGCAAGCGAATCTGCGGGAGAAGGAGAGACATGCAGCCATGGGTCCGCGGCAGCAAGTGCCTGCAGACTCACCAAGGCGGCAACGGGCCTTTGAGAGCGCCAGACACCAGGGTCAGCGAAGAGCGGCACACCAACCGCAACTCGAGCAAAGGACCGCAAGGGGTTCCACAGCCGGGCAGCAACGAGGCTACCGACCTCACCATGGTGACGGGCGCCAAGATGGTACCAGGAGTGCGTCGTGGAGGAGTCAAACGAACCAGCAGCGTGATTCTTTGACAGCACGAGCGGCACCGAATGAACAGGCAGCGCAGCCAATGAAGGAGCGAATCAAGAGACTAGAGGAGATGGTCCTCCTTCGAGTACTCGTACTGGAGGCGGAGGTCGAACGCCTGAAGGGCGTTCTCAAGCTTCAAGCGGAACAAACGGGAGGACCAACGACATGGGCATCCAAGCAACAGATGACCATGAGCAGTCAAACGCCTAGTCCGAGCAGTCGCCGATGGTGGCGTTAAGCCGTGATGACACCTCTTAAAGGGGGTATCAGAAGAGCAGGACGAACCTGCGTAATTATTATTATATTTTATTCGGGTGCTCGCAGTTTTCCTTCTCTGGTGGAGCACTAATAGCTGAGCGTAGTCTTGGCAGGCTCCACCGACCGGGTATATATGTGGGACTTAAAACCCATATATGTATGGGGCAGCTCAGCCCCTTGCACACGCACCCGCACTTGTACAGTACAGTGCACGGTGCCTGGGTAAGGCACGAACTGATACAGCACCATGGATTTGATGCTGCGTTATAGTGCTTTATGCGTGCCTGTCCTGTTGCTTGGTTTTTGAAAGCATGGAGGTTTTCGGGAAACTGAAAGCTTTTGCCAGGTTTTCAAAACAAACGGGGCAGGCCACCCAAGGCCTTTTTCTTTTTCCTAAGGTGTCAAAGTAGGCAGATTTCTGCCTGAGGGTAGTATTGGTGCTCCCCACCGGACACCCAGGGCAGGGCCACCCCTGGGACTTGTTCTTCCCCCGGGGGGATAAACAAACCTTTTTGTATCCCATAGAGGAGGGTCACCCAGCGGAGACTTCCTCCAGGGCACTCCAGTGCGGAGTTGCAAGCCTCCTAGAGGGTTGCAACTCTTTTAAGGAGAGGGGTGATGCGGTGCCGGGAGCGTCTCCCCAGCGCGACCGCAGAAGTCTCCGCAGGCGTAATAATGACCTCAGCAGAGGCGTAATCCCAGATCAGGAAATAGCGATTTTTATAGTTAATTTTATAGATTTTCGCAATAAACTAATCAATTTTCCTTCTGCGCCTCTCCAGAGACCATGTAGCCAGGACTAATCTTGCCATGCGCTAAGAATCCTGGAAAGATGTGTATAAAAAGTGGTCAAATGGACTCCCAAAGCGATCGAAATCGAGAAGATAACACCGCTGACCGGAGTCATGGTTGAAGCCTGATTTTTGTGCTCTGTTGCATTTTCAGGGTCTTCAAGAGCCAACGCGGCGGGCCCCCACCCTACCGCTTCAGCATGTTCGTGTGCCCGCTCCGCTTGTACCCCGTTACTCCTGGCTGGGGTGCGTGGTGTGGTTCTGTGTGCCTGGGCTCGGGTTTCGGCTGCGCCCCGCCACTCCTGATTGGGGTGTCGGGGTGTGTGTGTGTTCTTGTGCGCGCTCGGCTTGTTTCCCGCCACTCCTGGCTGGGGTGTGTTGTGTGGGTGTGTAGGCTTGGGCTCGGGTTTCGGCTGCGCCCCGCCACTCCTGGCTGGGGTGTTGGGTTGTGTGTGTGCTTGTGTGCACGCCCCGCTCTTACCCCGCCACTCCTGGCTTGGGTGTGCGGTGTGGGTGTGTGTGCTCGGGCTCGGGTCTCGGCTGCGCCCCGCCACTCCTGGCTGGGGTGTTGGGGTGTGTGTAGCTTGTGTGCGCGCCCCGCTGTTACCCCGCCACTCGTGGCTGGGGTGTGCGGCGTGGGTGTGTGTGCTCGGGCTCGGGCTTCGGCTGCGCCCCGCCACTCCTGGCTGGGTTGTTGGGGTGTTTGTGTGTTTGTGTGCGCGCTCCGCTTGTACCCCGCCACCCCTGGCTGGGGTGTGCGGCGTGGGTGTGTGTGCTTGGGCTTGGGTTCCGGCTGCGCCCCGCCTCTCCTGGCTGGGGTGTTGGGGTGTGTGTGTGCTCGTGTGCCCGCTCCGCTTGTACCCCGCCACTCCTGGCTAGGGTGTGTGGTGTGGGTGTGTGTGTTTGGGCTCAGGTTTAGGCTGTGCCCCGCCTCTCTTGGCTGGGGTGTTGGGATGTGTTTGCGTTCTTGTGCGCCCTCTGCTTGTACCCCGCCATTCCTGGCTGAGGTGTGCGGCGTGGGTGTGTGTGCTCGGCCTTTGGTCTCGGCTGCGCCACGCCACTCCTGGCTGGGGTGTTGGGGTGTGTTAGTGTTCGTCTGCCCGCTCCGCTTGTACCCCACCACTCCTGGCTGGGGTGTGTGGCGTGGGTGTGTGTGTTTGGGCTCGGGTTTCCGCTGCGCCACGCCACTCCTGGCTGGGGTGTTGGGGTGTGTGTGTGTTCGTGTGCGCGCTCCACTTGTACCCCACCACTCCTGGCTGGGGTGTGCGTCGTGGGTGTGTGTGCTTGGGCTTGGGTCTCGGCTGCGCCCCGCCACTCCTTGCTGGGGTGTTGGGGTGTGTGTGTGTTCGTGTTCCCGCTCCGCTTGTACCCGCCACTCCTGGCTGGGGTGTGCGCCGTGGGTGCGTGTGCTTTGGCTTGGGTTTTGGCTGTGCCCCGCCACTCCTGGCTGGGGTTCTCGGGTTTGTGTGTGCTTGTGTGCCCGCACCGCTTGTAGCCCGCCACTCCTGGCTGGGGTGTGTGGTGTGGCGGTGTGTGTTTGGGCTCGGGTTTCGGCTGCGCCCCACGACTGCTCGCTGGGGTGTTGGGGTGTGTGTGTGTTCGTGTGCGCGCCCTGCTTGTACCGCGCTACTCCTGGCTGCAGTGTGCGGCGTGGGTGTGTTTTTGGGCTTGGGTTTTGGTTGCGCCCCGCCATTCCTGGCTGGGGTGTTGGGATGTGTGTGTGTTCGTGTGCCCGCTCCGCTTGTACCCCGCCACTCCTGGCTGGGGTGTTCGGCGTCTGTGTATGTGCTTGGGCTTGGGTTTCGGCTGCGCCCCGCCTCTCCTGGCAGTAAGAAAAAGTGCTTTTCCATTGCTTTGAGACATACTCTAGTTGTATTAGAGATGCACTGAGCATCCATGCATTTTTATCTTAGTATTGGTCCAGCCAAAACTGGTGATAACACATTTTGACCTATGGAACCAAACACCCAATCAGGATATGGAGTGGACCCCTTAATCCCCTTTCAATCAGAAGTAAAACATCTTTTCCTGAGTTGACTGAGCACTGACATACCTAAGGTAGAGCCTATGAATTTATCTATGTTTTTCCATGAATACTTATCTGCCCTAGTGGTATGCACCATAGGGGGTTAGGCACCTCTTTTTGAGAGGTCCTGGGTTCAATTCCTGGTCAGCCTAACTAAGTAGGAAGATCCCTACTGGGTAGGAAGATCCCATGTGACATGGCAGTGACCTCATCGCCACATACCATGCCACCTCAGCACATATGGGAGCCAAAACAAAGAGTGCACATCTCCTAAGATGGCACTATGGAGAGAGAGTGAGCCTGAGGCAGTTTTCTAACTCTTTTCCCAAAACATTTCAGCTATCTCTGTGAATATGCATTCATTTGTATCCTGAGTTGCAGTTTCTGTGAATACCTAATCATCTTTCACTGTTTACACTGCAGCCCTTCATGCTTTGATCCTGAATCCTCTTCTCTTTGCATACTATTGGCTTGGGCTATCCTGGAGTGACTTGGAGTGGCTGTATTTCATCAAAACAAAAGCTTTTCATCTCCAAAAACAAGCAGCAGGAATCCCTACACCAACAGCAAGCAGCAGGAGAGGCAAAACACAGTGCTGAAAACACTATAAACTTTTCTGGTAGCAGAGGCAGCCTGTCTCTGTGCACCGGCAGCGACCCCGCGCCGTACAACCAGTGCTCCGAGCAGGCAAACATAAGCAGAAGGGTGAATTAAGATGGATCCAGGAAGAGTGGACGCCGAGGTGAACCCAGCGCCAGCGCCAGAGACACCGGCAAGGCCGGCGCCTGACGCTGTACCTTCGGTGGAGCCCTTACATGGGCCAATGGATACGGCGGAGGACTCCTTGGATGGCCTCCAGACGGCCTTTGGGGCCCTGTCGGTGAAGGAAATGGTCTCTCAACCTCAGCCTGTGAAGAGGAAGAGAGGAAACGAGAGCGAGAAGGATGCTGGAGAAGGAGCAGACGAAGGAGAGGAGCAAGGGCAAGACCCGACGGACGTCCCTACCTTCGAAGGCGCACCAAGCGCTTCTGGCCTCCAAGCATCACCCTCTCCCATAACCACCACACACCCAGCCGCCGCTACATCCACTTCCACAACCAACCAGCCTATGGCAGAGGGCACAGGCTTTACTGGCATGCCTCACTACCCCGCCTATGGCATGGGCCCACCTACCACTGCGCTCCTTGAGGCAACTACTGCCAGTGAGCCGGTGGCTTCCAGCTCTGCGCCGCGTTGGTATGCGGCTGACCATCCCCATCCACTCCACGCCACTGGAACCTACATGGAAGTTCCTGGGTATGCTCCTGGGTGTACACCTGGGTATGCACCCCTGAGTGGGTTGAGGAGAGGACCAGAGTCACTGGGAGGCAGGAGTAGAGGATCGGGAAGATCCTCCAACAGGTCCCTGACGCGGTCGGAGATCAACGAGGTGCTCCGAGGAGCCACTTCGAAAATCGTGAGCGACCTCACGCAAGAGATCAGGGAGAATCTGCAGCCCCTGATGATCCCGTCCCATGCGTCACCTACGACAGTGGGGATGTCACCCCACCGAGTACAGGCTAACCACCTGGCGGCAGGGTTGACGAATACCCTGGGGAGCCTGAGGAGCCGACCGATGCCGACACCTGCAGCAGTACCAAGAAGCCCATTCGTCCCGAGGACAGCCCAGCCGCCCTACAGCCACGTGACGAACTCGACGAGGGCCGAGCTGGACCGGCTGGGGCTGACAGCCCTAAGGGCTATGGTGGACGTGGAGCCTTATGGCTCCAGCGATCTAGGCGGAGACCCCTCTGATGATGGGCCGCCTTCGATGACTTCTTCTTCGCCATCGGATGACGAAGACCCTGAGGACCCCGAGGACCCCAAGGGTAAGAAGAAGAAGAAGAAGAAGAAGAAGACCCGACGCCCTGAAGGACGCCGAGCTCAGGAGGCGAAGGCTATTGCCACCTCCAAGATCGTGGTAAACCTGCCTGAATTCACAGGCAAGGACCTCAGCGAGTTCGCTGAGAACTTTGGCCGGTTCCTACGACTGACCGGCCAAACCCACGCGAGTGGGCGAGTGAAGTGCGACCTGCTCCTGCAGTGCTGCAAGACGAAGTACCTGGAGAAGCAGGTCAGGCAGATCGTCACCAACTCCGCCACCTTTGCCGACGTGTTGGTTGCCCTGGAGAGGCAGTACCCAACCTACGAGACCGACCTCTCCATCAGGGCCGAGATCCAGAACCTGCCCGTGCTGCCGAACAACCCCAAACCCGGCAGGGTCTCCGAGCTGTTGGCGGACCTGGACCACTGGGCTGGGCGACTGACGCCCGGTTCCTACAGCAGCGACGACCTGCTGTTTTGGTTGTGCTCCAAGCTCCCCCGTGAGCTATGGGACGAGTGCCGTCTGACGGCTGAGCGCAAGGCTAGATCCCTCCGCTACGAGGATCTATGCGTGCTGCTCCTGGAGATGGCGCTGGAGAAGGAGAGCGACCAACACCTGAACCACTACCGTCCTGGTGGTGGAGGTTCTGGAGGCAAAGGGTACCAAGGGTCCCGACCTGGGCAGGGGACTACCCCCAAACATGCCCACGCCCGCCTAATGGAGAACGTGAAGGAGCTATTCTGGTGTGATGCCAGAGATGAGCAGGGCCACCTGCAGCATGCCTCCGACTGCGAGCAGCGAGACTGCTTTGTTGTCCAGGGGAAGCAGCAGGAAAAGATCACCGGCGCCAAGGTGAAGATGCCGGATCATTACCGCTGCACCATCACGTGTGCATTCTGCGGTAAGCGGAAGCACTATGAGGACGAGTGCTACCATAAGCAACGCCTATCGGCGAAGCTTAAGGGGGAAGATCCTGGCAAAAGCTCAGGCAAAGGTGGAGGCAAGGCCAAAGGCAACGACTCCGGCAAGGGCAAGTCGAAAGGACGTGGTCAAGGTGGTCAAGACAAGGGTCAAGGCGGACGAGGAGGAGGCGCTAATCGCCAGAACGACAACAAGAACAAGGACAAGAACGGAGGTAACCCCAACCCTAATCCAGGGGGGAACTCCGAGCCCTCTGGAGGGCAGTCTGGACCTACCACACGCTCACAGACGCAGGCCCAGCAAGAACAAGGAGCCAAGCGTGAGCATGAAGGTGGTGACGACGGCAACGCCAAGAAGAGAAGCCGTTTCATGAGGATGGCCCGCAAATTGCGGAACAAGGGGTTCGAGGTGACCTGTCCCGCGGAGTTCTGACGGGGACGCTCTGGTGGCACCCAAGACCTGGTGTTTTGGGTACGTATCCGACTAGGGGGACGTGAATACCTGGGGGTACTGGATACTGGAGCCACAATATCGATAGTGGCCAAGAAAATTTTACCTTGTGGGAGCCTGAAGAACACCATGACCACCGCCGCTATACGGATGGGGGATGGACATGTGGTGCACAGCTGCGGGGACTGCGAAGTGGAGGTACCTATGGGCTCCAGGACTATCGCCCATCGGTTCTATGTGATGGACACTGATGCCTTCGACTTTGTACTGGGTACTGACTTTTTCGTGCAGCACTCCCAGATACAATCCCTGACGCTGCAAGCGCCTTACCTCCTGTACGTGGACCACGGCAGTGGCAGAGAGTCTGTGCCACTGGAGCAGTCGGAACATACCTCGAGTTACCTGAGACTATCGAAGGAGGAGCCCTCGAACATGATGGCGGCCTCCAAAACTGAGGACTACCAACTATTGGGGGAAGTCCTAGACCAAGGTCTGAAGGAGTTGGGTTACTCTCGAGAAGACCTAAGTGTGGAGCTGTTCGCCAGCGACAAGCAGCATGTACTGGGCCTATACTGCAGCAAGGGGAAGAACTGCAGCTACAAATTTTACTGGCCCTCTTTCGGGATGGCCTACGGGAACCCCAGATTCAGTGAACTGGGGAAGGTGCTGACCAAGGTGGCCTTGGAACGTTCCCGTATGGTCCTGTGTTCCCCCGATTGGGGAGCCCATGGGGGCAATGAGTACTGGCGAACCCTCCTTGACAAGCTGACTATCAGCTCTGTGCGATTACCTGATGAGGCCATCTACGTGCCTCTGGGACGCAAGACGCCCATTGGGAAGCCCGGATGGGGGAGTATGCTCAGCGTGGTGGACGGAAGTCTTACCACCATTCCTTGGGAAGACCTGGACCCTACTCTGGTCCAGGCTATACAACGAGAAAGCGATGGACTCGCCTTGGGTGACTTGAAGGATCGCCTACGACCTCAAGATGCGGTTGAAACTATACCCGGAGGAGATGAGTACGTCGTGACTGACACTAACGCCCCCAACTCTCCCTGTCATGTACCTGTTCCTGATGGAGTCTCTGAGTGTGGACTATCTGAGCTACCTAGCTCTATCCACTCAGACGACGAAACTGAGCACGACGCCTTCTTCGTGCAGACTGCGGTGGAAGAAGTGGAGAACGCCGAGTACGTCGCCCCACTCAAACCCCTACTCTCCATGAGGGTGGAAGACCCCGTGGATGAAGAGCTGGACCCTCGATCCAGGCTCAGGGAGTATGTGGATTCCAAGAGGAAGTTGGTGGCGAAAAAGCTATGCTACGCGAAGCCTACCCGCAGCTCGTGGCCACTGAAGCAAGGACGTATGGGAGACCTATCCCAACTGAAGGAGGACCTCGAACAGAAGATCACCACCTGGCAAAGGGAGGTAGATCTCAAGCTCATGAAGAGCGTATGGGGTGCCCATGTGAGGACCCCAGAGGAGGACGACCTCTCGGAGGAATGTGTATGTGAACCCCCTAAAGCGTGCCTATGTTGCCATCGTCCACCGGAGATGGTTGAGCAAGACCTTCTGTATGCCTACCAAGGGCTGAAGGATGCTACCGCGGGCGAAGAGTCGGTGGAGGACCACCTCCCGACGTCTATTCAAGGGGCAAGCAACTTACACTCCGACGAGGACATGGAGGACAAGATCAAGGTACTGGACCCGCGGGTACAAAAGCTGATAAGGAACTATCTGGAGGTGTTCGGAGAACTACCCCCTCCAGCCTCATGCGACAAGCTGGTACAGATGGACCTCAAGCTGAAACCCGAGTTCGTGGGTCACAAGATCCGGAGGAGACCCTATCCAGCTCCTAAAGAGCAGGCCGACGAGATTGAGCGACAGATACAAGAATGTATCGACGCTGGCCTAGTCCTGGAGTACAAGGATGGGGATTACCCCCTACACTGCAGCCCCTGTTTCCTGGTGGCTAAACCTGGGTCTACAGCCAAACGGCTGGTAGTGGACTATGGAGAGCTGAACAAGAAGACGCTGAACCACTCAGGGTCCATTCCCAATATGGAGTCTACCCTGGAGAAGATAGCCTCCTGTCGCTACAAGACCAAGATGGACAAGCGAAGTGGATTCTGGCAAGTGGACCTGACGCCCAACGCGCAGGAACTACTGGCCTTCATCACCCCTCAGGGGAGGGTATTCAAGTGGAAGGTCATGCCATTCGGCGTGGCTAACGCCCCCGCCCTGTTTCAAGAGCTGATGAACAAGATCTTGTCCATCCTACGAAGGAGACCTAAGGTGCAGGAGCTCATATCCCGTGGGGCCCAGATGGAGGCTCACATCGACGATGTATGCCTCGGGACCAATACCCAGGAGGATCACCTAATCCTCTTGGGTGAGTTCTTTGCGGTCTGCCAGGAGAACCACACACGACTCAAGCTGGAGAAGTGTGAGTTCATGCAGGAGACCATGCAGTACCTGGGGTTTGACGTTGGCTATGGGTGGTGGACCCCAGCGGCCTCTAAGGCCAAACCCCTGATGGATGCCAAAGTACGACACGAAGACCCCAAGAAAGGACTTCATGATGTACGCAGTTTCATTGGGGCGTGCAACTTCTATCGCCGCCACATCAAAAACTTCACCTATACCAGCGCGGTACTGACTGACTTGATCAAGAAGAGTACTACTTGGCGCTGGGGCCCACAAGAGCAACAAGCGTTTGACGAGCTCAAAGACAAGGTAGCCAACGCTAAGTGCTTGGGCGTGCCTAGGGCACAAGGGGAGATTATCCTGGTGACCGACGCCAGCAATGTGGGCGGTGGTGGAACGTTGTTCCAATGGCAAGCACTAGAGAAGGAGGAGTTCGACTCGGCCATTTCCCAATGGGGGACGGAAGGTCTCAACCGAGATGGAACCCTCAAGCACAGCTACCCTGACGACAAGTGGGTCCTAGTACCTCTGGGCCACTGGAACTGGAAGTGGAACCAGGCCAGGGGGAACTACTCCACCTATGAGCAGGAACTGCTCGCGGGTATGCTGGTGCTATCCTCACAAGCACGACTGTTGGGGAGTAACCCTGTGGTCTGGCTATGCGACCAAGAACCGGTCCGCAGTTTCCAGAAGGGCCCCCCACCTGAGAAGGCCAAGCTACGTCGCTGGTGGACCTACCTCAGTCAACTACGGCTGACGGTACACCATATCCAGGGAGTGAAGAACGAGTGTGCCGACTACATCAGCCGCAACAACTTCGACGCCCTGATTGGTGCCCGGTCTGAAGCGCTGGCTAAGGAAGCGTTCAGCCGTATGGACGTACACCTGGACCTGAACATGACCATGATACGCCCCCTGGATGGACTCCAACAATCGGAGTACCTACAGGAGTTTGGGGATATCTACCGGCGTCTGGAGAAACGCCTTGAACCCCTCCTGGTCAACCAAGACCAGTGGAAGCGGGACAAGAGCTACCTCTGGCACGAGGACCGCATCGTGGTGCCTAGTGACCGAGTCCCAGCGCTGCTGAAGTGGACCCATGAGTCCAGTGGTCATGTGGGTGCTGACCGTACCCTGAGGCTGTTCAAGCAGTGGTTCCACACTACGTGGACTGACGACCAGCTGCGGAAGACGCTCCTGCCTATCGTGGACAAGTGCCCGTGCAGGTCCTGTAAACCAGGGGATATCAGGGACAGAGGTCTCTACTCGACCCTGCCCATCCCTCACTGTGCTAACAGTGTTCTATACGTGGACTACACGGAGATGCCGAAGTTCGGGGGCTATGACTTCGCCCTCGTGGTAACCTGTGGGTTGACCAGGTTTACCAGGGTGTTCCCATGTACCAAGCACATTACCGGAGAGGAGACTATCAAGATACTCCTGGAGGAGTGGTTTTGTGTCTATGGGGCGCCCAAGGAGATCAACTCCGATGAGGACGTACGAGTACGCTCAGATACTGGCTGGTACAAGAGGGTCCTGAGGTCCCTCAATGTCCAGGTGTCTACGGGGATTCCCTACTCTCACACGAGCAACCCCCTATGTGAGCGACAGATTCGTGTCCTGAAGGAGAACGTCAGGATATGGTGCAAAACTGAACGCACCAGAGACTGGGTGAGACTACTCCCCGTCATATCCTTGATGATGAACTCCCAAGAGAGTTCAGCAACTGGCTACTCGCCACATGAGCTATTCATGGGGCGCCCGGCATGGTTCCTACATGCCCCCTATCCAGAGGACACCCATTCTTCTGTGGGTGAATGGGTCCAAGAGCAACAAGCGAAGGTAGACAAGGCCAAGGCTATGCTCCAAAGAGTGAGGGAGCGTCAGTGGAACAAGAAGAACAAGCACCGTGTACCGGCCACCTACCAAGAAGGGGACTGGGTGCTGGTGCACCACAGTCGACTACCCGCCTGGCCACGCTCTACCAGCGATGACCCATACTTCGGGCCGTACAAGATCCTATCTGTGGATGGGCACCGTATCACCGTGCGGTGTTCTCCCCGTCTAGGGGGGACCCTGGTGTGCGCCGCTCAACACCTGAAGCGCTACCATGATCCTGAAGACCTCTGTGGGGAGGAGTGGGAGCTGAACGACGAGGAAATCGCCGCTCTGGACCTACAAGGGGCTGCCAGCCCTATGGAAGTTGAAGGTGAACTCCCCGACATGAACGCCGAGGAGATGGCTAAGGAGGGCTTCTACCTGGTGAAGTCTGTCCTACGCCACCGCTATCGCCAGGGTTGGCGCTTCCTCACCCTCTGGGAAGGGTTTGGAGTCGAAGAGGCCACCTGGGAGCCCTTCTCTGCATTTGTTCTACCTGAGGGACGCCTAAACTCAGTTCTGGTTGACTACTTGTCCCAGAACAACCTTGGTGAGTTGTTGAGGCTCGCTGAGACGCTTGCCTCCAAGACTAAAGCTAGGGACTGAACCTTACCCTTACCTGCCAAAGCGTATGTGTGAGTGTGCTAGTCCTAAGGTCCTGAGAGCAAGCCGCAGAAGTGGTGTCCTAATTATACCCAAGTCTGCGCCCTTGCTAAACCTGGAGGGTTGGCTTATTGATGCCACGGGGTACGCCCCGGGTCTCCCCTCCCCTATGCGCCCAATTTCTGTGCTGGCGCAAAACCTTGGGGGAATACCCAGAGTGTTAATCCAGGTATTGTTTTCCCTACCTACCTGTCTACTAAAGGGAGGGGTGGCCAAAAGCTATGAAGGCATGCAAAACGCCTGTTTGCTATGTGGCCAAAAACACTAACCTAACCCACTGTCACAGCCCACCAACCCAGCTAAAATTGCAGGAAAAGGGTGGGACAGTGACACGCCCCCTACAGGTCCTACACACCCTACAGTGGCACCATCCTGGTGGGCGAGCGCTGGGCAACTGGCTCTAGCCCCCACGCAGGACTACCACTCCTACACGCACACTCTACTGGGCGTTGCGAGGAAGAAGCTCTCGAGGGTCCTAGCGACCCACCTGTGAAATGACAAGAGAACACAGCGCTGCTAAGCAACTGTGGCCTCACAGGGGACGCCACAACGCGTTTCCCCTGCAAGGGCTTGGAGGGAAGGAGTGCTCTCGTGTGCAAGGCGCAGATGTCGATGAAGTCGGACTCCCGGCTCTGCCACAGGCGGAGCGGAGTTACTTGTTTGTGTGATCTGCGCCCCTGTTTAGCAGGGCATAAAAAAATGCTGCTGCACCACTCACCCTACCTGCCCACCTGTAAAACAAAGGCAAATGAAAGGGCGTTTGCGGCGGAGGAACCAAGGCACACTCCAGGTATTATACCCTTCTCAGTGTGCCCTATAATACGCTGTCCGCAAACACGCTGCATGGAGCAGCTACCCTTATCAAGCAAGCAAGCGTTAAGGGACTCCTCAGGTTCTCTTAAAGAACGTACCGAGGAGCCCCTGGGTAGCCTAAACAAGGTTTACCGTGCGCACTTCGCGTGGCCTACCCTTTAATGCGTGTGTGCATGCACAAGTATGCACAATCACGTGGGCAAACCTGCCCATCTCGACAACGATCTTGACTCCACCAGGGGGTGGCCCCGCCTGGGCGTACCTACCTTACCTACCGCTGGGAAGTGAAGCAAGGTGGAAGGACAGGAGGGACGCACGCGAAGAACGTTGCTATGCACTCGTGAGTATGACTAATCACCCTGATCTGACCGCTAATCATCTGCAATCTTTCTAATCAATCCCTCTACCGCGTCCTATCGTGGTTATCGTGTTAACGTTGCTACACGACTCGTTCACGGAGACACGAGACGAGCAATGTGTATGCGGCATGCAAGACGAGCATACCTGTAGTTTATACCTGATTCATTGAAGTCTTTTCAATTGATTTTCGAATTCTTGAATTTTTGAAGCTTCTATTAGTGTGGGTGGAATTTGTATGTTTGTTTATTAATGTGTGTCTCGTCATTTTCAAGACTACGCGATACATACGTTTATAATTCCATTATTTTTCCATTTTCCGGCGCTTCGCTAGGAGCCGCTCCTGCGCGCCGCCAATTTGGACGTATGAATTTTTGGATTTAAAAAATCCAAAGATGACTATAATTTCTATAAAAATGTGCTGAAGATGCACAATTGGATTCTACTCAGGTGTGTCTTTTCAGAAAAATTCTCCGCCGTCATTTGACGGATTTTGGTGTCGTCGCTTCGTTTTTGCGTGGATTCGTCCATAATTCTCCCATTCCTGCCTCTGCAGATACCCACGCGCAGCCTCGCTGAGTAGGCCGTGTTCGGGCCGAAAAGCAGGTGCCTGGAGAGACTGAGCAGAACCAAGACCCCACCAAGGGGCAAATTAATTTCTTTTCGACTCCCTTCGCCCTAAGACAGGTCACAGGTCGCCAGCAGGTTTACGAGAACCCATGCGAGTGTGTATAATGTGTCTTGCGTTTGGGTTGTGTCGACGCTGCGTCTTGGAGGGAGGGATGCATATGCACATGTTTGGCATGCTCCCAATCTAACCCAACCAAGCCACAGGAGCCCCGGCAGCGCCAAGAGCGCTGAGTCTTCTGTAGGAAACTGTACAATCAGAGCAGCAAAAGGACGCCAGCCATGGTGAGCGCCCATTTTTCAGTGTGAGGGAGACTGTAGGTATTTTAAAGTAGATGTGGAAACCAAGGAAAGGCCAAGAAAAATTCCCTTTTTCCTAAAATGCGACAGTGGTGGCCACCACAGCACAAGGGGGGAGTAAGAAAAAGTGCTTTTCCATTGCTTTGAGACATACTCTAGTTGTATTAGAGATGCACTGAGCATCCATGCATTTTTATCTTAGTATTGGTCCAGCCAAAACTGGTGATAACACATTTTGACCTATGGAACCAAACACCCAATCAGGATATGGAGTGGACCCCTTAATCCCCTTTCAATCAGAAGTAAAACATCTTTTCCTGAGTTGACTGAGCACTGACATACCTAAGGTAGAGCCTATGAATTTATCTATGTTTTTCCATGAATACTTATCTGCCCTAGTGGTATGCACCATAGGGGGTTAGGCACCTCTTTTTGAGAGGTCCTGGGTTCAATTCCTGGTCAGCCTAACTAAGTAGGAAGATCCCTACTGGGTAGGAAGATCCCATGTGACATGGCAGTGACCTCATCGCCACATACCATGCCACCTCAGCACATATGGGAGCCAAAACAAAGAGTGCACATCTCCTAAGATGGCACTATGGAGAGAGAGTGAGCCTGAGGCAGTTTTCTAACTCTTTTCCCAAAACATTTCAGCTATCTCTGTGAATATGCATTCATTTGTATCCTGAGTTGCAGTTTCTGTGAATACCTAATCATCTTTCACTGTTTACACTGCAGCCCTTCATGCTTTGATCCTGAATCCTCTTCTCTTTGCATACTATTGGCTTGGGCTATCCTGGAGTGACTTGGAGTGGCTGTATTTCATCAAAACAAAAGCTTTTCATCTCCAAAAACAAGCAGCAGGAATCCCTACACCAACAGCAAGCAGCAGGAGAGGCAAAACACAGTGCTGAAAACACTATAAACTTTTCTCTGGCTGGGGTGTTGGGGAGTGTGTGTGTTCTTGTACCCGCTCCTCTTGTTCCCCGCGACTCCTGGCTGGGGTGTGTGGTGTGTGTTTGTGTGTTCGGGCTCGGGTTTCGGCTGCGCCCCACCACTCCTGGCTGGGCTGTTGGAGTCTGTGTGTGTTTGTGTGCCCGCTCCGGTTGTACCCTGCCACTCCTGGCTGGGGTGTGTGGTGTGGTTGTGTGTGCTTGGGCTCGGGTTTCTGCTGCGCCCCGCCATTCCTGGCTGGGGAGTTGGGGTGTGTGTGTGTGTGTGTGTTTGTCCGCTCCGCTTGTACCCCGCCACTCCTGGCTGGGGTGGGCGGTGTGGGTGTGGGTGCTTGTGCTCGGGTTTCGGCTGCGCCCCGCCACTCCTGGCTGGGGTGTTGGGGTGTGTGTCTGTTTGTGTGCGTGCTCCGCCCGTACCCCGCCACTCTTGGCCGGGGTGTGTGGTGTGGGTGTGTGTGCTTGGACTCGGGTTTCGGCCGCGCCCCGCCACTCCTGGCTGGGGTGTTGGGGTGTGTGTGTGTTTGTGTGCGCGCTCTGCTTGTACCCCGCCACTCCTGGCTGGGGTGTGCGGCGTGGGTGTGTGGGTTGGGTGTTGCCTGGCACCTGTTCCTGTGCTGTGGTTTGTTGCGTGTTGTGCACGCTGCCCGGTTTTGCGGCACCCGGTGGCCGTTGTCGCTTGGCACCTGTTCATGTGCCATTGTTTTGGCCGGCAGCGTGCCTCTCTGGCGTGCCTTGTGGCCCCGCGTTGGTGCGCCGCGCTTCGTCCGGTCAGGTCGCTCTCGGTGCCTCAGTCGGCTTTCCTGATGCAGTCGTGCCTTTCTGCATCCCGGGGGGTTGCGCCCCCGGTTTTACTGGGCGGCTGCGCGGGGCACGTGGAGGCCGGCCGAGAACTGGGCTCTTTGTGCCTGCCGCTGGCCCCTGCTGCCCTCTGGGCTCGCTCCGCGTTGTACCCTTTCGAGGCCCCGCAAGGGGGTCGTCCCTGGCGGGTCCCTCCGGCGTCGGTCTTGGGCTGCGTGCGCTGCGGTGGTTGGCGTGTGTGGACCCGGTCACTGACACGTCCGGTTTCCCGTACCGCCTGTCTCTCGACGGGGGACTCGGCCGGTGCACTGGGGCTGTTTCGTGTGGACGCAGACACGTCCCCTTGCGGGTCGGAGGACGCCACGCCCAGATCCCGCGCGTGTGTGCGTGCGCGTGCTTTGCTTGGCCGGGTTGGGCGGGCCGGCCTCCCGGGCGCGTTCTGGTGCGCCACACCTTTTCCTGTGGCCTCTTTGTCCTTGTTCTCTGTTCGGCCTCCTCCGGGCTTGGGTCGCCCTGTTTACTGTGTGTTTCTTTTCTTTTCCATTTGTGCGCCCCCGTTGTCTCTGGCGTTCCGTGGTTTCCGGCCCGGGGTGCCTTGGGCCTTGGCGTCTTGTTCGCCCCCCTCCCCCCTTTATCCTTCTTTTTTTCTTTCCTTTCGCTTTTTTCCCACCCCCCCCCTCCCCCCTGTTTTTTTTTTCTTGCACCTTGGTGTTTTGTTCCCTGCGGTTTTTTTTGTTTTTTTTTGCTTCTGCTCTGGTTTTTTTTTCTCTTTGTTTTGCCGGTTGTGCGATGTGGTGTCGCTTTTTGTGTTTGTGGCTGTTGGTTCTGCTGGTGTGTAGAGGTGTTGGCGCTGCAGTGCGTGGTGCGTTGTGTGTTTTGCCCAGTGCTGTGTGGCGTGCTTGTGCTTGGCTAGGTCTTCGTGCCTTGCTGTCTGGCGCGGTGTTGCCCTTGGTCCTGTTGAACTGTTTTTGTCGTTTTCTGTTGTCGCGTGCTGCTGTGTTCTCTGCTCGTTTTTTTTTGCGTTGTTCCATGCCTTTTCGTGGTGGTCCCTCCTGTTTTGGTCTGTGTGGTGCTCGGCCGTGACGTGTCTTGCTGTTTGGCGTGGCCCTGTCTCGTTGCGTTCTTGTGCTGGCTTCTGGTGCGCTGTGCCGTGTGGTGGTCGGCCGTGCCGTGGTGCGTCTCTTTGTTCCGTGCTGTGTTGTTTGTTTTGTTGCGGTGCTTGGGTCGTGTCTTGCCTTGTCTGCTGCTGTGGCCTGTTGCTGTGCTCTGTCTGTCCTTGGGCGCGGTGCCGTGTCGTCCCGCCGTGCTGCCATTGGTCCGTGTGCTGTCGTTCCTTGTGCCGTGTTTCTGGGTGCCTCCCTTTTCGCGGCGCCTCTTGTGTTGTGCTCTGTTGGTTTGCCTGTGTCGTTGCTCTCTGTGCGGTGCTCTCTCGCCCCTCTGGCGCTGGCTGGTGTTGTGTGTTGTTGCCTGTAGTGTTCGGGTGTGTGCTGTTGGGCTTGGTCGTCCTCTGTTGTCTCCTGGTGGCTCCCGGTGTCGTGTATTGGTGGTGCTGTCCCTGTCTGGCCATGTGGCTCGCCGTCCTGTGGTTTAGTGTGGTGTGTCTGGGTGCTCCGCCCGCTGTGTTGTGTTCTGTGGTGCTGTGCTGTCGCGTGGTGGTGTGCTGTCGTGCCCTGCTGTCTGTTTGCGTCGTTGCCTGTGCCTGTTGTTTGTTTCCTGGCGCTGCGCTTTCTGCTTTGTGTGTCCTGGTGTGCTTCCCTGTGCTTCGTCGGCTTGTTTTGGCGCCCTGCTCCCCTGTGTTGTGTCCTGTGGTGCTGTGCTGTCGTGTGGTGCTGCGCTGTCGTGTGCTGGTGCTCTTTTGCGGTGCTGTGTGTGCTTGCCGTCGCTTTTGGTGTCGTGTTTCGGTGGTGCTGTCCCTGTCTGGCCGTGTGGCTCGCCGCCCTGTGGTTTGGTGTGGTGTGTTGTGGTGGTCCGCTCCGCTGTGTTGTGTTCTGTAGTGCTGTGCTGTCGCGTGGTGGTGTGCTGTCGTGCCCTGCTGTCTGTTTGCGTCGTTGCCTGTGCCTGTTGTTTGTTTCCTGGCGCTGCACTTTCTGCTGTGTGTGTCCTGGTGTGCTTCCCTGTGGTGGGTCGGCTTGTTGTGGCGTCCTGCTCCCCTGTGTTGTGTCCTGTGGTGCTGTGCTGTCGTGTGGTGCTGCGCTGTCGTGTTCTGGTGTCTGTTTGCGGTGCTGTGTGTGCTTGCCGTCGCTTTTTTCCTTTAAAACCAGTGCAAAACCCGTTAAAAAAACTTTTTTCTTTTTGAAAGAAAATAAAACTATACACTACCCAACACACCCGCGAGCAACAAGACCATGTACTTTGTGCTGACTTACGTGTCACCCGTCGTTGGCGGCGTTGGCGGCGATGCTCTGGTGTTCGTGGGCTCGTACTTGAGTAGGTCGTTGTCAAAATTGTTGGCCTTCATTGCTAGGGATTTACCGCTTTCCCCCTGGCCGCCGCCTTAGCTGCAGGGCAAGGGGAGTGATGGGTACAAGGGTGGGGAGGGAGGTACATGGAGAAGAATAAGAAGAAGGCGACAGGGTGGGACGCGAGGGGTCGTGGCGAGCTACGAAAATATTTCGAGTTTTACGCGCTGCACGCGACGCGTTTTTCTTTGCACCTTTGGTGATTTAGACTACGAGAGGGAAGGCGATATGCTCCTACGACGGATACTGTGCTTACGGCTTTAACTATTCACCTATTCAAGGTCAGAAATTTTTCCGTCGCGTTTTTCGCTTTCCGCAGCGCGCTTTTTAGCCTAAGCGTTTTTTATGCTAATTAGCTTTATTTTCAGCTATTCGGAGAATTGTTTCCTGTTGTTTTGCCCTACGTTTTTCTTTCATTCTGGCGAGACGCCAGCCCACGCGACCTGTCAGATCAAAGGGCCACTTTTGTCGTTGAGACCAAAGCTGCGCTGTTGGCGACGGCTATCCACAGGAAACCCGCCTACAGGCACCCAAAAGGTTGTGCTAGGGGGGGGGAGGCCGGGGGATCCTTCGACGGGTGACCAGACGGAGCTGAAACCGTGAGGGCAGCGAGAGAAGGAAACCTACAGCCGGCCACGCCCCAAGGGAACCTGGTTGAATTTCTCGGCCGTGAGGCGAGGCAGGGGTTGCCAGGGGAACTTAGAGTTGAGAGCCGTCTTTCCCGCCAGAGGCGGCCACCATGTGAAACAAACAAGGAGACGTCAGATGAGGCTGCAGACGCGGCCGCCCATACTTACTTACTTACTACTGAGCTGCGCACACCAGGGTCCCCCCTAGTCGGCGAGAACACCGCACAGTGATGCGGTGACCATCGACAGACAGGATCTTGTAGGGCCCAAAGTAGGGGTCATCCCTGGTGGAGTGTGGCCAGGCGGGTAGCCGACTGTGGTGCACCAGCAGCAAGTCTCCCTTTTGATAGGAGGCAGGCACTCAGTGCTTCTTCTTCTTCTTCCACTGTCGCTCCCTCACTCTCCCAAGCATAGCCTTGGCCTTGTCCACCTTGTCCTGTTGCTCCTTCACCCATTTTCCCACCAGGCGTCCCATGAATAGCTCATGGGGCGAGTAGCCAGTCGTCAAACTCTCTTGGGAGTTTGTCATCAAGGATCTGACGGGGAGTAGTCTCAAACAGTCTTTGGTGCGCTCAGCCTTGCACCATATCCTCACTTTCTCAATGAGAACTTGAATCTATCGCTCACATAGGGGGTTACTCGTATGAGTATAGGGGATCCCTGCTGACACGTGGACATTGAGGGACCTCAGGACTCTCTTGTACCAGCCAGTGTCGGAGCGTGCTCGGAAGTCCTCGTCGAAGTTAATTTCTTTGGTTGCTCCATAGACACAAAACCACTCCTCCAGGAGTATCTTGATGGTCTCCTCACCGGTGATGTGTTTGGCCCACGGGAAGACTCTGGTAAACCTGGTCAACCCATAGGTTACCACTAGGGCGAAGTCATTGGCCCTGAACCTGGGCATCTCCGTGTAGACCACATAGAGAACACTGTTGGCACAGTGCGGGATAGGAAGGGTCCAATAGACACCTCTGTCCCCGATATCCGCAGGTTTACAGGACCGACACGGGCACTTGTTCAGGATAGGCTGGACGTCTTTCCGTAGTTGGTCATCACTCCACGTAGAGTGGAACCACTTCTTGAATAGCTTCAAGGTACGGTCAGCCCCACCCCGACCACTGGACTCATTGGTCCACTTGAAGAGTGCCGGTATACTGTTGCGGGGCACGACTATCCGGTCCCCATGCCAGAGGTAGGTGTCGTCTCGCTTTCATTGCTCCTGGTTGACCAGGACGGGTTCCAGACTCTTCTCCAGGAGTTTGTAGATGTCTCCAAACTCCTTCAGGTATCCAACTTGCTCCAGTCCATCTAGAGGTCTCGTCATGGTAATTTTGATGTCCAGGTGTACGTCCATAGGGCTGAACGCCTCCTTGGCTAGCTCCTCCGACCTGGCAGCAATCATGTCATCAAAGTTGTTGCGACTGATGTAGTACGCACACTCGTTCTTGACGCCCTGGATGTGATGCACTGAAAGCCGTAGCTTGCTCAGGTAGGTCCACCCGCGTCTCAGGGTAGCCTTCTCAGGTTGGGGCCCCTTTTGAAAGGTGCGGACCGGTTCTTGGTCACATTGGCAAACCACAGGGTTGCTCCCCAACAACCGGGACTGAGAGGATAGCACCAGCATACCCGCGAGCAGTTCTTGCTCATAGGTAGAATACCTACCCCTGGCCTTGTTCCATTTCCAGTTCCAATGGCCAAGAGGAACCAGGACCTGTTTGGCGTCAGGGTAGCTGTGTTTGAGAGTACCGTCTCGGTTCAATCTCTCAGTCCCCAATTAGGAAATGGCCGAGTCGAACTACTCTTTCTCTGGTGCTTACCAATGAAACAACGTTCCACCTCCGCCCACATTGCTGACTTCAGTCACCAGGATAATTCCTCCTTGTGCGCTAGACACACCCAAGCACTTAGCGTTAGCCACTCTGTTTCTGAGCTCTTCAAACGCTTGTTGCTCTTGAGGTCCCCAACGCCAGGTAGTACTCGTCTTGATGAGGTCTGTCAGGATGACGCTGGTGTAGGTGAAACTCTTGATGTGGCGGCGGTAGAAATTGCAAGCCCCAGTGAAGCAGCGTACATCATGGAGTCCCTTCTTGGGGTCTTCATGTCGTACCTTGGCAGCCATCAGGGGTGTGGACTAGAGGCGACAGGGGTCCACCACCCATAGCCAAATTTGAACCGCAGGTACTGCATAGTCTCCTGCATGAACTCACACTTCCCAAGCTTTAGTCTCGTGTGGCTCCCCTTGCGCACTGCAAAGAAATCACCCAAGAGGATGAAGTGGTTGTCCTGAGTATTCGTTCCCAGGCATACATCATCCATGTGTGCTTCCATCTGGGAGCCACGGGATATGGGTTCTTTCACCACAGGTCTCCGACGTAGGATGGACAGGATCTTGTTCATCACCTCTTGAAAAAGAGCGGGTGCGTTGGCCACGCCAAAGGGCATGACCTTCCACTTGAACACCCTCCTCTAAGGGGTGATGAATGCTAGGAGCTCCTGGGCATTGGGTGTCAGGTCCACTTGCCAGAATCCACTCCGCTTGTCTATCTTCGTCTTGTAGCGGGAGGAGGCTATCTTCTCTAGGGTTGACTCCATGTTAGGGATAGACCCCGAGTGGTTCAGTGTTTTCTTGTTGAGCTCTCCATAGGGCACCACCAGCCGTTTGGCGGTAGACCAAGGTTTAGCCACCAGGAAACAGGGGCTGCAATGTTGGCGGTAGTCCCCATCCTTGTACTCCAAAACCAGGGCAGCGTAGATTCACTCTTGTATCTGTCGCTCAATCTCATCAGCCTGCTCTTTAGGAGCCGAGTAGGGTCTCCTATATATCTTGTGACCCATGAACTCGGGCTTCAGCTTGAGGTTCATCTGCACCAGCTTGTCACAGGAGGCTGGAGGGGGTAGTTCACCGAACACCTCCAGGTAGGTCCTGATCAGCTTCTGTACTCTAGGGTCCAAGAGTTTGATCTTGTCCTGCAGGTCCTCGTCAGAGTGCAGATTGCTTGCCCGTTGGTGGATAGAAGCAGGGAGGTGTAATCAAACTTATGCTTGTTTCAATGAAATCTTCTAAATTAGCGTTGATGCCCGGAATCCCATGATCTCAAACACGGCAAACAGAAATTCGAAAACGTAATTTGATCCCATCCATCTGTAGCAAAGCAATACAGTATTTTACAAAAAAATACAGAATCAAATTTTGAACGTTTTGTACTGTGAGCGTGCTTCAAATTCTGCACAGCAGAGCGCGCGTGTACCGCTACAATATGATGAGGTCCATTACACCCCCCCAACAAGCTCTGTGCTTGGTTCAGTGCCCAACCGAGGCGTCTACAACCAGCACAGGGCTGATAAAAGGACTCATGGCCTCAGCAGTCCAAGAGAAAACTGCATTAAAAAGATAGACTATCAGAAGGTGTGATGGAAATACTCCCAATCCTGGATTCAACCCTACAAAAGCTGACATGTTATCTAGTACCAGACACAAAACAAACAGTCCTTGCTTGAACAAAAAAACCCACTGCAACAAGGGCTTCAAAGACCCCACTGCAAAGAGTGGTTAACAACAAGAAAAAAGCCCATTCCTGGCAGGCAGAGGTAAACAACCAGAGCAATCCCAAGCAATGTTGCACAACCAGTGCTGCTGAGCCAACTCAATTATATACAACCACTCTTCAGTCCTTGAAATTACTTCATTCTTTGAGTTATCTCAGCACCGCTCAGCATGTCTGGCTCTGCAGCCTGCCAAGAGACAGAATTCGTATGTTGCGAAACAAAATAGACCACCAGTGAAAAAGCGAGAACTGCACACCTGCAAACTTCTGAGGTGCAGTTCCCACTTCTCGTCTGATGCGTCACACCTCATGTCTACTCTCTTGCTCTGGATTGCACCCACACTGCACAGAGGGCAACGAAAAGATAAGGCGTAGCACCATCAGCGCACTCTGCAGGGCGGACAGTGGTCGAACAGCAGCACCACTGACTGCTGCACCATTAAGAGCGCAGCGAAGCAAAACAAAAACAATAAGGCAAACGCACACATACATTTACACATACAAACACACTACACATCTCAAATCTCATGTACTGAACACAGAAGCGAAACTCACTTTTACATGCAACTGATTTGCATGCAGACTGAGGTTGGCCTAAACGTGGCAGTCTATCCTCAACCACACAGTGTAAGAGACAAAGAAGAAAAACAAACACACAAAGAATATGCATGGAGCATAAGACGAAAGCGAAACACTCCAAAGACGCGCTTCACTTGGAGCGTGCAGGGCGCGAATACAGCACACACAAAGCAACGCTCAACGCAATGACACAGCACACGCTGGGATTCCACTTCCAGGTGCACCTTAGCCATACATAACACAATTTCACCTACAAAAACCAGAAAAAAAGTTTTCAGGCTGCACACCACTGTGGCGTCGCACCAGGCAACGACCAGCCAGTGGCATCCACAGGCTGGGGTGGCAGGCTTCCACTTTGGCCCCAGCGCTTTAGGCCAATTGGCCGCTGCTACCTATCAGGGGGTCCTGAGGCCTCACGCCTCTGTAAACCAGGGAGGTCCCCATAAACGTTCCCTGTTGGGCAAACAGGCCGAAACAGACACTGTGTTACATAAATGGGTGGTGGGCCCCAAGAGCCACCACCATGCAGCACAAGCCTCAGACGTATAGCCATAAAAGGTCAAAGCAAAAAAGAACATTGCACGAAAACCCAAACAAGAGAAACAAAGTTATACCATTGACTTGAATTCACCGTGACCCTGTCTCACACCCTGTCTCACTGTCACTCAACCTCCTTCTGATTCGCGAACTCCACTTCATGTCCTCGGCGGCATGCTGCTTCCTTGGCGCGCTGAACATGACGCCCTGTTCTGCGGCGCTGTACGTCGCTTGTACTCTTTCTCAGCGCGATAACTTCGGCGCGCAAGGCCTGTAGGCAACTCTGTAGTTCGTCCAGCTCATCCTTTTGTGATTCTCCGTGCTGCACCAGTGATCGCACGTGCTCCAGCGCGGAATCACGTTCCTCACAGTGTTGCTCTCCCTTGGCACGCGCTACCAGTAATTCTTTGTGTAATCCCTTGCTCAACTTTTCACTCTGTTGCCGCTCCTGCCGTAGTTGAATCTCGAGCTCTCCTTGACGGTCAGCGAGGCGCAACACCTGGTTGCGCAACTCCTTTACCTCAACCTTCAAACCAACTTCAGCAGGTTCATGACCTGACGACCCTCCATGCCTTGCAGCTGCAGATGAATATCTGGCAGACTCTGGATACGCCTTACTGGATAGCGTCGCCCTACTGGATCGCGTCGAACTCTGCTCCTGTCGTCGGCTTCCCTGACACAGTGAGTTCGATCCCATGTGTCTCTCAGATGAACTCGATGCGCCGGATTGTAATCAATCTTATGCTTGTTTTTATGAAATCTTCCAGATAAGTGTTGATGAGCCAAGTCCCATGATCTCAAACACGACAAACAGAAATTGGAAAACGTAGTTTCATCCCATCCATCTGTAGCAAAGCAATAGAGTATTTTACAAAAAAATACAGAATCAAATGGTGAACTAATCACAGCAATCCTTTAAGTTTTGCACTGTGTGTGCGCTTCACATTCTGCAAAGCAGAGCGCGCGTGTACCGCTACAATATGATGAGGTCCATTACGGGGGTGGTCCTTAAGCGGCCCAGCGTCCTTGGTTGTGTCTGTCAGCCCTTGATAGGCGTATAGTGAAGCGGTAGGGTGGGGCCCGGCGCGTTGGCCCTTGAAGAACCTGAAAATGCAACAGAGCAGAAAAATCAGGCTTTAACCATGCCTCCGGTCAGCGGTGTTATCTTCTTGATTTCGATCGTATTGGGAGTCCATTTGACCACTTTTTATACAAATCTTTCCAGGGTTTTTGCCGCATCCAAGGATTAGTCCTGGCTACATGGTCCCTGGAAAGGGGCAGAAGGCAAATTGATGAAATTATCGCGAAAATTCATAAAATTGACTACAAAAACCGCTATTTCCCAATCTGGGATTACGCCTCTGCTGAGGTCATCTTTGGGGCTGCGGAGACTTCTGCGGTCGCGCTGGGGAGACCCACCCGCTACCGCATCACCCCTTTCCTTAAGAGAGTTGCAACCCTCTAGGAGGCTTGCAACTCCGCACTGGAGTGCCCTTGAGGAAGTCTCCGCTCGGTGACCCTCCTTTATGGGATACAAAAAGGTTTGTTTATCCCCCAGGGGGAAAAAAAAGTCCCAGGGGTGGCCCTACCCTAGGTGTCCGGTGGGGAGCACCAATACTACCCTCAGGCAACACCTGCCTACTTTGACACACTAGGAAAAGGAAAAAGAAAAGGCCTTGGGTGGCGTGCCCTGTTTGTTATGAAAGCCTGGCAAAAGTTTTCAGTTTCCCGAAAACCTCCATGCTTTCAAAAACCAAGCAACACAGGCACGCACACAGCACTGTAACTCAGCATCAAATCGATGGTGCTGTGTCAGTTCGTGCCTTACCCAGGCACCGTGCACTGTACTGTCCAAGTGCGGGTGCGTGTGCCAGGAGCTGAGCTGCCCCATACATATATGGGTTTGAAGTCCCACATATATACCCAGTTGGTGGAGCCTGCCAAGACTGCGCCCAACTAAGTGGTGCTCCACCAAAGAAGCAAAACTGCGAGCACTCAAATAAAATATAATGATTACGCAGGTTCATCCTGCCCTTCTGCTACCCCCTTTAAGAGGTGCCGTTACGGCTTAACGCCGCCATCGGCGACTGCTCGGACTAGGCGTTTGACTGCCCATGGTCATCTTTTGCTTGGATGCCCATGTCGTTGGTCCTCCCGTTTGTTCCGTTTGAAGCTTGAGGGCGCCCTTCAGGCGTTCCACCTCCGCCTCCAGTGCGGGCACTCGAAGGAGGACCATCTCCTCTAGTCTCTTGAGTCGCTCTTCCATTGGCTGCGCTACCCGTTCATTCGGTACCGCTTGTTCTGTCAAAGGAACATGCTGCTGGGTTGAGTGAATCCTCCACGGCGCTCTCCTGGTACCATCTTGGCGCCCGTCACCATGGTGAGGTCGGTAGCCTCGTTGCTGCCCGGCTGTGGATTCCCTTACGGTTCTTTGCTCGAGTTGCGGTTGGTGTTGCGCTCGTCGCTGACCCTGGTGTCTGGCGCTCTCAAAGGTCAGTTGCCGCCTTGGTGAGTCTGCAGGCACTTGCTGCCGCGGAACCATGGCTGCATGTCTCTCCTTCTCCCACAGATTCGCTTGCCTTGCTCGGGGCTCCTGCATTCCTCTGGTGGCACGCGGTTCTTCTCTTTGCTGCCGCCTTCACGGGTCACTTTGACTTGGATACGCCGGTTGGTACAACCCATCCTGCCCTCTGGCTGGCATCGTTGGGGTCTTGGCTTTTGTCCGTCGTTCACTCGTGACAGGGGTTGAGGACTTGCTTGAGCTCCATTTCGTGCCGTCGGGAAACTTAATGTCATAATGACCTTCAAGCTCGCTGCTGCCCGAACTCCGTGGCGAGTTTCCTCTTGGACTAGCAGGTCCCCAGTCCGATGAGCTGCTCATTGTAGCCTCTCTTCTTTTGACAAACGGCTGTTGACTGTCCTCTCACTCCTTCACTGCGGGCGGCTGACGGCCGTCCTCCTCGGCGCAGACGGCTTGACGCTGTCTTGTATCAAGCAGCGGGCGGCCGTCTCCCTCTCAACGGACGGCGGCCGTCTCCACTTGAGCAGCTGGCGGCTGTCTCCTTCTCAACAGCTGGAGGCCGTCGACTTCTCAACGGCTGGTGGCCGTCTCCTCTTGAGCGGCTGGTGGCCGTCTCCTCTTGAACGGCTGGCGGCCGTCTCCTCTTGAGCGGCTGGCGGCTGTTCTCCTCGTGAGCGGCTGGCGGCCGTTCTCCTCGTGAGCGGCTGGCGGCCGTTCTCTTCTCCGCAGCGTGCGGCAGTGTTGTGGAAAGATTTTGAAGCGGTAGGCCGGGGCCCGCCGCGTTGGCCCTTGAAGACCCTGAAAATGCAACAGAGCACAAAAATCAGGCTTCAACCATGACTCCGGTCAGCGGTGTTATCTTGTCGATTTCGATCGCTTTGGGGGTCCATTTGACCACTTTTCATACAAATCTTTCCAGGATTTTTGCAGCATCGCAGGATTAGTCCTGGCGACATGGTCCCTGGAAAGGGGCAGAGGGCAAATTGATGAAATTATCGCAAAAATTTATATAATTAACTAGAAAAATCGCTATTTCCCAATCTGGGATTACGCCTCTGCTGAGGTCATCTTTGGGGCTGCAGAGACTTCTGCAGTCGCGCTGGGGAGACCCACCCGCTACCGCATCACCCCTTTCCTTAAGAGAGTTGCAACCCTCTAGGAGGCTTGCAACTCCGCACTGGAGTGCCCTTGAGGAAGTCTCCGCTCGGTGACCCTCCTTTATGGGATACAAAAAGGTTTGTTTATCCCCCAGGGGGAAAAAAAAGTCCCAGGGGTGGCCCTACCCTAGGTGTCCGGTGGGGAGCACCAATACTACCCTCAGGCAACACCTGCCTACTTTCACACACTAGGAAAAGGAAAAAGAAAAGGCCTTTGGTCGCGTGCCCTGTTTGTTATGAAAGCCTGGCAAAAGTTTTCAGTTTCCCGAAAACCTCCATGCTTTCAAAAACCAAGCAACACAGGCACGCACACAGCACTGTAACTGAGCATCAAATCGATGGTGCTGTGTCAGTTCGTGCCTTACCCAGGCACCGTGCACTGTACTGTCCAAGTGCGGGTGCGTGTGCCAGGGGCTGAGCTGCCCCATACATATATGGGTTTGAAGTCCCACATATATACCCAGTTGGTGGAGCCTGCCAAGACTGCGCCCAACTAAGTGGTGCTCCACCAAAGAAGCAAAACTGCGAGCACTCAAATAAAATATAATGATTACGCAGGTTCATCCTGCCCTTCTGCTACCCCCTTTAAGAGGTGCCGTTACGGCTTAACGCCGCCATCGGCGACTGCTCGGACTAGGCGTTTGACTGCCCATGGTCATCTTTTGCTTGGATGCCCATGTCGTTGGTCCTCCCGTTTGTTCCGTTTGAAGCTTGAGGGCGCCCTTCAGGCGTTCGACCTCCGCCTCCAGTGCGGGCACTCGAAGGAGGACCATCTCCTCTAGTCTCTTGAGTCGCTCTTCCATTGGCTGCGCTGCCCGTTCATTCGGTACCGCTTGTTCTGTCAAAGGAACATGCTGCTGGGTTGAGTGAATCCTCCACGGCGCTCTCCTGGTACCATCTTGGCGCCCGTCACCATGGTGAGGTCGGTAGCCTCGTTGCTGCCCGGCTGTGGATTCCCTTACGGTTCTTTGCTCGAGTTGCGGTTGGTGTGCCGCTCGTCGCTGACCCTGGTGTCTGGCGCTCTCAAAGGTCAGTTGCTGCCTTGGTGAGTCTGCAGGCACTTGCTGCCGCGGAACCATGGCTGCATGTCTCTCCTCCTCCCACAGATTCGCTTGCCTTGCTCGGGGCTCCTGCATTCCTCTGGTGGCACGCGGATCTTCTCTTTGCTGCCGCCTTCACGGGTCACTTTGACTTGGATACGCCGGTTGGTACAACCCATCCTGCCCTCTGGCTGGCATCGTTGGGGTCTTGGCTTTTGTCCGTCGTTCACTCGTGACAGGGGTTGAGGACTTGCTTGAGCTCCACTTCGTGCCGTCGGGAAACTTAATGTCATAATGACCTTCAAGCTCGCTGCTGCCCGAACTCCGTGGCGAGTTTCCTCTTGGACTAGCAGGTCCCCAGTCCGATGAGCTGCTCATTGTAGCCTCTCTTCTTTTGACAAACGGCTGTTGACTGTCCTCTCACTCCTTCACTGCGGGCGGCTGACGACCGTCCTCCTCGGCGCAGACGGCTTGACGCTGTCTTGTATCAAGCAGCGGGCGGCCGTCTCCCTCTCAACGGACGGTGGCCGTCTCCACTTGAGCAGCTGGCGGCTGTCTCCTTCTCAACAGCTGGAGGCCGTCGACTTCTCAACGGCTGGTGGCCGTCTCCTCTTGAGCGGCTGGTGGCCGTCTCCTCTTGAACGGCTGGCGGCCGTCTCCTCTTGAGCGGCTGGCGGCTGTTCTCCTCGTGAGCGGCTGGCGGCCGTTCTCCTCGTGAGCGGCTGGCGGCCGTTCTCTTCTCCGCAGCGTGCGGCAGTGTTGTGGAAAGATTTTGAAGCGGTAGGCGGGGGCCCGCCGCGTTTGCCCTTGAAGACCCTGAAAATGCAACAGAGCACAAAAATCAGGCTTCAACCATGATTCCGGTCAGCGGTGTTATCTTGTCGATTTCGATCGCTTTGGGGGTCCATTTGACCACTTTTCATACAAATCTTTCCAGGATTTTTGCAGCATCGCAGGATTAGTCCTGGCGACATGGTCCCTGGAAAGGCGCAGAGGGCAAATTGATGAAATTATCGCAAAAATTTATAAAATTAACTATAAAAATCGCTATTTCCCAATCTGGGATTACGCCTCTGCTGATGTCATTTTTGCGCCTGCGGAGACTTCTGCGGTCGCGCTGGGGAGACCCACCCACATCAATAGAAAGTCCCGCTCCACAGTCTCAGGTGGACGGTGACAGCATAGGCACGGTCGAACAGGTTCGCATACGCATTCCTCACATGGGCACCCCATACGCTCTTTGTGAGCTTTGGATCCACCTCCGGTTGCCAGGTGGTGATCTTCTGTTCAAAGTCCTCCTTCAGTTGGGAGATATGTCCCAGAGAACCTTGCTCCCATGGCCATGAGCGGCAGGTAGGCTTAGCGTAGCATAGCTTTGTCGCCATTAATCTCCTCTTGGAGTCCACGTACTCTCTCAGCCTGGATCGGGGGTCCAACTCCTCGTCCAGGGCCTCCCCTCCTCTCCTGGAGAGTAGGGGATTCTGTGGGGTTGCGTACCCTGCGTTCTCCACTTCCTGCACGCACGTCTGCACGAAGAAGGTGTCATGCTCGGTTTCGTCATCAGTGTGTATGGAGCTGTGTAGCTCGGATAGCCCACACTCTGAGACTATATCAGGATCAGGTACATGGCAGGGGGTGTTGGGGGCAACAGCGTCAGACAGGACGTACTCGTCTCCCCCGGGAGTAGCTCCCACAGCATCTAGAGGCCGGAGTCCGTCTTTCAGGACATCCAGGGTTTAGCCGCTGCTGTCACGTGGAATTTCCTGTACCATAGCAGGATCCAGATCCTCCGATGGTACCGGGGCTAGGCCTTCGTCCACCAGGCTTAGCATGCCCCTCTATCCTGGTTTCTCAATAGGCACTTTCCGACCCAGAGGCATGTAGATGGTGTCGTCGGGCAGCTGGATGGAGGAGAGCGTCAGCTTCTCCAATAGAGTACGCCCGGACTCATTTCCCCTATCGGCTCCCGAATCAGGGAACACAGGACCATACGGTAAAGTTCGGAGGCCACCTTGGTCAAGACCTTCCCCAGTTCGCTGAACCTGGGGTTCTCGTAGGCAATCCCAAAAGAGGGCCAATAAAATTTGTAGCAGCAATTTTGTCCTTTGCTGCAGTAGAGGTCCAGGACGCGCTGCTTTTCACTAGCAAACAACTCCACGATCAGATCTTCCCTGGAGTATCTCAACTCCTTTAGACCTTGTTCCAGGACTGAATTTTGTGATGTGGCGACATCGTAAAATCCAATGTGACCCTCAAGGAGCTGATAGTCCTCCGTTTTGGAGGCAACCATCATGGTAGAGGGCTCCTTCTTGCATACCCTCAGGTAGCATGACGTCTGTTCAGACTGCTCCAGTGGTACAGATTCCCGTCCGTCACCATGGTCCACTTGAAGGACATAGGGTGCTTGCAGCAGGAGGGATAGGATCAGGGAGTGGTCTACGAAGAAGTCGGTCCCCAGTACGAAGTCGAAGGCTTCAGTGTCCATCATGTAGAACCGATGGGCAATGCACCTAGATCCCATAGGCACGTCGGCCTCCCAGTCTCCACAACTCTGCACCACATGACTGTCCCCCTTGCGACTGGCTGCAGTAGGCATGATGTTCTTCAGGTCCCCACAAGGTACAATTTTCTTGGCCACAATTGATATTGTAGCACCAGTATCCAGTACCGCCAGGTATTCTCGTCTCCCAAGATGGATAGGTACCAGGAACACCAGGTCTGTACATCCCTCAGAGCGTCCCTGTCAGAACTCAGCGGGACACGTAACGTCAAACCCCTTCTTGCGCCGTTTTCGCGCCATCCGCATGAATCGGGAAAGTTTACGGGCGTTAGACGCGTCCCCATCTTTGTTGGCACGCTTAGTTCCTTGTTCTTGTTGAGCTTGCGTCTGGGAATGGGTCGTAGGTCCTGTGTTTTGCTGCCCACCAGACGGCTCGGGATTGATCCCCCCTGGTGTAAGGTTGGGATCTCCCCCGGAACTGTCCTGGTCCTTGTCCTAGTTCTTGTCGTGGATCTTCTTGTCAAGGCCTCCACGTCCTCCACCTTTGCCTTGCGCTCAACCTTGGCCTTTGCAGCATCCTTGAGACCTACCCTTACCTTTCTCGCCATTGCTTATGCCTCCAGCACTTAACTGGATCCACCGCCATTGGGGGTCTCGCTCTTGGCTGACAAGCGCTGCTTGCGGTAGCACTCATCCTCGTAGTGCTTGCGCTTGTGACAGAAGGCACAGGTGACAGTACACCTGTACTGGTTGCGCATCTTAGCCTTCCCAGCGGTGCTGGTCTCCTGCTTCTTGCCCTGGACCACGAAGCACTCATGCTGTACGGGGCATGCACGAGGCCACCGTGCTGGTCTTGGGCGTCACACCAGAAGAGGTCTTGCACATTGCTGATGTAGCGAACATTCATATGGGTAGTCCCTTGTCCAGGTCGAGGTCCTTGATAACCACGTCCATGGTTCCCGGAGTTGCCTCCTCCGGGGCGGTAGGTGTTGAGGTGCTGGGCACTCCCCTTCTCCAGGGCACGCTCCAATAGAAGTACAGAGAGTCCTCGTAAGTGAGGGTTCTTGCGCTGCGTTCCGCCGTAGCCCGACCTTCATCCCACACGTCTCGCGAGATTTTGCCCACCAACCATAAAAGCATCTCATCGCTGCCGTAAGATCCGGGCTTCGATTGCCCTACCCAATGGTCCAAGTCAGCCAGTAGTTCAGAGAAACGCGCAGCCTTGGGGTTGTTGGGCAACATGGCCAGGTTTTGGATCTCGGTCCTGATCGATACGCTGGTCTTGTAGGAGGGGTACTGCCTGTCAGGGGCAACCAACACATCAGGGAACGTGGCAGACTTAGTCACAATCTGCTTGACTTGCTTTTCCAGGTCCTTGGTCTTGCAACATTGCAAGAGTAGCTCACATCTCACCCGCCCACTAGCGTCGGTCTGGCCGGTCATCCTCAGGAACCGGCCAAAAGTCTCTGCAAACTCCCTGAGGTCCTTCCCATGCAGTGAACTCAGGCAGGTTGACTACAATCTTAGAGGTGGCGATAGTCTTAGCCTCCTTGGATCTGCGTCTCTCGTAGCCCTTGCTCTTCCTCTTCTCCTTCTTCTTTCCACCCCTCAGGTTCTGATGGTCCTCAGGGTCATCGTCTTGAGAGGGTGAAGCGGACGTTAGAGATGGGGGCTTATCATCTGAACGATCACCGCCCAAGTCACTGGAGCTCCAAATCAACCATGGGCCTTAGGGCTGTCAGTCCAAACTGATCCAGCTCAGCTCGGCTGGAGTTGTGCACATGGCTAGAGGGGAGCTGGGCAGTTCTTTGCACAAGGGGACCCCTTGGTACGGCTGTAGGGTTCGGCATAGGTCGACTTCTCACGCCGCCCTGAGTGTGAGTCAGCCCCGCAACCAGGCGGTTGGCCTGCAGTCGCTGGGGGGAAGCTCCAATGGTCATAGGGGACCCATCAGGCGGTATCAGGGGCTTCGGCTTGTTCACCTCCCCCCCCACCGGGGGCTCTAACTTGGGGGGCCAGGGAATGGGGCCCCGCCCTCTTCTAAAAGCAGTCCTTATCTCATTATATATAACCCGCGCGCCAAAACAAACCATGTCTCGAAGGTCTACCCTGCCGTCTCAAGACTGTACAATGCAGCCCCTCAAAAAGACGGCCTGGATGTGCTGATGAAGGTTCTATACTTCGTTTGAAAGAATGATCCCGTTTTTAGAACGTAAGTAGCTCCACAAGTCTGCTTATTTGACATGAACCATCCACTGATTGTTGATAAGCTAGGGATCGGATCTGAAGGTGCGCCAGTGAAGTTCAAATCCCGAGGAGTATGCAAAGCCAGAGGTCCGAAATCCAAGGAAATCGTGACCAAAAAAAATTCATTTTGCAGCACAGGCGACTCCGATCTAGAAGGCGCGCTCTCCCAAAGCCCAGTTGAAGACAACGTTGGCTGAAAGTCACGAGACCTGATTTGTCTGAAGACCCTGTGTCAATGGAATCAATGACCATGTCCCCCGATGTGGCAGTAGAAAGCACCTCAAATCGAGATTCTGCCTGCTGAAATGTGTCCCACAGGTCAAACTCTGTGGATGTGGATACATTCCAGGTAATTTTCGGGCTTTTTCGTCAGGATCCACGTAATAAGGGGAAAACGTGAGACCCGCAGGCGCCCGTAGCGCATAATGTTATCATATTATTGATGGGCAGATAGTAGCATCACACTACAGTATAACCACAGTAGAACTAACATCATCTGACAGCATAACTTCTTACGAGTTCAGGGTGAAACTTTTCGTGTTTGTATTGCTGCTGGAAGTGCCTGTGTTCTGAGTATGTGCGACGTACCTTTCACCACAGCTGTGCAGTGCATCAAGGCTGACCTGCCGTTCCTGGTTCAGAACACAGAATTTGAGTTTAGAATGAGATTTGAGTATGGACCAAACCTTTGAGTTTGGAATGAGACTGGAGTATGGACAAAACCTCTGAACGTCAGGTCAACACTGCCCTTCTGTCATGCCTGTTTGTACCTGGTGTCTGCTTACTGTTGCCATGTTTTCCACTTCCTGTTGTTGGACTCAAGTATGAAGCACGATATCGAGACAATTCAGAACCGGAAGTCAGATCGCTGAAGGAGATTGTTCCCAGTATGTCATGGGTGCTTTGCAATTTGAACCTTTGGGTTTCCAGATTTGGTTTGGTAGGTGACTTTTCATTTTGGTTGTCCCAGGTCGGACAGCATTAAAGGGAGCCAATTCAGCAACTACTTTGCGCCGGGTTGGGGTTTGGCTTCACGTTGGAGTTCGTGCCGCGCGCTGGGTGTGTGATTGTGTGTCCGGCACGTGCTGCGTGTGTGATAGTGTGTTGGCCGCGCGCTGCGTGTTTGATGGTGTGTTCACCGCGCGCTGGGTGTGTGATTGTGTGTCCGGCGCACACTGGGTGTATGGTAGTGTGTTTGCAGCGTGCTTGATGTGTGATGGTGTGTCAGGCGCGAGGTGGTTGTGTGATCATGTGTCTGGCGAGCGCTGTGTGTGTGCAATTCGTGTGTCAGCGCACTGTGTGTGTGATTTGTGAGTCAGCGCACTGTGTGTTTGCTGTGCGCTGTGTGTGTGATAGTGTCTTCGCCGCGTGCCGGGTGTGTCATTGTGTGTCCGGCACGCGCTAGGTGTGTCATTGTGTGTCCGGCGCACGCTGGGTGTGTGATGGTGTGTTCGGCGTGCGCTGCCTGTGTCATTGTGTGTTCGGCGCGCGCTGGATGTGTGATGGTGTGTTTGCCGCGAGCTGGGTGTATGATGGTGTGTTTGCGGCGCTCTGGGTGTGAGAGGGTGTGTTTGCGGCGGGCTGAGTGAGTTGCTGTTTGTCTGGCGAGCGTTGGGTGTGTGTCTTTCGTGTGTCCGGCCTGCGCTGTGTCTGTGTCATTGGTGTGTTAGAGCACTGTGGGAACCCTGAGGGTACCCCAAACCATTTTATTCGCCCCCCATTTTCAACCCAGCCCTTCGCCGTCCACAAGCCACATCCAGCTGTGTAGACCAACCCGTCCGGGCAAAACCGCACACACCCACAACCCAGAAAGCCGCATGATCGACAAGGCATTGTGGTCTTCAGCTTTAGCTAACGACCAAGAACCCAGTTTTCGGGCGCAGGCATCACGCCTTTTGGTGGGCAGCTGGCAGTTCAATGAGCCAGACCAACAGCCATCAATTACGGAGCACAAATTCTTCCTTTGCCACCATAAGGTCCTCCAAGCCGGCCCAACACACCTCTAGATATGCCAACCCTCCGCAAGCCATCCTCAACCACCACAACCCACCCAATGTATCCCAAGGCACCAAGGAAGGAGAAACTCACCCATTGCCCCCCCCCCCCCCCACCCGATGACATACCCGAGCCCATCCCAAGGTATCCCAAGCCACCCCGACGTACCTTGCGGTACCCCATTCTCACAAGCCGCCGGAAGGCACACTAATACACCACTACGCACGCCCGCCGACGCCGAGGTGTCTGAAGCAATCCTAATGCATCCCACGTATCTCAACTCTCCACCAGCCTTCCCAATGCATTTCAAGGTGCACCTCACATCCCTTGCTGGTCCAGCAATGCACGTTGACCCCTTCGAACCCACCACAATGGATCCCAATGCCCGCTGACACACATTCCGTACAACATCCAAACAGATTGCAATGCGGCTTAACATACCCCCAGGTATCCCACACCACCCAAAGCTGCCCTCACCCCAACCCACCCAGTTGTAGAACAACGCACTCCAAACTTTCCCCACCACTGTCTGCACTGCCGCAATCCACCAGAAGTACCCCAACCAACCTCAACCGATCCTAAAGTATTCCGAGTCACCTTATCCAACCCAAAGGCACCCCCCACACTGAACTGACCACCACATACCCTAACCCACCCTAAGGTACCTCACGGCAACCCAAACAACCCCAAGGTACCTCCATGCCCCCCACTGCTCCACTCCCACAACCTACTGCTATGTACTCGAAGATACACGTAGCGTAGCCCTCCGTACCACAACCCGATGCTAGGTAGTACAAGCCACTTTGAAGTACCATCGTCTACCCCAAGATATTACAAACAGATCCAACCCACGTCATATTTTTGAAAACCAGACTTTCGGGTATCGGAAACGATGTCGGCTTGGTGGGATGGAGCGAAGCGACATTCCAGCCATTCCCCCCAAGCCGTTCAGAACTCATGAAGCAAGAGTACTTTGCGATTGGGTTAGCTTAATGGATGGGGTGGTGAGTGGGCGGGGCGTAGATGCGGTTGTAGAGAACACACCCCAGGTTGCTCACCGCTATCCATTCCATAGGTATCTCAGGCAACCCCCACCTACACCAACATACCCTAACCCAAAGCAAGGTACCCCATCCCCCCGCGACCTACCCCAGGTATTCCAACCATCAAGGTATCCCAACCCATCCTCACCGATCCCAAGGTACCCCCACTCGTCCAAATTCTGCAACCCACCTCAAAGTACCTTAATGCAACCCATATTGCCCAAACACCTTGGGTCCTAAGTGCACATATTTCCCAAAATCCCGTTTCCACCCCGAAAAAGTACTACTTAAGACACCAGCGGGCCTTGAACAATTTGAAAAAGCACATTCGAACATACAATATGTGCGATAACATACCCCGCAACTCATGGTGTTCGCTCCACCTTTGCCACCAGACCCCCACATACGCCTTCGACCAACAAAGCAAAAAACTGCCAACAATCAAGCCCGCATTTGCATTGCATTTCAGTGTGTAGCTTTCAAAACTACAAAAAACCTGCAACATTTTCAGTAACGAAACATGGTTTCCTCAATCCCAGCATACACCCATTGCACTGACCTGTGGAACTACGGGACGGAGGGCAAAAATCCTTGTTTCCAAACACTCCTTGGTCTGCATTGCATTTTAGTTATTTCAATATGCCTTCCACATCATGTGCTGCTAATTTCAAAAATGCGAAGAGACCTGCAACATTCTTGGAAAGAAAACAGCCTTGTCAGGATCTCTAGATCTCAGCATGCAGATTGCCCAAACACTGGCACATAGAGGAGACAATTGCAACGTGCAATACTTGCAGACAATTGCTATGCAGGGGAACACGTTGTTGGTGTTTGATGTTTGGTGTTTGCCGCCACCAATTTGCACGCGCTTTTGACCACTGCTCCCCGCCCTGTTGCTGGTGGGATGATTGCTGCTCATGAGATGCCCGTTTGTCAGGTCCATGTCCCTGCTGCCGCCCCTCAGGCTGCTGCTTACCAGGAGGTCCACCCCGACGCCGCGGTGCTCAGCCCAGTCCAGATCCCCGAAAGCGAATGGATGGACGCGCCAAGGAGCGTTCTTCCAAGGAACTGTGTACAACGAACGCGTCGAACGCGTTCGTTCAACGCGGTGCTCGGGGCATACCGTGACTTTCTTTTGTCGTGGTTGTCCTCGTGCATATTGGCCCTTGCGTGCAACTTGGGGCCCAAAAAGGCCTGAAATATATGCTACTGAGTCAGGCAAAGTTGAACGTTCCTTTTGAGGGTACATCTAAAGTTCTCTTGTTTGGTCCAAAAACAGTTGGTAACACCCATACAAAAAGCTGGTCTGAAAACAGTTGGTAACACCCGCACAAAAAGCACACACAGCACACACACAGCAAAGCCCCTAGCAAAGTATGCAACGTCACCTGCCGCTGGCCGTGCCGGCCCGCCCGCGTTGCAATATTGATATCCTGTTTGAACTCGAGCCTCAAGCTTCTCTCCTCTCCTACTCTGAGCCTGCAGATAGCGGGGCACAGCCCTTCATGAACTGCCCTGGTCCCAAGCACTGGGTGAGGGACGACACTGAAACCCTAACCTACCCCTAACCTCAACTGGTACATGCTCAATAGGTAACGTTCAACCACGTGAGCAGCAGGGCGAAGAAGCAAAACTGGTGGTGGGGACATACTCAATACATACTCAACAGATGCGTCTCCCCATCTGCAATAGTCAACAGTCCGAATCCAGGTGTTAGCGGAGGGAAAAAGAGAGGTTGAGGCACCGGATATGTATTTAAACAAACCTCTGCAAATTTCAGGCTCAGAGATTTGGTTCATCTTTCTTCGCCCGCCCTTCGGTTGACAGGAAAAAGCCCCTCCGAACCTGCCGTACTCAACAGAAGCCTCTCCGACTCTGCATGCGAAGCATGAAGCTATCGGAGGGACAAAAAGACGTTGAGGTACGGGACATGTGCTCAAACAAACCTCATCAGAGCCTACAAAAATCAACAGATACCTCTCCAGATGAGACCGGAATACATTCTTCGCCCGCCGTTCGGTTCACAGGTAAAAGCCTCTCCGAACCTGCCGTAATCAACAGGAGCCTCTCCGACTCTGCATGCGAAGCATGAAGCTAGCGGAGGGACATTGAGACGTTGAGGTACGGGACATGTGCTCAAACAAACCTCAAAAGAGCCTGCAGTAGTCAACAGAATCTGCAAGCAAGACCGGACTGCAGTGGAGTGCACCCACTTCCCGGCTTGAAGTCGACACTCCGGAAAGAAATCTGGGGGCCAACGGGGTGACAGTTGGTAGAAACAAAACAAGACACGGGCAAAACAAAGCAGATCTGCAAACGTACACCATTCTGGGGCCTGAGTAACTGACCGGACAGTGATGATGGAAGAGAGAAGGTGTTTTAAGAAGGCGCTGTTGAGAAATTCGTGTAAATTTGCGTGAATTCTGCAAAATAAAAGTACGGTTGCAGCAGATCTGCTACAGCGGTACCATTTCCGCGAAATGGGGTATCGGGATCTGCCGCAGGCAAGACCCTACGTGAGTCACCAGACATGACCCCAATGGAGCTTAAGGTACTCAACATTCCAACCCTTTCCAACCAGCTCAAAGGTACCTTAGTCCAATCAAGGGTGCCCCGACCCAGCCAAATCCAACCGCACCTTGCCCAAACCTCCCTTATGCTTCTCCCACCTACCCCAACGTACGCCAAAGCGCCTCAATTGAACCCCAAGGTAACCAGAGTTATCTAAAACTAACAAGAAATACGCCAACCAGCGTGTCTTGGACCGCGTTCACATTTCGAACTCTGAGATACCTCATGGCATCCCAAGGTAGTTTGTAGAAACCCAAAATACCGAAGTACCGCAATACATTGCAAGTTACCCCCGATTTGTAAGTATGTGGATTGGTCTGCACGTACTCCAACGCATGCTGCAGTCCGTCCAGGAAGTGCCACCGTAAGACACTACCTTGGCGACCATTGGTAAGAAAAAAAGGTAGGGCACCTCAACGTACCTGGTTTTGCCGATGAGCTACAACATACCGCAACCGAGCCCAAGGTGCGTCAACCCACCCCGAGATAGCCCGAGCCATCCAAAGCATTTGCGAAGTAACCCAACTTTCGCCCTTTTCAATCACGCTAACGCTAATGACGGTGTCAGCTTACATGTGTCGTGTTGGGTTGAGGTAGTTTCGGGTGCTTTGGCGTTGATTGCACACAGGTGGGGGGTTAGAGACATTGGGGCTGCTTGGGTGCAGTGGGCATTGTGGGGTGGCCTACCATCTCATGATGTGCATTATGGTACATTATATAGGTCAGGGTATGTGCTCTAGCTTGTCAAGTCCCCGAGTACACCCTGACACAGTAGGCCTGAGTTATGAATATTATTGGTTGGTGTCATATGGACACGTGTGTATCAGTCCGCTAATTCGGTGCAGCAGACCAGTGCACTGCCGCACATTGCGACAAGGCGCGCACGTGCAAGGGTATAGATTACAATGCTTTTGTTGATTCAGTTTGTAATGTTTTATACATTTATGTATTTAGGCACCAAATGTCCTGATTGCGAAATCAGAAATGCAGATTTTGCCGAGATTGACCTGATTGTGATTACAGTACGTTTACGCCCTTTCCGTGCCTGTGGAGTTGCCCGAGGGCATTGAGGTGTTACAATTTCGCAATCTGAGTGATCAGTTCAATCCCAAACCAACAAATTTTGCCAGCACAAGAATTTTCAGGACGACGTGTCAGGCGAGTTTCACGGCGAGTTTGAAGCTTTCGACGGCGGATGTGTGGCTGCATTCAAGCACAGGAGTTCCCCATTTGGTGTCCGTTTTCTCATGGGACAAAAGAAGGCTCGCCGTAACGCTGAGGGTCTGAATGACGACGAGGACGATATTTCTAGTACTCGCAGTGCAAAAAGAGGATATTCAGGAACAAATCCAAAACATGAAGGGCTGCAGTCAATGGAGAAAAGATAGACTATCTATCTACATAATAAACCTCAGAATAACTACAGATTTATGAAAAGATAGTTAGAAAATATCCTACAGTCATGGGAAAACTGCTCCCATGGGCAGTCTCTCTGCTATATTGCCATCCACAGATGTGCACTCTTTGTTTTGGGTCCCGTGGATGCTGTGGTGGCATGGATTGTGGCGCGGAGGTCACTGCCATGTCACATGGGAACTTCCTACTTAGCTAGGCTGACTGTGAATTGAACCCAGGACCTCTCAAAAGAAGGTGCCCCAGACCCCTAGGGAGCAGACTACTAGGATAGCTAAGCATTCATAAGTAACTTGAGAAAAATGTATAGGCTCTGGATCATTGTCAGCCTCTCGGTCAGTCCAGAAATGATGTTTATGTTCAATCAGTTGGGGGGTCAGGGACCAGGCCGCTTTTTTTGTTTGCAGACCAATCGTTGGTGAGTCTTATTGCCCCAGGCTCCCACTGTGCCATCATCCTGCACAGTGTAGTACCAAGAACGCGCCCACATGCGGAACTAGGTAGCCGTGGGGTCGGATCAGTCCGGGGTGCCCCACTCCATACGACCACCCCAACTGGGGATCACATGAACACGTCGGCCTACCTGAACAGATTCCCTTCCTTCAGAACTCACAGTTGAGGCCCTTTACTCGCAACCCCCTCTGTCCTCTAACCTCCCAGGGGCGGTGAGCACTCTTGTGCTGACTGCTAGGCCTAATCTATGTGTGCCAGGACAGGCTCAGGACTCCTGTAGAGTCCAGCTGCGGTGAACGTACTAACTCCCACCCTCAATCGGGTTCGGCGGTTCCAACACATACATTTCGGCTGCTTTTGGAGCGCTGCTCCTGCCCTGGTTGTGCCCTGCACTCCCATGCCTGTGGTTACCACCGTGAAACAGATGGCCCCTTATCAAGTGTGCAGCCACCCAGCGAGTGAGTGCCTTGTTGACCACGTGTTGCATGGGATATGCTGTAATGTGATGACCTTTGGGAGCCAACGAAGAGTGGTGGCTTCCTAGACCAGGGAAAAACGCCAAGCAAGGTGTTGAAGGCAATGTGTGCGCACCCTCCTTGGGGACAAGCGTGCCCACAGTTAGGACCCCTAACTGGTCCAGACGCACGAGGTGCTACCCGTCTACGAAGTGTTACCATACCCCTAAGTGTGCTATGTAAGTCTGTGTGTGTCTCACTTCTCTCCCTTGTGTGGCTGCCATCATTGGCCTTCACTGATGTCGGACCGAAGGTCCTAGTGAGCTAATGGTACCACTGCTATGGCGCCGGAGTTCTGTGCTGGCCCTTAACCTTTGGGCAAAAGCCCTACCTACTACGAGGGAGGGGTGGCAAGCCGTGCTAAGGGCATACCAAATGCCCACTTTTCTAGAGGCCAAAAGCTAACACACTGCCCTGCCCGCGAGGAAAAGCACGCGGAGCAGGACACACCCCTGCACTACACTCAGTAATGCCAGCACCAGCCTTTGAAGGCAGGGTGAGCACAACCGTACTCATTCCCTACCAGGCTTGCTGACCCTAACCTCTACACACGCTACTAGATGTCGATGGCAAAAGACCCAAGGGTCCTATTGACCCCCCTGTGAGACAGCAAACAAACACAGCGCCACTAGGCGGCTGTGGCCCAACAGGGACGTCACAACAGGTCTCCCTGGTAGGGCTCCGAAGGAGGGGGTGCTCTGTTTGCGTGCACAGCGTGTAGTAAGGGTTGTACATGAAGTGGTTGTTCGTGAGGCGGGGAAGACGAGGGGAAGGCGGGAGGAGAGGGGGCCCCGCCTCTTCAGTGACCTTGTCGGCAGGGCAGGGAGGCCTAGGGAAAGGGGGTCGGAGATGGATAAGGGGCGGTGGAGGAGGATGCTGGGAGCGGCGCTCCGGGGGGTGCGCCTGGTCTGTCCCCAGGAGAAGGGGAAGAAGCCCAGGGTTCAGATGCTGCGAGAGCTATTGCAGCGGGAGGGGCGGTACGGTGGCGACGCGTAGGGCCGGGCAGGAGCAGGAACCGGAAGCGCTAGGGGCCGGAGGCCAGAGGCGTGCGGAGGGACGGGCAAAGGGGATGCGGGGAGGCGGACGCGGGGGGTTGGCTGAGGTGGAGGAGGGTGAGTAGGGGATGTGACAGACACGAGGAGAGTAAGAAGGGAGCGGAGAGGTGCAGGTGCGCAGGGGAGGGCAGGGACACGGCTGAAAGTGGAGGGGGATGTGGTGATGGCGGACGCGGACGAGAACCCCAAGCGGAGAGCACAGGGCCAGCAGCGGGGCAGAGGGGAGATGGGGCGGCAGAGTACAGGGGCACAGGCGAGAGCGGAGGGAGCAACCGGGCAGTGGGACACGAGACGTATGGTGGGTACGGCGAGCAGTGTGGGGCAGAACGGGAGGCAGACGAGATGCAGTATGGGAATGTCGTACAGTGACGGAGCAGAGCGCAAGGTCTTGACTGGCAAGAACGGCCGGTAATGGCGTGGAGCAGCGCTGTGCCCTTCGGGTGCAGCACGGTGCCAGGGCTCTGACTTGCAGGAGAGGCGAACGGGCAGACGCATCCAATACTCCGACAAGTTGGTTCCAGGGTCTTCGCTGATGGTGTGATCAGAGAGATTGCTGAGATGGGCAGGTGGCAGTGCAGGTGTACTCGAGCCCGTCGCAGTGGAGCGACGTCTCAGTGGCGCCCCTGTGGACTGGCAGCCGGATTGTGCGGGCTATACGCCGACTTTGTGCATGGCGGCAAAGCTCTCTGCATGACAGGATGGTACTGCATTGAAAACATTGGACTTACGTGCGGCCTGCTCTGAGGGGCTGACCACGCCAGGCCTTGGTGGCTGCCGGCGCCATGGGACACCTGCGAGATGCAACAAAGTGCGAACCCTTGGTGACCCCGCTGGGTCCGAATGGGGGCGCTGGTCCGCAGCTGGTCTATGAGGCTGGGCTGCAAAGTGCAAATGCAGCGACGGTAATTCGACAAGCGTCTCCCTGACGTTCTCTCTGTGTTCCTTCGGCACATGCGGTGGCTCATGGTGCGTAGGAAACCAACAGCCATGCCAGTCCTCGGGCAGGGCCACAGTCCAGTCCGCAGATACACCCCCACCCCACACACAGGGCACAGGGCAACCAGGATGGAGTGAGAGACGGGGACCGAGGGAGCACTAGGGTGGCAGAGACTCCAGGTAAAAGGGTAGGGGCAAAGGGGAGGGGCAGGGGTTGAGCACGCGGGTGGCACACACGAGTGACAGCGCGGCTCAGACAGGAAGGGCAGACGTTCAGGCAGGCTCAACAGCGAGAAGGAGAATGGGAGGGTAGACAGGCGAGAGAGGGGGCGCAGGGCAGCGGGACAGGGGTAGCACGGAGAAGAGCAGGGGGCACACGCAGGGCGCGCGGGAGCAGCGGGGAGCGCGAACAAGGAACAAAAAAAACAACAACAGCGGAACAGGCGGACACACAGGAAGGGCACATAGAAGAGGCAGGTCGCGGGAGGTGGGGGGAACAGGGGGCCAACAAGGGCACAAAGGAACACAATGTCTCTCACAGAGAAGCACCATGCTGATGACCCGCATTGAGCCGTACCGGCCGCCCCGCCCGACCATCAGGGAACTGATGGAGGGGCGGCCGGCGGGAGAGGACGAAGGGGGAGTCCCCCCGAAGGGGTGTCTGGGGAGGCCGCCCAGGTCGGCCTACAGGTCGGAAGACAGAGCAGAAGCTGAGAGGTGCCTGAGGGCGCGCGATATACAACCATGGCGCGGGGACGACCGGCGGCGAGCACACGGAGCAGGAGAACAACACTAAGAGGGCGGGCAGGAGACAGAGGGGAGGGGAGGGTGGAGAGGAGAGAGAGAAGATACCCGTACAATAACGCGGGCTAAAAGGCTGGGTCGCGAGGGAGGAGCGCTCACCTGGCATGGCCCGGGACCGCCAAGGGCCGCGCCACAGGATAGCGGTGGGACTGGACGAGAGCACCAAACAGAACGGAGACGGATGGCGATGCTGTGTTGTTGTGCGTGCATGCAGGGAGGAGGGAACCACGCGGAAAAAAGCGCGGCGAAAAAAAGAAAAAAAACGCGGACAACACCCCGCAGCACCACAAGGAGACGGGACAGAAAAGGACGTGTGGCTAAGGCCACGCGACGGCCCCAGGGGACTAGGAGAGCATGGGAGGCGGCACAGGAGTGATGGGGGGGGGGCGGGAGGGGAGCGACCCGTGCTAGGCGCACAAAACGGTCCCCGGATGGATGAGGATCCAGTGGGCCCGCGCCACAGGGTTGCTGGCGGCCCGGTGAGGTATCAACACGGGAGGAGGGATGCGATGGGGCCGCACAACAGCCTAGGGGATCAGGCTGGGGCCGCGGCACAGGGGAAAGGGACGGGGGCGGGAAGGGAGCGACCCGTGCTAGGCGCACGAAGCGGTCTCCGGATGGAAGAGGATCCATTGGGCCCGCGCCACAGGGTTACAGGCGACCCGGTGGGGGATAAACACGGGATGAAGGGACAAGGGGACGAGGCGGGGAAAGGGGTGTGGCTAAGGCCGCACAACGGCCCAACGGGGTAGGGAGTCCATGGGACGCTGGGAACGGGCCGGTGCCGGGATGAAGCAAGGGGGAATGGGATATGGGATGGGCAGGGAGACCGAAAGCGCCAAGCAACAGCCCCATGGGATTGGGAAACCAGTCGCCATGGAGTGGTGAACCATGGGCCAACCATGGGGAACCTGACCAGGGGAAGTCAGGAAAATGCCCTGAACTCCGGGACGGCCGTGAGGTGTCCACAAGGGTGAGGGTTGACCTTGAGATCTCCGGGTCAATGGCCTGAGTACACGTAGGTTCACGCGTGAGCGGGACCAGGGGGAACGTGGAAAGGGTCGCCCCCTGGCCTCCAGCCGTGGATGGACGACACCCAAGTGCATCCGGGAGCCGAGTGAATCCTCCAACCCGTGAGGGAACGGGAGTGGTGGAATGTGGTTGACAGAGAGAAATGCTCCGCTGTTGGCGATGGCTATCCACAGGAAACCCGCCTGCAGGCGCCCAATAGGCTGTGCTAGGGGGGGAAGGCCAGGGGATCCTTTTTTTTTTTGTAAAACAAAGTTCAATGATACAGTGTCTCGTCCTGGGTTAGCCCATCATACAACGATTGACCCTCATCCCGGGACAGTGGGTCATGGAGACAACGGTCTGCAGGTTAGCGGCACAGTGCACGACTTTGCAGTTTAGAAGGAAAAATAGACATGGCGGCATCACCACAAGCATACGCCCTACTGCTGTACCCGGGGGTGACAGAGTGGAAGGAGTGCCTGGCGGGCTGGAGGTTGCCGGTACCGTGAGACCAGTCATACAGGGAGCAGGTGAAGGAGAGGGGCAGCCCCACTTGCTGTGGAGTGTAGGGGTCATCCAGTCAGGGGATGGAAACATAGAATAGTAAAGCAAAATCAGAGGAGCCGATGGGGGAAGGGGGGGCAAAGCTGTCAGCACAAGCAAGGCAACACGGATCAGTGATGTACTGTATCTCGCGTGAGAGATCAGCAGGGAGCGAGCGCCTGTGGTCTCTATGTAGAGGCCCTGTTGGCAGGATCCCACTTAGATTAGGGTTTCTCGTAGCGTGGTGTTGCCGGTCAGTGATGCGAGGGTTCTACACACCTGAAGGAGGGACGAAAGCACAGGGGCATATCTGGGGGGGGGGCGGGGCGGTGAGGGGGCTGGACTACAGATGCATGGGACCAGTCCAGTCAGAGGCAACAAACAGGTTGGGCCTGGTCTGGGGCTTTGTGGGGATGGCATGGGAGAGGGCAGCTGTGACGGCGTCGAGGGCGGATTGCTGAAAATGGCCCACTTTTTTACGGACTGCCCGCAGGCCGCCGAGGCGGTTCCGAAGGTAGTGGTACAGCGAGCGGGGAATTGCCAGACGGCCGGCGATGCGGAGGTCATTGCAGCACGCGGTCTGCGGCCAGTTCCGATTGTGTGGGCTGACAGTGCAGGCTGAGAGCCACGCGCGCACAGGGGGGTGGGTGGGTGCACAAAAGGCGAGTACTCCATGCACACTGAGATTGTGTCGGCCTTTACAGTGGGGGCATTCGGTCTTGCCTGGTGCGTCAGTCCAAAAGGTGGCGTAGTGTGCAGTAAGTAGGTAAGTAAGTAAGGGCCGCCGCGTCCGCAGCCTCATCTGACAACTCCTTGTTTGTTTTACATGGTGGCCGCCTCTGGCGGGAAGGAGTGGTCTCCATCATCAGTTTCCCTGCCGACCCCTGTCTCACCTCACGGCCGAGAACTTCAACCAGGTTCCCTTGGGGCATGACCGGTGGTAGGCTCCCTTCAGTCCCTGCCCTCGAGGTTTCAGCTCCTTCTGGTCACCCTTTGAAGGATCCCCCGGCCTTCCCCCCGTAGCACACCCTCACCCCTGCGGACACCTCACGGCAGTCCCGGAGTTCAGGGCATTTTCCCGACTTCCCGTGGCCACGCTCCCCATGGTTGGCCCATGGTTCACCACTTCATGGCGACTGGTTTCCCAGTCCCATGGGGCTGTTGCTTGGCGCTTTTGGCCTCCCTGCCCCTCCCATGTCCCATTCCCCTTTGCCTCATCCCGGCAGCGGCCCGTTCCCAGCGTCACATGGACTCCCTACCCCGTTGGGCCGTTGTGCGGCCCTAGCCACACGCCCTTCCCCGCCCCGTCCCCTTGTTCTTCATCCCGTGTTTATACCCCACCGGGTCGCCTGCTACCCTGTGGCGCTTGCCCACTGGGGCCTCTCCCTTCCGGGGACCGCTTCGTGCGCTTAGCACGGGTCGCTCGCTTCCCGGCCTAATCCCCTGGGCTGTCTTGCGGCCCCATCCCATCCCTCATCCCGTGTTTATACCCCACCGGGCCGCCAGCAACCCTGTGGCGCGGGCCCACTGGATCCTCATCCATCCGGGGACCGTTTCGTGCGCCTAGCACGGGTCGCTCCCTTCCCTCCCCCTTCCCCAGTGCCGCGGCCCCGGCCTGTTGCGTGTTCGGTGTCCTGTGCCCCCTGGCTCCTTTTCACCGGTGTGCTCGCTCCGTGTGTGGTGTTGCGTGTACGGCTTCCTGGGCCTCCTGGCTCCTGTTCACCGCTGTGCACGCCCTGTGTGTGGTGTCGCGTGCACGGTTTCCTCGGCCTCCTGGCTCCTGCTCACCGGCGTGCACGCTCTGTGTGTGGTGTTGCGGGTGCGGTGTCCTGGGCCGCTTGGTCCCTGTTCACCGGTGTGCATGCTCGCTGTGTGTTGTTGCGTGCGCGGTGTCCTTGGCCGCTTGGCTCCTGTTCACCGGTGCGCCTGTCTCGGTGCGCTGTGTCGTGTGTACGGTGTCCTGGGCCCCTCGGCTCCTGTTCACCGGTGTGCACGCTTTGTGTGCGGTGTTGTATGTGTGGCGTCCTGGGCCTCCTGGCTCCTGTTCACCGGTGCGCGTGCTCGCTGTGTGCTCCTCGCATGCTTCCTATCCCCCTCCCTCATCCTCGCTTGTACTAGTGCATGCTCTCCGTGTCTGCCCTCCTGCTTTTTTCTGTCGCCGCCTTCTCGTCCTCGTGGCGCGCCTGGCGTTTGCATTCGAGTCTCCGTCCGTGTTAGTCCGCTCTTTCGGCCTCTCCGGAGTGGTCGAGTGGTGGATTGGTGGAGTGATGGAGTGGCGGAGTGGTGGAGTGGTGGAGTGGTGGAGTGGTGGAGTGGTGGAGTGGCGGAGTGGCGCAGTCGCGGAGTGGCGGAGTGGTGGAGTGGTGGAGTGGTGGAGTGGTGGAGTGGTGGAGTGGTGGAGTGGTGGAGTGGTGGAGTGGTGGAGTGGTGGAGTGGTGGAGTGGTTGAGTGGTGGAGTGGTGGAGTGGTGGAATGGTGGAGTGGTGGAGTGGTGGAGTGGTGGAGTGGTGGAGTGGTGGAGTGGTGGAGTGGTGGAGTGGTGGAGTGGGTGAGTGGGTGAGTGGGTGAGTGGGTGAGTGGGTGAGTGGGTGAGTGGATGAGTGGGTGAAAGGGTGAGTGGTCGAGTGGGTGAGTGGGTGAGTGGGTGAGTGGGTGAGTGGGTGAGTGGGTGAGTGGGTGAGTGGGTGAGTGGGTGAGTGGGTGAGTGGCAGAGTGGGTGAGTGGGTGAGTGGCTGAGTGGGTGAGTGGGTGAGTGGGTGAGTGGCTGAGTGGGTGAGTGGGTGAGTGGGCGAGTGGGTGCGTGGGTGAGTGGGTGCGCCGGTGGGTGGGTGGGTGGGTGAGTGGGTGAGTGGGTGAGTGGGTGAGTGGGTGAGTGGGTGAGTGGGTGAGTGGGTGAGTGGGTGAGTGGGTGAGTGGGTGAGTGGGTGAGTGGGTGAGTGGGTGAGTGGGTGAGTGGGTGAGTGGGTGAGTGGGTGAGTGGGTGATTGGGTGAGTGGGTGAGTGGGTGAGTGGGTGAGTGGGTGAGTGGGTGAGTGGGTGAGTGGGTGAGTGGGTGAGTGGGTGAGTGGGTGAGTGGGTGAGTGGGTGAGTGGGTGAGTGGGTGAGTGGATGAGTCGGTGAGTGGGTGAGTGGGTGAGTGGGTGAGTGGGTGAGTGGGTGAGCGGGTGAGTGGGTGAGTGGGTGAGTGGGTGAGTGGGTGAGTGGGTGAGTGGGTGAGTGGGTGAGTGGGTGAGTGGGTGAGTGGGTGAGTGGGAGAGTGGGTGAGTGGGTGAGTTGGTGAGTGGGTGAGTGGGTGAGTGGGTGAGTGGGTGAGTGGGTGAGTGGGTGAGTGGGTGAGTTGGTGAGCCGCCGACTGGCTGAGTGGGTGAGTGGGTGACTGGGTGAGTGGGTGAGTGGGTGAGTGGGTGAGTGGGTGAGTGGGTGAGTGGGTGAGTGGGTGAGTGGGTGAGTGGGTGAGTGGGTGAGTGGGTGAGTTGGTGAGTGGGTGAGTGGGTGAGTGGGTGAGTGGGTGAGTGGGTGAGTGGGTGAGTGGGTGAGTGGGTGATTGGGTGAGTTGGTGAGTGGATGAGTGGGTGAGTGGGTGACTGGGTGAGTTGGTGAGTGGGTGAGTGGGTGAGTGGGTGAGTGGGTGAGTGGGTGAGTGGGTGAGTGGGTGAGTGGGCGAATGGGTGAGCGGGTGAGTGGGTGAGTGGGTGAGTGGGTGAGTGGGTGAGTGGGTGGGTGGGTAAGTGGGTGAGTGGGTAAGTGGGTGAGTGGGTGAGCGGGTGAGTGGGTGAGTGGGTGAGTGGGTGAGTGGGTGAGTGGGTGAGTGGGTGAGTGGATGAGTGGGTGAGTGGGTGAGTGGGTGAGTGGGTGAGTGGGTGAGTGGGTGAGTGGGTGAGTGGGTGAGTGGGTGAGCGGGTGAGTGGGTGAGTGGGTGAGTGGGTGAGTGGGTGAGTGGGTGAGTGGGTGAGTGGATGAGTGGGTGAGTGGGTGAGTGGGTGAGTGGGTGAGCGGGTGAGTGGGTGAGTGGGTGAGTGGGTGAGTGGGTGAGTGGGTGAGTGGATGAATGGGTGAGTGGGTGAGTGGGTGGGTGGGTGAGTGGGTGAGTCGGTGAGTGGGTGAGTGGGTGAGTTGGTGAGTGGGTGAGTGGCTGAGTGGGTGAGTGGGTGAGTGGGTGAGTGGGTGAGTGGCCGAGTGGGTGAGCGGGTGAGTGGGTGAGTGGGTGAGTGGGTGACTGGGTGAGTGGGTGAGTGGGTGAGTGGGTGAGTGGGTGAGTGGGTGAGTGGGTGAGTGGGTGAGTGGGTGAGTGGGTGAGTGGGTGAGTTGGTGAGTGGGTGAGTGGGTGAGTGGGTGAGTGGGTGAGTTGGTGAGTGGGTGAGTGGGTGAGTGGGTGAGTGGGTGAGTGGGTGAGTGGGTGAGTGGGTGAGTGGGTGAGAGGGTGAGTGGGTGAGTGGGTGAGTGGGTGAGTGGGTGAGTGGGTGAGTGGGTGAGTGGGTGAGTGGGTGAGTGGGTGAGTGGGTGAGTTGGTGAGTGGGTGAGTTGGTGAGTGGGTGAGTGGGTCAGTGGGTGAGTGGGCGAGTGGGTGAGTGGGTGAGTGGGTGAGTGGGTGAGTGGGTGAGTGGGTGAGTGGGTGAGTTGGTGAGTGGGTGAGTGGGTGAGTGGGTGAGTCGGTGAGTCGGTGAGTGGGTGAGTGGGTGAGTGGGTGAGTGGGTGAGTGGGTGAGTGGGTGAGTTGGTGAGTGGGTCAGTGGGTGAGTGGGCGAGTGGGTGAGTGGGTGAGTGGGTGAGTGGGTGAGTTAGTGAGTGGGTGAGTGGTTGATTGGGTGAGTGGGTGAGTGGGTGAGTGGGTGAGTCGGTGAGTCGGTGAGTGGGTGAGTGGGTGAGTGGGTGAGTGGGTGAGTGGGTGAGTGGGTGAGTGGGTGAGTGGGTGAGTGGGTGTGTGGGTGAGTGGGTGAGTGGGTGAGTGAGTGAGTGGGTGAGTGGGTGAGTGGGTGAGTGGGTGAGTGGGTGAGTGGGTGAGTGGGTGAGTGGGTGGGTGGGTGAGTCGGTGAGTGGATGAGTGGGTGAGTGGGTGAGTGGGTGAGTGGGTGAGTGGGTGAGTGGGTGAGTGGGTGAGTGGGTGAGTGGGTGAGTGGGTGGGTGGGTGAGTGGGTGAGTGGGTGAGTGGGTGAGTGGGTGAGCGGGTGAGTGGGTGAGTGGATGAGTGGGTGAGTGGGTGAGTGGGTGAGTGGGTGAGTGGGTGAGTTGCTGAGTGGGTGAGTGGGTGAGCGGGTGAGTGGGTGAGTGGGTGAGTGGGTGAGTGGGTGAGTGGGTGAGTGGATGAGTGGGTGAGTGGGTGAGTGGGTGTCTGGGTGAGCGGGTGAGTGGGTGAGTGGGTGAGTGGGTGAGTGGGTGAGTGGGTGAGTGGATGAATGGGTGAGTGGGTGAGTGGGTGAGTGGGTGAGTGGGTGACTGGGTGAGTGGGTGAGTGGGTGAGTGGGTGAGTGGGTGAGTGGGTGAGTGGGTGAGTGGGTGAGTCGGTGAGTGGGAGAGTGGGTGAGTGGGTGAGTGGGTGAGTGGGTGAGTGGGTGAGTGGATGAGTGGGTGAGTGGATGAGTGGGTGAGTGGGTGAGTGGGTGAGTGGGTGAGTGGGTGAGTGGGTGAGTGGGTGAGTGGGTGAGTGGGTGAGTGGATGAATGGGTGAGTGGGTGAGTGGGTGGGTGGGTGAGTGGGTGAGTCGGTGAGTGGGTGAGTGGGTGAGTCGGTGAGTGGGTGAGTGGGTGAGTGGGTGAGTGGGTGAGTGGGTGAGTGGGTGAGTGGGTGAGCGGGTGAGTGGGTGAGTGGGTGAGTGGGTGACTGGGTGAGTGGGTGAGTGGGTGAGTGGGTGAGTGGGTGAGTGGGTGAGTGGATGAGTGGGTGAGTGGGTGAGTGGGTGAGTGGGTGAGCGGGTGAGTGGGTGAGTGGGTGAGTGGGTGAGTGGGTGAGTGGGTGAGTGGATGAATGGGTGAGTGGGTGAGTGGGTGGGTGGGTGAGTGGGTGAGTCGGTGAGTGGGTGAGTGGGTGAGTCGGTGAGTGGGTGAGTGGGTGAGTGGGTGAGTGGGTGAGTGGGTGAGTGGGTGAGTTGGTGAGTGGGTGAGCGGGTGAGTGGGTGAGTGGGTGAGTGGGTGACTGGGTGAGTGGGTGAGTGGGTGAGTGGGTGAGTGGGTGAGGCGGTGAGTGGGTGAGTGGGTGAGTGGGTGAGTGGGTGAGTGGGTGAGTTGGTGAGTGGGTGAGTGGGTGAGTGGGTGAGTGGGTGAGTTGGTGAGTGGGTGAGTGGGTGAGTGGGTGAGTGGGTGAGTGGGTGAGTGGGTGAGTGGGTGAGTGGGTGAGAGGGTGAGTGGGTGAGTGGGTGAGTGGGTGAGTGGGTGAGTGGGTGAGTGGGTGAGTGGGTGAGTGGGTGAGTGGGTGAGTGGGTGAGTGGGTGAGTTGGTGAGTGGGTGAGTGGGTCAGTGGGTGAGTGGGCGAGTGGGTGAGTGGGTGAGTGGGTGAGTGGGTGAGTGGGTGAGTGGGTGAGTGGGTGAGTGGGTGAGTGGGTGAGTGGGTGAGTGGGTGAGTCGGTGAGTCGGTGAGTGGGTGAGTGGGTGAGTGGGTGAGTGGGTGAGTGGGTGAGTGGCTGAGTGGGTGAGTGGGTCAGTGGGTGAGTGGGCGAGTGGGTGAGTGGGTGAGTGGGTGAGTGGGTGAGTTAGTGAGTGGGTGAGTGGGTGAGTGGGTGAGTGGGTGAGTGGGTGAGTGGGTGAGTCGGTGAGTCGGTGAGTGGGTGAGTGGGTGAGTGGGTGAGTGGGTGAGTGGGTGAGTGGGTGAGTGGGTGAGTGGGTGAGTGGGTGTGTGGGTGAGTGGGTGAGTGGGTGAGTGAGTGAGTGGGTGAGTGGGTGAGTGGGTGAGTGGGTGAGTGGGTGAGTGGGTGAGTGGGTGAGTGGGTGGGTGGGTGAGTCGGTGAGTGGATGAGTGGGTGAGTGGGTGAGTGGGTGAGTGGGTGAGTGGGTGAGTGGGTGAGTGGGTGAGTGGGTGAGTGGGTGGGTGGGTGAGTGGGTGAGTGGGTGAGTGGGTGAGTGGGTGAGCGGGTGAGTGGGTGAGTGGATGAGTGGGTGAGTGGGTGAGTGGGTGAGTGGGTGAGTGGGTGAGTGGGTGAGTGGGTGAGTGGGTGAGTGGGTGAGCGGGTGAGTGGGTGAGTGGCTGAGTGGGTGAGTGGGTGAGGGGGTGAGTGGATGAGTGGGTGAGTGGGTGAGTGGGTGAGTGGGTGAGCGGGTGAGTGGATGAGTGGGTGAGTGGGTGAGTGGGTGAGTGGGTGAGTGGATGAATGGGTGAGTGGGTGAGTGGGTGAGTGGGTGAGTGGGTGAGTGGGTGAGTGGGTGAGTGGGTGAGTGGGTGAGTGGGTGAGTGGGTGAGTGGGTGAGTGGGTGAGTCGGTGAGTGGGAGAGTGGGTGAGTGGGTGAGTGGGTGAGTGGGTGAGTGGGTGAGTGGATGAGTGGGTGAGTGGATGAGTGGGTGAGTGGGTGAGTGGGTGAGTGGGTGAGTGGGTGAGTGGGTGAGTGGGTGAGTGGGTGAGTGGGTGAGTGGGTGAGTGGGTGAGTTGGTGAGTGGGTGAGTGGGTGACTGGGTGAGTGGGTGAGTGGGTGAGTGGGTGAGTGGGTGAGTGGGTGAGTGGGTGACCAAGTCAGGCCGGCCGACGACGCTGCCGGCCACCCTGGGCGCCCCCCGGGGTCAGCGGTGCAGCCTGTGAGGGGCAGACGCACCACTGCCTCACCAAGTGTGCCTCGAGTGCGCGCGTCGACCGTCTAAGGTGAGACCCACCAGTTCTCAGAAAGCCGGGGCCTGTCGGCGGGACTGGTGTTTCTGAGCGTCCGCTCGCCTGCCCGTGGTGGACCTTGCTTGGTCCGGGCGCCTCTCTTCTTCGCGCCATGCATGGTGCTCTCGCCCCCCCCTCACCTGGGGCCCATTCCATCAAAGGTGAGACCCACCAGTTCCCAGAAAGCCGGGGCCTGATGGCGGGACTGGTGTTTCTGAGCGTCCGCTCGCCTGCCCGTGGTGGACCTTGCTTGGTCCGGGCGCCTCTCTTCTTCGCGCCATGCATGGTGCTCTCGGCCCCCCCTCACCTGGGGCCCATTCCATCGGAGTGCGTGTGTGTGTAACGGCTAGACGTTCTGCCGATGGACGCCCACTGGGCGGGCCAGCGGACGATGGCTCTAGCGCTCCATGACATGACATGACATGGGTGAGTGGGTGAGTTGGTGAGTGGGTGAGTGGGTGAGTGGGTGAGTGGGTGAGTTGCTGAGTGGGTGAGTGGGTGAGTGGGTGAGCGGGTGAGTGGGTGAGTGGGTGAGTGGGTGAGTCGGCGAGTGGGCGAGTGGGTGAGTGGGTGAGTGGGTGCCTGGGTGAGTGGGTGAGTGGGTGAGTGGGTGAGTGGGTGAGTGGGTGAGTGGGTGAGTGGGTGAGTGGGTGAGTGGGTGAGTTGGTGAGTCGGTGAGTCGGTGAGTGGGTGAGTGGGTGAGTGGGTGAGTGGGTGAGTGGGTGAGTGGGTGAGTGGGTGAGTGGGTGAGTGGGTGAGTGGGTGAGTGGGTGTGTGGGTGAGTGGGTGAGTGGGTGAGTGGGTGAGTGGGTGAGTGGGTGAGTGGGTGAGTGGGTGAGGGGGTGAGTGGGTGAGTGGGTGAGTGGGTGAGTGGGTGAGTGGGTGAGTCGGTGAGTGGGTGAGTGGGTGAGTGGGTGAGTGGGTGAGTGGGTGAGTGGGTGAGTGGGTGAGTGGGTGAGTGGGTGAGTGGGTGAGTGGGTGAGTGGGTGGGTGGGTGAGTGGGTGAGTGGGTGAGTGGGTGAGTGGGTGAGCGGGTGAGTGGGTGAGGAGGAGGAGGAGGAGGAGCGCCTGCCGCGGTCCCACGTACGGTGAGCCTTGGCGTCGTCCCTCGGGGGCCCCACGCAGGCTCTGCCGAGGGAGTCCTCCGTCTCACCTCCGCTAGAGTAAGACGAGTCCCGTCGCACACCTGAGAACGCCCCTCCCAGCAGGCCGTCTGGGTCTAAGCGCCGGTGTACGACCACGCTACGGTCCGATTGGCTCTCCGGTTCCGGCCACCGACCGCTCCGAACTGTCCTGGATCCACCCGAGAAAGCGTTCCAGGATCAACGGGCACGGAAGGTGTGGGTCTCCCGGGGCCTCACCCCTGACTTGAAAACGTCGCCGGGCTAAATAGAACGCGGCCCAGCACGACTATGCGCACTGCCGGTGGGCTGAGTACCGCCGGCGTCGCGAGTACGATCACGCCACACGATCACGCGCACCGCCGGTGGCCTGGGTACCCCCGGGTTCTGTGAGTGCGGGACGTGCGTCACGGCCATAGCACCACGGTGGTGCACCGTCGTGGAGGTCACCGACGACGCCGCAAAGGCCGAGCCCAAACGACAAGCCGCACGATACGTGTACCGAGACGGCACGTGACCGAGAAAATGGCACCATGATGGTGTCTGAGCGAGACGGCGACGTTCGTCAATGGCACGTGAGGCAGTGAGTACCGCCGATGACACGTCACCTCTGCACGGGGTGTCACAGGGGTTGGCGGAGCGCCAGGTGCAGACCTCGCCATGGTGCCTCGTGTATCGGCCTGGAGGATACACCACGGCCAGGCTGGCGCACGAAGATCGTCTGGGCAGCACCACGGTGGCGCTCTGCCCTGAAGGTTGCGCCACGACGGCGCACGCGGACGTCGACTGCACCACGGCGGCGCAATGTCACTGAACTGGCGCCACGTCGGCGCAAGGCTGTCTGGGCAGCGCCGCGGTGGCGCTCTGCCCTGAGGTTTGCGCCACGGCTTTGCACGGCCCTAGAGGAGGCACAGCAATGGCATACCTGTACGTCAGCTGCGCCACGATGGCGCACGTGCACGCTGGCGGCACCACGATGGCGCTTCGCCACTGGACTGGCGCCACGGCGGCGTAGGGCTGTCTGGTCAGCGCCACGATGGCGCCCTGCCCCGAAGATCGTGCCACAGCGGCGCACGTATTCGCCGGCGGCACCACGGTGGTACCCTGCCAGTGAGCCGGCGCGTGAAGGGGGAGCGTGGGCGAGGGGGCACAGCAACGGCATACCTGTGCGTCAGCCGCGCCACGATGGCGCACGTGCACGCTGGCGGCACCACGATGGCGCTTCGCCGCTGGACTGGCGCCACGGCGGCGTAGGGCTGTCTGGGCAGCGCCACGATGGCGCCCTGCCCCGAAGATCGTGCCACAGCGGCGCACGTACTCGCCGGCGGCACCACGGTGGTACCCTGCCAGTGAGCCGGCGCGTGAAGGGGGAGCGTGGGTGAGGAGGCACAGCAATGGCATACATATACGTCAGCTGCGCCACGATGGCGCACGTGCACGCTGGCGGCATCACGATGGCGCTTCGCCACTGGACTGGCGCCACGGCGGCGTAGGGCTGTCTGGGCAGCGCCACGATGGCGCCCTGCCCCGAAGATCGTGCCACAGCGGCGCACGTATTCGCCAGCGGCACCACGGTGGTACCCTGCCAGTGAGCCGGCGCGTGAAGGGGGAGCATGGGCGAGGAGGCACAGCAACGGCATACCTGTGCGTCAGCTGCGCCACGATGGCGCACGTGCACGCTGGCGGCACCACGATGGCGCTTCGCCACTGGACTGGCGTCACGGCCCGGCAGTGCCACGATGGCGCTCTGCCCCGAAGATCGTGCCACGGCGGCGCACGTATTCGTCGACGGCACCACGGTGGTACCCTGCCAGTGAGCCCGCGCGTGAAGGGGGAGCGTGGGTGAGCCTGGGCGGCTGGGGGGCCCTCGGAGGGTGGCAGGGGTGGGCCCTGGGCTGACGCGGGTGAGTGAGCGAGTGAGTGAGTGAGTGAGTGAGTGAGTGAGTGAGTGAGTAAATACGTGGCCGTTGCCTGGCTGTGCTTGTGGGCAATCCGTCCCACAGCTACCATCCTGGGGGTTTTTATCCTGGTGCCAGGCCACCAGATATCGAGCAGGTGCACTGTGTGTGGCAGTGGTGCATCTGCCCCTCACAGGCCGCACCTCTGGCCCAGGGAGGAGTCCTGGACGGGTGGCGGGCGGGGTGGGCCCGGCCTGACGAGGGTTGAGTGGATGAGTGGGTGAGTGGGTGAGTGGGTGAGTGGGTGAGTGGGTGAGTGGGTGAGTGGGTGAGTGGGTGAGTGGGTGAGTGGGTGAGCGGGTGAGTGGGTGAGTGGGTGAGTGGGTGAGTGGGTGAGTGGGTGAGTGGGTGAGTGGATGAGTGGGTGAGTGGGTGAGTGGGTGAGTGGGTGAGCGGGTGAGTGGGTGAGTGGGTGAGTGGGTGAGTGGGTGAGTGGGTGAGTGGATGAATGGGTGAGTGGGTGAGTGGGTTAGTGGGTGAGTGGGTGAGTGGGTGAGTGGGTGAGTGGGTGAGTGGGTGAGTGGGTGAGTGGGTGAGTGGGTGAGTGGGTGAGTGGGTGAGTGGGTGAGTGGGTGAGTGGGTGAGTGGGTGAGTGGGTGAGTTGGTGAGTGGGTGACTGGGTGAGTGGGTGAGTGGGTGAGTGGATGAGTGGGTGAGTGGGTGAGTGGGTGAGTGGGTGAGTGGGTGAGTGGGTGAGTGGGTGAGTGGGTGAGTTGGTGAGTGGGTGAGTGGGTGAGTGGGTGAGTGGGTGAGTTGGTGAGTGGGTGAGTGGGTGAGTGGGTGAGTGGGTGAGTGGGTGAGTGGGTGAGTGGGTGAGTGGGTGAGTGGGCGAGTGGGTGAGTGGGTGAGCGGGTGAGTGGGTGAGTGGGTGAGTGGGTGAGTGGGTGAGTGGGTGAGTCGGTGAGTCGGTGAGTGGGTGAGTGGGTGAGTGGGTGAGTGGGTGAGTGGGTGAGTGGGTGGGTTGGTGAGTGGGTGAGTGGATGAGTGGGTGAGTGGGTGAGTGGGTGAGTGGGTGAGTGGGTGAGTTGGTGAGTGGGTGAGTGGGTGAGTGGGTGAGTGGGTGAGTGGGTGAGTGGGTGAGTGGTTGAGTGGGTGAGTGGGTGAGTGGGTGAGTGGGTGAGTGGGTGAGTGGGTGAGTTGGTGAGTGGGTGAGTGGGTGAGTGGGTGAGTGGGTGAGTGGGTGAGTTGGTGAGTGGGTCAGTGGGTGAGTGGGTGAGTGCGTGTGTGGGTGAGTTGGTGAGTGGTTGAGTGGGTGAGAGGGTGAGTGGGTGAGTGGGTGAGTGGGTGAGTGGGTGAGTGGGTGAGTGGGTGACTGTGTGAGTGGGTGAGTGGGTGAGTGGATGAATGGGTGACTGTGTGAGTGGGTGAGTGGGTGAGTGGGTGAGTCGGTGAGTGGTTGAGTGGGCGAGTGGGTGAGTGGGTGAGTGGGTGAGTTGGTGAGTGGGTGAGTGGGTGAGTGGGTGAGTGGGTGAGTGGGTGAGTGGGTGAGTTGGTGAGTGGATGAGTGGGTGAGTGGGTGAGTGGGTGAGTGGGTGAGTGGGTGAGTCGGTGAGTCGGTGAGTGGGTGAGTGGGTGAGTGGGTGAGTGGGTGAGTGGGTGAGTGGGTGAGTGGGTGAGTGGGTGCCAAGTCAGGCCGGCTGACGACGCCGCCACCCACCCTGGGCGCCCCCCGGGGTCAGAGGTGCAGCCTGTGAGGGGCAGACGCACCACTGCCACACCAAGTGTGCTCCCACCAGCTGAAGCCCCCTCTGGGTCAGGTAGTCTTCATCCACCGGGTGGAGCCCCTTCTGGGCGTCTCGGTTCCGTCTGAACCTGCAGCGACTCTCCGTGTTCCGTGTGCGTGTGTTCGGCCAGACGTCTTGCCGTCGGACGCATTTCGCGGGCTGACGGACGGTGGTAGCTGGCACTACCTGACCTGACCTGACCTGGGTGAGTGGGTGAGTGGGTGAGTGGGTGAGTGGGTGAGTGGGTGAGTGGGTGAGTGGGTGAGTGGGTGAGTGGGTCATTGGGTGAGTGGGTGAGTGGGTGAGTAGGTGAGTGGGTGAGTGGGTGAGTGGGTGAGTGGGTGAGTGGGTGAGTGGGTGAGTGGGTGAGTGGGTGAGTGGGTGAGTGGGTGAGTGGGTGAGTGGGTGAGTGGGTGAGTGGGTGAGTGGGTGAGTGGGTGAGTGGGTGAGTGGGTGAGTGGGTGAGTGGGTGAGTGGGTGAGTGGGTGAGTGGGTGAGTGGGTGAGTGGGTGAGTGGGTGAGTCGGTGAGTGGGTGACTGTGTGAGTGGGTGAGTGGGTGAGTGGGTGAGTCGGTGAGTGGTTGAGTGGGCGAGTGGGTGAGTGGGTGAGTGGGTGAGTTGGTGAGTGGGTGAGTGGGTGAGTGGGTGAGTGGGTGAGTGGGTGAGTGGGTGAGTTGGTGAGTGGATGAGTGGGTGAGTGGGTGAGTGGGTGAGTGGGTGAGTGGGTGAGTCGGTGAGTCGGTGAGTGGGTGAGTGGGTGAGTGGGTGAGTGGATGAGTGGGTGAGTAGGTGAGTCGGTGAGTCGGTGAGTGGGTGAGTGGGTGAGTGGGTGTGTGGGTAAGTGGGTGAGTGGGTGAGTGGGTGAGTGGGTGGGTGGGTGAGTGGGTGAGTGGGCGAGTGGGTGAGTGGGTGAGTGGGCGAGTGGGTGAGTGGGTGAGTGGGTGAGTTGGTGAGTGGGTGAGTGGGTGAGTGGGTGAGTGGGTGAGTGGGTGGGTTGGTGAGTGGGTGAGTGGGTGACTGGGTGAGTGGGTGAGTGGGTGAGTGGGTGAGTGGGTGAGTGGGTGAGTGGGTGAGTGGGTGACTGGGTGAGTGGGTGAGTGGGTGAGTGGGTGAGTGGGTGAGTGGGTGAGTGGGTGAGTGGTTGAGTGGGTGAGTGGGTGAGTGGGTGAGTTAGCTGAGTGGATGAGTGGGTGAGTGGGTGAGTGGGTGAGTGGGTGAGTGGGTGAGTGGCTCAGTGGGTGAGTGGGTGACTGGGTGAGTGGGTGAGTGGGTGAGTGGGTGAGTGGGTGAGTGGGTGAGTGGGTGAGTGGGTGAGTGGGTGAGTGGGTGAGTGGGTGAGTGGGTGAGTGGGTGAGTGGGTGAGTGGGTGAGTGGGTGAGTGGGTGAGTGGGTGAGTGGATGAATGGGTGAGTGGGTGAGTGGGTTAGTGGGTGAGTGGGTGAGTGGGTGAGTGGGTGAGTGGGTGAGTGGGTGAGTGGGTGAGTGGGTGAGTGGGTGAGTGGGTGAGTGGGTGAGTGGGTGAGTGGGTGAGTGGGTGAGTGGGTGAGTGGGTGAGTTGGTGAGTGGGTGACTGGGTGAGTGGGTGAGTGGGTGAGTGGATGAGTGGGTGAGTGGGTGAGTGGGTGAGTGGGTGAGTGGGTGAGTGGGTGAGTGGGTGAGTGGGTGAGTTGGTGAGTGGGTGAGTGGGTGAGTGGGTGAGTGGGTGAGTTGGTGAGTGGGTGAGTGGGTGAGTGGGTGAGTGGGTGAGTGGGTGAGTGGGTGAGTGGGTGAGTGGGTGAGTGGGTGAGTGGGTGAGTGGGTGAGTGGAGTGGGTGAGTGGGTGAGTGGGCGAGTGGGTGAGTGGGTGAGCGGGTGAGTGGGTGAGTGGGTGAGTGGGTGAGTGGGTGAGTGGGTGAGCCGGTGAGTGGGTGAGTGGGTGAGTGGGTGAGTGGGTGAGTGGGTCAGTGGGTGGGTTGGTGAGTGGGTGAGTGGGTGAGTGGGTGAGTGGGTGAGTGGGTGAGTGGGTGAGTGGGTGAGTGGGTGAGTGGGTGAGTGGGTGAGTGGATGATTGGGTGAGTGGGTGAGTGGGTGAGTTGGTGAGTGGGTGAGTGGGTGAGTGGGTGAGTGGGTGAGTGGGTGAGCGGGTGTGTGGGTGAGTTGGTGAGTGGGTGAGTGGGTGAGTGGGTGAGTGGGTGAGTGGGTGAGTGGGTGAGTGGGTGGGTGGGTGAGTGGGTGAGTGGGTGAGTGGGTGAGTGGGTGAGTAAATACGTGGCCGTTGCCTGGCTGTGCTTGTGGGCAATCCGTCCCACAGCTACCATCCTCGGGGTTTTTATCCTGGTGCCAGGCCACCAGATATCGAGCAGGTGCACTGTGTGTGGCAGTGGTGCATCTGCCCCTCACAGGCCGCACCCCTGGCCCAGGGAGGAGTCCTGGACGGGTGGCGGGCGGATTGGGCCCGGCCTGACGAGGGTTGAGTGGATGAGTGGGTGAGTGGGTGAGTGGGTGAGTGGGTGAGTGGGTGAGTGGGTGAGTGGGTGAGCCGGTGAGTCGGTGAGTCGGTGAGTGGGTGAGTGGGTGAGTGGGTGAGTGGGTGAGTGGGTGAGTGGGTGGGTTGGTGAGTGGGTGAGTGGATGAGTGGGTGAGTGGGTGAGTGGGTGAGTGGGTGAGTGGGTGAGTTGGTGAGTGGGTGAGTGGGTGAGTGGGTGAGTGGGTGAGTGGGTGAGTGGGTGAGTGGGTGAGTGGGTGAGTGGGTGAGTGGGTGAGTGGGTGAGTTGGTGAGTGGGTGAGTGGGTGAGTGGGTGAGTGGGTGAGTGGGTGAGTTGGTGAGTGGGTCAGTGGGTGAGTGGGTGAGTGGGTGTGTGGGTGAGTTGGTGAGTGGGTGAGTGGGTGAGAGGGTGAGTGGGTGAGTGGGTGAGTGGGTGAGTCGGTGAGTGGGTCATTGGGTGAGTGGGTGAGTGGGTGAGTAGGTGAGTGGGTGAGTGGGTGAGTGGGTGAGTGGGTGAGTGGGTGAGTGGGTGAGTGGGTGAGTGGGTGAGTGGGTGAGTGGGTGACTGGGTGAGTGGGTGAGTGGGTGAGTGGGTGAGTGGGTGAGTGGGTGAGTGGGTGAGTGGGTGAGTGGGTGAGTGGGTGAGTGGGTGAGTGGGTGAGTGGGTGAGTGGGTGAGTGGGTGAGTCGGTGAGTGGGTGAGTGCATGAGTGGGTGAGTGGCTGAGTGGGTGAGTGGGTGAGTCGGTGAGTGGGTGAGTGGGTGAGTGGGTGAGTGGGTGAGTGGGTGAGTGGGTGAGTGGGTGAGTGGGTGAGTGGGTGAGTGGGTGAGTGGGTGAGTGGGTGAGTGGGTGAGTGGGTGAGCGGGTGAGTGGGTGAGTAGGTGAGTGGGTGAGTGGGTGAGTGGGTGAGTGGGTGAGTGGGTGAGTGGGTGAGTGGATGAGTGGGTGAGTGGGTGAGTCGGTGAGTCGGTGAGTGGGTGAGTGGGTGAGTGGGTGTGTGGGTAAGTGGGTGAGTGGGTGAGTGGGAGAGTGGGTGGGTGGGTGAGTGGGTGAGTGGGCGAGTGGGTGAGTGGGTGAGTGGGCGAGTGGTTGAGTGGGTGAGTGGGTGAGTTGGTGAGTGGGTGAGTGGGTGAGTGGGTGAGTGGGTGAGTGGGTGGGTAGGTGAGTGGGTGAGTGGGTCAGTGGGTGAGTGGGTGACTGGGTGAGTGGGTGAGTGGGTGAGTGGGTGAGTGGGTGAGTGGGTGAGTGGGTGAGTGGGTGAGTGGGTGAGTGGGTGAGTGGGTGAGTGGGTGAGTGGGTGAGTGGGTGAGTGGTTGAGTGGGTGAGTGGGTGAGTGGGTGAGTGGGTGAGTGGATGAGTGGGTGAGTGGGTGAGTGGGTGAGTGGGTGAGTGGGTGAGTGGGTGAGTGGGTGAGTGGGTGACTGGGTGAGTGGGTGGGTGGGTGAGTGGGTGAGTGGGTGAGTGGGTGAGTGGGTGAGTGGGTGAGTGGGTGAGTGGGTGAGTGGCTGAGTGGGTGAGTGGGTGAGTGGGTGAGTGGGTGAGTGGGTGAGTGGGTGAGTTGGTGAGTGGGTGAGTGGGTGAGCCGGTGAGTGGGTGAGTGGGTGGGTGGGTGAGTGGGTGAGTGGGTCAGTGGGTGAGTGGGTGACTGGGTGAGTGGGTGAGTGGGTGAGTGGGTGAGTGGGTGAGTGGGTGAGTGGGTGAGTGGGTGAGTGGGTGAGTGGGTGAGTGGATGATTGGGTGAGTGGGTGAGTGGGTGAGTGGGTGAGTGGGTGAGTGGGTGAGTGGGTGAGTGGGTGAGTGGGTGAGCGGGTGTGTGGGTGAGTTGGTGAGTGGGTGAGTGGGTGAGTGGGTGAGTGGGTGAGTGGGTGAGTGGGTGAGTGGGTGGGTGGGTGAGTGGGTGAGTGGGTGAGTGGGTGAGTGGGTGAGTCGGTGAGTTGGTGAGTCGGTGAGTCGGTGAGTGGGTGAGTGGGTGAGTTGGTGAGTGGGTGAGTGGGTGAGTGGGCGAGTGGGTGAGTGGGTGAGTGGGTGAGTTGGTGAGTGGGTGAGTGGGTGAGTGGGTGAGTGGGTGAGTGGGTGGGTGGGTGAGTGGATGAGTGGGTCAGTGGGTGAGTGGGTGACTGGGTGAGTGGGTGAGTGGGTGAGTGGGTGAGTGGGTGAGTGGGTGAGTGGGTGAGTGGGTGAGTGGGTGAGTGGTTGAGTGGGTGAGTGGGTGAGTGGGTGAGTGGGTGAGTGGGCGAGTGGTTGAGTGGGTGAGTGGGTGAGTGGGTGAGTGGGTGAGTGGATGAGTGGGTGAGTGGGTGAGTGGGTGAGTGGGTGAGTGGGTGAGTGGGTGAGTGGGTGAGTGGGTGACTGGGTGAGTGGGTGAGTGGGTGAGTGGGTGAGTGGGTGAGTGGGTGAGTGGGTGAGTGGGTGAGTGGGTGAGTGGGTGAGTGGGTGAGTGGGTGAGTGGGTGAGTGGGTGAGTGGGTGAGTGGTTGAGTGGGTGAGTGGGTGAGTGGGTGAGTGGGTGAGTGGATGAGTGGGTGAGTGGGTGAGTGGGTGAGTGGGTGAGTGGGTGAGTGGGTGAGTGGGTGAGTGGGTGAGCGGGTGTGTGGGTGAGTTGGTGAGTGGGTGAGTGGGTGAGTGGTTGAGTGGGTGAGTGGCAGATTTGGTGACTTCTCCTCTTCCCCCTGGCTCTTGTCCTCCTTGTCCTCCCTCCCCACCTCTCCTTGCTCTTGTCCCTCATTTCCGCCGCCGTCGTTTTATCCTATTCTCTCCGCTGCCTCGGACACTCCAGTCCGTGGCACCGGGTTCACCCCAGGACGATCCAGTCCGCGGGCTTGCGCCGTGCTTCGATCCTCGCCGGTTGCTCCAATCCGGGGGGTCTCTTTGTCATATTCTCTCCGCTGCCTCGGACGCTCCAGTCCGTGGCACCGGGTTCACCCCCGGACGATCCAGTCCGGGGGCTAGCGCCGTGCTTCATTCTGCCCCGGTTGCTCCAATCCAGGGCGTTTTTTTGTCATATTCCCTCCGCTGCCTCGGACGCTCCAGTCCGTGGCACCGCGTTCACCCCCGGAGGATCCAGTCCGGGGGCTTGTGCCGTGCTTCATTCCTCCCCGGTTGCTCCAATCCGGGGGGTCTTTTTGTCGTACTCTCTCTGCTGCCTCGGACGCTCCAGTCCGTGGCTCCGGGCTCACCCCCGGACGATCCTGTCTGGGGGCTAATGTTGTGCTTCATTCCGCCCCGGTAGCTCCAATCCGGGGCGTCTTTTTATGGTATTCTCTCCGTTGCCTCGGACGCTCCAGTCCCTGGCACCGGGTTCACCCCCGGACGATCCAGTCCGGGGGCTAGCGCTGTGCTTCAGTTCCTCCCTGGTTGCTCCAATCCAGGGGGTCTTTTTGTCATATTCTCTCCGCTACCTCGGACGCTCCAGTCCGTGGCACCGGGCTCACCCCCGGACGATCCAGTCCGGGGGCTAGCGCCGTGCTTCGTTCCGCCCCGGTTGCTCCAATCCGGGGGGTCTCTTTGTCGTACTCTCTCTACCGCCTCGGACGCTCCAGTCCGTGGCGCCGGGTTCACTGCTGGACAATCCATTCCAGGGGCTAATGTTGTGCTTCATTCCGCCCCGGTAGCTCCAATCCGGGGTGTCGTCTTTTCGTATTCTCCCCGTTGCCTCGGACGCTCCAGTCCGTGCCACTGGGCTCACCCCCCGACGATCCAGTCCGGGGGCTCGGGCTGTGCTCCCACTCGCCCCGGACGCTCCAATCCAGGGCTTCATGTTTCTTTCTCTCCTTGCTGACTTCGCTGGTTGCGTGCGCGGTGCTTTTGTGTTTTTTTTTTTTGCGCGCCCATCGTCGTTGCTCCTCCCCCGCTCCCCCCGCTCCGCTATGCTTTCCCCGCCCCTTCCCCCCCCTCTCCGACCCCGGTCCTCTCTTCCCCTGCTCCCTTTCTCTCCCTTTGTGGTGGCTTTGCTCTGGCACGCACTCAAGCTCCTAGTGTCTACGCGCGCATGTTGCTCTGTTTTGGGGCCGGCACACACGTTCATTCTTCTTCTCCCTTTCCTGCCTGCTTTTTGTTCTCGTGCATCGTACCTCCTTTCGTGCCGTCCCTTGTCGCATGCACTTTGTGTTGCCTTGCCTACCTCTTGTCCTCTCCTCTTTTGTTTGTTTGGGGCACGCACACAAGCTCCCACTCCTACGCATGCAATTTGCCACCATACTCTTCTTCCATTCAAACCTTCGTTTTGCACTCTTGCTGCACGCCATTTATGTGTGTCACCACGTGAAGACACTGTGGGGAACGCCGCGGCAAACTCGCCACTTGCATTCCTGCCTACGGTGTCGGGTTTCCTATTGTGTCTTTCTTTTTCTTCCCGTCTGGGACTCTTTGCTTTTTTGGCGTCGTCCTAGCTTAGGCGTGTTTGCTTTTTGCATGCATGGCATGCTTTGCTACTTATTCTTTATGTCATAGACACTTTTTTTTTTTGCGACGCCCAAGAGTAACTGTGTTATATTGCTTGCTTGGCCGCACACGCTACTTACTCGTCGGCGTACAGACTCTTTGTTTTTTGCGACGCCCGAGAGTAAGCGTTTTTTTTTTGCATTCCCGTCATGTTTCTTTTGCCCTTTGTCTTGGACTCTTTGTTTTTTGCGACGCCCAAGAGTTAGCGTGTCTTAATGCATGCCTCGCGGTATTTGTTTCTAGCTCATCAGTTTGCGGACTCATTGTTTTTTTTTTGTCTCCCATGTGTTGGCGTGTTTGCTTATCGCTTGCATGTCTTCCTTGTGTTTGCGTGTGGTGTCCTTGCACCCACGTCTCATGCAATTTTTTTGTCCTTCCTTCCCCCTTGTGTGCACTTTGTGCGTTGTTGGCGCGCACAAGCGGCCTAGCTCCTATGGCACGCACGTTGCTAGGTGGTTTGGAGCATGCAATGTTCATTTTCTTCGTCTCCGCGGCTCGCTTGCTCTTGGTGTTCGCCCCTATTCCTCTTCCTTGTTGTTGGAGCGCGCACAAGTCCCTAGCGCCTAGGGCACGCACTTTGCTAGGTGGTTTAGGGCATGCAACGCTCAGCTTCTTCGCCGTTGCGACTCTATTGTTCGTCTTTTTCTGTGAGTGTCCTAAATTTTGCGACCTCGCCAAACAGTGGCGTAAAATTCTTCGGGGGCTTTCTGAGGTCCGAAAAGACGATTTTTCACTCTATATTTTCTGGCGGTGCGTGGTTTTCTTGGTTTTTTTTTCTTCTGCTGCGATCGCTCGACCGTCTCTGCACGCTGCCCCCCTGGAGTACTGGCGTACTGGCGTAGTGTGCATATCCGTGGCGAGACTGGAGCCCAAACAGCCATTCGTGCCATGCGAGGAGTCTAAAGCGGAGGGGGCGCCAGTAGGCGGGATGAAACGAGTCGTGAGAGTGTGACGGGGACAGGTCGTGTGTCCACACTTTGTGCGGCGGGAGGAATATCTCACCTACCCGGATCACGTCCCAGGGGCTGGTCCTCCGTGCTGGGGGGGGGGGGGGAGCTCGGTGCCAATTTTGACATATTCGTCGGGAACTTCATTGTGGGTGTTACCTGCGTGTCCCTCCACCCACTCTAAGGTTTGACCTTTGGAGGAGAGAGATGAGCGCACTTTCGCGACCCAGAATGCCTGGCGAATTGGCCGGCGGGTACCCTGTGCAGAGGCAATGGCTCCTTGGCAGTCCAGGCAAAGGCGCTCGTGTGCGGCTGACAGATGTGAGCCCAGTAAGACGCCTATTAGCTCAGCTTTGTAGGAATTGGGCACACCAGGCACGCGACAAACTGCTATTCTACCATCTCGCAGAAGGGCTGCAGCACCGGCAGAGGGGGGGCGTCCCAATTTGCTGCCGTCGGTATACGTTGCATCCGGGCGATAATCCGAGTAAAGCAGGTAGGCAAGCAGCCCGGCAACATAGGTGAGCGATGTTGCTGTGTGCAGGAGTGTTGTGGCACACCATGCAGTATGTATGGGGGGTTGTCGGGTCTCAGTATCCGGGCCCAGTAGCAATAGGGCTGACAGAAAGACATTGTATGGGGACAGTGGGTGCTGGGGTCGTGTGGACATGGTGCGGAGATGTGGGTTCCTTCACATAGGATTTTATGACGTCCAAAAATCCCAAAACCTGCAACATAAAAAAAAACACCCATTCAGAATAGTTAGCATGCTGTAAATTGTGTTTGGGCGATCTGTGTCCCCATACAACATGCTGTTTTGCATCTAGCACCCTCAGAATAGGGGTGGGGAGGTCTTCAAGTGCTTGGCTGAGGCCAAAAAACACAATTTATCACCAGGAAGCAGCCATTTTTTGCCGTTTTTTTCCATGAAAAATGGCAAATTTTGGTGCATACGCATGCTGTAAATTGCGTTTTTGTGATCTGTGATCTGTGGAAAAGTGCCAAAAAAGGCCCGAAAAGGCAGTATTTTGGAAATATCTCCCTAAAAGTTGACGGGATGACCGTCATTTGATCACAGGAGCAGGACATGATTGCGATTGGCAGATTGCGCTTCTTAAATCTGCTTATCTGCGCACAGAATTGGCACGAATCTCGCAAAATGAGCCAAAAATGCTTGCCGCGGCGGGAAACTCGCGAACGCGGCGGTTTCAGCGGTAGTCCGGCAACTGAATTTTGGGATCTGGCGACATCGTAAAATCATATGTGTTGTACGGTATCCAATACTCTGGTCAGATGTAGGACGGGGAAGTATCCCATTCCTAAACCATGGCTGCGGTGTGTGTACAATGTTTTCTTGGCAACTAGGGATGGGAGGCCCAGGACAGTAAGGACGAACTTTTCCAGCAATGACGTGAAGGCGTACAGTTGATCCGTCGTCAGCTGTAGGCATTCGGTCCGGTAAAGGAGCCGGGGCAGTACCATTGTTTTTATCAGCAGGATTCTGTCTATCACTTGAATGGGCTGGGAGTGTAGTTCGTTTAACTGTGCACGTAGCTCACGGAGGATCAGACTGACTGCAGTGTCAACGCGGAGCTGGGCTGTCAGGGGGTGACCCAAGTGCATGAGATGCTTAACTGAAGCGAAGGAGTGCGGAACCTCAGTGCTCCAATCTGGCGCCTCGGGCGCTGGCAGAGCAGTCCACAGTGAGGCATCTGACGCCTGTAGAGCGCATGGCGGGTGGCAGTACTTGGGCAGGACTGGCGCAGGTGGGGGGGGGGACTTCATGGGGAGGGCCTGGCTTTTGACAAAGTTCAGTTGGCAGGCAATAAGGCTGAGGGCGGCCTGCACAATTGCAGAGTGCTGCTGACTGCATCGGGGGGGGGCAGGAGAGCATATGTCGTCGACATATGCCGAAAAAGTAATACCGTGCTGGTCCAATACTCTCAGGGGGATGTCGAAAACCACAACAAACAGGATACAGGAGAGGGGACAGTCCTGTTTAACCCCATGTGTCGTCCTGAAGACGACATCCTCTGCCCCTCGCAGGAATTTGGATCCTCGCTCCATAACCAGGGGAATTATGCGCAGTAGCAGGAGCGGGGTTCCCAGTCTGTCTAGGACGTCACGGATTAGGTGCTGGGGGGGGCTGTCGAAGGCGTGGTACACGTCGAAGGCCAGAATGGCCTCTGTCGGTCCCATTTTCTCCAGGTCGTCTAGGAAAATTTGTGCAGCGTGGGCAGTGGAGACGCCCTGCTTGCCGCCCAACTGTCTGTGGTGTAACTTGGGGGATATGGGGGGGGAATAACTGTGAGTATATCCATCGCATAAACAGGCTGTAGACTGAGTTGCTCATTGCTATGGGGCGCCACCTATCAGGGTCTTGCCATTTCCCTTTGCCTTTAGAAATGCAAAAGGTTTCAGAGATGAGCCAATCGTCAGGTAAATAGGCCTCATTGTAGCACGCGACCAAACATTCATGCACTAGCTTGAATGCCGCGTCGGGGAGGATGTAGAAGAGGTATGGGGGTACTTGGTCTGGTCCTGGAGATTTCTTCCGTGATGCACGTGCCAGTTTTTGGAGGTCCATCAGGGTGGGTGGGGGTACATCAGGGAGGCGTTGGTGGAGCGGGACGTGATCCATGGCATTGGAGGACCATGGGGTATTACGCTGCAAAATGCGTTGGATTTTGCGTCTGGGGGTTGGCAGGGTTGATTGGGATGGGGGTGCCAGGAGTGTATGCTTTATTCTCCTATTAAAGACTTTGGAGCGCCGTTTGGGTTGACGGGCAAGCTGACGGACTACCGGAGACCAATCACTGGGGTCGTCAGCGGGTGGGGGAGGGGGGGGCTTAGGGGCGTTGATCTCTCGCATAGTTTGGAGCATGGGTGAGGAGAGTTGTGTGTATTTGCGTGCGCAGTCCTGGGCACTGCTTGGTGCAGCAATGTCAGAGGTGAGTGCACCCATCGCCCTCTGGAAACGGGAGACATCCCTGCGGTTCCAGAGCGCACATCGCGCTTCTGGCATCGCTGGTCTGGACCAGGGGCAGGTGTGCACGAGTATGGGGTCATTGTCCTGAATTCCGAGCACGCCAGAGATGTCCAGGACCCTGGCATCTGTGGCTTGGAAGAGGGATAGAAAGAGTCGAGACCCGTAGGCCCTGTCAATGTAGCGCTTAGAGCCTCCGTAGCGGCGGACTCGTGTGTATGGGATGGAGGATTGATGGGGTATCAGCAGGTCAGTGAGAGTACCCGCACGTTCCCTGGCAACCAACCACGGACAGATGGGTGCCTTCAAGGCAGTTGTTTGGTTGGGGTGCGTGACCGCATTATAATCACCAAGGGTGATGGCACATTCCCTGGCTAACTGTGATAGCGGGCTCTCACAGAGCCGTCTTCCACTATAAGAGTGTGGTCCGTAAAAGGAGGCCACCTGAACTGGAGGCATAGATGGGTCACTGTGCAAGGGTATGGAGGCGGGGATGAGTCTTCCAGCAATATGTTCCCGCATGGCTGGGCGGTGTGGGGATATGGAAGTGTGTATCAGGAGCGCAACACCCTCTTTCTCGGAAGGCGCGCTGACTAGCAGATGATATCCCCAAAACATGGCAACCCTCTCGTGGTCCCGCAGCGAGGACGTGGAGGAGGGCCGGAATTCCTGTAGTGACAGGGAGTGCGGCAGGGGTTTAAAGCCGATAAGAGGTGACAGAAACGGTTTGGAGTAATTTCGACACCACCGACATTGAGTGAACCAAATGTCAATGTGTTGTATGTTTGCGCCGCGTGCGTCATGGGGGGTAGGGCACTGTTACCTGAATCATTCGCAGAAGCGGAATCTCCAGAGGAGGTCCCACAGTCCACCGAAGCGCTCAAGCATAGGGATGGCCAAATATTGACTCCCCAGGCGGGGGCGGGGTGTAATTTATTCGAAGCTAGTAAACTGCAAAAGGTGTACATGAGAGCCAGTATTACAGCGAATAGATGGGCCCCTATGAGTAGGAGGAAGGAGAGCAGGGTGGAGTATGCAGAGAGACCTTGGCATACGTGGAGGGGATATGCAGAGGTGGGTGCCCGTGTGTCCACAGCCGCATCGCGTTGTGTGGCGTTGCCACCTGGGCAGATGGGGGTGGTGGTGGTGATCGCAGGACGCGCGTGTAGCAAAGGCACACTCTGAAGGGCAAGTCGTGACAGGCGGACCAGACAAGATGCGTTTATAATGGTAGTAAGAAAAAGTCACTGCCATGTCTTTCTTGGAGGGCTTGATCCAGGCGAAGCCCCCCTTAAAACCCTTTGTTGATGCTGAGACAAACTTAAGTGTTTTTATCTCTCTTTTGTGGCCTAAAGTACACTTTCTCAAGGTAACTAGGGTTGTGACCCTAGCCCCCCCCATGAAGTTCACCCCTACCACTCAACTGAGCGGAGGTACCTTCCTTCATGGAGGTCATACCAAAATAAATCAGGCATTCCATGCTTGTGGGCCTTGGAGGTTAAGCCTAAGTGGTCTCCCACCCCAAGACCCCTATACTCAATTGAATCTACCACTTATTGTGGTCCTACTTTGTAACTGTTTGTGAATTCAGTTGCTTGGCCAAGTCATTTTCTGTGTGGTCCTGACATCTATGCCCCTCAGTCCTAACCAGCACCATTTCACCCAAAAGAGTGCACATGAAGTGCCTATTGCAACCACTGAGGCTAGAGTCTGACCAATTTTCATTTAAAACCTTTTGCATTATTCATTTGTGATTGAATCTATGTTCATATACCTGCTTTGTCTATCTGCAGCCCTTCTGTGTTACACTGGATTCCAAAACCAATCATTGATTTCATTGATTCGATCCATATTCAGTCCTTGCTCTACTTGCTGCTTTGGTTTGGGGTTTTCCACTACAAAACCAACTTGCAGGAATACATCAAAAGACCTAGGGCATAATTCAAGGACATCTTTCCGGTAGCAGAGACAGTCCCTTGAGACCTTTTGAACCGACCCTGAGAAGTGCAGAACAAAAGCTCAACAAAAAGTCCATAATGTCCACACCAAGTGTAAGGACCTGGCCTATCCGAACTGTCCAAGTACAAATGGGCAGTGTGGTCCACCCAATGAGTGAACCACCACACCGAGCACCACATCACCTCAGTGGCGCATCTGGGTCCCAAGGAGATCCAGAACGCAGAAGGGCGGAGAAGAATAAAGGCCTTACCACCGAGGCCTTAGCAGCACACGGTGGAGACAGCTTCAGTCACCTCCACAGACGTGTGGCTGCTTCAGTATCACGATCCAATTGCCCAGCTTCATCCTCAACTGCCATTGAAGGACCTGAGGAATATGAGAAGCTGAAGATGAAGATGGATGAGTACATCATGCACGATGAGTACTACAAATCCATCCGTGGGGAAGATGGAGAGGAACCACTGGCTGTACATGGGTCAAGACCATGTACGGATCTAGGGTCCTACTCACACTCAGGCCCTCCGTCTACTGCATCCCTGCCAAGACGACTACGACCTGAGTACCCAACCCCAAGGGCTCCCGAAGTGGGCCCAACTCGAGTCAAAGAACATCATCCAAGGCCAACCTACGGTGCCCTGGATCAAACGGCCGAGCTGCTGGCCAAATTCCTGTCTGGATCAGAAGATCCAGATGTGACGGCCTTATCAGAGGCCATTAAGGCTAAACTGGGTATTGCAGAACCCTTACCCAAGCCTGAGTTCCTCTCTCTCTCTCCAGGGCTGAGTACCTTGGCCGAAGATCTCAAGAGATCGAGGGTCTCAAGGCTGTTGCCTAAGGTTACCTGCCCCAGCCCCTTTCACCCCCGTGCCAGGACTGTGCCTATGGCGGACCTACAGGACGTGCCTGTCACAGAGAGTGAGAGAAGAGGGCTGTCAGCCCTGGCCCCACTTGCCGGCGTGTCGCCTTCAGGCCTAACTCCGGGGGGTGGGAAGATGGGCAGACCGATTGCCCAGGCGAACATCCAGCTGGAACTGCCGGAGTTCGACCCTAAAAACCTGCCAGAATGGGCAGAAGAATTTGCGGAGTTCCTTTTGTTGACTGGCCAATCCCATGTGGATGTGGCCACCAAATGTTCACTGCTAAAACGCTCATGCAAAAAGAAATTTTTGCAAAAACAGGTCAAACAGATTGTGAAAACCTGTTCTACTTGGGCGGAGGTACTCCTGAGGTTAGAGAAAACATTCCCAGTCTATGAGACTGACCTCAGCGTACGCACACAAATCGAGGAGCTACCTATGCTCCCGGAGTTTCCATCCGCTGCGCGAATTTCTGAGTATGTGTGCGACATGGAGTACTTATTTTCGAGGATGAATGTGGGCTCCTACGGAGCCACTGAGCCCCACCTGTGGCTCATGAGTAAGATCCCCCAGCGTACGTGGGATGATTGCCGCTCAACCTCTGAGAGGAAGAGCAGGACCCACTCGTATGATACACTGGTGGATCTCTTGATTGAGCTAGCTCTTGAAAGAGAGAACGACTCCCACATGGAGAAGTTCCTCAAGAAACACTTGGGACGAGGTGGTACCCCTACCCCTGAACGTGGCGAAGGGAAGGGGCATAAAAATCCCACTAACACCAACCAGGGAGGCGGTAAAGGGAGGGGCAACCTACGTGCCATGAACGAGGTTCCAACTGATGCAGGCACCCCCCCCCTGTTTTACTGCCGACCTGTCAATGACAAGGGGGGACCTTGTCATGCCTCTGACTGCGATCTTCGCAGTGGCTGTATGCTGCAGATGAAACGTCAGCAGCATACTAAAGATGGGAAAACTGTGACCCATCAGGACCACTTCAGGTGTACCATCACCTGTGGTTACTGTGGCAAGCGTCGTCACTATGAGGACGAATGCCACATCAAGAAACGCGAGAGTGACAAACTCAAGCGTCAGGAGGCGGAGCGCCAGAAGAACCCGACGCCCGCCAGGAATCCCCCGAATGGGGATAAAGGTAAAGGAGGTGGCAAGGGGGGTGGTAAGACTGGACCCCCTAACCCCCAGAGGCGCTCATCAGCGCCTGTTGCTACGCCTACTCCTGCTGCCACACCCGCTCCTGCCGCAGGTGTCCCCCAGAAGCGACCCCAAGGGGATAACGCTACCCCTGAGGGGAATAATTCTAAAAAGAGGCGCTTGGCCTGGATGGCCAAGTCCCTCATGGCTGCAGGAGTGGATGTGAAATTCCCTGATGAGGAATAGGGGGGCGGCTCCGAAGAGGAGGACTTGGTTTTCTGGATCCTCGTGAAAATCGGGGATCAGGTTTTTCGAGCAGTGCTTGATACCGGTGCAACACTTTCCATAGTGGCCCGGCGCCTGCTTAAAACTTTCAAGAAGACTAAGACCGTGGCCATAAGAGTAGGGGATGGGCGTACCATCCATTCCTTGGGGGGGGTCGATGTGACCATCTGTCTGGGCGACGAAACCGTGACTCAACACTGCAGAGTGTTGGACACTGACGCCTTTGACATTGTCATTGGCACTGACTTTCTAAGAAGAAACCCCCAGGTTAAAATGCTGTCCCTACAGCGACCTTACTCTTTGCACTGCGACTTTGGCAGTGGGCTATTCTCCGTTCCTTTGGAGCTGTCAGGACGAAAAGAGTCTGGGCTGCGCTACGCAGCCAAGACGAACTATCGTACTGAAAATTACCAACTGGCCCGTCATGTTCTCGAAAATGGACTGGCGGCCCTTCAGGTAAACCTGGATGAGATCCAGGTGGAATTGTTTGCGAGCCAACAACAGCACATCATGCAGTTGTACTGCTCGAAACAGACGAACAATGCTTTCCGTTTCTTCTGGAAAGCAATGGGCCTAGCGTATGCTAACCCTCCCTTCTCCCTGCTCGCGAAGGTCCTGACCAAGATCGCTTATGAGGGAGGAAGGGTTGTTATGTGCACCCCTGACTGGGGTTGCTCTGGTGAACATGCCTACTGGCGCCGTATGCTTGACCGAATGACCGTGGGAAGAGTGCAACTCCCCGACGGCCCCATCTATGTGCCTGAGGACTCAGACACAGCTATGCAGGCCCCTGAGTGGGCCAGTTTCCTGTCCATCATCGATGGATCTCTCAATCCTGTACCCCTGTGTGACCTGGACCAGGTGCTACTAAAAGAGGTCATGGCCGAAAATCGTGGCCTGACCCTTTATGATCTCAAAAATCGATCTCCTGAGCACCTATCTGCCACACTTACAGGGTGTGAGTCTCCTGATGACTATCTGGAACCTGCAGCTGTAAAAGAGGATGCTGACGACCAACTGTCTGAGATCGCCAGCACTATTCCCTCTGTTGATCCCAGCTGTGTTGACCTAAAACATAGTGCTTTCCTGGCCCAGCTGTTGCTAGAGGAGGTAGATCTAGAGTCAACCTCTGAACCCGCTTCCTCTGTTGGGAAACCAGTGCTACACATGCAGCCTGTGCACACAGGTGAACCCGTGGCCCGGAGTACTGATGCTCTGGCACGGCCTGCTGCTAATAACATGCCCTTGTCTGAGCTTGACACGCAAGAACTCCGACGGCTGTTGTACCTGAAGGCCGAAGGTATTGAGCGCCAAGAGCGGCTGCAATACCTCAGACAGACCTGGAAATACTCCATCTGGTCTGAGGAGGACGATGAGTCCTATACGCTGCCTGATCCTGAGATACCTCTAGTGTACTCTCTACACTATGGGCAGCAATGTCCCCCTGAGTGGGACGATGGTACTGTACCTGCCGAAACTGCTGATCGGCATAAAAAGAAAGACATGGCAGTGACTTTTTCTTACTCCCCCCTGGAGTACTAGTTGATCAAGCTAGTAGGACCAAGGAAAAAGGCCGCCGCAGCTCAGGAGCTGCTTGCCTTTATAACCCCTAAGGGTCGTGTCTTCAAGTGGAAGGTTATGCCTTTCGGGGTGGCTAACGCCCCAGCGCTCTTCCAGGAGCTTATGAACAAAATTTTGTACATACTGAGGCGCAGGCCTCTAGTACAAGAGTTGATTTCTCGGGGTGCAGAAATGGAGGCTCACATCGACGACGTGAGTTTGGGTACTAATACCAAAGAGGACCATGTCCTTCTCCTACGTGAATTCTTCACTGTTTGTCAAGAAAACCATCTCCGAATCAAACTCGAAAAATGTGAGTTCATGAAAGAGGAGATGGAGTATTTGGGTTTCGACGTGGGGTATGGTTGGTGGAAACCAGCCGCGTCTAAGATGCAGCCCCTACAGGACATGCAGATTCGCGATGACCCTAAGAAGGGTCTACACGATGTGAGGAGTTTTGTGGGCGCCTGTAATTTCTATCGGCGTCACATCCACAATTTTACTTACTCCTCGGCACCCCTCACTGACCTAATCAAGAAAGCTACTCCCTGGAGGTGGACCTCCAGAGAGGAAGAGTGTTTCCAGGAGTTGAAGAAGAAGATTGCCTCCTCCAACTGCTTGGGAGTTCCCCGCCCCGAGGGCGAGATAGTCCTGATCACTGATGCCAGTGATGTAGGGGGGGGAGGTAGAATATATCAATGGCAGGAGCTTAACCCCGCTGAGCTAACCCACTGCCATTATCGTACTACTGGACTGAACCGTGATGGTTCGTTGAAACACGACTATCCTACCAGTGAGTGGCGACTGGTGCCACTGGGACACTGGAATTGGAAGTGGAACCAAGCGCGTTCCAACTACAGCACCTATGACCAGGAACTCCTGGCCGGTATGTTGGTGCTATCTTCACAATCCCGACTCCTGGGGTCTAACCCTATTGTCTGGCTGTGTGACCAGGAGCCTGTGAAGTCATTTCAGAAGGGCCCACCACCAGAGAAAGCGAAGCTAAAACGGTGGTGGACTTACCTGAGCCAGTTCAGGCTGACAGTGCATCATATCCCCGGGATTAAGAATGAACTGTCTGACTATATATCGCGCAACAACTTCGATGCGCTTATTGGTGAGAGCTCTGAGGCGCTCGCCAAAGAGGCTTTCCAGCGTATGGATGTCCAGCTTGACCTGTCCATGCGCACTGCTGGAATCCTGGAGGGTTGGAGTCTAACCGACTATCAGTCAGAGTATGAAGAAATTCTCCAAACCCTCAACACTGGTCTCGAACCCCGTGTCATTGACGGGCACCAGTGGTATAAAAACAATCAGTACCTCTTCTACGAGGACCAAATTGTGGTGCCTGAGGCACAACTAGATGGGTGCCTACAGTGGTCCCATCTCAGTTCCGGTCACACTGGCGCTAATCGCTCAGTGGACTTCTTCCGTGAGTGTTTCTACTCCAGTCTAACCCTGACTGAACTGAGGTCGCGTATGCAGACCATTGTGGATGCTTGTGGCTGTCATGCCAGCAAGCAGAGCGACAGTAGGGATAGGGGTCTGATCTCCAGCTTACCCATACCCTATTGTGCTAACTCTCTTCTCTACGTGGATTACATCCACGGCCTACCACGCTTTGGCGGCTATGATAGTTGCCTCGTGGTCACCTGTGGTCTATCTCGCTTCACCCGTGTGTTCCCTTGCAATAAGAAAATCACAGGTGAGCAGACTGTGAAAATGTTGGTCGAACAATGGTTCGAACCCTATGGAGCACCTAAAGAGGTGCACTCTGATGAAGATGTACGCATCCGCAGTGACACTGGGTGGTACAAACGAGTGCTAAATGCCCTCAACGTGGAGGTAACCACAGGTGTGCCCTACACTCACACGTCTAACCCTCTCTGTGAGAGACAGAACCGTGTGGTGGAGCAAAACTTAAGAATCCTGATGAAACAGGAGCGCACCAAGGACTGGGTACGCCTAGTGCCCTGGGCAGTTCTGTCCATGAACTCACAGCGGAGCTCTTCTACGGGTTTCACCCCCCACGAACTGTTCCATGGAGGACGACCTGCTTGGTTCTTCAAAACCCCCTTTCCTGAGGACTTCAAGAGCCCTGTAGGAGATTGGCTAGAACACAAGCAGTCTCTGGCTAACCAGGCTGGTACTAACCTGAGGCACATTCGTGACCGTGAACAGAGCCGACGGAACCGCCTACGGCGACCTGCCAGCTTCAAGGTTGGTGACCTTGTTTTGGTACACCATTCACGCCTACCCTCCTGGCCACGTAACTGCCTACAGGACCCTTACTTTGGACCCTATCGTATCATCAGGATAGATGGATCCAGGATCCATGTCAGGTGCAGTCCACGTCTAGGTGGTGAACTGCTATGTGCTCCTAAGCAGCTGAGGCACTATCACTCCCCTGACGACTTGTCTTGGGATGAGTGGCGCCTCAGCGACAGTGAGATTGAACGTATAGACCTAGAGAACGCTGCCAGTCCAGAGGAGGCAGACGAACTCGAAGAGATGACTGCCGATGAGATGGCAGTCGATGGTTACTACGTGGTTGCAGGTATTGCTCGCCACGAGTATAAACAGGGCTGGAAATTCCTTACCCTGTGGGATGGCTATGGGTCGTCCGAGGCGACCTGGGAACCTATGTCAGCCTTCATACAACCAGATGGGAGTATCAACCCCATCTTCCGCACTTACCTCGTTGAGAACAACGAGGGGCAGCTCCTAACCCGTGCTGAGACTATGTCCCAGCGTAAGAAGCGAAACTAATCACCCTGTGTCAGTCAACTGACCCTGTCTGTGCCCTGCAGACCCATGCCTATGGTTTCCAGCGTGAGCCAGGTGGCCGCTTATCAAGATTGCAGCCACCCAGCGAGTGTTTGCCTGGTTGACCATGTGTTGCATGGGTACTGCCCTAATGTAATGACCTTGGTGAGCCAACGAAGAACGGTGGCTCTCTACACCAGGGGGGAATGACAAGCAAGGTGTTATGAGGCAAGGTGTGTCTTCCCTCCTTGGGGACAAGCGAGCCCACAGTTAGGACCCCTGACTGGTCCAGACCCATGGGGTTCTACCCTTCCTTACTGGGTTTACCTTACCCTTACTTGCCATGACGTATGTGTGAGTGTGCTAGTCCTAAGGTCCTAAGAGCAAGCCGCAGAAGTGGTGTCCTAATTATACCCAAGTCTGCGCCCTTGCTAAACCCGGAGGGTTGGCTTATTGATGCCACGGGGTACGCCCCGGGTCTCCCCTCCCCTATGCGCCCAATTTCTGTGCTGGCGCAAAACCTTGGGGGAATACCCAGAGTGTTAGTCCAGGTATTGTTTTCCCTACCTACCTGACTACTACAGGGAGGGGTGGCCAAAAGCTATGAAGGCATGCAAAACGCCTGTTTGCTATGTGGCCAAAAACACCTAACCCAACCTAACCCACTGTCACAGCCCACCAACCCAGCTAAAATTGCAGGAAAAGGGTGGGACAGTGACACGCCCCCTACAGGTCCTACACACCCTACAGTGGCACCATCCTGGTGGGCGAGCGCTGGGCAACTGGCTCTAGCCCCCACGCAGGACTACCACTCCTACACGCACACTCTACTTGGCGTTGCGAAGAGAAAGTTCTCGAGGGTCCTAACGACCCACCTGTGAAATGACAAGAGAACACAGCGCTGCTAAGCAACTGTGGCCTCACAGGGGACGCCACAACGCGTTTCCCCTGCAAGGGCTTGGTGGGAAGGAGTGCTCTCGTGTGCAAGGCGCAGATGTCGATGAAGTCGGACTCCCTGCTCTGCCACAGGCGGAGCGGAGTTACTTGTTTGTGTGATCTGCGCCCCTGTTTAGCAGGGCATAAAAAAATGCTGCTGCACCACTCACCCTACCTGCCCACCTGTAAAACAAAGGCAAATGAAAGGGCGTTTGCGGCGGAGGAACCAAGGCACACTCCAGGTGTTATACCCTTCTCAGTGTGCACTATAATACGCTGTCCGCAAACACGCTGCATGGAGCAGCTACCCTTATCAAGCAAGCAAGCGTTAAGGGACTCCTCAGGTTCTCTTAAAGAACGTACCGAGGAGCCCCTGGGTAGCCTAAACAAGGTTTACCGTGCGCAATTCGCGTGGCCTACCCTTTAATGCATCATGTGCACGCAGGGAAGGGAGGCTTAACCACAGACTCAACCAGGAGGTGAGCTCCTCCTGGGCTAACCTACCTTACTTACCGTGCATCGTGTGAATGCCGCATTGAAACGAACACAAAACAAACCTAAGCGTTTTAAGCAACTCAACTTGAACGCTACGGCCGCACACGTACAAACGCTAACCTGTGAGAAAAGAAACAAGGGTGGATTAGGGATACAGGTGAAGCGATACAGCGTGTGGATGCCTAGATTAGGCACATGCATCGCGAGCACAGCGCATATTCTAACCCTACATACGCGCTGCGCGCTCCATTCGCATCACATACCTTTCACTCCTGCTTTCACCTGTGCAGAGCACGCGAGATGAACACCCGACCCCCCAACGAGCACAGCGTTAACAACCCTAACGTTTTGACGGAGCAACCAACACGAACGCAATGCGTGAGTGTGAAATGACAGGGACATACCTGAGAGACGGGTTGTTGAACTGCTCTGTGGTGCGGGCTGATTGTGAATACTTTACTCTGAAGTTTGTAAAAATTTTGATGCAACTGTGCAAAAATTTTCTTTAAAACTTTAAAAAAACTACGGCTCATACCTTCTTTTGCAAATGCCGTTTTCGCTTGCGCAACCCTTTTCTTGGCGTCCGCTTCGTTTGCGCTTGTCTGCAACTTTAAGTTATGTGTAAAAATGACGATTTCCCGCGTGGTTTCGTCGATTTTCAACGATTTCACTTGCTAAATCGCAGCCCCTTCCGCAAAACCGCAAGAATCACTCCCTGCTGGTTCCATTTTCTATTTTTTTCAGCTCCTGGGGGTTTGTGTCCTCCATTGGGAGTATTGCTCCGCCCTGACCCTTGGTCAGGACGTTTACTAAAACGCTGTTTATACAGCGATAACCGTCTGCATTAGAGCGTTCGGCTGTACCCTAGTGGACAGACACATGTGCTCTAGACAGGGAGTCCTGGGTTCAATTCCCACTGCCCCCACACTTTTTCCAAAAGTTTTCGCCGCACGCCAGCGACTTTTGAGGAATGCCCCTTCGAAGGGACATCATTCACGGTACATTACACTGTTTTTCAAGGGTCCATACAGTGTGATAGGCTTCTATGAAGTGATGAGAATGTTTTCTGTGAGTTTAATGCATTTTTTTTGGGGTAATTTTGGGAATATTTGAGCCTTTTTCCTTGGTCCTACTAGCTTGATCAACTAGTACTCCAGGGGGGAGTAAGAAAAAGTCACTGCCATGTCTTTCTTGGAGGGCTTGATCCAGGCGAAGCCCCCCTTAAAACCCTTTGTTGATGCTGAGACAAACTTGAGTGTTTTTATCTCTCTTTTGTGGCCTAAAGTACACTTTCTCAAGGTAACTAGGGTTGTGACCCTAGCCCCCCCCATGAAGTTCACCCCTACCACTCAACTGAGCGGAGGTACCTTCCTTCATGGAGGTCATACCAAAATAAATCAGGCATTCCATGCTTGTGGGCCTTGGAGGTTAAGCCTAAGTGGTCTCCCACCCCAAGACCCCTATACTCAATTGAATCTACCACTTATTGTGGTCCTACTTTGTAACTGTTTCTGAATTCAGTTGCTTGGCCAAGTCATTTTCTGTGTGGTCCTGACATATATGCCCCTCAGTCCTAACCAGCACCATTTCACCCAAAAGAGTGCACATGAAGTGCCTATTGCAACCACTGAGGCTAGAGTCTGACCAATTTTCATTTAAAACCTTTTGCATTATTCATTTGTGATTGAATCTATGTTCATATACCTGCTTTGTCTATCTGCAGCCCTTCTGTGTTACACTGGATTCCAAAACCAATCATTGATTTCATTGATTCGATCCATATTCAGTCCTTGCTCTACTTGCTGCTTTGATTTGGGGTTTTCCACTACAAAACCAACTTGCAGGAATACATCAAAAGACCTAGGGCATAATTCAAGGACATCTTTCTATGGTTGTCATACACACAAGAATGGCTGAATCAACGAGGCGACTGTGCACCTTGTGCATTGCAACCAGTAAGGCATATGTGGCATGGATGTGGTATCTGGGCTGACACGCGCAAAGTAGGGTGTGCAAAGCCTCACTGGAATCAGCAGTGTTTGCGAGCGGTCGAAACAGAGCATCTCGGGGGAGTGAGGAACCACAGAGTCGGTGGCTTCCTTCGAGTGGAGGGCATCGGTCACTCTGGGGAATGCATGGGCCTGAATAGGAATCAGCAAAAGAGGGACGATGTTGATGGCGCGGCAGAGGGGGGGGCAGACGGGACAGGGGAGCGAGGGTGTGAGTTGAGATCAGGGACTGAGAAATCTTTCAGTCCGACTGCTGCCAGATTGGTTTCATTCAAGACTGCATGAGGCATCTCGACCAGGCTGACTTTCTCTAGTCTGGTGGCTAAGGGTAGAGCGGCATCAAGGGATTCCGAGCCTGAGGTAACGTATGCTGGACCCGGGAGGGTGGCACCATAGGCAATTCGGCAGAATCAAGCAACTGGTACTTGACCATGAGGGTTCCCGACTGTTGGAAAATTTGGTGGGAGGCAACAGGGCCAAAGCAGGCTACTGAGTGCAGAACGTCCGGGACACTAAACGCTGGCGAAAAGCAAACAAGCGCGTATGGTGGTTCTACTTGCCTCGCGACTTCTCCTGCAAAGACTCATTGTTGGGTGTGCGCGGAAATGCAGATGAGGTCGCCCATGTTTTCCACTTCTTGTACTGTGGGTTGGACGAGCATGGGTTCGTCGACCATGCCGAACAAATCATATTTGTTCAGCAGTACCAAAAAACCAAACTTTCGATACAGTGGTTGGTTCATTTCAATGGCCACGCGGATGTCGTTCGCCGGCATCTTTTTATGTGGTTTCTGACCTTTTTCATATTTGGGTTGGTGTGTGATGATGATGGATGTTTCCTTTATGGACCTGTCCACTAGTCCTTTGGAAATGCTTCACTCCATGAGGGCGGGTTGTTCATCGTAGAACTTGCCCAGGACATCGTAAGGCACAATGAAAATCGAAGGGCTTGAAGCCTTCCGGGGCCGACGTAATCATTATCCGGCAATAGCTCTTAGTGATACGAGGGATTTGAATCTCATTTAAAATCGTTGATGAATTGTCGGGCAAGAGCCCATTGATAAGTAGCATCAAGGGCAGTTAGCCCGAGATGCGCCACCGGACCTCTGTGCTGTCAATTTCCTTATCTATTTCGGTGGGTATATCTAGCCTCAAGTGATACAGAGTGGACTTTGGTTTGTGGATGGTTGGATGGGAGTCAGGGACGTCCACATCACAAGGGAAATACCCTATAGTTTTTGGTATGTGGCTTCTGGGGAGTGGGAAGGACGTGAGCTGGAGGATGATTGGATGGTCGGTGGGGCTGGGGGAGCGGACTATCTCTTCGGAGTTCGAGTGGCGAGTTGCATAGTGAGCAATGGGGCAAACCACGGGGAGACATAGAAAACCAAGGGCGGGTATGAGATCGATGCGCCGGTCCAATATGGTGGCTAGCTCAACATCCGATACATCCGCACGCGATTCGTACGCAAGCCATATGGTGGTTGGTTTTTGCATCTTTTTGGCGGTGTGGAGAGTGGCCACTATATTTTTGACTTTTGAGCGGTGAGAGAAAAAGGGACTATCATCTTGAGAGGGGGCGAAGTTGGGTAGGAGTAAAAAGGTTACAAGGCCTTTTAGTTTGGACCATTCAAAATTGGGCATGTCGGCCACTGAAAAACTGCGTAGAAATCCCGGATACGGGAGCCCGTCACCGTACATTAAAATTCGGGGACTTGTTGTGAGGGCGGCAAGTAGCTCCGGTGAGGGTAATGGGTTGGTATCACGGTAGATCACAGGCTCGGGAGTCAAAACATCAACTTTGGAGTATCTATTTTGTCCGCGTACCGCTACTTTACCAGCGAGTACATCTTTCGTGAGGTCCCTTGTCTCGGGGAAACCCACGGGTAGGGTCCCGTTTGATCGAAATTTGCGGCTTCCTAAGGCTTTTTTTGGGTTCCCTATTAGGGAAGTGGGCAAGGTTTCAAGTGGAGGGGGATTGGGGGCGGGTGGGTCAGGGGCGTGGTTTGTGTGGTGTCTTGTTTGGGGAGGGTGTATGGAAGGCATGGTGTGTTACCTTGTCATCATCGTGCATGTCGGAAACCCGCCTGCAGGCGCCCAATAGGCTGTGCTACGGGGGGAAGGCCCGGGGATCCTTCAAAGGGTGACCGGAAGGAGCTGAAACCGTCAGGGCAGCGACTGAAGTGAGCCTACCGCCGGTCATGCCCCAAGGGAACCTGGTTGAAGTTCTCGGCCGTGAGGTGGGACAGGGGTCGCCAGGGGAACTGATGGTGGAGAGCTCTCCTTCCCCCCAGAGGCGGCAACCATGTAAAACAAACAAGGAGATGTCAGATGAGGCTGCGGACGTGGCTGCCCTTACTTACTTACTTACTTACTTACTTGTTCTGTCCTCACCAGTCCTGGCGGAGGTTCATTTTGATTGTAGGATCTGCATCCTTTGGGGCTGGGCAAGAGGTGCATGAATCACCCTGTACCTTTCCCACCTGAGAAGAGAGGCTAATTCAGGGCAGCTTTTAGCGGAGGAACCTAACCTGACTTGCCGTATTATACGAGTCTGCGACAGGAGAAAAGTACACTGTCAAAAGCTGCGCTATCAAGCAAGCAAGCGTCAGGAATTCCACCCGTTCTCTTATAGAGCAAAGGGCGGAGCCCCAGTGTAGCCAAAACAAGGGTCATACCGAGCGCACTTCGCGTGGCCTACGCTTTAATGTATCATACAGCATGCGAGGAAGGGAGACGAAGCAGAGACATTGTTTTCCTTTCTACATGTAATGTTAACAGTTTAACCAATCACAAAGAAACACAAGCAAGGGGTGTGCTCCTCCTGGGCTTACTCACCTTACTCACCACGCATCATGTGTATGCCGAAGGACAAAGAACGCAAGAGCAACCCAAAGCGTTTAAGCAACCCTACGGCGATTTATAAACCAGCCTAAGCGATTAATGCATCGTGTGTATCACGCACTTCTTCTTTTGTTTCCTGCAGGCGAGAGAGAGTGAAATGACGAGCAACTGCAAAGCGCAAAACGAAGCCTAGCGTTTTAAACAACCTTACGTTAACGCTACCGCGAAAGCAGGCACGGGAAAGCAATTTCTTTCTGCCCTTTGGAGAAAAAGAGGGAGTGAAGGGATGCACAGGGAGGGTGCCACCGCGTGTGAATGCCAAGATTCGGCACATGCATTGCGAGCACAGCTTACACTCTAACCCTACTAGCTCCATCCGTCTGACATACCTTTGATCCTTGCTTTTACCTGTGCAGAGTGAGAAAGGTGAGCACCCATACCCCGGACAAAAGCAGCGGTGACAACCCTAGCGGTTTAACGAAACGCGCGTACAAAAACACAATGCGTACATGTGTCATGACAGTAACACACCTGAGACGCGTGTTGTCTGCCTGCTCTTTTATGTGGCTACTTGATACATACCTTTTCCTTAAGTTTCCAAACGTTTGATGCTACTGTGCAGAAATTTCCTTTACAAGCTTTTAAAGAGACGGCTCACACTTTTTGTTTTCAGAGCCGACTGGACTTCGAAGCCTCTTTTCTTCGGTGCAACTCAGCTGCGCTTGTCTGCGACTATACAATTTCAACAAAAAATACCGATTTCTAACGTGTTTTCGTCGACTTTTAGCGATTCGACTTCTTAAATCACTCATCCTTCCGCTAAACCACAGGATTCACACCCTGTTGGTTACATTTTCTACTTTTCTCAGCTTCTGGTGTTTTGTGCACCCCATCAGGAGTATTGATGCGCCCTGACCTTTGGTCAGGACACCTGCTATAACACTGTTTATACAGCGATCCCTGTCCGCATTAGAGCTTCCACTGTACCCTAGTGGGCAAGCATGTACAGTCTAGCGAGGAGGTCGTGGATTCAAACCCGACTACCCCTACATTTTTACCAAACGATTTCGCCGCACGCTGGCAACGTTTGAGCAATGCCCCTGCGAAGGAAAATCATTCACGGTACATGAAACTGTTTCTCCAGCGTACCTAGAGTGTGGTAAGCTTCTATGAACTGATAAGAGTGACATTGGCTTGTTTCAAGCATTTTCTGAGGTAATTCCGGGGACATTTGAGCCTCTTTCCTCCGTCTTACTCGCTTGATTAACTAGTATTCCAGGGGGAAGTAAGAACACGTCAATACCATGTCCTTCGTGGGGTACTTGATCCTGGCCAAGCCCCCCCTAATCCTTGTGAAGTTGTTGAGACTAGCACTTAAGCATTTTTATCAGTCTTTTGAGGCTTTAAGTACATTTTTCAAAGTAAATAGAATCTTAACCCTAGCCCCCCATGAAGTCCACCCCTACCACTCAAGTGAGCGGAGGTATCTTCCTTCATGGAGGTAATACCTAAAACAAATAGGCACTTCATGCCTTTGGCCTTGTAGGTTAAGCCTATTGGTCTCCCACCTCAGGACTACTATACTCAAATGTTTCTATCACTTATTGTGGTTGAACCTTTTATCTGATTCTGAATTCAGTTGCTTGGACATGCTGGCCAAGCCATATCAGTGTCTGGCCCAGCCCACTTGCCCCGAATTCCTAACCAACTCCTTTGCATGTCATAAGGGGCACATGAGGTGCTTGGGACTATCTTTGAGTCCAGACTTATGTCAGTTCTGTTTATAAAATCATTTGTTTTGTCCATATGCGACTTGAGCTTTGTATCTAAGCCTGCACTCTCCATCTGCGGCCCCTCTTGGATACACATGTTTTGATGTGGAAGGATTTATCCTGACTTCATTGATCTGGTGCCTGGACTTGCTCTACTTTATCTTTGTGTGGACCTTGGTTTGACGTGTGGAAAATCAGCATGGTTTCCTGAAACAAAACGAGGAGGAAGCACAAGTTTGGGCAACTCAGAAACCTTGTAGTAGATTGGAAGCCTCAGAGGCGCCTCGGAAGATCTCCAAAAGGCCAGTCCCGGATTTCAGGCAACCCCTTTGGCAGGGCCGTCACCGGCACCTCAGCGCTGGGGCCGCCCACCTGCCAAGCGGCCCATACCATAAGCGCAGCCAACAGTTCATTCCTCGTGCCGGACATGTCCTTTAGGACCTCAACAGGCCGTTTGGGCAGAGCCCAGAGAAACCGGACTTGGTCCTTGGTCCCCAGAGGACCCCAATCAGCCTGGCAGCCCGGGGGGAGAAAGGGAGCTATCAGACGCAATAGTGCGGTCAGAGTGCTGCGGTGCAACTGCACTGCGCTAGCCGACTCGGCCAAGGCGTCTTCCACCTTTAGTATTCGCGCTAAGCGTTTCCGCAGCCGCAGAGTGTCCATAGGGCCGCAACCCGAGATGATCCACCGGGCGAAAACCAAATGAGGAGGGTGCATGGTACTCCCTAGGTACACGATCAAGGGCCCCCTAGCGGCGATCATAAGGGGGACGTCCTGGGAGACGAAGATTTGGGCGTCGTATGACCCTGTAACCGTAGCCGTGAGGCATAGCCCACGAGGAGTCACGACAACCCCCATGGAAATAATAGCTGTGATGACCCCCATACTCCGTGTCCTGCGCAGGGCATCTGGCACCTCTTCCAGACCCCCCCGGGCGACCTCAGGTAGGGAATCCATGGCAGCTTGGAGCAGCGCCTTGTCGCTGGCCAAAGTCCAGCTGTCCCGCAGGCACTGGTGTGCCGCTGAACGTCCCTGCTGGATAGCATCCAGCAGCAGGGAATCCCGGTAATCGGGCTACCAGGGCAAGGCCGGGTGCATGGAGCTACTCATTTTGCGTTCTCTGGGTCCCCCAATGACGGGGGTACCCAAGTACCCCGCACCCCTCCCTCCACGATGGAGGGCGGCAGGACAGAACGCGGACCTGGAGCAGGTCCATCGACGACGGCCGTTCCCTGTCCCCTTTCCGGGGGAGAAGGGAGGAGCCCCCATGGGCAGCCGGCCTCTCCCCCGTGTGCAGTATGGCGCCGAAAGCCTAAGCCTGCGCCCCCCCCCGGTGCAGGGGGGCGCCGGGGGCGCCCTGATCCCGCACCATGACCCCCCGACCACCAATGCACACTGAAAACCGGGGCGGTAGCAAGCCCTCTCCCCCACCCGTCACCGTGTACCTCCACAGCGGGGGGGAGGTTTCGGAATGAGGGATGTCTAAGACGGGGCCGATGTGTGACGTCGTTACAGGTCACACCTGTTTGACGCCGCGGGGTCCTCCTCCATCCTACACGGGGCGTCCCTATCCCTCCACGGCCCAGGCAGGATCAGAGGGACCCAGGTGTAGCCCCCTCTGTGTGGGGATGGGTGGCACAGTGTCTTCTCAAACCGTCAGAGGGCGTCCCTATCCCTCAGCGGCCCAGGCAGGACCGGAGGGACTTGGGTGTCTCGACGCTGTGTGGGGGTAGATAGTGTGGTGTTTCCTCAAGACACTAACGAGGCATTCCTATCCCCCCGCGGCCCCAGCCGGACCGGAGGGACTCTGGTGTATCGGCCGATGTGTCGCGCTGGGCGGTGCAGTGTCTCCTCAAACCTTCACGGGGCGTCCCTATCTATCCGCGGCGCCGGAAGGACCCGAGGCACCCGGGTGTATCTGCCGCTGTGTGGGGCCGGGTGCTGCAGTATCTCCTCAAAACCCCCACGGGGCGTCCCTATCCCTCCGCGGCCAAGGCAGGACCAGAGGGACTTTGGTGTATCCGCCGCTGTGTGGGGTAGGGTGGTGCAGTGTCTCCCTGAACCCCGACGGGGCGTCCCTATCCCTCCGCGGCCCAGGCAGGGCCGGAGGGACTCAGGTGTGTCCAACGCTGTGTGGGGTTGTCTGTCGCCATATCTTCTCAAACGTTCATGAACCCTCCCTATCCGTTCTGGGACTGACCAGCCTGTGAGCCTGGTCATGGGGAGCCCTACGATGTCCCTGAGGTATCATGCTTCCTCTGCTGAGATACCAAGCTTCCTCTTGTTTGCGGTTGTTACAGAATGACGGCAAGACGATTCGATTCCCGACGTTGTCGTTACATGACGTGAGCGGTATCAGTCAATCAGGAATTGCAACGGTTATATGTAGATGATCGAATTTCATCAAATTTCCATCATTGTCGAAAAATTCCTGAGCTCTGTCAAAATGCCGCCCGTCGTCGCCTGCACGCGGGGTTTGCCGGCGTTTCCGTGGGGAGTTTTGTTTCGGCAATTTCTCTTGTACCTGTGAGGTTGGAAATACTTTGAGTAGTTGGGTCTGAAGGTATTTTACAATCCTTGCATCTGGTATGAGAACCAGATTTTTTCAGCGCTCCAATTTGGAGAAAATCGCTGAGCAAGGTTTTTTCGGCGTGTGGCCCAATAATTCAAAGTGGGGGACCACGACGCCGCTGTGTTCCCCCAAACCTCCTACTATACAGCATTTTGCACTCATGCATCATGCATATAGAGTTTGTAGCGTGTTTCCCTTGATATACCAAGTATATTCAGAAAGGGGGTACCACAAAGCATATGTTTCTGATGAGCTTTTTGAGTGCGCAAATGCTACTTCAAACGCAACGTGAGTATGAACAACGATACGCGAGTATGTTGTTGCCAAGACCAAAACGCCCGAGAGTTTTGCGAATTTTGTCTTAACTCAAGATTGTATCCACGCATTAGTTTTGTTATTGGAAGTGCTTTGTAAATGTATTGCGACTTTGGCACTTTTCTTTGGCATCTTTGGGTCAGAATAGCTCGACAATGTTGCTCTGTTCTCCACGCTCATGGCCAGTTAGACCCAACATCAAGGTAATATGAGAAGTGGAGAAAATCCACCTCAATGTGAGTGGTTCGTATATTTTTGAAACCTCACTTTGTACTTTTTTTAGGCCTCTGAAGTGAACACCCGTCGTGTTTTGCAATCATTTGCACGTCTTCATTTGACGGCCCTTTTGACCTTGGTACCCAAGTACGACTCAATGTGTCGTAACTAAATTTGTAAAGGCCTTCTATGGTACCTTGAATTGGGCTAGAAGCCAAACCCTTAGTCGGTGAAGGTACCTTGGTTATAACTCCTAACGTTTGGCCGATATTGCTATTTTTCACTTGTGTTGTGCACGTCAAGATTCGATGTTGGAAAATTTGATTTCTCATCTCTTCTAATGAGCTAAGTAGCTCATTTGTGACCTGATGGGATGGAAAGTATTGTGTGAAAGTCTTAGGCTTTGCCTCTACTTGGGTTCCTTGAAACAAAGGCGGGGGGAACCACTTTTTAGGCCATTTTTCACCTTTTTTGGTGGGGAAGAGGTACAACCCCATCTCCCCCTTAATGTTCGTCCCGGGGTTGTGCGCGCCGATATCCAGGGGTAAGGGCGATTTGAAGAGGGGGCATTAACCCGCCTCGAATAGTCTATGTCCCCCATTCTTCTCACTCGGGGATGGGAGAACTATGGGTTACCCCATGTGGGGTATTTTTTCATTTTCCCCTGTTCGTGTGCCATTTTTCTGTATGTTGAGAAATTAGCTAGAGGCTTCAATTGAATCTCATATGTTGCATATATTACGACCTAAGTCTCATGTACCCATATTGTCTTTGGAGTCGTTCCAACTCCTCAAGCACATGGAGTGCTACCTTTGCGGGTAGATGTCATTTTGGCTGAAATCCACTTTTTTTCACTATTTGGCCCATGTTTGAATTTGATTTCCTCAATGAGGCAAAGGAGTTGAATCAAGGTAAGTTGCCATTATCAAACCACATGAACATGGGCCCAACATATGTGAACTTTGTATTTGCTCCTTCACGTGGACCGGAGATATTGCACATATGGTGAGTCTCATGATCGCGTCATGTTGCAGAATTGGGGATTTGGGCCCCATCCATGAGAGCACCCCCTCAGCTTACAGCAGTTAGCGAATCGGTCCGTTTACCTAACCACTTTGCATGTTTTTTGGGATGACTTTGAGTTGTAAGTATATGTGCTCGGTCCTGAATCCCTTGCCTGATTTTCCACGCTGGGCGGACCGACTTGGTGGGGCGATTTGGCCAAATGTGCCGTTTTGACTCGGTATGTTTTTTTGCGCTTTGACTTGCCTACGGCGCGTCAGAGCCCACAAACCTGCGTGAGGCAGGAGTAGACTGAGGACAATCGACCACCAAGAGGGCAGCGATGCAATTGTCAAAGACGTGGAGTGAGGGAGCCGCCATGACCCTCCTTTCTATCGAAGTCTGGGTATGAGTCATGGAGAACCCCCCCATGGGGTATGTTGTGACGTCTTTGATGCACCATTATGGACGCCCCCATGGATGCACATTTGGTGGATGCTCGAGGGCTAAGTCCTGAGTGCCCATTGCTCCCTTGCCTTCGCTGTGGGACCTTGTGTGTAGTCCATTGGGACATGTTACTGTAAAAAAGAAACGCTGAATTTGTGTGCTTTGAGGGCACTTCCGGACTCTATATCCCCATACCAGATTGAGAGCGGAAACTGCCCATTTGCATGTAGTTCAGATATGAGGTCCTGAGTTCCTATTTGTCCACCGTTCCTCCCTTGCTCTCAGGGGATGTCTATTTGTTATTTGTACTATTGTTGATACTTCGATTGAGATTCAGGGTTGGGGACTTCTGGTTCTTGGTGCATTGCAGTGTTGTGGTGTTGATCCAAGGGTGACCAGGACAAGGCCATCCTTCCTTTACGAAGAGAGAGTCGAAGGGAAAAAGTTGATAGCAGAGGCAATTCTTCGCTCCTCTAGCACCAAGAGTTCGAGAGGAGCTCAAGAACAACCTGCAGAGCAGAAGAACAACAAGAGGAACAACAACAAGGTCTATCGTCATGGACGACTCCAACCAGCCCACACTTGGGGACTTGAACGTCATCAGCTGGATGGGACCGACGCCACTGAGGACACGCGTCCATCCCACGGGTGGGCATCCGTCGGACTCATCTTCCGACGAGCATATGCCCAGCCTGATGCTGAGGTTAACCTACAGGGATCCGCAGGCTGCTGGTGCGTTGGTAGGGCCTACGTATAGGCCCCTGACTACGCAACAGCACCCGGCGAACGAGCCGTGGATGGGAGAAGGCTTCCGCAGGTCAACCTGGGCCCAGGCAGACCCCAACCGAAGTCAAATGATGGATGCCGTCGAGTGGACGACGATTGATGGTAGCCGAGTGCGCCAGGTACGGGTTGTGGACTTGCAGATGGATGCCTCCCTGGCAATGGCCCAACTACGTGACCTGACGGGGACGTTCGCCGGGTGTTGAAGCACCATGGAGGACATCACCAAGGACACCATCATGGCCATCCATCAGCCACGGCACCTGACAGATGGGGTTCGGCGAACCACCATGCAATCTTTGGATTCCCATTGGTCAGAAGGACATCGTCGTCATCTCTGAGTTGCCGAGCTGATGGACCAGATGGAGAAGGTGATGCGTCAGGTGGAGACGCTATGTTGAGCCCAAGCACTCGCACGCGCTGACCTGGACTCAACCTTATGGAGAATCAAATGGAGGTCCTGAAGTCAAGTCTGGCCACCCTGGAACAGGCCATCGCCGGCCTAATCCAGGCACAGGGGGATCTCCTACATGGCCTAGGAGAAGTTCAGGCCTGGATGCAGTCCATGAACGCCAAGGCGGACCAAGGCGACGAAGCGGTCAGAGCGGCGTCCGATCAGCTGAAAGTGATCAGCAACAAGATGGACCGAGCTGCCGCAAGCGTGGTGGCACAAGCGGAACGACTCCAGCTACAGATGGAAGAGATCAAGGCCTTAGAGACTCGGTCGAGTCAACTAGAGCCCTTGGGTGCCACGAACGAAGCAGCGGGGTACACTGATCCCAGCAAGGTCAATGTGTTGCTCGAGTCCCTGGCCAGACTTGAACAGGAATATGCTCAGTGCAAGGGCGCCACCACCAACACGCAGCGACGTCATGAAGAAGTCCTCAGAGAAACCCAAGACAAGGTCGTCCAACTGGGAACGAAGATCCTGAAAACTGAAGAGGACTCCAGAGGACTGAAGACCCGAGGCCATATTTGCCAGTTAGAATTGCGGGTACAAGCGTTGGAGAGCCTGGCGCAGAATATTGAAGGCCCGAAAACATCCCCAGCCCCAGGGCCGCCCGAAGGCTTTGACCCAAGAGCCGTAGCTCATCTGGCAAGAGAGCTAGGGCAGGTCAGGTTGTATTTCGAGAAGCAAAAAAGGACACTCGGGCAAAATATGGACTCCCTGATGGCCCAACTGCAGAAGGAACACCTGTGGCCCAGGGGAGGTAGCCCCATGGACAGGGGTTATTACCCTGACACAGCAGAACCGGCCCCAAGAGGACATTTTGGGGCATATTTCCCTGTACCCTCACAGGAGTCCGGGGCAGGGCCAAGCAACCCGTTCATGCATCCACAGCGGGACCAGCCTGATGGTCTCCATTATGGGACGAATCGATACGATGGAGTCTCAGAGCATGGGGTACCAATCCATGATGCCATGCCACCGAGGGGAAACCGAGACCCCAATGCCAACTTCAGGCATTGTTGGGGAATCGATCTCAGTTTTTATGATGACGAGGGTAAGTTTGAGCCCGGGGCAATTAAACATTTCCCCGAGGGCGGAAATTTGCCCAAGATTGGACCCAGTATGGGTCCCTTGCGAGTTTTTGCGTTTTCACAGGCGCCTACGCCTGCAATGCCATCACTAAACTCCAGTCCCCCAGATGTGTATCCCGGTGGAGGTGGAATCCCGTGGTATGACCCGGGGGTGTAGAACACCATGGCCACGCCCCTGCTGGACCCCTGTGCCCTCAAGGATGTACAAGTCCGGGACGTCGTTCCCACTTGGGACGGCGACAGGGGGAAGGCACAGGACTGGGTTTCGTCCTGTGCCAGTTGGGAGCAAGACGTGGGGGTCGCGCTCGGCAAAGAAAAGCTTATCAAAACGCTTTTGGGAGCTATCCCGAAAGACGTTGCGGACCCGATCGACAAGAGGGTGATCCGTAGGAACCTGAGTTATGCCCAAGTGGGAGAGGTTGTTTTGCGGGAGGTCAACGGCCGGGTGAACAGAAATGTCCCCCAACCATGTTTTCTATGGGCTAACTGTTCCTACGAACTGTTCGGTAGGTGAGCTCTTCAACTTCAAGGAGAATTTCATTTACCAGGGCAGTCAAGTACGAGAGGGGGTCACGTTTGATCATGCCTAACAGAGGTTCTTGTGCGCTTTGGTCCCCCATGATGGCCACATTTATAGAATTGATAATCAGGAGAAGAAGTCGGGAGGACTTGAAATCACCTACCTCACCTTTTACCTTTTCTGCCAAGTGGACCTCAGACAGAAAGACGCTGTCAAGTGTCATCAGAACCATCAGAAATGGCGGTCATTGCGTTTGGATAAGCACCCCAATGTGGCGTCTTTGAATTTCATGGGTGCTGAGCCCGTGAGGGAACAGGTGAATGCAATTGGGGAGTCTGAGGCCCCGACTACCGCGAAGGATGCCCAGGTTTTTGAGCCACCTGACGAGTGAAATGGATGGTATCTGAATGCCATAGGACAACCAGTCCCCACAAAAGGGCCTAAACGTCATTTTTGTGGTTTCCCGGGGCATACAGAGGATAAGTGTTTGAATAAAAACAGCCACACCTCCGAAAGCGGTTGATTTTCAAATCCGGCAAGCCCAAGTCAGGAACAGGACCAGGAAACCCGACGCCCAAGGGCACAGGTTCGGCCAAGGAAAGCTCGGATTGCCCAATGAAAGGCCACATGGTGGATCAGTGCTGGAAGAAGCACCCCCACCGCAAGGATGAATTTGAAGCGAAAAGAGCGGCGAAAGGGACGAAGTCCTAAGTAAGTAAGGGCGGCCGCGTCCGCAGCCTCATCTGACATCTCCTTGTTTGTTTTACATGGTGGCTGCCTCTGGCGGGAAGGGAAGCTCTCCACCATCTGTTCCCCTGGCGACCGCTGTCTCACCTCACGGCCGAGAACTTCAACCAGGTTCCCTTCGGGCATGACCGGCGGTAGGCTCCCTTCAGTCGCTGCCCTCACGGTTGCAGCTCCTTCTGGTCACCTTTTGAAGGATCCCCCGGCCTTCCCCTCCTGGCACAGCCTATTGGGCGCCTGCAGGCGGGTTTCCTGTGGATAGCCCTCGCCGACAGCGGAGCATTTCTCTCTGTCATCCACATTCCACCACTCCCCATCCCTCGCAGGTTGGAGTATTCACTCGGCTCCCGGATGCACTTGGGTGTCGTCCATCCACGGCTGGAGGCCAAGGGGCGACCCTTTCCACGTTCCCCCTGGTCCCGCTCACGCGTGAACCTACGTGTACTCAGGCAATTGACCCGGGGATCTCAAGGTCAACCCTCACCCCTGCGGACACCTCACGGCCCTCCCGGAGTTCAGGGCATTTTCCACACTTCCCGTGGTCAGGTTCCCCATGGTTGGCCCATGGTTCACCACTCAATGGCGACTGGTTTCCCAATCCCACGGGGCTGTTGCTCGGCGCTTTCGGTCTTCCTGCCCATCCCATGTCCCAATCCCCTTTGCCTCATCCCGACACCGGCCCGTTTCCAGCGTCCCATGGACTCCCTGCCCCGGTCTGGCCGTCGTGCGGCCCTAGCCACATGCCCTTTCCCTGCCCCGCCCACTTGTCCCATCACCCCGTGTTTATACCCCACCGGGTCGCCAGCAACCCTGTGGCGCGGGCCCACCAGATCCTCTCTCATCCGGGGACCGCTTCGTGCGCCTAGCACGGGTCGCTCCCTTCCCGCCCCCATCCCTTTCCCCTGTGCCGCGGCCCCGGCCTAATCCCCTGGGCTGTTGTGCGGCCCCATCCCATCCCTCATCCCGTGTTTATACCCCATTGGGCCGCCAGCAACCCTGTGGCGCGGGCCCACTGGATCCTTATTCATCTGGGGATCCTTTCGTGCGCCTAGCACGGGTCGCTCCCTTCTGGCCCTTTTCCCCTGTGCCGCGGCCCCGGCCTAATGGCCTGGGCTGTTGTGCGGCCCCATCCCATCCCTCATCCCGTGTTTATACCCCACTGGGCCGCCAGCAACCCTGTGGCGCGGGCCCACTGGATCCTCATCCATCCAGGGACCGTTTTGTGCGCCTAGCACGGGTCGCTCCCCTCCCGCCCCCGCCCCTCCACTCCTGTGCCGCCTCCCATGCTGTCCTAGCCCCCTGGGGCCGTCGCGTGGCCCTAGCCACACGCCCTATTTTGTCCCGTCTCCTTGTGGTGCTGCGGGGTGTTGTTCGTGTTTTTTTCCGCGTGGTTCCCTCCTCCCTGCATGCACGCACAACAACACTGCACCGCCATCTGTCTCGGTTCTGTTCGGTGCTCTCGTCCAGTCCCACCGCCATCCTGTGGCGCGGCCCTTGGCGGTCCCCGGCCATGCCAGGTGGGCGCCCCTCCCTCGCGACCCAGCCTTTTAGCTCACGTTGTTGTACGTTTATCTTCTTTCTCTCCTCTCCACCCTCCCCTCCCCTCTGTCTCCTGCCTGCCCTCTTAGTGTTGTTCTCCTGCTCCGTGTGCTCGCCGCCGGTCGTCCCCGCGCCAAGGTTGTATCTCGCGCGCCCTCACGCGCCTCCGGGCTTCTGCCCTGTCTTCCGACCTGTAGGCCGACCTGGGCGGCCTCCCCAGCCACCCCTTCGGGGGGACTCCCCCTTCGTCCTCTCCCGCCGGCCACCCCTCCATCAGTTCCCTGATGTTCGGGCGGGGCAGCCGGTACAGCTCAGTGCGGGTCAATGGCATGGTGCTTCTCTGTGAGAGACATTGTGTTCCTTTGTGCCCCCGTTGGTTCCCTGTTCCCCCCACTTCTCGCGCCCTGCCTCTTCTACATGTCCTTCCTGTGTGTCCGCCTGTTCTGCTGTTTTTTTTTTTCGTGTTCGCGCTCTCCGCTGCTCCCGCGCGCCCTGCGTGTGCCCCCTGCTCTTCTCCGTGCTACCCCTGTCCTGCTGCCCTGCGCCCCCTCACTCGCCTGTCTCCCCTCCCATTCTCCTTCCCGCTGTCGACCCTGCCTGTACGTCTGCCCTACCTGTCTGAGGCGCGCTGTCACCCGTGTGTGCCACCAGCATGCTCTACCCCTGCCCCTCCCTGTCGCCCCTACCCTTTTGCCTGGGGTCTCCCCCACCCTAGTGCTCCCTCGGTCGCCGTCTCTCTCCCCATCCTGGTTGCCTTGTGCCCTGTGTGTGTGGGGGGGGGGGTCTGCGGACTGGACTGTTGCCCTGCCCGAGGACTGGCATGGCCGTTGGTTTCCTACGCACCATGAGCCACCGCATGTGCCGAAGGAACACAGAGAGAAGGTCAGTGGGACGCTTGTCGAGTTCCCTTCGCTGCATTTGCACTGTGTAGCCCAGCCGCATAGACCGGCTGCGGACCAGAGCACCCATTCAGACCCGGCGCGGTCACCACGGGTTCACACTTCGTTGCACCTCGCAGGCGTCCCATGGCGCCGGCGACCACCAAGGCCTGGCGTGGTCAACCCCTCAGAGCAGGGCGCGCGTAAGTCCAATAGTTTCAATGCAGCACCATCTTGTCATGCAGAGAGCTTTGCCGCCATGTAACAAGTCGGCGGATAGCCCGCACACTCCTGCTGCCAGTCCAAAGGCGCGCCACCAAGACGTGGCTCCACTGCACCGGACTCGAGTGCACCTTCACTGCCACCTGCCCATCCCAGCAATCTCTCCGATCACACCATCAGCAAAGACCCTGGCACCAACGTGTCGGGATATTGGATTCGTCTGCCCGTTCGCCTCTCCTGCAAGTCAGAGCCCTGGCACCGTGCTGCACCCGAAAGGGCACAGCGCTGCTCCATGCCATCTCCGGTCGTTCTCGTCAGTCAGCACCTTGCACTCTGCTCCGTCACTGTACCACATTCCGATACTGCATCCCGTCTGCTTCTCATTCTGCCCCACACTGCTCGCCATACCCACGATACGTCTCGCGTCCCGCTGCCCGGTTGCTCCCTCCGCACTTGCCTGCGCCCCCGTACTCCGCTGCCTCATCTCCCCTCTCCCCTGCCGCTGACCCTGTTCTCTCCGCTTGGGGTTCTCGTCCGCGTCCGCCATCACCACATCCCCCTCCACTTTCAGCCGTGTCCCTGCCCCCCCCTGCGCACCTGCACCTCTCCGCTCCCTTCCTCTTCTCCTTCTGTCTGTCACATCCCCTCCTCACCCTCCTCCACCTCAGCCGACCCCCCGCGTCCGCCTCCCCGCATCCCATCTGCCCCTCCCTCCGCACGCCCCTGGCCCCCGGCCCCTGGCGCTTCCGGTTCCTGCTCCTGCCCGGCCCTACGCTTCGCCACCGTACCGCCCCTCCCGCTGCAATAGCTCTCGCAATATCTGAACCCTGGGCTTCTTCCCCTTCTCCTGGGGACAGACCAGGCGCATCCCCGGGAGCGCCGCTCCCAGCATCCTCCTCCACCGCCCCTCATCCATCTCCGGCCCCCTTCCCCTGGGCCTCCCTGCCCTGCCGACCAGGTCACTTGAGAGCCGGGTCCCCCTCTTCTCCCGCCTTCCCTTTGTCTTCCCCGCCCACTTCACGTAGCGGGCCAGCTCCGCCACTTCCCCCGCCGTCCATGGTGTGTTACCTTGTCATCATTGTGCATGTCGGAAACCCGCCTGCAGGCGCCCAATAGGCTGTGCTACGGGGGGAAGGCCGGGGGATCCTTCAAAGGGTGACCGGAAGGAGCTGAAACCGTCAGGGCAGCGACTGAAGGGAGCCTACCGCCGGTCATGCCCCAAGGGAACCTGGTTGAAGTTCTCGGCCGTGAGGTGAGACAGGGGTCGCCACTGATGGTGGAGAGCTCTCCTTCCCCCCAGAGGCGGCCACCATGTAAAACAAACAAGGAGATGTCAGATGAGGCTGCGGACGTGGCCGCCCTTACTTACTTACTTACTTACTTGTTCTGTCCTCACCAGTCCTGGCGGAGGTTCATTTTGATTGTAGGATCTGCATCCTTTTGGGCTGGGCAAGAGGTGCATGAATCACCCTGTACCTTTCCCACCTGAGAGGAGAGGCTAATGCAGGGCAGCTTTTAGCGGAGGAACCTAACCTGACTTGCCGTATTATACGAGTCTGCGACAGGAGAAAAGTACACTGTCAAAAGCTGCGCTATCAAGCAAGCAAGCGTCAGGAATTCCACCCGTTCCCTTATAGGGCAAAGGGCGGAGCCCCAGTGTAGCCAAAACAAGGGTCATACCGAGCGCACTTCGCGTGGCCTACGCTTTAATGTATCATACAGCATGCGAGGAAGGGAGACGAAGCAGAGACATTGTTTTCCTTTCTACATGTAATCTTAACAATTTAACCAATCACAAAGAAACACAAGCAAGGGGTGTGCTCCTCCTGGGCTTACTCACCTTACTCACCACGCATCATGTGTATGCCGGAGGACAACGAACGCAAGTGCAACCCAAAGCGTTTAAGCAACCCTACGGCGATTTATAAACAAGCCTAAGCGATTAATGCATCGTGTGTATCACGCACTTCTTCTCTTGTTTCCTGCAGGCGAGAGAGAGTGAAATGACGAGCAACTGCAAAGCGCAAAACGAAGCCTAGCGTTTTAAACAACCTTACGTTAACGCTACCGCGAAAGCAGGCACGGGAAAGCAATTTCTTTCTGCCCTTTGGAGAAAAAGAGGGAGTGAAGGGATGCACAGGGAAGGTGCCACCGCTTGTGAATGCCAATATTCGGCACATGCATTGCGAGCACAGCTTACACTCTAACCCTACTAGCTCCATCCGTCTGACATACCTTTGATCCTTGCTTTTACCTGTGCAGAGTGAGAAAGGTGAGCACCCATACCCCGGACAAAAGCAGCGGTGACAACCCTAGCGGTTTAACGAAACGCGCGTACAAAAACACAATGCGTACATGTGTCATGACAGTAACACACCTGAGACGCGTGTTGTCTGCCTGCTCTTTTATGTGGCTACTTGATACATACCTTTTCCTTAAGTTTCCAAACGTTTGATGCTACTGTGCAGAAATTTCTTTTACAAGCTTTTAAAGAGACGGCTCACACTTTTTGTTTTCAGAGCCGACTGGACTTCGAAGCCTCTTTTCTTCGGTGCGACTCAGCTGCGCTTGTCTGCGACTATACAATTTCAACAAAAAATACCGATTTCTAACGTGTTTTCGTCGACTTTTAGCGATTCGACTTCTTGAATCACTCATCCTTCCGCTAAACCACAGGATTCACACCCTGTTGGTTACATTTTCTACTTTTCTCAGCTTCTGGTGTTTTGTGCACCCCATCAGGAGTATTGATGCGCCCTGACCTTTGGTCAGGACACCTGCTATAACACTGTTTATACAGCGATCCCTGTCCGCATTAGAGCTTCCACTGTACCCTAGTGCGCAAGCATGTACAGTCTAGCGAGGAGGTCGTGGATTCAAACCTGACTACCCCTACATTTTTACCAAACGCTTTCGCCGCACGCTGGCAACGTTTGAGCAATGCCCCTGCGAAGGGACATCATTCACGGTACATGAAACTGTTTCTCCAGCGTACCTAGAGTGTGGTAAGCTACTATGAACTGATAAGAGTGACATTGGCTTGTTTCAAGCATTTTCTGAGGTAATTCTGGGGACATTTGAGCCTCTTTCCTCCGTCTTACTCGCTTGATTAACTAGTAATCGGGGGAAGTAAGAACACGTCAATACCATGTCCTTCGTCGGGTACTTGATCCTGGCCAAGCCCCCCCTAATCCTTGTGAAGTTGTTGAGACTAGCACTTAAGCATTTTTATCAGTCTTTTGAGGCTTTAAGTACATTTTTCAAAGTAAATAGAATCTTAACCCTAGCCCCCCATGAAGTCCACCCCTACCACTCAAGTGAGCGGAGGTATCTTCCTTCATGGAGGTAATACCTAAAACAAATAGGCACTTCATGCCTTTGGCCTTGTAGGTTAAGCCTATTGGTCTCCCACCTCAGGACTACTATACTCAAATGTTTCTATCACTTATTGTGGTTGAACCTTTTATCTGATTCTGAATTCAGTTGCTTGGACATGCTGGCCAAGCCATATCAGTGTCTGGCCCAGCCCACTTGCCCCGAATTCCTAACCAACTCCTTTGCATGTCATAAGGGGCACATGAGGTGCTTGGGACTATCTTTGAGTCCAGACTTATGTCAGTTCTGTTTATAAAGTCATTTGTTTTGTCCATATGCGACTTGAGCTTTGTATCTAAGCCTGCACTCTCCATCTGCGGCCCCTCTTGGATACACATGTTTTGATGTGGAAGGATTTATCCTGACTTCATTGATCTGGTGCCTGGACTTGCTCTACTTTATCTTTGTGTGGACCTTGGTTTGACGTGTGGAAAATCAGCATGGTTTCCTGAAACAAAACGAGGAAGAAGCACAAGTGTGGGCAACCCAGAAACCTTGTAGTAGATTGGAAGCCACAGAGGCGCCTCGGAAGATCTCCAAAAGGCCAGTCCCGGATTTCAGGTAACCCCTTTGGCAGGGCCGTCACCGGCACCTCAGCGCTGGGGCCGCCCACCTGCCAAGCGGCCCATACCATAAGCGCAGCCAACAGTTCATTCCTCGTGCCGGACATGTCCTTTAGGACTTCAACAGGCCGTTTGGGCAGAGCCCAGAGAAACCAGACTTGGTCCTTGGTCCCCAGAGGACCCCAATCAGCCTGGCAGCCCGGGGGGAGAAAGAGAGCTATCAGACGCAATAGTGCGGTCAGAGTGCTGCGGTGCAACTGCACTGCGCTAGCCGACTCGGCCAAGGCGTCTTCCACCTTTAGTATCCGCGCTAAGCGTTTCCGCAGCCGCAGAGTGTCCATAGGGCCGCAACCCGAGATGATCCACCAGGCGAAAACCAAATGAGGAGGGTGCATGGTACTCCCTAGGTACACGATCAAGGGCCCCCTAGCGGCGATCATAAGGGGGACGTCCTGGGAGACGAAGATTTGGGCGTCGTATGACCCTGTAACCGTAGCCGTGAGGCATAGCCCACGAGGAGTCACGACAACCCCCATGGAAATAATAGCTGTGATGACCCTCATACTCCGTGTCCTGCGCAGGGCATCTGGCACCTCTTCCAGACCCCCCCGGGCGACCTCAGGTAGGGAATCCATGGCAGCTTGGAGCAGCGCCTTGTCGCTGGCCAAAGTCCAGCTGTCCCGCAGGCACTGGTGTGCCGCTGAACGTCCCTGCTGGATAGCATCCAGCAGCAGGGAATCCCGGTAATCGGGCTACCAGGGCAAGGCCGGGTGCATTGAGCTACTCATTTTGCGTTCTCTGGGTCCCCCAATGACGGGGGTACCCAAGTACCCCGCACCCCTCCATCCACGATGGAGGGCGGCAGGACAGAACGCGGACCTGGAGCAGGTCCATTGACGACGGCCGTTCCCTGTCCCCTTTCCGGGGGGGAAGGGAGGAGCCCCCATGGGCAGCCGGCCTCTCCCCCGTGTGCAGTATGGCGCCGAAAGCCTAAGCCTGCGCCCCCCCCCGGTGCAGGGGGGCGCCAGGGGCGCTCTGATCCCGCACCATGACCCCCCGACCACCAATGCACACTGCAAACCGGGGCGGTAGCAAGCCCTCTCCCCCACCCGTCACCGTGTACCTCCACAGCGGGGGGGAGGTTTCGGAATGAGGGATGTCTAAGACGGGGCCGATGTGTGACGTCGTTACAGGTCGCACCTGTTTGACGCCGCGGGGTCGGATGTCCAGATGTCTACTGGGAACCCCCCCTGGGGCCTCCCTATACCCCCTCGGTCCAGGAGGACTGGAGGGACGCAGGTGTCTCCGCCGCTGTTTGGGGGTGTGTGTTGTGTTCTCTCCTGAACACCCTCACGGGGCGTCACTATCCCTTTGCGGCGCAGGTACGACCAGAGGGACTCGGGTGTATCCGCCGCTGTTCGGAACTGTGTGTTGCAGTGTCTCCTCCATCCTACACGGGGCGTCCCTATCCCTCCACGGCCCAGGCAGGATCAGAGGGACCCAGGTGTAGCCCCCTCTGTGTGGGGATGGGTGGCACAGTGTCTTCTCAAACCGTCAGAGGGCGTCCCTATCCCTCAGCGGCCCAGGCAGGACCGGAGGGACTTGGGTGTCTCAACGCTGTGTGGGGGTAGATAGTGTGGTGTTTCCTCAAGACACTAACGAGGCATTCCTATCCCCCCGCGGCCCCAGCCGGACCGGAGGGACTCTCGTGTATCGGCCGATGTGTCGCGCTGGGCGGTGCAGTGTCTCCTCAAACCTTCACGGGGCGTCCCTATCTATCCGCGGCGCCGGAAGGACCCGAGGCACCCGGGTGTATCTGCCGCTGTGTGGGGCCGGGTGCTGCAGTATCTCCTCAAAACCCCCACGGGGCGTCCCTATCCCTCCGCGGCCAAGGCAGGACCAGAGGGACTTGGGTGTATCCGCCGCTGTGTGGGGGTGGGTGGTGCAGTGTCTCCCTGAACCCCGACGGGGCGTCCCTATCCCTCCGCGGCCCAGGCAGGGCCGGAGGGACTCAGGTGTGTCCAACGCTGTGTGGGGTTGTCTGTCGCCATATCTTCTCAAACGTTCATGAACCCTCCCTATTCGCTTTGGGACTGACCAGCCTGTGAGCCTGGTCATGGGGAGCCCTACGATGTCCCTGAGGTATCATGCTTCCTCCGCTGAGATACCAAGCTTCCCCTTGTCTGCGGTTGTTGCAGAATGACGGCAAGACGATTCGATTCCCGACGTTGTCGTTACATGACGTGAGCGGTATCAGTCAATCAGGAATTGCAACGGTTACATGTAGATGATCGAATTTCATCAAATTTCCATCATTCTCGAAAAATTCCTGAGATCTGTCAAAATGCCGCCCGTCGTCGCCTGCACGCGGGGTTTGCCGGCGTTTCCGTGGGGAGTTTTGTTTCGGCAATTTCTCTTGTACCTGTGAGGGTGGAAATACTTTGAGTAGTTGGGTCTGAAGGTATTTTACTATACTTGCATCTGGTATGAGAACCAGATTTTTTCAGCGCTCCAATTTGGAGAAAATCGCTGAGCAAGGTTATTTCGGCGTGTGGCCCAATAATTCAAAGTGGGGGACCACGACGCCGCTGTGTTCCCCCAAACCTCCTACTATACAGCATTTTGCACTCATGCATCATGCATATAGAGTTTGTAGCGTGTTTCCCTTGATATACCAAGTATATTCAGAAAGGGGGTACCACAAAGCATGTGTTTCTGATGAGCTTTTTGAGTGCGCAAATGCTACTTCAATGGCAACGTGAGTATGAACAACGATACGCGAGTATGTTGTTGCCAAGACCAAACGCCCGAGAGTTTTGCGAATTTTGTCTTAACTCAAGATTGTATCCACGCATTAGTTTTGTTATTGAAAGTGCCTTGTAAATGTATTGCGACTTTGGCACTTTTCTTTGGCATCTTTGGGTCAAAATAGCTCGACAATGTTGCTCTGTTCTCCACGCTCATGGCCAGTTAGACCCAATATCAAGGTAATATGAGACGTGGAGAAATTCCACCTCAATGTGAGTGGTTCGTATATTTTTGAAACCTCACTTTGTACTTTTTTTAGGCCTCTGAAGTGAACACCCGTCGTGTTTTGCAATCATTTGCACGTCTTCATTTGACGGCCCTTTTGACCTTGGTACCCAAGTACGACTCAATGTGTCGTAACTAAATTTGTAAAGGCCTTCTATGGTACCTTGAATTGGGCTAGAAGCCAAACCCTTAGTCGGTGAAGGTACCTTGGTTATAACTCTTAACGTTTGGCCGATATTGCTATTTTTCACTTGTGTTGTGCACGTCAAGATTCGATGTTGGAAAATTTGGTTTCTCATTTCTTCTAATGAGCTAAGTAGCTCATTTGTGACCTGATGGGATGGAAAGTATTGTGTGAAAGTCTTAGGTATTGCCTCTACTTGGGTTCCTTGAAACAAAGGCGGGGGGAACCACTTTTTAGGCAATTTTTCACCTTTTTTGGTGGGGAAGAGGTACAACCCCATCTCCCCCTTAATGTTCGTCCCGGGGTTGTGCGCGCCGATATCCAGGGGTAAGGGCGATTTGAAGAGGGGGCATTAACCCGCCTCGAATAGTCTATGTCCCCCATTCTTCTCACTCGGGGATGGGAGAACTATGGGTTACCCCATGTGGGGTATGTTTTCATTTTCCCCTGTTCGTGTGCCATTTTTCTGTATGTTGAGAAATTAGCTAGAGGCTTCAATTGAATCTCATATGTTGCATATATTACGACCTAAGTCTCGTGTACCCATATTGTCTTTGGAGTCGTTCCAACTCCTCAAGCACATGGAGTGCTACCTTTGGGGGTAGATGTCATTTTGGCTGAAATCCACTTTTTTTCACTATTTGGACCATGTTTGAATTTGATTTCCTCAATGGGGCAAAGGAGTTGAATCAAGGTAAGTTGCCATTATCAAACCACATGAACATGGGCCCAACATATGTGAACCTTGTATTTGCTCCTTCACGTGGACTGGAGATATTGCACATATGGTGAGTCTCATGATCGCGTCATGTTGCAGAATTAGGGATTTGGGCCCCATCCATGAGAGCACCCCCTCAGCTTACAGCAGTTAGCCAATCGGTCCGTTTACCTAACCACTTTGCATGTTTTTTGGGATGACTTTGAGTTGTAAGTATATGTGCTCGGTCCTGAATCCCTTGCCTGATTTTCCACGCTGGGCGGACCGACTTAGTGGGGCGATTTGGCCAAATGTGCCGTTTTGACTCGGTATGTTTTTTTGCGCTTTGACTTGCCTACGGCGCGTCAGAGCCCACAAACCTGCGTGAGGCAGGAGTAGACTGAGGACAATCGACCACCAAGAGGGCAGCGATGCAATTGTCAAAGACGTGGAGTGAGGGAGCCGCCATGACCCTCCTTTCTATCGAAGTCTGGGTATGAGTCATGGAGAACCCCCCCATGGGGTATGTTGTGACGTCTTTGATGCACCATTATGGACGCCCCCATGGATGCACATTTGGTGGATGCTCGAGGGCCAAGTCCTGAGTGCCCATTGCTCCCTTGCCTTCGCTGTGGGACCTTGTGTGTAGTCCATTGGGACATGTTACTGTAAAATAGAATCGCTGAATTTGTGTGCTTTGAGGGCACTTCCGGACTCTATATCCCCATACCAGATTGAGAGCGGAAACTGCCCATTTGCATGTAGTTCAGATATGAGGTCCTGAGTTCCTATTTGTCCACTGTTCCTCCCTTGCTCTCAGGGGATGTCTATTTGTTATTTGTACTATTGTTGATACTTCGATTGAGATTCAGGGTTGGGGACTTCTGGTTCTTGGTGCATTGCAGTGTTGTGGTGTTGATCCAAGGGTGACCAGGACAAGGCCATCCTTCCTTTACGAAGAGAGAGTCGAAGGGAAAAAGTTGATAGCAGAGGCAATTCTTCGCTCCCCTAGCACCAAGAGTTCGAGAGGAGCTCAAGAACAACCTGCAGAGCAGAAGAACAACAAGAGGAACAACAACAAGGTCTATCGTCATGGACGACTCCAACCAGCCCACACTTGGGGACTTGAACGTCATCAGCAGGATGGGACCGACGCCACTGAGGACACGCGTCCATCCCACGGGTGGGCATCCGTCGGACTCATCTTCCGACGAGCATATGCCCAGCCTGATGCTGAGGTTAACCTACAGGGACCCGCAGGCTGCTGGTGCGTTGGTAGGGCCTACGTATAGGCCCCTGACTACGCAACAGCACCCGGCGAACGAGCCGTGGATGGGAGAAGGCTTCCGCAGGTCAACCTGGGCCCAGGCAGACCCCAACCGAAGTCAAATGATGGATGCCGTCGAGTGGACGACGATTGATGGTAGCCGAGTGCGCCAGGTACGGGTTGTGGACTTGCAGATGGATGCCTCCCTGGCAATGGCCCAACTACGTGACCTGACGGAGACCTTCGCCGGGTGTTGAAGCACCATGGAGGACATCACCAAGGACACCATCATGGCCATCCATCAGCCACGGCACCTGACAGATGGGGTTCGGCGAACCACCATGCAATCTTTGGATTTGCATTGGTCAGAAGGACATCGTCGTCATCTCTGAGTTGCCGAGCTGATGGACCAGATGGAGAAGGTGATGCGTCAGGTGGAGACGCTATGTTGAGCCCAAGCACTCGCACGCGCTGACCTGGACTCAACCTTATTGAGAATCAAATGGAGGTCCTGAAGTCAAGTCTGGCCACCCTGGAACAGGCCATCGCCGGCCTAATCCAGGCACAGGGGGATCTCCTACATGGCCTAGGAGAAGTTCAGGCCTGGATGCAGTCCATGAACGCCAAGGCGGACCAAGGCGACGAAGCGGTCAGAGCGGCGTCCGATCAGCTGAAAGTGATCAGCAACAAGATGGACCGAGCTGCCGCAAGCGTGGTGGCACAAGCGGAACGACTCCAGCTACAGATGGAAGAGATCAAGGCCTTAGAGACTCGGTCGAGTCAACTAGAGCCCTTGGGTGCCACGAACAAAGCAGCGGGGTACACTGATCCCAGCAAGGTCAATGTGTTGCTCGAGTCCCTGGCCAGACTTGAACAGGAATATGCTCAGTGCAAGGGCGCCACCACCAACACGCAGCGACGTCATGAAGAAGTCCTCAGAGAAACCCAAGACAAGGTCGTCCAACTGGGAACGAAGATCCTGAAAACTGAAGAGGACTCCAGAGGACTGAAGACCCGAGGCCATATTTGCCAGTTAGAATTGCGGGTACAAGCGTTGGAGAGCCTGGCGCAGAATATTGAAGGCCCGAAAACATCCCCAGCCCCGAGGCCGCCCGAAGGCTTTGACCCAAGAGCGGTAGCTCATCTGGCAAGAGAGCTAGGGCAGGTCAGGTTGTATTTTGAGAAGCAAAAAAGGACACTCGGGCAAAATATGGACTCCCTGATGGCCCAACTGCAGAGAGAACACCTCAGGCCCGGGGGAGGTAGCCCCATGGACAGGGGTTATTACCCTGACAGAGCAGAACCGGCCCCAAGAGGACATTTTGGGGCATATTTCCCTGTACCCTCACAGGAGTCCGGGGCAGGGCCAAGCAACCCGTTCATGCATCCACAGCGGGACCGGCCTGATGGTCTCCATTATGGGACGAATCGATACGATGGAGTCTCAGAGCATGGGGTACCAATCCATGATGGCATGCCACCGAGGGGAAACCGAGACCCCAATGCCAATTTCAGGCATTGTTGGGGAATCGATCTCAGTTTTTATGATGACGAGGGTAAGTTTGAACCCGGGGCAATTAAACATTTCCCCGAGGGCGGAAATTTGCCCAAGATTGGACCCAGTATGGGTCCCTTGCGAGTTTTTGCGTTTTCACAGGCGCCTACGGCTGCAATGCCATCACTAAACTCCAGTCCCCCGGATGTGTATCCCGGTAGAGGTGGAATCCCGTGGTATGACCCGGGGGTGTAGAACACCATGGCCACGCCCCTGCTGGACCCCTGTGCCCTCAAGGATGTACAAGTCCGGGACGTCGTTCTGACTTGGGACGGCGACAGGGGGAAGGCACAGGACTGGGGTTCGTCCTGTGCCAGGTGGGAGCAAGACGTGGGGGTCGCGCTCGGCAAAGAAAAGCTTATCAAAACGCTTTTGGGAGCTATCGACAAGAGGGTGATCTGTAGGAACCTGAGTTATGCCCAAGTGGGAGAGGTTGTTTTGCGGGAAGTCAACGGCCGGGTGAACAGAAATGTTTCCCAACCATGTTTTCTATGGGCTAACTGTTCCTACGAACTGTTCGGTAGGTGAGCTCTCCAACTTCAAGGAGAATTTCATTTACCAGGGCAGTCAAGTACGAGAGGGGGTCACGTTTGATCATGCCCAACAGAGGTTCTTGTGCGCTTTGGTCCCCCATGATGGCCACATTTATAGAATTGATAATCAGGAGAAGAAGTCGGGATGACTTGAAATCACCTACCTCACCTTTTACCTTTTCTGCCAAGTGGAGCTCAGACAGAAAGACGCTGTCAAGTGTCATCAGAACCATCAGAAATGGCGGTCATTGCCTTTGGATAAGCACCCCAATGTGGCGTCTTTGAATTTCATGGGTGCTGAGCCCGTGAAGGAACAGGTGAATGCAATTGGGGAGTCTGAGGCCCCGACTACCGCGAAGGATGCCCAGGTTTTTGAGCCACCTGACGAGTGGAATGGATGGTATGTGAATGCCATAGGACAACCAGTCCCCACAAAAGGGCCTAAATGTCATTTTTGTGGTTTCCCGGGGCATACAGAGGATAAGTGTTTGAATAAAACACCCACACCTCCCAAAGCGGTTGATTTTCAAATCCGGCAAGCCCAAGTCAGGAAAAGGACCAGGAAACCCGACGCCCAAGGGCACAGGTTCGGCCAAGGAAAGCTCGCATTGCCCAATGAAAGGCCACATGGTGGATCAGTGCTGGAAGAAGCACCCCCACCGCAAGGATGAATTTGAAGCGAAAAGAGCGGCGAAAGGGACGAAGTCCTAAGTAAGTAAGGGCGGCCGCGTCCGCAGCCTCATCTGACATCTCCTTGTTTGTTTTACATGGTGGCTGCCTCTGGCGGGAAGGGAAGCTCTCCACCATCTGTTCCCCTGGCGACCGCTGTCTCACCTCACGGCCGGGAACTTCAACCAGGTTCCCTTCGGGCATGACCGGCGGTAGGCTCCCTTCAGTTGCTGCCCTCACGGTTGCAGCTCCTTCTGGTCACCTTTTGAAGGATCTCCCGGCCTTCCCCTCCTAGCACAGCCTATTGGGCGCCTGCAGGCGGGGTTTCCTGTGGATAGCCCTCGCCGACAGCGGAGCATTTCTCTCTGTCAACCACATTCCACCACTCCCCATCCCTCGCAGGTTGGAGTATTCACTCGGCTCCCGGATGCACTTGGGTGTCGTCCATCCACGGCTGGAGGCCAAGGGGCGACCCTTTCCACGTTCCCCCTGGTCCTGCTCACGCGTGAACCTACGTGTACTCAGGCAATTGACCCGGGGATCCCAAGGTCAACCCTCACCCCTGCGGACACCTCACGGCCGTCCCGGAGTTCAGGGCATTTTCCACACTTCCCGTGGTCAGGTTCCCCATGGTTGGCCCATGGTTCACCACTCCATGGCGACTGGTTTCCCAATCCCACGGGGCTGTTGCTTGGCGCTTTCGGTCTTCCTGCCCATCCCATGTCCCATTCCCCTTTGCCTCATCCCGACAACGGCCCGTTTCCAGCGTCCCAAGGACTCCCTGCCCCGGTCTGGCTGTCGTGCGGCCCTAGCCACATGCCCTTTCCCTGCCCCGTCCACTTGTCCCATCATCCCGTGTTTATACCCCACCGGGTCGCCAGCAACCCTGTGGCGCGGGCCCACCGGATCCTCTCTCATCCGGGGACCGCTTCGTGCGCCTAGCACGGGTCGCTCCCTTCCCGCCCCCATCCCTTTCCCCTGTGCCGCGGCCCCGGCCTAATCCCCTGGGCTGTTGTGCGGCCCCATCCCATCCCTCATCCCGTGTTTATACCCCATTGGGCCGCCAGCAACCCTGTGGCGCGGGCCCACTGGATCCTTATCCATCTGGGGATCATTTCGTGCGCCTAGCACGGGTCGCTCCCTTCTGGCCCTTTTCCCCTGTGCCGCGGCCCCGGCCTAATGGCCTGGGCTGTTGTGCGGCTCCATCCCATCCCTCATCCCGTGTTTATACCCCACTGGGCCGCCAGCAACCCTGTGGCGCGGGCCCACTGGATCCTCATCCATCCAGGGACCGTTTTGTGCGCCTAGCACGGGTCGCTCCCCTCCCGCCCCCGCCCATCCACTCCTGTGCCGCCTCCCATGCTGTCCTAGCCCCCTGGCGCCGTCCCGTGGCCCTAGCCACACGCCTTATTTTGTCCCGTCTCCTTGTGGTGCTGCGGGGTGTTGTTCGTGTTTTTTTCCGCGTGGTTCCCTCCTCCCTGCATGCACGCACAACAACACTGCATCGCCATCTGTCTCGGTTCTGTTCGGTGCTCTCGTCCAGTCCCACCGCCATCCTGTGGCGCGGCCCTTGGCGGTCCCCGGCCATGCCAGGTGGGCGCCCCTCCCTCGCGACCCAGCCTTTTAGCTCACGCTGTTGTACGTTTATCTTCTTTCTCTCCTCTCCACCCTCCCCTCCCCTCTGTCTCCTGCCTGCCCTCTTAGTGTTGTTCTCCTGCTCCGTGTGCTCGCCGCCGGTCGTCCCCGCGCCAAGGTTGTATCTCGCGCGCCCTCACGCGCCTCCGGGCTTCTGCCCTGTCTTCCGACCTGTAGGCCGACCTGGGCGGCCTCCCCAGCCACCCCTTCGGGGCACTCCCCCTTCGTCCTCTCCCGCCGGCCACCCCTCCATCAGTTCCCTGATGTTCGGGCAGGGCAGCCGGTACAGCTCAGTGCGGGTCAATGGCATGGTGCTTCTCTGTGGGAGACATTGTGTTCCTTTGTGCCCCCGTTGGTTCCCTGTTCCCCCCACTTCTCGCGCCCTGCCTCTTCTACATGTCCTTCCTGTGTGTCCGCCTGTTCTGCTGTTTTTTTTTTTCGTGTTCGCGCTCTCCGCTGCTCCCGCGCGCCCTGCGTGTGCCCCCTGCTCTTCTCCGTGCTACCCCTGTCCTGCTGCCCTGCGCCCCCTCACTCGCCTGTCTCCCCTCCCATTCTCCTTCCCGCTGTCGACCCTGCCTGTACGTCTGCCCTACCTGTCTGAGGCGCGCTGTCACCCGTGTGTGCCACCAGCATGCTCTACCCCTGCCCCTCCCTGTCGCCCCTACCCTTTTGCCTGGGGTCTCCCCCACCCTAGTGCTCCCTCGGTCGCCGTCTCTCTCCCCACCCTGGTTGCCTTGTGCCCTGTGTGTGTGGGGGGGGTGTATCTGCGGACTGGACTGTTGCCCTGCCCGAGGACTGGCATGGCCGTTGGTTTCCTACGCACCATGAGCCACCGCATGTGCCGAAGGAACACAGAGAGAAGGTCAGTGGGACGCTTGTCGAGTTCCCTTCGCTGCATTTGCACTGTGTAGCCCAGCCGCATAGACCGGCTGCGGACCAGAGCACCCATTCAGACCCGGCGCGGTCACCACGGGTTCACACTTTGTTGCACCTCGCAGGCGTCCCATGGCGCCGGCGACCACCAAGGCCTGGCGTGGTCAACCCCTCAGAGCAGGGCGCGCGTAAGTCCAATAGTTTCAATGCAGCACCATCTTGTCATGCAGAGAGCTTTGCCGCCATGTAACAAGTCGGCGGATAGCCCGCACACTCCTGCTGCCAGTCCAAAGGCGCGCCACCAAGACGTGGCTCCACTGCACCGGACTCGAGTGCACCTTCACTGCCACCTGCCCATCCCAGCAATCTCTCCGATCACACCATCAGCAAAGACCCTGGCACCAACGTGTCGGAATATTGGATTCGTCTGCCCGTTCGCCTCTCCTGCAAGTCAGAGCCCTGGCACCGTGCTGCACCCGAAAGGGCACAGCGCTGCTCCATGCCATCTCCGGTCGTTCTCGTCAGTCAGCACCTTGCACTCTGCTCCGTCACTGTACCACATTCCGATACTGCATCCCGTCTGCTTCTCATTCTGCCCCACACTGCTCGCCGTACCCACGATACGTCTCGCGTCCCGCTGCCCGGTTGCTCCCTCCGCACTTGCCTGCGCCCCCGTACTCCGCTGCCTCATCTCCCCTCTCCCCTGCCGCTGACCCTGTTCTCTCCGCTTGGGGTTCTCGTCCGCGTCCGCCATCACCACATCCCCCTCCACTTTCAGCCGTGTCCCTGCCCCCCCCTGCGCACCTGCACCTCTCCGCTCCCTTCCTCTTCTCCTTGTGTCTGTCACATCCCCTCCTCACCCTCCTCCACCTCCGCCGACCCCCCGCGTCCGCCTCCCCGCATCCCATCTGCCCCTCCCTCCGCACGCCCCTGGCCCCCGGCCCCTGGCGCTTCCGGTTCCTGCTCCTGCCCGGCCCTACGCTTCGCCACCGTACCGCCCCTCCCGCTGCAATAGCTCTCGCAATATCTGAACCCTGGGCTTCTTCCCCTTCTCCCGGGGACAGACCAGGCGCATCCCCGGGAGCGCCGCTCCCAGCATCCTCCTCCACCGCCCCTCATCCATCTCAGGCCCCCTTCCCCTGGGCCTCCCTGCCCTGCCGACCAGGTCACTTAAGAGCCGGGTCCCCCTCTTCTGTCGCCTTCCCTTTGTCTTCCCCGCCCACTTCACGTAGCGGGCCAGCTCCGCCACTTCCCCCGCCGTCCAGCCTTTCGACCGTCCCGGGTCCCCTCCGCACCGGCGGCGGCGCATACTGCCGTGGCGGCGGGGACTCTGAGTCCCAGTCCATCGGCGTCGGCTCCTGGCTGGGGCTGGCCGGCCGCAGCGCCCCCTCTGCCTCCCCTGCTCCTCGCTCCTCCCCTCTGCGCCGCTTCCCCCTTTCCTGCCCCGCCTCCTCGTCCTCCTCCCTGGCCCTTTTCCCTGACGGCAACCACCCCTCGACGTCCGTGGAGGGGGTGTCCCCTCCCGGATCCGGCAGGACCCGGTGGCCCCCCCGGGCCACCGCCTCCTCCTCCTCCCGCACCCTGCGCTCCCGCGCTGCCACCTCCCTGTCCCTTTCCGCCAGCCTCGCCGCCTCCCCCCTGATCCGCCTCCATGCCCTGTCCTGCATCTCTCCCTCCTGCTCCGGCGGGATAGCCGGCTGTCTGAACGGCACCAGTGGGGTACCCTCCCGCCCCCTTCCCTCCTCTTATCATCCTCCCTCCCGTTCCGCCCTCTCAAACCCCTCCTGCCTTCTCCGAAGGTCCGCCCACACCATCTGTAGCTCCTCCACTGCCTTTGCTTCCCCTCCCTGCGGCCTGTCAGTCCCTTCCATCCTCCCCTCCTCCGCCCCGTCCAGCTCACCCTTGACCCTGGCCTCCCTCTCCCGCAGGCTCCTCTCTGCCTCCCCTAACCTCTCCCACGCCTCCTGTGCTCTTCTCCCTTCCCTTCCTGCGCCCCCGGTTGCAACGCTGTCCCACCAGCCTGCTGGCGCTGCTGCATGTGCGCCTGTAGCTGCATGCCCTGGTATGTTGGCAGGGGCGGGTACACCATCCCCATCGCCGAGTATGGCGGCGGCGGGAATGGTGGGACGATTCATGGGATGTCTGGCTGGACTACACCTCCCAACAATCCCAATCCCTTCCCTTGGAACACCGGCAAGCCCACGTATCCATGGCCACTCTCCTTCCCCTGCCCTTTGCCTTGTCGCCCCATCGCCCCGTGTCCCTTGCTGCCTACTCCGTGGAGTCCCGCCCCCCCCTGTCCCTTCCCCTGTAGCCCTTGTTGCCTCGCTCCTTTCCCCTGCTTGCCCTTGCCGCCTTCTACCTGTCCCGCACCACTGCCCTGCACTGCTGCGCTGCTCTGCTCCGCCTGCCCCCCCCTCATCCCTGTCCTCCCCGGCTCCAACTCCAACTGGTAGATGGTGTCCGGTTCCTGCACCGGGGGCTAGCGGCGACGGCGCTGGTGCTCAACGTGCGCCAGCACCTCGTACCGCGCCGCCTGCTGGCGGCGCACCCCCCTCTCCTCTTCCGCCCTTACCGCCGCACTGACCCGTGGGGGCGACCTCAGCGGCGACTGCCTGAAGGAGCGTTGGGGCTGCGGCCACTGTCGCCCCCGTCCATTCCCTTTTCCCCCCTTCCCTGCCAGGTTTCCCTTTGCGTGCACAGCCCCCGACGTCCCCGCCTGCTCCTTCCCTCCCTTGCCCGTCCGCCCTCTCCCTCCAGCGCTTACGCTGCTGTCTCCGCTCCCTGCCGCTCCCGCTTCTAGCTGCCCTCGGCCGCCCTTGCCTTCCTTCTGCCTCCGCACCTCCGGGAGGATGGACTTCATGGCAGCCGACGGCACATTGGGCGCCGACAGCTGTCCTGGGCCTCCCTCTATAGCCATCCTCCCCGCCCCCTCCTCCTCATCCTCCGACACCTCGAGGATGTCGGCTACTACCAACTCCCTCTGACTCCTCCACTCCCTCGTCCTCATATCCATGCCCGCCCTCACATCTGCGACGTTGAGCGGGTCCGCCCGTGGCCCTTCCGCCGCCCTTTGCCCCTGCCCCTCCCCTTGCCCCTCAGCCCCTACCGCCACCCCTTCTGCCCTGTCCCTCCCTGCCTCCGCTTGTCCTCTCTTGTCCCCTCCCTCTCCCTTCCCCACCACGGCTTCTTTCCCCACCCTGCCGCCCTGTCGCCCCAGGCCCTTCCCTCCTGACCGTCTCGGGGCTCTCCGGAGACGCAGGCGACGACACGTCTGCAGATGTTGCCGACGACGACGGTGAGGGGGGCTGCAGAGCTGCGCCCGCCTGCATGCAGGCCACCTCTGCCGTCACTGCCGGTGGCTGGCTGGGCTTCTCGTCAGGCTTGTGGGACATTGCGCTGCACACATGGGATTGCGCCTGAAACCCTGCGCCCTGTCGCCGCTTCCCCCCCCACCAACACCCTTTACCCCCTCTGTTCGCGCGCCCTACGTGTGTTGTGCTCTTGGTGCACCTGCGGCTCCGCTTCCACGTCTTTCCCCCCGCGATCTGAGGACTTCACGTGGTGACCATCGGCCTCGTTCTTGTCTGCACTGTCGTCATCCTCGTCCCCGCACCCCCGGCCTCGCTCCTCTTGTCCGCTTGCGCCTACTGATACCCGCTTCACTTTCTGCTCGTCATAAAACCCCATTCCGCTTCCCCCTGGCCCGCTTCCTGTTCCGTCCTATGACTCAGTGTGCCCAGTCCTGGACGCTCGGGTCCATGCGACGGACGCCACTGCTGCCCCTTTCCCTCTGGTCCCCTTACAGACGTCCCCCTGCACGGTGACATCGTACACACGTCCCGCCCTCATATCTGCCGGATTCCCCTTCGTCTGCGTGCCATCAGGCGGTCCCTCTGCTCTTCTGCCTCTCTGTACTCCATTCCCATCTCTCCCCCTGACCGCCTTGGTCGCCAATCTGGCTGCCTCCGCACTTCCATCCCCGTAATTTTTGGGTTGTACCTGATCAACCCAATCTCCACCCGTTTGGTGACTGGATCACGCATGTCTTCCGCCCGCGCCTCCAACTGCGTCTCTCTGCACGCCATGCGCTCCTGGACATGTTCCACCCTACGCCGCAACAGCCTGTGTGCCATGGCCTCCGGGGCCACCGTATGTTCCTGGAGTGCCCGCCACAGCGGCCTCACTATCACCATGTGCCACAGTCCCTTGCGGTGCCCTTCTTTCCCCAGCTCTCTCTCCACCGCGCTTCTGCCTCTCGCATCCTTCTTGAGCAACGGGACGTCCTGATCCCGAACCAGCGGTTCCTCGATCTCCTTATACTGTTCACACCGCATGAAGTGCTCGTATGTTTCTTGCCCTTGGACACAGTGGCATCGCATGCACTCCTCCGGGAGGTCCATACCTTTATGTCTGTACCACCTCATGATTGTTTCCCGCACCGGCACCTGCCCCGTGATTGCCTGTAGCCTTCTGGTTTGCAGCCTTTTGGGCATCGTTTCTGGCCGCAGCACACTGGGGTAGGGGACCCGCTGTCCCACCTTGCCCTCCAGGTACTCGTTCACCCCCACCACCTCCGGCCCCCCTCGTACTTGAGCTAGCATGTGTACCGGCTGTGGATACACCCTTAGCTCCTGCTTGCCTCTGTCCCCCTCCACCACCCACCTGGCCTTCTCCTCTTCCCCGACTCTCGGAGGTATATGCACCAAGTGGGGGTGCTCCTTTCTCTCTGGCACCCTCCATTCTGGTTCCTGCTCCTTATCCACTGCTTGCGCCGCCCCATCCGCCTCATGATTCCCCACTCCTGCCCTGTGTGATTTCTGCTTCACCAAGTGTATGATCAGGGGCACTTTCGTCATCTCCGGCCCGTGCCATATCGCGTAGACCTGCGACGCCAGCCCCGTGCCCAGGGCCTCATGCAGCGGCCTGCTGGCCAGCCTCCTGAGGGATGCCATGTCCGCTTCTGCGTCCACCACCATCCACACCTCCCGTACTTCCTCTCCTATCTCCCCAACCACGTCTGCCACCGCCTGCAGCTCCCCATGGGACGCCGCTCCGTACACCAGCTTTTCCACCACGCTCTCCGTCACCTGTCCCACCCCCCTGACCCTTACTGCCGCTGCCCCCACCTTGGGTGGTTGTCCTTCCACTCCGGACCCGTCCAGCAGGAGCACCACCCTCTCCTCCGTGGGCTCCGGTATGCGCACAACCTCCCTCGGGTAGTGGCAGTACACTTTGTGCCTCCGAATGCCATACTCCCGTACCCCATCGCCGATGCTTAGCTCTCTCACCCCTCTGTACACTGCCCACTTATTGTCCGTCCTGGCCTTCCATCTCTTCGTCACCACCACTCCATGACACCATGCCCTGTCCCCTTTCGCCCTGCCCTGCTCCAGGTATGCCTGTACCAGAACCAAGTACCATACCCTGTCTGCTGGCAGGCTGTGGACCGTCAGCCTGATCCTCCTCGCACTCTCTCCACACTTGTGGCCCACGGCCACTATGGGCGCTTCCTCGTCGGGCCTCCCCGAGTCCGTCATCCAGAAACTCACTGCCACTCCATCGTCCTCTTCCCGCAGTCCCCGCACCGTATCCTACCCCAACTGGATTCCCGTCTCCTTCCCCTCCGTTTCCTCTCCCCACTAGACCTCTTCCTCTCCCCGTGCGTCCTCATCCTCCCGCACCTCCTTGGGCAGCCGCAGCAACGGCCCCCACCACTGCCCCCTGGTGTCCGTGGTGCGCATGGTCGCGTTCGGGAACGCCCATGCCGTCATTTGTAGGACCGGCCACGGGATTTGCCCCGCCTCCTTGGTGCACCTCCAGCACTGGTCCCCCTGTCCTGCCTCTTCTGGGATGATGTCTTTCCGGAACATATCTGCATGGACATCATACCACTGCCCGGTCGCACTCTGTACCTTCCCCCCCGGCCCTTTGAGTCCCAGCGGCGCACACAACAGTATGCCAGGTCTGGCCTTGTCCCTCTCCCCCCTGTCCAGCACAACTCTCTCTTGCTGCGCCCCCTCTCCCCTCCCGCATCTTGGCTTCCTCTTCTGGATCCCCAACAGCGCCACCCACTCGTTCCACATCTTGCGCATCCTCCTTCTCCACCTTGTGCAGTCGTCTTGTCCTTGTGCTCTCCTCATCATCCACCTGTATACACCCCATTCCACCACAATGGTGTCCTGATAGAACTCTGCATGGTGCAGCCCCGTCATCTTGAATTCCTTCATATCCTTCCTGCGCACGTGCAGCACCTCCATGCTCACTCCTTCCTTCCTGATCCACCGTACTGTCCCATGCGCCGCCCCCCCGAAGTCTGTGTCCAGAATCAGGATTTGTCCCCGCCTACCGCACGTACTGTTGGTTGCCAGCATTTGCTCTTCCCCCGGCACTACTGCCTGTAGGGCGCGCCACATGTCTTCCTTCTTCCCCGCCGCCAACCGCCTTCGCCGGTGCCACACATAGCGCGGGCACATGTTCTCCTCCTTCTGCACTTCTGCAACCGCGTGATAGCACACCTGTCTCACCACTTCTTCCTGATTGTGGCACATCCTGCTCAGCGTCCTCGCCGTGTGTGCCCTGTACGCCTCCCCCGCCGTGGGCATACCTTCTCCATAGTAGGCCGTCGGCGACCGCAACACGCACCACAGTACCTCCGTGGGTATCCCCTCATACCCTCTGATGAGCCTCTGCACTTCTCCCTCCACCTCCTCCAGCTGTTCCCTCCAGTACTGCAGGTGCATCCCCTGGTACCCTACCGCCGCATTGAGCACTGCCCGCAGGTAGTACAGGGTCGTCTGCACTGACGGGGGGTGATGCCACAGGACCACCAACATCGCCCCGAACCCCCTGACTAATTTGTCGGGTAGCCTGACTCCCCTCGCCTCCATGGCCTGCACATGTCCCAGCACCACCGCTTCCTCTGCCCTCTCCAGCCATGCCACTCTGTCTCCTACATCCAGCGCCATGCCTTCCTCGCCACCCCTCCTCAGAACAGCTGACTTCTCCGCGCTCCAGACAAGGTGGTTATCTCTCTCGTACCTCTGCATCAGGTCCTGCACCACCTGTTGGGCCTTTTCATCCCGCGCCATGGGTACGGCATCATCCAAATACGCCTGCGCCGATGACGTGTGTGGTGCGCTCGCCAGTTGTGGATATTCTCGCGCTATCCAACTCATCAGGGGGAGCATGGCCAGCAAGTACAGGAATGGGCCCTCCACCCCGCCTTGTGGCACCCCGCTGCCTGGGTTTACCCACTCGGTACACACCTTCCCCGTGGCGACCGTGTACCTCCTTTAGCGCAGGTACTTTTCCACGAGGTCACCATATGGGAGTCCTAGCTGTTGCCACACCTCCTCTATGAGCCTATGCGGCGGGTTGGGGAACGCCCCCTTCAAGTCCACAGACGCCATGAACGCCTCTAGGTCCTCATCATCGAGGTACATATCGTACAGGAAGCTTGCTTCCTGTGTGGACCTACCCGGCACAGACCCCCACATATTGTCCGGTATGACCCCCGCTGCATACAGCCGCCGCTGTATCCTCCCGAAGATCACCATCCAGACCAGCTTGGCCTCTGTGACGGCACAGCATATAGGTCTCCAGTTCCCCGGCCTGAGGTGATCCCCCTACTTGTACAGGGGCCGCACCTTGCCCCCCCATTCCCTTGGGGGCTCACCTGTGCGCAACACCTCTGTGACCCTCTTCGCTAGACCATCCAGCTCCGGCCCCTCTAGGTGCCGGTATGCCTCTGCCACCAGCTGGTCCACTCCCGGGCTCTTTTTCCCCTTGAGAGCCTTCACTGCCTCTTTAATTTCCCCTAGCGTCACCCTGCTGCGGTGTATGTCCTCGCTCTGCTCCGCCGTGAACACCCGGGGTAACGCCCTTACCATTCTCCGTGTGTTCCCGCTGAGCTCCTGCTGCCCCTGGTTGTGCTGCCTCCTGAAACTCTGAGCAACCTCCTCCAGCAGTTCCTTTTTGTTGCCTGTGACCCTGCCACACTGCAGTCTTACCACCTGCATTTCCTGTGGTTTTCCAGCCCCAGCGAGCTCTCTGATGTACCGTAGCGACTTGTACGGCACCGCTCTTTCCGTGTACGGCTCGTGCTCCGCCACCACTTTCTGGTATATCCTCTCGTGTTCCTCCTCCACAGCCCTCCTCGCTGTTCGCACCCTCCTGTTCGCCTGTGTCACCTCCGTTGGCCACTGCTGCTCCCTCTTCCCGCGCCCTTGCCTTGACCTCCTCGTGCTGCCCTTTCCTCAGGGCGGCCACCAGCCTTTGCAGCTTGGGCTGTGCCTGCAACCCCCCCCCTTGATTAGTAAACCCGCATATCTGCGCTGCCCTGCTCATGGCTTGATGCACGTGGTTCCCCTGCCTCATTTTGGCGTGTACCCGCTGCCCCCACTGTTGCCACCTCTGGTCCCCTTCCTCCGGCCACTTCACCATTGGCGGCAGGCTGACGCCTTGCTCGTCCGACCCCTGCTCATCCTCCTGGTCGTCCCCGAGCTCCCCCACCTTCACCCCCACTGTCACCATCATGGGGCAATGCCCCTTCCTGTCCTGCATTTCTTCCGGCCCCACAATGTATCCCGCCGTCACCCCCTTGACCCAGGTGGGGTCCGCTCACGCCGCGTCTATCCGCGACGGCCTGCTGCCTTCTGGTGTCGGGAAGTGTAAGGGGCCCGGCGCTCTACTGTACGGCACATCTTGCAGCCTCATTTCCTCCACAAACTTCCGCACCTTGCGGTCCACCTCCGTCTCCGCGCCCCTCCTCCGGGGATCGTAGTTGAAGTCTCCAACCACAATGACTGGCCCCCCCTCCAGCGCCCTGATGTACTCAATTCCCAGCTGCGCCACATACTCCTTGACCCTCCTCCCATGTGGGACATGGCAGTTGATGATGAGTACCTGTCCATGCTCTGTCGCTACATCATACACTGCCCTTCTTCCCCTCACTCTGTCCTTCTTGTCCTGCACGACGCTGAGCCCTCTGCGCATCAACAGCGGTACCCCCTGCGCCCAGTCCCGCTGGTATTCTCTCCCCTCTTTGTCGTACATCTGCGCGCACACCACGTTGTCCTTCCCCTGCAACCTTATCTCCTGGTACGCCACCACGTCGGGGTCCGCCTCATGCAGCTTCATCTGCTGCCACGCTGCCTTGTCCGCCCGATACAGTGCCACGGGGTCATTATGGGTGTACAACTTCATGCGTTGCCACCTGCCGTCCCCATCCACTCGCAGCCCCCCTTGTTGTCTGCCGGGCCTTTTCCTTCCCCTTTGCTCCTTCCCCCCTGCCTTCGTCTGGCATCTTTCTTCATCTTCCCGGCCGCCCCCCGCTTCATTAATTGTCACTTTCTCTTCTTCTTCTTCCCCCCCGTCGACACCTCTTCTCCTTCCAATTCTCTCGCCTCCTGCTCCGGAACCAGTTGCCCCCGTATCTCCTTCTCCCTACCTTGCGGGCATACCTGCACTCTTTCCACCGGGTACGGCAGTCTCTCCTCATCCCCCTCCCCCTGATCCTCCCACTGCACGATGGCTGCCCTCGTCACATGTCCCTTGCGATCGTGTTGTTCCATCATCTCCTCCATTGTACCCACATACCTGCTCCACTTCCCACTCACCTTGTGCGGACCATACACTGTCATCCCTTCCCGCACCCCCCCCTGCTCTTCACCGCCCCGCTGCTCCTCCCCGTACCTGACTCCCCCTGTCCCCTCGTCTGTGTCATTCTTGGCCTCCGTTCCCCTTCCTCCTCCTGCTGCCGCTCTGCTTGCAGATCCTTCTAGTCCGCCTCTCTCCCCCGCTTGCTGCCTTCCCTCTCACTACCCTCTCTTGTCCCCTCTCTACTGCTCCCATGTGCACCCTGTCTCCAGCAGCACTCTGCTGCCCTCCTCCCTCCGCTTCTCCTTCTTCCACCCCTTCTTCTCCCTCCTCTCTTTCTTCCCGCCCGCCTGCTGCCAGCCCCAGCTCCCGGCCTTCCACTCCCCACGCTTGGTCCTGCTCCCTTTCGTCTCGCTCCTCCTCACCATTCCCATCCCCCACTATGAACCTCATTTGTCCCCCCCTCCCCCTCCGCATCCCCCTCCACCTACTTGGCCTCCCCCCCCCCTGATCGTCTTCCACCTCCAGGCCTTGCTTCCTGGCCCCCTCCCTGAGCCTTCCTGCTCTCTTCAATGCCTCCTTCCTGTGCCCGTCCTCCGTTCCGGGTGCCACTAGCCACCTCGGCTGCTCCCCTCCCCTGCTGCTGGCCACCCACTCAGATGCCAACCGGATCTGTTCCCTGATATCTTCCGCTTCTTCCGCCTCCGCACAGCTATCCATTTGCGACTCCAACGCCCGTAGGACGGCCATCTTGCGTACCACATCCGTTCTTTCAACCCGCACCTCTTCCACCTCCCCGACCCCCCGCATGAGCGGGTGCACCACCCTTCTCAACGGCGCCGCCGTATACACCACTGCTTGGCGCCTATCCACCCTGAGTTCCACGACCAACCACGTGTGTCCATCCTGCACCAGGTCTGTGACCCCTTGGTCTGCAGCCCCTGTGGCACTCGCCTGTGGGAACACTACCTGTATTGTGTGCCCTTTGGCCCACCTCCCCGCCGCCTGGTCATAGTCTGCCATGGTCATAACCTTGCGCAACCGGTGCATTTCTGTGTCTGGGTCCGCCTCTCCGGCCATGCCTCTGCTGCGACGCACTGTCTCCCCAACGTACAGCGCCATGGCCAAGACCTGCCTCCCAGGCCCCCACACCTCCACCGTTCTGCTCGTGCTGTCCACATACACCGCTACCTGTGCATCCCGCTGCATCTGCATCCACAGCACCGCCCGTTTTGGCTCCACCATCCTTGCCGTGAGGATCTGTGCCTCTGCTTGCCTCTCGCCCGCCTCTTCCTCCTCCCCCACTGTTCCGCTCCGACCATCCGCATATCCCACCCACATGTGCTTGACTTGGTGGAAGTACACCAGCGGCGCCCCTTCCTCTTCCCCCATCTGCAGCCACATGGGCCCTTGTCTCCTGGGCTGCCATACTCCGATCCCATGGTATCCTCCCTTGGGCTCCTGCGGTCCGTCCAGCCTGCGAAGGCACCTGGCCAGCGTGCACTCTGGCCTGCACTTGTCCTCCATCGCGTCCGCTCTGGCCTTCAGGTGGTAACTAGCCTTGCTCACCGCCTGCCGTACCTCTTCACCCCTACAACCTTTGATGCGTGCTTCCAGCCCTGGCTGTGCCTCTCCATTGTCTATCAAGACATTCTGACATGCCCTCGCCTTGCCCCTCAGCCTCTGTGCCCACTCCTGTAGCATGTCCTTTCTGTCCCTGCCGTCCCCCTGCATGTCCAACCCTTCTGCTGCTGCTTCCTTCTGGCGCTTCTCCTTCTCTTTCTGTGCTCTGTCCAGCTCTGCTGCGTCCTCCCCATCCGCCTTTCCCCTCCCCACCTGGCCCTCGGGATGCCGCGGCTCCCTCCACGTGGGCTCCGCCATCCATTGAATTGCCGGCTGTCCCTCCAAGTGTCCGATGGTGTACACCTGTACCGCCTGTCCCTCTCGGCCGAGTCAAATCCGGACCTCCATACCCGCCGCCGCTGCTGCGGTGACCACCACGTTTGGTACCAGCACATCGTACTGGTACCTTGCCCCTTGCCCGTGGCGTACCTCGACTTCCACCATCCCCCTGCTTCCCACCCTGTCATCCGGGAGGATGATGTGGACTGCCTGTCCCCTCCACTGTGCCGCCGCTGGCCCCTATCGTCGCCACGGGGAGTATCGCCTTTGTGTCCTCCGGCGTCATCCATTCTCCCCTGCGGTACCTCGCACGCCGAATGGCCCCCACTGCCCACTTCTCTTGCTCCACTCGTCCCGTCTCCCGCACCCATCCTTCTGCCACCTTGGCAAGGGCCGATATCTCAGCACCTTGCCTCTCACACTCTGGCAGTGGCGCTATACTCTCCATGCCGTCGTCCCACAGGAACGCTTATTGCCACGTGTCCCCAGTGTGCGGATGCACATGATATGTGCGGTTGGCCATGCACGCCGTCCCTTTGTCCAGCACCATTTTGATGGCCTCCGCCGCCTTCAGCGTCAATCCCCCTCCGAACGTATACTCCAACCCCTACCCCCTGTGTCCCTGTGTCGTGGGTGCCGGAGTCAATGCCGCCCTACTGAACTGTGCGCGCACGCCACTCGCCTCATGTCCTCCTCCTGGCAGCTCCCCTCTCCACTCATTCCTGACTGGGACCCCCTCCCCCCGGTCCGCTCGCCACGTCATATGCCAACCCCACCACCGGGGTCCCCCCGCCGCCACCCTGTACCTTCCCTTCCATCCGGGCTCCAGCCACACCGCTCTGTCCGGGCGCATCTGGACCACTCTCTCTGCCCTCCACCCGGTCCCCGCATCCTCCCAGTGCTGCAGCTGCAACACCGCCTCCCCCCCCCCTGTGACCAACACGTCGACCCCCCCTGCCTGCCTCCTGTGCCACTCGCCTTTCCCCGTACCCTCTGGCACTTCCATATACTCCATCTCCTGTACTTGCACTCCTAGCACCCCTTCCCATCCCGCCCGTAGTTTCCTGTCTCGCGCTGTACCCCCCCCCGACTGCCCTCCTCTCCCTCCCGGGACCCTCTCGTCCCTGGTATCTCCACCTCTCACCCCCCTCCTCGATCGGTATTTGATGCACATCCCGCCACATGTGCTCCTCTGTCCGCTCTCTTCCCCCCCCCCCCCCTTCTCCGGACCTTTTTTTGCCAACTCCTCCTCCATTGTCACTTCCGCGTCGCCTTTCGACTCTGTCCCGTCTTCTTCGTCTGCCTCCGCCACTGCCTCTGCATCTTCTTCCCCTGGGGGCCACAGCAGCTCGTAGTGTCCCCCTCCTCGTCTGCTCCACAGCAGCGCTGCTGCCGTTCGCTTTCCTTCTCCCACTTCTGCCATAGTCTGATACACCCCCCGAGGTCCCCACTCCTGGTACATTGCCACTCTGCATCCCTTGCTCTGCGCCCACCTCCCAACTTCACATGCGCCTCCCCATATGTCCCCCCTGCGCACCTTGTCCAGGTACTGATCCCACGCTCGCGCTCCCGCATCCCTCCTGACTCTCCGCGCCCAGCCCGACTCTGGGGGCCGCGCCATATCCCCTTCCGTGAGCGCTTTGCGCACCTCTTCTGCCGCTGCTTGCCCCCCTGCTCCGTCCACCGCGCTGAGTGCCCGATATAGGCACTTGCCATCCCCTGGTATGACCTGTCGCCTCGCCCTTTCCGGCATTTCTTCTGGCCATTCCCGTCCCTCTTGTGCACTGTCCAGCACCCTTTGCACCGCCGCCGCCACTTCTGCCGCGTCACTCCTTCGACCTCTGACACCCCACAGAACCGCATAGGTTCTTCGCTTGGTCCACAGGATTCCCGCATCCAGCGGGGTTCCTTCCCCATACTCCACCAACTTTCTGTACCCGTTTCCGCTTTTTGTCTCCCTGTAAACCGCCACCTTGTACCCCCCCTCCGCTGCCCATGCTTCCACCCCCGGTGGCCCCCCCATCTTCCTCCCCTGCCTAGTCCGATGTATGTACTTCTGCCACGATACTTCGTCCTGTGGCAGGCACTCCTCCATTTCTCCCATATGGTGTCTACTCTCCACCCTGGTAGCCACTCCTTGCCTTATCCGCTCTACCTCTTCTTCACTGATCGGCCTGCCCTCCAGCCCACACAACACGTCCCACAATGTGTTGACATTCTTCCTGTACATGTGCTCTACGAGCACCCCTTCCTCTGCCCTCTCCCTCGCCCCCTCCAATGCACCGTCCCGCCTCTTTCATGCCCATGCCGCCTTGCGTTGCTGTTCCTTTTCGTTCCACGCTGTACTACCCACACTCCCCGCTCCACACGTCGACGGCCGACTCTCGCCCGACGCCACACTGTGTCCTCGTTCGCCTCCCTCGCCCACCTTAACCTGTGCCCCCCCGCCCGTGCCTGCTCTTCCCGCCTCTCCTGTTGTACTGCCTTTCCCCGCCTCTTCGTGCTCCCACACCACCTCGTACATTCTCGTCTTCCTCCACAGGATTCCTACCAGCACCCCCTTCTCCCCTCCATACTCCTGTATCTTCCTGTAGCCCTCCCCATCCTTCGTCTCCCGGTACACTTTCACTCTGTATCCATTCTTCACCGCCCACGCCTCAACCTCCAGTGGTCCTCCCAACCTTCTCTCTTGTACCAGCTTCCGTACGTACTCCTTCCATCCCGTTTCCCCCTGCGGCAGGGGCTCTTGCATCCCCCCTGCCTGTAACCTCTCCTCGACCGCAGTGACTACCCTTGCTCGCACTTCCTTTGCTTCCGCACTTGTGCCTTGGCCTCCTTCGATAACACTCATAGCTCTCTACAAGGAGTCCACTCTGTCACCCTCCATACCCTGTGTCACCACTCCCGCATAGATTCGGTCTTGTTCTCCTTCGAACGCCCTTTCACTCCCGGTCCATGCGCATGCCGTTCTTCTCTTTCGTGTCTCACTCCTCGCGCTCTCCATTGACTCCCTGCTCCTTTCCCTGGCCTCCTCTGCGGTCACGTACATTTTGTGTCTCCTGTGTACACATGTATGCCTCTCCTCCACTGCCCCTCTTGGCTCCCTTCCTCGTCCCTTCCGCCCTCCCCTCTTGCACACCTCGCTGGAACACTCGCTTCAGGCGTAAAAACATACCCAGTGTCCGGGGGTGTTTGTGTTCTTCAATAGCCCCTCCAGGACCTAATGCAAGAGTTCTACCGCCCCAACCCAGGTACGATGCTTGTGTGCCCTTCGAGCGCCGCTAGTGGGAATCGAATCCACGACTACGGCTCGCTTAACTTGGCGTCTAGCCGCTGGGGTACTCCTCAGCTGAATCCTCTCCCCAGTGCCTCGCCTTGCTTCCTTTCGCCCCCTCTTTGTTCTGTCCCCTGAGTCTCCCCCTCTGCGTCTTGGAGCTGCCCCCCCCCCTCCCCCCCTCCCTCCATCCTTTCTCTCTGCCGTAGCCCTATCCGAGTCCCTGCAGTCGCCTTTTCCTCCTGCCGCCGCCGTCTCCTCCCCTTGATGCTGCCCCGCACACTCCATACCTTCTTCTGGCGTTCCTGCTTCATGCTTCAGTCCTGGATTTCCAACCCTGGGTGTGTCGCTTCCCTGATGTTCCAGCCCAGCTCCTCGCATGCGTCCTAACCCCCTCCCTCATCCTTGCTTGTTTTTGTGCATGCTCTCCTTGACTGCACTCCTGCTTTTTCTTGCCGCCGCCGTCTCGTCCTCGTGGCGCCCTTGGCGTTCGCGTTCGAGTCCCCGTCTGTGTTACCCCGCTCTTTCGGCCTCTCCTTCTCCTCTTTCTCCCTCGTTCTTGTTCTCCTTGTCCTCCCTCCCCACCTCACCTCGCTCTTGCCTATCCTTTCCGCCATTGTGTCCCCTCTGTACGCAGCCCCGGACGTTCCAATCCGCACCTACCCCGGACGCTCTAGTCTGTTCCGGTCCGGGTTCAATGTGCCCATCAGCCTCTCATTCTTCTCCTTCTCCTCCCGCTTCCCGCCTCTTGCTCTTCTTGTCCCCGTTCTCCTCCTTCCCCGGTTCTTGTACTTGCTCTCCTTGCCGTTTATTGTCGCCGCTGCTTCATCTTCCTCCTGGAGTCCCGGACGCTCCCATCCAGGGGCCTCCTCGCCCCTGGATGTTCCAGTCCTGGTGCGCTGCTTCCTTGGTTGTTCCCGTCCGGGTTCCATGTGTTTGGCCGCTTTTCCATCTGCTCCTTCCCCTCCTGTTTCCTGACTCTCTTTCGTTGTATCCTTACTCATCTGGTCCTTGCCCTTGATCATGTGCTCCTCGCCGTTGTTCTCCGCTACCGTATCCCGCCCCCTTCGCAGCCCCGGACATTCCAGTCCCAGGCCGCTGCTACCCCGGACGCTCCAGTCCCGGGCCTCCGCCCCCCGGATGTTCCAGTCCGGGTGTTTTGCTTCCAGGGATGTTCCAGTCCGGGTTCTACGTGTTTGCTTCTCCTTCTCCTCTCTCTTCCCTTCTCTTGCTCTTCTCGTTCTCTCTCTCCACCGACCCTGAACCTCGTGCACGCACCCCTTACCCCTTGTCGATTCTTGCCGCCGCCGCCTCTTCTTCCTCCTGGAGCTCCGGACGCTCCTTTTCATGGCCGCCTCGCCCCCAGATGTACCTGCCCTGGTGCGCTGCTCCCCCTGTTGTCCTCGTCCGGGTTCCACGTGGTTGGCCCCTTTTCTTTTTGCTCCTTCTCCTCCCACTTTCCTTCTCTCGTCCGTCATGTCCTTCCCCATCTGGTCCATGCTGGTCTATGCTGTTCACGTGCTCCTCGTCGCTTCTCTCTGCCGCAATTTCATCCTCCTTCTGAGGTCCCGGACGTTCCACTCCCGGGCCGTTGCCTCCCCGGACGTTCCAGTCCAGGGCTTCCGCCCCCCGGATGCTCCAGTCTGGGCGCATTGCTTCCCCGGATGTTCGAGCCCGGGTTTCGTGCGCCTGCCTCCCCTTCTCCTCCCCCTTCCCGTCGCTCGTTTTTCTCGTCCTCTCTCTCCACCTTTCCTGACTCCTGTTCATGCACTTCTTTTTGGTTCTTGCCGTCGCCGCTGCTCCTTCCTCACGGAGCCTCCGCCGCTCTCGCTTGACGATCTCCTGTGCCCCCCCGCTCCAGGTTGATCCTGACTGGTTGCGTTGCTTCCCCGGCTGTTCCCATCCGGGCCCCATGTGTTTGGCTGCTTCACCTTCTTCTCCTCCCGCTTCGCGTCTTCTCTCCTTCTTGTGCTCCCCCATCCGTTCCTTGCTCTTGTTCTTGTTCCCCTCTCCGTGTCTCTCTGCCCCCGTCTCCTTCTCCTTGTTTGTTGCCCCGGACATTCCATTCCCGGGCTGCTTCGTCCCCAGACGTTCCAGTCCGGGTGCGTTGCGTCCCGGGATGTTCCAGTCCGCGTCACCGGTTGCACCCCCGGGGCGTTCCAGTCCGGGGGTTTGGGCCTTGCTCCTGTCCGCCCCGGATGCTCCAATCCGGGGCGTCTTTTTGCCGTATTCTCTCCGTTGCCTCAGATGTTCCAGTCCGTGGCCCCTGGTTCCCCCCCAGACGATCGAGTCCGGGGGCTTGTGCCGCACTCCATTCCGCCCTGGATGCCCCAATCCGGGGCGTCTTGTTCCTCCACGGACGATCCAGTCCGGGGGCCTGGGCCGTGCTCCACTCCGCCCCGGATGCTCCGATCCGGGGCGTCTTTATGTCGTTTTCTCTTCGTTGCCTCGGACGCTCCAGTCCGTGGCACCGGGTTCTCCCCCGGAGGATCCAGTCTGGGGGCTTGGGCCGTGCTCCACTCTGCCCCGGATGCTCCAATCCGGGGCGTATTTTTGTCCTATTCTCTCCGTTGCCTTCGACGCTCCAGTCTGTGGCACCGGGTTCACCCCCGGACGATCCAGTCCGGGGGCTAGTGCCGTGCTTCATTCCGCCCCGCATGCTGCAATCTGGGGCGTCTTTTTATCGTATTCTCTCCGTTGCCTCGGATGCTCAGGTCCGTGGCACCTGGTTCACCCCCGGACGATCCAGTCCGGGGGCTAGTGCCGTGCTTCATTCCGCCCCGGATGCTCCAATCCGGGGCGTCTTTTTGTCGTATTCTCTCCGTTGCCTCGGATGCTCCAGTCCGTGGCACCGGGTTCAGCCCCGGACGATCCAGTCCGAGGGCTCGGGCCGAGCTTCACTCCGCCCCGGATGCTCCAATCCGGGGCGTCATGTATCTTACCCTCTTTGCTGTCTTCGGCGATTGCGTGTGTGGTGCATTGGTCCTTTTTTTTTCGCGCGCCCATTGTCGTTGCTCGTCCCCCGCTCCCCCGCTCCGCTTTGCTTTCCCTCCCGCTCTTTCCTCTCCCTCTCTGCCCCCGTCTCCCTCGTTCCGTATCTCTCTTCCCCTGCTCCCTCCCCCTCCCTTTGTGGTGGCTTTGCTGAGGCACGCACTCAAGCACCTAGTTTCTACGCGCGCATGTTGCTATGGTTTGGGGCGGGCACACACGTTCATTCTTCTTCTTTCTTTCCTGCCTTCTCTTTGTTCTTGTGCCTTGTTCTCCTTCACGTCCCTTCCCTTGTCGCATGCACTTTGTGTTGCCTTTGCCTACTTTGTGACCTCTCCTCTTTTGATTGTTTGGCGCACGCACGCTAGCTCCTACTCCTACGCATGCAGTTTGCCACCCTCCTCATCTCATTCGTTTTGCACTCTTGTCGCACGCTATTTATGCGTGTCTCCAAGAGTAGACACCGTGGGGAACGCCGCAGCGATCTCGCCACTGGCATTCCGGCGTCCGTGTAGGCCTCTTGGGTTCTTGAGTGCATTCACGTCATGTCATTTGGTCCCTGCGCTGCAGACTCTTTGTTTTATGTGACGCCCAAGAGTAAGCGTGTCTTAATGTATGCATGGCAGCATATGCTATTTACTCGCTGGTTTGTGGACTCTTTGTTTTTCGCGACGCCCAATAGTAGGCGTGTTAGCTGTATGCATTCATGACATGCTACTTCTTCTTTGTGTCATGGACTCCTTGTTTTTTATGACGCACGAGAGTAAGCGTGTCTTAATGCCTGCAATGCGGTACAAGGTACTTACTCGTTGGTTTGTGGCCTCCTTGTATTTTGCGACACCCTCGCTACTTATTCTTTTTGTCTTGGACTCTTTGTCTTTTGCGACGCCCAAGAGTAAGCGTGTCTTAATGCATGCATGGCGGCATATGCTACTTACTCTTTGGGTTCTGGACTCCTTGTTAGGGTTGGGGCGGGCACAAGTCCCCTACTCCTATTGCATGCACTTTGCTAAGTGAATTGGGGCACACAACGTTCCGCTTTCCAGTCTTGGCAGCTCTTTTGTGCTACAAAGTCCTAGGGGCGTCAGCGGCCTGGTAACGTGACGCCAGGGTCGCATTTCAAGACGCCGTCTTTGAAAGTGGACTTCGTGTTGGGTCCAAAAAAAGCCCGCCTGACTACCAAGCAACTCACCGACGGTGAGCTGGTTTGGCTGCCGGAGCCCAGACCGGGCAATCTGAAAAGGCCGCAAAAAGAACTAATACTTTCAGGTGCATATACTATAGATAATACACCTAAAAATGTCCTCCGTGATATCACAACCCTGATAGACTCGGGATGCGAGGTATTGGCCGTTGAGGGGTGGGAAAACCTTGATGCGAAGCACTATACATAGGCTGAGTTTCCCATTCGATTGGTTGGCGCCGGCAAGAACAAATTGGCTGGTGGGAGCCAAGTAGTAAAATGCAGCGTGTCATTGCCAGTTTGGCACAACAGGAGGTATGTGACAGTGAGGTGTGTGCAAGTCGCTGTCCATCTGGCCTCCGTTGGGCCCAGATACCCTTTTCTTGCACCCTACGGCCTTACACTGAGTCCCGCCCGAGGTTCCTTCGTGTTTGATGACGTCCCGAGCGAGGAGCACGTACCAGATGAGCCCTTAGCGAACGTTGAGGACCGGAATTCAGCTTCGGAGCCTGAAGTACAGAACCTGATGGATGAGAATCAGTTGGCTGAATCCAATCCCATTTTTCAGGTGAGGAATCAGGATCAGTTGGCTAAATCCAGTCCAATTTTTAAGGTCCATGAGATGTCGAATACACCCCATTTACAGAGTCAAGATCTTGGTATAAACAGTGATGATGCAGGCCAGAGTGGACCACACCCCAAGAGGGATCCCACGCCTGACGCAGTCATAGTATCAGCCCAGAGCAACCAGGGTACATCCCCTGAGCCGGCTGAATGGGAACCATTGGTGAGCCCAGAGCCAAGTACCCGTGGAGGGGAAGAAAAGGCTTGGGATTACTACATAGACATAGCCGCAGTGCTGGAGTATCCAAAGGAACATCACGCCAGGACGGAAGATGGCGATGATCCCTCTTCGGATGGCTCGAGTGACGAAGGGGCGTTGGGTTTCGACGCGCACAAGGGGTTTATGGGAAGCTTCAGCTATTTGTGTGATTCTGAGGGCGGTATGGAGATATCGTTGATTATGTGGGTCCAAACCCACTAAACTGCCAGCGGCATGTACCGCAAGAGCACCTGCCGGATGTGGAGGTGGATACACGGGATGAGTCTATAGACCTACCCGGTGACACCCTCGTTCGGTCACCAGTTTATGACGGTGGTGAAAAAATGGATGTCCAGGGCAATCAAGCCCATATTGTTTCAACGCTAAGGGAAAGGTCCTGAGGATTCGCAACCGCAAGGGCAGATCCAGATATGTGAGATCCACCAGAGAATTTTGCATCTGGTATGAAAGAGTCTGCGATTGGGCCGGGAAAGAGTGTTGGCCGGAGCTTAACCCCTTGCCCATGTTTCAGGGAGACCATGCCGCCAAAGCCAATCGGTCGTCCACCTCCAGTAAGCGAAGGAAGAAAAAACGTATGTGAATGCTGACCTGTGACCAAAGCGGTCGCCCCATGGATCCCTTTCTACTACCCTGGAGTGACCACATGGTGTTCTTGCATCCCAGGGAGTGCAAGATTGCCAGCATAGTCACAAAATGCGATGGGATGGCGCCAGGGGAGTAATAATTGTCCTGGTCAGAAACAAGGAAACTTGGTTCTGGTCATTAGGGGACGTTACCGTCAATTGGTGGGACCTTCCCCGGGATGAACCCAATTTTCAGGATGTCCATGGGGGACAGCATATGCAGGAGCCTGATACTCAGTATCAGGCCATAGCCTTCAACTCTTTGGGTGACCAACAGGAAGGCATGAATCGTACCGATTGGAAACGCCGTCCGAGGTATAACTTGGACTCTGAGAGAGCGTGCGACGAGGTTATTAGGACCCTGACGTCCCAGAGAGGGCAGAATGTTCATTCTCCTCGGCAATGTACTAACCTGTTTCAGAAAAGGCCCAAGGGTATGGACGGCAAACGGTGGAGGCTTAAGTGCCACAAGTCGGCACTCCTTGGACAGGGTCCTGTGGCCACTCCAGACCCTGAGTTGTCCGAGGAGAGTTGCCCACTAATGCCGGAACCCTTGGTCTTGCTCCAAGTGGAGGAGATGAATACCCGCTATAAAATCACCGGGTTGCAGCTAGCTGAGACCAGGGCCCTGAACTAGTTTCAAGGGCCTCAGCGAAACTAACCCAAATCTGCCCCACTGAGGGTCAGGGTGTGGTTCCTGACAAGGGTACATCCACAGGACCAGACATCAAGGCGAAGACTGACCCACCTGCTTGGATGGTTCGCTCCTTGGCCGAGCTGACCGAGCATGGCCCGTCGTTTAATAAGCACAAACGGTCATGCAAAAAGGTTTCTCAGTGGCGCACCAAGGTGGAACCCATACTCAGAGAGCCCATACTGCACATGGGTTCCATTCGTACCGCTTTGTTTCAGGACAGGTAACGTAGTGTTGGGTCAGTGATCGAAGCTCATGGTGACCTCCTTGGTGAGTTGGCCATCGAGCTTCGCGACCGCATCTATGAGGTCTTCGCAGATTCGGTGTTCGACCCTACGGGGAACAAATACGCAAAATTTGAGGCCAATACCTTGAAGCGAGGTCCAAAAGATGTGAGTTTCTGCAAATTAAAGTTGAAGCCTGGCTCTCAACCCCAAGCATGCAACCCCATAGGGGCTGTGGGAATGACGGAAGATGAGATAAACAAAAAAGATCAAAGGATTCCTTGATAAAGGATTGATAGTCCGATCCCACAGTGCCTGGGTCGCGAGGGGGTTCCTGGTTCCAAAATCAGGAACTCACAAATGGAGATTGGTCATCAGTTCTCGTGTCTCGAAGGACATGAGTTCCCAGTACCGGTGATCGAAGACCTTCCCCAAGGGCAGGCTGGAAACTATTCCTGAACCCTTCTGGATCTGGAAGATGGCTTCCACCAGATGCCCCTGTTGGAGGAGTGCCGGCACCTAACCGTCTTTTGCACTCCCGCAGGGACATTTGAGTGGAAGGTCCTGCCCGTGGGGGTTAAGGACACAAGCGGCTCAGGTTGAAGGGTCAAAATCTGCCCAAAAGTGCCCGTCAGCACCACCTAGAAAAAATAGTTGTTTCGGGGACCCGAAAACAAAAAGACACAAGGTCGAACGAAAAATTGATTACTTGGACCGTTTTGATTTGTTTTTAGGAAAACCAACTGCCACGGAAAATAATTTATCTCCCTAAAATTGCACTGCTTTTTCTGGAAGACCATGACGTTTTCTTTCTTCTACCACTTGTGTCTTCATTTGAAAATGTCCATTAGCTAAAGCTGCTTTGCAAAAGCATTCTTTGAGATCCATGTTGCATGCAGCACCACAATTGGAATTTTTTCACACCCTTCTTTGCGCGAGGCCCCGCACAAACATCAGCACAACACCACAAAAAAATGCATCACAGGTAAAAATGTGCCGCACAAGGTGACAGCAAAAAGATCGTTGAAGAGGAATGCATAGCGGGACCCCTCGCACATAATATATCAGAACAAGCGAAGAAATTACTTTTTCTTCGGAGCATCTTGCACCCATACAATTAGCAACGGACGTCTTACCCTTTGGCGGTGGCTTTGCGGGCTGGTCTCTTGGTTGGGACTGACGAGCTGGCTGCTTGAATGGAAGTCTGGCCCGGCTCCCTTCGACCGTGGTCTCGCTGCCGCTCTCTTCGCTGTCTTGCCTTGGGAGACCTGCGGTCCCTCCTCCTCTTCTTCTTCCCTCTCCTCCTCATCATTTCCGTTGCTCTCGACGGTATGTTCACCAGTGCCGGATTTTGCTGCCTAGGCTTGGAAGCAGTCTTCTTCTTCTTGGGGGAAGGTTCCTCACCAGTTGACTTCCGCTTTGCTGCAGGGGCCTGTGCTTCTGCAGCTTGACCCTTCTGAACGATCTCTTCCTCCTCCAGCTCGCACGCATCCGAACCGTACTTTTCATCCCAAACCCAAAGGGGAATACCACGGTTTCTCCGATTGGCTTGCTGGTCCCAAGCACCAGACTTGTCCAGCTTCGCCCCTTTGTGTCAAGACGTGGTTCAGCTGATTCTGCACTCTGTTGATCCAATTAGAGGCACTGTCAGTGGACACACCAAGAAGGTACATGCGAGAATCTGGCTCGATGGAGAAGCATGGGCCACAGGCTTTTAAGCGCCTTTTGAGGTGGTGTGCTGGCCCCCTTAAGCCCCATATCAGAGCCTACATAGATGACATTCTAGTAAGCACGCGACCCAATTCCAGTGGCAAAGGGAAAATCCTCGATTCGCAAACCATAAGAAAATACTGCAAACTCCTGCGCGAATGGTTCCAGGATCTGAGGGAGTGCCACTTGCGAGTTAAAAAAGAAGGTAGGTAGGTAGGTGCACTCGGTCGTGGAGAGACGCCCCGTGGTTCCCCCTGGCGTCGCCCATGTGACGAACAGGAAGAGGGTCCGCGTATGAAGAGGAGAGGCGGCTTACATCCCGCTAGACCTTACTGCTGGCCCCCAACAAAGCGGCCCCGGGCAACACCGGGAGGGCTGATCGCCGTCGGCGTGACGTGCTTGTCTCGCCGGGAGGGTGTGCCTCTGTGCTTGCGCACGTCCCCTCCATTGGGGGGAACCCTAGAGGTTCACCGGACTTCCTGGCGTATCCCGTTCCCAAGGCATGCATGCACGTTCTTGGTACTAGGGTTCTGAGGCGCTTGGGTGTCGCACTCTCTGCCTCGAGTCCCAAAGCAGCGCAGGCCTTAGGATGCAGCCTTACCCCCGGGCTCCGGATCCCGTTTAGCCGGGTCAGCTGCATGGCACGGGCTGCCTCAGTGCCCGGGCTGTGGACACTGGGTTTCCTACTGTTGTGTGGCGTTTGTGTTTGGGTCCTGGTTGCGGTTGGGTATGGGTTTAGGTAACCCCGCCAGTCCTGGCTGGAGTCTTGGACGGGTGTGTCTGGGTACGGTTTGTGGCATCGTCCCTCTTTTGCCGGCTGGGGTTTGTGGTGTTTTTGGTTTGGCTTAGGTTTTGGCTTGCATATGGGACGTGCGTGGTTGCGTGCGCTCTGCCTGCACCCCGCCGTTTCCGGTTCCGGTGTGCGGTGCGGGCGTGCGTGCCGGGGTTTGGGTTTCAGCTGCGCCCCGCCACTCCTTGGGGGGTGTTGGGGTGTGTGTGTGCTCGTGCGCCCGTCCCGTGTGGTCTCCTGCACTTCCTGGTTGGGGGTGCTGTGCGGGGGTGCGTGTTTGTGCGCGCGCCCCGCTTGTTTCCCGCCTTTGCTGGCCGGGGTGTGCTGTGTGGGCGTGCGTGCTGGGCCCGGGTCTTCGCTGTGCCCCGCCCTTCTTGGTTGGGTTGTCGGGGCGGGTTTTTTTTATTTCGTGTCTTGCTTTGGCTTTGTGGGCTCGGTCGCTGGCTTTTCCTGTCCCGGGCCTTGTGGTCCCTGTCCCCCCATCCCCTCCCTTTCGGGCTGGGTTGCTGGCTCTTTTTTTTTTTGCAACGTGGCGTGTGCCTGCGCAATTTTGGTGTCCCTTTTCCTCCGGTGGGCCGCTGTTCCTGGCTTGGTGCTGCAGGTTTTGGCCGGGTGGTCCCCCTGTGCCCCTTTGGGGGTCCTGTCTTTGTAGCCTTCTGGGTGGGGGGTTTGGCGGCCTCTTGTGGTGTTGGCGGGCGGTTTGGTGGTTGTGGGCCGTTCTCTGCCCCCCCCCCCCCTCCCCCCTGTTCCTTTTTGGGGGGGGTCTGCCTGTTCCTTCCTTTGCCTTCCCTGGGCTGGCGCACGCACTGGCCCGCATTCAGTGTGGTCTTCTGGGTTGCCGTTGGCGGTTGCTTTCTGCTTGGCCGTGTCCCAGCCCCATGGGTCAGGTGGGTTATGTACACGTTTGGCTCGGCGCCCCTTCCTGCCGGGTTAGGTCATGGCTCTGCCGGCTCGGCGGCTGCGCCAGGCGGCTTCGTGTGGCTCTGGGTTAGGGGGCTGGGGTTGTCCGTGTCCTTTCTCCTCCGCGGTGCCGGTTTTAACCTTCTGGGTGGTCCGCCACCGTTGTTGCCAGGCGCGTGGTGGCCCCATGTGTGGCCCGCGGTGCCGGTGTGTGGCGTGCTGGTGCGTTGCCTTCTGGGGTGTGCGGTGGCTTGTTTTGCTTAGTCCTACAGGTTAGGGTCAGCCGTGCAATGTTGTGCCGCTTTGTGCCGCGTCGCGTTGCGTGGTGCTGTGGCCTGTTGCGCTTTGGGGTGCGTTGTCGTGGCGCGTTGCACTTTGGCGCGCTGCGGTGCGGTGTGCCGTGCTGTCTCGTGTTGTGCCGTGGTGGGTCCGTGGGTGGTCAGCCTGGCCTGTGTCGTGATGTGGAGTGCAGGTCGGAGTGTGGGTGGTTGGTGTCTCGAGGATGCGGTTAGGTGTGGGTGGCTCGCTGGGTCAGTGCTTTTGGGGGCCTGGGCGTGCCGCTCGGGCTGGTGGGTCGGGTAGGTGTCCGTGGGGTTACCCTCCAATGGGGTCTGTGCCTTGGTTCCGTGTCCTCTGGGGGTCCCGGTCCATAGCCCTGGTTTCTGTGGCCGTGCCTTCGTCCTCTTCCGGTGCCTGTGAGGTGGCCCTTGTGGCAGCCGGGGTCGTTGCCTGGCGGTGTGGGCGTGGCGGTGCGCCGGGCGGCGGTGTTCCCTGCGGCTTCATCCGTGGGTGTAGCCCGTTCTCCCCGTGTAGGTGTGCCCTCCATCCCCCGTGTGGTTACCGGTGGCTCGTTGGTGTGCGCTGGTGTGATCCGTACGGCGTCCGATTCTTGCTTTTGCGGCGCGTGTTGAGGGTGTGAATCCCCGGGAGTCGTGCGGCGTTCGCTGGGGGTGGGGCGGCGCTGGTCCCTTAGTCGTGGTATGCCCTTCCTGGGTGTGGGTTGCGGCGCCTGCCGTGGTGCGCTCTTCCTCTGTGCCTCGGTCCCCGCTCCTGTCCCTTTCTGGTCCTTGGGTGTTTTCCTGCCCCCACGTTGTGTCTCTTCCGGTGCCCTGTCCCTATGGGCGCCTGCCCCTTCGTGCCCCTTTGCCTGAGTGTCCCTTGCTGTCCCTTGCCCTCCCCTTGCCCGCGCCCTTCCCCATCCCGGTGTGGTCGTGGTGGGGTGGGGGGGGGGGCGCTGATGGCCCGGGCCTGGGACAGGGTGGCCTGGAGCCATTGGCGGACGGCTTGGGGGGTGTAAGGCGGGCGGATGCCCTGGACCGCGTCGCGGAGGAGGACCTCCCATGCTGCGTGCGGCATGATGGCCTTCGGGGCGGCTTCGTTGAGGTCGGCGGGGGTGCGGGTGGGCATCTCCTCGAAGGTGTGCACCATGTGCACCCCTTCTTGCCTTCCCGCTCCCCCGGCCCACTTCACCCAGCGGCGGAGCTCCTGCAAAGCGGGGGCAGACCACCAGGCGAGGTGGGCGGGGGCCCGGGGGGGGGAGGGGTCTGAGCTTGAGGTCCTGGAGCGGCGGGGAGAGGACGTGGACCTGCGGTGGTGGCGGGGGTGGCGGTGGCTGGGGGAGCGGGAGCGGCGGTGGCGGGGGCTGGGGGTGGAGGACGGGTACGGGCCGAGAGGGGAACGGGAGGGGGGGCTGGACGTGGGGCGGCGGTGGCAGGAGTGGTGGTGGCGGGGGCTGGGGGTGGTGGATGGGTACGGTCGGCAGGGGGACTGGGGAGCCCGGTGCGGCCTGTCGGGGGAGGGGGAGGTGGACGTGGGGCGGCGGTGGCGTGCCCGGCGGCGCCGGGGGGAGCGGGAGCGGTTGTGGCGGGGGCTTGGGGTGGGGGTCGCGTACGGGCGGGAGGGAGAGCGAGGAGTCCGGTGGGGCCCCTGGGGGGAGGGGGAGGTGGACATGGGGCGGCGGTGGCGCGCGTGGTGGCGCCCAGGGGAGCGGGAGCGGCGGAAGCGGGGTCCCGGGGGGTCGTGGTGGCGTCTTGGGTGGCGGGAGCGGCGCGAGTGGGTGGTTGAGGTGGCGGTGTGGGGAGTGTGGGCGCCGGGGGCGAGTGTGCCGTGCGAGGGGGAGCGGGAGCGCCGCCGTTTGCGGGATCGGGCCTCATCGCTCGAGTCGGGCCAGTCAGGAGGTGTCGGCGGGTCCTGAAGGGCCTCGCGCGGTGCTGCCTGGACCCGGGGGGGCGGGGGGAGGTCCCCCATCCCCCATGGATCCGGCACGTAGGGGTGTGGTGGCGGCAGCGGCTGGTGGTATGGGTCGAGTGACTTTCCCTGGCGGGGGGCCTCCTCGGCGTGGACGTGGTGGCCGGGGGGATACGGTGGCTGGTACGGGGGGCGTGGCCCCTGGTGGTAGGTGGGGGATGCGGGTCGAGCGCTCGGTGGCTGCCATCACATATGCTGGTGCTGTTCGTGCACGGGGAGTTGTGGCCCGGTAAGGTAGGGTGGAGGGCAGTGGTAGTGGTGGGAGTGGTGTTGGTGGTGGTGGTGGTGGGGCCGCTGGTGGTGGTGGTGTTGGTAGTGGTGGGGTTGGTGTTGCGGGTATGGCCCTAGGACCCCTTATGGGTATTCCGGCCCCCCGTCTGGGGGTGGGGGATCGGGCATCGTACGCAGCCCCTGGGGCTGTACTGTTTGGTGGGCAGGGGGGGCGGGTCGGGGGCCGGGCTTAACGGTGATTGTGGCCGAGGGGTCTGACGTCCCTGGGTCTGTCTGGCCGGCGGCGGTGGTGGTGTGTGGGGGGTGGATGACGGGGCGCTTGGAGATGGGGATGTTGACGAGGGTTTGGACGGGGTCATGTTGGGTGGCCGCCTCTGCGGTGGCGGGGGCCGCTGGTGGGAGGGGGGCGTGGGTTGTGGTGGGTAGGGGGTCCTTGCTTGAGTTAGGGCTTGGGTTAGGGCGGTGTCGCTTGGGTTTGTGTTGGTGGCGCCTTTGGCAGCGGGAGCGGCGCGAGTGGGTGGTTGAGGCGCGGTGGCGGTGTGGGGATTGTGGGCGCCGGGGGCGAGTGTGCCGTGCGGGGGGGGAGCGGGAGCGCCGCTGTTTGCGGGATCGGGCCTCATCGCTCGAGTCGGGCCAGTCAGGAGGTGTCGGCGGGTCCTGAAGGGCCTCGCGTGGTGCTGCCTGGTACCCGGGGGGGGGGGGAGGTCCCCCATTCACCATGGATCGGCCACGTAGGGGTGTGGTGGCGGCAGCGGCTGGTGGTATGGGCCGAGTGACTTTCCCTGGCGGGGGGCCTCCTCGGCGTGGACGTGGTGGCCGGGGGGATACGGTGGCTGGTACGGGGGGCGTGGCCCCTGGTGGTAGGTGGGGGATGCGGGTTGAGCGCTCGGTGGCTGCCATCACATACGCTGGTGCTGTTCGTGCACGGGGGGTTGTGGCCCGGTAAGGTAGGGTAGTGGGCAGTGGTAGTGGTGGGAGTGGTGTTGGTGGTGGTGGTGGTGGGGCCGCTGGTGGTGGTGGTGTTGGTAGTGGTGGGGTTGGTGTTGCGGGTATGGCCCTAGGACCCCTTGGCGGTATTCCGGTCCCCCTTGTGGGGTTCGGGGATCGGGCATCGTGCGCAGCCCCTGGGGCTGTACTGTTTGGTGGGCAGGGGGGGCGGGTCGGGGGCCGGGCTTAACGGTGATTGTGGCCGAGGGGTCTGACGTCCCTGGGTCTGTCTGGCCGGCGGCGGTGGTGGTGTGTGGGGGGTGGATGACGGGGCGCTTGGAGATGGGGATGTTGACGAGGGTTTGGACGGCGTCATGTTGGGTGGCCGCCTCTGCGGTGGCGGGGGCCGCTGGTGGGAGAGGGGCGTGGGTTGTGGTGGGTAGGGGGTCCTGGCTTGAGTTAGGGTTTGGGTTAGGGCGGTGTCGCTTGGGTTTGTGTCGTTGCGTTTGTGGTGTTGTTTGTGCTCGTTTGGGCACCAGTTTGGGTTTCGGGTCGGATTTGGGGTCCGGGTCCGGTTCCAGGTTGGAGAGGACCTCTGTCTGGAGGTGTGAGGGCGCCGTTGCTGGGTCGGGGGTCTTCCAGGTGCGTTGCCGGGGTGCCTGAGTCGCCTGTGTGGGGATCGGGGGGTCGGTGCGTGCGGCCGCGGCTTTGGCTTTTGCCGTGGCCTTGTGGATGAGGGCGGCGGGGAGAGGGGGGTCGGAGGATGAGGTGGAGGAGGTAGATGAGGCTGAGGATGAGGAGAAGGTGGTGGACGCGGGTTCGGCTGTGATGCGAGCCGTCGCGGGCTTGTGGGCGGCGGCTTCTGCTGCGGCCACGGCAGGGAGGATGGAGGGCATGTCCTCGGGTTGGAGGTTGGGGGCGGGCGGCTGGGGGGGTCTGGTCGTGACCTGGCGGCCCGGCGGGCCGATCTGGTTGGCAGCGGGGGGGGAAGGACGCGCGGGGCTGTGGCCTTCTCCTTCCGGGCTTGGCTGGGCCGGGGTCCTGCAATGTGTGAGGTTGTGTGGTTTGGCGTCCACGGGGGGGAACAGTTCGCGTGGGCTGCATTCGGGGGCCGGGGGAGGTGGGCCTGGGTCTTCTTGGGTGTGCGCGGGGGGCGTGTGCGGGCCACTGGGTGGGGTGGGCGTGCCGCAGGGCGTGGGGCTCCCCTCGGTGGGTGTGCTGGTTGTCGAGTGTGGGGGGTGGTGAGGGGTGTCCGGCGGGTGCGTCTGTGGCGGGCGTGTGCTGGTGTTCGGGCGGGTGGGGGAGGCCCGTGTCGCGGGGCCCGGGGGTGCACGTGATGGTGGGCGTGTGTGGGTCTCCGGGTGAGCAGCAAGATGGGAGGGGCATGGGAGGGGATTACGCGGTGGGGTGTGCTGTGTCGGTGTATGTGTCCGCTTGCAGCGGCGCGCTTGCGTGGTCAGTTGTAGGCCGGGCGGTTTGGAGGAGAAGCTTGTCGTCTTCTGCTGCCGCGGCAAGGATTTCGCCGACGAGCTTGCGTATCTGGTGGACCTCTTGGTCAGTGCTGGGAAGGGGGTATGCTAGCTCTGGGCTAAGACCCACGCGGCTGAGGACCCTGTGGATGGCGTGGTACCCGCAGGTGAGGGAGTGCTGCGGTCTCAGGGGGGGGGTTTGGCCGCGTATCCGGGCCCGCCTCGATTTGTGTGTGGGCGGTGGAGATGGCCCAAATCCAGGGCACGGTCCCCGTGGGTGGCCAGCGGCGCTGGATCGAGTGGGTCAGGCAGAGCATGGCCAGTCCCAGGTGGTAGCCCTGCCTTCCCTGAGGTGATTTGGGCCAGCGCGCGGACTGGGGACTTGTTCCCCGGCTGGAGGACGCCCCTGAGGACCCTGTGCAGGGTGATGGGGTCCCCTACTGCCCCTGGTGGCGTTGCCCTTGGGGCGAGCATGGTGTCTGTCCCTTTGACGAGCCAGGTAGGTAGGTAGGTGCACTCGGTCGTGGAGAGGCGCCCCATGGTTCCCCCTGGCGTCGCCCCTGTGACGAACAGGAAGAGGCTTCGCGCGTGAAGAGGGGAGGCGGCTTACTTCCCGCTAGACCTGACTGTTGGCCCCCAACAAAGCGGCCCCGGGCTACGCCGGGAGGGCTGATCGCCGCCAGCGTGACATGCTTGTCTCGCCGGGAGGGTGTGCCCCCGTGCTTGCGCACGTCCCCTCCTTTGGGCGGAACCCTAGGGGTTCACCGGACTTCCTGGCGTATCCCGTTCCCAAGGCGTGCATGCACGTTCCTGGTACTAGGGTTCCGAGGCGCTTGGGTGTCGCACGCTCCGCCTCGAGTCCCAAAGCAGCGCAGGCCTTAGGATGCAGCCTTACCCCCGGGCTCCGGATCTCGTTTGGCCGGGTCACCTGCATGGCACGGGCTGCCTCAGTGCCCGGGCTGTGGGCACTGGGTTTCCTAATGTTGTGTGGTGTTTGTGTTTGGGTCCGGTTGGCGGTTGGGTGCGGGTTTTGTTAACCCCGTCTGTCCTGGCTGGGGTTTAGGGTGGGTGTTTTTGGGCTCGTTTTGTGGTGTTGTCCCCCTAGTGTCGGCTATCTGTGGTGTTCGTGGTTGGGCTTCGGTTTCGGTCTGCTTTTGGGACGTGTGTGCCGGGCCCGGGTCTCGCCTGTGCCCAGTCCGTCTTGGCTGGGTTGTCGGGGTGTGTTTTTTTTTTTTTTTTTTTTGCTTTGGTTTTTTCTTTTCTTTTCTTTTTTTTTTTTTTTTTCTTTTTCTGGGTTTTGTGGTCCCTGTCCCTCCATCCCCTTTCTTTCGAGCTGGGCTGGTGGCTCTCTTTTTTTTTTTTTTTTTTTTTTTTTTTTTTTTTTTTTTTTCTTTTTTTTCTGTCCCTTTTCCCCGTGGTCCGCTGTTACTGGCTTGGTGTTGCCGGTTTTGGGTGGGTGGTTCGCCTGTGCCTCTGCGGGGGTCCCCCTTTTTTTTTTTTTTTTTTTTTTTTTTTTTTCGTCTGGGGGGGGGGCCTGGCCGCCTGTGGTGGTGTTGGCGGGTGGTTGGGCGGTTGTGGGCTGTTTTCGTGCCTTTTCCCCTTCCCCCCTCCCTTTTTTTTTTTTTTTTTTTGTTGGGGGGGGGCTTGCCTGTTCCTCCCTCTGCCTTCCCTGGGCTGGCGCACGCACTGGCCTGTATTCAGTGTTGTCTTCCGGGCTGCTGTTTTCAGTTGGGTTCTGTGTGGCCATGTTCCGGCCCCATGGGTTGGGTGGGCTCTGTACACTGTGGGCTCGGCGCCCCTTCTTGCTGGGTTAGGTCCTGGCTCTGCCGGCTGGGCGGCTGCGCCAGGCGGCTGCTTGTGGTTTTGGGTTAGGGGGCTGGGGTTGCTCGTGTCCTTACCCCTCCGCGGTGCCGGCTGTAATCTTCTGGGTGGTCCGTCACCGCTGTCGCCTGGCGCTCTGTGGTCCCGTGTGTGGCCTGTGGTGCCGGTGTGTGGCGTGGTGGCGCGGCGCCTTCCCGGGTGTGCGGTGGCTGGCTTCGGTTAGTCCCTCAGGTTAGGGTCAGTTGTGTCGTGTTGTGCCGCTCTGTGCCGCGTCGCGTCGCGTCGTGCTGTGGTGCGTTGCTCTGTGGCGCGCTGTGGTGTGGTGTGCCGTGGTCTCGCGTGGTGCCGCGGTGGGTCAGTGGAGGTCAGCCTGGCCTGTGTGGGTCGGTTAGGTCTTCGGGAAATTCTGCTGAATGATCACGGTGTCCTTGGGGCGTGCACACTGACTCTCACCCATGGACTCAATCTTCACCGGGCCTCGCAGACAGGCAGGTGTACTCGGGGTGTAGGAAAAGCGTTCCTTCTCCAAGGCAGACAAACAGATATCAGGAGTCGGACGGTGGAGGTGGGTTCCGAACGCTGTTTGAGTGGCGAATGGCTTTCACTGCAGCTCGGCTGCGCTGGCAGGGTCCGGGTCGGTGCCGCCGGCAGGGATGAGCTCACACTGTAGGGTCAGGGGGATGTCCATATCTCCGGTGCTGGACTGCTGGGGTCCGGGGCATCGGTAGTATTCTTGGTACTTCCAGTCTGCACGGCGCTCGGAGATGGCGTTGAAGGGGGGCACCGTCCAGCAGCACCAAAGCCTTCGCGATCGATCACAGCGTTTCGTTTCCCCTTGCGATGCTCGATATTCATCATGGACGGGATCGGTGCGCCGCCGCAGTGCCATTCCTCCACTGGACGTAACAGGTTGGTGACGGACGCCCTCACGGACGTGAGACCAGCCGAGATCAAGCCCCCGTAGCAATACTCTGCGTCAAACCGCGACGGTAGCGCAGCCCGGCCCTTATAGCCCATGGTGTGGTCGCGTGACGGTCCGTGGGGTTGCCCTCCCTGGGGGCCTGTGCCTTGGTCTCGTGTCCTCTGGTGCCTTTTTCCTCCGTGTCTTGGTCCCCGTTCCCGTTCCTTCCTGGTTCTTGGGTGGTGTCCTGACCCCATGTGGTGTCGCTTCCGGCGCCCTGTCCCTGCGTGTGCCTGCCCTCACTTGGGGCCCTTCCGTGCCCTCTTGCCTGTGTGGTCCTTGGTGTCCCTTGCCCTTCCCTTGCCCTTGTCCTGCCCCTTCCTGGTGTGGTGGTGGTGGGAGGGGCGGGGTGGGGAGGGGGCGCCGGTGGCCCAGGCTTGGGGGTGGGTGGCCTGGAGCCACCGGCGGAGGGCTTGGGGGGTGTAGGGGGGGCGGAGGCCCTGGACCGCATCGCGGAGGAGGGCCTCCCATGCCGCTTGCGGCATGATGGTCTCCGGGGCGGCCTCATTGGGGTTTGCGGGGGTGCGGGTGCGCACCTCCTCGAAGGTATGCACCGTGTGCACCCCTCTGTGTCTTCCCGCTCCCCCGGCCCATTTCACCCAGCGGCGGAGCTCCTGCAGAGCGGAGGGAGACCACCAGGCGAGGTGGGCGGGGGCCCGGGGGGGGGAGGGGTCCGTGCCTGGGGTCCTGGAGCGGCGGGGGGAAGATGTGGACCTGCGGTGGTGGCGGGGGTGGCGGTGGCTGGGGGAGCGGGAGCGGCGGCGGCGGGGGCTGGGGGTGGAGGACGGGTACGGGCGGAGGGGGGAGCGGGAGGGGGAGGTGGACATGGGGCGGCGGTGGCGCGCTCGGTGGCGTCCGGGGGAGCGGGAGTGGTGGTGGCGGGGGCTGGGGGTGGTGGATGGGTACGGGTGGCGGGGGGAACGGGGAGCCCGGCGGGGCGTGTGGGGGGAGGGGGAGGTGGACGTGGGGTGGCGGCGGCGTGCCTGGCTGCGTCGGGGGGAGCGGGAGTGGTGGTGGCGGGGGCTGGGTGGCCGGTGGGGGGAGGGGGAGGGGGACATGGGGCGGCGGTGGCGCTCGTGGTGGTGCCCGGGGGAGCGGGAGCGACAGGAGCGGGGTCCCTGGGGGTCGTGGTGGTACCTGGGGGAGCGGGAGCGGCGCGAGTGGGTGGTTGAGGCGCGGTGGGAGTGTGGGTGTCGTGGGCGAGTGTGCCGTGCGGGGGGGGAGCGGGAGCGCCGCCGCTTGCGGGACCGGCCCTCGTCGCTCGAGTCGGGCCAGTCCGGAAGCGTCGGCGGCCTCTGGGGGGGCTCGCGCGGCGCCGCTTGGGGGGGGAGGTCCCCCATCGTCCTTGGGGCCCCTTCGGCCATCGGATGGTGGCCGGGGGGGTACGGGGCGTCACGCGGTGCTGGTTGGGGGGGGAGATCCCCCGTCGTCCATGGGGCCCCCTCGGCCATCGGATGGTGGCCGCGGGGGTACGGCTGGTACGGGGGTGGTGGCTGGTACGGGGGGGGTGGGTATGCGAGCGGGGCGTTCGGCGGCTGCCATCCCGTCCGCTGGTGCTGTTGGTGTACGGGGGGTTGTGGCCCGGTGGGGTAGGGCGGTGGGCAGTGGTAGTGGTGGGGGTGGTGTTGGTAGTGGTGGTGGTGGGGCCGCTGGTGGTGGTGGTGTGTGTAGTGGTGGGGTTGGTGTTGCGGGTATGGCCCATGGAGTCCTTGTGGGTTTTCCGGTCCCCCTTGTGGGGGTGGGGGGTTGGGCATCGTGGGCAGTCCCCGGGGCTGCACTATGTGGTGGGCATGGAGGAAGGGTTGGGGGGCGGGCTTGACGGTGACGATGGTTGAGGGGTCCCACGTCCCTGGGTCGGTTTGGCCGGCGGTGGTGGTGGTTTGTGGGGGATGGATGACGGGGCGTTTGATGACGGGGATATTGACGAGGGTTTGGAGGGGGTCGTGCTGGGTGGCCGTCTCCGCGGTGGTGGTGGGTGCCGGCGGGAGGGGGGCGCGGGTCGTGGCGGGTGGGGGGTCCTGGCTTGGGCGAGGGTCTGGGCGGGGGTGGTATCGGGTGGTTTTGTGTCGTTGCGTATGCGGTGTTGTGTGTGGTCGCGTGGGCGCCGGCTTGGGTTTGGGGTTGGGTTTGGGGTTGGGGTCCGGTTTGGGTTTGGGGTCGGGTTTGGGGTTGGGGTCCGGTTCCAGGTTGAGGAGTACCTCTGTCCGGAGGTGTGAGGGCGTCGACGCCGGGTCGGGGGTCGTCCCGGTGGGTTGCCGGGGTGCCTGAGTCGCCTGTGTGGGGGTTGGGGGGTTGGTGCGTGCAGCCGCGGCTTGGGCTTTCGCCGTGGCCTTGAGGATGAGTTTGGCGGGGAGGGGGGGGTCGGAGGATGAGGTGGAGGAGGTGGACGAGGCTGAGGACGAGGAGGAGGTGGTGGACGCGGGTTTGGCTGTGATGCGGGCGGGCTTGCGGGCGGCGGCTTCTGCCGCGGCCACGGCGGGGAGGATGGAGGGCATGTCCCCGGGTTGTAGGTTGGGGGCGGGCGGCTGGGGGGGCCCGGTCGTGACCTGGCGGCCCGGCGGGCCGATCTGGTCGGCTGCGGCGGGGGAGGGAGGCGCGGGGCTGCGGCCTTCTCTTTCTGGGCTCGGCTGGGCCCGGGTCCTGCAATGTGCGAGGTCGTGTGGGTTTGTGTCGGCGGGGGGGAACAGTTCGCGTGGGCTGCATTCAGGGGCCGGGGGGGGTGGGCCTGGGTCCTCTGGGGTGTGTGTGGGGGGCGTGGGCGGGCCACTGGGTGGGGTGGGCGTGCCGCGGGGCGTGGGGCTCCCCTTGGCGGGTGTGTGTGGGTTGTCGAGTGTGGGGGGCGGTGAAGGGTGGCCGGTGGGTGGGTGTGTGGCGGGCGTGTGCTGGTGTTCGGGCGGGTGGGGGAGGCCCGTGTCGCGGGGCCCGGGGGTGCGCGCGATAGTGGGCGTGTGTGGGTCTCCGGTTGAGCAGCGAGAGGGGGGGGGCATGGGCGGGGATTGTGCGGGGGGTTGTGCTGCGCCGGTGTATGTGTCCGCTTGCTGCGCGCTTGCGTGGGCAGTTGTAGGCCGGGCGGTTTGGAGGAGAAGCTTGCCGTCTTCTGCTGCCGCGGCAAGGATTTCGCAGACGAGCGTTCGTATCTGGTGGACCTCTTGGTCAGTGGTGGGAAGGGGGCATGCTAGCTTTGGGCTAAGACCCGCGCGGTTGAGGACCCTGTGGATGGCGTGGTACCCGCAGGTGAGGGACTGCTGCGGCCTGGGGGGGGGGTTTGGTCGTGTGTCCGGGCCTGCTTCGACTTGTGTGTGGGCGGTGGGGATGGCCCAAACCCAGGGCACGGTCCCCGTGGGTGGCCAGTGGCGCTGGATCCAGTGGGTTAGGCAGAGCATGGACAATCCCAGGTGGTAGCCCGCCTTCCCTGAGGTGATTTGGGCCAGGGCGCGGGCTGGGGGCGTGTCCCCTGGCTGGAGGAGACCCCTGAGGATCCTGTGCTGGGTGGTGGGGTCCCCCACTGCCCCTGGTGGGGCGGTCTCCGGGGCGAACATGGTGTCTGTCCCCTGGATGATCCATTGCGGGCCGTGGGACGTAGCCATAGCGGCTATCACGTAGTAGTGGCCGCGCTCGAGGACTGTAACCCAGACCTCCGGCGGGGGGTGGTCACTGTCTGTAGGTGGGGGGGGGAGGTCGTCGTCCGGGGTGCGGAGGCCGGCGGCGCGGAGGGCGGTGTCGCGGTTGGGCGCGGTGGCCTGTTCCCACTGCTCCGGGTGGTTCGGGTCCGCTGGGTGGTCCGTCTCCGCTTGGGCCCGCCGTAGGCGTACGGTCCCTCGACGCGTGATGTTGCTGCCGGTGTCGTGCGTCAGGGCCTGGCCCCACTCGATGGGGGGGATCCAGATGGGCTGGCCCCGGGTGTGTTTGCGGGCTCGCCAGAGCACGAGGTCTACTATGGTCTCGTGGAGGCCGCTGCCTGGGGTGGTCAGGTCCCGGAGGGCTTTGACGGTGAGCTTGGTCCAGTTCTCTTGTAGGCGGTACCAGCCCAGGGGGGTGGTCGGGGCCCTGTCTTGGAGGGTCGCTCGGAGGAGGTCGGGGTCGCGGATGGTGGCCGGTGTGAGGGGAGGGTGTCCTGGGTCCGGGGGGGGTGGGCTGGATGGGCTGCCGGGGTCTTGCGCGTCTACGTCGATGGATGGTTGGTCCTGGCTGGGTTCGGCCGGACTGGGCGGTGCCGGGTGGCTTCTTGGGTGCGAGACGGGTCTCGGGGCGCTGTGGTGGTGCCTTGGAGACCTGTGGATGGAGACGGGGGGCGCGTGCGGGGCGCGGAGCGGGTTAGTGGACGTCTGGGTCATGCACGGCATGGTAATGGATGAGACGCTGCATGTGTTCCCTGGCGGTGGGGTCGGTGAGTTGTTCCGCGTGTGTTAGCAGGAGGTGTTTGCGGTGTACCATTTGGGCTGCTGCTCTGCGGACCGCTTCTAGCTGGAGGTGTGCTGCTGCTTCCATGGGGCTTTCCGTGTGTTTGGTGAGGTGTCGGTGCAGGGCCTGTGTCACTGCCCCTCTCATGGTGGCTTCTTTGATCAGGGGGTCCCGGAAGAGGTGTTCGGTGGCCTGGTGTGCGTGGCTGTGGGCTGGCCATCCTTCGTGTTGCCGCAGGGTTTCCGCCGGGGACCAGCCCACTAGGGTGTCCCTGTCTGTATGGAGGGGGCATTTCTTGAAGTGTTCCCAGTCCTCCGGGGTGGTGTGGTCGCATGGGCAACGGGTGTGTTCGTCGGGGACGTGGATGTGCTTGCGGGCGAGCCATCTGGCGACCCTGGTGAGGAAAGGCAGCTGCTCCCTGAGGAGTTGGATGCGTCGTTTCTGGAGGTGGGCTGGGACGTTTGCTGGGCGGAGCGCTGAGTGGTAGAGGGGGACTTGCAGTCTGTCCTGGAGCTCCTGGATGTGCGCCCGGCTGTCTGCGTCGCCGAGCACGCGGGCGAGATGTTGGACGGGGTTGGGGTAGTGGTACGCTCTGTCGTGGGAGGAATAGGGGGCGTCCTCTGGTACCCAGTCCGGGGTCTGATGGGGCTCGGGTACAGGAGCACGTGTTGGAGGTGTGTGTGGTTGCGGCCGAGGTCAGGGATCTGGAGGGCTGGTAGGTGTGTTGTGCGCTGGTGTACTGCCTGGTTGTCGACCTTACCATTTCCGTATTGGTGCCTGTGGGACTCTTGTTTCACGATGTGGAGTTGGACGTAGGGGGGAAGGCTGCGTAGGGCTTTCCAGAGTAGCAGTGCCTGGGTGCCGAGGCTCGTCGCGGTTGCTTTGTGAAGTGGTTGCCTTGCTATGCGGAGGAGCAGGTGCGTGTCGACAGTGGCGTCTACCACGAACCAGACCCGGACGATGTGCGGGGAGTGGGCGGGTAGGTGGGCCGCGACCTCGGTGATGGCGTCGGCCATGGCCCCTAGCTCCCCGTGGGAAGAGGCCCCATAGGTGGTGTGGCCCGTGTGGTGGTCCATGTGGTAGTGTTCCCCGGTGTGGGTTAGTTGCAGGGTGGCCCCCCCGGTGATGGGCGTGAGGGCGGATTCGCCTGAGGCGTCGGTGAAGAAGAGCCGGTCCGCCGGTGATGGTTGTGGGAGGCGGCATGGGTTCATGGGCAGGTAGGCGTATATGGCAAGGCCCGTGGCGAGGTGGGCTACTGGGGTTGTGGGCTGTAGGATGGGGGTGGCGTACACCCCTATTCCTTTGGAGATGATGTGCTTTGCTTGGGGGGACAGGGCTATGAGTCCCTGCTCCGGCTGTCCTTGTGTGAGGTAGGAGTAGATGTAGTGGAGGATGTAGGCTGTGTCGGGGTTTAGGTCGTGGCATGTGAGGGTTTGTGTTCGGTGCTCCGGTGTGTGGCAGGAGTGGTGGAGTGGATAGTAGGGGTGCTCGTGTTTGCCCGTTCTGCCTGGCTCGTTCATGCTGTACCGGATGGCGACCCCTGCCGGGTCGGGGCGGGGGCATGTGGGTGTAGTGGTGAAGAGCCATTTGGGCGCGTGGTCGGGGTTCCATGCTACCGTGGGGTTAGTGTCGGTGCGGTGGAACCATGGGGCTATCCATGCGTAGGCCTGTGGTGGCAGGTGGGTCGTGGGGTGGGTGTGGTGGCGTGCTATGAGGTGTAGCACGGGCCATGGTGCGGTTGGTGCCTCGGGGTCACAGGCCCAACATGTGCGTGGCATGCTCTGGGAATCTTGGGGGACCTTTGGTAGGTCTCGGGCGGTCATGTGGTGTTTCGGTATGCGCCATTTTGCCCCGTGGTGGATGACGGTGGTCTGCGTGGGTTTGGCTTCATTCGGGGCCAGTAGTAGGGTTAGTGGTGGGACTGGGCCCGTTACTGGGGGGACGGGTTCGTGTTTCGATCCGGTGGGTGCGTAGGGCGGTGTCTCTGGGATGGGTCGCGGGTGTTGTCTTGTGAATTCTCGGTAGGCTTTGCGCATGTCTTTGCTGCCCGGTAGAGTGTGTCCCGCTGTTCGTGCCGTCTGTGTGAGGTAGTGGTGGAAGAGGCGGTATTGTGGCCATTCGGGAAGCTGTAGAAAGGGGGTGTGGTGTGCCCCGCTGTGGTGCAGGACTCGCATTTGGGAGAGGGTGACGTATACTACGGTGATGGAGGCCCCGACAAGGTCTATGGTGTGGATGGTGCCCTTGGGGTGGTGGTGGAGGTCCCCGCAGAGGACCGCTAGTGGCCCTTTCTCCGGGCACGTGTGGTTGGTGAGTATGGCGTGGTGTGGGGATGGGAGCAGAAGCTGCAGGTGGTTCCACAGGCGGGTGTTCATGTTGGTGGGCATGCCCGTCTGGTGGAGTACCCAGCGCGGGCATGTGTTGCGGGCCCGTTGTGCGGCTTGGAGGCGGATGGCGGTGACCTCGCGGACCTCCGGTGAGTGGTTGTGGGTCATGCGGTGAAGGAGGAGGGCGGTGTGTCTGGTATAGGCCGCTTTCACCTCGTCCCCTATGGCGTCTCCATAGTGGGGCCATGCCGCTCGGATGGCGCGGGTGGGTATGGAGGTGGGCCAGCCCCCGTGTGCTGCCCATGCCTTGGTCACGGCGCGTGTGGCCGGCTGGAGGGCGGTGGTGGGGTGTGTTAGGTGGAGTGCTTGGAAGCCTATGGAGGCGTTCAAGACCCCGGTGAGGTAGTACGCCAGGCTCTGGTGGGACAGGGAGAGGGCCTTGGTGGTCGGGGACGCATATCTGGGGAGATGGGCGAGGTGTGACTGCAACTTGGGAGGGAGGGTGGCGTCCTCAGGGTTGGCGGCCTGGACTACCCCCAGGTGGGTGGTGGTCGTCACGACTTGCATGGGGGGCCCTTGTGGCCCCAGGGTGGGAGGTGTGGCAGACCCCTTGATCATGGCCACTGACTTTGTGGGGTGGACGATGAGGTTGTTGTGGGAGAGGTAGGAGACGGTCACGTCCAGTAAGTCGTTGGCCTGTTGGGTGACCGTTGGTCCGGGGTCTGGGGCATGGGGGTCGTGTGGGGTGTGCGCGACGGTGAGGTTGGTGTCGTCCGCGAAGCCGACCAGGGGGGAGAGGAGGGGGTAGGGTGCGTAGGCCGGGTAATCCTGCTCGATTGCGAGGGCCAGGGGGAGCGTCACTAGAAGGTACAGGAAGGGGCCCTCTGCTCCCCCTTGGGGGACCCCGCTGCCTGGCTCTAGGAAGGGGGTGAGGCCTGCTCCTGTGCGGACCGTGTATTTGCGGGTGCGGATGTAGTCGGAGGTGAAGTTGTAGAAGGGGAGGCCTAGGCGTTTCCACACTGCTTCTAGAAGGAGCCAGGGGGTGTTCGGGAAGGCTCCCTTGACGTCTAGGGAGGCGATGATGAGGTCCACCGGGTCCATGTCCGCGATGGTGTCCTGGAGGAAGATGGCCTCGTGTGGGGAGCGGCCTGGGATGGCCCCCCAGAGGCTCGCTGGTATGTGGGGGTCCAGGTGGGGGCGGATGCGGCGCAGGAGGATGGTCCAGACGATTTTGAGCTCCGTGACCGCACAGACTATGGGGCGCCAGTTGTCCGGGTTCGCCCAGTCCCCTTTTTTGTAGAGGGGGCGGACAACGTTTGCCCAGTCTGGTGGCAGGGGGGTCCGCCCCGTGACGATGTCCCAGAGGCGGTGGGCGAGGACGCGGAGGAGGTGGGCGGGGAGGTGGTAGTATGCCTCTGCAGGGAGGCCGTCGTAGCCTGGGGTTTTGTGTTGCCGGAGACTGTGGATGGCCTTCCGGACTTCGTGGATGGTGAAGGGGCGTTTTTCCAGGTGCCTCCTCTGGGCGTGGTTGAAGACCCGAGGGAGGCGGTCGATTTTGGCCTGGGTGTCCGGGTCCAGTGTGTCTTGGGTGGGGGTGTGTTGCCGGAGGAAGCTGTCTTGGGTGGCTTGGAGCACTGCGGCTGGGTCGTTGGTGAGGGAGCCGTCCTCCTGCCGGACCGTGGTGATGGTGCGGTGGCCGGTATCGGTCATGGCGTCGTTGAGGTGGCGGATGGCCTTGTAGGGGAGTTCGTGTTGCGCATACCGTTCGTGTTCCTGGGCGATGCGCTGTTGCCTGTGGATGTGCCACCGCTGCAGGTCCGCCCTGATTTGGGCTATGTGTGTCCTGCAGTGGTGTATCTGGTGGCGGGTTTGGGGGGTGTCGGTGTGGAGGAGGGTCGCCAGTTGTTGCTTCGCATGCCAGAGGTCATGGAGCATGTCCCCCAGGGCCGTGGGTGGTTGGTCGTCGTCTGTGTGGGGGTGTTGCTGGAAGCCGCAGGCGACGGCGGCCGTGCGCATGGCTGTGAGTAGGTCGGTGGGGTCTGGTTGGATGCGCCGGGCGCGGTCTATGGCCCTGTGATATTGGGACCAGGCATGCTTGTCATGCAGCGGGGGCATCTTCAGGGGGGGTGGTAGGCCTTGGTCCGCATCTTCTGGGGGGCTGGGGGGAAGGTTGGGGATGGTGAGGCGGATGTGCAGGGGGCTATGGCCTGTGGGTCCCAGCGGGAGGGGTCCATATCGGGCCTCCGCTCGGATGATGGTGGTGGGGTCGCCATAGCATACGTCGATGCGGGATGGGGCGGCATCCGTTTGGTGGGGGAAGTGGGATGGTTGGCCTTCGAGGCTGGCTGTCAGGTCCACGAGCCCCAGCATTTCGATGGTGTCGCGGACTGCTTGGTCCTGGGGTGTGGCCTGTCCTCCTCGGTCTGCTGGGGTGGGGGCGGCGTTCATGTCGCCGATGATGACTGTGGGGGCGAGCATGGCCATTTGGCGGTACGCCTCGGCCAGGGCCTGGAGGAAGGGTTCCGTGGCTTCGCCGAAGGGGACGTGGGTGTTGATGACGTTGAGTTGCCATCCGTCCCCGACGACCTCATAGACACCTAGCCTCCCTGGGACGCTGAGGTGGTGGACGAGGTGGACGTGGATGCCGGTTTGGGCGTATAGGGGGGTCCCCTTGTGCCAGTAGCATTTGTACGCTTTCTGGTCCGGGGTATACATGGGGGTGGTTTCCGGGGGGTCGTCGCGTTGTAGGCCTTGTTCCTGGAAGGTGAGGAGGTGGGGGACCCACCCCGGCCCCTGTGCCATCGGGAGCTCTTGGAGGGCGGTTGTGGCGTCCTTGGAGTATGTGACGGCCGGGTGGTTGAGGTCGAGGAGGTTGACGGTGGCCTCGGTGGGGGCGGGCCGGGGCTGTGGAGGCTTGTGCCCTCGGCCCTTGCCCCGTCAGGGAGGGGGACTGGGGGCTGGGGACTTTTTGCCGGTTTGTGGGCGTTTGGGTAGGCGCGGCGGGGGGAGGCCTTGGCTCCACTCCGGGGGGAGCTCCCCAGTGTATTTGGTGCCTGTGTGGGCCTTGTTCTCTTCGGTGCGGAGCCGGATGGGGTGGGCGCTGGTGAGTTCCAGGGTGTCGCCGAGTGGTTTGTCCGGGGCGCTGTTGCCCTGGTCTAGCTCCTTTTGGCGGTGCCAGATTACCCGGATCTGTGGCCCCCCGTTGTCCCCTTGTCCCTTGAGGCGGTACTGGATCGTGCCCTCACACCAGATCCAGTCGCCTGTGTGGTCGTTGCGGAAGGGCTGTTGGACCTTCGCACCTTTTTCGAACCCTGGGTACGCTTCGGGCGGGGCCTGTGCTGGTGGCGGGAGGGAGGATGATGAGGATGCCTGGTCCGGGTGGGGCGGTGGTAGTGGTGGGAGGGAGGATGACGAGGATGCTTGGTCTGGGTTCGTCGGGTGGGTCGGGTGGGATGCGGGGGGTCGGGAGGTTGCTGCTTTTCCGGCTTGGCTGGGGGCGGGTGCGCCCTTTTGTCGTCTCGTTCGCTTGGGTGGGACTGGAGGTGGCGGGGCTGGGGGGGCATGGGGTTGGAAGAAGGGGTGCGTTGCTTGCTGGTCTGGATCCCTCAGTGGGGGTTCTGCCGGTGTTTGCATTTTCGCTTTCGCGTGGCTGCGTACGATGTCGGCGAGCTTGCGTACGGTCTCCGGGGGATCTGTTGGCCATGGCAGTGCGGCGGGGCTGTCGTCGAAGGGGTGGTGTAGGTGGTAGTTCCTCATGGCCTTGGCTTGCCTGACCCAGGCCTCTGTGGGTTCCGGTGTGTCCGGGCCTTTGGGGGAGCCTTGAGCCCAGTAGAGTGCTGTGTGGAGGGCTTCCCAGGGGGCGCCTTCGCGGCCTGTGAGGGTGGTGGCTTGGAGGAGTCGCTGCTGGCCCCGTGGGGGGTCTTCCGGGTCCATTTCCGGGGTATAGGCCTGGGCCGCCATGAGGACTCCGTGTGCCCAGTGGAGGACCCACCATTGGGTGTCCGCTTTGAGGATGTGGATGGCGGGTTGTTGGGGGGGGGTGTCCAGGGTGTCCCACGATGCAATGGCTAGTGGTATCCTGGAGGGGTGGAGGTGTGGGGGGGCCTTGCGGCTTAGGAGTTGATCGATGTGGAAGGGGGTGACGGGATCGTTGGGGCCTTGGGGCGGTGGGGGCATTGCTGGGATGGTTGTGGGGTCCCAGTGGCGTTCGTGGGCGGCGAGGGTGTACAGGGCGGCGGTGATGATGTGGTGGGCTTGGCCCTCCAGGACGATGTGGCGCTCCGTGCCGAAGTCCTTTGGTAGGTGGGCTGCGGGGTGGAGGGTGATGTGGGCCAGGGCGCGTTGGTGGGCCTTTTTTCCCCCGTCTGGGGCCTGTGTCCGTTTGTCCCCCGGGATGTGTTGGTGTTGGTGTTTTGGTGGGGGTGGTCCCAGGGCGAGGGATTCCACACAGTGGAGGGGGATGGCGTGTTCCCTGGACCTGTTGGGCAGGATGTATATGCCCGGGTCTCCCGGTACGGTGCCCAGGTACATGTTGCCCGTGATGGTGGGGGCCGGCAGCGGTTGGCGGAGGGGCGAGGTGCATGGGGTGGAGCAGGGCGGGTCATGGTGCTCACACCGGGGGTGGTCGATGCCGTACGGGGTGACGTGTACGGCGAAGGGTCCAACGGCGCGCTGGAGTTTGTGGGGTTGGATGTTGTGGAGGCGCGCCACCGCCCGTGTGTGGGAGCGCCCTTCGCTGACCCATACGGCGTCTGCCCGCGATGCCGCTGGGTTCAGGCAGTCCGTGGTGATGCCTGTGATCGTGCGGTTGTGGGTGGTATCTGATACCCTGGCGGGGGGGGCGCCGATGCGGGGGATGGTGTGGTCGTCGTGGAGGGTGCGGGCCTTGCGCTTCGCTTCGTGTCGGTGCTGGGCCTCCTGGGCGTGGGTGTGCACACCCGTGTGTTTGGGCTTCTTGTTGGGGCGGTCCGCTGTGTGGAAGGGGGTGGGCCAGGAGGGGGCGTGGTGGAGGGTGGGGTGTGGGAGGTCCCCCCGTGTTGCCCATGTGTACAGGGTGGTCGCGGCGGCCCCTTCCGCCTGTATGGTGTATCGCTCGTCGTGTCGGCGACGGGTGACGAGGACGTTGGGGGCCGTCAGCTCATACACCTGTGTGGTGTGGGGGAGGTGGCGGGTGACGGTGATCTTGGCGGCGTCGTTCTTGCGGGTGGTGGTGTGGGGGATGATGTAGTGGGTCGCCCATTCATCCTGGGGGGTGTGCTCCGTCGGGTCTAGCTTAAGCGGGGGGTGGAGCGGCTTCGGTGTTGGGGGCTTGTCTTGGCTCTTCGCGTGGGGCGCCACTTTGGTTTCGACCAGGTATTGTGGGCCCCAGGTTTCCGGGGCCCCTACCTGTGTGGCTGCCGCTGTTGCGGCTTGGAGGAGGGCGGTGGTGTTGGTGTCTAGAGGGGGGGCCCCCGGTTGGGGGGTGAGGGTGTCATGGTCTTGGTACGCCCACCAAATTGTGTAGCATCGTTGGGTGTTGCGGTGCGGGGTTTGGGTCTGGGCTTGCTGGATGGATAGGGCGGTCTTGATGTCCTCCGCTGCATGTGGGTTTATGGGTGTGGCGTAGGCCCATACTCCCGGGGCGTGTATGCCGTGCGACGCTTGGCCTACTCCTCGTATCGGTTGTAGGGTGTGGTGGGTGCGTGTGAGCCCTAGGTGTTCTTGGAGGAGGTCCCCTCGGATGTCCTCCCATCGTTGCTGCCAGGTATGTGTGTGGTCATTGGGGGCGGGGTAGGTGACGACGATGGCCTGCCAAGGGGTGGGGCCTGGATGCACCGTCATAGGTGCCGACGATGCTTGCGGGGGTATGTGGACGGCGTGGGCGGCGGCTGCTGTTACGGGGTCTCCTTCCGTGGGTGTGATCGTGGCATCGCCTTGGACGGTGAGGAGGAGGTGGTGGCGGTCCGTCGGTAGTGCCCAGGTGGTGGTGGGCTCTGCGATTGAGTGGAGTGGCTACCACGTAGTGCCCGCGCTCGAGGACTGTACACCAGACTACCGGCGGGGGTGGTCACTGTCTGTAGGTGGGGGAGGGAGGTCGTCGTCTGGGGTGCGGAGGCCGGCGGCACGGAGGGCGGTGTCGCGGGTTGGTGTGGTGGCCTGTTCCCACTTCTTCGGGTGGTTGGGGTCCGCATGGTGGTCCCTCTCCGCTGGGGCCCGTCGTAGGCGTATGGTCCCTCGACGTGTGACGTAGATGTCGGTGTCGTGTGTCAGGGCCTGGTCCCACTCTATGGGGGGGATCCAGACGTGCTGGCCCTGGGTGTGTTTGCAGGCTCGCCAGAGTACGAGGTCTACGATGGCCTCGTGGAGGCCGTTGCCTGGGGTGGTCAGGTCCCGGAGGGCTTTGACGGTGAGCTTGGTCCAGTCCTCTTGTAGGCGGTACCAGCCCAGGGGAGTGGTCAGGGCCCTGCCTTGGATGGTTGCTCGAAGGAGGTCAGGGTCGCGGATGTAGGCCGGTGTGAGGGGGGGGTGCCCCGGGTCCGGGGGGGGTGGGCTGGGTGGGTTGCCGGGGTCTTGCGCGTCTACGTCGACGTATGGTTGGCCCTGGTTGGGCCTGGCCGGGCTGGGCGGTGCCGGGTGGCTTCTTGGGTGAAAGATGGGCTTTGGGGGCGCTGTGGTGGTGTCTTGGACGCCTGCGGATGGAGATGAGGGGCGTCTGCGGGGCGCGGAGTGGGTTAGCGGACGTCTGGGTCATGCACCGCATGGTAATGGATGAGACACTGCATGTGTTCCCTGGCGGTGGGATGGGTGCGTTGCTCCGCGTGTGTTAGCATGACATGTTTGCCATTTGGGCCGCTGCCCTGCGGACTGCTTCTAGCTGGAGGTGCGCTGCTGCCTCCATGGGGCTTTCCGTGTGTTTGGTGAGGTGTTGGTGTAGGGCCCGTGTCACCGCCCCTCTCATGGTGGCTTCATTGACCAGGGGATCCCGGAAGAGGTGTTCGGCAGCCTGGTGTGCGTGGCTGTGAGTTGGCCAGCCTTCGTGTTGTCGTAGGGTTTCTGCCGGGGACCAGCCCACTAGCGTGTCCCTGCCTGTATGCAGGGGGCAGTTGTTTGGAGTGTTCCCAGTCCTCCGGGGTGGCGTGGTCGCACGGGCAACAGGTGTGTTCTTCGGGGACGTGGATGTGCCTGCGGGCGAGCCATCTGGCGACCCTGATGAGGAATGGTAGCTGCTCCCTGATGAAGCTGGATGCGTCGTATTCGGAGGTGGGCTGGGACGTTTGCTGGGCGCCGTGCTGAGTGGTAGAGGGGGATTTGCAGTCTTGCCTGGAGCTCCTGGATGTGTGCCTGGCTGTCTGCGTCGCCGAGCACGCGGGGGAGATGTTTGATGGGGTTGGGGCAGTGGTATGCTCTGTCGTGGGAGGAATAGAGGGCGTCCCCTGGTACCCAGTCCGGGGTCTGATGAGGCTCGGGTACGGAGGGTATGTGTTGGAGGTGTGTGTGGTTTCAGCCGAGGTCAGGGATCTGGAGGGTTGGCAGGTACGTTGTGCGCTGGTGTACTGCCTGGTTGTCGACCTTACCATTTCCATATTGGTGCTTGTGGGACTCTTGTTTCACGATGTGGAGTTGGAGGTAGGGGGGAAGGCTGCGAAGGGCTTTCCAGAGCAGCAGTTCCTTGGTGCCGAGGCTCGTCACGGTGGCTTTATGGAGTGGTTGCCTTGCTATGCGGAGAAGCAGGTGTGTGTCGACTGTGGCGGTAAAAAGGAAGAATGTTTCCCTTTCTACACTCAGGTGAAGCACATTGGCCACATCTTGCATGAAGGGTAACGCTCCCCGGCACCTGGGAAGGTTCGCCGCGGTGCGTGAGTGGTCCGAGGATATGATTCCGACGCCAAAGCAGATGAAGAGTCTCCTTGGCGTCTGCAATTGGTACGGCATCGCTCATGGATTCAGTTGCCGGAAAGTATAGGTAGGATCCTGATAAACGCACCAGTGAAGTTCCATCGCATAGGCAAACCATCAGTTGGACTGATCTGATGTGTGAGAACTTCGAGAAGATAAAAACATCGCTATGTGAGGCTTGTAGCCTGTATATACCCAGTGACCAAGGCGAGTTCGCTATCCATACGAATGCGTCGGACCACGGCATTGGCGCTGTCCTGGGGGAAAAGGACGACCAGGGAAACTGGCGTCCCTGTGCTTTTTCCAGTCGAAAACCCCAGGGCAGCGTCAAAAAATGTTGCTGACGGGAACGTCCTGGGGTATTTGGGCCAGAGACCATGGTCAATGTGAGGAAGGGAGACTTACGCCCGGATGTCCTGTCTTTTGAAGCTCAAAAGCAGGATATCAGGGCGCCAGGTCACTGTTTTCACTGACCGTAAGTTCCTGGAGTCATGGTACAAAGAAGAGCTTTGTACCATGGCTGGTACACTGGGAGGTCGCGGCCGGTGGCACAAATGCCTCTCCCGGTATAACATTCTAGTTGTCTACAAACCGGGAGTGAAAAACAATGCCGCCGACAGGATGTCCTGCTGGGCCTACGGAGCCGGATTGGCGGATGACACGATTTAACAGGGTTCAGACGCCGATCTGGAAGGGGTAACCCAGTGGGAGGCCCCTGAACGCGAAAAGAAGCAGCAGCTCATCACAGCAAACCAGTATCCTCGCGAAATTCTTGAGGTGACAGCCCCTAAGGGACGATCTCACCACAGGACATGCAGGAACAGCAGGAGCGCGATTACTTGCTGTTGCAGGTCAACAGGTTGCATAACAGTGTACATTATGACAGCAGATTGCTCCCGGACGACCCCGCAGTGGATGCTGTCCAGAGCGTGTCTGACCACTGCGAACACAGTTGCCCCTTGCCGCCTTGCTTCAGTCAGGTGAGTATGAGCCTCGATGAGGACTCCTCATCTGAAGCGGAATCCAGTGTAGGCCCTGATCAGGCCATCTGGAATGTGTCTGATTGAATGGATGATGCATCCCCACTGTGCTACGGTGAGGGAGACCCTATCTGGGTTGCCGCTAGTGTCTTTTTGAACCTCACTGAGGCCAACGTGCCGCCAGAGACCAACATACTGTACGAGGACTGGATGCCCCACTACAGGGCGGAGAGAACTTACAAACAACTCCTGGATAGGGGTCTGAAGAATCAGGTTTCCATTGATGGATACCTCTGGACCAAGGCACCACAGTGGAGTCATCTTCACATTCGTCGGGATGGTAAAATGGTTGTCCGGAAGTCCATTGTGTCTCAGGTCACCCGGGTCCTACATGCATGTGCTCACCCGGGTCAGACAAAAACCCTGGAGCTGTTTTTACGGCGTTTTCACGCTGATATGCGCACTGCTCGGCTACGGGAAACAGTTAACAAGGCACTGTCAGACTGTGTGGTTTGCGCACAAGCAAAAGAGAGACGCGGCCCACATCCTGAGTCCTGCAAACCTTTTCCCGTACCCTCGTTTCCATTCAGCTCAGTGGCCATAGACTTCGTGGAATTAGCTGAAGTCCATAACCAGTCAACCAAGACTGAAATGTCGGCCAACTACGCCATGGTGATAGTTTGTCGGTTGACAGGAATTGTGATGGCCATACCCTGCTGTAAGGAGGGGCTGACCAGTCGTAAGGCTGCTGACCTCTTCTTGCATAGGTCTGTATTTTTCATGGGCTTACCGAGAGAAATCCCAGCTGACAATCCGTTCATCATCAGCAGCACCTTTTTCAATGCTCTGTGCAACCTTGCCGGCATTGAACAGGCCAAGTCTATTATTTATAGACCTAACTGCAATGGCAGGGCTGAGAGCGCTGTGCAGAGTACTGTCAATACTCTGCGGCAGTACCTCCTCAGCAGGAAGATGAGTTGGCTGGAGGCGTTGCCACTGGCCTTATGGGGTCTCAATGACCTCCCTGGGGCGGTGTCACCCTACTCGCCCGACCAGCTGGTGTTTAATCATGACCCCATAGGGCCGGGCGACCTACCCCAGGTAGTGGACAGTGAGGGCTGTGAGGACGCCACCCAGTGTTTTGGGAGGGTGGCTGCGGAAAAGGAATTGGTACAAGAAAAGCTGGAGGCACTACACAAAAAACAGTTGGACAAGTTCCTAAAGGAACAGCCTCCCTCTGTTTTCCTTGCCGGTGACCGAGTATGGGTCCAGAACCGAGAGGAGGAAGGAGAAAAGCTCGCTATAATATGGCAAAGGCCCGCTACGATCATTGACAAGATTCCTGACTCCGTGTTAACCACAAAAATGGAGCAGGACCGATCCGTCGACAGGCTGAAGCCCTTTGTTAAGCTCCATGACAGACGTCAGCCCCCACTGCATTACTACGCGGAGCGTTGTGAGATTCAGGACTATTTCTACGTGATGGAGCGGTTGGTCAAGCATGAATGGCGTGGAAAAGGGGCCAATGGCCGCGAAAAACGCGCCCGCCAGCCTCTTCCCGGTGCCAAGCCTTGGTGGTATGTTACATTTCGAGATCCTGCCCGCCTGGAATGGCATCCCGCCGCCATTGTTCTCCACGACATCAACACCACTTGGATCAAATATAATGTGCAGCATGAACTCCGCCTGGACCTTAGTCACGTGAATTTGCGAAGGGTCCAAGTGGATGATTCCCCATTGGAATGGCGACTGAGGGTCAATCTTCTTTGCTCTTGGCCTCCTGTGCCTGAGCCTGAACCCGAGCCTGAGCGTGAGCCGGAGCCTCAGCCTGAGCCTCAGCGGGGATCTGTGATTGCTACCCTCAGGCATCTGTGGAATGGAGGACCCTACCAAGGGGATGGTGAACCAGTTCTGGCTGCAAATGCTGTTGAATCGCCGTTCCTGTCGCTGTACCCGGACACGCCCCTGATGTAATGGTGAGTTCACCGGACCCAGGATTGTGCCTACTTCTGCTGACGCTGTTTCTCCCTGCTTGCTGACTGACTGATCTGAACCCCAATGCTGTTTTCTATTTTTCCACCCACTGTTGCATGTGGGCCCTCCCGGGATTAGGGAGTGGGAAGCACCCTTTTGTACAGCCCTTCGGGTCAGTTGTCATCGAGTCTCTCATCATTGTGGTTTGTATGTAATGTGGGTGAGCCGTCGCAACCGGCCAGGACCACGGTTTGCTTGTTGCCTAGGAGACAAATCTGGCCAAGATGGTCCGCGCGCAGCTGATCCGACCGAATTCAGCGGCCGCAGCCACACAAAGGTGCAGACGGCATTTGCCCTTGGAAGAGCGTGCAGCTGTGAACAGGGTAAGGACGTGGCGTGGAATCTCTGTCTCTGTTTCTACATCGACTCACATCCTCCTGAACATTCTATAGGGCAGTACAGTTGCCAAGTCCAGGAGTGCACGCAGAGACACACATCAACGAACAGCTGAGAGGCGGTCTGCGACTCGTCGTCTCACAATGGCTTAGTTCCTGATCAGCCTAGTAGACAGGCGTCGTGTGCACAGGCCACCCTGATTGTCTGCCCCCTGCACAGCCTGTTCTAGCCACGACAGCCTAAGATGCTCGACGTGCCTCGGCATGGAGAGAGTGTTGATGTGCACCTCTGTCAGGACTGTGCAACCAGACGTGGATCCATGCACGTGTCTCTTTGTTACGTTATTTAGTTACTCTCCGTCCTTCCTCGCTTGTCTCTCGACGTTTCTTGGCGTGTTGCCCTGTTCACACACCGTTGAGCTGACATTGACTATTTGCCGTCCTCAGGAGTGACCGTCGCAGCTGGCAGTGGATGTGATTTGTGTTTTATGCAGTGACAAGTGGATGGCACATTACGAAGTGCTGTTACAGCGAGCCCTGTGGTTCGCTGAGTGTTGAATCTGAGTTGCGTGGGAGCGGTTACAGTAACTCGAATCCTGAATTCAACTGAGTTCAGGAGAAGTATACAGACCTAACCCACATTGTAGGTGGGCATGAACCTTGTTCCTGATCCACAAATACGGGTTGGAAGGGACCGGGAAAACGGCGCTGGCCGATTAGTGCAGGTAAGGCAGCTGCCGAGGCAAGGGGGTGGTATGTGATGCCACAGATGTGCAGATCCTGTGTGATGACGCCCCGGTAACCTCGAGCGCCAGAGGGTCCCCCTACAGGCGGGCGAGAACAAAGTTGCGGCACCCTCTGGGCTGAATCCCAGCCAGTGAATTTTGTTTCCAGGTTACCGGCCTGTTTTTGCAGTCTACCCCCACGTGATATGTGTGTAGTTTCTGTTTTGTCTACTGTCGTCACTGCAGTGTGCATTGCTGAGTGCCATACGTGGGCGGCGCCTGCGATGGTTCCCTGCTGGACCTGTTTGGGTGCAGAGCACGTCTGTGGGCTGGTGAGGGTGAATTCCCTACCTTCTGAGGTATGTCCCGCCCAAGTACGCCTTTCAGGGATACTTCGGGCTGGTGGGGGGAGTGTTTAGGTAATTCACAGCTGGTCTGGGAAATTAAACACCCGCCCTTCCCTCCGTATTGTGCATTTCTGCTGGGTCATTCCCAAATGGTCCTCCCAGACACAAGCCCAACATATGTCTTGGGGGGAGATTGTTTTTGAGATTGACAGCCTGTGAGGGCCGCCTCTTTGGCTCCCCATGGGTCACTGAGGTATCACCCTTCCTCCGCTCAGATACCAAGCTCTCCCTTGTTTGCAGTTGTTGCAGACATACGGCAAGACGATTCGATTCACGTCGTCGTCGTTATTTGGCGTGGGTGGTATCAGTCAATCAGGAATTGCAACAGTTATATGTAGATGATCGAAGTTCGTTGAAATTCCATCATTCTTGAGCTCTGGCAAAATGCTGCCTGTCGTCGCCTGCACACGGGGTTTGCTGGGGCTTCCGTGGGGAGTTTTGTTTGGGGAATTTCCCTTGTACCTGTCAGGTTAGAAATACTTTCGGTTGCTGGATCTGAAGGTATTTTACTATACTTTCATCTGGTATCAGAACGAGAACCTTTCAGCGCTCCAGTTTGGAGAAACTCGCTGAGCAAGGTTTTTTGGGCGAGTGGCGCAATATTTCAAAGTGAGGAACCACAACGCCGTTGTCTCCCCCCAAACCTCCTATTTCACGGCTTTTTGCACTCATGCATCATGCATATAGAGTTTGTAGCACGCTTCCCTTGATATACCAAGTATATCTAGAAAGGGGGTGACACACAGCATGTGTTTTTCATGAGTTTGGTGCGTGCGCAAATGGTAGTTCCGTGGCAACGTGAGGATGAACAACGATACGCGAGTATGTTGTTCCGAAGAGAAAGCGCCCCAGATATTTTGCGAATTTTGTCTCAACTCAAGATTGTACCCACGCATTTGTTTTCTTATTGAAAGTGCCTCGCAAATTGATTGCGACTTGGGCACTTTTCTTTGTCATTTTCAGGTCAAAATGGCTTGATCATTGTCGCTTCGTTCCCCACGCTCATGGCGAGCTAGACCCAATGTCAAGGTGATATGAAAAGTAGAGATATGTTACTTGAATGTGAAAGGGTTGGTATATTCTTCCAACCTCACTTTCTACTTTCCATAGGAATCCAGAGTGAACACGCGTCGTGTTTTGCAATTATTCGCACGTGTTCATTTGACAGCCCTTTTGACCTTGGTACCCAAGTACGAGGTAATGTGTTGTAACTAAATTTGTAAAGGCCAGCTATGGTACCTTGAATTGGGCTATAAGCCAAAACCCTTAGTCAGTTAAGGTACCTTAGTTCTAACTCTCAACGTTTGGCCGATGTTGCTATTTTTCACTTGTTTTGTGCACGTCACAAATCTAGGTTGCAAATTTTGTTCTGTCACCTTTTCTAATGAGCTAAGTTGCTCATTCGCGACTTGAAGTGTTGGGAGGTATTGTGTTAAAGTCTTAGCCCTCGCCTCTACTTGGGTTGCTTGAACCAAAGGCGGGCGGAACCACTTTTTATGCCATTTTTCACCTTTTTGGCCAGGAGGAGGTACAACCCCATGTCCCCCTTAATGTCCGTCCCGGGGTTGCGTGCGTACGATATCCAGGAGTATGGGCGATTTGGAAAGGGGCTATGTCCCACATTCTCCTCACTCGGGGATGGGAGAACCATGGGTTACCCCATGTGGGGTATTTTCCCATTTTCCCCTGTTCGTGTGCCGCTTTCCCGTGTGGTGGAAAAATAGCTAGAGGCTTCAATCAAATTTTCTATGTTGCATAGATCGAGACCTAAGTCTCGTGTTCTTATATTGTATTTGGAGTTGTTCCAACTCTCGGTGCACATGGCGTTCTACACTTTTGGGGTAGATGTCATTCTGGCCAAAATTAATTTTCTTTGCTATTTGGACCATGTCTTAATTTTAGTTTCCCCCTGGGGCACGGAAGTTGGACCAAGGTAAGTGACTATTATCAAAGCACATGACCATGGGCCCAACATATGTGAATTTCGTATTTGCTCATCCACGTGAGCTGGAGATATTGCCCATATGGTGAGTCCCATGATCGCGTCATGAAGCAGAGTTAGGGACTTCGGCCCCATCTATCAGAGCATCCCCTTGGGTTACAGCAGTCAGTCGATCGGCCCGTTTACCTAACCCCATTGCATGTGTTTTGATATGACTTTGAGTTGTAAGTATATGTGCTTCGTCCTGAACCCCTTGCCTGATTTCCTAATCTAGTCGGACTGACTTGGTGGGCCAACTGGGCCAAATTTGCAGTTTTGACTCTGTATTTTTTGCGCGCCCCTCCTTGCCTATGGCACGTCATAGCCCGCGAACCTTAATGAGGCAGGAGTAGACTGAGGACAATCGACCACCAAGAGGGCAGCCATGGAATCGTCAAAGATCCATGGGGTATGTTACGAAGTCCTCGATGCACCCTTATGGACGCCCCCATGGATGCACTTTTGGTGGATGCTTGAGGCCTAAGTCCTGAGTGCCCCTTGCTCCCTTGCCTTTGCTGTGGGACCTGGTGTGTAATCCATTGCAACATGTTATTGTAAAATAGAATCGCTGAATTTGTGTGTTTTGAGGGCACCTCCCGACTTTAGATCCCCATACCCAATAGAGAGCAGAAACTGCGCATTTGCATGTAGGTCAGGTATGAGATCCTGTGTGCATATTTGTCCACTGTTCCTGCCTTCCTCTCGACGGATGTCTATTCCTTTTTGGTATTATTGTTGATACTTGGATTGAGATTAAAGGTTGAGGACTTCTGGTTCTTGGTGCATTGCAGTGTCGTGGTGTTGATCCAAGCGTGACCGGGACAAGCCATCCTTCCTTTACGAAGAGAGAAGTCGAAGGGATAAAGATGGTAGCAGTGTTTACGTAATTCACAGCTGGTCTGGGAATTTAAACACCATTCCTCCGCGTCCTAGGCAGGACGGGAAGGACTCGGGTGTATCTGCAACTGTGAGGAGATGGGTGATGCAGTGTCTCCTCAATGCCCCCACTGGGCGGTTCCTCTTTCTTCGCGGCCCAGACAGGACCGGAGAGACTCGGGGGTATCCGCCGCTGTGTCGGGGAGGGTGGTGCAGTGCCTTCTCAAACCCCCTCGGGGAGTCCCCATCACTCTGCGTCCCAAGCAGGACCGGAGGGACTCGGGTGTATCCGCCGCTGTGTGAAAGTGGTTGTTACAGTGCCTCCCTGAGCTCCACGGGGCGTTCCTATCCCTCCGCGGTCCAAGCAACAACAGAGGTCCATGGCTGTATCTGCCGCTGTGTGGGGCTGGCTGTTGCAGCGTGTCCTCAAACTCCCAAGGAACATCTGTGTCCCTCAGAGGCCAAGGCAGGACCTGAGGGACCCGGGCGTATGTGCCGCTGTTTGAAGGTGGGTGTTGCAGTGCCTCCCTGAACCCCGACGGGGCGTCTCTAACCCTCCGCGTCCCAGGCAGGATACTGAGGACTTAGGTGTATCCGCGGCTGTGTGGGGGTGGGTGGTGCAGTGTCTCCTCAAACGGCCGCGGGGCGTCCCTATCCCTCCGAGGCCCAGGCAAGACCGGAGAGACTCGGGCGTATCTGCCGCTGTGTGGCGGTGGGTGGTGTGGTGTCCCCCAAATCCTCCACGAGGCCTCCCTATCCCCCCAGGGCCCAGGCAGGACCGCAGGAACTTGAGGGTATCCAACGCGGTGTTGGGTGGGGAGCCGAAGGGCACGGTGCATACCTTGGTCCCCCTTGAGTTAACCTCATCTCCGAGGGGCCCGGAAAGGCCGAAGGGGTACGGGCGTCTCCATCCGCGGGAGACAACCCTCCTCCCTCAGCAGTAGCCTGCCGGCAGCAGTCAGCCCCTGATGTGGGACTCTGGGCGGGGTCATTTGGTCCGAAGAACGTAAGAAACGCCTCGCGCCGCGAGCTGAACATGGGGATGCCCCCTGTCCCATCCAACTCCCTTAGCAGAGGCCTGAGGCCTACAGATACCTCTGGCTGAGGGGTCCAGGGCTGAGTCATCCGGTCCACACACCAACGTAACGCCTCGCAACACGCGCTGACCGCAGGGGTGTCCTGTGCTATCCCATACCACCTTGCCCAAGCCTGGGCAGCAGCAGGCGAGGTAGGCAAGCTTAGCTTGCAGGGGTCAAGGCCCAGGGGTAGCATTAGCCGGGAGTCAACGTTAGTCCTCTTGACCAAATAACCCAAGATCCCGCCGGCACTGAAGTCCCAAACGCAACGGTATTTGCGGCCCCCGTGGGCCTTATAACCTCGCAGAGGATACTGAGGGGTGACTGCCAGCACTTACGTCTGGCCTGCCATATCCATTGCTGGGCCCGCCTCAGCACGGCGGGTTGGGTCCGGCTCTGCGCAGCGCACTAACTGGGCGTGAAGCCCAATACCTTTTTACGCGTTAGTTAGGGCAGTAGGCTAGTATTGCGTTAGTTACCTATGTACAAGTTTACCCCGCAGACATGCCCCTCTCCGTGGTGCGCTCACCTTTGGGGCTGCCGTTGGCGGGTCCGGGGTTTTTCCCCGGACCTGTGGCCCTCTCAGGCTGTTGACCGCAGTTGTACATTATACAGAGCCGAGGTTCCATATTCATACGACGAAAATTACTTGATACATACATATCACATAGGTCAATGGGGCTCCAGAAGGGGCTGGCAACCCCCCTGGTCCAATAGAAGGTAGGAACAAAAAACCAAGAGACTAAAGACTTTTCACACACGCGGACTGGGGGGCCTCCCCTTCTTTCACATTTTCTTCCACCCCGTGGGGACACCGACAGTGGCGTCGCCCACAAACGAGGAACAAGGGACCCGGCCCCCCACCCTTCTTTCAGGAAACCTCCGGTCACGGGGAGGGGATGGTGCCTCTCCGCACTATCAACTCAGGGGGCCTCCCCTTAGGTCATTTTGCATATTCCTCACCCGTCAAGGCACCAGAGGCGGCGCCCCCAACGGACAGTAAAACCCTGTTCCGGGGGTCCTCCCCTTCTTTCAGGACACCTCGGGGCACTAGGAGGGGATGGCACCCCTCCGCGGTACACGCTCGGAGGTGCCTCCCCTTAGTTCAACCCACACGCTTCCCACTTCTGACCCGTGTCCGGAGAACCTCCCCTCATTTCAAGGCACAGCTCAAACCGTGGGAAGATGCCCTCCCTCCGGCGCAGTGAGCACCGTAGCGGCAGGCGCGGGCCCTTTCACCGGCCTCGGTGCCCAAGGCCTCGCGGCCCGCATTCCAGCGTGGGATGTTGCTCCTCCTGGGGCGCCCCCGGCGCCTCCCCAGACAAAGGGCGTAGACACACCCTCCGAGAGCCTCCGTCTGGGTCCAGGCCACACACCGGGTGTAACTTGTCTTTTTTTGCTCTGTGCCTCCCAGCTATCCGGGTGACTTGTCTGCGTGTGTGGCTGTAAAACCTGATGTCACGGTTGTCCCGCATTGCATCGCAGGGCAGGACCGGTAGCCCCCCGTTACATCCGCCCCCTGGGCGAAGGCCATTGAGCTTCAGTCGCAGGCCCAGATTGGCGTCAAAAAAAACCCCAGTCCTTGTACTTGGTCCCCACCCCATGATGCACCTATGCATAGACAAACAGTGTAATGGGTTGGGGAGAGGGGATGCCAATCGAGCCCTTGGGAGGGCTGGGCCACAGGGAGACCGGGGGCACTCTGACATACCGCCACCCCACCGCGGGAGCCTGCCCTCTACCATCTTTGCTCCCCTGCGGTGGCCGGCGAGGGGTGGGGCGCGTGTTCCTGTGACCTGGCCGCAGCGGCTAGACCGGGTCACCCCCCAGAGTGCCTGTCAGCCCAGGGAACCCCCCCCCCTGCTTTCACTCCCACACCACGGTGAGGTCACGTGCCACTGGGCGGTAGTGGGGGGCGTTGAAGAGGCCAAGGACACCGCAGACACAACAGACCAAGCATGCAAACGGGTGAGCAAGCCGCAAGAGGCCAAGAACACCGCATACAGAACACAGCACGTCAAAAGTGCACACTGGTGTACAAGCACTAAAAAGGCAAAGGAGACCGCAAACACAACACACTAAGCGTGGGCACCAGTGCACAAGTGCCTAGAGGCCTAGGACACCACACACACAACACACCAAGCTTGCGGACTGGTAAACAAGCGCCAAGATGCCGGGTAAAGCGCACACACACCAAGGCCAACAATGCAAACCAGTGAAAACGCGCCAGGAGGCCTAGGACGCCGCACCAACAACACACCAAGCGTGCACACTGGTGAACAAGTGTCAAGAGGCCAAGGACTGTAAACAACACGACACACCAAATGCGAACACCGGTGAAGAAGCGCCAAGAGGCCAAGGAGACTGCAAACACAACACACCAAGCGTGGGCACAGAGAGGTTTATAGTGATTTCAACACTGTGTTTTTGCCTCTCCTGCTGCTTGCTGCTGGTGTAGGGTTTCCTGCTGCTTGTTCTTGAAGATGAAAAGCTTTTGTTTGCTGAAATACAATCAATCCAGGATAGCCAAAGCGAGAGATATGCAAGTAGAAGAGAATCAGGATGAAAGCATGAAGGGCTGCAGTGTAAACAGTGAAAGATGAATAGATATACACAGAAACTGCAACTCAGGTCAAATCAGATTGCATATTCACAAAGATAGCTGAAATGTTTTGGAAAAGAGTTGGAAAACTGCCCCATGGTCACTCTATCTCCATAGTGCCATCTCAGGAGATGTGCACTCTTTGTTTTGGGTCCCATATGTGCTGAGGTGGCAGGGCATGTGGCGATGAGGTCACTGCCATGTCACATGGGATCTTCCTACTTAGCTAGGCGGACCAGGAATTGAACCCAGGACCTCTCAAAAAGAGGTTCCCAGCCCCCTAGGGTGCATACCACTAGGACAGCTAAGAATTCATGGAAAAACATAGATAAATTCATAGGCTCTGCCCTGGATATGTCAGTTCTCAGTCAACTCAGGAGAAGATGCATTGCCTCACATTGGGAGGGGATTAAGGGGTCCACTCCATATCCTGATTGGGTGTTTGGTTCCATAGGTCAAAATGTGTTATCACCACTTTTGGTGGGGCCAATACTAAGATAGAAATGCCTGGATGCTCAGTGCATCCCTAATACAACTAGAGTATGCCTCAAAGAATTGGAAAAGCAATTTTTCTAACTCCCCCCTTGTGCTGTGGTGGCCACCACTGTCGCATTTTAGGAAGGAGGGATTTTTTCTTGGCCTTTCCTTGGTTTCCACATCTACTTTAAAGGACCTATAGTTTCCCTCACACAGAAAGATGGGCGCTCAACATGGCTGGCCCTCTTTTGCTGCTCTGTTTGTAACATTTCCCACTGAAGACTCAGCGCTCATGGCGCTGCCGGGGCTCCTGTGGCTTGGTAGGGTTAGTTTGGCAGCATGCCAAAACATGTGCATGTGCATACCTCCCTCCAAGACGCAGCGCGACATAAACCCAACGCAAGACACGATATACACACTCGCATGGGTTCTGGTAAACCTGCTGGCGACCTGTGACCTGTCTTAGGGCGAAGGGAGTTGTTAGAAAAAAATTAAATTGCCTCTTGGTGGGGTCTTGGGTTCTGCTCAGTCTCCTGGCGGCTGCTTTTCGGCCGGAACACGGCCTACTCAGCGAAGCTTTCGCGAGGATATCTGCAGAGACAGGGATGGGAGAATTATGGACAAATCCACGCAAATGCGAAGCGACAACACCTAAATCTGTCAAATGACGGCCTAGAACGTTTCTAAGACAACACACCTGAGCAGAATCCAATTGTGCATTAGAAGCACATTTTTATAAAAATTTTAGTCATCTCTAGATTTTTTAAATCAAGAAATTCCTACGCATAAAAAGGCGGCGCGCAGGAGCGGCTCCTAGCGAAGCGCCGGAAAATGCAGAAATAATGGAATTATAAACGTATGTCTCACGTAGTCTTGAGAATGACGAGAGACACATTAATAAATAAACATACAGATTCCACCCACACTGATAGGAGGTTCAAAAATCCAACAATTCGAAAATCAATGAAAAGACTTCAATGAATCAGGTATAAACTACAGGTATGCTCGTCTGGTATGCAGCATACACATTGCTCGTCTCGTGTCTCCGTGAACGAGTCTTGTAGCAGCGCTAACAACGATAGAACGCGATGATGGGATTGATCAGAGAGATTGCAGATGATTAGAGGTCAGATCAGGGTGATTAGACATACACACAAGTGCATAGCGACGCTTTTCGCTTGCGCCCCACTTGCTCTCTCTCTCCAGCGGTAGGTAAGGTGAGTAAGCCCAGGAGGGGCCACCCCCTGGTCGAGTCTGCGATTGTGGGCAGGTCTGCCCAAAACACTCGTGCATGCTCGTGCATTCACACACGCATTAAAGGGTAGGCCACGCGAAGTGCGCACGGTAAACCTTGTTTAGGTTACCCAGGGGCTCCTCGGCACGTTCTTTAAGAGAACCTGAGGAGTCTCTTAACGCTTGCTTGCTTGACAGGGCGTGTTTGCGGACAGTGTATTATGGATCACACTGAGAAGCGTATAATACGTGGAGTGTGGCTTGGTTCCTCCGCCGCAAACACCCCTTCATTTGCCTTTGCTTTACAGGTGGGCAGGTAGGGGGATTGGTGCAGCAGCATACCATTTTGTTCCTGCCCTGCTAAACAAGGGCGCAGATCACACAAACAAATAACTCCGCCTCTGCCTGTGGCAGAGCAGGGAGTCTGACTCCATCGACATCTGCGCGGTGCACGCAAAAGGAGCACCTCTTCCCTCCAAGCCCTAGCAGGGGAAACGCGTTGTGGCGTCCCCTGTTAGGCCACAGTTGCTTAGCAGCGCTGTGTTCTCTTGTCTTCTTCACAGGAGGGTCGTTGGGACCCACCATATGTTCTTCAACAACACCCAGTAGAGTGTGCGTGTAGGAGTGGTAGTCCTGAGTGGGGGCTTGAGGCAGTTGCAGAAGTGCTCACCCACCAGGATGGTGCCACTTTAGGGTGTGTAGGACCTGTAGTGCGTGTGTCACTGTCCCACTCGTTTCCTGCAATTTTAGCAGGGTTGGTGGGCTGTGGCACTGGTTAGGTCAGTGTTTTGGCCACTTAGCTAAACGGCGTTTTCATGCCTTCATAGCTTTTGGCCACCCCTCCCTGTAGTAGACAGATAGGTAGGGAAAACAATACCTGGGTTAGTACGCTGGGTATTCCACAAATGTTTTGCGCCAGCACAGGAATTGGGCGCTTAGAGGAGGGGAGACCCGGGGCGTACCCCGTGGCATCAATAAACCAACCTTCCAGGTTTAGCAAGCGTGCAGACTTGGGTATAATTAGGACCCTACTTCTGCGCCTTGCCCTCAGGACCTTAGGAATAGCACACTCACACATACGCTTTGGCAGGTAAGGGTAAGGTTCAGTCCCCAGCTTTAGTCTTGGGGGCAAGCGTCTGAGCGAGCCTCAGCATCTCACCAAGGTTGTTCTGGGACAAGTAGTCAACCAGAACTGAGTTTAGGCGTCCCTCAGGTAGAACAAACGCAGAGAAGGGCTCCCAGGTGGCCTCTTCGACTCCAAACCCTTCCCAGAGGGTGAGGAAGCAGCAACCCTGGCGATAGCGGTGGCGTAGGACAGACTTCACCAGGTAGAAGCCCTCCTTAGCCATCTCCTCGGCGTCCATGTCGGGGAGTTCACCCTCAACTTCCATAGGGCTGGCAACCCCTTGTAGGTCCAGAGTGGCGATTTCCTCGTCGTTCAGGTCCCACTTCTCCCCACAGAGGTCTTCAGGATCATAGTAGCGCTTCAGGTGTTGAGCAGCGCACACCAGGGTCCCCCCTAGACGGGGAGAACACCGCACGGTGATACGGTGTCCATCCACTGATTGAATCTTGTACGGCTCGAAGTACGGGTCATCGCTGGTAGAGCGTGGCCAGGCGGGTAGTCGATTGTGGTGCACCAGCACCAAGTCCCCCTCTTGGTAGGTGGCCGGTACTCGGTGCTTGTTCTTCTTGTTCCACTGACGCCCCCTCACTCTCTGGAGCATAGCCTTTGCCTTGTCCACCTTCGCTTGTTGCTCTTGGACCCATTCACCCACAGAGGAATGGGTGTTCTCTGGATAGGGGGCATGTAGAAACCATGCCGGGCGCCCTAGGAATAGCTCATGGGGCGAGTAGCCAGTAGCAGAACTCTCTTGGGAGTTCATCATCAAGGAAATGACGGGGAGTAGTCTCACCCAGTCTCTGGTGCGTTCAGTTTTGCACCACATCCTTACATTCTCCTTGAGGACACGGATCTGTCGCTCACATAGGGGGTTGCTCGTGTGAGAGTAGGGAATCCCCGTAGACACCTGGACATTGAGGGATCTCATGACCCTCTTGTACCAGCCAGTATCTGAGCGTACTCGTACGTCCTCATCGGAGTTGATCTCCTTGGGCACCCCATAGACACAAAACCACTCCTCCAGGAGTATCTTGATAGTCTCCTCCCCGGTAATGTGCTTGGTACATGCGAACACCCTGGTAAACCTCGTCAACCCACAGGTTACCACGAGGGCGAAGTCATAGCCCCCGAACTTCGGCATCTCCGTGTAGTCCACGTATAGAACACTGTTAGCACAGTGAGCAATCGGCAGGGTCGAGTAGAGACCTCTGTCCCTGATATCCCCTGGTTTACAGGACCTGCACGGGCACTTGTCCACGATAGGCTGGAGGGTTTTCAGCAGTTGGTTGTCAGTCCACGTAGTGTGGAACCACTGCTTGAACAGCCTCAGGGTACGGTCAGCACCCACATGACCGCTGGACTCATGGGTCCACTTCAGCAGCGCTGGGACTCTGTCACTAGGCACCACAATGCGGTCCTCGTGCCAGAGGTAGCTCTTGTCCCTCTTCCACTGGTCTTGGTTGACCAGGAGGGGTTCAAGGCGTTTCTCCAGGCGCTTGTAGATATCCCCAAACTCCTTCAGGTACTCCGATTGTTGGAGTCCATCCAGGGGGCGTATCATCGTCATGTTGAGGTCCAAGTGGACGTCCATACGGCTGAACGCCTCCTTAGCCAGCGCTTCAGACCGGGCACCAATCAGGGCGTCGAAGTTGTTGCGGCTGATGTAGTCGGCACACTCGTTCTTCACTCCATGGATATGGTGTACCGTCAGGCGTAGTTGACTGAGGTAGGTCCACCAGCGTCGTAGCTTGGCCTTCTCAGGTGGGGGGCCCTTCTGGAAACTGCGCACCGGTTCTTGGTCGCACAGCCAGACCACAGGGTTACTCCCCAACAGTTGTGCTTGTGAGGATAGCACCAGCATACCCGCAAGCAATTCCTGCTCATAGGTGGAGTAGTTCCCCCTGGCTTGGTTCCACTTCCAGTTCCAGTGGCCCAAGAGTACTATAGGACCCACTTGTCGTCAGGGTAGCTGTGCTTGAGGGTTCCATCTCGGTTGAGACCTTCCGTCCCCCATTGGGAAATGGCCGAGTCGTACTCCTCCTTCTCTAGTGCTTGCCATTGGAACAACGTTCCACCACCGCCCACATTGCTGGCGTCGGTCACCAGGATAATCTCCCCCTGTGCCCTAGGCACGCCCAAGCACTTAGCGTTGGCCACCTTGTCTTTGAGCTCGTCAAACGCTTGTTGCTCCTGTGGGCCCCAGCGCCAAGTAGTACTCTTCTTGATCAAGTCCGTCAGAACGGCGCTGGTGTAGGTGAAGTTTTTGATGTGGCGGCGATAGAAGTTGCACGCCCCAATGAAACTGCGTACATCATGAAGTCCTTTCTTGGGGTCTTCGTGTCGTACCTTAGCATACATCAGGGGTTTGGCCTTAGAGGCCGCTGGGGTCCACCACCCATAGCCAACGTCAAACCCCAGGTACTGCATGGTCTCCTGCATGAACTCACACTTCTCCAGCTTGAGTCGTGTGTGGTTCTCCTGGCAGACCGCAAAGAACTCACCCAAGAGGATTAGGTGATCCTCCTGGGTATTGGTCCCGAGGCATACATCGTCGATGTGAGCCTCCATCTGGGCCCAACGGGATATGAGCTCCTGCACCTTAGGTCTCCTTCGTAGGATGGACAAGATCTTGTTCATCAGCTCTTGGAATGGAGGGGGGGCGTTAGCCACGCCAAACGGCATGACCTTCCACTTGAACACCCTCCCCTGAGGGGTGATGAAGGCCAGTAGTTCCTGTGCGTTGGGCGTCAGGTCCACTTGCTAGAATCCGCTCCTCTTGTCCATCTTCGTCTTGTAGCGGCAGGAGGCTATCTTCTGCAGGGTAGACTCCATATTGGGAATGGACCCTGAGTGGTTCAAAGTCTTCCTGTTCAGCTCTTCGTAGTCCACTACCAGCCGTTTGGCTGTAGACCCAGGTTTAGCCACCAGGAAACAGGGGCTGCAGTGTAGGGGGTAGTCCCCGTCCTTGTACTCCAGGACTAGGCCAGCGTCGATACATTCTTGTATCTGTCGCTCGATCTCGTCGGCCTGCTCTTTAGGAGCTGGATAGGGTCTCCTCCGGATCTTGTGCCCCACGAACTCGGGTTTCAGCTTGAGGTCCATCTGTACCAGCTTGTCACATGAGGCTGGAGGGAATAGTTCTCCGAACACCTCCAGATAGGTCCTTAGAAGCTTCTGTACCCGCGGGTCCAATACCTTGATCTTGTCCTCCATGTCCTCGTCGGAGTGTAAGTTGCTTGCCCCCTGAGTAATAGACGTCGGGAGGTGGTCCTCCACCGACTCCTCGCCCGTGGTAGTGTCCTTCAGCCCTTGGTAGGCATAGAGAAGGTCTTGTTCAACCATCTCCGGTGGACGATGGCAACATAGGCACGCTCGAGGGGGTTCACATACACATTCCTCGGAGAGGTCGTCCTCCTCTGGGGTCCTCACATGGGCGCCCCACACGCTCTTCATGAGCTTAAGATCTACCTCCCTTTGCCAGGTGCTGATCTTCTGTTCGAGGTCCTCCTTCAGTTGGAATAGATATCCCGTACGTCCTTGCTTCAGTGGCCATGGACTGCGGGTAGGCTTCACGTAGCATAGCTTTTTCTCCACTAACTTCCTCTTGGAATTCACATACTCCCTTAGCCTGGAACGAGGGTCCAGCTCTTCGTCCACGGGGTCTTCCACCCTCATGGAGAGTAGGGGTTTTAGTGGGGCGACGTACTCGGCGTTCTCCACTTCCTCCACACAGGTCTGCACGAAGAAGGCGTCGTGCTCAGTCTCGTCATCTGAGTGGATAGAGCTAGGCAGCTCTGATAGTCCACACTCAGAGACTCCATCAGGAACAGGTACATGGCAGGGAGAGTTGGGGGCGTTGGTGTCAGTCACGACGTACTCATCTCCTCCGGGCGTAGTCTCAACAGCATCTTGAGGTCGTAGGCGATCCTTCAAGTCACCCAAGGCCAGTCCGTCGCTTTCTCGTTGTATAGCCTGGACCAGAGTCGGGTCCAGCTCCTCCCAGGGGATGGAGGTAAGACCTCCGTCCACCACGCTCAGTATACTCCCCCATCCGGGTTTCCCAATAGGCGTCTTACGTCCCAGAGGCACGTAGATGGCCTCATCAGGTAACCGAACAGAGCTGATAGTCAGCCTGTCCAGCAGGTTTCGCCAGTACTCGTTGCCCCCATGGGCTCCCCAATCGGGGGAACACAGGACCATACAGGAACGTTCCAAGGCCACCTTTGTCAGGACCTTCCCCAGTTCACTGAACCTGGGGTTCTCGTAGGCCATCCCGAAAGAGGGCCAGAAAAATTTGTAGCTGCAGTTCTTCCCCTTGCTGCAGTAAAGGTCCAGTACATGCTGCTTGTCGCTGGCGAACAACTCCACACTCAGGTCTTCTCTAGAGTAACCCAACTCCTTCAGACCTTGGTCTAGGACTTCCCCCAATAGTTGATAGTCCTCACGTTTGGAGGCCGCCATCATGTTCGAGGGCTCCTCCTTCGATAGCCTCAGGTAACTCGAGGTATGTTCCGACTGCTCCTGTGGCACAGACTCTCTGCCACTGCCGTGGTCCACGTAGAGGAGGTAGGGCGCTTGCAGCGTCAGGAATTGTATCTGGGAGTGCTGTACGAAGAAGTCAATCCCCAGTACAAAGTCGAAGGCCTCAGTGTCCATCACATAGAACCGATGTGCGATAGTCCGGGAGCCCATAGGTACCTCCACTTCACAGTCCCCGCAGCTGTGCACCACATGTCCATCCCCCATGCGTATAGCAGCGGTGGTCATGGTGTTCTTCAGGCTGCAACAAGGTAAAGTTTTTTTGGCCACTATAGATATGGTGGCGCCAGTGTCTAATACCCCCAGGTATTCGCATCCCCCTAGTCGGATACGTACCCAAAACACCAGGTCTTGGGTGCCACCGGAGCGTCCCCGTCAGAACTCTGCGGGACAGGTCACCTCAAACCCCTTGTTCCGCAGTTTGCGGGCCATCCTCATGAAGCGGCTCCTCCTCTTAGCGTTGCCGTCATCACCACCTTCATGCTCACGCTTGGCTCCTTGTTCTTGCTGTGCCTGCGTTTCTGAGCGTGTGGTAGGACCAGACTGCCCTCCAGAGGGCTCGGAGTTCCCCCCTGGATTAGGGTTGGGGTTGCCTCCGTTCTTGTCCTTATTCTTGTTGTCCTTGTCTGGCTGGCGGTTAGCGCCTCCTCCTCGTCCATCTTGACCCTTGTCTGCCCCTTCTACACGTCCTTTCGACTTGCCCTTACCCGAGTCGTTGCCTTTGCCTTTGCCTCCACCTTTGCCTGAGCCTTTGCCAGGATCTTCACCCTTAAGCTTCGCCGATGGGCGTTGCTTATGGTAGCACTCATCCTCGTAGTGCTTCCGCTTCCTGCAGAATGCACACGTGATGGTGCACCTGTAATGATCCGGCAGCTTCGCTTTGGCGCCAGTGTTCTTCTCCTGCTGCTTCCCCTGGACTACGAAGCAGTCTCGCTGCTCGCAGTCAGGGGCGTGCTGCAGGTGGCCCTGCTCGTCTCTGGCATCACACCAGAATAGCTGCTTAACGTTCCCCATGATACGGGCGTGGGCGTGTTTCGGGGTAGTCCCCTGCCCAGGTCGGGACCCTTGGTACCCTTTGCCATGGCCTCCAGACCCTCCACCACCGGGACGGTAGTTGTTCAAGTGCTGGTCGCTCTCCTTCTCCAGCGCCAGCTCCAAGAGTAGCACGCATAGATCCTCATAGCGGAGGGATCTAGCCTTGCGCTCCGCCGTCAAACGGCACTCGTACCACAGCTCTCGAGGGAGGTTAGCCACCAACCAGAACAGCAGGTCGTCGCTGCTGTAGGAACCGGGCGTCAGTCGTCCAGCCCAGTGATCAAGGTCAGCCAACAGCTCAGAGACCCTGCCAGGTTTGGGGTTGTTGGGCAGCACGGGTAGGTTCTGGATCTCGGCCCTGATGGAGAGGTCGGTTTCGTAGGTCGGGTACTGCCTCTCCAAGGCAACCAACACATCGGCAATGGTGGCGGAGTTAGTCACGATCTGCCTGACCTGCTTCTCCAGGTATATGGTCTTGCAGCACTGCAGGAGCAGATCGCACTTGACTCGTCCACTAGCGTGGGTTTGGCCGGTCAATCGGAGACACCGGCCAAAATTCGCAGCGAACTCGCTGAGGTCCTTGCCTGTGAAATCAGGCAGGTTCACCACGATCTTGGAGGTGGCAATAGCCTTCGCCTCCTGAGACCTGCGTCCCTCAGGGCGTCGGGTCTTCTTCTTCTTCTTCTTCTTCTTCCCCCTTGAATCCTCGGGGTCCTCCGGGTCATCGTCCTCCGAGGGCGAAGCAGAAGTCATCGACGGCGGCTCATCATCAGAGGGGCCTCCGTCTAGATCACTAGAGCCATAAGGCTCCACTTCCACCATTGCCCTCAAGGCTGTCAGCCCCAGCCGGTCCAGCTCGGCCCTCGTAGAGTTCGTCACGTGCCTGTAGGGCGGCTTGGCCGTTCCCGGTACGAAAGGACTTCTCGGTATAGCTGCAGGGGTCGGCATCGGTCGGCTCCTCAGGCTCTCCAGGGTGTTTGTCAGCCCTGCCGCCAGGTGGTTGGCCTGTACTCAATGGGGTGACATTCCCACCGTGGTACGTGACGCTCCGGGCGGTATCATCAGGGGCTCCAGTTTCTCTCGGATCTCTTGAGTGAGGTCGCCCACGATTTTGGAAGTTGCTCCTCGGAGCACCGAGTTGATCCCCGACCGCGTCAGGGACCTGTTGGAGGATCTCGCCGATCCTCTACTCCTGCCTCCAAGAGACTCAGGTCCTCTCCTCAACCCACTCAAGGTTGCATACCCAGGTGCATACCCAGGAACATCCACATAGGTTCCCGTAGCCGGCAGAGGATGGTGATAGTCAGCCGCATACCATCGCGGCGCTGAACTTGAAGCCACCGGCTCACTGGCAGTAGTTGCCTCAGGGAACGCAGTGGTAGGTGGGCCCATACCCTAGGCGGGGTAGGGAGGCATGTCAGTAAAGCCTGTGCCCTCAACCATAGGTGGGTTGGTTATGGGAGTGGATGTTGCAGCGGCTGGGTCTGGAATTGGGAGTGTGGTGGTTATAGGAGAGGGTGATGCGTGGAGGCCAGAAGCGCTTGGTGCGCCTTCGAAGGTAGGCTTATTCGTCAGGTCTTGCCCTTGGTCCTCTCTTTCGTCTGCTTCGTCTCCAGCATCCTTCTCGCTCTCTCTCTTCCTCCTCACAGGCTGAGTGACCTCCTCCTCGACTGAGAGGGCCCTGAAGGCCGACTGGAGTCCATCCAAAGAGTCCTCAGCCCCGTCCACTGGCCCATGTAAGGGCTCCGAAGGTACAGCGCTAGGTCCGGGTCCAGGTTCACCAGGTGCTGGCCTTGCTGGTGCCTCAGGCGCTGTCTTCACGTCGGCGTCCTCCTTCCTTGTGTCCATCTCCGTTCGCCCTTCTGCCTATATGTGACTGTACTCGGCGCACTGGATGTACGGCGCGGGTTTGCTGCGGGTGCGCAGAGACAGTCTGCCTCTTGCTACCAGAAAAGTTTATAGTGATTTCAACACTGTGTTTTTGCCTCTCCTGCTGCTTGCTGCTGGTGTAGCGTTTCCTGCTGCTTGTTTTTGAAGATGAAAAGCTTTTGTTTGCTGAAATACAATCAATCCAGGATAGCCCAAGCCAGAGATATGCAAGTAGAAGAGAATCAGGATCAAAGCATGAAGGGCTGCAGTGTAAACAGTGAAAGATGAAAGCATATTCACAGAAACTGCAACTCAGGTCAAATCGGATTGCATATTCACAAAGATAGCTGAGGTGTTTTGGAAAAGAGTTGAAAAACTGCCCCAAGGTCACTCTATCTCCATAGTGCCATCTCAGGAGATGTGCACTCTTTGTTTCGGGTCCCATATGTGCTGAGGTGGCAGGGCATGTGGCGATGAGGTCACTGTCATGTCACGTGGGATCTTCCTACTTAACTAGACTGACCGCGAATTGAACCCAGGACCTCCCAAAAACAGGTGCCCAGCCCCCTAGGGTGCATACCACTAGGACAGCTAAGAATTCACGGAAAAACATCGATAAATTCATAGGAAAAGATGCATTGCCTCACATTGATAGGGTATTCAGGGGTCCACTCCATATCCTGATTGGGTGTTTGGTTCCATAGGTCAAAATGTGTTATCACCACTTTTGGTTGAGCCAATACTAAGATGGAAATGCCTGGATGCTCAGTGCATCCCTGATACAACTAGAGTATGCCTCAAAGCATTGAAAAAGCACTTTTTCTTACTGGCACCGGTGAACAAGCGCCAACAGGCCAAGGACACCACAAGCACAACAAACCAAGCCGGCGCACTGGTTAATAAGCGCCAAGAGACCAAGGACACTGCACACACACCACGCAAAGCATGCCTCCCTGATGGCCTCCCTGAGTAACTTCCGGCACCACGTCCCGGGGGACATCCCCACCCCCGATGAGCAGCAGCCAGCCCCCTCCACGTACATGACCCTCATGTACAATCTGCACTACACCCTCTCCACCACCAACTACCACGCACCCACAGACCACTGGGTGGTACACGGCACCGACTCCCTCCTCCCCGCCGACTACACCCCCCCCCCACACAACCCAGGCCCCGACACATACGCCAGGGGGGACGACCCGGACGACCCCCACATCTGGGGCACGTGGGAACCCAAATCCCTGGACACGCTGCTCTCCATCCGCAGCGGCTACCAAGGGCTTGGTAGGGGGATGTATTGCCTCGCCAAGTGGACCCAACGGACCTGGGAGATCTGCACGGACCGATGGGTGTGGGTGGTCACGCTGCGCCCCCAGCAGAGAGAAGCCCCCCCAAACCGCAGGGGACCCACCCCCCCACGCCCCACCACCCTACAACTATGCCCGTACATGGTGGCAGCCCGCCTCATGACGCTGCTGTGGCGGGGCCCAGACACCCCCACCCAAAACTACCCCCACCTCACAGAGGAGGACATGCCCGGCATCCAGCGATGCTTCTTCCAGACCCTCGACTACCTCCAGCAAACACACCCGCACGTCCAGGAGCAGATATGGCCACCCTCCGGGTAACCCACGTGCCCGCGCAGCCGAGACAACGCCGCCACGCCAGCACCAGCACGCACGGATCACCAGGGAAAACGCGCGCACACGCCCGGTGCCCGAACCTGCACCCTCGCTCTCGCTACTTACAGGACCCAGCATCATACGCCCGCCCCCGAAGCCCAGGACCCTCCGCTGTCTACCACAGCCCTCTCCTCCGCCCCCGACTCCACAACCTCCACCACCACGACCACCTCATCCACTGCCACCACCACGTCCTCATCCAGCACTCCACCCCCCAGGCCGCGAGGGACACCTCCCAAACGGGCCCCCAAACCCGCCCCCACCGCGAGCAACCCCGCCGCCGCCAAGGCCCACGCCCCGACGAAGCCCACACCCACGACCCAGCCGAAACCCAAGACCGCCGCCAAACAGCCACCCAAACCCGCCAGCGCGCCACAACCGCAACCCGCAGCCAAGCCCAAACCCAAGTCCAAACCGTGCGCCACGGCGACAGCGCGAGCCCGGCCCCCCGAGGACGTCCTCTACGACATTAGGCCCCAGCCGTCCCGGGCCCGAAGGCAGCAGCGCCCAGCGCGGCGCCCCCCCACCGTCACTGACGCCACCGCCACCACCTTCATGGCGGAGCGCGCCGCGGCCGAAGCACGACGCACCTCGTCCCGCCACCTCTCAAAGCCCGCACCCCAGGCCCACGGACCGCCCCCGACCAGGCCAGAACGACGCCAGGGTCGGCCAGCAGCTTCCCCGCCCCCCTACCAACCCTCGATGACAGCCCACATACAGCGCATGCCCCACTACCGCCGCTGCCGCGAGTCGCCGCCCAACCCCGAGGCGGAGACCGTACGCGCACACCCGCGGGTCGGCATACACGCGCGCCCCCACTTCCCAGGCACCCCCACAGAACAGGACTACGAGGAATCCCCCAGGCCCGCCACCGCCACCGGTCCCCACGACCCCGTGACACCCACCCACGCCCACTCCTCCGCCAAAGACCGCAGGCCCGCCCAGGAACAGCGGTGGCAGCGCTGGACGCACACGCAGCTCTGGGAGCTGCAAAAGTGGGCCCGGGGAGAGCTCTCCCTCGAGGGCCTGGTCCATCGGCCCCGCAAGGGGTCGGTGGAGAACTGCCGCCTCCAGCCAGCGGGGGGGTCGATGCCGCAGGCCGCATAGGAAGCCATGCTGGCTGATGCGCTCCACCCCCTGGGAGTCGACCCCCGCAACCTCCCCGCGCCCCAGGACCACCCGTATGTCCTCAGGCGCCTGCGGAAGACCCTCCAGGAGACGCAGCGAGACGGCATCCGCCTGTGGGACATCACCCAAAGCCCAGCCCCGGACAAACACACCCCCTCACCACCCCACAAGCGTCCGCGCACCGACACCGGCGACACCCACAGCACCCCAGGAGCCCTGCGCGCCACACAACACGACGCGCCTGACCCCCCGGCCAGCGGCGCCGCCACCTAACCCTCTTACCCAGCAAACCACCACCACGGGGCGCGACGCCAGGCCCCGCCCAGAAGTCACCAAGCGAACCGGACGCCGAAGGAAGCCAACGCACACGACAACGAGCACCACTACGCCCAAATGCACCGAACCCAGGCCCGCTACCGTCGCAACCGCCTAACCGAGCCAGAACCCAAGCACAAATCAAACCCGAGCCACACCCCGAGACCGCTAACCCTTGACTCCTAACCAAGCCCGCCGAGGGAACAACGTAACCACAGCCCACACCCACAGCCCACACAGCCGCCTAACCAGGCAGCTCCAGAAGCAAAGAGACACCTCACCAAACCCACCCTGACCCAAGCCGGTGTACATCAGGACACGCGAGCCGCACCCCTGGGGCGCGACTGCCGTCACAGCACCGAGGACACACACCAGAGGACACAACGCTATTGCACCGCCGCACCAGCTGCCCATGCCTGTGCCTGCAGTGTACGCGCGCCCCTGTTTTTCAATTTTTTGTTTGTTTTTTTTTTTCCCCCCCCAAAAAAAAAAAAAAACACCCAAAATTAGGGGGGGAGGAAGAGGGACACAACCACCTATGGCACACGCGCACCGCACACAGCACGCACACCAGTGAACAGGAGCCCAGTGGCCCAGGACACCGCACATGCAACATAACACACCGAGCGAGCACACCGGTGAACAGGAGCCAGCTGGCCCAGGACACCGCAGACGCAACACAGCAAACCGCGCGGGCACACCGGTGAACAGGAGCCCAGCGGCCCAGGACACTGCACACACGTAGGGCGGCCGAGGGACAGGAAGAAACCAATAACCCATGGGTCGGACGCACTGGGGCGACCCAGCCGACTCACGGGCCAGTGGCAGGAGCGGTACTCCAAGGCCACTGGTCCGAGCCCGGCCAGGCTGCATCAGGGACCATGGCAAACGTCACCGGGAGCCATGGAAGCAACCGGTGACAGGCGAGCCGGTACACAGTCCAGGAGGGGGTCACCTGCCAAGCAGAGTGGCCCCGCAACTCAAGCCACAAGGGTGAGGCAGTCGTACCGTAGACAAGCGGGAGCAATACCCCTTGTGGTGAGAGATACTCCACACGGCTGGGCAGCCCCCCAGAGCTGCTGCCCAAAGGAGGGGGCATGTGGCCCTACCCATGGACACATGTGGAGACACCCTCCCACCCGGGACACATGGACCGGGTGGCCGCGACAATGCCTTCCCAAGCACATGCGGGAGCGGCTCAAGAGGCACCTGACATAGGGCAGTGGGAGGGACGAGACGTCCCCTTGGTAAGACCTTCTTCCTGCAAAGTCAGAGGAGGCATCCGGAGCTCCCGAAGATACCTACCTACCTACCTCACTGTCATGTCGCGTGGGATCTTCCTACTTAACTAGGCGGACCAGGAATTGACCCCAGGACCTCTCAAAAAGAGGTACCCAGCCCCCTAGGGTGCATACCACTAGGACAGCTATGAATTCATGGAAAAACATAGATAATATCATAGGCTCTGCCCTGCATATGTCAGTTCTCAGTCAACTCAGGAAAAGATGCATTGCCTCACATTGATAGGGGATTAAGGGGTCCACTCCATATCGTGATTGGGTGTTTGGTTCGATAGGTCAAAATGTGTTATCACCACTTTTGGTGGAGCCAATACTAAGATGGAAATGCCTGGATGCTCAGTGCATCCCTGATACAACTGGAGTATGCCTCAAAGCATTGGAAAAGCACTTCTTCTTACTGGCACCGGTGAACAAGCGCCAACAGGCCAAGGACACCACAAGCACAACAAACCAAGCCGGCGCACTGGTTAACAAGCGCCAAGAGACGAAGGACACTGCACACACACCACGCAAAGCATGCACACCGGTGAAAAAGCGCCAGGACGCCAAGGACACCGCACACACAGCACATCAAGCATGCACACCGTCGGACAAGCGTCAAGAGGCCCACGTCAAAGCACACGCAACAATCAAAATGCACACAGCAGTGAACTAGCGCCAAGGGGCCAAGGACAGTGCACATACAGCACACCAAGCGTGCACACCGCTGGGAAAGGCGCGAAGAGAGTAAAGACACCGCACACACAACACACCAGGCGTGGACACCAGTGAACAAGCGCCCGGAGGCCAAGGACACCGCGCACACAAAACAACAAGCTTGCACACCGGTAAACAAGCACCAAGAGGCCCAGAAGACCGCACACACAACACACCAAGCGTGTACACCGGTCACAAAGGCGCCAAGAGGCCAAGAACACAGCACATCGAACACACCAAGCGTGTGCACTGGTGAACGAGCGACAAGAGGCTTGGAACACCGCACTCACAACACACGAACCGCGGTCATCGGTGGACAAGGGTCAAGGGGCCATAGACACCGCACACACAACACAGGGAGCGTACACAGCGGTGACCAAGCGCCAAGAGACCCAGGACGCCGCAAACACGACACAGCAAGCCGGCACACCGGAGACAAAATGCAAGAAAAGGCAGCCATGTACCCCACACACAAGCGCAAGACACAGCACACAAGCAAGCAGGGAGCAAGCCGGGCCCAGGAAAGGCCCAGGCAACACCGCCCCACAGGAAAGAGTAAACGCACCATGGCCGAATCTACCGCCGAAGCCCAAGACAAGCCACAAGCGAGCAGGTACAATCTCTGGGGACGGGCAAAAGGAGACACGACGCCATCCACTACACAACAAGGGGGGGAGGGGGGAAAAGAGAAGAAAAAGAGCCAGAAATCCCCCCCTGCCAGTAAACACCCCACTGCTGTGCACCGGAGCTGCTGCCGGGCAACATGAAGGGCCTCCGCACAGCAAAGCAAGTCTGAGCCCAACCAGGCTGCATCAGGGACCATGGCAAACGTCACCTGGAGCCATGGAAGCTACCATTGACGGGTGAGTCGGTACAAAGTCCAGGAGGCGTTTGCCTGCCAAGCAGCGGGACCCCACAACTCAAGCCACAGGGGTGAGGAGATCGTACCGTAGACTCGCGGGAGCAATACCTCCTGTGGTGAGAGATACTCCACACGGCGGGGCAGCCCCTCAGAGCTGCCGTCCAAAGGAGGCGACATGTGGCCCTACCCACGGACACATCTTGGGACACCCTCCCATCCTGGACACCTGGACCGGATGGCGGCGACACTGCCTTCCCAGGCACCTGCAGGAGCGGTTCCATTGGCACCTGAACTAGAGCAGTGGGAGGGACAGGACGTCCCCTCGGTACGACCTTCTTCCTGCATTGTCAACGGAGGCAACTCCAGCTCCCAGAGATACCTACCTACCTACCTACCTATTTCCCAGGACCATCCACCTGAAGCACAAAGGGAGGCAACCACGGGGAGGGAGGCGTGTGAACGGGACGGGCAGATACATGAAGACTAAAAGGGAGTGCTGAGAAGCCGTTTGGGGACTCAGAGCGTCTTAGAAACCTTTTTTGTCTTTGACGGGCTGCTGGCGACGCATTCTCCTTCCACTGTACTTGAATTTGTGCGATGAGCTACACACCGTTATTATTGTCAGAGCATTACGGTGCTTTTGACGGCAGTTGTTCACCTATTGAAGGCTAAACAATTTTTCAACGCTGCCTACCCGGCAACAAAGGAGCCAAAGCCACCACATCGAGCAACACCCGCACCGACAAACACGCCCCAAGGGCCCGGCCACAACCAACCATGCCAGCCAGACACCACACTTGTGACTGCGTCCGCCGCCGACCGGCAAAAAGCCCCCACTGGCACTCAGGCGGACAGCAACCCCCGGCCGCCCCGAAGAGCAAGTACCAAGCCTCAGGGAATCAGCCTACACTACAGAGAGCTCCATACACAATGACAGCCAGACCGCCCCCTTCAGCTGCACCCACAGCCAGGAATGCGCAGGTGTACCAGGCTTTAGCCACCGACACCACCGGGGCACCAAGCCACTACCACCAAAAAAGGCACCAGCCCAAGCCATCACATGCAGCAGCAGCCAGAGCAACAACACCAACAAAAACGCCCAAAGAAGCCGGCCCCAACCAATCCATGGCAGCAAGACCCCACACTCCCGGCCACGCCCACTGCCGACCGACAACAATCTCAGCTGGCGCCGAGGCGGACAGGGAAGAGCAGAGAACAAACCACCGCCAACCAGCCCACAAACAACGACAGCCGGACGGCCACGACCAGCAGCACCCAAACCAAAAAAAAGGCTGGCGCAAGTGGCCACAGCCTCCAACACCCTCCAGGCACAAAGCAACAACCACCACGCAGCACACCAGCCTAAATCACCACATCCAGCAGCACCCACACCAACAAAAACCCTCAAAGTGCGGAGATGGCTTTCCTGGCAGACACCGAAAGACTCTTGTAGGAGGAGGATGTGATCCTCTTCCGTATTAGTACGCCGGCTCACATGATCGATGTGTGCCTCTATCTCAGCCCCGCGGCACACGGGCTCCTGAACAAGGGGCCTGCGTCTCAGGATATATAGGTATTTAACAGCTCCTGAAAGAGTACAGGGGCATTCGTGACAGCAAAGGGCATGATGTTCCAGCAGAAGACACGACCCTTAGGGGTTACAAAGGCGAGCAGTTCCTGGGCTGCTTGGGTTAGGTCTACCTGCCAGAATCCACTGCGCTTGTCCATCTTGGTCTTGAACTGACACTTAGCGATTCTCTCTAGGGTGTTCTCCATGTTGGGGATACTCGCAGAGTGGTTTTGGGTCTTTTTGGTGACCTCACCATAGTCAAGGATCAAGCGCATAGCAGTGGGGCCAGGTTTAGCCACTAGGAAACAAGGGCTACAATGGCAGGGATAGTCCCTGCGTGTATACTCCTCGACAAGGCCGGCATCTGTAAATTCCTGGATCTGGCGTTCCATCTCGTCGATTTGGTCTTGTGTGGCGGGGTACGGACGCCTTCTCACAACAGACCCTTCAAACTCGGGTTTCAGTTGAGGTCAGTCTGGACCAGGCTTTTGCAAGACAGGGTTTGGGGCAACGCTCCAAAAACCTCATGATATTTCTGGATGAGCTTACAGAGGCGAGGGTCAACATTCATGCTCTCCAGTTTCTCAGAAAAATCCTCCTCAGCGTGGAGGTTTCTTTTCCCTTTTTCCTGTTTTTTCATACGCTCGATAGTTTCAGAGAGCAGCTCATCCTCCCAGTCCTGGCGACCCTGCTGGACATGGTGAAGGGAGTATACCGGGGGTCCATCAGGATGGGGAAGAGTCATTTCTTCATCATCCTCTTCGGACCATATAGACGTTTCCAGGTCCTCGTTACCCTCAGCTTTAACCCATAGAACCTGCTGGAGATCTTGTATGTTGTACCAAGAGACGGGCATGTTATTTGGTGAGGGTTTAGCGCCAGGCACCGGCGAGTTCCCAGAGGCCAATGAGCTGCCGGTCCAACTGATTGTGGCTCCCTATGATCCCCTGAATGCAGATCCCTACTGCCATCTGAGCCGGAGATATGGGTGGGTGGCGCAGTGTGTCCAGGCAGGACCAGAGATACTCGGAGGTATCCGCAGCGGTGTGGGTGAGGGTGTTGCAGTGTCTCCCAGAACCGCTACGGGGCGTCCCTATCCGGCCGCGGCCAAGAGAGGAGCGACGGGACGCAGGTGTATCCGCCGCTGTGTCGGGGAGGGTGGTGCAGTGCCTCCTCAAACCCCCAAGGGGCATTCCCATCCCTCCGTGGCCCAAGCAGGACCGGAGAGACTCGGGTGTATCCGCCGCTGTGTGAAGGTGGATGTTGCAGTGCCTCCCTCAACCCCGACTGGGCGTTTCCTATCCCTCCGCGTTCCAGGCAACAACGGAGATCCACGTCTCCTCAGACGCCCACGGGGAGTCCCTATCCCTCTGCGGCCCAGGCAGGACTGGGGAGACTCCGGTGTATCCGCCGCTGTGTGGGGCTCGGTGGTGCACTATCTCCTCAAACTGCCAAGGGGCGTCTGTATCCCTCAGAGGCCAAAACAGGACCGGAGGGACCCGGGCGTATGCGCTGCTGTGTGAAGGTGTGTGTTTTAGTGCCTCCTCGAACCCCCACGGGGCGTCTCCAATCCTCCGCAGCCCTGGCAGGACAGTAGGGACTCGGGTGTATCCGCTGCTGTGTGGGGGTGGGTGGTGCAGTGTCTGCTCAAACCGCCACGGGGCGTCCCTATCCCTCCGAGGCCCAGGCAGGACCAGAGGGACTTGGGCGTATCCGCCGCTGTGTGGAGTGGGTGGTCTGGTGCCCCTCGATACCTCCACGGGGCCTCCCTATCCCCCCACGGCCGAGCCAGGACCGGGAGAAACTCGAGTGTATCCGACGCGGTGTGGGGGGGGGCGGAAGGGCATGGTGCATACCTTGGTCCCCCTTGAGTTAACCTCATCCCCGAGGGGCCCGGAAAGGCCGAAGGGGTAGGGGCGTCTCCATCTGCGGGAAACAACCCTCCTCCCTCAGCAGTAGCCTGCGAGCAGCAGTCACTCAAAGTTGTGGGGCTCCGGGCGGGGTCATCCGGTCCCAAGAACATACAAACGCCCCGCGCCACGAGCTGAACATGCGGATGCCCTCTGCTCCATCCAACTCCCTTAGCAGAGGCCTGAGGCCTACAGATACCCATAGCTGAGGGGCTCCGGGATGGGTCATCCGGTCCACACACTAACGTAACGCCACGCACCACGAGCGGACCACAGGGGTGTCCTGTGCTAACCCGTAGCACCTTGTCCAAGCCTAGGGAGCAGCAGGGGTCAAAGCCCGGGGGTAGCATTAGCCGGGTGTCAACGTTAGTCATCTTAACTGAATGACGCAAGATCCTGCCGGAGCTGAACTCCCGAACTTAACGTTATTTGGGGCCCGCGTTGGCCTTATAAGCTCGCAGAGGATACTGAGGCGTGACTGCCAGCACTTACGTCTGCCCTGCCAAATGCAATGCTGGGCCCGCCTCAGTACGGCCGGTGGGGTTCGGCTCTGCGCAGCGCACGAACTGGGCATGAAGCCCATTACCCTTTAAGCGTTAGTTACGGCAGTAGGCTCTATTTTTTTTGTTAGTTACCTATGTACACATTTACGGCGCAGACATGCCCCGTTCGGTGGTGCGCTCACCTTTGCAGCTGCTGTTGGCGGGACCGGGGCTTTTACCCGGACCTCTGGCCCTCCCAGGCTGTTGACCGGAGGCGTACATTATACAATACTGAGGTTCAATATTCATACGACGTACATGATTTGATACATACACATCACATAGGTCAAAGGGGCTCCAGAGGGGGCTGGCGCCCCCCCAGGTTCAATAAAAGGTAGGACCAAGAAACGAAGAGACTAAAAATTTCTCAGACATGCGGACCGGGGGGCCTTCCCTTCTTTCACATTTCCTCCACCCCGTGGGGACACGGACAGTGGCATCGCCCACAGACGAGGAACCAGGGACCGCCCCCCCCCCCCCCTTCTTTCAGGAAACCTCTGGTCACTGGGAGGGGATGGCGCCGCTCCGCGCTATGAACTCAGGGGGCCTCCCCTTAGGTCATTTCGCATATTTCTCACCCGTCAGGGTACCGTAGGCGGCGCTCCGGACCGCACAGTAGGCGGCGCCCCCAAACAGACAGTAAAACCGTGTTCCGGGGGGCTTCCCCTCCTTTCAGGAAACCTCCGGGCTCTAGGAGGGGACGGCACCCCTCCGCGGTACACGCTCGGGGGGACCACCCCTTAGTTCACCGTACACGCTTCCCGGTTCTGACCCTTGTCCGGGGGGCCTCCCCTTATTTCAAGGCACAGCCCCAACTGCGGGAGGGTGCACTTGCTTCGGCGCAGTGAGCACCGTAGCTGCAGGCGCTGGCCCTCTCCGAGGCCTCAGTACCCAAACCCTCGTGCCCTGCATTCCAGCCTGCGGTCTTGGTCCCTCTGCAGCGCCCCCGGCGCCTCCCCAGGCGAAGGGCGTGGAGACGACCCCCGGGAGCCTCCGTCTGGGTCCAGGCCAGACACCGGGTGTAACTTGTCTGGGTGTGTGGCTGTGAGGCCTGATGTCACGGCTGTCCCGCAATGCATCGCAGGGCAGGACCGGTAGCCCCCCGTTACATCAGCCCCCTGGCCGAAGGCCATTGAGCTTCAGTCCCAGGCCAAGATGGGCGCTGAATATGACCCCCGTCCTTGTACTTGGTCCGCACCCCATGATGCACCTGTGCATAGACACATGGTGTAATGGGTTAGGGAGAAGGGAGGCCAAACGAGCCCTTGGGAGGGCTGAGCCACACGGAGACCCGAACACTCTGACATACCGCCAGCCTGCGCAGGAGCCTGCCCTCTGCCACCAAGGCTCCCCCGTGGTGGCGGGGGAGGGGTGGGGCGCGTGTTCCTGTGACCCGACCTGGCACTAAAAAGGCAAAGGAGACCGCAAACACAACACACTAAGCGTGGGCACCAGTGCACAAGTGCCTAGAGGCCAAAAGGACCGCACACACAGCACACCAAGCTTGCAAAGTGGTAGACAGGCGCCAAAAGGCTGGGTAAAGCGCACACACACCAGGGCCAAGCGTGGTAACCAGTGAAAACGCCCCAAAAAGCCTGGGACGCCACAGACACAACAGACCAAGCGTTCACACTGCTGAACAAGTGTCAAGAGGCCCAGGACTGTGCACACGCTACACGGCACACCAAGTGCGAACACCGGTGAACATACGCCAAGAGGCCAAGGAGACTGCAAACACAACACACCAAGATTGGGCACACCTGAACAAGCGCCAACAGGCCAAGGACACCGCACGCACAACAAACCAAGCCGGTGCACTGGTGAACAAGAGCCAGGAGACCAAGGACACTGCACCCACACCGGGCCAAGCGTGCACACCGGTGAAAACACACCCAGAGGCCAAGGACACCGCACACACAACACTTCAAGCGTGCATACCGGTCAACAAGCGTCAAGAGGCCAAGGACAACAGGCAGGCGGCTCAAGTTGCAGGGTACAAAACGACAGAAAGTGCCCAAAATACAGGGCATCGAGAAATACCGAAAGAACCATTCTTTGGCTTGCAAAAAATAAAGCCGTTTTTGAAACACTGAAAGAACTCTTATGCAAGGAATGCTGCCCCTTTTTGTGGTCCCGATGGGTCCAAAAAATGCAATTTCGGGGGCAATGCAAGGTTCTATGCGCGAGGCCTCATGTAAGGAGCAGTCCATTGCCCCTCCAAAGCGAGGTAATGATGGTAGACGTTAGGAATCAAGCAGGAGCCTACACTAGAGTGACATTACAGGCACCCTTGACTTGATCACATTGTACCATATGTTTACCCGGGCGGACATTCAGCGCTCTAAACAAGCCTTGCAAATCTAATCGATGACTCAAGAAATCATTTGTAATGTCGTTGCATTACTAACAAAAGGAGCACATACAGTGGAGGTGTTGCACAGGGTGCATCCTTCAGCATTGCTCATGATGCACACCTGCTGCAACCTATGGGGAGTGTCAAGCTGGTGGCACATGAAGCATGTCGACCCAACAAATTACACTGAGCTGGACAGGGACCCCCCCTGTAGCCTTGGCTGAAGAAAAATTGACCGTTCCCTTGTGGACTATAAATCAAGGGAAAATGTGGAAACAAAATATGAATTCGACATGCTTGGCACTTTTTTGAGCGTTTGTTTGGGCCAGAAAAACTGGTTTTGGTGCCCTGGGGGAAGCAGTCTGCCAACTGCAGGGGCCGACCAAGCCCAAAAAGAGTTTTCCCGCCTCCCGGGGGCCAAGCTTCTGGGAAATTGAGATGACTCAACGACAGCTTAGGTACCCATTGCTTCAGTGAAGGTTGTGCACAAGCGCTATCAGATGAGAACCCATCACAATGGTACAAGGAATATATTTTCTGGGCCTTTTTTTGCGCGAGACCTCGCGCAATGAGGACTGCAATGCAGTCCCAGAATTTGAAAGTCACAACGTATACCTCTTTTTTCAGGCAATGCAAATCAAAAATCATACCGCCGGGTGGGTGGCAAGACTACTCGGCCCTGAAGCCGTCTTTCCAAATAAAAATGAATGGGTTGAGGTTTTTGGTTTATGAAGTTATGCGCGAGGCCTCGCGCATGGAGCAGCCCTTGAACCACATGTTGCATATGCTTTGCACTAGTATTCAATCCTCCATGCTTCTCTTTTAATGATCCTTGGTCTTGATTGCGCGAGGCCTCGCGCATAGAATTTGATCGATAATAGATTTTTCCAGGTATGCAATGAACATGAAGAACACAAAATGATGTTGCAATCATTTATTCTGCAGACCATGTTCATCCCACAAACAAGGGGAGCGCAAAATGATTTTCTTTGCCAATTTTGGCTAAGAGCACATCATTTCTCATTAAAATAATAAGCTTTCTTTCTTTATATAAATTTCTTTTGTTTTCGGCTGTCCGGAAAAAGGCACAAAATGGCACAAATGGTACGAAAGATATTTTCTTTGGACTAATATTCTGTTTTCAAAAACCATAGCCTGTGAAAAGCTATTTTTTCTCATGGTCCCAGATTGGGTGCATTTGGTGTGACTTTGACCGTGCAACTTGAGCCGCCTAAGACAACGCACACACAACAAATCAAATGCACACACCAGTGAAGTAGCGCCAAGAGGCCAAGGACAGCGCACATACAGCACACCAAGTGTGCACACCGCTGGGAAAGGCGCGAAGAGACTAAGGACATCGCACACACAACACACCAAGCATGCACACCGGTGAACAAGCGCTCGGAGGCCAAGGACACGGCGCACAAAACACAACAAGCTTGCACACTGGTGAACAAGCGCGAGGAGGCCTGGGACACCGCACACACAATACACGAAGCGCGGCCACCGGTGAACAAGCGTCAAGGGGCCATGGACACCGCACACACAACACAGGGAGCGTACACAGCGGCGACCAAGCGCCAAGAGACCCAGGACGCCGCAAACACAACACACCAAGCCGGCACACCGGAGACCAAGTGCCAGAAAAAAGGCCATGTACACCACACACAAGCACCACCCACAGCACAATAGCAAGCAGGGAGCAACACACCCCCAGGAAAGGCCCAGGCCACGCCGCCCCACAGGAAAGAATGAACGCACCATGGCCAAAACTACCGTCCCAGGCCAGGACAAGCCACAAGCAAGCGGGTACAACCCTTTGGAAAGGGCAAGCAGGGCAGGGCAAAAGGAGACACGACGCCATCCCCCCCACAACAAGAGGGGGAGGGGGGGAAAGAGAAGAAATAGAGCCAGTAATCTGTAATGATCTTGGAGATCTTCTATTTTGAGTGCTATTTTACCCGTGATCTCGTTAGTAATTTGGAACTCCAAATGCGAATCCGGCAACGGCGCAGCATGTGATTGATCTGATATATCACTACATAATTTCATCTTGTTAATCTGTAACCAAATGCAATTTTCTAATACAAACTCTCTGAGTACTATTTTACTGTCATGCTGGCACTGTGCGCGCGATTGTATCGCAGCACTGTGCGCGCAATCTTATCACACTCCCCGCACAAGACATTTGCAGGGGGATGCAATACAACGGAAATGGCTGAAAACCCAGGCGCACGCACACAAAACAAAATATGCACACAGTCATACACAAAGGGGGAGGAGGCTAAGCCGTGTCTAGTAACTCCAAAACATACAGGGTTAAAATAGACAGAACAATACTGACGAACAGTTTTCAAAGACACAAAAATGCTGTATTTTTTGCCTTCATGCAAAATCGTTAACTATACAAGATCCCTGCCTGCCCTGCAGAAAACACCAGTAACAACACGTGGATATCATTGGGTTTTCATGTGTATCAGTAAGCGTGCAAAAGCCTGCAGCTTCTGTACAACAAACCACTTAACCTGGTTTACCTGATTCTCAATCCACGCTTTGTTCCCGCCCTGCAGAGACAGTGACAAGGGACAAACACGCATATCGTATAAACAAAATGCGCAGCGTGTCCGACGGCGAATGAATGAGCAAATACCTGAAGAATTTTCTAGTCTGTACTTCTGACCTCCAACTTCTGATTTTTTCATAACCTCCTAAACAGCAGAGATACACAAAATCTACGACCCAAACACTGCCACCATGCAAGCAGGCACTATGCCACAGACACTCGAAGACTTTCCCGAAATACTTTGCTACCTACACAAAGCATTACTTTAGTAACAAAGTAAAACGAAAGACAACCAATGAAAAAAAAGGCCGTGTCTACTGCACAAATGCAGATACCTGGAACACACCTATAGCAAAATAATAGCACACGTACAAACGAACGATAAACAAGACCGGACTAGCGGACGAGGAATCACTCAACACAGACGGGCATTGTCCGCATTAAGCAATAGTAAACCAGGCCACAATGGCTCATCGCCGGACAACAGCTACAAATCCTGTCGATCAGGCTTTGTGTGGCACACACCAAGGCCTGGGCGCGCAGCTAAACTCACGCTGCACCTCTGAAAAGAAGGAAATTACCCTAGAAGAAAAAAGAGTCCAGGGAGGGGTGTTTAGGGGTAGAATCACTCATACCCGAGAGCTGGGTGCGTCGAACACCACAAAAAATGTTCACTGCATCGCGCAGTGCGGGCGGGGTGTCTCACAAACCACAGCGCACCACGCACACACCCTGGGGTTTGGGGGTTTGGAGCCTTACGCTCCTTATACAGTAGGGGGTTTACCGTAAATTTCTGAACATCGCCCACAGTGGGCGGCCGTCGCCGAAGGCGATCAACAAGCCACAGCACGAAAATAAAGGCAAAGGTAGAAAGAAAGCCCAAACACCATACATACTCGGCCTGAAACGGAAGCAGCCCGAAAGGGAAATGAATAGGGTAGTGGCCATGCGCAAAAGGCGGAGGTGGCCAACAAATTCAGGCTCACAAAAAAAGAAAAAGCACCAAAGGCAAGATGAAAAAAAATGAGGACACAGGCATGCAACGGGAGAACACATCACTGGCGCACGACACTGGCGTCTCCAGCAAATCTGCCTTCGAACCCCAAAAACGGATCTCCACTGCTAGCCCGCAAAGGAGACACGAAAAAAACCCCAAGCAAAAATTCAGTCTCATGCACTTCACAGCAGGCATGCAACAGGAAACACCTGAAAAGAGGGTGCTCTGCCGCTCACCACACTGTTCGCGCGTCGCCATGCTGTTCAGCACTGAGGGATTGCTTTCAGTTTTCCCCTGGCCTGCAACAGAGGCAACCGAAGTAACAAGAAAAAAACACGTCAAAATACTTACGTGTATCTCTTATGAGGCTATTCTCTGCCTCCTTGCGTGAGTTCTGTTTGGAGCGCCGCATTAGAACGGCGTGTGTCTTCATTGTCCCCCTCCAGGCGCTGCTCCCGGCGTTCAGCCACCAGCAGCTTGTCATGCTTGTCGTTCAGCGCCTCCTGCGCTTGCCGTAGGTGTGCCTTCGTCAACTTGAGCTGAGCATGCAGGTTATCCGATGTCCTGTCAAAGTGCTTGCGCTCCTGCCTTAATTCGCGTTGAAGCTCTTCAGTATGCAGCAGCAGCTCCTCATGGCGGCACACCAGCCGCCATTGTTCAATCTGAAGCTCGCGATCCGGCATCGGGCTGATCCGGCATCGGTTCTCCATGAATCTCAGTTGGCCACTCAGTTTTCAAACTGCTCCACGACACAGGCCTTGATTGCAACGAACGTTGCGATGAATCTCGCACTGCACCAGCAGGAACAGACATACCGAGCTCCATTAACAGGATTGTAATGATCTCGATAATGATCTTGTCTTTGATTGAATTTTTGGAGATCCTTCATGCATTTTTGAAATCTTTCAAAATCCAGCGTGCAGTGAACAACTTGATGACACTACATAATTTCATCTTGTCAATCGGTAGCAACAGGCGATTTTATAATACAACCTGTCTGAGTACTGTTTTACTGTCGTGCTGGCACTGTGCGCGCGATCCAATCGCAACACTGTGGGTGCGATCTTATCAGGAATCCCACCTCGCCAGCACACATCCCACTGCCGTGCAGCAGAGCTGCGGCCCGGCCACAAGAAGGGGCGGCCGCACACCAAAGCAGGTCTGAGCCTGACCAGGCTGCATCGGGGACCATGGCAAACGTCGCCGGGAGCCATGGAAGCAACCGGTGACAGGTGAGCCGGTACGAAATCCCGGAGGGGGTTGCCTGCCAGGCAGCGGGACCCCGCAACTCAAGCCCCAGGGTTGAGGCGATCGTGCCGTAGACTGGCAGGAGCAACACCCCCTGTGGTGAGAGATACACGACAGAGCAAGGCAGCCCCCCAGGAGCTGCCGTCCAAAGGAGGGGACATGTGGTTCTACCCATGGACACATCTTGGGACACTCTCCCAGCCAGGACACCTGGACCGGGTGGCCGCGACACTGCCTTCCCAAGCACCTGCGGGAGCGGTTCAATTGGCACCTGAACTAGAGCAGTGGGAGGGACAGGACGTCCCCTCGGTACGACCTTCTTCCTGCATTGTCAAAGGAGGCAACCCCAGCTCCCGGAGATACCTACCTACCTACCTACCTACTCCCCAGGGCGGTCCACCTGCAGCACGAAGGAGGGCAACCACAGGGAGGGAGGCGTGTGTACGGGACGGGCAGATACATGAAGAATAGAAGGGAGTGCAAAGAAGCCGTTTGGGGACTCATAGCGTCTTAGAAACCTTTTTTGACTTGGACAGGCTGCTGGCGACGCGTTCTTCTTTCACTATACCTCAGTTTTTGCCATGACCTACACACCGTTATTTTTGTCAGAGCATTACGGTACTTTTGGCGGCAGTTGTTCACCTATTTGAGCCTAGACAATTTTCCAACCCTGTTACCTGGCAACAACGAAGCCAAAGCCACCACATCCAGCAACACACACACCGACAAACACGCCCCAAGGGCCCGGCCACAAACACCCATGCCAGCCAGACACCACACTTGTGACTGCGCCCACCGCCCACCGGCGGAAACGCCCCACTGACGGCCAGGCGGACAGGGACCCCCGCCAGCCCGGAAAAGCAAGTACCAAGCCTCCGGGAATCAGCCTGCACTACAGAGTGCTCCGTACACAATGACAGCCAGAGCCACCTCCAGCTGCATCCACACCCAAGAACCAGCAGGTGTAACCGGCAACAGCCAACCACACCACCGGGGCACCAAGCAACTACCACCACCAAACGCAGCAGCCCAAGCCATCACATCCAGCTGCAGCCCGAGCAACAACACCAACAACAACGCCCCGAAAAGCCGGCCCCAACCCACCCATGCCAGCCAGACCCCACACCGGCCACGCCCACTGCGGACGGACAACAATCTGAGCTGGCGCTGAGGCGGACAGGGAAGAGCAGGAAACAAACCACCTCCAACCAGCGCACAAACAACGACAGCCGGACGGCCACCACCAGCAGCAAACGCACCAGGAAAGACGCTGGCGCAACTGGCGGGAGTCAAACACACCCACCAGGCACAAAGCAACAACCACCACGGAGCACACCAGCCTAAATCACCACATCCAGCAGCACCCGCACCAGCAAAAACCCTCCAAGTGCGGAGATGGCTTTCCTGGCAGACAGTGAAAGACTCTTGTAGGAGGAGGATGTGATCCTCTTCCGTATTAGTACGCCGACTCACGTCATTGATGTGTGCCTCCATATCAGCCCCGCAGCACATGGGCTCCTGAAAAAGGGGCCTGCGTCTCGGGATATATAGGTATTTATCAGCTCCTGAAAGAGTACAAGGGCATTCGTGACAGCAAAGGGCATGACCTTCAAGCAGAAGACGCGACCCTTAGGGGTTACAATGGCGAGCAGTTCCTGGGCTGCTTGGGTTAGTTCTACCTGCCAGAATCCACTGCGCTTGTCCATCTTGGTCTTGAACTGACATTTGGCGATTCTCTCTAGGGTGGTCTCCATGTGGGGGATATTCGCAGAGTGGTTTTGGGTCTTTTTGGTGACCTCAGCATAGAGAAAGATCAAGCACATAGCAGTGGAGCCAGGTTTAGCCACTAGGAAACAAGGGCTACAATGGCGGGGATAGTCCCCGCGTTTATACTCCTCGACAAGGCCGGCATCTATACATTCCACGATCTTGTGGATTTCGTCTTGTGGGGCGGGGTACGGACGCCCTCTCACCACAGACCCTTCAAACCCAGGTTTGAGTTGAGGTCCATCTGGACCAGGCTTTTGCAAGACAGGGTTGGTGGCAACGCTCCAAAAAACTCATGATATTTCTGGATGAGCTTCCTGAGGCGGGGGTCAAGGTTCATGCTCTCCAGTTTCTCAGAAAAGTCCTCCTCAGTGTGGAGGTTGCTTTTCCTTTTTTCCTGTTTTTTCATACGCCCCATAGTTTCAGGGGGCAGCTCATGCTCCCAATCCTGGCGACCCTGCTGCACATGATGAAGGGAGTATACCAGGGGTACCTCAGGATCGGGAAGAGTCATTTCTTCATCATCCTCTTCGGACCATATGGATGTTTCCAGGTCCTCAATACCCTCAGCCTTGACCCCTAGAACCTGCTGGAGATCTTGTACGTTGTACCAAGAGACGCGCATTTCATTTGGTGAGGGTTTAGCGCCAGGCACCGGCGATTTTCCAGAAGCCAATGGTGCTGCAGGGCCAACCAATGGCTGCCCCCTATGATTCTCTGCTTGCAGATCCCTACTCCCATCTAAGTCAGAGATATGGCCCCGCCATTATCCCCTGGGAGGTGGGGGCTGAAAGTGGGCGGCTTCAGCCCATTCTGACGTTGGCTGAAAAACGTCGAGAACTAACCCCTCGGCTGGGCCGCACGAGGGCAGGGGCAAAGCAACCATTCCTGTGACCTTCGAGTACCAAATAGGCCCTATGCAACTTGGCTCCCCCAGATTCCCAGGCATCCGGGCTCCACGGGGTTGCCATGTGGCAAATTGCCAAAATTGGGGAAATTGGTTGTCTTGGACGGCCGGCCACGGTTGGCTTTCGTGGCGACCTTGTGGAGCCAAGCCTTGATTCACGGGCCTTGATATCCCCTCTGGTCCCGTGCATCGGGGTTTGGCTGGCTGTCACATTGGCTGCTTACTGTTCCGTGAGAAGATGGTCCCGCGACGGGGCAGAAAACAGCAAGAAATGCAAAATTGGGCAATGTGGCGCGCACCGTCAGTTGCAGAACTCGGGCTAAGCTGGAGGAGCAAATAAAAAGACCTAGGGCGATTGACCCTCGGTCAAATGCTACAAGTATTCCACCTTTACCCTGGCTAGGTCCCTTCCCTAATGGAGATATGATGTTCCAAACCTGGCCTAAAATGGCAAAAACAGAGAAATTTGGCCGTAACGGCCCACACTCACGATTCAATATCTTCATGGACATGGCGAGCAATAATCTAACCAAAGTGGCTACAGACACATGGGACTTAGGAACCAAAATATGTGCCACGTCAACCCTCGCGATCGCCTCAAGTCATTCAGAAAAGGTTTCTGGTCTGCCCACACATGTGTCTGTTGCTTGTATTTGTTTCAGAAAACCTTGCTGAGTTTCCCCCAGTCAAAATAAGGTCCACACAAAGATAAAGTAGAGCAAGTCCAAGCAACGGATCAATGGAAGCAGGATAAGTCCTTTCACAATTAAAGCATGTGTAACACAGGCAGTGCAGGCTTAAATACAATGCTTCAGTCAGATATGAACAAAACAAATGATTTTGGAAAGAAAACTGATATTAGTCTGGCAGCCAAGATAGTCTCAAGCACTTCATGTGCACCTTTGCACATGCAATTGAGTTGGTTAGGAATCTGGGGCAAGTAGGTTGGGCCAGACACAGGTATTGCTTGGCCAGCATGGCCAAGCAACTAAATTCAGAATCAGGCAAAAGGTAGAACCACAATAAGTGATAGAAACAATTGAGTATAGGGGTCCTGAGGTGGGAGACCACTAGGCTTAACCTACAAGGCCCAAGGCATGAACTGCCTATTTTACTTCGGTATTACCTCCATGAAGGATGATACCTCCGCTCACGTGGGATGTAGGGGTGACTATCATGGGGCAGCTAGGGTTATAACACTAGCTACTTAGAAAAATGTACTTAAAGCCTCAAAAAGACTGATAAAAATGATTAAGTGGTAGTCTTAACAACTTCCAAAGGATGAGGCGGGGTTCAGCCTGGATCAGGCAGCCCAAGAAAGACATGGTAATGACATTTTCGTACTCTCCCCTGGAATACTATTTGATCCAGCTAGTAGGACCAAGGAAAAAGGCTGAATTTTTCTAACCCTACCTCAGAGAATGCTTCAAAGCAGCCAATGACACTCTCATCAGTTCATGGAAGCTTACCACACTGTAGGTACCCTTGAAGAACAGTGCAACGTACCGTGAATCATGTACCTTCGAATGGGCATTCCTCAAAAGTCGCCAGCGTGCGGCGAAAGCGTTTGGTAAAAATGTGGGGGTAGTGGGGTTTGAACCCAGGACCTCCTCCCTAGAGTGTACATGCTTGTCGACTGCGGTACAGTTGAACGCTCTAGTGCAGACCGCCATCGCTGTATAAACAGGGTTTTACTAAAAGTGCTGACCAAAGGTCAGGGCGGAGCAACACTCTTGATGGAGTGCACAAAACTCCAGGAGCTGAACAAAATAGAACGTGTAACCAACAGGTTGTGGATCCTGTGGTTTAGCGAAAGGAGTAGCAATTTGGAGTTGACGTAAACACGTTGGAAATCGTCATCCTTCGTTGAAAACTTATAGTCGCAGACAATCGCAACTGGGACAAACTTAAGAAAAGAGCCTCTGGAGTCCAGTCGGCTCTGAGGAAAGAAGGTGTGAGCCGTGTTTTTAAAAGATTTCAAAGGAAGCTTTCCCACAGTTGCATTAAAAATTTGATAAACATTAGGAAAAAGTATGAAACAAGTAGCAACACAACAGAGCAGGTTAGAGTTAGCTGTTAGGAATTGACTGACCCCCACGAAAACATCTGTAAAATCCAAAATTGGGTATCTCCATAGGATCGAGGACACATAACGACATTAATCAAGCGAACGGGGTTAGGAATTGACTAACCCCCACCCGAAACATCAAACAAATCCCAAATCGGTTCTCTCCATATGATTGAGGACACATAATGACATTCATCAAGGGAATGGGCTTAGGAATTGTCTAACCCCCCCCCTGAAACATCAAACAGATCCAACATTGGACATCTCCATAGGATTGAGGACAAATAATGACATTAATCAAGCGAATGGGGTTAGAAATTGACTAAACCCCCCCCACAGATCAAAAACATCAAACATTGGATATCTCCATGGGGTTAGGAATTGACTAACCCCCTCCCCCCCGAAACATCAAACAAATGCAAAATTGGATATCTCCATAGGATTGAGGACACATAATGACCTTAATCAAGGGAACGGGGTTAGAAATTGACTAACCCCCCCCCGAAACATCAAACGAATCCCAAATCGGTTCTCTCCATAGGATTGAGGACACATACTGACATTTATCAAGGGAATGGGCTTAAGAACTGTCCAACCCCCCCCGAAACATCAAACAGATCCAAAAATTTGATATCTCCATAGGATTGAGGACAAATAATGACATTAATCAAGGGAATGGGGTTAGGAATTGACTAAACCCCCCGAAAACATCAGAAAGCTCCAAATTTGGATATCTCCATAGGATTGAGGACACATAATGACATTAATGAAGGGAATGGGGTTAGGAATTGACTAACCCCCCCAGAAAATTCAAATAAATCCCAAATCGGTTCTTTCCATATGATTGAGGACACATAATGACATTCATCAAGTGTATGGGCTTAGGAATTGTCTAACCCCCCTCCGAAACATCAAACAGATCCCAAATTGGATATCTCCATAGGTTTGACGACACATAATGCCATTAATCAAGGGAAGGGGGTTGGGAATTGACGAACCCCCCCAGAAAAATCAAATAAATCCCAAATCGGTTCTCTCCATATGATTGAGGACACATAATGACACTAATCAAGTGTATGGGCTAAGGAATTGTCTAACCCCCCCGAAAAATCAAACAGATCCCAAATTGGATATCTCCATAGGATTGAGGATAAATAATGACATTAAATCAAGGGAATGGGGTTAGGAATTGACTAAACCCCCCCCAAAGATCAGAAACATCAAAAGATGGATATCCTCAGAGGATTGAGGACACATAATGACATCAATCAAGGGAATGGGGTTAGGAATTGACTGACCCCCCCCCCCCCCCGAAACATCAAACAAATCCAAAATCGGATATCTCCCTAGGACTGAGGACACATAATGACATTAATCAAGGGAACGGGGTTAGGAATTGACTAACCCCCCCCCCCGAAACATTAAAAAAATCCCAAATCGGTTCTCTCCATAGGATTGAGGACACATAATGACATTCATCAAGGGAATGAGGAACTGTCCAACCCCCCCCCCGAAACATCAAACAGATCCGAAATTAGATATCTCCATAGAAATGAGGACCAATAATGACATTAATCAAGGGAATGGGGTTAGGAATTGACTAAACCCCCCCAAAACATCAGAAACCTCCAAATTTGGATATCTCCACCGGATTGAGGACACATAATGACATTAATCAAGGGAAAGGGGTTAGGAATTGACTAACCCCCCTACCCCCGAAACATCAAACAAATCCGGAATTGGATATTCCCATAGGTTTGAGGACACACAATGACGTTAATCAAGGGAACGGGGTTAGGAATTGACTAACCCCCCTCCGAAACATCAAACAGATCCCAAATTGGTTCTCTTTATATGATTCAGGACACATAATGATATTCATCAAGGGAATGGGCTTAGGAACCTTCTAACCCCCCCCCGAAACATCAAACAGATCCAAAATTGGATATCTCCATAGGACTCAGGACGAATAATGACATTAATCAAGGCAATGGGGTTAGGAATTGACTAAACCCCCCCGAAAGATCAGAAAAATCCGAACATTGGATATCTCCATAGGATTGAGGACACATAATGACATTAATCATGGGAATGGGGTTAGGAATTGACTAACCCCCCCCAGAACATCAGAAACCTCCGAATTTGGATATCTCCATAGGATTGAGGACACATAATGACATTAATCATGGGAGTGGGGTTAGGAATTGACTAACCCCCCCCCCCCACGAAACATCAAAGAAATCGGAAATTGGATATCTCCATAGGTTTGAGGACACATAATGGTATTAATCAAGGGAACGGGGTTCAGAATTGACTAACCCCCCCCCCGAAACATCAAACAAATCCCAAATCAGTTCTCTCCATATGATTGAGGACACATAATGACATTCATCAAGGGAACGAGCTTAGGAATTGACTAACCCCCCGCCCGAAACATCAAACAGATCAAAAATTGGATATCTCCATAGGATTAAGGACAAATAATGACATTAATCAAGGGAATGGGGTCGGGAATTCACTAAAGCCCCCCCAAAGATCAGAAGAATCCAAAATTGGATATCTCCATAGGATCTAGGACACATAATGACAATCATCAAGGGAATGGGCTTAGGACCTTTCTAACCCGCCCCGAAACATCGAACAGATCCAGAATTGGATATCTCCATAGGATTGAGGACGAAGAATGACATTAATCAAGGGAATGGGGTTAGGAATTGACTGAACCCCCCAAAAACATCAGAAAACTCCAAATCTGGATATCTCCATAGGATGTAGGACACATAATGACATTCATCAAGGGTATGGGGCTAGGAATTGACCAACCCCCCCCGAAAGATCACACAAATCCAAAATCGGATATCTCCATACGATTGAGGACACATAATGACATGAATCAAGGGAATGGGGTTAGGAATTGACTAACCCCCCCCAAAAGCACCGGAAAAGCCAACATTGGATATCTCCAAAGGATTGAGGACACGTAATGACATTACTCAAGGGAATGGGGTTAGGAATTGATTAACCCCCCCGGAAACATCAGAAACGTCCAAACATTGGATATGTCCATATGATTAAGGACACATAATGACATTACTCAAGGGAATGGGGTGAGGAATTGACTAATCCCCCCCGAAAGATCAAAAAAATCGAAAATTGGATATGTCCATAGTATGGAGGACACATAACGACATTAATCAAGGGAATGGGGTTAGGAAGTGACTAGCCCCCCCCAAAAAAAACACAAAATACAAGATTGGGCATCTGCATAGGAATTCAGACACATAATGACCTTAATTTTGGGAATGGGGTTAGGAAGTTACTAGCCCCCCCCAAACATAACACAAATCCAAACTTGGATATCTCCATAGGATTGAGGACGCATAATGACATTAATCAAGGGACTGGGGTTAGGAATTGAGTACCCCGCCCCCCAAAAAAACAATATCCAAAATTGGATTTCTACATAGGATTGAGGACACATAATGACATTAATCAAGGGAACGGTGTCCGGAATTGACTAACTCCCCCGCAAACATCACCAAAAACCGAATTTGGATATCACCAAAGTATTGAGGACACATAATGACATTAATCAAGCAAATGGGGTTCGGAATCGACTAACCTCCCCCAAAACATCCACAAAAACCACAATTGGATATCTCCCCAGGATTGAGGACACATATTGACATTAATCAAAGGAATGGGGTTAGAAAATTACCCACAACCCCTTGAAACATCAACAAAAATCCAACATTGCATATCTTCATAGGATTGAGGACACATAATGACATTCATCAAGGGAATGGGGTTAGGAATGGACTAACTGTAATGGCAGCAGGGACAGCACTCAATCTATACATCAATGTGATCAGAACTTCAATGATTCTCAGATGTACATTAGTACAGTAAATTTTCTGCTTGTTTTCATGTTTTCTGTTCGCCGCCAGATGTCGCTTGTGAGCGCGCGTCGAGTCGAGTCGCTTTCGTGATTTCCAAATCGGATTTTTTTAAATTATATCGAAAGATTTCACGTTGAGTCATTATGTGCGATGGATGCACAATGAGATTCTATGTCTGCTCCATTTTTGTAGACCGGGTTTTCTTACTATTCATATTCCATCATGGAGTTCAATGGGCTTTGCATATGTCGCTCCCAGAGGCTGGATATGGGTCTGAAGAGGGTCAGTTGGGTTCCGGAATATCAGGGGCAGTGTCGGGCGTTACGACCCCTGGGGCATCAAGGCTACAGGCTTCGCAATTACAAGAAGAATCCGCCACTATGCAGCGGTTACATGGTAGCAGAGGAAATCATGACTTTGCTTCTGGAATCTCCACTGACACCCTGAGATCATCGGACTTTAGCGGGGCTATCACTCGTCCTGGGTCACTTCGTATTCCCCCTGAGGTTACATTCGTGGCTTCTCCCCAGCAGACCGAGGACCTACCTTCAGAGTGTCCTTACTGTGGCCATAGACATTGGCCTGGAGTTCATACTTGTGCTGATTGTTGTATGAACGCCCCCCCTAACCTTAAAACCGGTCCAGAATCTCCCTCCTCAAGTGAATCTGGTTCCAACTCTCACGCTCTACCTGATCTTGAAGACAGCATCAGCGAAGGAGAGCTGTCTAATACTGGCATTAGTGAGATTTCTGGCGAATACTGGGTAAACCACCTCCATGAAATCTGGAATCAGGAATTCTTGCACCGCCAAAATTGGCTACTGGCGGAGGCAGGCTATCGAGGCCGTCTGAGGGACTGGTTCAGAGTGTGGTGCCAGTTCATTAGGGACAGTGGCCGCCTGCGATTCGACGCCACATTGCAGGAACAAGATGGTTGGGAGGGGCTGATGGACCAGTTCGAACACCAGGGTGCCGTGATGGGTTGAATGGCCATCATTGCAGACGAGAGACGCCAGAATGTGTATCAGCAAGCTGGTCCGTCGGGTGCCTGGGGTCCGAACGAGGAAGAGGTCAACGAAATGAGGTGTGATTCGACACATTCTCACCTCTCCAGGGAGCAATTGCCCAAGCTTCCCAACTCTAACTCTAGTGTTGATACTTGCGTTGATGAGGTAAGAAGCAAAGGAAAAGGTACCAGATGCCCATCCTGTGGTGAGTGTGCCAAGGACTGCTCCTGTTGGCGCCAGATTTCGTCGCTGGAAGACAGGGTGAAGGAGCTGAAGAGGGCTGCCAAGGAGAAAAAGCGGGATGACGACAGCAAGTGGAAGGAGATGCAGCAGAAGCTTGAAACATTGACCAATCCGGTACAAAATCTGAGCACTACAGGGCTCACTGGACCAGCGCCTACAATGGCAAGTCACCCAGCACCTACCTCCTCAGCTGCACCTGCATCCACGCCTTACGGCGTTCCACATTCTCCGGCACCCCCAGCTTTTACTGGCCCACTCCCAGCTTCTACTGGAAATTCTCGTATTCCCCCTACTGGATTTACAAGTCCTATTGGGTTTAATCTGGGTACAGAAGGAGGAGAATCTTCGTCAGGAAGGTCTGTACTGTCTGTAAGTACTGTTGGGTATATTGATGGAAGAGCAAAGACCACCGTGAAAGAGGGATCAATGGCCTTGAAGAAGAAGGACAAAGAAAAGAAAGAAAAGGAAGCCAAAATGAAGGAAAAACAGAAGAAATTGAAGGAGATGAGGTATCATCAAGGACAATCAACGCCGTTTGTACAGCCTACTGTGGATCAGGTGTTGCTGGCGGCCGCATTTGCTCAAGCACAGGCAATGAAAGGCGCCGCCGTCAACCCAGTTTTTGTCAATCCTGTTCGCACCTCCACAGGTTTCAACCTGAACCACCTGCTCAATCCTTTGCACATGAGGCTTAGAGGTTCAGTAATGAAGCAGCCTAAGTTCTCAGGGCATCCAAATTATTGGGCTTCTTTCGAAAGACAATTCATGGTCTGGTTGCAGACAGAGAAACTCGACAAGGAACTCTGGATTCTCGGGTTGATGGACTGTTTGACTGGCAAACTCAGGGAAAGTAGATATAATCTTTATGTGGAAAGGCAGAATCAAGGAGATCCCCTGACTTATGAAGAGCTGTGGCGGAGTCTCAAAAAGAGAGGCTCTCGACCCCCTGAGGATCATTACAGGAACCGCATTGAGAACTTCAGGGCGATCAAGAAATTGTTTCTTGAAGAGATCCAAATAGCAAGGCAGGATTGGGAGTTTTTGGTGCAGGAGGCGGAGAACTCGGGAGAAGGCCTTTCTGAAGGCGAGATGAAGAAGATTGTTCTGAGCAAGCTCACGCCGGAGACCAAGCAGAAGATCAGAGACTCCCAGGCGGACCAAAAAGTCCTGGGCAACTGGGTTGAAGTCCGAGGATTGCCGGAGACTATGGGGAAAATGGCAGTTCGTGAGTTGCTACACTCTATCAGTGCTACGGGATTGGAAGACATCACCATTCGTGAGGGCAGATGGAGAGTTGGTTTCCATGATTCTGAACAGTCGGAGTTTTTCTGTAGCATGGTGGATGGAAAAGTGAAGTATAAGGGGACAATTTTGAAGGTGCGGCCGTGGATCTTCTCGTATGGAGTCGAGCAGATCTGGGACCAACTTGAAAAGTATATAAACTTAGAACGCCAGAAGTCACAGGATGCAAAAGGCTTCGGTGGCAAGGTCGGTGCCGTTGGTGAGAAGGGATGCTCCGTGTGCATTGCCTTTGGAAGGGTAGGTCGGGCGGCGACTCACACGACCGCAGATCACAGGTGGACGGCCTCAGATATCAAAACAATTCAGTCCAAAATGAATGGAAAGGGAAATTCTCACAAAAATCCCCAGCAGGATGGAGCACGAGATGTTGACCAAAATGGACGGGGAAGAGGTAAAGGGCAGTCCAAAGGACAGAACAGAGATTGGACACCAAAGGATTACTCGCAGAAGAACAGAGATCCAGGTGGCTCAAGAGAGAGCAGAGCCCGTGGAAAATCTGGTGGAAAATCTGGCGGGAAGAGTGGAAAGGGACAAGGAAAGTCCGGGAATCAAGAGGATTCCAAGGTGAATGGCAACCCCCTGTATACAGAGACGCCAGCAAACAGGACCTTTGACAGCAACAAGGATACTGGACGTCGAGGCAAGGACAGATCCAATGAATCCAACCCCAATTCCAACACCCCCAACAACAAAGGCCAGGGAGGTAAGAAAAGAGGTGGTGGAAAGTCATTTGGGGGTCGTGGACGTGGAAAAGGAGTCAATGCCGTTGAAGCAGGAGAAGAATGGGTTGACGAAGGACAAGTACAGGACGTGCAGCCGAACGTCGAAGAAGAATGGCAATAGGGAAGCCAACTTGACCCAATTCCCAGCATTGGTGTTCAGTGGCAGGAAGCAAAGCCCATCAGGGTAGTTGGGGCGGTGGATGGACGCTGCTGGGATCGGCTGGCGCGTTCCTCCGGCCTCCTCTACCCTGCCTGGGTCCTCAGCGCTGTCCGGCGGGGCAAGCAGCGCCAGTTTGTCTGCTGGATCCAGGTCAGGACGACAGATGGTAAGGTTAAACTTGCCAAATGTCTGATTGACAATGGTTCAGAGGTCAATCTGGTGAGGAGAGGCTTTCTGCAGGTGGAAGACGCGAAGATGTCCTCGACACCTGTCCAGCTGGAGGGAGTGAGCAGACATCGCCTTGAAGGTGGCGACAGAGAGGCAGAATTGGCGGTCAGATTGGTCAAACAATCTGTCTGGAGGGTGGAGGAGACGGTGACGGAGGAGTGGTTTTCTGGAAATTTGTATGAAGCCACCATAAAGTATGATTTATTCTTGGGTCAACCATGGCTTCACGCTCACCGTGTGTCGCCCATGGAACACAGGACATGCTTCCTCCAGGATCCATCGACCAGCGACCCGTCCGACCTGTATTATCTGCACCCATACACAAAGAGTATACACCAATTCAAGGAGCGAAATAAGCTGCATATTCAGCGAGATGGGCAGGAATGGACAGAGAATCAAGAAGAATTCACCGAAGGAAAGGTGGAATCATTGAACTGCAAGAAGTGGAAGTCAGTTTGCTATCGTGTAGTCGACAAATGGCGGGACATTCTGGTGGATTACTTCGAAAAGAACCACAATTTTCGTCCGCAAGTTGATGCCTTTGCAAACAACAGAAATAAAAGATTTCCAAAGTTCTACGACGATGCCTGGAGTGAGGACTGGTCTGAACCTTTGTGGATCAATCCGCCTTTCGACGTCTTTCCTCGTGTGGTGCAGAGGCTGAAGCAATCCGGCGAGAAAGGCGATTTTAATTGTCCCCAACTGGCCAAAACAATCTTGCTTCAAGGACATTATGGACATTTCAATCGACATTGTTGAGCTACCTCACAAGGGAGTGAAGCTGTATTGCGAAGACAATGGCAAGGATTTGCCACAGCTTTCTTGGAGCACGTTGGCGTGCTTAGTTGACGGGAATCTGGGAGATTATTGGCGAGATGACAGTGAAATGGGAACAGAAGAGGTGGTTTCAAATTCCTCAGGAATCGACGACATTGAGGTGGATCGAGACGATCGAGAGCGGAATCCCGACGTGTCGTCGCGGAAGGAGGGAAGGACAATCGGCGTCCCTCAAGAGAACGCCTCCATCCATTACAATTCGTCCCCATCAGACAAGAATAAAGCCCAAAATGTCAAGATTTCAAGCAAGAATGACGACAAATTTCCAAGATTTTCACCTGAATTGACAGTAATGCAGCTGAATTTGTCCGACCATCCCTTCAACACATTTGTGGACCCCCTTAATTGGTGGGATCCCACGGAGGAGCGAGCTCAGGTGAGCTTCATCCGCCAACGATGCGACGAAGAAGTTTGGAATGAAGTGGCCAAGAGTATGAGACCACGACCAACAATTCGCAAATTGGTGGCAATAATGTCGGTGATTAAATGTGAAAATCAGGTCGACGGAGACAGGATAGCTGCAAGAAGGGATGCAGTGTTCGAAGACTATAAGGATGACGTGCTGAGTGGGAAGTTGTGGAAAAACCCCCCAATTCGATGGGAAAATGGGGAAGCCAAGATTGAGATAATCCAAGGCTAAAAGGTGCACAAACAACGTCCATTCTACCTTCACGGCACCAAAGCAGATGCCCTGCGAAAGATTATTGAGCGCAATCTCTATGAGTTCGGTTGGTTGGAGGGCTGCATGAGTTCTGAGTGGTGTTCAGCACCATTTACTGTGCCAAAACCCCCACCTGCTGACCAATCCAGCATAGATGCTTGGCGTCTAGTGGTGGATTACAGAGCCCTGATTGCCGCCACGGTACCTGACGCGCATCCCCTTCCTTTAATCGAGAAGGAGATCGCCGCGAGAGCCAGAGGTAAGCTCTTTACTGTGCTGCATTTGCGCCATGGCTTTCACAAAATGCCACTTCGAAAGGAGGATAGGCATTTGACGGCAATGTGCACGCACTGTGGCACTGTCCAGTGGACTGTACTGCCGATGGGTCTGAAGAATGCGCCGTCGATGTTCGAGAAGATGATGGAGAATATTTTTTTCACAAGCACAAGTCTCTGGGATTACAAGAATTCTGCAGCATCTACATTGACGACCTTCTGATTGCCACGCCGTTGATAAAAAACTTTGCTGAGTGCCTGAAGTTGCACGAAGAACAAGTCCGCAAAGTTCTCGAAGTCCTTCGACAGAAGAAGCTCGTGTGTGGACCCAAGAAGGGCAAAATGTTCCTCCAGAGTGTGGAGTTTTATGGCTCTGTCTTGGAAGATGGGACAGGAAGACCGGCCCCAGGGAAAATGGCTGCCCTGCAGCTATGGGAAAGGCCTAAAACCATCACGCAGCTTCGTGCGTTTTTAGGCTGCTGCAATTATTACCACGAGTTCCTTCCCCTCTACGCCGAGTTCTCTGGTCCATTGACAGAGTTACTCAAGGTTGGCAAAATTGAAGGAAAGAAGGGATCTCAAGTCAAGCTCAAGTGGATGCCAGAATGTGAAGAGGCCTTTACTGGTCTCAAGGAAGCACTGGCAAAGGTGGTTAGATTAAAGACTCCGTGGTTGGGTGGAAGACCTTTTGATATTCGTACAGACGCCAGTCGTTACGCCATTGGTGCTACGATCGAACAAGTCAATGACGAAGGTCACCATCATCCTCTGGCTTTCACGTCTCGCAAGCTTACAACAAGACAGCAAAATTGGAGTCCAAGGGAACGAGAAGCCTACGCAATCCTTTGTGCCTTACGGCGTTATGAAGGTTGGATCTTGGGCCATCGCGTTGAGGTACTTACTGACCACAAGTCACTGGAGAGCTGGATGACAGAACATGTGGATACCCCTGGTGGACCAACTGGGAGGAGAGGCTGTTGGCATGAAACTCTCAGCAGATTTTACCTCCAGGTGACTTACATTCCAGGGTGCTACAATACAGTGGCGGACGCCCTGAGTCGCTGGGCCTACCCAGCCTCAGAGGCTTACTGTTGAAGTGAGTTTTCATGGGACAGCGACGGAAAAAGCCGAAGTGATCGAGTTTGATAAGGAGGAACAAGCACTGATCAAGAAACATTGTCTCGAATGTGCTATTAAGAATCGTATGAAGGTTGAATTGGTCAGATGCAAGGAGATCACCAAGGCAGATCAGATTCGAGGAGTTAACACTAACTCTGAGTCTTCGCTGCCACTCCTTAATGTGTTTCCAGTGACAAGATCCAACGCGAAATCCACGCTCCCTCCACAGCAAAAGGACAAGGAAACTTCCTTCCTCTATGTGGATTGGACGAAGATGTACAAGGAGGACAGGTTCTTTGGGTCTGTATACCACAAGTTGAAAGGGGACAAGCCGTACGACTCTGAAGAGAAGTCTGATTTCAAGATCCAAGGCGACAAGTTATTTCGGCAAAGACGGAACCCCAGAAACAGAAAATTCCCAAACTGTATATCTTCATAGGATTGAGGACACATAATGACATTGATCAAGGGAATGGGCTTGTGAATTGACTAACCCCCCCCCCAAAACATCAAAACAATCGCAAAATTGGATATCTCCAGAGAATTGAGGACACACAATGATATTAGTCAAGGGAATGGGGTTAGGAATGGACTAACCCCCCCAGAAGCACCGATTTCCCAAACTGGATATCTCCATAGGATTGAGGACACATAATGACATTAATCAAGAGAATGAGGTTAGGAATTGACGAGCCACCCCGAGAAACATCAATAAATTCGAAAATTGGATATCTCCATAGGATTGAGGACACATAGCGACATTAATCAAGGGAATGGGATTAAGATTTGACTAACACCGCCCAAACAATCCAAAAAAAGCGCAAAATTGGAAATCTCCAGAGAATTGAGGACACCTAATGATATTAATCAAGGGAATGGGGTTAGGAATGGACTAACCCCCGAAGAAACACCAAAATCCCAACCTGGATATCTCCATAGGGCTGAGGAGACATAATGACATTAATCAAGGGAAAGGGGTTAGAAATTGACTAACCTTCCCGCGAAAACATCACAAAACTCCAAACATTGGATATCTCCATAGGATTGAGGACACATAATGACATTAATCAAGGGAATGGGGTTAGAAATTGACTCAAACCCCCTGAAACATCGACAAAATCCCTAAATTGGATATCTCCAGAGGATTGAGGACACATAATGACATTAATCAAGGGAATGGGGTTAGGAATCGACTAACCCCCTCCCGAACATACACAAACACCGGAATTGGATATCTCCAAAGGATTGGAGAGACATAATGACATTCATCAAGGGAATGGGGTTAGGATGACTAGCCCCCCTCGAAACATCAACAAAGATCCAAAATTGGATAACTTCATACAACTGAGGACAGATAATGACATTCATCAAGGGAATCGGGTTAGAAATGGAGTCACCCCCCCAAGAAAAAGCACAAAATTGCAAAATTGGATATCTCCATCAGATCGAGGACACATAATGACATTAATCAAGGGAATGTGGTTAGGAATTGACTAGCCCGCCCCAAACATCAAACACATCTTTAAATTGAATATCTCCTGAGGATGGAGGACACATAATGACTTTCATCAAGGGAATGGGGTTAGGAATTAACTATCCTTCCCCCCAACCATCACAAGAATCACAACAATTAGATATCCCCAGAGAATTGAGGACACATAATGACCTCAATCAAGGGTATGGGGTTAGGAATCGACTAGGCCCATATCTATCTATCTCCATAGAATTCGGGACACATCATGACATTAATCAAGGGAATGGGGTTAGGAATTCACTAAGCCCCCCGAAACATCAAAGCAATCCAGAGATTGGATATCTTCAGATGTGGATTGACACATAATGACATTAATCAACGGAAAGGGGTTGGGAATTGGCCAACCCTCCCCCTGAGACATCACCGAAAACCAAAATCAGATATCTCCATACGATTAAGAACACATCATGACATTCATCAAGGGAATGGGGTTAGGAATTGACAGCCCCCCCCCAAAAGAACATGAAAGAAATCCCAAATTGGATAATTCCATAGGATTGAGGACACATAATGACATCAATCAAGGGAATGGTGTTAGGAATTGACTCACCCCCCCGAAAACAATACAAAAACCCGAAAATGGATAGCTCCACAGGATTGAGGACAGTTAATCACATTCATCAACTGAATGGGGTTAGAAAATGACTAACCCCCCCCCCCAAACATCAACAAAGCCAAAATTGGATATCTCCATAGATTTCAGGACACATCATGACATTGATCAAGGGAATGGGATTAGGAATTTACTGACCCTCCCCCGAAACATCAAAACAATCCAAACCTTGGACATCTGCAGAGGATTCAGGACATTTAATGACATTCATCAAGGGAAGCGGGTTAGGAATTGACTAAACCCCTCCAAAACATCACAAGAATGCCACAGCCGGATATCTGCAGAGGGTTGATGACAACATAATGACATTAGTCAAGGGAATGGGGTTAGGAATTGGCCAACCCCCCAACCCAAACAATATCAACAAAAACCACAATTGGATATCTCCGTAGAATTGACGACACATATTGACATTAATCAAGGGAATGGGGTTAGAAATTGACTAGTCCCCCTAAAAGACATCAAGAGAATCCCAAAGTTGGATATCTCCAGAGGATTGAGGACGCATAATGACATTAACCAAGGAAACGGGGTTAGGAATTGACGAACCCCCCCCCAAAACATCAACAAAAACCGAAAATTGATATCTCCATAGGAACGAGGACACACAATGACATTAATCAAGCGGAAGGGGTTAGGAATAGACTAACTGCCCCGAAAGAAACTTAACAAAAGTCCACAATTGGATATCTCCATAGGATTGAGGACAAATAATGACATTAATCAAGGGAATGGGGTTAAAAATGGACCAACCCCCGCCCCGGAGCATCACCAAAACCTGATATCTCCATAGGACTGAGGACACATAATGACATTAATCAAGGCAATGGTGTTAGGAACTGACTAACCCCCCCCCAAAACATCAAACAAACCCAAACTTGCATATCTCCATAGGATTCAGGACACATAATGACAATGATCAAGGGAATGGGGTTGTGAATTTACTAGCCCCCCCAAGAACATAAACAAATCCAAAATTTGATATCTCCATAGGATTGACGACACATACTGAGATTAATCAAGGGAATGGGGTTAGGAATTCACTAACCCCCCCCAAAAACATCCCAAGTATCAAACATTGGAAATCTCCATAGGATTGAGGACACATAATGACATTAATCAAGGGAATGGGGTTAGGAATTCAATAATCCCCCCCCATAATAATCAAATAAATTTAAAAGTGGATAACTCCATAGGACTGAGGACACATAATGACATTAATCAAGGGAACGGGTTTGGGAATTGACTGACCCCCCCCCAAAAAACGGAAAATATCCACAATTGGATATCCCCATCGCATTGAGGACACATAATGACATTAATCAAGGGAATGGGGTTACGAATTGACTGACCCCCCCCCAAAGAAATCACACGTTTCGACGATTGGATATCTCCATGGGATTGAGCACACATAAACGACATTAATGAAGGGAGTGGGGTTAGGAATTGACTAACCCCCCCCCAAAACATCAGAAAAGTATGAAATTGGATATCTCCATAGGATTCAGGACACATAGTGACATTAATCAAGGGAATGGGGTTAGGAAGTGACTAACCCCCCGCGAAACATCAACAAATCCAAAACTGGATAATTCCATAAGATTGAGGACACATAATGACATTAATCAAGGGAATGGGGTCAGGAGCTGACTAAGCCCCCCCAAAGCATCACAACAATGCCAAATTGGATATCTCCAGATGGTTGAGGACACATAATGACATGAATCAAGGGAATGGGGTTAGGAATTGACTAACCCCCCCCTCAAACATCAACCAAAACCAGAATCGGATATCTCCATAGAATTCGGGACACATCATGACATTAATCAAGGGAATGGGGTTAGGAATTCACTAAGCCCCCCGAAACATCAAAGCAATCCAGAGATTGGATATCTTCAGATGTGGCTTGACAGATAATGACATTAATCAAGGGAAAGGGGTTGGGAATTGGCCAACCCTCCCGCTGAGACATGACCGAAAACCAAAATCAGATATCTCCATAGGATTAAGGACACATCATGACATTCATCAAGGGAATGCAATGTTAGGAATTGACAGCCCCCCCCCCAAAGAACATCAAACAAATACCAAATTGGATAATTCCATAGGATTGAGGACACATAATGACATCAATCAAGGGAATGGTGTTAGGAATTGACTCACTCCCCCGAAAACAATACAAAATCCGAAAATGGATAGCTCCAGAGGATTGAGGACAGTTAATCACATTCATCAACTGAATGGGGTTAGAAATTGACTAACCCCCCCCCCCAAACATCAACAAAGCCAAAATTGGATATCTCCATAGAATTCAGGACACATCATGACATTGATCAAGGGAATGGGATTAGGAATTTACTGACCCCCCCCCAAAACATCAAAACAATCCAAACCTTGGACATCTGCAGAGGATTCAGGACATTTAATGACATTCATCAAGGGAAGCGGGTTAGGAATTGACTAAACCCCTCCAAAACATCACAAGAATGCCACAATCGGATATCTCCAGAGGGTTGATGACAACATAATGACATTAATCAAGGGAATAGGGTTAGGAATTGGCCAACCCCCCAGCCCAAACAATATCAACAAAAACCACAATTGGATATCTCCGTAGAATTGAGGACTCATGTTGACATTAATCAAGGGAATGGGGTTAGAAATTGACTAGCCCCCCCAAAAGACATCAAGAGAATCCCAACGTTGGATATCTCCAGAGGATACAGGACACACAATGACATTAGTCAAGTGAAAGGGGTTAGGAATAGACTAACTGCCCCGAAAGAAACTTAACAAAAGTCCACAATTGGATATCTCCATAGGATTGAGGACAAATAATGACATTAATCAAGGGAATGGGGTTAGGAATGGACTAACCCCCGCCCCGGAACATCACCAAAACCTGATATCCCATAGGACTGAGGACACATAATGACATTAATCAAGGCAATGGTGTTAGGAACTGACTAACCCCCCCCCAAAACATCAAACAAACCCAAACTTGCATATCTCCATAGGATTCAGGACACATAATGACAATGATCAAGGGAATGGGGTTGTGAATTTACTAGCCCCCCCAAAAACATAAACAAATCCAAAATTTGATATCTCCATAGGATTGACGACACATACTGAGATTAATCAAGGGAATGGGGTTAGGAATTCACTAACCCCCCCCGGAAACATCCAAAGTATCAAACATTGGAAATCTCCATATGATTGAGGACACATAATGACATTAATCAAGGGAATGGGGTTAGGAATTCAATAATCCCCCCCCATAATAATCAAAAAAATTTAAAAGTGGATAACTCCATAGGATTGAGGACACATAATGACAATAATCAAGGAAATGGGGTTAGAAAGAGAATAGCCCCCCCCCCCCCCTGAAATCAAACAAATCCAGGATTTGATATCCCGACAGGACTGAGGACACATAATGACCTTCATCAAAGGAATGGGGTTAGGAATTGACTAACCCCCCCCGTACCAACAAACAAATCCCAAATTGGATATCTCCATGGGATTGAGGACACATAATGACATTAATCAAGGGAATGGGGTTAGGAATTGACTAACCCCCCCCAAGAAAAAACCAAAATCAAAAATTCCATATCTCCATAGGATTGAGGACACATTATATCATTCATCAAGGGAACGGGGTTAGGAATTGACTAGCCCCCCCCAAACTTCAGAAAAGTTAAGAATTGGATATTTTCATAGGATTGAGGACACGTCATGACATGAATCATGAGAACGGGGTTAGAAATTGCCAAATTCCCTCCTAAAACATCCGAACAATCCAAAATTGAATATCTGAATAGGATTGAGGACACATCATGACATTAATCAAGGGAAGGGGGTTAAGAAATGACTAACCCCCCCGCAGAACATTAAAATAATCCAAAATTGGATATATCCATACAATTGAGGACACATAATGACATTAATCAAGGGAATGGGGTTAAGAATTGGCTAACCCCCCCCAAAATTGGACCACAATCCAAAGATAGACATCTCCATAGGATGGAAGACACATATTCACATTGATCAAGGGAATGGAGTTAGGAATTTACTAACCCCCCCCTGAACATCAAAAACGTCCAAAGGTGGATATCTCCATTAGATTGAGGACACATAATGACATTAATCAAGCGAATGGGGTTAGGAATTGACAAACCGCCCCCCCATAAAAATCAAAGAAATTTAAAGTTTGATATCTCCATAGGATTGAGGACACATAATGACATTAATCAAGGGAATGGGGTTAGGAATTGACTAGCCCCCCCCCGGACCATCACAAACATCCAAAATTTGATATCTCTATAGGATTGAGGACTCATAATGACATTAATCAAGGGAATTGGGTTTGGAGTTGACTAACCCCCCCCCCAACATGAACGAAATTCAAAATTGGATATCTCCATAGTATTGAGGACACATAATGACATTAATCAATGGAATGGGGATAGGAATGGACTAACCCCCCCCTATAACAACAACAAAATCCAAAATTGGATATCTCCATAAGATTGAGGACACATAATGACATTAATCAAGGGATTGGGGTTAGGAATTGACTAGCACCCCCTCAAACATCAAACAAATCCAAAGTTGGATATCTCCGTAGGACTGAGGACACATAATGACACTAAAAAGGAAAATGGGGCTAGGAATCGACTAACCCCCCCCAAACATCAAACAAATCCACAGTTGGATATCTCCATAGGACTGAGGACACATAATGACATTAATCAAGGGATGGGGGTTAGGAATTGACTAGCCCCCCCTCAAACATCAAACAAATCCAAAGTTGGATATCTCCATAGGACTGAGGACACATAATGACACTAAAAAGGGGAATGGGGCTAGGAATCGACTAACCCCCCCCAAACATCAAACAAATCCACAGTTGGATATCTCCATAGGACTGAGGACACATAATGACATTATTCAAGGGAATGGGGTTCGGAATTGACTAACCCCGCCCCAAACATCCGAGTATTCCCCAATTGGATATTTCCATAGGATCTAGGACACATAATGACATTAATCAGGGGAATGGGGTTGAGAATTGACTAACCCCCCCCCAAAAACATAACAACAATCCAAAATAGGTTATCTCCATAGGATTGAGGACACATAATGACATTAATCAAGGGACTGGGGTTAGGAATGGACCAGCCCCCCCTCAAACATCAAACAAATACAAAGTTGAATATCTCCATAGGACTGAGGACACAGAATCACACTAATCAAGGGACAGGGGCTAGGAATTGACTAACCCCCCCGAAACATCACACGAATCCAAAATGGGAGATCTCTATAGGACTGAGGACACATAATGACATTAATCAATGGAATGGGGTTAGGAATTTAGAAACCCCCCCCCAAAACATCCGAGTATTCCCAAATTGGATATCTCCATAGGATTGAGGACACATAATGACATTAATCAAGGGAATGGGGTTAGGAATTGACTAGCCCCCCCTCAAACATCACAAAATTCCAAAACTGGATATCTTCTTAGAATTGAGGACACATAATGACACTAATCAAGGGACAGGGGCTAGGAATTGACTAACCCCCCCCAAAACATCAAACCAATACTAAGTGGGAGATCTCCATAGGATTGAGGACACATAATGACATTAATCAAGGGAATGGGGCTAGCAATTTAGAAACCCCCCGCACAAAACATTAAAATAATCCAAAATTAGATATCTCCATACGATTGAGGACACATAATGGCATTAATCAAGGGAATGGGGTTAGGAATTGACCAACCCCCCCCAAACATCCGAGTATTCCGGAATTGGATACCTCCATAGGATTGCGGACACATAATGACATTAATCAAGGGAATTGGGTCAAGAATAGACTAGCCCCCCCCAAAACATCACAAAATTCCAAACATGGATATCTTCTTAGGATTGAGGACACAAAATGACATTAATCAAGGGAAAGGGGCTAGGAATTGACTAACCCCCCCAAGACATCAAACAAATCTAAAGTTGGATATCTCCATGGGACAGGAGACACATAATGACATTAATCAAGGGAATGGGGTTAGGAATTGACTACCCCCCCCCCAGAACATCCGAGTATTCCCAAATTGGATATCTCCATCGGATTGAGGACACATAATGACATTAATCAAGGGAATCGGGTTAGGAGTTGACTAACCCCCCCCCCCAAACATCAAAGCAATCCAAGGCTGGATAACTCCATAGGATTGAGGACACATACTGACATTAATTAAGGGAATGGGGTTAGGAATCGACTAGCCCCCCCCCAAAAACATCACAAAATTCCAAGACTGGATATCTCCATAGGATTGAGGACACATGATGACATCAAGCAAGTGAATGGGGCTAGGAATTGACTAACCCCCCCCCCGAAAAAATCAAACAAATCCAAAGTTGGATATCTCCATAGGACTGAGGGCACACAATGACATTCATCAAGGGAATGGGGTTAGGAATTGACTAACCCCCCCCAAAAAACATCCGAGTATTCCCCAATTGGATATCTCCATAGGATTGAGGACACATAATGACATTAATCAAGGGAATGGGGCTAGGAACTGACGAACCCCCCCCAAAGATCAGACAAATCCAAAGTTGGATATCTCCATACGACTGAGGACACATAATGACATTAATCAAGGGAATGGGGTTCCGAATTGACGAAACCCCCCCCAAAACATCCGAGTATTCCCGAATTGGATTTAGGACACATAATGAGATTAATCAGGGGAATGACGTTGAGAATTGACTAACCCCCCCAAAAAACATCACAACACCATTAAATTTTGTTATTTCCATAGGATTGAGGACACATAATGACATTAATCAAGAGTATGGGGTTAGGAATTGACGAACCCCCCCCCAAAAACATCACAACAATCCAAATTCGATATCTCCATAGGACTGAGGACACATAATGACATCAACCAAGGGAATGGGGCTAGGAATCGACTAACCCCCCCCGGAAACATCGGAGTATTCCCAAATTGGATATCTCCATAAGATTGAAGACACATAATGACATTAATCAAGGGAACTGGGTTAGGAAATGACTAACCCCCCGCCAAAACATCAAAACAATCAAAACTCTCCATACTTTTGAGGACACATAATGACGTTAATCAAGGGAATCAGGTTACAAATTGACTAACCCCCCCTCAAACATCCGAGTATTCCCAAATTAAATATCTCCATAGGATTGAGGACACATAATGACATTAATCAAGGGAATGGGGTTAGAAATTTAGAAACCACCCCCCAAAACATCCAAGTATTCCCAAATTGGATATCTCCATAGGATTGAGGACACATAATGACATTAATCAAGGGAATGGGGTTAGGAATTGACTAGCCCCCCCTCAAACATCACAAAATTTCAAAACTGGATATCTTCTTAGGATTGAGGACACATAATGACACTAATCAAGGGACAGGGGCTAGGAATTGACTAACCCCCCCCAAACATCAAACCAATACAAAGTTGGAGATCTCCATAGGATTGAGGACACATAATGACATTAATCAAGGGAATGGGGTTAGCAATTTAGAAACCCCCCGCACAAAACATTAAAATAATCCAAAATTAGATATCTCCATACGATTGAGGACACATAATGGCATTAATCAAGGGAATGGGGTTATGAATTGACCAACCCCCCCCAAACATCCGAGTATTCCGGAATTGGATACCTCCATAGGATTGCGGACACATAATGACATTCATCAAGGGAATTGGGTCAAGAATAGACTAGCCCCCCCCAAAACACCACAAAATTTCAAAAATGGATATCTTCTTAGGATTGAGGACACAAAATGACATTAATCAAGGGAAAGGGGCTAGGAATTGACTAACCCCCCCAAGACATCAAACAAATCTAAAGTTGGATATCTCCATGGGACAGAGGACACATAATGACATTAATCAAGGGAATGGGGTTAGGAATTGACTACCCCCCCCCAGAACATCCGAGTATTCCCAAATTGGATATCTCCATCATATTGAGGACACATAATGACATTAATCAAGGGAATTGGGTTAGGAGTTGACTGACCCCCCCCCCCAAACATCAAAGCAATCCAAGGCTGGATAACTCCATAGGATTGAGGACACATACTGACATTAATTAAGGGAATGGGGTTAGGAATCGACTAGCCCCCCCCCAAGACTGGATATCTCCATAGGATTGAGGACACATGATGACATCAAGCAAGTGAATGGGGCTAGGAATTGACTAACCCCCCCCCCGAAAAAATCAAACAAATCCAAAGTTGGATATCTCCATAGGACTGAGGGCACACAACACCTATGATTTTATGAAGTCGCCAGATCCCAAAATTATTGTCGCAGCGGAGCCAAAAAACCAACAGAAACTGTCGCCGCGCGCGCATTTTCACTCGCCGAGAGCAATTTTTGGCTCAGAAATCTGAAAATACGCGATTACGAAGCGCTTTTTGCGCGTACAATCGAAGATACCAACCACCCGCACCTTTTCAATCACGATACCCCGCTCGGAACTGCTCCCAAGTCTCGTAAACGGTCAATTACCTCCCAAAAAGCCACAATTTGGCCTTTTTTTGCCATTTTTTCGTCGGAAAACACATTCTATCTTGTTCCGAGAGGCTGCGGATCAATCAAAGGTGTTCCGTGGAACCACTTGACGATTTCCAAAACATAGCAACATCCACCAAGCCATCAAGCTCTCGTAACGTGCCAATCTACCCCCATTTTTGGCCCAAAATGCCACATTTTGGCCTTTTTTCACCACTCTTTCATCATAAAACACATTCTATCTCTTTCTAAGAGGTTGCGGATCAATCAAAGGTGTTTAATGGAACCACTTGACGATTTCCAAAACATAGCAACATCCACCAAGCCATCAAGCTCTCGTAACGTGCGAATCTACCCCCATTTTTGGCCCAAAATGCCACATTTTGGCCTTTTTTCACCACTCTTTCATCATAAAACACATTCTATCTCTTTCTAAGAGGCTGCGGATCAATCAAAGGTGTTCCATGGAACCACTTGACGATTTCCAAAACATACGAACATCCACCAAGCCATCTACCTCTCGTGACATGCGAGTATACCCCCATTTTTCGCCAAAACTGCCATATTTCAGCCTTTTTTTGCATGGTTACGGTCATAATATTTGGTCAATGTTGTTGCGAGAGTCCGCGAATCTTTCTATTGTGTTCCATGGAACCACTTGATGACGAGGATGTGGGTTAGGCAAATATTGGTACAATTTCCTCTCCTATATTGAAGATTATGACGCGGACGGTGCCAAAAACAGCCATGTTTGGGGGTAGTGATGTGTCCCATGCCCAGCTGCTATGTCTTGTCACGTGCCAACTTGTTGTGTCGCAGGGAGGGTTTCCATACGATGTGTTGCATGTCACACTAGGTAGGTACTCAATCCTTTAAAGTGCCATTGTTATGATATGACGAAGAGCAAGCCCCGCGTGGGCCGTCCCCGATTGGCCAATCCGTCGCTGAAGACCTTGAGGAACAGAGCTAGTGCCGCAAATGCAAACCTTAAAAGGGCACTTCCCCAGTTGGTGACTAATGCCAAAGCTCGGAATCAAAAACGTGTCAAAAATCGACAACGTGCGGAGAAAAACCCTCCCCCAGAGGTTATTGTACGCTCCTTATTGGCAAAGCATGCGGGCAAATCGACATGGAAGCAGTTTATCGATACCAAGCAGGATATCAGCGACGATCAACATCTAGGCATTTACCGCAACAAGGTTACTCGCTTGGCCAAAAGCTTAAGGGCCAATGTTGGTGGCGTGGTGTTCACGCGGCGATCGAGCCGACTCGACCCATGGAAGGCCATCCCTCTCTACTTGCAAATAGCGAACCGCGACCACTTGCACCATGAAGGTACATACAAACGCAGCATAAACATCTTCATTGATGGTTGCGAGGTGGCGTGTTACAAACCCGCTGGTGTGGTTACTCTATCTCTTACTCTACCAACGTTACGGGTTCCACATCAAGTTAGTGCTGTGCTTCGCCTGTGTCATTGGATGGGCACCGAAGAACCTAACGAGTTGAAGCTGCGGCTACGTAATCTGAAGCTAAAGGAAGTATTGACTGACGCTCAAAAGGGTGCATTTGATGGGCATAGGTATCGAATCACCATGAACTTGGATTGGAGCCTTCTAACAAAAATCTTGTGTTGGGAGCAGAGTGGTCACGAGAAAGCATGCTGGGCCTGTGTTGCGCTCCGGCGGCATTGGATGTATTGTGACTACATGAAACAACCACAAAGGCCATTGGAATCCTTCTTTGGTGGCGTATTGGGCTTTTTCTTGTCCCTCTTTGAGACAATTGACGATATCATCTATGACGTCGTCCATTGTCTTGCATTGGTACTCCGCAACATGTTGTTGCACGCTTTGGATATATGGGTGCAAGATATGAGCGCTAAGTACCCACACCTTGTTGATCCGGGATTGTTGGGTCGTTTGCGGGATGTGTACAACAAGCATCTCGAACGGTGTCCGTATAGACCTCCGGACAAGCGCGGCCCTGAGTACAAAGTTGGTCTCCTGGAGGAAATATGTCAAAGGAACAAATTTTGTACAATGACAAATTCTGGGATGACCTGTGCGCCGTTCTTCCAACGGCTGCACATGGGCTAGATTTCGGCGCAAAACACCCCGGTGTGCCAAGTGGAAGCCCCTTGCAATGGTACTGTAGAGAGCTCCGCCGCTTGTGCGTGCAAATGTGTGCCTGGAAACCCGAAGGAGTTGAGCGGCGCACTGCTGACTGTGACCGTTTGCACCGGGTGTATCAGGCCCTTGGGCTCCCGACGGAAAGGATCACGGTCCAATGTCACTTCTTCCTCGCCCACTATGAGCCGCGGTTGCGTAGGCATGCAAACTTGCAAGGTGGCAGTAGCGAAGGTGGCGAGCATGCACATCAGACGGTGCATAGAATTGTTGCCGTGCGGAAGTCCAAGCCGAATCACAAATGTCCAGAAGGCATGAAAGAATTTGGACGGGATGCGGCTTTGGATCTAGCACTATGGGCTGAAGGTGAGATCCACCTTGAAAACGATTGTGACCACGCCATTGCATTGCCAAGTATGAGCTTGCAACAACTACTTCTTGTTTTGTGCTGCGTTGCGTTGTTTGTTCAAGGGTCACCAAGGCAAATATATCGTGCGGCACATCTCATCGTTGGATTGGGAAAATGACATATCACCCCCCCTTCCCCCCCCCCCCCAAAAGTGTTTCTTCCGCCTACCACAAGTGAACCCTGTCTTAGGCTTGGCAATCATGTCCGGGGAGGCAGATGTACGCGACCACAAACGGTTTTGCTCCAAAGCCGAAGCCCTCAAATACCATATCAGTGATGTTTTCCGGGCGGAGGAGGAACCGGCTGAGGAGCATACCGCAGTGAAGAATGATTTGCAAATCAATTCGGTGGCCTTTGGGCTCAGTGGTCGCGTACGGGAGAAAGGCACACCACCCACCGCACCCACCCTCTTTCAAGTAGCATGGAAGGGGAAGGTTACTGGGAAAGTGTTCCCCAATGGTGAGATCGAGCTTCAGCATTCGGATGGGCCGAATAGGTACAAACCAGAGCACGTGCTACCGAAGCTCATTTATGGGATACGTGAAATCTCGCCCGCGGTAGCAATTCTGTCCGAAGACGCAAAGGCCGCTCATGCCGCTTTCAACCCGGATGAAGGAAGTAGTAGCGGGGATGTCAGTAGCGGGGATGATGCCTCTGATGAGAGTGACGGTGATTCAAAGAGAAAGCGGCCGAGCAATGCATCTCCACCATCAGCCGAGAAGAGAAAGAAGAAGCCATGCCTCAAAAAAACCGCGAAGCCAGCGGCAAAAAAGGCTGAGCGGGGGCGGAAGGCACCGGAGGAGGAAATTCGCCGCGTGCTGCAACGGGTTAGGGAAGATGGGTCATCTGCATTGGATGATACCCGAGACTGGGATGCCAAGAGCATGGCTGCACTTCTGGATGCATACGGAGCCTACCACACTAAGAGTGCCACGTCAAAAGAGATGCGGTCTGCCTTCCGTAGGGATCTCGATGATGGCCTAAGGGAGCCCTGCACTGTGCCTGCTGCACGTCCAAAGGAGGCCTGCACTTTTAAGCCTCTCTTGGGAAAGACTTCTGCGTTGTCTTTGGCGGTGGACGACGAGGACGAGGACTCAATGGATGAGTCAGGAGCTGCACCACGTGCTACCGATTCAAAGGAACATATCTTGCAAAAGACGTCTTCCTTGTCCTCCTTGTCTTCCTTGTCAATGGATGGGTTGGCCGTAGGACCCCCAAGTAGAAAGGATGAGGCACACGTCATTGCCGATAGTGACGACGCCGGGGACGGTTACATGACTGACAAGTCTGGGGAAGGGCGAGCACCAACTGCTCCGGCAAAGACAGTCACCCCTCCGTTGTCCCGCACCCTCTTCCCGGGAAAGCATGACAGAAGGGATGGCCACAAGCATGATGATGATGATTACTCCGATATCCTTGAACCAAGGGATGGCGACAATCATGATGATGATGATGACCTCGAAATCCTTGACGATGGCGACAAGCATGATGATGAGGACCCCGATATCCATGCTTTGGTGCGGCGAAAGGCCTTCTCTCGAACAGGTGACGTGTTGAACAAGTGCACAGTCAAAGCACGCAGTTTGCGAGTGGAATCATTTGAATATATGTGGCCCGACCTTGGAGAGATGCGGCTGCACCCAGCCGCACTTGAGGACGAAGCCGATGAATGGCAAGAGCACGTGCTGCAGTCCATTACGGCTCAAAGGACGACATATGGGCTGCCCTTGCAAGGTGTTTACTTTGGGCGCCTGAAGGGCAGCCGTGAAGGCTCATTCACCAATTTTTGGGCCGAAAAGCGTTCGGGATTGACGGTCTTTGTGCCACTAGGCCTACCGAAAGGGACTTCATGGAAGGTGAAGGTCATCTTGAGCAGTGGAGAGTACACATGGGAAGTTGGTGACCGTGATTATTTCCAAGTTCCTGCTGAAAATGCTCGCTCACTTCTTCATCCAGCTGGTCGCCCCGCGTACTTTCTGGCGATGCAGTTTGGAGATGCTGAACACCCATTGCCAATGGCCATTGATTCCCCACGTGATGTATGTAGTGTGCAGTGTGCGAATTATAATCTATGTGTATTTGGCGAACATTGCACCTGACAGGTTCATGGCCTGAAGAGTGTTTTTCTTCTTGTGTTGTGCCTACATGTGTCATCTTTGCCTTCTTACTTTGTCTCTCCTCTCCCATATGGGCCGTAGCAAATGAGGTTGGAGAATCTTCCAAAGAAAGGATATAGTGGGCGAATTTTTCAATTTTTAGGCATAGTGTGCAACTCCCATCTCCCAATGCGGTAAATTAGACCAGAACACAACAACACCGCAGAGCACAACACCGCAGAGCTCTTTTTCCTTTTGCCTATAGGTCCATGAAGTCAACAGGCGAAGGCCCACTTTGCCTGCAGCACCCCAGGGCCCACGGAGGTCGGATCGCGTGCACCTTGCTGACGCGGCGCCCAAGAAGGATGATGGTGCGAAGAAGGATGATGGCGCCAAGAAGGATGATGCTCGCAAGCGGGATGCTGCACATGCCAAGGAGCTCAAGGCGCACGCAGCTGCCGCCACTGCTGCACATGCCAAGGCCAAGGCGGAAGCGAAGCTCGCTAAGGTGGCGAATGCAAAGGCGGCCAAGGCATTGAAGGATGCGGCCAAGGAGCGCGCCGAGAAGGAGGCTTGCAAGAAGGAATTGGCTTCGCAAAAAAGTTTGCTGGCGGCAAGGGCCAACCGCCTGAGTGAGATGGAGAAGGAATTGGACGACCTAAGGCGTAGTAAGAGTTCTGACAAGAATTCGGGTGCAAGCACGGCACAGGGCATGGGCAATGAGCCCCGCCATGGCGTGGTGCAGGGCACGAACATGGGAACGGGCACCGGGCAGGGTCATGGCATGGTGCAGGGCACGAACATGGGAATGGGCACCGGGCAGGGTCATGGCATGGTGCAGGGCATGGTGCAGGGTGGTGGTGCGGGACAGGCCATGGGAATGGGGATGGGGATGGGGATGGGGCCAAGCATGGGCATGGGCATGGGCATGGGCATGGGCATGGGTATGGGTATGGGGCAAAACTCAAACATGCCTATGGGCCCGAACATGGGCATGGGGATGGGGTCAGGCATGGGCATGGGTGTGGGCATGGGACAAAACCCTAACATGCTGATGGGCACAGGCATGGGCGTTGGCGTGGGGCAGGGCATGGGCATGGGTACGGGTATGAGTATGGGGCAAGGGATGGGTATGGGTACCGGGATGGGGCAAGGGGTGGGTATGGGACAGGGCATGGGTATGGGACCTGGGATGGGTATGGGTGCGGCAATGGGGCAAGGCATGGGTATGGGTATGGGTATGGGCATGGGGCAGGGCATGGGCATGCACCAAAATAGGTGGTGCTGAGCCCAGGCTTAGATTTCGGATTCATAAATTCCCTGCTGTTGTAGTTTCAAAGGCGTCTTTCTCTGTGTATGGTGAATTGTACCAGTGGAGGATGGAAGTCTCCGTCTCAAAAGCATATTCATATGCCACACACAAGCAAAAAGGTGAGGAAGGTGTGAAGACAACAGTGCCTTCTGTGGCTGCACAGCTGCTCCACTTTCTGTGGCAGTGCTTTAGTTTACCATTTATTTTCTGCGTCCAACAATCACTGCATGGTTCATCCTGTATTTGATTGTGACAGGCTCCGAAATCTACCACAATGCAAGATTCCATGGGCAATGACTATGCTGTGCCAAAGAGTGGCCTATTGTTCCACAAGAGTGTCTGGATAGTGTCTGGATCTCATTTACATGCAGGCCTCTCCCACTTGTCTATTGTCTGTTGTCTGTTGTCTGTTGCCTGCCGTCAGTTGAGCGTTGTCGTCCATTGTATGTTGTCTGTTGTCTGTTGTCTGCGGTCTGTTGTCTGTTGCCTGCCGTCAGTTATACGTCGTCGTCCATTGTCTGTTGTCTGTTGTCTGTTGTCTGTTGTCTGTTGTCTGTTGTCTGCGGTCTGTTGTCTGTTGCCTGCCGTCAGTTGTACGTTGTCGTCCATTGTTGTTGTCTGTTGTCTGTTGTCTGTTGTCTGTTGTCTGTTGTCTGTTGTCTGTTGTCTGTTGTCTGTTGTCTGCGGTCTGGTCTGTTGCCTGCCTGTTGTCTGTTGTCTGTTGTCTGTTGTCTGTTGCGTGTCGCCTGAGGTAAATTGGACGTCGTCCAGTGTTGTCTGTTGTCTGTTGTCTGTTGTCTGTTGCCTGTCGTCAGTTGAACGTCGTCGTCCAGTCGTGACTAGCTCTATTCCTGCGATTCATTCAGAGTTCCTTCAGACGTGGAATCTTGGGGGTGTCCGAGTGCATGTTCCAATTTGCTGATGTGTTGCACGTCTCAGGAGTAAGAAAGTTCATACAGACCAATTTCTGGATCGAATTCAATCAGCATTCTGCATCCTGCGATTCATTCAGAGTTCCTTGAGACATGGAATCTTGGGGGTGTCCGAGTTGATCAGCTTTGCCTTCGCCAATGTCAGCTTTGACTCCATTTGTCCATTGGCGGCATGTTCCAATTTGCTGATGTGTTGCACGTCTCAGGAGTAAGAAAGTTCATACAGACCAAAAATCTGGATCGAATTCAATCAGCATTCTGCATCCTGCGATTCATTCAGAGTTCCTTGAGACATGGAATCTTGGGGGTGTCCGAGTTGATCAGCTTTGCCTTCGCCAATGTCAGCTTTGACTCCATTTGTCCATTGGCGGCATGTTCCAATTTGCTGATGTGTTGCACGTCTCCGATGAGTTTGTTTGTGCGCCTGTTGTATCTGTGTCAAATGGGAAGGATACATGTTGCAATTTGCTGATGTGTTGCACGTCTCAAGAGTAAGAAATTTCTGGAGCCCGTCTTCGCCAAAATTTGACATTTTTCGTCAAAAATGGGCCAAAAAAGGCCATTTTTTTGCCAAAAATAGGTTTTTTGCCCTGTTGTGGACTGGCAACGACCCCCCCCCCCCCCTATTTTGAGGGTGCCCAATACAAAAAAACACGTCTCAGGAACAAACAAGTTCATACTGACCAATTTCTGGAGCCCGTTTTCGCCAAAATTTGACATTTTTCGTCAAAAATGGGCCAAAAAAGGCCATTTTTTGCCAAAAATAGGTTTTTTGCCCTGTCGTGGACTGGCAACGACCCCCCCCCCCTATTTTGAGGGTGCCCAATACAAAAAAACACGTCTCAGGAACGAACAAGTTCATACTGACCAATTTCTGGAGCCCGTCTTCGCCAAAATTTGACATTTTTCGTCAAAAATGGGCCAAAAAAGGCCATTTTTTTGGCCAAAAATAGGTTTTTTTTGCCCTGTGATGGACTGGCAACGACCCCCCCCCCCTATTTTGAGGGTGCCCGATACAAGAAAAAACGTCCCAGGAGCAAACAACCTCATAAAGACCAATTTCTGCAGCCCGTCTTCGCCAAAATTTGACATTTTTCGTCAAAAATGGGCCAAAAAAAGGCCATTTTTTGGCCGAAAATAGGTTTTTTTGCTCCGTGGGGGACTGGCAACGACCTCCCCCCCCTATTTTGAGGGTGCCCAATACAAAAAAACACTTCTTAGCATCAAGAAAAGTCATACAGACCAATTTCTGCAGCCTGTCTTCGCCAAAATCTGCCATTTTTTGTCAAAAATGTGCCAAAATTTGCCATTTTTTGGCCCGAAACAGGTTTTTTCGCCCTGGCGGGGACTTCCAAGACCCCCCCCCCTATTTCAAGGGTGCCCGATGCAACAAAAACGCGTCACAGGAGCAAAGGAATGCACATGGACCAGTTTTGGCAGCCTCTCTCCGCCAAAATGTCACATTTTTCGTCAAAAATCAGCCAAAATTAATTTTGGGATGAGCCTGCTTCATAAAATCATAGGTGAATGACATTCATCAAGGGAATGGGGTTAGGAATTGACTAGCCCCCCCCAAAAAACATCCGAGTATTCCCAAATTGGATATCTCCATAGGATCGAGGACACATAATGACATTAATCAAGGGAATGGGGCTAGGAACTGACGAACCCCCCCCAAAGATCAGACAAATCCAAAGTTGGATATCTCCATACGACTGAGGACACATAATGACATTAATCAAGGGAATGGGGTTCCGATTTGACTAAACCCCCCCCAAAACATCCGAGTATTCCCAAATTGGATTTAGGACACATAATGAGATTAATCAGGGGAATGACGTTGAGAATTGACTAACCCTGCCAAAAAACATCACAACACAATAAAAATTTTGTTATTTCCATAGGATTGAGGACACATAATGACATTAATCAAGGGTATGGGGTTAGGAATTGATGAACCCCCCTCCAAAACATCACAACAATCCAAATTCGATATCTCCATAGGACTGAGGACACATAATGACATCAATCAAGGGAATGGGGTTAGGAATCGACTAACCCCCCCCGGAAACATCGGAGTATTCTCAAATTGGATATCTCCATAGGATTGAAGACACATAATGACATTAATCAAGGGAACTGGGTTAGGAAATGACTAACCCCCCGCCAAAACATCAAAACAATCAAAACTCTCCATACTATTGAGGACACATAATGACATTAATCAAGGGAATCAGGTTAGAAATTGACTAACCCCCCCTCAAACATCCGAGTATTCCCAAATTAAATATCTCCATAGGATTGAGGACACATAATGACATTAATCCAGGGAATGGGTTCAGCAATTTAGAAGCCCCTCGCACAAAACATTAGAATGATCCAAAATTGGATATCTTCATACGATTGAGGACACATAATGACATTAATCAAGGGAATGGGGTTACGAATGGACAGACCCCCCCCCCAGAACATCACCACAGTCCAAAAATGGATATCTCCATAGGATTGAGGACACATAATGACATTCATCAAGGGAATAGGGTTAGCAATTTAGAGAACCCCCCCACAAAACATTAAAATAATCCAAAATTGGATATCTCCATACTATTGAGGACACATAATGACATTAATTATAAGAATGAGGTTATGAATAGACACACAGACCCCCAAACATCACCACAATCCAAAAATGGATATCTCCATAGGATTGAGGACACACAATGACATTAATCAAGGGAATGGGATTATAATTTAACCAACCCCCCCGGAAACATCAAAAACATCCAAACCTGGTTATCTCCATAGAACTCAAGACACATAATGACATTGATCAAGGGAATGTGGTTAAACGTTGACAAACCCCCACCCCCAAACATGAACAAAATCCAACATTGGATATGTCCATAGGATTGAGGACCCATAATGACATTAATCAAGGGAATGGGGTTGAGAATTCACTAGCCCCCCCCCCCGAAAAAAATGCAAACAATCCAAACTTTGCATATCTCCATAGGATTGAGGACACATGGTGACAGTAATAACGGGAATAGGGTTAGCAAGTGACTAAGCCCCCCTGGAACATGAAGCAAATCCAACATTGGATATCTCCATATGATTGAGAAGACATAATGACATTAATCAAGGGAATGGGGTTAGGAATCGACCCACTCGCCCTCAAAGGTGGAGAGACACACGCAGCTAAGGACAACACACAGCACAGACCAGCAGCACGGCAACACAGGGCAGCACAGCACCACAGGACACTGCAATAAAAGAGCAACCACAAACAGCACCGCAAACAGACAGCAGAGCACGACAGCACAGCACCACAGAACACAACACACGGGAGCAGGGCACCACAGCAAACCACACCAACCACAGAGGAGCAGGCCACGCGGCCAGACTGGGGCCCTGACACCGAAACACGCCACCAGAGGACAACTGCGGGCGATGAAACCCCGCACCGCACCACAGAACACCACAGGAAACAGCACAACACACGGCAACGCACCACAGCACCAGGCACCACAAACAGCGCGGACCACACGAACAGCACAACGCAAGCACACCAGCACAGCGCAGTACAGCACTGCACAGAGTGGAGAGCACAACGAACGCGCAGTACGACACCCCAGGACACACACAGCACGCACACACAGCACAAAGCACGGCGGCGAACAACAGCTCGCACCAACACACAACGGCAAAACAGACACAACACAGAGCACACAGCGCAGGGGAACACCACAAAACACAGGGCCGGAAAGCAGAGGACCCCAGGGCGACGGACACGGCAAGCAGCGGCAGCAAAGGAGCGAAACAACACAACAGGGCACAAAACAGCACAACGCCGGGCGGAGCGGCGCGCAGCGAGGCCGCCGAGCACCGCACCCAGACCCACAGCACAGCACAGCACACGGCACCGCAGACCCAAACCAGACAGCAAACCACAAGAAGGGCCGGATGAAACAAACAACCAACCAAGCAGGCCACAAGGAAAAATAAGAAACGAAAAACAATAATAGAAATGAAAAGAAAAACAGGGGGGGGGGCACACAGCGCGAAGGCCCAGGGCACCCGGGGCCAGAAACCAAAGCAAGCAAGGGACAGGGGACACAGAGAGGGGGGGGAAAGAAAAAAGGGGGGGGGGGAAGGGAAACAAAAAGCCATGAACAGGGCAACCCCAGCCAAGAGGGGGCCGAGCAATGCAGAAGCAGAAAGCGGCCACAGCAAACGTGACGCGAACCAAAACGCGCCCAGGACGCCGGCCTGCCCGACCCGGCCAAGAAGAGCACGCACATGCACACACGCACGGGAGCCTGGCGTGGCATCCCCCGATCCGCAGGGTGAGGTGTTGCCGTCCACACGAAACAGCCCTGGTGCACCGGCCGAGTCCCCTGTCAAACGACGGACGGTACCGAAAACCGGACGCATCAGTGACCGGGTCCACACACGCAAACCACCGCAGCGCACGCAGCCCGAGACGGATGCCGGAGGGACCCGCCAAACGGGTACCATGCGGAGCGAGCCCAGCGCCCCTGCCTCGGCGGGAACCAGCGGCAGGCACAATGAGCCCGGTCTCGGCCGGCCGCCACGTGCCCCGCGCGGCCGCCCAGTAGATCCGGGGGCAAAAGCCCCCGGGATGGAGAAAGGCACCACAGTGTCGGGAAAGCCAACCAGAGCACCAACAGCGACCAGACCAGACGGAGCGCGGCGCACCGCGCCGGGCCACGAGGCACGCCAGAGAGGCACGCTCCGGCCACAAGCAAAGCACACGGACAGGTGCCAGCAGACAACGGCCGGCAAGTGCCGCAAATCCGGAGGGCGCGCACAACACGCATCAAACCACGGCACGCGAACAGTTGCCAGGCAACAGCCGCCGCCGTCTGAATGGACGTGTGGGCACCCAGCAGGGAACCCAGCCCCTGCCGGCTACGGAACAGCCGCCATCCGGATGAACGTGTGCGCGCCCTGATGGTGCACGGCCCCTGCAGCCTACGAAACAGCCGCCGTCCGGATGGACGTGTGCCCGCCAGGAGGGCACAAGGCCCCTGCCGGCTACGAAAAGCGGCCGTCCACATGGATGTGTGCGCACCCCGCAGCGACGCCCTGCACACGCAACACAGCACACGCAGTGCGCACACCGGTGGACAGGAGCCAAGTGGCCCAGGACACCGCACACAACACACAGCACAACTGACCGAGGGAGCACACCAGTGAACAGGAGCCAAGTGGCTGAGGACAACGCGCACGCAACACAACATGCCGAGCGAGCACACCGGTGAACAGGAGCCAAGTGGCTCATGACACCGCCCACGCAACATACCACACGGAGCGGACGCACCGGTGAACAGGAGCCATGTGGCCCAGGACATCGCACACACAGCACCACACATGGAGCTTGCCACCGGTGAACAGGAGCCAAGTGGACCAGGGCACCGCACAAGCAGCACAACACGCCGAGCGTGGGCTCCGGTGAACAGGAGCCAAGGGGGCCGAGGACACCGCACACAAAACACAGCAAACGGAGCGTACAGACCGGTGAACAGGAGCCAAGTAGCCCAGGACACCGCACACACAGCACAACACACGGAGCGCGCGCACCGGTGAACAGGGGCCAAGTGGTCCAGGACACCGCACACACAACACAACACGCCTATATAAACAACGGTGAACAGGAGGGGAGTTACCCAGGACACCGCACACGCAACACAACACGCGGAGCATACACACCGGTGAACAGGAGCCAAGTGGCCCAGGACACCGCTCACGCAACACAACACGCCGAGCGAGCACGGCGCTGAACAGGAGCCAAGTGGCCTAGGACACCGCACACGCAACACAACACACCGAGGGCACGCACCAGTGAACAGGAGCCGAGCCGCCCTGGACGGCGCACACGCAACACAACAGGCCGAGCGAGCACACCGGTGAACACGAGACAAGTGGCCTAGGACACCGCACACGCAAAACAACACAGTGAGCGTGCACACCAGTGAACAGGAGCCAAGTGGCCGAGGACACCGCACAGCCAACACAACACGCCAAGCATGCACACCAGTGAATACAAGCCAAGTGGCCCAGGACACCGCACACGCAACACAACGCGCCAAGCGAGCACACCAGTGAACAGGAGCCAAGTGGCCCAGGACACCGCACACGCAACACAACGCACGGAGCGAACACACCAGTGAACAGGAGCCATGTGGCCCAGAACACGGCAGAGGCAACAGAACGCATCGAGCGGGCACACCGGTGAACAGGAGCCAAGTGGCCCAGGACACCCACCGCACACGCAACGCAACGCACCGAGTGTGTACACCAGTGAACAGGAGCCAAGTGGCCAGGGACAGTGCACACGCAACACAGAACGCCGAGCGTACACACCGGTGAACAGGACCCAAGTGACCCAGGACACCGCGCAAGCAAGACAACGCACCGAGCGGGCACACTGGTGAATAGGAGCCAAGTGGCCCAGGACACGGCACACGCAAGACAACACGGCGGGCGGGAACACCGGTGAACAGGGGCCAAGTGGCCCAGGACACCGGATACACAGCGCAACACACCGAGCGTACGCACCGCTGAACGGGAGCCAAGTGTCCCAGGAGGCTGCACACGCAACACAACCCAGCGGACGAGCATACTTGTGCATAGCAGACAAATGGCCTACGACATCACACACGCAACACAACGCAGCGGAAGAGCACACCGGTGAGCAGGAGCCAAGTGGCCCAGGACAGGGCACACGCAACCCAACCCACCAAGTGAGCACACTGCCGAACACGAGCCAAGTGGCCCAGGACAACGCAAACGTAACACAACGCACCGAGCGGCCACACTGGTGAACAGGACCGAAGTGGCCCGGGACACCGCGCACGTAGGGCAGCCGAGGCAGGAAAAACAACAAACCACACCCCATTGGTCGGGCGCACTGGGGCGGCCCAGCCGACCCACCCGGCGAGGCTGCATCGGGGACCATGACAAACGCTACCCGGGGCGGTGGAGGCAACTGGTGACAGGCGAGCTGGTACACAATCCAGGAGGGGGTTGCCTGCCAAGCAGAGTGGCCCCGCAACTCAAGCCACAGGGTCGAAGCGGTCGTACCATAGACTCGCAGGAGCAATACCCCCTGTGGTGAGAGATACTCCATACGGCTGAGCAGCCCCCAGAGCTGCCGCCCAAAGGAGGGGGCATGTGACGCTACCAACGGGCACATGTGGGGACGCCCTCCTATCGGGAGATCTGGACTGGTTGGCCGCGACACTGCCTTCCCAAGCATCTGCCGGAGCGGCTTAAGGGGCACCTGAACTAGGGCAGTGGGAGGGACAGGACGTCCCCTTGGTAAGACCTTCTTCGTGCATTGTCAAAGGAGGCATCCCAAGCTCCCAAAGATACCTACCTACCTTCATAAGATCAAGGACACATAATGACATTAATCAAGGGAATGCGGTTAGCAATTGACTAACCCCCCCCAAAACATCAAAAACCTCAAAACCTGGATATCTCCATAGGACTGAGGACACATTATGACATTAATCAAGGAAATCGGGTTAGGAATTGCCTGACCCCCCCCGCAACAAGCACAAAAACCAATGATTGGATATCCCCATAGGATGGAGGACACATAATGACATTAATCAAGGGAATGGGTTCAAAATCTACTAACCCCCCCCCAAACATGATACAAATCCAAAATTGGTTATCTGCATAGGATTGAGGACACATAATGACATTCATCGAGGGAATAGCATTAAGAATTGACTAACCCCCCGCCTAAGAAAAAGCAATATCCAAAATTGGACATCTCTATCAGATTGAGGACACATAATGCCATTAATCAAGAGAACGGGGTTAGGGACTGAATAAACCCCCTCCAAAAACATCACAAAAGTCCATAATTGGACATCTCCATACGATTGAGGAAGCGGAATGACATTAATCAAGGGAATGGGGTTAGGAATGGACTAACCCCCCATGAAAACAAACAGAATCACAAATTGGGTATATCCATAGGATTGAGGACACATAATGAGATTCATCAAGGGACTGGGGTTAGGAATTGACTAACCTCCCCCCCAACATCAACAGAATCCATACCTGGATATCTCCATAGGATAGAGGACACATAATGACATTCATCAAGGGAATGGGGTTAGGAATTTATTAACCCCCCCCAAAAAAAACAATATCCAAAATTGATATCTCAATACGTCTGAGGACACATAATAAGGTAGGTAGGTAGGTAGGTGCACTCGGTTGTGGAGAGGCGCCCCATGGTTCCCGCTGGCGTTGCTGCTGTGAGGAACAGGAGGAAACTCCGCGCTTGAAGAGGGGAGGCGACTTACATCCCGCTAGAGCTGACTGGTGGCCCCCAACAAAGCGGCCCCGGGCAACACCGGGAGGGCTGATTGCTGCCAGCGTGACGTACTCGTCCCGCCTGGTGGGTGTGCCCCCGTGCTTGCGCACGTCCCCTCCTTTGGGCGGAACCCTAGGGGTTCACCGGACTTCCTGGCGTATCCCGTTCCAAAGGCATGCATGCATGTTATTGGTACTGGGGTTCCGAGGTGCTCGGGTGTCGCACGCTCCGCCTCGAGTCCCAAAGCAGCGCAGGCGTTAGGATGCAGCCTCACCCCCGGGCTCCGGATCTCGTTTGGCCGGGTCACCTGCATGGCACGGGCTGCCTCAGTGCTCGGGCTATGAACACTGGGTTTCCTACTGTTGTGTGGCGCTTGTGTTTGGCTCAGGATTTCGCGGTAACCCCGCCATTCCTGGCTTGGGTCTTGGGTGGGTGTGCTTGGGTACGGGTTTTGGTTTTGCTCCTCGATTCCTGGCTGGAGTTTGTGGTTTCTGCGGTTGGGCCTGGGTTTTAGCTTGCACCCCGCCGTTCCTGGCCGGGGTTTTGGGACGTGCGTGGTTGTGTGCGCGCTCTGCCTGTACCCCGCCGTTCCTGGCTCGGGTGTGGTGTGTGGGTGTGGGTTTTTGGGCTCGGGTTGCGGCTGCGCCCCGCAACTCCTGGCTGGGGTGTTGGGGTGTGTGTGTATTTGTGTGCGCGCTCCGTTTGTACCCCGCCACTCCCGGCTGGGGTGTGCGGTGTGGGTGTGTGTGCTTGGGCTGGGGTTGCGGCTGCGCCCCGCCACTCCTGGCTCGGGTGTTGGGGTGTGTGTGTGTTTGTTTGCGCGCTCCGCTTGTACCCCGCGACTCCTAGCTGAGGTGTGCGGTGTGGGTGTGTGTTTGGGCTCCGGATTCGGCTGCGCCCTGCCACTCCTGGCTGGGGTGTTGGGGTGTGTGTGTGTTTGTGTGCGCGCTCCACTTGTACCCCGCCACTCCTGGCTCGGGTGTGCGGTCTGGTTGTGTGTGCTTGGGCTCGGGTTTCAGGTGCACCCCGCCACCCCGGGCTGGGGTGTCGGGGTGTGTGTGCGTTTGTGTGCGCGCTCCGCTTCTGCCCATAGGATTGAGGAGACATAATGACATTAATCAAAGGAACGGGGTTAGGAATTGGCTCACCCCCCCTCAAAAGATAAAAAAAATACGCAATTTGATATCTCCATAGGATGGAGGACACATAATGACATTAATCAAGGGAATGAGGTTAGGAAATGACTAACTCCCCCCGAAAAAAAACAATATCCAAAATTGGATATCTGCATAGGATGGAGGACACATAATGAACATTAATCAAGGGAATGAGGTTAGGAATTGACCAACCCCCCCTAAAAAAAGAAATTCCAAATTTGGATATCTCCGTAGAACTGAGGACACATAATGAGGTAGGTAGGTAGGTAGGTGCATCCGTGGTGGAGAGGCGCCCCATGCTTCGCCCTGGGGTTGCTGCTGTGACGAACAGGAAGAGGCTCCGCGCTTGAAAAGGAGAGGCGACTTACATCCCACTATACCTGAGTGGTGGCCCCCAACAAAGCGGCCCCGGGCAACACCGGGAGGGCTGATCGCCTGGTGGGTGTGCCCCCGTGCTTGCGCACGTCCCCTCCTTTGGGCGGAACCCTAGGGGTTGACCGGACTTCCTGGCGTATCCCGTTCCAAAGGCATGTATGCATGTTCCTGGTACCGGTTCCGAGGTGCTTGGGTGTCGCACGCTCCGCCTCGAGTCCCAAAGCAGCGCAGGCGTTAGGATGCAGCCTTACCCCCGGGCTCCGGATATCGTTTGGCCAGGTCACCTGCATGGCACGGGCTGCCCCAGTGCTGGGGCTATGGACACTGGCTTTCCTACTGTTGTGTGGCGCTTGTGTTCGGGTCTGGATTTCGCGGTGACCCCGCCAATCCTGGCTGGGGTCTTGGGTGGGTGTGTTTGGGTACGGGGTTTGATTTCGCCCCTCCATTCCTGGCTGGGGTTTGTGGTTTCTGCGGTTGGGCCTTGGTTTTGGCTTGCACCCTGCCATTCCTGGCTGGGCCTTTGAGGCGTGCGTGGTTCTGTGTGCGCTCTGCCTGTACCCTGCCGTTCCTGGCTGGGGTGTGCGGCATGGGTGTGTGTTCTTAAGCCCGGGTTGCGGCTGCGCCCCGCCACTCCTGGCTGGGCTGTTGGGGTGTGTGTGTGTTTGTGTGCGCGCTCCGTTTGTACCCCGCCACTCCCGGCTGGGGTGTGCGGTGTGGGTGTGTGTGCTTGGGCTGGGGTTGCGGCTGCGCCCCGCCACTCCTGGCTCGGGTGTTGGGGTGTGTGTGTGTTTGTCTGCGCGCTCCGCTTGTACCCCGCGACTCCTAGCTGAGGTGTGCGGTGTGGGTGTGTGTTTGGGCTCCGGATTCGGCTGCGCCCTGCCACTCCTGGCTGGGGTGTTGGGGTGTGTGTGTGTTTGTGTGCGCGCTCCACTTGTACCCCGCCACTCCTGGCTCGGGTGTGCGGTCTGGTTGTGTGTGCTTGGGCTCGGGTTTCAGGTGCACCCCCCCACTCCGGGCTGGGGTGTCGGGGTGTGTGTGTGTTTGTGTGCGCGCTCCGCTTCTGCCCATAGGATTGAGGAGACATAATGACATTAATCAAAGGAACGGGGTTAGGAATTGACTCACCCCCCCTCAAAAGATAAAAAAAATACGTAATTTGATATCTCCATAGGATGGAGGACACATAATGACATTAATCAAGGGAATGAGGTTAGGAAATGTCTAACCCCCCCAAAAAAAGACAATATCCAAAATTGGATATCTGCATAGGATGGGGGACACATAATGAACATTAATCAAGGGATTGGGGTTAGGAAATGACCAACCCCCCCTAAAAAAAGAATATCCAAATTTGGATATCTCCATAGGACTGAGGACACATAATGAGGTAGGTAGGTAGGTAGGTGCATCCGTGGTGGAGAGGCGCCCCATGCTTCGCGCTGGCGTTGCTGCTGTGACGAACAGGAAGAGGTTCCGCGCTTGAAAAGGGAAGGCCACTTACATCCCACTATACCTGACTGGTGGCCCCCAACAAAGCGGCCCCGGGCAACACCGGGAGGGCTGATCGCCTGGTGGGTGTGCCCCCGTGCTTGCGCACGTCCCCTCCTTTGGGCGGAACCCTAGGGGTTGACCGGACTTCCTGGCGTATCTCGTTCCCAAGGCATGTATGCATGTTCTTGGTACCGGTTCCGAGGTGGTTGGGTGTCGCACGCTCCGCCTCGAGTCCCAAGGCAGCGCAGGCGTTAGGATGCAGCCTTACCCCAGGGCTCCGGATATCGTTTGGCCAGGTCACCTGCATGGCACGGGCTGCCTCAGTGCTCGGGCTATGGACACTGGGTTTCCTAATGTTGTGTGGCGCTTGTGTTCGGGTCTGGATTTCGCGGTGACCCCGCCAATCCTGGCCGGGGTCTTGGGTGGGTGTGTTTGGGTACGGGGTTTGGTTTCGCCCCTCCATTCCTGGCTGGGGTTTGTGGTTTCTGCGGTTGGGCTTTGGTTTTGGCTTGCACCCTGCCATTCACGGCTGGGCCTTTGAGGCGTGCGTGGTTCTGTGTGCGCTCTGCCTGTACCCTGCCGTTCCTGGCTGGGGTGTGCGGCATGGGTGTGTGTTCTTAAGCTCGGGTTGCGGCTGCGCCCCGCCTCTCCTGGCTGGGCTGTTGGGGTGTGTGTGTGTTTGTGTGCGCGCTCCGTTTGTACCCCGCCACTCCTGGCTGGGGTGTGCGGTGTGGGTGTGTGTGCTTTTTTTTTTGAATGTTCTTAAAGGCATCAACTTGTTCTGGGGCTGACGTCCCCCAAAGAAAGTATTTACAACAACATCTTAAGATATGTACACGGTTGCTCTGATGGTTAGGTTAGATGAACGCTGATTTACCCTGTGGGGGAGGGGGGGGGTTTCAGGAGGGGGCAGAGGGCTGAAGGGGTTGAGAGGAGGAGACAGAAGGTCGCTGGATGGGCGGAAAAAATTTTGGATGTCCTGGGAAGCGTTGGAGTGGGGGGGGGCAGGGGCAGACGGACCTGGGCAGGTAGTAGCGGTGGGCCTAGAGGGGAGAGGTAGGCGTGTGTGACGGTAGCGTGCCTTGGAGCTTGGGGGTGGGAGGGGGAGAGCGGTCTTGGCGCGCTTTGGGAGCGCCCAAACGATTGTGGTCTGATGGGTTTGTGGTGATCGATGGCGTTCTTCTGGTGGCCGTGGGCGTGAGTGCTGAGGAGGGCGGGGAATGGCCGGGAGGGGGGAGGGCGTGGTGCGGATGCGCGGCTGGACGGGCGTTTGGAGTTTTTTGGCGCGGGGCGATTGACTGGTTGTGTATTTCCTGACCCTGGCTTGGACGGGTTTTTTTAAGGCTTGTCCGGGGAGAGGTCGGGGGTGCTGGTATACGGGGCGGGTCCGAGGGGGCATGTGGACAGAGGTACTGATCGCACTGTGCGAAACCGAGAAGGGGTTGAGAGGGTCGGAGGGGTGCGCCAAACGTTTTGGGTCCCAAGGGGGAGGATTCGAACACAGCCAGTCATGTGCTTGGTGGACAGCCTTTTCCAGGTGCTTTACTGGTTCCTCCAGGGCGAGGCCAATCATGGCCCTGTGCTCAGCGCGAGTGGAGCCTGGGATTTGCTGGGAGAGTCAGGACCATAGGGACTTAGGTACCAGAGTGCTCATGAAGTTTCTGCGGTCAGCTTTTGAGGGTCCAGAGAGCCACCAGTGCAGGACAATAGGGCTGAAAAGGGGTCCCCAGGAAGAGACGTATGCCTGGACGTGCTGGTCCAACGCTTTGCAGAAGGCCAGGCAGGAAATATGGTCGAAGGGATGGTGCTGTCCGCACCTGGAACAGTGGTAGTCGTGAAGCATATTGCTCCACATTATAGCACCCGGACGCCAGTTTGAAAAACAGGGACGAAAACCAGGAAGCTTTATTGTACAGGCTGAAGCTGGGGCCGACCGCTATGTTGTTATGGGAATGCTGCGGCAATAGGTGGCGGAATTGCTGCACCTTAAACTTGTGGAGGACAGGCAGGTGGTGTACCGCCACTGAACCCAGTGGGGGGGGGGGGGGGAGGTCTGGGGTAAAAATCAGGCTGTGAGCTGCCCATTTAGAGAAGTTGTGGCAGATTTCGTTGCCAATAAAATTGGCGTGACCTTAAATCAACATGATGTGGAGGAGACTGTGTACCGCGACGGTCCATGTGTCGTCTTGGAACGGGCTGGGCCTATAGACGTGGCATTTCTGGAGGGTGGACACCACCTGTTCGTTGTCAATCAACAAACATACTTCGTATTGGAGAGTTCCCTGTGGATCGAGCGAATGGCTGCTACCGCCCCCCAGAACTCCGAACCCAGAGAAGAGGGATGCGGTGAGGATAGGCACAGTACTCTGGTTGTACCGTCGGGTAGAAAGGCCGTGACGGCGGCTGCATGGCCAGACTTGCCGGAGGAGCCATCGGAATATAGCCACAGCCGCTGTAGGCCGGGTGTCGGCGGCCTGGTTAGTGCCTCCGCGGCATCGTGGCATCCCCACTCGTCTAGAGACTTCTTCTCTAGGTAGTGTTGTGGCTGCGGAGCGAAGGGATTGCCCTGTTCGCTGATTCCCAGTGCGTGTGCGTTGTGCGGTGGCGCTGGGGGTTCGGGGACGGTCTCTTGAGGGTGCAGACCTTCAGGGACTAGCTGGAAGAGAGAGGGGCGGGAGTAATCCATGTTGGCGTGGCATGGCATGTGTATGGTGTAGGATGTGTGGGTATCCACCGAGTAGACCCCGTCGTGGAACGAGACGTAGGCCCATTTGGAGGTGGCCTCGGTCACTCTACCTGTGACCTGTCCTGATCTGAACCTAACGGTTAGCTGGGTACCAGGCGTTAGATCCCGAATAGCAGTGGGTCTCCACGGGCCTATGCTGTGGAAGGAGATGCCTAGGGCTTGGATGGAGTCCATAAAAGAGTTTTGCACCGGGTCCGAGGCCCTCTGGTTCGAGCTGAGTAAAGACTGGATGTACAGCCGGCCAACTGACTTTGGGGCAAGGCCGCAAAGGGCCCGTAATCCATAGTTCACGGTGGCAACGTGGACGCTGTGGGGTAGAAATTTCATTCCCAACCCTCCCTTTGGGAGAGCCGCGAAACGGTCTTTCGGGGAGACTAGGCGTGTGATGCTTCAAGACGCAACTCCCGCCCAGATGAGTGACTGAAGCTTTTCGAGCTGGTTAGGGGAAGGAGAGTGGGTGATTAAGCGGTAGGCCAGTGCCGGGACCAGCTGAGAGTTCGTCAGGCGGACCTTGTCACTAAGTGTAAGAGGCAAGGGAGAGAGCCGGGCAAAAAAACTCTGGATCTCCGCCTTGAGCATGTGAAACAGGCCCTTTGCTTGGTGGCAAGTAAAAAGATAAACCCCCAGGTATTTATAGCATGTGTGCGGGCGACCCGTTTTTTTGTTGTAAGTGAGGAACTCCGAGCCCCTGGGTGTCAGAAACTCTTTTTGGGGGGCTGTGGCATTGGCGTGGACTTTGGTCTTAGACACATTCATGTCCAGACCCCGGACCCTGGCTGGCCCATCGAAGTAGTTGAGACTGTTTTGGATGTAGATGATGTCCTCACATATGATCAGGATGTCGTCTATGTAAGCGTGGTGGTTAGTGCGGGCATGTGCCCGGGGGGGGGGCACAGTGGCAAAAAAATGGTTGAAGAGGGAGTTGAGATAGAGAATGAAGAGTAGGGGGGAGACGGGACATCCTTGTCGGAGGCCCCTGGTTTGGAGGTAAGCGTGGGGGGTGCGGCCATTGATTATGGGGCTGTCTTGAGGGAAGGAGTATAGTTGCTGTATGAGAGAAATTGTGGAAGTAGAAAAATTTGCCCGTTCGAGGACAGTCCAGACTGTGCCATGAGGCACTGAATTAAAGGCTTTATTGAAATCGATGAACAGCGAGTAGCTCTTCTTCGATTTTGCATAAAGGGCTTTGAGATGATACAGATCATCAGCGCATTGGTGGCCGGGAAGGCCACCGTGCTGCATTTCTGAAGGGATGTCGTGTGCAAGAGCCTGAGCGCGCAGGTGTTTGCAGGCAAAAGTGGCCGAGAGTTTGTAAATACAGTTTAAGAGGGTAATAGGACGGTAGTTTGAGGGGGAGAAAGGGTCGCCTTCTTTATAAAGTAAACATATTTTCGCGCATAGCCAGTGCGGCGGCGGCAGTCAATGGAGGAAGCGGTTTAAAATGGAGTGGAAAAAATGTTGAATGGGTTCCGGACAGAGAGCCAGGATGTAGTTGTTTGTTTTGTCCGGTCCCCCGGCTTTTGATGGCTTACTGTGTTTTAAGTGGTTCTGGAACTCCTGCCAGGTCACAGGAGGTATGTGGTCGTTCTTGGCAGAAACGGGGCATGTGGGCAAGTGGGACAGGACCTCTTCGACAAAGTCCTGGGGGAGGGCGTAATCTGGATGGCCTCCAAGATGAAGCAGGGTGTCCCCAAAAACTTTGGCTACATCTGCCGGGTCACTCAGGAGGTCTTTGGTAGCTGGATCTCTGACTACGAGAGGCTCCAGGTCTTTGGGGCAGAGGGTGGGAGCAACAGTGCTTTTCATCTGGACCCCCCGGACCAGACTACTGTGATGCTTTCTCTTCGCTTTGGTTTCGTCCGATGACCGTAAGGTGTTTACCACGGACTGAACTTTCGCAATGTGCTGGGGAAATGCCGGGGAAGAAGGAGGCGGGGCTGAGCGTAATAATTTCCTGAGCTTGCCGTAGCCCTCTTGGTCCTTGCGCTGCGGTTTCGGACGCGTGATTTTGTGGTACGCAGACCCAACCTGCATGAGGAGAGAATCAGCTGGGGCGATGATCTTATCCAATGGGGCCCTCGCAGGGGCGTCCTGGAGGTCCCGGCTCCAGTCGGAGATAAGCCGTACGCTGTTGGGGAATTGTTGCTTTTCGTCACTAGAAAGCATCCGGAAAATGCAAGGGGGGAGTGGGGGCTGGGACAGAAGGATCGGGGAGGGGCACTGGAAGACCGCAACCGCTAGGTGGTGGTCAGAGATGGTGTAGTCAGTTAGGACCAACGCATCCAGAAGGAGAAAGTGCGACACAAGGCGAGGGGATGCAAAGATGTAATCCAGCCTTGCTTCGCTGTCCCAGCGGTCGCTTGCGTAGCGGGTATACTGCCTGAGGGAGGAGTGCTCTGACCTGAACGTGTCCACCAACCTAGATGGGAGGTATTCCACCTCCCCCGTGAGCCAGTGCCATTCATGTAGATCGACCAAGCTGTGCTGGTCAAGTTCGGGATCCAGAACGCAGTTAAAATCACTTCCATGATGTGATTGGGATTATCGTTCCAATAAGAAGCAAGAACTCGCTGTATGGTGTCACGGTACGGAGCTGGGACCCCGTGCGCACCGGGGGGAGTAAACTGAGAAGACGTGCAGGGGAGTTGCTTCCGGAAGGGATATTTTGGCACCACAGATAAGGCCCTCGCTGTCTCTGAGCGGGACACAGCTGGTATGTCTCGCGATGCGCGGGCCTGCAATGACCGACACCCCGTTTATGTGGCCGCAGACATTTGAGAAGACTTTAGCGCGGTCATTGCCGAAGGCGTACCGCTGTGGGAGGAGAGGGGGAGAGTTTGGCCCCTGAAGGAGTATAATGTCATATCCATCGTTTAGGAAATGCAAAATTGACGCGGGCGTGTTCTGGCTCTTTGCCGTGTTGAAGGACACGACACGGATGGCCGGGACGGAGGGAAGAGAAGGGGGGGGCTGGCGCTAAAGAAGGTTCCTACCAGGATCGGGCCCTGCTGTACCCCTTCCACCATTTCCTGTCACTCCTATGGTCTTGCTTCTCACCAGGTTCTGCATGATATTGCCTTATCCTGCACAACTTCCGACAAAAAATAGTAAAATTTGGCTCCTTTACACAAACCCTGATCCCTTGCAATAACCAACTCCCAAGTACAATCCAATCCAAATAATCCACACTGTGGGCTTCCAAGGGCGTTTGAGGTCCCGCGTTGACACTCAACAACTCCTTTCAACACGCCAGTCGTCTGAAGGTGCACACGGAGACACGGGTGTTAAGCATGTACAGAGAATGGCACCAAAGAGGAAGCCCTGAAATTGGCATATGAACACAAATCAAGCAAGATTGGGGAAAGATGGGAACGTACACAATCACAGCCATAGACCCCTCATTCCCTGGACTCAAGACCTTCCCGTGACTCACTAACATGATGCCCTGAACCCAGTTAAATAAGATGGCTAAATGCCATGTATCAAAAGTCACTACACAAACCCCAAAAATGTGTTCCCTCCCAAGCCTCTAAATCCTAGCCCAATGGGGGAGGTGGCGTGTCATGGCCTAGTGTGGCACTCAGGACCATGCCCTACCCTGACATAATTTTGGTTGGCCTTGGAGTCGATTGGGCTTGGAGAATTGCCCCATGAAGATGACCTCACAACCTAGCAAGATTAGGCAAATCACACCAAAGTGCCCAAAATTCAATTATATACTCAAAAATGCATACGGCAAATATTCAAATGCTCCATGCATGTGTCAGACCGAGGAGTAATTTACAAGGGTGATGTAGACCAAAGATTCATGCCCAAGGATATTCCTACATTGGCTCCCAAACCCCTCTGGATATACACATGCCATGCTTCACAAGTCAACTCACGAATTTGAGACCTAAATTTGTGAGGCCTCGTGTGCCACGCCAAAGTGACCACGTGATCTGGCATATGGTGAGGTGCAACACTGAAGCGGATGCCAACATATTAGCAACATACCATAGTTCACAGATTCCTAGGCACTTTACTGATAGCCGACCAGTTGAGCACATAAAATACAAAAATGAGCATGAAATGAGGTCAAAAACATGCAAATAAAGCCAAATTCAAGATAATCACAATAGTATATAACTTCGCTCAACCATGGTATCAACATATGATTCAAAACACAACTGCTTGGGACCATTTGCCAACAATCCTCTCACTTGAATCCCCACATGGACGCAGAGGGACACCTTCGAACCTCCTCCCGACACGCACCATGAAAATGGGAAAATTGATAGTGGCACTTGTGGGTCGCTTCGTAAGCCCTCGGACATGCACTATATGTGCAGTAGACTTAGTCTAGCGCTATGGAGCTCACCATCCCGACATGGGCGAAGCCCTTGCCACGTATGGCTCCATATATCTTCCTACAAACGGAGATATATAACATGGGCGTGAGCATCGCAAGGCACATACCATGCATATAACACATACCCTCAAAACGTGGCTCCCACCATGATATGCCATGCCCCTCCATGGACAGAACTTCATGTTAAAAATACGTAGGAACCCAAAGAGAGTGTCTCTGCAACACCAACACTCATGCGGTACACTCGAAAGTCGCATTAAAATATTCAGTTCCATAGTCCAAGAGTTATATATTGCTTTCTACCCTCTTGACCATTATCCCTTGCTACACCCGGCATGCGTACACATTCAAGGCGTTTGACCCATTTCAAATTCAGTTGGGACCAAGGCAATTACAGCCCATATCTCAGAATTGTGACTCCTCGCAGTGAGCTGGAGATATGACCTTTCAAAGTGGCCTCCCCAATCAATTTTGGTTCACCTATATCTCCAAGACAAATAAGACAAATGAAGGAGACAACAAAAAAAAGGTTGATTCGTGATCGGGGAAAAATGTAGGACCCCTCGAAATTCATCATATCAAGTGCGGCGATCTCAAAGTCGAGAATCCGATTCTGAATGTCTGAAAAAATCGGATTAATTTTGCGAGTGTATAACATGAAAATTGCGGAAGAAACAAACCCGTTACTGATGGAATCTGACCCTTCATCGGGGTTTTCGCCAAAATATCTGGAAAAAACAGTTAACCAATCGGTTACCGCTAAATCGCAAGGCAACTGACAGTCGCCGATACATTGACAATCAGAATGGATAGCTGAAAAATTACGGAAACATTATGATAAAAAAGCCCTGTTGATTCCTGATATTCTGATATATATATCCCAGCCGGCGGCGCCTCGGTATTGAATATGGCCGCTCATAGCTCGAATGGCCAAGCCTATCACATCAGGTTAGGTCAGGTGGATGGGAGAGTATGATATCTGCCAATGGCGGCTTGCCGGCACATAGATACACACCCCAAGTGATCCAAAGATGGCCACGGGGGTCCGAACCGGCTTCACCCCCCTTCTCAGAGCGTTGTATCCGCTCGGAGGTCATTGAAGAGAGGACGGGAGGACCCCAATGGGCTCCATACCCCCCCCCCCCATGTCCCAAGGACACATGGAGGCCCCACACACGTCGTAGGCGTCCCCCATGCCCCGAGAGAGGGCTGAGGACACTCATAATCGGTGCCCTACACCATATCCGGTCTCCTCTTGATCTACAACATGGACCAAGGGGATCAAAGATAGTGAAACATCTTCGGTCGACCTAAATAAGTATACCACAATGAAATATATATGTGGAGATCGGGTGAAGGGGGTATATGGCCAACCAAGGCCGAAGAAATCCCCGGATGAACGCCCTCACCCGTCTCCCAATCACAAAGACAAACATAAATGCCAGGGGGGATCCATTACGGTGCTACTGCAGCCACCAAATGGACCAACACGTCCTTGACATCAAAAGAGATGTTTTTCCTCCTTAGATACTCCATCCAGACCGTGGTATACCTCGGCACAAAGCTTCTCGGAGGCTCCCACGAATCCCTGGATGCGGCCAATCTCTTCCAACGAACTTTATAAAGCCTCCCCCCAGGCGTCCCAGGGTCCGGCTTGTCCGTCAGGATCCTCCCAGCGGTGAAGTCGTCGTCCTCACCCTCGTCGTCCGAGTCCACATTGCCGGCCGTGAACTCGAAGGTGACGGGACGTCCGCTGGGGTCTCGTGCTCGGGGACAAAGCTGGAAATGGTATCGGTCCAGGATCTTGTTATCCCCCACACGAACTGCATACACATCCTGCCCGACCTTCCGCACGATTACCCCCGGCACATACCAAGACGCCTGCCGATGCCTGGACAGAACATCCATGTGGTGCCGCACCACCCATACGGTGTCTTGGAGAGCATATTTCTGGACTTTTCCCTGCTTGAAGTACTTGGCTCTCTTCTCATGCTCGTCCTGAAGTGCTTTGCACACCTTGGCCGCCGTGTCGCATGCCTCAGCCATCATAGCTTTCTCATCCCGGGCCACTTTGCCATGGTTCAACCACGAGAGAGTGCGGGACACTCGATCCCGTAGGAACAGGATACGATGGAACGACAGTTCAGTGGGCCCCAGAAGGTTGTGATACGCCTGGAGTACTTATACCAATTCCGGCCCGGTTCGTCAATGTGCAGCTGGCGGAACGTTTCGAACATCTGCCGCCCGGCCACCTCAGCCCGACCATTCGACCAGCTGTGGTACGCCACGGTCTTGGCGTGTCGAATCCCCATGTGCTTGCACATCGTCTTGAACCACGTCCCCACAAATTGACTGCCCTGATCGCCGCAGATGACAGCCGGGACATCGAGAATCGTCAGCCAATGCCTGATCATGGCATCAGCCACGGTCTTGGCCTGCAGACCCACTCCATGCTTGTCCTTCTTGTCCCTCTTCTCCGACTTCTTGCCAGGGACGGCCACGATATACCCGCTGTGCCTATCCACCGCCAGGATGACACAGTCGTAGGTCTCTCCTTCCACGGTGACCTCAGGCATGGTGAATACATCCATGGCCACGGACCGCAGAGGGGCCTCCGGTATAGCCATGTACACCGGGTTGCCCGCCGTGGAGTGGTTGGGGCTCTTCGTGGCCCAACACACGGCGCAGTCGCTGCAGTACTTGTCCAGGATGGCGTAGTACCCCGGTGGGAACTTGAAACGCCACTCCAGGTCCTGCTGCATCTTGTCCCAACCAGGATGCATGAGCTGGGCATTATGCCAGTGGTCAATGAGCTGCTCCATTCGGTTCTCAGCGACCAATAGCTTGTCCTTGAGGAATAATTCATCCCCATCCTCGGTCAAGCCCTCAGGCCATTCGTCGTCCGACGGGGCGCTCACGGCATTCCAGTACCTGCTCCAGTGCTCAGATGCCGCATAGTCGTCCCACCAGTCTTCTGTGAGCACCGACCTGACTAGCTCTACGGGGGCCACCATCCATTGCTCGAGGGTTTCCTCTCGAATAGCTTGGACGCGGGCGCCCCGGAACTTGGCCAGGTCTGTACAGTTTGCCATCACCACAAAGCACTTGACCCCCTCTTGCTCCATGGCCTTCTCCATCTCGATGATGCTCTTTGCCTCCTCGGTCTCCTCGGCATCTTCATGGCTGGAAATGTCCATCCATGCCTTGCCCGCGGGGTAGGCCCATCGACTGAGGCAGTCTGCCACAGTCTTGTCCTTCCCCGGGACATACACGACGCTGAGGTCGAACTTGGCGAACATCTCGTGCCACTGGGCCCTCCCTGCCGCCGGTCCCGAGGGGGAGTCGACGTGCTCCTTGTGCCAGCTCTGTAAGGACTGATGGTCCGTACAAACCACCACTGGTTGCAATCCGATGTGGCCAGACCACTTCCTGAGCGCACAAACGATGGCGTACGTCTCCTTCTCCCTCGCGGTCCAGGTTCGACGTTGGCCCTCGGCCAGGATCCGGCCCCAAAACGCCACGGGTACGTGCGACCCATCATCCCGGACTCGCTCGAGAACTGCCCCTACAGCATAGTCCGAGGCGTCCGTCCGTAGCACGAATTCCCTGTCCGGGTCCACCAGGAATAGCCCCAGCTGCCCCAGGAGTCGCTCCTTCAGGCAGCTGAACGCATCTTCGGCCTCAGGGGTCCAGGCAAGCTTCTTCTTGCTCCCCTTCCGGCCATCGAACTTCCCCACCTGCAGCATCTTGTGCAGCGGCCCCGAGAGTTCTGCATACATCCGGACATAGCCCGAATAGTAATTGCAGAACCCCATGAAGGATCGGAGTTCTCTGATGGTCTGGGGTCTTTCCCAGTGGTGCAGGGACGCCAGCTTCCCAGGCATGGGACGGCGTTGCCCGTGACCAACCACGTGACCTGCGAACTCCACTTCCTTCACGAAGAGCGAGGCTTTGGTGGGCTTTCACACCATGTTGTGCTTGTCCAGCTCGCTGAGCACTCTGTGCAGATCCTTCTCATGCGCTTCGATGAGCTCGTCCTCCGTCATGTCTTCCGTGCCGGACCCGATGATGATGTCATCCACAAAGGGGCCAACACAGTCCCGGACAGGACCGAGCAGGTCCTCCATCATGCGCTGGAAAGCGGCGTTGCCATTCTTGGCGCCCATAGGCACCACTTCCCACTGCATGGGCCCCAGCGGCGTCGACATCGCTGTGCAGGGCCTGGAGTCCGGGTGTAGCGGCATCTGGTGATAGCCGTGTTTCAGGTCTAACACCGTGAAGATCCGCTTTTTTTGTTGTTTTTGGAGGATGCTGTCGATCAGAGGAAGCGAGTACGAGTCGTGCTCGGTTTGCTCGTTCAAACCCCTGTAATCAACCACCAACCTCCACTCGCCCTTCTCCTTCTTGGGCACGATAAAGGGGGAGCTGGCCCACTCACTGTCGGAGGGTTTGATCCAGCCCCGCTCAAAAAACTCGGCCAACAACTTCTTCATGGCCTCGGCCTGATCGCCCTGAAGTTGGTACTCCCGATGAGGATAGATCTTGGGGTTCGGCTTCAGCTTGATCCTCGCTATGCCAAACCTCCCACGATCTAGAGGGTTCTTGTTGGCGACGCCACTGAGTAGCCGCGGATAGGCATGTATCAGCCTCTCCTTCAGCTCGGCGACCTTCAGGTTCTCCTGGGCCTTCTCAGCCGCTTGCTTCGGTATCGATACAACCGACCGCACTGCGGTATAGGCCTCTTCTGGGTCCAATTCTGACTTCTCCTCGTCCGATATGCCGTCTTCATCGTCGTGGGTCGCGATTCCCACCAATAATCTTCGGAAATTTGTGGCATCGGCCTGGTTCTTGTCGCTACCGGCCCCCATTCTGGGAAAATCCCACGTGGACGGGTCCGACCCAACCAGACCATCATATTGGTCCGCGATGTGATCCATGACCCTCGCCACGAACTCATCAATCTCGTACTTGCCGGTGACCAACATCATGTCTTCCCACCAATGCGGCGATGTGACCATGTCTCACCTCTTCTTGGCTGCCACACGGTCAGGCATCCCCATCCGCATGTAGTTGACGACGTCATCGATCCCGGAGTGGGACAGGATGTCAATGCCATCAATTGGCTGATCCCTCCCCTCCTTGGGCTCAAACATGACTCGCATTGGCACCGCCTCAGCCCTACGGATGAACGCTTCATCACCTGTGGGCTGGGCTTGCGCCCTATCCACCAGGAAAGCCTTGGTACCCCACGCTTGACAAGGGGAGGGCATTCATAAGCCCTTGGCGTCGATGAACAACCCCTCCTCTGGCCTGAATGACATCTCGTTCAGGGTGATGGAATCCAGCGTCGACTTGAGACCTTCCAGCGGACATGGGGTGGATCGTATGCCGGTTCTGACCAGGAACCCCTTCGCCCTATCCGCGATGATCTTCTCCACCGCACGTCTGGTATTTTCCAGGAAACCATGCCAATACATGGGCCCCCACTCCTTCAAACCCCAATGCCTGTGCCAGGCTGAGTCTCCTCGATGCCAATGTCTCCTACACTTCCGCAAAAGTGGGGCATCCCGGGACACGAAGACGTCCGTCTCGGGCGCTTTGGCTCCTAGCGTCTGGATCATCCTGGCGTACACCTGCGGCGCCATTCCATACTCCGTGAGCTGAACTCCGCGGTCTACTCTGGACTTGGCACCGACAGCTTGCACCGCTTGGACGATCCGATCCTCATCCTCAGCATTCCGTTGGGATGATCCGCATGTATAGTCCGTGGACAGCCATGTAAGGCATTCATCATCCTCCCGGACCAGCATTGCAGGATGGGGAAGGGCTCCAATGGGGTTTCCCACCATGAAATCATACCCCATGATCATATCCCAATCTGTAATGTCGGCCACATAGAAGTTCCCGGATAGAGTGCTTCTCTTCGCCAAATCTGGGCGATTGAAGCGCTCATGCTCCCAGAATTCCATACTGATAGTGGCCTCATGGGTGCCACCACCCATAATATCGCCATTGGCCACCTTCAGGCGTACCGGTCTAAGGCTGGGCTGCAGGGATTTCTCCTTGAACAACCCTCTCCAGACCAGGCTCACCTGGGCACCCGTATCCACCAAAACATCCACCACCAATTCCTCTTGTCCGCACCGTACACGCACCTTCAAGTGCAACTGCCGCTCGTCACCATGCGGTGTATGGACGACTCTCACAGCATGCAACTGTAGCACAATCGGGGTGCATCAGGACTTCGAGGGTATGGTCACGGATGGTGTAGATCTTGGGCTGGTCCTGCCCGTCCACGGGGCTCTCCGTGGTCGCTCCTTCTTTCTTGCCACGTCCCTTGCCCACATACACTTCCCTTGGCAGGGCGCTCCAGGGGTTGGGAGTGGCAAAACTCAGTTTTTTTTGGCTCTTCTGGAGCCTTCTTTGGAACCCGATGTGCCTTCGCCTTTTCTCGGATTCCCCTGATATTCGGAGGAGAGACCTCCGAGGTCCCACTCCCGTGGGGGCTCCTCTAGACATGGCCTGCCGCAGCTCCCTCCTGCTGCGATCCGCTCAGACATTGTCCACGACGTTGCCGAACTTTGAGTTCCTCCAACGTCCTCAACATGTCCCCAGCAACCTCCTCGATCAACCTCACGTGTCGGTCTGGGCCGGGTCCTCCACCAAAGCCTTTTCCTCCGCCTTTCCCTTGGCCCTTTCCTTGGCCTTTTCCACCGTCTCCGCCCTTTGCCTTCCAATCGGCAATTCGTTGCTCCTTGGGCTTCGTGTCGGGATGGGCGGCGAAGTAGGTCTTCTTGTCCTCCTCATATCCCTTGCAATGCCGGTGGTCATGTGCATGGTTGTTCCCCTTGCCGTAGCAGACCCAGGAACCGGTGTGCTGTGATCTGTACTCGCGGAACGAGAGCGGCGGGTTCCCGATCCTCCGCGGTTCTCTGCGGTTCTTGGTCTGGGGTCCAGGCGGTTCCACCTGGACCTGTCCTGCCCGTTCTTCTTCATATTGTGCGCTACGAACGCGAAGAAGTGGGCTTCTTAATAATCTTCCGGGGCGGTTGCGGTCCAGAGATCTTGGACGCTACCACTCCCTTCCTCCGCGGTGCCGACCGTGTCCCCCTTGACCTCTCTGTGGTGGCAATCTTCTCGATGACCTCGATGTCCTTGGCCTTGTCGATCGTGCACGTGGGCCTCGTTCTTGGCGTTGAGCTTCAGCTCCACCGTGATGTACTTCACAATCTCGTCCAGGCTCATGCGGGCGAAGATGACCTGCATCCTCAGCGGCTCTCCGCGCCTTGGCTCCACGTTGTTGAGGCGCATCAGCCTTTGCCCCATGGTGTCGCCGAATACCTCCACGTAGACGGCGTTCTTTGACCCCAACATTCGGCTGGGCTCGCTGAGGTTTCGCCAGAAGAACTCCATTATTCCGGCGTGGGTGTCCTCCTTTGCCATAATCCGTACGGCCACGCACTTCTTTGCTCTTTTCTTCTCCTCATCCTCCACTCTTCTCTTCCAGTGGCCGGGGGGGACATCTTTCAGCAGGTGGCGGATCTCGCTGGCCTCATTCCAGTCCTCCACCAGCTTGAGGCTTCTTCGGTACTTGCGGATGTACTGATTCCATTCTCGGACCCTCAATTCCCCGCGCTCCAGCGGCAGCGGAATGGACCACAAATCCTCCAACTTCCGGTTGGGGGCGTCCACTCACTCCTCGTCCTCCCGCCACTGGAGGCAGGCCTGCTCTGTCTGGATCACTCCCCCGCGGATCTGATCCCTGAGCTCCTCCTTCAGGTCCTGCGCCAGCCTGTGTGGGAATGTCCGACATACCCACTTGTCCCTTGGGGCTCCCTTCATCTCGCCGACGACCTCCTCAGCGAAATCTTCCCAATCAAGGATGAAATCATCCAGGTTGGAGGGGCTGCCATCGTAGTAGGGGATTTTGATTCCCCTGAGGTCGTCAATCCTGATGGCGTCTCCGACGTCCGCAGCCACCACTCCACCAAGACGGATACCACCTGTGGCCGGGGGGTGTGAGTACACTCCTCGTACATCCCTCTCCTCCATGGAGTGCGGTCCAGTTGGGGCCGAACCCATGGGGTTTCGGATGCGGGAAGGACTTGCTCCACCGGCTGTCCATATCCCCGTAGTGTGGTCCTCCACCCACAGGTTTCCGCCTGGATGACCTCGACCATGTCCGTCGGCTCTTCCCATGGTTCGCCCTTGTATGGTCTGGTGTTGGATCTCCTCTTCCGCATAAACTGCATGGGCAGTCGTAGTGGTCGGTGGATCCTGGGCGGCATGCGACATCTGTACCGTCAGGCTTCCCAGGTCCGTGGTTGCGCGCTCTTCCCGCATGGACCCAGCCGGTGCCGTCTGCTCCCAACACGCGCAGGTGCGTAAGGTGCCTCTGCAGGGCCGCCCATGGGTTTCTCCATGGCGCTCGTGAGGGTCTTAACCCGCTCCACCAGCTCTGCTGCTGCCGGCTTTGCGGGGAGCTCCGGACCCGAGGCGAGGGGTTGTAACTCCTCTAGCCTTTTCAGGCGTCCGAACATGTCCTCAACCAGGTGGCGGAGGCTGTCCACCACTCGCTGCTGCTTCTGCAGGGCCATCTCCAGCTTCTCCCAGGACCAGTCCTGCTCCGCTAGCAGCTCTGCTATGTCTCTCTTCGCTGCCGACCGGTCATCCATGATCCCCGCGACGTCCTCCTCTAGGCCGTTCGTCGCGTTGTCCAGGCGGTCGAGGTGCTGCACGATGGCGTCCATCCCCATCTTTGGTTACTTGCCAATGAGGAAGGTTACGTGCTTGCAATGGCACTCAACGTGCTTTCCACCTGATCCGGCGCATCCCACGGTTCCCAGCGCCTCGCACTCCTCCGCCATGGTTGTGTCGCTCATGCTATCCCGCGTTGGCTCCGTGTGCCGGGCCACAGGCGCCATTTTGGCTCTGGCAGGCCTCTCCAACGCCTCGGCGTCATGCTCCAGGCTGGGTTCGGGGGCCGTGTTCGCCCTTGTGGGCGGTCTGGCCATCTCCTCCGACTCCGAAGGGTAAGCTGTCCGATAGCCCTCGGAGTGCCCCTCGTAATCTGGAGCTGACAACAACCTGACCGGGCTGGGATCCGCCTCCATCGCCCTGGCTTCCGCCGCGGGTTTTGGGGACCCGCGCTTCCGGTAACACCGGGCCCTGCTGTTGCTGCCAGTCTCCTCCAACTCCTCTGCAGCAGAGCGGAGATTGCAAGCCTTGCGGCATTGCCTTTCACACATGGAGGCCAGGTCCTCCATGTCTAGCCCATGTCCTGCAAGGGCTCTCCGTTCTGAGCATCTTCGCTCTTCTCGGGCTTCCGAGTCCGGCGTCGACTCCACGGACTCAAAGATCTGCAGCCAGGGCGTCCTTGGGCAGGGCTCATGAGGGCCCAAGTCCCCGGTGCGGCGGTAGGGGGCAGGTACTCCTCTGCTACCATAAAGAAGGTCCCTACCAGGACCGGCCCCTGCTGTACCCCTTCCACCATTTCCTGTCACTCCTATGGTCTTGCTTCTCACCAGGTTCTGCATGATCTTGCCTTATCCCGCACAACTTCCCACAAAAAATAGGAAAATCTGGCTCGTTCACACAAAACGTGATCCCTTGCAATAACCAACTCCCAAGTACAATCCAATCCCAATAATCCACACTGTGGGCTTCCAAGGGCGTTTGAGGTCCCGCGTTGACACTCAACAACTCCTTTCAACACGCCGGTCGTCTCACGGTGCACACGGAGACACGGGCGTTGGGCATGTACAGAGAATTGCACCAAAGAGGAAGCCCTGAAATTGGCATATGAACACAAATCAAGCAAGATTGCGGAAAGATGGAAACGTACACAATCACAGCCATAGACCCCTCATTCCCTGGACTCAAGACCTTCCCTTGACTCACTAACATGATGCCCTGAACCCAGTTAAATAAGATGGCTAAATGCCATGTGTCAAAAGTCACTACAGAAACCCCAAAAGTGTGTTCTCTCCCAAGCCTCTAAATCCTAGCCCAATAGGGGGGGTGGCGTGTCATGGCCTAGAGTGGCACTCAGGACCATGCCCTACCCTGACATAATCTTGGTTGGACTTGGAGTCGATTGGGCTTGGAGGATTGCCCCATGAAGATGACCTCACAACCTAGCAAGATTAGGCAAATCACACCAAAATTCCCAAAATTGAATTATATACTCAAAACTGTATACGGCAAATATTCAAATGCTCGATGCATGTGTCAGACCGGAGGGTAATTCCCAAGGGTGATATAGACCAAAGATCAATGCCCAAGGATATCCCTGCATTGGGCCCCAAACCCCTCTGGATATACACATACCATGCTTCACAAGTCAACTCACGAATTTGAGAGCTAAATTTGTGAGGCCTCGTGTGCCACGCCAAAGTGACCACGTGATCCGGCATATGGTGAGGTGCAACACCGAAGCGGATGCCACCATATAAGCAACAAACCATAGTTCACAGATCCCTAGGTGCCTTACTGTTAGCCGACCAGTTGAGCACATAAAATACAAAAATGAGCATAAAATGTGGTCAAAAACATGCAAATAAAGCCAAATTCAAGATAATCACAATAGTATATAACTTCGCTCACCGTTGGTATCAACATATGATTCAAAAAACAATTGCCTGCGACCATTTGCCAACAATCCCCTCACTTGAATCCCCACATGGACGCAGAGGGACACCTTCGAACCTCCTCCCGACACGCACCATGAAAATGGGAAAATTGATAGTCGCGCTTGTGGGTCCCTCTGTAAGCCCTCCCACATGCACTATTTGTGCGGTAGACTTAGTCTAGCGCTATGGAGCTCACCATTTCGGCATGGGCGAAGCCCTTGCCACGTACGGCTTCATGTATCCTCCTACAAACAGAGATATATAACATGGGTATGAGCATAGCGAAGCACATACCATGCATATAACACATATTCTCAAAACGTGGCTCCCACCATGATATGCCATGCCCCTCCATGGACATAACTTCATGTTAAAATACGTAGGATCCCAAGGAGAGTTCCTATGCAACACCAACACTCATGCGGTACACTCGAAAGTCGCATGAAAATATTCGGTTGCATGGTCCAAGAGTTATATATCACTTTCTACCCTTTTGACCATTACCCCTTGCTACACCAGGCATGTGTACACATCAAAGGCGTTTGACGCTTTTCAAATTCAGTTGAGACCAAGGCGATTCTAGCCCATATCTCAGAATTGTGACTCCTTGCAGTGAGCCGGAGAAATGACCTTTCAAAGTGGCCTCACGAACCAATTTTGTTTCACCTATATCTCCAAGACAAATGAAGGAGACAACAAAAGGAAGGTTGATTCGTGATCGGGAAAAAATGTAGGACCACTCGAAATTCATCATATCAAGTGCGGCGATCCCGAAGTCGGAAATCCGATTCTGAATGTCTGAAAAAATCGGATTAATTGTGCGAGTGTATAACATGAGAATTGCGGAAGCAACGAACCGGTTACTGATGAAATCTGATCCTTCATCGGGGTTTCCGCCAAAATATCTGGAAATAACAGTTAACCAATCGGTTACCGCAAAATCGCGAGCCAACTGACAGTCGCCGATACATTGACAATCAGAACGGATAGCTGAAAAATTACGGAAACATTATGATAAAAATACCCTGTTGATTCCTGATATTCTGATATATAAATCTCAGCCGGAGGCGCCTCGGAATTGAATATGGCCGCTCATAGCTGGAATGGCCGAACCTATCACGCTATCACATCAGGTTAGGTCAGGTGGATGGGAGAGTATGATATCAGCCAATGGCGGCTTGCCGGCACATAGATACACACCCCAAGTGACTCAAAGATGGCCACGGGGGTCCGAACCGGCTTCAGCGCAAGCGTTTAGGCTTGAAGGGCTTGTGCACTTGGGGAGGAGGGGAGAAGGAGGGTGTCTGAATGGAGGAATAGCGGGCACCCAGTGGGGAGTCTGGTGTCAGAAGTGTTGGTATGTGGGCAGGGTCCTCATTCTGTATTGAGGGGTCGGGGTCGCACTGTTCTAGTGCAGAAAATCGTGAGTGAAGTGCTTGTGCGTATGCTTTGGGCGAGTGGTGTAGGGCTGTGTCACAGGCAGTGCGAAGAGAGGGGTGTATAGCCAGGTCTGTAGAGACACTTGTGTCCGGGACCAATATTCTCGGGTTGATGTGTGCTTGCTCCACAGGGAAATCTCCGCGATGCGAGAGACGGTGGCGGTGAGGGAGGCTCCGTGCACGCCCACGCGGGCGAGGACCTCTTGACACCATCTCATGTTACTTCTCCTGCAGTGGCACTCACGGGTGGGAGGGGGGCAGAAAGAATATGGGGACGGGTAGCATTCGGTAGACTCATCAGAGCTTCCCACAAGGGAAACCACAGGACCTTGTGGTCTGGTACACAGTGAGCGCAGATCAGCCCGGTCAGGGCATACCTGGCGGTCACAGGGGTTAAGGAATTCATGTTACGCACAGGGGGAGTGGTAGAGCGATGGCCTTGCCATGCCTGAGAACATGCAATAATGGTGTTGGAGGGTATTCGGGGTCTTGAAGCAAGGACCACGTCTTGTGTGCACAGAAGGGTGACGCCGAGTGTAGGTTCATTAATTCGTCTCATGTTGCCCTGGGTCAGGGGGCTCTGAGGATGTCGTATGGAGGTCTGTTCCTACACCAGTGTGACGGAAGACAAGGGATACCCTGGAGTCTCGGGGAATGATCCGCTTCTCCACTGTGTCATATTCGCGAGCTGGGATTTGGTGCTTCCACTTGTCGCGGGCTTCCTCAGAAATGGGGAGGAGGCTGCGGCGCTGTAGGAAGACTTTTTGCCTTTTCTTAAAGAGGCCGGATCCGGGGAGGGGACGCGGTTCGAAAACCATTTCCGCACCTGACCCAAAGGAGCCGTTCAGGACATAAGGGCCTAGCTGAGGGATGTCTACGTGGCTCCTCAGGCCACTGCCAGGCTAGTATCGAGCCACTGACCACATATTGGGGCATAAGAGAGAGGAAGGCAGGACCTGGGCGCAGGCTGAGAATGCCCGTAGCCCAATCGCTTCAATAAACTCAGGAGGGGTCGGTTCAAAAGGTTCAACTTTTTTTGTTTCTGGATTGTACCTGAATCTGAAATGAAGCATTGTGCGGTGCCCCTCGGACAACCACTGGTGATCTTCATCTGCACTGAAGGACATCACCAGGGCTTCTTCTTCCTCTGAGAAAAATTCATTGGAAATGAAGGCTCCTGTTATTTCTGGGATGGGGTCAAAAGTTTTCCCTGTTTGGAGGTGGAGCTGTGCCATCTTTTCTGTGAGGGAGAGGGGCTTGCTTGTGGACAAGTAATGGTCCCTCGCGAGACTTAGTTGTTCCGCGCTGCCGTAGGCAGTCGCCGCCTCGATGACACGTGATAGGAAATCCTGGGCTTCCGAAACTAGGGGGTTGGCGGGAGCCAAAAGGTTGTCACGCGCCGCCGCTTCGGGGCATTCGGGGTGAAGTACGAGTTGGGACACAGTGAAGCCTTCTGCAAGGAGCGCGGATTCATGATGAACATATTTCACTCGGTAGACTCCCACCTTAGCCATGGGGGCGCTGAACATGGAAATGTGCAATATTTTCCCAAGCAGGGAGACCCCGAACATTACATCAACGTCCAGCGTGAATGACGGGGCGTGAACTTCTACCAGTTCTGGATCAGGAGGTTTCGGGAGGGGGTTGAAGCAAGCCTTCACTGGGGAGGGTGGGGGAGGGGCATCTTTGTGCACATTTCAGGGGGAGGCGGAGAGGTCCATTTTGTGTCCCGGGTGTTTGGAGCGCCAAGAGGTGTATCCTCCCCAAGAGATCATGGCTCCTGTAGTGCCCCGATACGTGACCAGGTTATTCTCTTGGAAGAGCATGTAACTCATGGAAGCGAGGGAGTCTCGTTGGGGGAGCAAGGGGATGTTGTGATAGTTCATGCACACGTAAAACTCGTGTTGTGTTCTGGGAATGGCCCCTAGGATACCGCACCGTCGCGCGGCTTCGCTAGTAAGGAGGGATTTCCACACGTCAATTTGTTTGAAGTCCGGCGTGGCCTGTTTGTATGCTTTCGAAGGGACAACTTTGAAAGTTTTGTCCTTCCCTAGATCGGAACCACGGATGCAAAAGACTTTGTCGAGCGTCCACAATGGGTGTTGTAAGATGGTGGAGAGAGACTCCTTGGCGAGGGGGGTTGGAATGGTGTAGGCGAAGCTGAACATATGTTCGGAGGATGATTTTAGAGGCTGTATGCGCTCCTCCGGGAAGATAGCATTTTTGGAGTTGATCGAGATGTGGTCGTTTTCGAAATGGAAAAGGCGGCTGAGGAGGACAAAAAGGTCCTGGGCGTTACGACGGCGCCGCCTATACTCTCCTCGTTCCCGTTTGGATTTTTTGGAAAGCTCTTTTGGAGAAGAGACGGTGAAGTTCGGGAGCAAATGCCGTGCAACTTCGAATCGTAGCGTTGTGCGCACCGCGGCCACTTGGACAGTGCCTTCTAACTTTTTTAAAGCCCATTGTAGGGAAGTGTGAGGGTGCATGATGTCGCCGTAGCGGATGTCCGCGTGGTGCTTGTGACGGGTGGAGAGGTGAAGGTGAAAATATGGGTATTGAGGAGAGTCAAGCAAGTTGAGCCGCACGGAGCCATCGGGATTAGGTGGGGGGTTGTACGTATTGGCATCCGAAAGCCGGTCTACTCCACATACCCAAGGGGCAAGGGAGATCATGCCGGGGTTCAAGGGGTTCATGTAGAGGGTCCCCGCCGAAAGGTGGTCTTCCATTCCCGAGAGAATGAAGGAGCCTTCGTACACAACACCGGAATCAAAGGCTTCTTGCAAGACTTCGTTGATGGCATGGGCCCACTCAGTCCACGTGTTGCCGTATTTGTATTTGGAGTTGTAGTAATCTTGTGAGTGTGGAAAAATGTGGAATTCTGGGTAGTGATGAAGGATGTCTTTGAGGTATCTAAAGTTGTCGTGTCCAATTGTGGAGTGGGCATTGTTGCCGGAGCAATCAATGTTATGGAAAAAGGTGCACCCGTCGCTCGCGCAAAGGTCTATTGTTGAGTGTACTTGATCATAGATGATTTGCCTGTGGTGTGTCCCCAAAACGAGTTGATTTGTCCCAATTCCTAAGGTGTCATGGGCATGCCTTCCTCCCCATAGTGCTTGTTGATCATGTGTGTGGATCTCACCTTTATGTTTAATCAAGAACTTTGCAAAGACACCATCCGGGGCAAGGGAAGGGTTGAAGGAGGGTTCTCCGAAATTACCATCCTCTTCATCGGGAGTGGGGTCTTCCCCGTCTTCGGCCTTTTCGTGTGTTTCTGCGAGAGACGGAATAGCGCTTGGCATAGATTGCTCCTCACGTGGCGTTAAGAGGGAGTTGTCCGGCTCAACCTCATTGGTTCTCCTTGCGTTGTCGTTGAGAACGGCGTTGTTGTTCATTGCCGAATCTCCAGTAGGGTCTCCGCGACTTTCTTTTTGTTGTTTCAACTCTTCGGCATCACGTGGATGGCTTCCTTCGCTGTTCTCGTGTGTGCCTTTGGGCACGGAGTCATGCACCTTCTCAGAGTTGGTTGGTGGTGCCGGCGCTTGGACTTGATGTTGTGGTTCTTGGGCTCCTTTTCCTTTGGTGGTGTGAGCTGTTGTCTCGGCGAGTGGGAAGAGTTCTTTTGCGACATCTTCGGGTTGTTCATCGTCTGAAATGACATTGGATGACGTGCCTTCTTCACGTGATGGAGAAAGGTCGAGTGAAGGGTGAAATGGGTCGTTCTTGCGCTTGGGGGGCGATAGCGTAGGGAGAAGCGGACAGTGAGTCAGTTTGGCCACCACTTTAGCCTGAGTTCGAGCAATGAAATTTTTCACGGACTTTAGCTGTTTGCTTTCGGTCTTGTCCTTTGCGGAACGTTCCTTGGGCCCAACTTGTGACATTGCCAAGAGAACGGCGTTGCGGAGCTATGCAAAGGACGGCGCTCACGATTGCGGCTTTGCGCTAGGCAAATAAAATTGACGGCAAGGTTGTTGCGCTTGCCTCGGCTCCAAATTGCGGCTTTGGGACTTTTGATGGTAATCCACGGCTTCACGGGATCAGCCCAGAACTTGAACAGCTCAGGATTTTCGTGAATCACCGAGCAGCCTGGACTGCTCGTGGATCCATCAATAAATTTCTGAGGGTCAATCGAAAAAAAATAGACACTCAGAAAGTGCGGTGTGGGTGTGTGTGCTTGGCCTCAGGTTGCAGCTGTACCCCGCCACTCCCCGCTGGGGTGTTGGGGTGTGTGTGTGTTTGTGTGCACACTCCGCTTGTGTCCCGCCACTCCTGGCTGGGGTGTGTGGTGTGGTTGTGTGTGCTTGGGCTCAGGTTTCGGCTGCGCCCCACCACTCCTGGCTGGGGTGTTGGGGTTGATGTGTGTTTGTATGCGCGCTTCGCTTCTGCCCTGCCACTCCTGGCTGGGGTGTCCGGCATGGGTGTGTGTTTGGGCGCGGGTTGCGGCTGCACCCCGCCACTCCTGGCTGGGGTGTTGGGGTGTGTGTGTGTTTGTGTGCGCGCTCCGCTTGTACCCCGCCACTCCTGGCTGGGGTGTGCGGTGTGGTTGTGTGTGCTTGGCCTTCGGTTTCGGCTGCGCACCGCACTCCTGGCTGGGGTGTTGGGGTGTGTGTGTGTTTGTGTGCGCGACCCGCTTCTGCCGTTAGGATGGAGGACACAAAATGACATTAATCAAGGGAACGGGGTTAGGAATTGACTAACCCCCCCGAAGAAAATTATATCTAAATCTCGATATCTGCATAGGATTGAGAACACATAATGACATTAATCAAGGGAATGCGGTTAGGAATTGACTAACCCCCCCGAAAACATCAAAACCTTCCACAATTGGATATCTTCGTAGCATTGAGGACACATAATGACATTAATCAAGGGAATGGGGTTAGGAACTGACTAACCCCCCGAAACATCAAACAAATCCAAAATTGGATATCTCCATAGGATGGAGGACACATAATGACATTAATCAAGGGAATGGGGTTAACAATTGACTAATGCCTCCCAAACCATGGCAGAAATTCAAAATTGGATATTTCCATAGGATTGATGACACATAATGACATTAATCAAGGGAATGGGGTTAGGAATGACTAATACCCCCGAATAAAAACAAATTTCCACAATTGGATATCTCCATAGGATGGAGGACATATAATGACATTAATCAAGGGAATTCAGTTAGGAATCGACTAACCCCCCCCCCAAAACATCACAAAAAAGCAAAATTATATATATATCCATAGGATTGACGACACATAATGACATTAACCAAGGAAATGGGGTTAGGAATTGATCAGCCCCCCCAAAAACATGAATCAAATCCAAAATTGGATATCTTAATGGGATTGAGGACACATCATGACATTAATCAACAGAATGGGGTTAGGAATTGACTAACCATCCCGAAACATCAAACAAATCACAAATTTGATATCTCCATAGGATTGAGGACACATAATGATATTAATCAAGGGAATGGGGTTAGAACGTGACTAAACTCCCCCCGGAACATAAAGACACTCCAAAATTGGATATCTCCATAGGATTGAGGACACATAATTACATTAATCAAGGGAATGGGTTAAGAATTGACTAACCCCCCCCCGAAACATCAGAAGAATCACAAATTTGATATGTCCATAGGGTTGAGGACACACAATCATATGAATCAAGGGAATGGGGTTAGGAAGTGACTAACCCCCCCTCAAACATAAAAACAAACCGAAATCGGATATCTCGATAGGATTGAGGACACATAATGACATTAATCAAGGGAATGGGTTAGGAATTGACTAATCCCCCCCAAAAAAAGGCAAAGTTCAAAATTTGATATCTTGATAGGAATGAGGACACATAATGACATTAATCAAGGGAATGCGGTTAAGAATGGACTAACGCCCCCCCAAGCATCACAAGAATTGAAAATTGGATATCCCCATAGGATCAAGGACACATAATGACATTAATCAAGGGAATGGGGTTAGGAAGTGACTCACCCCCCCCCGAAACATCACAAGAATCCGGAAACTGGATATCTCCATAGGATTGCAGACACATAATGACATTCATCAAGTGAATCGGGTTAAGAACTGACTAACCACCCCAGAAACATGAGGAGACTCAAACGTTGGATATCTCCATACAAGCGAGGACACATAATGACATTAATCAAGGGAATGGGGTTAACAATTGAATAAACCCCCCCAAAACATTACAAAATTCCAAGAAATGGATATCGCCATAGGATTGAGGACCCATAATGACATTCATCGCGGGAATGGGGTTAGAAATTGACTAACCCTCCCCGCAAACATCAAAAAATTCCAAAATGTCGATATCTCCATAGAATTGAGGACACATAATGACATTGATCAAGAGAATGGGGTTAGGAATTGAATAAACCCCGCCCAAAAACATCACAAAAATCCAACGTTGGATATCTCCATATGATTGAGGACACATAATGACATTAATCAAGGAAATGGGGTTAGGAATTGACTACCCCCCCCCCCAAAACATCAAAACATTCCAAAATTGGACATCTCCATAGGATTGAGGGCACATAATTACGTTGGTCATGGGAATGGGGTTAGAAGTTGGGTTGGTCAGTTTATAGAGGGGAAGTCGCGCCCACTTTGCAGTCTGCATCCACATGAAGTCACTCTTTGCTCCACAGTCGACTAACAATTCCACGCTAGAGTCAAAAGAATTGTCACGACGTGCGCAAATGCGCCCTCAAACCGTGAACAGAGTCGCATGCTCAGGCTCGGTTCCTTCAATGTTGACACTCCCAAGTGTGGAATTGTTCTCGGGTTCGTTGGTACTGATGGCAGAGTTCAGCTCTTCTCAAGACGTCCACCACCAGGTCTTTGAAGATGCTTTTTAGGCCGTCCTGGGCCGCTCTCTGCTCTTGGAGCGGGATCGAAACCGCCCCTTACTGTCTGGACTCAGATCTCTTTGAGGCGTGCCGGATCTTGATTCTTGACCTTCTCTCTCTCGAGATGGGACTCGGTTCTTCGAACAGTCGCGGGCCAAGTTGCCTTGTTCGCAACAGTTGTAGCAGCGCCTGGTTTCTCGACCATCTTGGGGATTGAACCGATCATTTCCACGTTCGGCATTGTAGGCGTGTAGTTCTTCTCGAAGCTTGGAAATTGTATCGAGATTCATGGGCTCTGGCACAGTCGAAGCCATTGGAGCCGCAGCTGGAGTCGGGATATGATTGACGTGCGGTGTTGGCATAGGACTTGAAGGAAACATTGTAGAAGTCGAAGTTGGCAGAACCATCATAAGCAGGGGTCTCGAGACCGCAGCACTCGCGGTGTCCGTTATCGTTCTCGACGCGTTCTGTACCTCTTCGAGTTGAGAGCCGGCCACCATGTAGGCTTCTGCGATGGTCTCCACCAGCGTATCAAAGTCGAAGGGTCTTCCAGAACACCATTCCGAACGGACCTCAATCATGTACTGTCAGCGAACGGCGTCATTGGACAACCCTTCAACCAATTGAGAGTTAACGAGGTAATTCATCTGGAGGTCACTGGTATTAACCTTCAACTTGATGACGCAAGTTGGAAACTCCTTCACGTTGTTCGCATGTCGAGGGAACTCACTCTCTCGGAAGGTCAACATTCTCGACAGGTACACTGCCTCATGGGCTGTGCCATCAAAAGGCAGACACAACACACGCATGAGCTCGAACCAGTCATCGTGTACCTGTTTTGTCAAACTGTGAGAATACTTGAAAGCATCACCTTCGAGGAGGAATGGTATGGTGGTGACTTGATCGACTGGTGAAGTGATGTCCGACAGGGCGAAGGCTCGCATAAGATCCTCCTTCCCAGTCCGAAATTCTCCTGATCATGGTTTCCCAGAAAAAAATTAATCAGCTTGCGTAGGCGTTCAACACGACGTCCCAGGATCTCGAACGTTGGAGCACAGGGATTCATGGTATTCACCGGACTGGCTTGATTCATCTGATTTGCTTGATTCATCGACAGATCAGAGAAAGGTGCTTGTAGAGGTGGTTGTTGCGGTGGATAATGTTGGGGCGCCTGGGTGTTTGATGGCGAATACGGCGGATAGCTCGAAGGAGATGGCTGTGGTTGTGGTTTTGGTTGAGGGTGTTCTGGTGGAAACTTGAAGTGACTCAAAGGTTGTTGACTCGAAACTTGTGCAAACTCGTTGAGAAGGACATAGCATCGCGAAAGTTCATGTTCCAGGCGTCGAAGTTCACTTACTGCTGCTTGTGTTGCATTCTCCGTGGAGGACTGCAAAATGTCAACTCTGTGAACAGTTCCCGCAGTGCCATTTGCTGCTGATGTCTGCAAACGCATCAATGCGCTGCTCCCATTCGATGACCTTGGCTTGAGTTTAGGCAAGCTTCTGCGACAACCTGTGAAGATGACAAGATATGCATGGAAACCACTTACTTTCTCGACTTGCGATGCGCACTGCGATGAATCCTTCTGGCGAACTCGAAAACTCGTGATGCAACGGCAAGTCGGATCAAAACAGGCAATCTCGAATGAAGTGCAGCATAGCTGCGTCGTCAAAAAGTCGCTCCATTTCAAGTTGAAATCAAAGACGGCGTCAACGATTGTAACGCAGAGGTCGGCGATATTGATCTCCCTTCCACCTAGCTGGATACCATTTGTTGTGGTTTGCCTTGGGAACTGTCCTGTTTCTCCAAAATCCCAAAAAAACAACAAACCTCTTTCTGCGCAGGATCTTTAGGCGGAGCACCAATTCATACACACTCCACAAATTCGAAGACAAAAACCCTGTTCGAAGATATCGAAGTATTATACATCAGTTTGCTCACAGCAACTGGCATCCAGATGCTTCAGATGTATTCACAGATTGCAGCGCGGTTGCGACTCGCGCGCTCGCTGCGCTGTTGCTGCTCAAAACCACCACAACACATAATCATATTCATCAAGGGAATGGGGTTGGTAATTGACTGACCCCCCAAAAAAATGAAGAAAGTCCAAAATTGGAAATCTCCATAGGATTGAGGACACGTAATGACATTAATCAACGGAATGGTGTTAGGAATTGACTAACCGCCCCCCAAAACATCAAGAAAATCCAAAATCGGATATCTCCATAGGACTGAGGACACATAATGACATCCATCAAGGGAATGGGGTTAAGAATCGACTAACCCCCCCCCCGAAATATCAACAAAATCCAAAAATGGATATCCCCATAGGATTGAGGACACAGGATGACATTCATCAAGGGAATGGGGTTAGGAATTGACAAAGCCCCCCGAAACATCAAAACAGTCCAAAATTGGATATCTTCATAGGTTTGAGGACACATAATGACACTAAGGAAGGAAATGGGGTTAGGAATCGACTACTCCCCTGCAAAACATCAACAAAATCTGAAATTGGACATCTCCATATGATTGAGGACACATGATGACACTGATCAAGGGAATAGAGTTAAGAATTGACTAACCCCCCCCCCAGACCATGAATCAAAGCCAACATCGGATATCTCCATAGGATCCAGGACACATAACGATGTTAATCAAGGGAATGCGGTTAGGAATTGACTAGCCCCCCCTCAAACATCAAACAAATCCACAATTGGATATCTCCATATGATCGAGGACGCTTAATGACATTAATCAAGGGAATGGGGTTAGCAATTGAGTAACCCCCCCCAAAAACATAAATGAAGTGCAAAATTGGATATGGTCCATAGGATTGAGGACACATAATGACACTAATCAAGAGGGCGGGGTTAGGAATTGACGAACTGCCCCGGAAACATAAACAAAATCCAAAATTGGATATCTCCATAGGATTGAGGACACATAATGTCATTAATCAAGGGAATGGGGCTAAGAATTGACTAACCCCCCAAAAACAACATCAATAAAATCTGAAATCGGATATCTTCATCGGATTGAGGACACATAATGACATTGATCAAGGGGATGGGGTTTGGAATTGACTAATCCCCCCCAGTCATCAAAAAAAAATTGGAAATCTCTATAGGATCGAGGACACATAATAACATTCATCAAGGGAATGGGGGTAGGAATTGACTAACCCCCCCCATACATCAAACACCTCCACCATTGGATATCTCCATAGGATTGAAGACACATAATGACATTAATCAAGCGAATGGGGTTAGGATTTGAGGAACCCCCCCCCCCAAAACATAAATGAAATGCAAAATTGGATATCTCCATAGGATTGAGGACACATAATGACATGAATCAAGGGGGCGGGGCTGGCAATTGACTAACCCCCACCCAAACATCAACGAAATCCGAAATTGGATATCTCCATAGGATTGAGGACACATAATGACATTAATCAAGGGAGTGGGGCTAAGAATTGACTAACCCCCCAAAAGAAACATCAATGAAATCTAGAATCGGATATCTTCATGGAATTGAGGATGCATAATGACATTGATCAAGGGAATGGGGTTAGGAATTGACTAATTCCCCCCCAGTCATCAAGAAACCCCAAAAGTGGATATCTCCATATGATCGAGGACACATAATGACATTAATCAAGAAAAAATTGGGGTTAGGAATTGACTAACCCCCCCCATACATCAAACAACTCCACCATTGGATATCTCCATAGGATTGAAGACACATGATGGCATTAATCAAGGGAATGGGGTTAAGAATTGACTAACCCCTCCCCCAAAAAGTCAAAAAATTTCAAAATTGGATATCTCCATAGGACTGAGGACACATAATGACATTGATCAAGGGAATGGGGGTAGGAATGGACTAACGCCCCGCGAAACATCAACAAAATCCGACATTGGATATCTTCATAGGATTGAGGACACATAACGACATTAATCAAGGGACTGGAGTTAAGAATTGACTAACCCCCCCCAAAAACAATAATCGAATCCAAAATTGGATATCTCCAGGGGATCCGAGAAGACATAATGACATTAATCAAGGCAATGGAGTTGACAATTGAATAACCCCCCCCCAAATATACCCCAAAATCCTAAATTGGATATCCCCATAGGATTGAGGACACATAATGACATTAAATAAGGGAATGCGGTTGGAAATTGACTAACCTCCCTCAAAATATTCAAACCCCCGAAATTGGATATCTCCATAGGGTCCAGGAGGCATAATGACATTCATCAAGGGAATGGGGTTAGGAATTGACTAACGCCCCCCAAAACATCAACCAAATCCAAAATTGGATATCCCCATAGGCCGGAGGACACATAATGACGTTAACCAAGGGAATGGAATGAGGAATTGACTAACACCCCCGAGGAAAAGAATCATCTCCCAAATTGGATATCTCCATAGCATCCAGGACACGTAATGACATTAATCAAGGGAACGGGGTTAGGAATCGACTAACCCCCCCCCAGAACATCAACAAAATCCAAAATTGGATATCTCCATAGGATTGAGGACACATAATGACATTAATCAAGGGAATGGAGTTAAGAATTGACTCACCCCCCGAAAAAAAAAAGAATCAAATCCCGAATTGGATATCTCCATAGCGTCCAGGACACATAATGACATTGATCAAGGGAATGGGGTTAGGAATTGACAAACCCCCCCCCGCAAAAAATCAACAAAATTCAAAATTGCATATCTCGATAGGATTGAGGACACATAATGGCATTAATCAAGGGAATGGAGTTAAGAATTGACTAACCCTCCCCCCAAAGAAATGACTCAAATCCACCATTGGATATCTCCACAGGATTGAGGACACATAATGACATTAATCAAGGGAATGCGGTTAGAAATTGACAAACCCCCCCAAAACCCTCCAAAAAAACTCCAAAATTGGATATCTCCATAGGGTCCAGGACACATAATGACATTAATCAAGAGAATGGGGTTGGGAATTGACTAACCCCCCCAAATAAAATTAAACAAATCCACAATTGGATATCTCGATAGGATTGAGGACACATAATGACATTAATCAAAGGAATGGAGTTAAGAATTGACTAACCACCCGAAAAAAAAGTTAATGAAATCTCGAATTGGATATCTCCATAGCATTGAGGACACATAATGACATTAATCAAGGGAATGGGGTTAGAAATTGACTACCCCCCCCAGAACATCCACAATGTCCATAATTGGATATTGTCATGGGGTGCAGGCCACATAATTACATTCATCAAGGGAATGGGGTTAGGTATGGACTAACACCACCCCCGAAACATCAAACAAATCCCCAATTGGATACATCCATAGCATTGGGGACACATAATGACATTAATCAAGGGAATGGGATTAGAAATTGACTACCCCTCCCCAGACATTGAACAAAGTTCAAAAATGGATACCTCCATAAGATTGAGGACACATAATGACATTCATCAAGGCACTGGGGTTAGGAATTGACGAACCCCCCCCAAAAAACATGAATCAAATAGGATTTAGGACACATAATCACATCAATCAAGGGGATGCGGTTAAGAATTCACTAACCCCCCCCAGGAAAACATCAACAAATTCTAAAAATTGGAAATCTTCATAGGATGGAGGACACATAATGACATTAATCAAGGGAATGGGGTTAAGAATCAACTACCCTCCCCCGAACATCAAACAAATTCAAACTTTGATATCTCCATAGGACTGAGGACACATACTGACATTAATCAAGGGAATGGGGTTAGGAATCAACAAACCCCCCCCAAAACATTAAATACATCCAAGCCTGGATATCTCCTTAGGATTGAGGACACATACTGACATTAATCAATGGAATGGGGTTAGGAATTAACTAACACCCCCCGCAAAACATAAGAATCATCCAAAATTTGATATCTCCGTAGGATTGAGGACACATAATGACATTAATCAAGGGAATGGAGCCAGAAATTGACTAACCCCCCCCCAAGAAACATGAGCAAAATCCGAAATTGGATATCTTCATAGGACTGAGAAGACATAATGACATTAATCAAGGAAATGGGGTTAAGAATTGACTAGCCCCCCCCAAAATATCAACAAAATTCAAACCAGGATATCTCCATAGCACTGAGGACACATAATGACATTAATCAAGGGAATGGGGTTAAGAATGGACTAACCCCCCAAAAAAACATGAACCCAATCCAAAATCTGATATCTCCATAAGATTGAGGACACATAATGACATTAACAAGGAAATAAGGTTAAGAATTGACTACCCCCTAGGAGAAACATGAACAAAATCCAAAACTCGATATCTCCATAGGATTGAGGACAGATAACCAGTCAAACCCGAGCCGCACCCCGTAACATCTAACCCTTGACTCCTAACCAAGCCTGCCGAGGGAGCAACGTAGCCACAACCCACACCCACAACCCACACAGCCGCCCGACCAGCCAGCATCAAAAGAAAAGATGCAACCAACCAAACCCACCCTGAACCGTACCCGTGTACATCAAGACGCGCGAGCCGCACCACCGCGGCGCGGCATCCACCAAAGCACCGACGACACACACCAGAGAGCACAACACTATTGCACCGCTGCACCAGTTGCCCATGCCTGTGCCTGCAGTGTGCGCGCGCCCCCTTTTCCATTTAAAAAAAAGAAAGGCACGACAAAACAAAACAAATACAGAAAGAAAAAGAAAAGAAAAGAAAAGAAAATTAGGGGAGGGAGGAAGAATAACAATACAACAAACAGCACACGTGCACCGCACACAGCGCGCACACCGGTGAACAGGCGCCACGTGGGCCAGGACACCGCACACGCACATGCACCGAGGGCAGCAAAGGGACAGGGCACCACGGCCTACACCCCCAGGGTTGGGCGCACAGGGGCGACCCAGCCGCCCTGACGGGCCAGGCGGTACTCCAAGGCTGCTGGTCCGAGCCGAGCCAGGCTGCATCGGGGACCATGGCAAGCATCGCCGGGAGCCACGGAAGCAACTGATGACAGGCCTGCTCGCACAAAGCCCAGGAGGGGGTCGCCTGCCAAGCAGCGGGGCCTCGCAACTCGAGCTACAGGGGTGAGGCGGTCGTACCGTAGACTCGCGGGAGCAATATCCCCTGTGGTTAGAGATACTCCATACGGCTGGGCAGCCCCCAGAGCTGCCGCCCACAGGAGGGGGCATGTGACCCTACCCACGGACACATGTGGGGACACCCTCCCACCCGGGACACCTGGACCGAATGGCCGCGACACTGCTGTCCCAAGCACCTGCGGGAGCGGCTTAAGAGGCACCTGACCTGGGCCAGTGGGAGGGACTGGACGTCCCCTTGGTAAGACCTTCTTCTTGCACAGTCAGAGGAGGCATCCGGAGCTCCCGAAGATGGATACCTACCTGAAGAAAGATAATGACATTAATCAAGGGAATGGGGTTAAGAAAAGACTAACCCCCTGCCTGAAAATGACCAAAATCCAAAATTTGATATCTCCATAGGATTGAGGACACATAATGACATTAATGAGGGGAACGGGGTTAGGAATAGACTAACCCCCTCCTCAAAACGTGAATCAAATCCCAAATTGGATATCTCCATAGGATTGAGGATACGTAATGACATTAATCAGGGGAATGGGGTTAGGAATAAACTAACCCCAGCCCAAAAAAAATGAAAACAATCCAAAATTGGATATCTCCGCAGGATTGAGCACACATAGTGACATTCATCAAGGGAATGGGGTTAGAAATCCACCAACCCCCCGGAACATCAAAAAAAACCAAAAATTGGATATCTCCATAGGACTGTGGACACATAATGACATGAAGCCAGGGAATGGGGTTAGAAATCGACTAACCCCCCCCAAACCTCAACAAAATGCAAAATTGGATGGCCTCATAGGATTGAGGACACATAATGACACTGATCAAGGGAATGGGGTTAAGAATTGACTAACCTGCCCCCCCAAAACATGAATGGAATCCAAAATTGGATATCTCCATAGGATCGAGGATACATAATGACATTAATCAACGGAATAGGGTTGAGAATTGACTAACCCCCCTAGAAAAAATTACACAAATCCAAAGTCGGATATCTCCATAGGATTGAGAACACATAATGACATTCATCAAGGGAATGGGGTTAGCAATTGACTAACCCCCCCCAAAACATCACAAAAATCTAACATTGGATATGTTCATAGGATTGAGGACACATAATGACATTAATCAAGGGAATGGGGTCAGCAATTGACTAACCCCCCCCCAAAATCTCAACAAAACCCACCATTTGCATATCTCCATAGGATTGAGGACACGTAATGACATTACTCAAGGGAATGGCGTCAAGAATTGACTAACCCCCCCGAAACATCAAATAAATCCAAAATTGGATATCCCCATAGGATTGAGGACACATAATCACAGTAATCAAGGGAATGGAGTTAGCAATTGACTAACCCCCCCCCCTACATCAACCGAATCCAAAATTGGATATCTCCATAGGATTCAGGACACATAATGACACCAATCAAGGGAGTGGGGTTAGGAATGGACTAACCCCCCCAAAACATCAAACACATCCAAACTTGGATGTCTGCATAGGACTGAGGACACATAATGACATTCATCAAGGGAATGGGGTTAAGAATTGACTACCCCCCCCCCAAAAATGAACAAAGTTCAAAATTGGATATCTTCATAGGATTGAGGACACATAATGACGTTAATCAAGGGAATGGGGTTAGGAATTGACTACCCCCCCTAAAAACATCCAAAGAATCTATCATTGGATATCTTCATGGGATTGAGGACACATAATGACATTGAACAAGGGAATGGGGTGAGGAATTAACTAACCCCCCCCGGAATATATCAAACAAATCCGAATTTGCATATCTCCATAGGATTGAGGACACATAATGACATTACTCAAGGGAATGGGGTTAACAATTGTCTAACCCCCCCGAGGCATCAAATAAATCCCAAACTGGACATCCCCATAAAGTTTAGGACACATAATCACATTAATCAAGGGAATGGCATTAGAAATTGACTACCCCCCCCCCCAACATTCAAAAAAGTGCAAAATGGGATATCTTCATAGGATGGAGGACACATAATGACATTAATCAAGGGAATGGGGTTAGGAATTGACTAACCCCCCCCGAACATCAAACCACTTCACAATCGGAAATCTCCATAGGACTGAGGACACATAATGACATTAATCAAGGGAATGGGGTTAGCAATTGACTAAGCCCCCCCGAAAACATGAATCAAATCCAAACTTGGATACCTCCATAGGATTTAGGACACATAATCACATCAATCAAGGGAGTGCGGTTAAGAATTCACTAACCCCCCGAAGCAAACATCAACAAAATCCAAAATTGGATATCTTCATAGGATGGAGGACACATAATGACATTAATCAAACGAATGGGGTTAAGAATTGACTACCCCCCCCCCGAACGTCAAACAAATCCAAACTTTGATATCTCCATAGGACTGAGAACACATAATGACATTAATCAAGGGAATGGGGTTAGGAATCGACTAACCCCCCGAAAAACATTAAATAAATCCACACTTGGATATCTCCTTAGGATTGAGGACACATAATGACATTAATCAAGGGAATGGGGTTGGGAACTGACTAACCCCCCCCCGCAAAACATAAGAAACATCCAAAATTGGATATCTTCATAGGAATGAGGATACATAATGACATTAATCAAGGGAATGGGGCTAGGAATTGACTACCCCCCCCCAACGTATTCACAAATATCAAACGTGGATATCTGCATGGGATGAAGGACACATAATGACATTAATCAAGGGAATTGGGTTAGGAATTGACCAACCCCCCCCGAAACATCAAAAAAAATCAAATTTGGATATCTCCATAGGACTGAGGACACATAATGACATTAATCAAGGGAATGGGGTTAAGAATGGACTAACCCCCGAAAAAAACATGAACCGAATCAAAAATCCGATATCTCCTTAGGATTGAGGACACATAATGACATTAACAAGGGAATGGGGTTAAGAATTGACTACCCCCGAAAGCAAAATGAACAAAACCCAAAATTGAGGATCTCCATAGGATTGAGGACAGATAACCAGTCAAACCCGAGCCGCACCCCGTAACCTCTAACCCTTGACTCCTAACCAAGGCTGCGGAGGGAGCAAGGTAGCCACAACCCACACCCACGACCCACACAGCCGCCTAACCAGCCAGCACCAAAAGCAAAGAGGCAACCAACCAAATCCACCCTTACCCGTACCCGTGTACAACAAGACGCGCGAGCCGCACCACTTGGGCGCGGCGGCCACCAAAGCACCGACGACACACACCAGAGAACACAGGACTACTGCACCGCTGCACCAGTTGCCCATGCCTGTGTCTGCAGTGTGCGCGCGCCCCCTTTTCAATTTTAAAAAAAGAAAGGCACGGCAAAAAAAAACAAGGACACAAAAAAAAGTAAAGAAAAGAAAAGAAAATTAGGGGGGAGAGGAAGAGGGACAAAACCACCAACAGCACACGCGCACCGCACACAGCGCGCACACCGGTGAACAGGCGCCACGTGGGCCAGGACACCGCACACGCACATGCACCAAGGGCAGCAAAGGGACAGGGCACCCTGGCCTACACCCCCAGGGTTGGACGCACTGGGGCAACCCAGCCGACATGACGGGCCAGTGGCAGAAGCGGTACCCCAAGGCTGCTGGTCCGAGCCCGGCAAGGCTGCAACAGGGACCATGTCAAGCGTCGCCCAGAGCCACGGAAGCAACTGATGACAGGCGTGCCGGCACACAGCCCAGGAGGGGGTCGCCTGCCAAGCAGCGGGGCCCCGCAACTCGAGCTACAGGGGTGAGGCGGTCGTACCGTATACTCGCGGGAGCAATACCCCCTGTGGTTAGAGATACTCCATACGGCTGGGCAGCCCCCAGAGCTGCCGCCCACAGGAGGGGGCATGTGATCCTACCCACGGACACATGTGGGGACACCCTCCCACCTGGGACACCTGGAACGGGTGGCTGCGACACTGCCTTCTCAAACACCTGCGGGAGCGGCTTAAGAGGCACCTGACCTGGGCCAGTGGGAGAGACAGGACGCCCCCTTGGTAAGACCTTCTTCCTGCACAGTCAGAGGAGGCATCCCGAGCTCCCGAAGATACCTACCTACCTGAGGAAAGATAACGACATTAATCAAGGGAATGAGGTTAGGAAAAACTAACCCCCTCCCTGAAAATAGCGGAAATCCAAAATTTGATATCTCCATAGGATTGAGGACACATAATGACATTAACGAGGGGAACGGGGTTAGGAATAGACTACCCCCCTCCTCAAAACGTGAATCAAATCCAAAATTGGATATATCCATAGCATTGAGGATATGTAATGACATTAATCAGGGGAATGGGGTTAGGAATAAACTAACCCCCACCCAAAAAAAGTGAAAACAATCCAAAAGTCGATATCTCCGCAGGATTGAGCACACATAATGACATTAATCAACGGAATGGGGTTAGGAATCCACTAACCCCCCGAAACATCAAAAAATTCCAAAATTGGATATCTCCATAGGACTGTGGAGACATAATTACATGGTTCAAGGGATAGGGGTTAGGAATCGACTAACCCCCCCCGAAACCTCAACAAAACCCAAAATTGGATATCTCCACAGGATTGAGGACACATAATGACACTGATCAAGGGAATGGAGTTAAGAATTGACTAACCTGCCCCCCGAAAACATGAATCGAATCCGAAATTAGATATCTCCATAGGATCGAGGATACATAATGACATTAATCAACGGAATAGGGTTAGGAATTGACGAACCCCCCCCAAAAAAAAACAAATCCAAAGTCGGATATCTCCATAGGATTGAGAACACATAATCACATTAACCAAGGGAATGGGGTTAGGAATTGACAAATCCCCTCTGAAACATCACAAAATTCTAACATTGGATATGTTCATAGGATTGAGGACACATAATGACATTAATCAAGGGAATGGGCTTAGGAATTGACTAACCCCCCCCAAAATATCAACAAAATCCAAATTTGCATATCTCCATCGGATTAAGGACACATAATGACATTACTCAAGGGAATGGCGTTAAGAATTGACTAACCCCCCCGAAACATCAAATAAATCCAAAATTGGATATCCCCATAAGATTGAGGACACATAATCACAGTAATCAAGGGCATGGGGTTAGGAATTGACTAACCCCCCCCCCTACATCAACAGAATCCAAAATTGGATATCTTCATAGGATTGAGGACACATAATGACGTTAATCAAGGGAATGGGGTTAGGAATTGACTACCCCCCCCCCAAAACATCCAAAAAATCAAAATTGGAAATTTCCATAGGATTGAGGCCACATAATGACATTAATCAAGGGAATTGGGTTAGGAATTGACAAACCCCCCCCACCGAAACATCAGCAAAATCCAAGTTTGTTTCTCTCAATAGGAATGAGCACACATAATGATGTTAATCAAGGGAATGGGGTTAGGAATTGACTAGCCCTGCCCAAACAGCAAACAAATCCAAAATTTGATATCTTCATAGGATTGAGGACACATAATGACGTTCATCAAGGGAATACAGCTAGGAGTTGACTACCCCCCCATAAGAAACATCAAAGAAATCCACAATTGGATATCACCATAGGATTGAGGACACATAATGACATTAATCAAGGGAATAGGGTTAAGAATTGACTAACCCCCCCCGAAAAAATGAACAAAATTCAGACTTGGATATCTCCATAGGATTGAGGACACATAATGACAATAATCAAGGGAATGGGGTGAGGAATCGACTAACCCCCCCAAAACATCAAACACATCCAGACGCCTATACTTCGATGTCTGCATAGGATTGAGGACACATAATGACATTAATCAAGGGAATGGGGTTAAGAATTGACTACCCCCCCCCCAAACGTGAACAAAGTTCAAACTTGGATCTCTCCATAGGATTGAGGACACATAATGACATTAATCAAGGGAAAGGGGTTAGGAATTGACTAACCCCCCCCCCCGATACATCAACAAAATCCAAAATTGGATATCACAATAGGATTGAGGACACATAATGACATTAAGGAAGGGAATAAGATTAGGAATTGACTAACCCCCCCTCAAACATCAGACACATCCAAACGCCTATACGCAAATACGCAAATACCTACATAGGACTGAGGACACATAATGACATTAATCAAGGGAATGGGGCTAGGAATTGACTACCCCCCGCCGAAAACATCAGAACAATCCACAATTTGATATCACCATAGGACTGAGGACACATAATGACATTAATCAAGGGAATGGGGTTAAGAATTGACTAACCCCCGCCCAAAACACGAAATGAATTCAAACTTGGATATCTCCATGAGATTGAGGACACATAATGAAATCCATCAAGGGAATGGGGTGAGGAATCGACTAAGCCCCCAAAACATCAAACACATCCAATTTTCGGTGTCTGCATAGGACTGAGGACACATACGCCCATTGATCAAGGGAATGGGGTTGAAAATTGACTACCCCCCCTTCCCAAACATGAACAAAATTCAAACTTGGATATCTCCATAGGATTCAGGACACACAATGACATGAATCAAGGGAATGAAGTTAGGAATTGACTAACCCCCCCCCCCCCCCGATACATGAACAAAATCCAAAATTGGATATCACCATAGGATTGAGAACACATAATGACATTAATCAAGGCAATGGGATTATGAATTGACTAGCCCCTCCCCTAAACATCACAAGAATGCGGAATTCGATATCTCCATAGGATGGTGGACACATAATGACGTTAATCAAGGAAATGGGGTTAAGAGTTTACTAAGTCCCCCCAAAAGACATCAAGAAAACCGCAAAATTGATATCTCCATAGGATTGCGTACATATAATGATATTAATCAAGGGAATGAGTTTAGGAATGGACTGACCCGCCCCCAAAACATCAAACACATCCAAATGTGGATATCTGCATAGGACTCAGGACACCTAATGGCATTAATCAAGGGAATGAGGTTGAGAATTGACCAACCCCCCCAAGAAACATGAGCAAAATTCCAACTTGGAGATCTCCATAGGATTGAGGACACATAATGACATTAATCAAGGAAATGGGGTTAGGAATTGACTAACCCCCCAAACAAAAATCAGCAAAATCAGAAATTGGATATCTTCATAAGATTGAGGACACACAATGACCTTAATCAAGGAGACGGGGCTAAGAATTGACTAACCCCCCCCAAAACATGGATCCAATCCAAAATTGGATATCCCCATAGAATTGAGGACACATAATGACATTAATCAACAGAGTCGGGTTAGGAATTGACTAGCCCCCCCCCAAAAAATAACACAAATCAAAACTCGGATATCTCCATAGGATTGGGAACACATAATGACATTAATCAAGGGAATGGGGTTAGAAATTGAGTAAACCCCCAAACATCACAATAATCTAACGTTGGATATCTTCATAGGATTGAGGGCACATAATGACATGAATCAAGGTAATGGGGTAAAGAATTGACTAACCCCCCCGAAGCATCACATAAATCCAAAAATGGATGGCTTCATGGGATTGAGGACACATAATGACACTAAGGAAGGGAACAAGGTTAGGAATTGACTAACCCCCCCGCAAACATCAACAAAATCGGAAACTGGATATCTCCATAGGATTGAGGACACATAATGACATTCATCAAGGGAATGTGGTTAGAAATTGACTAAACCTCGCGAAAAACATCAAACACATCCACACTTGGATATCTGCATAGGAATGAGGACACATAACGACATTAATCAAGTGAATGGGGTGAGAATTTGACTACCCCCCCCCCAAAACATGAACAAAATTCTAACTTGGATATCTCCATAGGATTGAGGACACATAATGACATTAATCAAGGGAATGGGGTTAGGAATGGACTAACGCCCGCCAAAACAATCAACAAATCCCAAAGTTGGTTATCTCCATAGGACTGAGGACACATAATGACATTAATCAAGGGAATGGGGTTAAGAATTGACTAAGCCCCCCGGAAACCTGAATAAAGATTTGATATTTCCATAGGATTGAGGACACATAATGACATTACCCAAGGGAATGCGGTTAGGAACTGACTAACCCCCCTCCCGAACATCAACAAAATCCAAACCTGGATATCTCCATGGGACTGAGGACACATAATGAAATTAATCAAGAAAATGGGGTTAGGAATTCCCTACCCTGCTCCAAAACATCAAACAGATCCAAACCTGGATATCTCCATGGGATGAGATAAATGAAGGGAACTGGGTTAGCAAGTGACGAACCCCCCCAGGAAACATCACAACAATCCAAACTTGGACATCTCCATTGGATTGAGGACACATAATGACATTAATCAGGGGAATGGGGTTAGGAATGGACTAACGCCCCCCAAAACAATCAACAAATCCCAAAGTTGGATATCTCCATAGGATTGAGGACACACAATGACATCAATCAAGGGAATGGGGCTAGGAATTGACTAACCCCCCCCCCCAACATCAAACAGATCAAAAAATGGATATCCCCATAGGTTTGAGGACGCATAATGACATTATTCAGGGGAATGGGGTTACAAATTGACTAACCCCCCCAACAAAATGACAACAATCCAAAGTTGGATAGCTCCATAGGTTTCGGGACACATAATGACGTTAATCAAGGGAATGGGGTTAAGAATTGACCTACCCCCCCAAAGAAAACATGAAAAAATGCAAAATTGGATATCTCCATAGGATTGAGGACACATAATGACATTAATCAAGGGAATGGGGTTAGAAATTCACTAACCCCCCCCCCCCCGAAACATCACGAAATTCCAACTAACTACTGGTCGCCATTGCGGATGCGCGAGCTTGTTTGAAAAGAATTCGAATTACAAAACTGCAGGATAAATTCAATGATGAATTCTTGGTTTGATATTCAGCAGGAATATCAGAAATGGTAAAAAGTCCCCGAGCCATTTCTGCAGACTGCAGCTCAAAAATCAGAATTTAATGAATCGGCCATGATAGATTTGTGTCAAAATGATGCGCAATTGGTCTTTGATAATGCTGCTTACATGCCGTCTCTTCAATTGCTAACGAAAGTCTTACCGGTGTTAGACATTCAACTGTGGGACGTGGAATCTTTTACTGATGACACCAATGTTGTAGGAAGGACCTTTGGGTTTTTCACCGGAATATTCAAGCACCTAGGAAAGGCCACTTTGGTAAAACAGGATGGTTTCATCCACCATACATTACTTCGGTACAAACGTACGAAGAGATTTGGTTAATTTGGAAATGGGGAACCTTTTCAAAACAATCTTTTGACTATGCGGCGGAGACAGGAAATGAAGATATGACAAAAGTGGTGCTTGTTTTACCAGTAACGGCACTCACCATTGATGGGAAATTGCCATACTCCGTTGATCGCAGACTCTTACGTTTGATGTTACGAAACATACACAAAAAGTGGTGATTACACAAGGCTCGGCATGTGTGCAAAATGAGGGGGGCGTGGTGGGGAAGCCAACCACATATGTACCGGATGATGCTTCTGGCATGTACATGTTTGTGTTGTTGTCTACTACGCCCACTTGGACCACACCTCATGTGAAAGTCTTCTCTTTTGCAACCATGAATCTAGGTTGTTGCCGCAAGACATGCAAATAGAAAAAAATATTCATGTGCGATTGGATGTGCATAGGTCTAAAGCAACTTCTTTTGATATGTTGAAATTGCTCAATGACTTGCCCTGTGAACCAGGATCTTCAATTTTCGAAGGTGAGACTGAAGAAACTCTTATCTTTAAAAGCAAACATTTGCCGACTAAAGTGTCCTTTGGATTGCCAGAAGGATGCAGTGCTTTTGACGTTTTCCTTGCCCAAGATAAGTATGAACTTTTGACGAGCCAAGATGATGCTCTGGCACGCAATGAAATCTCATATGCATTAGTGCAAGAGACCGGTGCCCTTGTTGTCACGCATTCCCCACAAAGTAAAGAAATACGACGAATGACATCGGATGACGTGAGAGTTGTATTGAAAAAATGCGGAACTTTCATGGATGTATGTCAACAAGTGGTCCTTTGGAATAGATTTGATGTACTTGCTGTTGTTCATGAGAACTTTAATTATTCACAATTGGCGGGGGTTTTGTGGGACTTGGACCACGGTGTTATCACTGAAGTAGCCACGAAGAAAAGGATTTTCCCGACAAAATCGGTGGTTTCTCAGCCTTCAAATATTTGCATCATGGGGTGGTGATTCCAAGTGACCAAGTCTTGCATGCGGCACGTCAGTTAGGGACTGTTAAATGATCTTCTACGGTGAAAAATGGCAAAATCTTGATTACGTATGAACATGTGGCCTCGGCACATTTGGCGGCGGGGGTGCGTGAATTTTTGCCGGGGAAAGGCCTAATCCGCTTTTCTCTTGGCACCAAAGCAAGTGATGTTTATAAAGGCTCGGAGATACCAAAAGAGACCTTTCAGTCTTTGGATTCGCGTGTTGCTTTTGCTGGTGCAGATTGCTCCAAGAAACTTACTGCCAGCGCATTGGATATGCACAACCAAAGTGGGAGTATGGATGTAGATTCGAATGAGGGTGAAAAGGTTTACCCCTTTTGAGCGAGGGGATCCGATGGACGAATGGTACGCCAACGCACAGGATGGGAGCAGATTATCCCCCTAGAAAGTGAAGGTTTCCCTTTTGGTACGGAGTCTAGGGGGAGTGCCAGACCTTCTGGGATTGCCACATACAATGTAGGTGGCAATGTGACTATCAGTCGTTTTCGAGAAATTTTAACGGCTATCAGAAATGATCTTGACACTGGGATAAAATCCTTGCCGCATGTTGACATTTTTTTAGACTTTAGAGTGGCGAGTAGTTATGGGAATAATCAATATGAATTGATTGTTCGGGAGATGTTTCATGGAGAATATCAGTTGCTTCTAAGTCCTCTGATCATGCGGGGGGGTGTGGCTTGTTTGGATGCTGTTGATGTAGCCCCTAAGAAACCGGCTGTCAAGGTGCTTATTCCAGGCTATGTTATGAGTTTCAAAACTTTTGCTCGTCCAGACTTAAAGATTATGACGACAGTTGTAGGAGTTTTTGTGGCCCGTAAGATGCGTCAAGAGATAGCGGAGGTCTTGGATCCTTTGATCCAAGAAGGATGTATTGTTTGTGGTGACTTTAATTCGACTACTTGAAGTCATGACAATCTCAATGACTTGGAAGAGCCAGCGGCGGGACATGACAACGTGTGGCCATGGCTCCGGAAATTAGAGGGTACTGGTAAGATTATTGAGGTGTTTAAAGGGGCATGAATGAAGTCGCAAATGCAAGACACGGTTCCGATTACAAGGGTGAGACACTATGCGGGGTCATCTTACATAGATAGAATGTATGTCATACGAAACCTTTTCGGTATATTTCAGCACAGAGAAGTGTGTAGAAGTGAAGTGAAATTAAAGAGGAAGTTTGGTTCTTCGCATAGTTTTTACTAACCGATGCTATGCTTGGGGGGGAAAGCAGATTAAGCTTTTCAATCCAAGATGAGGGAGCAATTCAATTATTGCCCTACCAATGTGGAGCACGAGCCGAAGTGGCTGAACAATGCTATTGTTCAAGCTTTTCATTCTGTCCAGGATTGTAGTATACATGTATTTTCTGAGTGAGAACCAGCTTGGTTTGTTGTTTTTTCGTTGAACAACGTAGCTTTGCAAAATACAGATTGATTTCTGCAGCCATCCATTGCCTCTGCAAACTCACCACCAGGTGAGTTTCATTTCGTAAAACAACGTTTCGGCAAAATTGGGGACCAAGCAAACAGCGCCAGACATCAGAACAGAATTGACAACACCATAAAGAGCACTGCAATACACTTCAGTCGTTGGACTCAATGTCATTCTGGAAGGATCGAATCATGTTCTGCTAGTCCACATCCGATCACTCTAGCAGCAAATCTCTGAGATCTGTGCCCGTTACCATTATAACATCCTCGAGTCTGGAACACCATGAGGCGACAGATAAAAATGCGTAGACAGATGAAGATGGAGATAGAACGGAGACATCGCAGACAAATTGAGAATGATACACATCGAAAAACAGACCACAAAATAAACTGCGACAAGTCAACAGTGTGCGTAGGAGATGTGCGAGATGTGCTGGGGCGTGGCAGTGTATCGCCAGCAACCGGGACAGTAGCGACGAGCTGCAAAACATCACGATGTGTGGAAAAAAGTAGTATAAATGTAGATGAGAAAAGACAGAGTCCTGGTCCGCCCTCTGGTACAATACCCCAGGGCAGCTTCAAACAAGAGGATAGGAGAACATACAAGAATGGGAGAAACTGTATTGGACCCAGTAAGGTAGGCGTTCCCTAGTTGTCATAACTGCTGACAGTTTCATTGCGGCTCAAGCTTCCGGTAGTTGGTGTTCTGGGTACAGTGGACCACAAGGACACAAGATACGACCATGAACTGTCAGGGGTCACTTGCTTTACCATATACTCATACGCCAGTACTTGAAAGCCTCGTACCATCAGGACCCTCAGGATTACACCATGTTGATGCTCATGAATAGCGTTATCCTAGGGCGGTCTGATCTGTTGTCGAAGCCGTGTCGAGCAAATAGCAGGTAGTAGCGAGTTAATCTGTAGGCATTCAGGGCGTCCTCCGGATATGGTTTGTCGTATACATGTATTTTCTCAGTGAGAACCAGCTTCATTTGTCGTTTTTCGTTGAACACTGTAGCTTTGCAAAATACAGATTGATTTCTGCAGCCACCCATTGCCTCTGCAAACTCACCACCAGGTAAGTTTCATTTCGTAAAACGAAGTTTTGGCAAACTTGGGGACCAAGCAAACAGCGCCAGACATCAGAACAGAATTGACAATACCATAACGAGCACTGCAATACACTTCGGTCGTTGGACTCAATGTCATCAGGAAGGATCAAATCATGTTCTGCTAGTCCACATTCGATCACTCTAGTAGCAAATCTCTGAGATCGGTGCTGGTTACCATTATAACATCCTTGAGTCTGGAAGACCATGAGGTGACAGATAAAAATGTGTAGACAGATGAAGATGGAGATAGAACGGAGACATCGCAGACGAATTGAGAATGATACACATCGAAAAACAGATCAAAAAATAAACTGCGACAAGTCAACAGTGTGCGTAGGAGATGTGCGAGATGTGCTGGGGCGTGTCAGTGTATCGCAAGCAACCGCTACAGTAGCGACGGGCTGCAAAACATCACGATGTGGGAAAAATAGTAGTATAAACGTAGATGAGAAAAGACGTAGTCCTGGTCCGCCCTTTGGTCCTAATTTGAAGGCGACAACACCGGAGGGCTGGAAACAAAGGATAAAAAAATTGGCCAGTTTGGCTAGGCGGAATCCAAAGATCTTTTTTCGCAGAGCTAAAGCTGATTTCCTAATTCCAATGAAACCCAGTCAAGTTCCGGTCCGCGTTTATCAAATAGAGATGATGATGAATGTTCGCAATCCATGGGATGCTACGGTGCTTTCCTTTGTGGATGAGCATGAAGAGAGGCGCATCCCGGTTCCAACAGATGCAGAGAGTAGGCAGTGGGCAAGAGTGTCTAGATGTAAAGCGCCTGGCCCGGACAATGTACGACCTTATCTATATGATGTGCTTCCTGATAATGTGTTTCATTGGGTTTGCGATATAGTAAGGGCCATCACTAGAGGGGAATTACGTCTTGACATACTCAGGGAGACAGTAGTTTTTCCATTGAGTAAAGGGGGAGAGGCCCTGTCGGTGTCGAATGCCTGGAGGCCCATTGGTATCACTTCGGCTCTGTATAGGATAGTCATTAGATGTATCCAGTCCTATTTAGAGACAACGATTGAGCCTAGCCTCTCGGAAAGGCAATGTGCGGGCCGTAAAGGAGGGTTCTGTGCGCGAGCAACCATGGATTTGCAGCAATTGCTAGGTAGTAAAATGATGACTGGCAATGGAGCGTATATTGCTTTTGTGGACGTGTCTAATGCTTTTTCTTCTGTCCCAATTCCGTTGTTGATTGACGCACTGCTGAAGTATGGTGTGTCTGCTCAGGTTCGGGACTTGTTTAGTTATGTATTATATCATAGTGTTAATTATGTATATAATACGGTCACCGGCAAATGGGATGGGTTTTTGGCTACATCAGGGGTGAAGCAAGGTTGTGCCACAGGACCTATCACGTTTTGTGCTGTGATGCGATTTAGTGATTCGGGAGTTATCAGAGCCAGGTGTTGAACCATTTGTGTTTATGCATGACTTGGCGATTGTTGCAGAGACAGCTAGTGAGTTGGGACATGCGTTGATTCATGCACAGATGCTTTTTGCTAGAATTGGTCTCTCGGTCAACTTTGCCAGGACAAAAATTTTACCTATTCTTGCGCAGTTGAATTCTGAATTTACTGTGCCGTCCAGGGTTTATGAGGGAGATCAATGGAGATCGTGTTGTAACTCATTAGTTTCGGAATGTATCGCTCAACCGCAATACGATCCCACACCAGTGATAATTGAGTATGTTAACTCATAATTTCATTTGGGGCACTTGATCCATACGACATGGGATCCGCGGTGTACTTATGATGAATGGATGTTTGAATTTAGTCAGGAGATTGATGTTTGGAATAATCGACCACTGCCTGTTCGAGCCCAACGTCAAGTGATTAACTCGGTCCTCATTCCGAAGATAGTCCCTAGATTAGAATGCATTCCAATAGTATGCGATCTGTTGTTGAAGATTCAAAGATGGCTGAAGGATTTTTTGCTTGCAATTGTATGTTTGCCGACGTTCTTTTGCAATAGAACATTTTATTCTAGCCATAAATTTGGAATAGGGATGCTTCATATTCCGGTGGTGGACCACTACCCGCAACCCATCCGCACCATGGCGCACATTCGAGGCAGTCAAGCCGACAACACCCTTATGAACCACCTCCAGCACAAGCTGCAAACCGCATTGTACTTCTCAGCTCTTGACCCGTTACTAATGCCGGTACACCTACAAACACGACGTGCCCAACTCTTGCTCGAACAACTGCCCCTCCTAGACAGGGTGGTACGCTGGTATGGCCGACGGGGCATAGACATACCCCCGGAATACACCATATGCCCCTGCCATCTCAAACAGCCAGAGACATCGGAACACTTCAAACAATGCCCGTTGGCCCGAGGAGGCAACAGCCTGGCCACGTGGACGCCAGAGGACACAATAGCAGAACACGTCGGATGGGGCCCGGCCACGCCACCGGCAAATGAGGTTCGGCGCCTGAGGCAGCAAACGGAGATCAAGGAAGCAGTGCTCAGGGGAGCGGTGCCACTCCAACTCTACAGGGTCATCGCCGACCACGCCCGAGAACCTAGGGCCACAATATGTCATATGCAACTCACCGCCGTCAAGAGAGCCGACGCACAGCTACAGCACCTCGTCCAGGTGTATGCACAAGAAGCACAACAAACATCCCACGACCGCCGTATGTATTACAACCTACTCGTCCACTACCAACACGCACAGCCCAGCGACTAACCACACACAAGGGAACGCGGCAGCCACCGGGGAACTGCCATCACATCACCCACCACAACGCACTACACCGAAGCGCGCCTGTCACCTGATCGACAGGTGTGGTGCTATCCGACAGGATGAAGGCTCGTAACAAATCCTGCTTCCAAGTTCGAAACTCTCCAGATCCAGATCGCCCAGAGAACGTTTTAACCAGTTTATTCAGGCGTTCGACACGACGTCCCAGAATTCCTTGCGTTGGAGCACGCTGGACTGCCAATTGATGCGCTGGATGTGGGTCGGAGACAGGTGGTTGTGGAGGTGGTTGTGGTCGCTGGTGAGGTGAACTGCTCGGCGGTGCATACAGCGGTTGGTTCGAAGAAGACGGTGGTTGTGGTTGTAGCTGTGGTTGTGGTTGTGTAAACTGGAAGTTGTTCGGAGGTCGTTGAGCAGGGCATAACATTGCCACAATTCATGCTCTACGTGTCGAAGTTCGCTTACAGCAGCTTGAGTTGCATTTTCCGTGGAGGACTGCAAAGTGTCGATTGGGTGATCAATTGCTGCAGTAGCACTCGCTGCTGTTGTCTGCAACGCATCGATGTGTTGTTCCAATTCGATGACCTTGGCTTGAGTATCTGCAAGCTTCTGCGAACAGCTGTGAAGATCACGAGAGAGGCATGGAAACCACTCGCTTTCTCGACTTGCGATGCGCTCTGCGATTAAATTTTTCACGAAATCGAAAACTCGTGATGCAAGGGTGAATCGGTTCGAAACAGACTGTCTCTGATAAAATGCAGCATAGCTGCATTGTCGAGGGGCCGCTCCATTGTAAATCGAAATCCAAATCAAGTTGACAGCGTCCAAGATTGCTCTCGAATATTGATCTCCCCGCCACCTAGCTGGCTACCACTTGTTGTGGTTTTTTTCTTGCCCTCCCTCTCCTTCTCCTGTGCATCTTGTTTCTCAAAATCCAAAATCCCAAATCGACAAACCTCGCAGGATCTTTAGACGGGGCACCAATACATAGCACAAATTTGAAGACAACAACCCTGTCCAGAGATCGAAGTATCTTACAGCGCTTCATTCACACAGTTGGCATTCGATGCTTCTTAAGTATTCACAGACTGCAGTGCGATTGCGACTGCGACTTGCGCGCTCGCTGCGCCGCTGCTGTTCGAAGCCATAACAATATCGACATAAAAGGAAACTTGGTTTGGTGCGGCCCTTACAAAGTTCTCGAAGTACTGAACAAGGGCGAGAATGTTAAACTGGACATTCCCGCCCCCTTCGATGGTTTGCGACTTTTTAATCGAGACAGCATAAAGCCCTACATCCATCGAAAGGGACAGTCAGTGTGGTAATCCCGATGCCACCCGTCAAAACCGTGGACTCCCCTCAACTTGTCAAGATTCTGGCCAGACATCGAGTGGGATCTAAGAAGCGCCGCACGTTCCTGTACTGCTGTGAATGGGATGACAACACATGGTCTTGGGAGTAGAGTAAAGCTCCAGAGGAGGATCCCGTGTACCTTGAGTTCCTGCGACTCCACCCTGAGTAACCACACTTTTCTACAGCGTGGTTTTCGAAAAACTCATGCGGGTTTCCAGGTCGACCACTGGAGCCTCCGCCTACGGTTCTACTCCCCGGACATCCCGATGTTCCCCTCGACCTCCGCCCTCTCAAACATCAAGATCGAATGTCATCGACCTTGACGAGATCAACGACACTGCCAGCGGAGATGGCGATGGTGCCCAAGCCCCAGCAACATCGACCTCAGCTTGCCGCTGTCGATCAGTAGCGTCAGCGCCAACTCGATCGAGTCGACCGCTGGACCCGTTCTTGGCGCTGAACTACAGCCAATCGGCATACGCTGGAAGTTCTAAAGGAAAAGGAGGCCCCTTGTCGAAAGGAGGCAAGGGAGGTGTGTCCCCCCGCGAGGAATTTGCAGGAGTAGCACCGAGTGGGCGAGTCGTCATGTCAGGAGCCACCACAGGTTTGAAAGTGCTCGAGCAAGCCCTGGCCAATTGGCCTGTCCTGGAATCGACCAGGGGAGGGGAGCCCCCACCCCGCATTCACCGAAAACGTTGCAAGCTATACGGGCCTCCGCCCCAGGGCGACGCTGAATACCATCGAGGACAGTGCTCGGGCCTTGAAGAGCCTGATACACACTCCAATTCTTCAGAGGAATGGCTTCATTGACACCCAGAGAGATGATCAGGATCTCGTTTGCTACACGGGGTACGACGACTGATTCGCTTCCTCTGCTCAGCGTCTGGATAGAATCAATCATGGGTTGACAGGTCGTCGACATCGAGGCCGAAAACCTGGACATGGAGGCCGAACACCTCCACAAACGAACCGTTGTGGGGAGGCGAGCCGAACACCTCCAACAACGAGGACACTGCCCCCCACGACGAATCATGGGTCGACCAATCATGGCTGTCCCACGCCCGGAGAACGCAAACTACCACTCCAACGAACCAGTCCGATTCCTACTTCGAACAAGACGACGACGATGACGACTACGGAGATCTACCCGATTCCTACATCCTTGACGACAAGGACTATTCGTATGCCACACAGAGTTGGTCGACGCCACCGCCCAATTACGATACTGTTCGACAACCAGAGTCGCTGTAGCAGTCATATCCTAAGCAACAATACGACCATGAAGTCGAGACTATTGAAGAACTCCGATACCTGGGCACGTTCGGAATGAAGCCGCCCTATCGATTTGGGACGCACAAAGACGATCCACTTGCGACAGAGTATACCAAACTCGACCCGCAGGTGTTACCATCGCGTCAAGTGCCATGGCCCGTCAACAACAAGGTCACGTATTCCTAAGCGAACGCCATGCAGCAATTGTGACGAGTACGAACGCCGCTATTACCGAATTGCGCAAATCCATCGACATAGACAGCTGGGGTCGAACAGGGCCGTTTCCCTACGAGACGATGCGAAGCACGCCTGACACATCCTTCAATGAACAGGGGAATGCTGGTAGCGCCCCGAGCTGTCAGTGGTACAAGAAGATCGAAGTGGCTTGTCAGAAGTTTTGAAGGACCCCCCTCGACTAGTGGCAATGCAACGAAGAGCTCGACTGGGGATTCAGGAACAATCTCGTCGAGAAGGACCTGCCCAATCAAATTGCACGCCTGAACCGCATGCATCCAGAGATTCCAGGGATCGATGACCTGATGCACGTCGCCGATGGAATCGACCTAATCTTCAGGTACCGACGTCTCTGGACATTGGACAAGATGCGTCGAGGGGCACCCTGTGCCGATTTGATCCTTGGGATGATTCGAGCCCTCCAGAAGGTTTGCCAGACGAAGAACTGGTTGTTCGAAGATCGAGCCCCCTTTCTCGCGTACAAGGTGGACTTGCTTCTTCGACGACAGCAATTGCGAGGTCTGCGAGGTACTACTCGACTTGGGTACAAACAATATGGGTGCGCTCCACATCCAACACAGGACCTTATGGTCCAACTCCAGGAGTACTATCAACTAGGAGAATCAACCAGACCTTATGCGTACAACGCCGTCGCACCAGGTGCCCCCATCGACCTAGTCCTGCTGGCAACGATGTACCACACTGGCCGTGGACAAATCAGGTACTACGACTCCGATAACGAAATTCAACGAGTTGCCCGCCTTCACTCGACCGGTGAAGAGTACATCAACCTCTTTCCTTTCGAGGACGCCGCTGATTTGGGTCGAATTCTGCGTACCTCGAAATACCTCATGTCCACCTTCGAAAGCGGATACGAAGATGGACGACGTTGGCGTCGAGCGGTCAAATTCTGAAGGGATAGTTTGGCGGATGAACGCGAGGAGCTCCATTCCAGCGTTTGGCCCGCAAGTGACCCGTTCCACCCGGACCCTGTCGACCACCGGTTCTTGGCGGCGGATTCGAACGTCCATCGGCATCACTTCGACATCCGGTTCTTCAAGTACCTCACGCCGATCCATGACGACTTCAAAGCTGCCCATAAACGCAATGTCAGCTGCCGAGACCAGGTCCTCGAGGCGGTCATTGTCGACACCGCTTCGAGCCTTGTGACTGCAGAAGCGGTTCGATTTGCTCTGCACAGCGCTCTCGCCGATGGCCAGTATGTGCATCAACACCTCAGTGGACTCCAAGCAAACTCTCGAACCAGCAGCCTTGAGATCATTGACTGATATGCCCTCGGCCCTGGAGTCGACGACGTCAGTGTCATCATGGTTGTTCGGAGAGTTTTGATTGCCGACACACCGTGGTAGCGAGTGGATACGCGAACTGGTCAGTTCTACCACAGCATGGCCGCTGGTACTGGTTCGAACCAAACCTATCGATGGTCCACCGGTCGACATGACGCGTTCTCCTTCGAGGTCACCAATCGAGTGGATTTGTGGAACGAAGACATTTGGAAACTGTCGAACCTTTGGGATCTTTATTCGACTAAGGCACAAACATTGGGAGCGGGACAATTTCGAGCGCTTGCCCGTGAACATGTCTTCGTATTCCAGTACAAGTGCCCCGCTGACAGCCGGCCCGGTGACCCCAACCTTTGATTACTCAAGCATCCATCTGGTATCCTGATTCGGAAGCATGCCCTCGAAAGCGACATTCTTCGACACTACACGGGTCATGACACCTTCGAGTTCATGGCTGGCGTCGAGACGCTGAAGGAAGTGCACGAAGAATGTCGACTCCAGGTGGATCGCTCGTCCACATTCCAGTGGGGCACGGACTGCTGATGCGACAGTCCGAACGCCAGGTAATGGCTGGATGCCCAGTAATGGCTGATTCGACAGTCTGCATGCCAAGTAATGGCTGATTCGACAGTCGGGATGCGATTATGAAGTCGACTGCGTTAACATGCCCTGTCGATTCGACAGATGTATAGTCCTGTTGGTTGTTTGTCTGCTGCGCATTCAGCTTCGATAGCTGTGCCCACTGTTATGGTATTTCGGCGGGCTCACAGCCTTGCTGTGGGTAGCGCGCGTGCAGTGTGCCTGGCGAAGTTGTCTTCTGCAGCTTCCGCCAGGAAACAGCCGTGGCAGAGTCGAACACGGCGTATGAATGAGGCGCTGATGACAGGTATACCATATACTGTACCTCAGTGTGTGGCTCTCGACCCCTATTATGCTTCAGTAGCCAGCACATGTTGAGGTCCAAAATTTTCTCTTTCTGGCCCTCCTTACAGGGTTTGACAGTGTGACGCCCGTCCAGACGAGTGCCTTAGGCATGATATTCCTACTTTATTTTGGTATAACCTCCATGAAGGAAGATACCTCCGCTCAGTTGAGTGGTAGGTGTGAACTTCATGGGGGGCCAGGGTTATAACCCCAGTTACTTTGAGAAGGTGTACCTTAAGCTCTAAAAGAGAAAGAAAAATGCTTAAGTAAGTCTTAGCATCAACAAAAGGGGTTTAAGGGGGCTTGGCCTGGATCAGGACCTCCAAGAAAGACATGGCAGTGACTTTTCTTACTCAGACTGCCCCAACAAAAATACCATCACCAACACATCCCGGGGGACAAACGGTTGCAGGCGACAAACGGGGAAAAAAAGGCCTATCAACGCGCTCTGGCCCACATCAGGGTCCAGGCCACAGACCACCTACCTAAAGACTTCGGCACAGAGCGCCATATCGTCCTGGGGGGACAAGCGAAGAATCATCACCGCCGCCCCCCTTTCAACCATTGCCGCCCGCGATAACTACTGGGACCCCACTACCATCCCAGCAATGCCCCCCCCAGCACAGGGCCCCGATCACCCAGTCACGCCCCTCCAGATTGATGAACTCCTCCGCCGCACGGCCAGCCCGCACCGCCAGCCCTCCCGAATGGAAGTAGCCATGGCACCGCGGGACACCCTCGACGAACCCCCCGAAACGACCCGCCGTCCACATGCTCAAGGCGGAGGCCCATTGGTTGTACAACTTAGGGCATAGCCATGTGAAGAATCCATGTTTGTTGCCCATTTTACCCTTGCACACTCATGTTGCTTCTTGTGTGCCATTTCAGGTTACAAATTGTTATGCGATCTCAGCATTTGGTTCCAATCCCAGATTTCGATCCCAGAAATTAATGCTGACTGCAGATTTCAGTTCTGCCTTTGCATTTTTGATGTTGCATTGTTTTTTCTCAATTCTGCGGTCGGTCAGCATTTGTTCTAACATTATTTGGATTTCCGATTCCTTGATTGGCTGCTGCTGTGTGTGAGCGCTCGCCGTCTTACGTCGCGCCGTAATGCAGGCCAGCCAATCGAATACCCTTCCAGTTGGTGCTAATAGTGTTAGCTCTATCCTGTTACCGAAATGGGTACCGATCGGAAGCTAGGGCGACTCCAGTGGAAGATAGGAGGCCCGAATCCACATCTGGCTAAACCCTGGTGTGGTGCCTCCGCCCAGAACACCGGCTATCGGTCACAGACTGGTACACGTTAGTGGGCGCATCTGCTTTGGCAGTGCCACGCCTACGTGTATGGGGGATCACGAGTCCCTGGAGGCTGGAGGAGTCCGAGTGGAAGAGGAGTTGAAGTGGAAGTGGCTGCGGTAGGCGCACCGCTGGTCGTGGGATGCGTTGATTGTTGCCTTGCAATTGGATTCCATTGGCGTGCCACACCATAGTCCGTTTTGAGGTCCCATGCATTCATTCTAAGAGTTGACATTGCATTTGTCATTCATGCATGGTTCATTCATGGTGTGACTCAAACTTGGTGGTGCCCATAATTCCACGGTCAAGGTGAACATATAGTGTCTCCTCTCCCCAAGGTGGAATTTGTGCTTTCCCTCACTCTCACTCTCTCTCCCAATTCGTCATACTCCTCAAGAGGTAAATTGAGCATTTAATGCCATGTGACCGTTGTCTTTGATCCTTTGAGACTCTTGGGCTCTTTCATTATTTTCTAGTGCCCGTGGCGTGGGAGTTATCTAATTGAGACATGCCGTGGTTTTGCCGTCTTATGACTAGACTCAAGGATAGGCATTAGTCGACCTTTCGCCACTCTCTTGGGTCAAGGCTAGGCGAAACTCTCTCCATATTCATGCTCTCTTGGGTCAAGGCTAGGCGAAACTCTCTCCATATGCATGTTCTCTTGGGTCAAGGCTAGGCGGAACTGTCTCCCCATGCATACCCTCTCTCAGGGTGAATAGGTCAATCTCTCTCAAGGGATTTGGTTCGGGAATATCTCTTCTCGGGCATGGCTAGGTGACTTCTTCTCCATGCATGTACTCTCTCCGGGATGAGACCAACTCCCCATACACGTGCTCTCTTTGGGTGGGATCATCTCTCCATGCACATGCTCTCTTTGGGTGGGATCCTCCCTCCATGCACGTGCTCTCTTTGGGTGGAGGTTAGGTCCCATGAGTAGTCCGGGAAGCCATTGGCCTATTGTGTGCTTCTTTGCCCCATCTCATGGATCTCATTGTCAATGGTGTATTGCTCATTTGCTAATTTCGTTTAGATTAGTTGTTGATCCTAAGAGCTAACCGGGTCATTGTTTGGTGCCTGTGTTGGTGCGTTTACATGCCCCATGTGACCATGTATGTGCATGTGCACTTCCTCCTCTCATGTTGGTGTAGTCAAGATATCCGGAGACACAATTGCTACTTATGTGCTCTCTGGGGATGGCCCGACGCCGGTGTCAATTCTTTCCACTCCTGCACCCCCGTTGAGACCATCCATGTTGGCGGGTACAAGTACTGTGAATTTTTGTTTACACTTTTGCATGCATGACTCAAGTCCATAGGACAATGCCCGTGCCCATGAACTCTTCGTCCTTGCATTGCATGTGGTCCGACCGGAAGAGTAGGTTGAGTCTTATACTTACTCGCGCTTGTGAATTCTTTTTCTCTTCTCAAGGGTGGACCTACCTTGCCCCCGTTTGGACTCTCTTTGGACCCGTGCTCGTCCTGTGTGGATTAGTGGATCGTTTGTACCCGTCTTAGAATCTTGTTTGACCGGTGTTGGACCCCGGCTCATTTGTGAATTTTTGTGGACCCTTGGTGAACTTTTGTTGGATCATTGTTGGACCGTATTGGATTCTTGGGACATTTCGTCATTGGGCTTCCAATTGGAATTGTTTGTGTCATTGCCGTGCTCTGAGGGACTTGAGTGGGTTGTGAACTTGGAAATCTCTGCTGGTCTTATTGGTTGGAAACTGGAATTGGTTGAAGATTGGGAAAAATGGAAGATTCACCCGGTTCAAGTCACCTCGAGGGCGAACTGTTGGTAGCAGAGGATTACCCAGGCAGGATTTTAGCCTACGGCTCTGACACGGGCAGCAGGATGACGCTCTGAGAGGTTACGGCCATGATCAGGATGATCACAGCGCGGCCAAAGGAATCAGGTTGCGACTATGCGACAGGGCATGAGTCGACGGTTGGGTCTCCTTTGGAATTGGCAGTTGGGCTTAGGCAGGGCCAGCCATCCTACCCAGTTGAGGAATACACCAACATCGAGTCAGCACAATGGGGATACTGGTCCTTTGAGAGGATTCGGATGGTGAATCAATTCGGTGAAGCAGCCGAAAGGATTTTGATTCTTGATTGGACACCGGAGACTGATGATTTAGCAACCTTGCCAGCGCAGGTTGAGGAGCTAACGGGTGCTTTGAACTATCTCCAAACCTTTAATTTCGAGGCGGTTTCCGCTTTTTCCGAAATTTGCCAAGTCATCCAAGCCCTCTCTCGCGAGCTTGAACTCCATGCACGGGGAGTACAAGTAGATGGGTCAGCTTTGACGGCGCGAGTAGAGGCATTGGGACAATTGTTGAAAAAGGTAAACAACAAGGTGCAAGACCAAAGCTCCCAGTTGGACTCAAAGAGGGCGGAAATGCAATCGACTTTGGAACAAGCGAATGCAGCCGCTTTGGAATATCGCCAAGTGGCTGAAGTACTTAGGGCGAAGGTGGACAATTCTCGCCAAGGGTGGGAGCAAGCCACCAATGAGTTCAAACGGCTACTCGATGGAGTTTTGAATAAAGTAACTGCGGTGAGTGCACACTGGGCCCGGTTGGACAAATCAGTTGAGGAATTGAAGATTTTGGAAGGCAAGATGTTGAATTGTGACCGGGTAACCACCAACATGGCTGCGGAAACTCGGCGGATAGGTCGCAACTTTGAGGATGCCCAAAAACGGGTGCATGGTGTGAAAGCAATGGCGGGAAGCCACAAGGCATGTATTTCTTAGCTTATCAATCGGGTACACAATTTGGAGCACCCAGCTGTTTCGTGAACATCCACAGGGGAAGCTGGAGAGGCGAAGGTGCCCGCAACGGAGGTGAGACACATAGCGGCGAGCCTGGAGATCACCAGTGCACAAGTGGCGACGCTCACCGGCCAAATGCACCATTGGGAGAATATGCCCCAGCAGCAATTGGCCAAGGTGGAGGCCCTGAAGCTACAGCTGCGATTGCTCATGACCCGGTTGGAACAAAGAGAGCATGAGGTACGTGCGCTCAGGGAGGAGATCCGGACCCGACCCCATGGCGGTCCACCCGAAGGGATGCGGCCGGAGTCTCATGTCATTGGTGAATTACAAAGTAAATTGGAGTCTACGGAGAACAAATATCAATTGTTGAAGCATGCGGGTACACCACCGGTGAATCCAATGGGGATCCCGACACCGAAGCCTGAACCTCGAGTCCGAGTTTTTGGAGTGCCAGCGCGGGAGGAACGGGTAGCCCGAAGCCTACCTGGGTTTCGATTCCCCCCGGCCAAGGATGATTTATTTTCCATGCGGTCGGATGAACGGAGTTTCCGTGGACGAGCACCAAGGGGAGCGAGGAATGGGACCCGCACCCACGAGGGACACACCCCGCCCGGCATGGGGGGTGATTTGAGGCATTGCGCTGGGTTGGAACTCCGCTACTTTGAAGCTGATGGTGATGGTTGGTTTATGCCGCGAATGGTGTTTCAGTTGTTTAATCGACAGGAATCTCTCAACGATGGAATTGGGCTTCCGAAACAAAAGCGGTCGGGAATTCTACGGGCAGTGGCGTTTGATGAAGTTTGCCCTGAACGACTTTTGGACGCCCCGTTCGGCTGGGAAGAGCCACAACTTGAAGGAACGCAAGAAAAGTTTATAGTGTTTTCAGCACTGTGTTTTTGCTTCTCCTGCTGCTTGCTGTTGCTGTAGGGTGTCCTGCTGCTTGTTTTGGGAGATGAAAAGCTTTTGTTTATTGAAATACAGTAAGTCCAAGTCATTCCAGGATAGCCCAAGCCAGAAGTGTGCAAGGAGAAGGTAATTCAGGATCAAAGCATGAAGGGCTGCAGTGTAAACAGTGAAAGATGACTGGATATTCACAGAAACTGCAACTCAGGTCACAAATGAATGCATATTCACAAAGATAGCTGAAATGTTTTTGGAAAAGAGTTAGAAAACTGCCTCAAGGTCACTCTCTCTCCATAGTGCCATCTGAGGAGATGTGCACCCTTTGTTTTGGGTCCCATATGTGCTGAGGTGGCAGGGCATGTGGCGATGAGGTCACTGCCATGTCACATGGGATCTTCCTACTTAGCTAGGCTGACCAGGAATTGAACCCAGGACCTCTCAAAAAGAGGTGCCTAGCCCCCTAGGGTACATACCACTAGGGCAGATAAGTATTCAGGGAAAAACATAGATAAATCCATAGGCTCTACCTTAGGTATGTCAGTGCTCAGTCAACTCAGGAAAAGATGTTTTACTTCACATTGAAAGGGGATTAAGGGGTCCACTCCATATCCTGATTGGGTGTTTGGTTCCATAGGTCAAAATGTGTTATCACCAGTTTTGGTGGGACCAATACTAAGATAAAAATGCATGGATGCTCAGTGCATCTCTAATACAACTAGAGTATGCCTCAAAGCAAAGGAAAAGCACTTTTTCTTACTCCTCCCCTGTGCTGTGGTGGCCACCACTGTCGCATTTTAGGAAAACGGGAATTTTTCTTCGCCTTTCCTTGGTTTCCACATCTACTTTGAAATAGCTACAGTCTCCCTCACACTGAAAAGCGTCTAGTACCCGCAAAATCAAACCTCAAACCTCAAACCTCCCTCACACTGAAAAATGAGCGCTCACCATGGCTGGCGCTCTTTTGCTGCTTTGTATGTAACATATCCTACAGAAGACTCAGCGCTCATGGCGCTGCCGGGGCTCCTGTGGCTTGGTTGGGTTAGTATGGGAGCATGCCAAAACATGTGCATATGCATCCCTCCCTCCAAGACGCAGCGTCGACACAACCCAAACGCAAGACACAATATACACACTCGCATGGGTTCTCGTAAACCTGCTGGCGACCTGTGACCTGTCTTAGGGCGGAAGGAGTCTCAAAAAAATTAAATTTGCCCCTTGGTGGGGTCTTGGTTCTGCTCAGTCTCTCCAGGCACCTGCGTTTCGGCCCGAACACGGCCTACTCAGCGAGGCTGCGCGTGGGTATCTGCAGAGGCAAGAATGGGAGAATTATGGACGAATCCACGCAAAAACGAAGCGACGACACCAAAATCCGTCAAATGACGGCCTAGAATTTTTCTGAAACGACACACCTGAGCAGAATCCAATTGTGCATCAGAAGCACCTTTTTATAGAAATTATAGTCATCTCTGGATTTTTTAAATCCAGAAATTCATACGCATAAAATGGCGGCGCGCAGAAGCGGCTCCTAGCGAAGCGCCGGAAAATGGAGAAATAATGGAATTATAAACGTATGTGTCACGTAGTCTTGAAAATGACGAGACACACATTAATAAACAAACATACAGACTCCACCCACACTAATAGAAGCTTCAAAAATTCAAGAATTCGAAAATCAATTGAAAAGACTTCAATGAATCAGGTATAAACTACAGGTATGCTCGTCTCGTATGCCGCATACACATTGCTCGTCTCGTGTCTCCGTGAACGAGCCTTGTAGCAGCGCTAACAAGGATAGAACGCGATAGAGGGATTGATTAGAAAGATTGCAGATGATTAGCGGTCAGATCGGGGTGATTAGACATACACACCAGTGCATTGCAACGTTCTTCGCGTGCGCCCCTCTCTTGCTCTCACTCTCCAGCGGTAGGTAAGGTGAGTAAGCCCAGGCGGGGCCACCCCCTGGTGGAGTTCGTGATTGAGCATCAGATGGGCAGGTTTGCCCAACATCGTTGCGCATACTCGTGCATGCACACACGCATTAAAGGGTAGGCCACGCGAAGTGCGCACGGTAAACCTTGTTTAGGCTACCCAGGGGCTCCTCGGTACGTTCTTTAAGAGAACCTGAGGAGTCCCTTAAAGCTTGCTTGCTTGACAAGGGTAGCTGGTCCTCCAGCGTGTTTGCGGACAGTGTATTATAGGTCACACTGAGAAGGGTATAATGCCTGGAGTGTGGCTTGGTTCCTCCGCCGCAAACGCCCTTTCATTTGCCTTTGTTTTACAGGTGGGCAGGTAGGGTGATTGGTGCAGCAGCTTTTTTTTATGCCCTGCTAAACAAGGGCGCAGATCACACAAACAAGTAACTCCGCTCCGCCTGTGGCAGAGCAGGGAGTCCGACTTCATCGACATCTGCGCCTTGCACGCGAGAGCACTCCTTCCCTCCAAGCCCTAGCAGGGGAAACGCTTTGTGGCGTCCCCTGTTAGGCCACAGTTGCTTAGCAGCGCTGTGTTCTCTTGTCATTTCACAGGAGGGTCGCTAGGACCCACGACACCTTTGACTTCGCAACGCCCAGTAGAGTGTGCGTGTAGGAGTGGTAGTCCTGAGTGGGGGCTTGAGCCGGTTGCCCCAGTGCTCGCCCACCAGGATGGTGCCACTGTAGGGTGTGTAGGACCTGTAGTGCATGTGTCACTGTCCCATCCCGTTTCCTGCAATTTTAGCAGGGTTGGTGGGCTGTGGCAGTGGTTAGGTCAGTGTTTTGGCCACATAGCAAAACGGCGTTTTCATGCCTTCATAGTTTTTGGCCACCCCTCCCTGTAGTAGACAGATAGGTAGGGAAAACAATACCTGGATTAGCACGCTGGGTATTCCCTCAAGGTTTTGCGCCAGCACAGAAATTGGGCGCATAGGGGAGGGGAGACCCGGGGCGTGCCCCGTGGCATCAATAAGCCAATCCTCCAGGCTTAGCAAGGGCGCAGACTTGGGTATAATTAGGACACCACTTCTGCGGCTTGCTCTCAGGACCTTAGGAATAGCACACTCACACATACGCTTTGGCAGGTAAGGGTAAGGTTTAGTCCCCAGCATTAGTCTTGGAGGCAAGCGTCTCAGCGAGCCTCAGCAACTCACCAAGGTTGTTCTGGGACAAGTAGTCAACCAGAACTGAGTTTAGGTGTCCCTCAGGTAGAACAAATGCAGAGAAGGGCTCCCAGGTGGCCTCTTCGACTCCAAACCCTTCCCAGAGGCTGAGGAAGCGCCAACCCTGGCGATAGCGGTGGCGTAGGACAGACTTCACCAGGTAAAAGCCTTCCTTAGCCATCTCCTCGGCGTTCATGTCGGGGAGTTCACCTTCAACTTCCATAGGGCTGGCAGCCCCTTGTAGGTCCAGAGCGGCGATTTCCTCGTTGTTCAGCTCCCACTCCTCTCGACAGAGGTCTTCAGGATCATGGTAGCGCTTCAGGTGTTGAGCAGCGCACACCAGGGTCCCCCCTAGACGGGGAGAACACCGCACGGTGATACAGTGTCCATCCACAGATAGGATCTTCTACGGCCCGGAGTATGGGTCATCGCTGGTAGAGCGTGGCCAGGCGGGTAGTCGACTGTGGTGCACCAGCACCCAGTCCCCCTCTTGGTACGTGGCCGGTACACGGTGCTTGTTCTTCTTGTTCCACTGACGCTCCCTCACTCTCTGGAGCATAGCTTTGGCCTTGTCCACCTTTGCTTGTTGCTCTTGGACCCATTCACCCACAGAAGAATCGGTATCCTCTGGATAGGGGGCATGTAGGAACCATGCCGGGCGCCCCATGAATAGCTCATGTGGCGAGTAGCCAGTAGCTGAACTCTCTTGGGAGTTCATCATCAAGGATATGACGGGGAGTAGTCTCACCCAGTCTCTGGTGCGTTCAGTTTTGCACCATATCCTGACGTTCTCCTTCAGGACACGAATCTGTCGCTCACATAGGGGGTTGCTCGTGTGAGAGTAGGGAATCCCCGTAGACACCTGGACATTGAGGCATCTCAGGACCCTCTTGTACCAGCCGGTATCTGAGCGTACTCGTACGTCCTCATCGGAGTTGATCTCCTTGGGCGCCCCATAGACACAAGACCACTCCTCCAGGAGTATCTTGATAGTCTCCTCTCCGGTAATGTGCTTGGTACATGGGAACACCCTGGTAAACCTGGTCAACCCACAGGTTACCACGAGGGCGAAGTCATAGCCCCGGAACTTCGGCATCTCCGTGTAGTCCACGTATAGAACACTGTTAGCACAGTGAGGGATGGGCAGGGTCGAGCAGAGACCTCTGTCCCTGATATCCCCTGGTTTACAGGACCTGCACGGGCACTTGTCCACGATAGGCTGGAGTGTCTTCCGCAGTTGGTCGTCAGTCCACGTAGTGTGGAACCACTGCTTGAACAGCCTCAGGGTACGGTCAGCACCCACATGACCGCTGGACTCATGGGTCCACTTCAGCAGCGCTGGGACTCGGTCACTAGGCACCACGATGCGGTCCTCGTGCCAGAGGTAGCTCTTGTCCCTCTTCCACTGGTCCTGGTTGACCAGGAGGGGTTCAAGGCGTTTCTCCAGGCGCTTGTAGATATCCCCAAACTCCTTCAGGTACTTCGATTGTTGGAGTCCATCCAGGGGGCGTATCATGGTCATGTTCAGGTCCAGGTGTACGTCCATACGGCTGAACGCCTCCTTAGCCAGCGCTTCAGACCGGGCACCAATCAGGGCGTCGAAGTTGTTGCGGCTGATGTAGTCGGCGCACTCGTTCTTCACTCCCTGGATATGGTGTACCGTCAGCCGTAGTTGACTGAGGTAGGTCCACCAGCGTCGTAGCTTGGCCTTCTCAGGTGGGGGACCCTTCTGGAAACTGCGGACCGGTTCTTGGTCGCACAGCCAGACCACAGGGTTACTCCCCAACAGTCGTGCTTGTGAGGATAGCACCAGCATACCCGCAAGCAATTCCTGCTCATAGGTGGAGTAGTTCCCCCTGGCCTGGTTCCACTTCCAGTTCCAGTGGCCCAGAGGTACTAGGACCCACTTGTCGTCAGGGTAGCTGTGCTTGAGGGTTCCATCTCGGTTGAGACCTTCCGTCCCCCAATGGGAAATGGCCGAGTCGAACTCCTCCTTCTCCAGTGCTTGCCATTGGAACAACGTTCCACCACCGCCCACATTGCTGGCGTCGGTCACCAGGATAATCTCCCCTTGTGCCCTAGGCACGCCCAAGCACTTAGCGTTGGCTACCTTGTCTTTGAGCTCGTCAAACGCTTGTTGCTCTTGTGGGCCCCAGCGCCAAGTAGTACTCTTGTTGATCAAGTCTGTCAGAACGGCGCTGGTAAAGGTGAAGTTCTTGATGTGACGGCGATAGAAGTTGCACGCCCCAATGAAACTGCGTACATCATGAAGTCCTTTCTTGGGGTCTTCGTGTCGTACCTTGGCATCCCTCAGGGGTTTGGCCTTAGAGGCCGCTGGGGTCCACCACCCATAGCCAACGTCAAACCCCAGGTACTGCATGGTCTCCTGCATGAACTCACACTTCTCCAGCTTGAGTCGTGTGTGGTTCTCCTGGCAGACCGCAAAGCACTCACCCAAGAGGATTAGGTGGTCCTCCTGGGTATTGGACCCGAGGCATACATCGTCGATGTGAGCCTCCATCTGGGCACCGAGGGATATGAGCTCCTGCACCTTAGGTCTCCTTCGTAGGATGGACAAGATCTTGTTCATCAGCTCTTGGTAAAGAGCGGGTGCGTTAGCCACACCAAACGGCATGACCTTCCACTTGAACACCCTCCCCTGAGGGGTGATGAAGGCCAGTAGTTCCTGTGCGTTGGGCGTCAGGTCCACTTGCCAGAATCCGCTTCGCTTGTCCATCTTGGTCTTGTAGCGGCAGGAGGCTATCTTCTCCAGGGTAGACTCCATATTGGGAATGGACCCTGAGTGGTTCAAAGTCTTCCTGTTCAGCTCTCCATAGTCCACTACCAGCGGTTTGGCTGTAGACCCAGGTTTAGCCACCAGGAAACAGGGGCTGCAGTGTAGGGGGTAGTCCCCATCCTTGTACTCCAGGACTAGGCCAGCGTCGATACATTCTTGTATCTGTCGCTCAATCTCGTCGGCCTGCTCTTTAGGAGCTGGAAAGGGTCTCCTCCGGAACTTGTGACCCACGAACTCGGGTTTCAGCTTGAGGTCCATCTGTACCAGCTTATCACATGAGGCTGGAGGGGGTAGTTCTCCGAACACCTCCAGATAGGTCCTTATAAGCTTCTGTACCCGCGGGTCCAATATCCTGATCTTGTCCTCCATGTCCTCGTCGGAGTGTAAGTTGCTTGCCCCTTGAATAGACGTCGGGAGGTGGTCCTCCACCGACTGTTCGCCCGCGGTAGCATCCTTCAGCCCTTGGTAGGCATATAGAAGGTCTTGCTCAACCATCTCCGGTGGACGATGGCAACATAGGCACGCTCGAGGGGGTTCACATACACATTCCTCCGAGAGGTCGTCCTCCTCTGGGGTCCTCACATGGGCGCCCCACACGCTCTTCATGAGCTTAAGATCTACCTCCCTTTGCCAGGTGGTGATCTTCTGTTCGAGGTCCTCCTTCAGTTGGGATAGGTCTCCCATACGTCCTTGCTTCAGGGGCCATGAGCTGCGGGTAGGCTTCGCGTAGCATAGCTTTTTCGCCACCAACTTCCTCTTGGAATCCACATACTCCCTGAGCCTGGATCGAGGGTCCAGCTCTTCATCCACGGGGTCTTCCACCCTCATGGAGAGTAGGGGTTTTAGTGGGGCGACGTACTCGGCGTTCTCCACTTCCTCCACACAGGTCTGCACGAAGAAGGCGTCGTGCTCAGTTTCGTCATCTGAGTGGATAGAGCTAGGTAGCTCAGATAGTCCACACTCAGAGACTCCATCAGGAACAGGTACATGACAAGGAGATTTGGGGGCGTTGGTGTCAGTCACGACGTACTCATCTCCTCCGGGTGTAGTCTCAACAGCATCTTGAGGTCGTAGTCGATCCTTCAAGTCACCCAAGGCGAGTCCGTCGCTTTCTCGCTGTATAGCCTGGACCAGAGTCCGGTCCAGATCCTCCCAGGGAATGGAGGTAAGACCTCCGTCCACCACGCTAAGCATACTCCCCCATCCGGGCTTCCCAATAGGTGTCTTGCGCCCCAGAGGCACGTAGATGGCCTCATCAGGCAAACGTACAGAGCTGATAGTCAGCCTGTCCAGGAGATTTCGCCAGTACTCGTTGCCCCCATGGGCTCCCCAGTCGGGAGAACACAGGACCACACGGGAACGTTCCAAGGCCACCTTGGTCAGCACCTTCCCCAGTTCGCTGAATCTGGGGTTCCCGTAGGCCATCCCGAAAGAGGGCCAGTAAAATTTGTAGCTGCAGTTCTTCTCCTTGCTGCAGTATAGGTCCAGTACATGCTGCTTGTCGCTGGCGGACAGCTCCACACTTAGGTCTTCCCGAGAGTAACCCAACTCCTTCAGACATTGGTCTAGGACTTCCCCCAATAGTTGATAGTCCCCAGTTTTGGAGGCCGCCATCATGTTCGAGGGCTCCTCCTTCGATAGTCTCAGGTAACTCGAGGTATGTTCCGACTGCTCGAGTGGCACAGACTCTCTGCCACTGCCGTGGTCCACGTAGAGGAGGTAGGGCGCTTGCAGCGTCAGGGATTGTATCTGGGAGTGCTGTACGAAGAAGTCAGTACCGAGTACAAAGTCGAAGGCATAGGTACCTCCACTTCACAGTCCCCGCAACTGTGCACCACATGTCCATCCCCCATGCGTATAGCGGCGGTGGTCATGGTGTTCTTCAGGCTCCCACAAGGTAAAATTATCTTGGCCACTATCGATATTGTGGCGCCAGTATCCAGTACCCCCAGGTATTCACGTCCCCCTAGTCGGATACGCACCCTAAACACCAGGTCTTGGGTGCCACCAGAGCGTCCCCGTCAGAACTCCGCGGGACAGGTCACCTCGAACCCCTTGTTCCGCAATTTGCGGGCCATCCTCATGAAACGGCTCCTCTTCTTAGCGTTGCCGTCATCACCACCTTCATGCTCACGCTTGGCTCCTTGTTCTTGCTGGGCCTGCGTTTGTGAGCGTGTGGTAGGTCCAGACTGCCCTCCAGAGGGCTCGGAGTTCCCCCCTGGATTAGGGTTGGGGTTGCCTCCGTTCTTGTCCTTGTTCTTGTTGTCGGTCTGGCGGTTAGCGCCTCCTCCTCGTCGACCTTGACCCTTGTCTTGACCACCTTGACCACGTTCTTTCGACTTGCCCTTGCCGGAGTCATTGCCTTTGGCCTTGCCTCCACCTTTGCCTGAGCCTTTGCCAGGATCTTCTTCCTTAAGCTTCGCCGATAGGCGTTGCTTATGGTAGCACTCATCCTCGTAGTGCTTCCGCTTACCGCAGAATGCACACGTGATGGTGCAGCGGTAATGATCCGGCAGCTTCGCTTTGGCGCCGGTGTTCTTCTCCTGCTGCTTCCCCTGGACGACGAAGCAGTCTCGCTGCTCGCAGTCAGAGGCGTGCTGCAGGTGGCCCTGCTCATCTCTGGCATCACACCAGAATAGCTCCTTCACGTTCTCCATTAGACGGGCGTGGGCATGTTTGGGGGTAGTCCCCTGCCCAGGTCGGGACCCTTGGTACCCTTTGCCTCCAGAACCTCCATCACCAGGACGGTAGTTGTTCAAGTGCTGGTCGCTCTCCTTCTCCAGCGCCATCTCCAGGAGCAGCACGCATAGATCCTCGTAGCGGAGGGATCTAGCCTTGCGCTCAGCCGTCAAACGGCACTCGTCCCATAGCTCTCGGGGAAGCTTGGCGCACAACCAGAACAGCAGGTCGTCGCTGCTGTAGGAACCGGGCGTCAGTCGTCCAGCCCAGTGATCCAGGTCAGCCAACAGCTCGGAGACCCTGCCAGGTTTGGGGTTGTTGGGCAGCACGGGCAGGTTCTGGATCTCGGCCCTGATGGAGAGGTCGGTCTCGTAGGTCGGGTACTGCCTCTCCAGGGCAACCAACACATCGGCAAAGGTGGCGGAGTTAGTCACAATCTGCCTGACCTGCTTCTGCAGGTACTTGGTCTTCCAGCACTGCAGGAGCAGATCGCACTTCACTCGCCCACTCGCGTGGGTTTGGCCGGTCAGTCGTAGGAACCGGCCAAAGTTCTCAGCGAACTCGCTGAGGTCCTTGCCTGTGGACTCAGGCAGGTTCACCACTATCTTGGAGGTGGCAATAGCCTTCGCCTCCTGAGCTCGGCGTCCTTCAGGGCGTCGGGTTTTCTTCTTCTTCTTCTTCTTCTTCTTACCCTTGGGGTCCTCGGGGTCCTCAGGGTCCTCGTCATCTGAGGGCGAAGAAGAATCCATCGACGGCGGCTCGTCATCCGAGGGGTCTCCGCCAAGATCACTAGAGCCATAAGGCTCTACGTCCACCATAGCCCTTAAGGCTGTCAGCCCCAGCTGGTCCAGCTCGGCCCTCGTCGAGTTCCTCACGTGGCTGTAGGGCGGCTGGGCCGTTCTCGGGACGAATGGACTTCTCGGTATTGCTGCAGGAGTCGGCATCGGTCGGCTCCTCAGGCTCCCCAGGGTATTTGTCAACCCTGCCGCCAGGTGGTTAGCCTGTACTCGGTGGGGTGACATTCCCACCGTCGTAGGTGACGCATGGGACGGGATCATCAGGGGCTCCAGTTTCTCCCTGATCTCTTGCGTGAGGTCGCCCACGATTTTTGAAGTGGCTCCTCGGAGCACCTCGTTGATCTCCGACCGCGTCAGGGACCTGTTGGAGGATCTTCCCGATCCTCTACTCCTGCCTCCCAGAGACTCTGGTCCTCTCCTCAACCCACTCAAGGGTGCATACGCAGGTGCATACCCAGGAGCATACCCAGGAACATCCATATAGGTTCCAGTGACGTGGAGTGGATGGGGATAGTCAGCCGCATACCATCGCGGCGCAGAGCTGGAAGCCACCGGCTCACTGGCACTAGTTGTCTCATGGAGCGCAGTGGTAGGTGGGCCCATACCATAGGCGGGGTAGGGAGGCATGCCAGTAAAGCCTGTGCCCTCTGCCATAGGCGAGTTGGTTGTGGAAGTGGATGTTGCTGCGGCTGGGGGTGTGGTGGTTATGGGAGAGGGTGATGCGTGGAGGCCAGAAGCGCTTGGTGCGCCTTCGAAGGTAGGGTCATGCGTCGGGTCTTGCCCTTGTTCCTCTCCTTCGTCTGCTCCTTCTCCAGCATCCTTCTCGCTCTCGTTCTCTCTCTTCCTCTTCACAGGCTGAGGCTGAGAGACCACTTCCTCGACCGACAGGGCCCCGAAGGCCGTCTGGAGGCCATCCAGGGAGTCCTCCGCCGTATCCACTGGCCCATGTAAGGGCTCCGCCGAAGGTACAGCGCCAGGCGCCGGCCTTGCCGGTGCCTCAGGCGCTGGCGCTGTCTTCACGTCGGCGTCCACTCTTCCTGGGTCCATCTTCTTTCACCCTTCAGCTTATATTTGCCCGTACTCGGCGCACTGGATGCACGGCACGGGGTTGCTGCCGGTGCGCAGAGACAGGCTGCCTCTTGCTACCAGAAAAATTTATAGTGTTTTCAGCACTGTGTCTTTGCTTCCCCTGCTGCTTGCTGTTGCTGTAGGGTGTCCTGCTGCTTGTTTTGGGAGATGAAAAGCTTTTGTTTATTGAAATACAGTAAGTCCAAGTCAATCCAGGATAGCCCAAGCCAGAAGTGTGCAAGGAGAAGGTAATTCAGGATCAAAGCATGAAGGGCTGCAGTGTAAACAGTGCAAGATGACTGGATATTCACAGAAACTGCAACTCAGGTCACAAATGAATGCATATTCACAAAGATAGCTGAAATGTTTTTGGAAAAGAGTTAGAAAACTGCCTCAAGGTCACTCTCTCTCCATAGTGCCATCTGAGGAGATGTGCACTCTTTGTTTTGGGTCCCATATGTGCTGAGGTGGCAGGGCATGTGGCGATGAGGTCACTGCCATGTCACATGGGATCTTCCTACTTAGCTAGGCTGACCAGGAATTGAACCCAGGACCTCTCAAAAAGAGGTGCCTAGCCCCCTAGGGTACATACCACTAGGGCAGATAAGTATTCAGGGAAAAACATAGATAAATCCATAGGCTCTACCTTAGGTATGTCAGTGCTCAGTCAACTCAGGAAAAGATGTTTTACTTCACATTGAAAGGGGATTAAGGGGTCCACTCCATATCCTGATTGGGTGTTTGGTTCCATAGGTCAAAATGTGTTATCACCAGTTTTGGTGGGACCAATACTAAGATAAAAATGCATGGATGCTCAGTGCATCTCTAATACAACTAGAGTATGCCTCAAAGCAAAGGAAAAGCACTTTTTCTTACTACGCATCCGCGGTTAATTCCTCCCGGGGTCCATGGGAGGCTGGCAACCCCGGTGATGGACCCGCGAACTTAGGGAGATGTTCAAGGAATGTCCGTTGCCCCACGGTGAGATGGAAGTGGGACCACGGCCACTAAGTGGTTTTTGGACTTTCGTGCTTAGGAGCGCCATTGGATGTACGGGTTGACGGACGCCATGAGGAGAGCAGTTTTGCTTTCCCTTATTCCCGCCTCCCGGTCCAACCCACTCAAGAAAATAGTGAATTGGTAGATTTTCAGTACCAAGATTTGTTGAGGGAAGTGACGGAGGAAGTTTTCGTGGAGGCAAACGACGACGTGATCTTAGGGGCCTTCCACACGGTCAAATCGTCTTCACTAACTTCAACGCCACGCGAGTTCATCACCCTTGTGGAACAATTCACATCCTTGGGCCACCAAGTTCGCGACAGAATCACCCTACGGCAAGCGAAGGATCGACTACTGGACGTCATCGCGACCATGAAGGTGGAGGGGTTGCTCAAGGAATCCATCAAGGAGGAGAACCAGGTTGGGCTGGAATTCAACTACCTTGAGGTGATCGTGTTCGTGAAGAACCCCCTCATGTCCCGCCACAAATTAGCGATCAAGAAGGGGCACATCATGCGACGACTTGGGCATGCCATCCTAGAATCGCCGCAACCCAAGCCATGGACCCCGCCGAACCAAGTGAACCCTCAAGGGAGGGGAAACAAGAATGGATCGGGCCGGGTGAGAGGCGTGGAAGGAGTTGAGGACATGGACAAAGCCGAGGATCCTGAAGGTCACCAAGATCGAGAACAAGCGGACCCGGAGTTGAGCATTGCGAAGATTCAAGAGATTTGTGAAGCCCAGGTGCTGGCTATGTCAGGATGAGCAGGCGCAGGTGCGAGATCCATCCCTAAGTGCCCGGCATGTGGCAAGGGAAGACATAACCAAGAGGATCGCTGGGTCTTGCATCCTCACAAAGCAGACGAGTGGCTCCAGGACAAACTCAAATCCAAGAAAATTGGGAAGGGCGGCCAAGCGAAGCCCCATGCGCAAGGAGGTGGCAAAGGAAAACAACCACACAAAGGTGGGAAGTTTCCGCCTTGCAAGCGCTGTGCAAGCACGCTGCATCCGCCGGAGGATTGCTGGACGCTCCATCCGGAGTTGCAGGAGAAAGCCAAGGCCGAGGGGGGGCTCGGTAAGCGACACAACTGAGACAGTCGCCGGCAACGCTGGAAGTCTAGGAAGATTGACCAGGCTGGTAGGGATATGGGCCCCTCACCGGTGACTCTATGCCCCATTATGTGGGTAAACCAAGCCCAGGCATGGGATGACGCATATTGTACGCGTCCGGTTCTGCGAATCAGTGGGGCCGAGGACGAAATTTTGCGGGTGCCTCGACCTGGGCATGCCGAGGTGCCTCTGAAGGGCGTCATCGTTCCGGGGATATATATCCCTCACAAACGGACCTCGGAACGAAGGGCACTATCGCTTTGGGACACCTGCAATGAGGTGATTGTGATTGCTGGTTGGGAATTATTCCCCGAACAATTCCGGGAGGTGGCCACCCAACCTTTCCGACTACTCGGAGTTGGTGAGAAGGAGTTTGAAGGTCGAAAATATGTGAGCCAGAGCGATATCATTGTGCCTGTGCAAAGAGGTTCCCAGGTCGTGATGGCGCGCTGCGCCGATGGCTTGGTTCATTGGGCCTTGGTCGGCCCGCGAGCCATTTTTGGTTTGCATTTTTTGGCCCGGTATGGACTTGTTGTGCTACCGGATCCGGGATGCTTTGCTTTGGTGGAGGTCCTTTGTCAAGGCGGCCCATGGGATGAATTTGCTTATAAATGTCCTCCTCTGGAGGCACAGACATCGTTGCACATGGCGGGCAACCGGAAGCTTGAGCGGGGTGTCAATGGGGTGGAGCATGACGGGCAGTTGTGCCGCCCAATGCGAGGCTCGGCTACAATGTCTTGCGTGGACGACAAGAACTTGAACACCACTGAGGTACAGCAAGAGCTTGTGACCATGGATATTTCGCATAGTTGGTACTACAGGAATTGCAGCAATCCTCTTTTGTGCATGACCCACCTTTGGGTTTTTCTTCTCATGAATTGGCAACCTGTGAAGGTGCCGGGATGAATTGTTTTGAGCAAGGAGACAAAAATCTTCCTGAGGTTTGCCCGAGCGTTGTGGAGTGTTCAATACCGCAAGTTATTGGTTTGATAGGAATCATGTTGGTTGGGTCACTGACAACATTGCACAATGGTGTTGTCCTCCGAGTGAAGAAGTCACGTGGAGGTGCCCCTTCCTGATGGCTTTCTCTTAAGGTCATTGGACATGTGGATGGTTCTTTGCCCTCTTCCATTTGCTCAATTGCCATTTCTGGAATGTCAGCCATTGTGTTGCATGCGCATTTTCAGAAGTTCGGCCCTGGTGAGTGGCCTAGATTACCGGAACAGGATACGCCTCCTTTAAGGGTCCAACATAGTTGTGAGGCGACTCAAGGAACGAGCATTGAGTCCCTTATAGATCCCAAAGATCCTGAGATACCGGAGACTGTGAAAGAGAGATGGGTTCAGCAACTTGCTGCCCCCAACCTGAACTGTGCTGAATTGGACTCACAATGTGAGTGGATCCCCTCATCCGATGAGGGCTCGGTTGGCCCTGACGTGCCAGTCGACGACTTTATGGGTCAGTATGGCTTTCTTCGGGATGAGGAAGGTTTGGAGACAGTGGGAACCCCACAGGTGCTTGCTAAGCAAGTTGAAACATTGTCTTCCATTTCGAGTTCTAATTTATTAGGACAAGGTTTTGATTCCCAGGATTCCGGGAAATGCATGGAGTTGCGCCCAAGGGAGACTCCAAAGGATCGCAAGGAAAGGTGTTAGCTTCATTGGCGTAAGGTGGCAGCCGTCACGGGAACGTCGAGGCCGACAACCAAGTGGACGTCCATACACCCACAAGTGTATAAGGAAGGACGGTTCTCCGCATTTTGGATTAGGCTGGAGATGAGTTTCAACCCCAGCGCTACCCATTTGCAGATCCGCGCTCGACTACCAAGGTCAAGCCCCCCGGAAAGCGCGCCAGGGTATGGGTCAACACTCCTAAAGGTGGAGCTGCAGTCACGCAAGGTTTGAACAAGCCTTGGCATGATGACCCCATATTTGTTATGTGCCTGCATAAATTTCTGCAACAAGTTGCAGAGAAAGCGATATGGGAAGGAAGTCGAGGGATCATGATTGTTCCCCGCCATAAAAACAAAGAATGGTTTTGGGGACTCGGTGAAGTGGGGGTCGATTGGTGGGATTTGCCGCATGATGCATTGTGATTCGGTGATGAGGGAGGTACGCCTCGTTCTCCTGGGAAATTGGGTGCACGAGTTATTATCTTTGATGCCTTGGGGGGTGATTAAGAAGGGCTGGGACAGACTGATTTCAAGAAATCACATGTTGATCCTCCTCCTCAAGATCATCGGAACCGGCCGGGTCCTCGCTCGACAGCTTGGTCGAAAAATTTTTGGGAAGCCTCAACGAAAACCAAATCTCATGCGCCCCCCTGTGTAACCTCTTCTCGCAGACCCGTAGGGATGAGTCGGAAAGCGTGGAAGGTCCAGCGTGTTTCAGCTGCGGCTAGGGGGCTTATACCCTTGCGGCCTGATTCCATTCTAAATTCCATTCTCCCTCGCTCAGCAGTCATGTCCCAAGAACATGATTCCATTCGTAATTCCACTCTCCCTTGCTGAACAGTCATGTCTCAAGAAAATGATTCCATGACCGAGTTAAGAGCTCAAGAACAAGAGCAATCTCTGGATCGATCGGTCGAAAGAGTATGCATTGAACAAAAGTGTGGTAATCCTCTCCCTTCCTCTGATCTGCCTGAAGTGTGCGAGCCCTGAATTTCCAAAGGTCTCGTCTGTGCAGCCGAGAACAAAAAAGGTCTCATTTCAAGACAGGATCCCTTTTTGGGGTAAAGGTTTACAGAATGCCTCTCCCAGCGAGTTGACTTCAGAGGAGTCTCAAACTCTGTCTCTCAAGGCGATTGATCGCCCTTTGCCTTTTGCAAGTATCTCACGTGACCCAGTTACCATTTTCAGGACGAGGTATAGGTGTGTGCGTTCTGTGATTGAGGCGGATGCTGAACATCCACATTGCGAAGATTGTAGGAATTGGATTTACAACCGGTTCACAGATACCGTGTTCAAGGAAGGAGGTAATCATTGGTCGGAGATTGAGAAAAACATGGCCAAACGGGTACCCAATGGGATTTGTGTCTTGGAGCCAAATTCTGATGCTAAGCCGAAGGCTGACAAGCCCATTCGTGCAGTTGGCCTCAGGGAAGAGGCCATGCGTGACAGAATAAAAGATTTTCAAGAAAAGGGCTGGTTTGTGCCCGGCCAATTCCATTGGGTCAGCTGGGGGCTTCTTGTACCAAACCATGGCAGAAATAAATGGCGACTTGTCATTGATTATCGGTACGTGAACACGCAACTCCGCGGCTGCAAATTCCCGCTGCCGGTAATCGAGGACTTGTTTGCCGAGCAGGCTGGAAACCAGCTCGGGACCCTCCTCGACCTTGAGGATGGGTTCCACCAAATGCCTCTAAGTGAGTGCAGTAGGCAATACACTGCCTTCTGTACTCCTTTTTGGGTATTTGAGTGGGGGGTCCTACCCATGAAGGTGAAGGTAGAACCCCAAGCTTTCCACAGAATGGTGAGTGATTGTTTGAAGGCCCGACAGCCGCACACACACATTTACATTGCTGATTCACTCACGGGGACACGACGCAAGCTTTGTGGTAAGGGCAAAATACTTGATTTAAAGGCATACCTCAAAGACCACTTTCAAAACGTGGTTAGATTATTTGAGAAGTTAGAGGAATGCCATCTCAAAGTCCGCTTTGAGAAATGTCATCTTTTTCTGGAGAGAATCAAGTGTTTTGGGCATGTTTTACATGGGGCAATGCGTAGTCCCGCCCCTTTCAAGGTCGATGCGGTGCGCAATTGGCCCAAGCCTAAAACCTCAAAGCAGATGAAGGGATTCTTGGAGTTGTAAATTGGTGTTCAATTTACATAAGAAAATGTTCCAATATTGCAGCCCCGTTGATGATGTCGCTGCAAGGTAAGTGTGAGCGTGTCCCCGGGGTAGATGGTCGTAAGGGACATTGTAGGGTACCAAGGGAGCATAATTGTATCCAGTGGACAGCCGAGATGGATTCTGCTTTTGTTCAGCTGAAGGGAACACTCAGTGCTGAATTTGAGTTGTACATACCATCACCCGACAGTGAATATCGCATCCATGTGGATGCATGCAACCATGCAGTCGGTGCTGTCCTGGAACAACAAAACCCCGAAGGGGAGTGGAAGCCTTGGGTCCCCTTCAGCCGCAAGCTTGAGGGCAAGGATAAGAAGGGAAAAAGAGCTTGGAGCACCCGTGAGCAAGAGACTTATGCATTAGTCTCTTGCTTGCTAAGATTTGAAAGTTGGATTGGGGGATGAAAAGTCACCGTGTACATGGACCACAAGTTCTTGGAGAGTTCGTACAAAAAATCTTTGTAGCCTCTCGAGGCCCTTGGGGAGGCACGGCCGGTGGCATGAATTTTGAAAACGGTACCACAATGAAGTGGTGTACAAACCCGGCAAGGACAACACCGTCGCCGAGTGGTTGTCCCGGTGAGCATATTCGGCCGGATTGGCAGATCACACCAATTTTCACGGCAGTGATGCAGATCAAAAGGGGGTCATGAAGCAGGAGCGTGAACTCAAGGAAAGAGAGGAAAAATGTTTGGCCCAGCGGGCCAGAGACACACAAGTCAAGGTGGACTCAGGACTTCTCAATGCCATCACTGCCGTGGGGGCTTTCTTAACTCTCCAATGGCTTGGATATGCCACGGTGCAGGTTCTAAGTGCTCATCAAGCTTGGGTACAACCTTGCCCCTCCATTCTTCAGTGTTTCCACGACAGTTATCAGGACATTCAAGACAGACAGGACGGAGAGATAAATGAGCTTGCTGCATCTATTGCTTCTTTAAAGGGATGTGCAGCTAATTGGTCCACCGAGACTATTTCGGGCTATGCAGCCCATCTTCAAGCTCGGATGAGTCATTTGTCGTATTGGCCTGAGTCGGAGGACTCATTTGTGCCGTGTCCAAGGTGAACATACCTCCCCAGTCGGAAATCCTCTATGAGGCTAGGACTGAGAATTATCGGGATGATTTTTTCTGACTGGGACTTTGAGTCTGATTCAGTCATCTCAAACCGAATTATTGAGATTGCGGTATGAAGTGGGACGATGACGAAAAAAAGATTCGGTTCAAGGGAAAGATTGTGTGCCCTACATCTCTTTTTGAAGACGTGATGGTGGCAAAACATTCTTATGGCCACCTTCGGGTGGAAAAGACTGTGGAGTTGTTTGATAGAAAATTTTGGTGCCTTGCTTACGATTTGCAAAGAGGGACGCATAGTCTGTTACCCGACATTGCCAAAGTTCTTGGGCGATGTCATGAGTGTCAAACTACGAAGGCAAGTCGTGGCAAGCAACCCGACACATGTGAATTTGCTCCTGCTCCGCAGTATCCCTTCACATCCCTTGCAATTGACTTTTGTAAATTGCCGGAGTGGTTGCAGGAGTCCAATGAAAAAGAGGTGGACAATCTCATGGTCATCGTCTGCCGTCAAACCGGGTATGTATTGGCAATCCCTTGTCAAGAAAAGGGATTGGACAGTAAGTGTGCTGCTTCTTTGTTTTTGGATCGATGCGTCCATATGTTTGAGTTGCCAAAAGAGTTCATTTGTGACAATGCGTCCATTATCAACTCTGAATTTTTGAAAGATTTGTTTGCCATGAGTGGAGTTGAACAACACAGCTCGGTGGCCTACCAACCACAGAGCAACGGACGTGCTGAACGAGCTGTCCAAAGTATTGTAAACTCACTTACACAGTACCTTGAGCAGCATGGGGGTTCCAGCAAGCACTCCCCGGTGGACAGGCTGCCGTTGGCCCTTTGGGCTTTGAATAAATTGCCGTGGGCAGATTCCGGGGTATTTCCCACATCGACTTATTTTTGGAAGAGATCCTGCAGGTTGGGGGGATTGTTTGCCCGTATCCCTACAGGATGGGGCTGAGGATGCAGGACAATTTTTTGGTCGTATTTTGGACGAACCTGGTTAAGTCCGAAAGCGCCTTGAAGACCTCCAGGCCAAGGAGTTTGCCAATTTTCGGCCAAACATCCGGAGCAATCGTTCAAGCCGGGGGACCGAGTACGGGTACGTAACCGTATTGTAGAACCTCCTGTGCATGGCAAGCTCGAAATGGTCTGGCAAGTCCCTTGTGAAGTGTTGAGACGCATTTCACCGGGCACCTACCGTGTAAATATCCGGGGAAAGGAAAGACATCTTCACTTCTCGGCGATTGAAGCCCTATGTCCCTTACAAGGACGACAAGAAAGTGCCTTTGCACTTTTGTACTGATAGGGAAGGGTTGATTGAGGCCGACGACTCCGTGGTCAAGCGTGTTTTGGAGGATCGTGTCGTCAGGGGCAAGCGACAATGGCGAGTCATATTTCGGGGATTTCCTGAACCTGAGTGGCATTATGCAGGCTCTTCCATGCATAATATCAACGACACATGGGCTCCGTACAACCGTCGGAAAGGGATTGATGTGTCTTTGTCAGATTTGCGCTGAATTATTGTTGATTTTCTTATTTTTTACCAACTATTGGCAGGTTGGCCCTCCAGTAAGTTTTTTCATCCAATTCTCCCCATTGGAGTGGAATGCCATCTCTTCACACTTTATTCAGGCAATTTTGCATTGATGCTCTGAATCCTGTGCCATATTATCCCTTTGTCCTCATCCGTTGCCATTGATAGAGGGTGGTTGTCTCTCTTACCCACATGTCTTTTCCACTTGTTTGACCTACTCCTCCCATTTGCATTGTGATGTCCACCTCACTCCTGCTTTGCATTTCGCCCCTAATTTTAGGTTGCCGGATGCAACCATGCCATTGCTTTGTGTTGTTGTCGGTGATTCAGTGCTTATTCCATGGTGTGCCCATCACCTTGGGCACTTGCGAGAGATTTGTGCTTGACGTGTTGAATTCTTATGTTGTTTGAGCTTCCGCCCGTAATTTGAGGTGCCGCACGCGATGGGCGCCTCCAATTGTGCTTGTGGGGCACCTATCCTTTCAAAATTGGGTGTTTATTTTTTGAGAACACCAGGTTCTATTCTTAGAATTTTTGTGCTATTTTTAGTAACAAATTTACTATTTTTAGAGCTCCTCCTGACCGGCCCCGTTTCGCGTTGTCTGAGCGTCCGCGAGCATTTCTTTGCACGGTGATCGTATTGGTGAGGTCCGTTTCCCTTCAGGGTTGCCCCATTTGAAGATCCAATTTTTCTGCCGCGCTATATGTAGTAACAAATGTTACTATTTTTAGTAAAAAATTCAATTTTTTATTCCTCTGAGTTGGTGGTACCTGGGGATATTCCGAACGGACCCTGGACCCTTCTTTTGCATGCCGGACACAACTCCGGGGTCAATTTGCATTAAATTTCTATCAGCAGCCCCCGGTAGACCCTCCTAAAAAAAGCTTTTAGGGTAGTGTTAGCTAGGATCAAAAACCGTGTTTTTGCCATATTTTTGACATATCCCTGAGTTGGAGGATTTCGTGAGTACTTACCCATTTCGAAAACTCATTCCGGATGCAACAATGACATTTGTTTGCTTCCTGCTTCCATCTGGGTCCCAAAAAATATAACATTTGGTGAAACAAAAAATTTCGGAGAAAAAATGTTTTTTTCGCCAAACGGTTTTCCCGGTATTTCCCACATCGACGTATTTTTGGAAGAGATCCTGCAGGTTGAGGGGATTGTTTGCCCGTGTCCCTACGGGATGGAGCTGAGGATGCAGGACAATTTTTGGGTCGTATGTTGGACGAACGTGGTGAAGTCTGAAAGCGCTTCATGCCAAGTAGTTTGCCAATTTTCGGCCAAACATCCGGAGCAATCGTTCAAGCCGGGGGACCGAGTACGGGTACGTAACTGTATTGTAGAACCTCCTGTGCATGGCAAGCTCGAAATGGTTTGGCAAGGCCCTTGTGAAGTGTTGAGACACATTTCACCGGGCACCTACCGTGTAAATATCCGGGGAAGGGAAGACATCTTCACTTCTCGGCGATTGAAGCCCTATGTCCCTTACAAGGACGACACGAAAGTACCTTTGCTCTATTATACTGATAGGGAAGGGTTGATTGAGACCGACGACTACGTGGTCGAGCGTGTTTTGGAGGATCGTGTCGTCGGGGGCAAGCGACAATGGTGAGTCATTTTTTGGGAGATTTCCCGAACTTGAGTGGCATTATGCAGGCTCTTCCATGCATAATATCAACGACAAATGGGCTCCGTACAACCTTCGGAAAGGGATTGATGTGTCTTTGTCAGATTTGCGCTGAATTATTGTTGATTTTCTATTTTTTTACCAACTATTGGCAGGTTGGCCCTCCAGCAAGTTTTTTCATGCAATTCTCCCCGTATGAGTGGAATGCCATCTCTTCACACTTTTTTCAGGCAATTTCGCATTGATGCTCTGAATTCTGTGCCATATTATCCCTTTGTCCTCATCCGTTGCCATTGATAGAGGGTGGTTGTCTCTCTTACCCACATGTATTTTCCACTTGTTTGACCTACTCCTCCCATTTGCACTGTGATGTCCTCCTCACTCCTGCTATGCATCTCGCCCCTAATTTTAGGTTGCCGGATGCACCCATGCCATTGCTTTGTGTTGTTGTTGGTGTTTCGATGCCTATTCCATGGTGTGCCCATCACTTTGGGCACTTGCGATAGATTTGTGCTTGACGTGTTGAATTCTTATGTTGTTTGAGCTTCCGCCCCTAATCTGAGGTGCCGCACGCGATGGGCGCCTCCAATTGTGCTTCTGGGGCACCTATCCTTTCAAAATTGGGTGTTTCTATTCTTAGAACACGACGTTCTATTTTCAGAAATTTTGTGCTATTTTTAGTAACAAATTTACTATTTTTAGAACTCCTCCCGACCGGCCCCGTTTCGCGTTGTCTGAGCGTCTGCGAACATTTCCTTTTGCACGGTGATCGTATGGGTGAGGTCTGTCTCCCTCCAGGGTTGCCCCATTTGGAGATCCAATTTTTCTGCCTCGCTATTTGTAGTAACAAATGTTACTATTTTTAGTAAAAAAATTGATTTTTCATTCCTCCGAGTTGGTGGTACCTGGGGACATTCTGAACGGACCCTCGACCCTTCTTTTGCATGCCGGACGCAACGTTGGGGTCAATTTGCATTACATTTCCATCAGAAGCCCCCGGTAGACCCTCCTAAACAAAGCGTATAGGGTAGTGTTAGCTAGGCTCAAAAACCGTGTTTTTGCCAAATTTTTGACATATTGCTGAGTTGGAGGATTTCGTGAGTACCCACTTACCCACTTACCCACTTCGAAAACTCATTCCGGATGCAACATTGACATTTGTTTGCTTCCTGCTTCCACGTTGTTCCCAAAAAATATAACATTTGGTGAAACAAAAAATTTCGGAGAAAAAATGTTTTTTTCGCCAAAAGTTTTTTTTCGAAATATTTTTATTTTCTTCCCAATCCCTCCATTTATTGTTTTTGGTGACCTCAAAGTGCATTTCAGCATTGTATGACTCTCATTCTGCTTGTTGATTTCCCTTCGCGCCCTTGGGTGGCATGGTTTTCTTGCGGCTTGGCTTGTCGCCGGGAATTTGCAGCTAGGGAGGGCGGTGTCAATGGCAGGCTTAGGACCTTTGCATAGATAGTTTATCGCCTAAACACCAGCATTTGAGTTATGCAGGGTGTTCAGGGCTAGGTAGGGGGGTGTATATGCAATGCCCACACCCGTGTGGATTTTGCACCCACCCACCCGCCCTATGATGCTTGTTTGTGCTCCTTTCCATGGCTGTGACTCTCGTCTTCTGATTTTGGCTGTATCAGAGCATCGGGGGTGTCTGAGTCAGGGAGGAGGGCGTAAAACTTAGGGCATAGCCATGTGAAGAATCCATGTTTGTTGCCCATTTTTCCTTTGCACACCCATGTTGCTTCTTGTGTGCCATTTTAGGTGTAAATGATTATGCGATCTCAGCATATGATTCCAATCCCAGATTTCGATCCCAGAAATTAATTTTGACTGCAGATTTCACTTCTGTCTTTGCATTTTTGATGTTGCATTGTTATTTTTCAATCCTACGGTTGGCCAGCATTTGTTCTAACCTTATTTGGATTTCCGATTCATGGATTGGCCGCTGCTGTGTATGCGCGCGCGTCGTCTTTGGTCGCGCCGTACTGCAGGCCAGCCAATCGAATACCCTTGCAGTTGGTGTTAATATTGTTAGCTCTATCCTGTTACCAAAATGGATACCGATCGGAAGCTAGGGCGACTCCAGTGGAAGATAGGAGGCCCGAATTTAAATCTGGCTAAACCCTGGTGTGGTGCCTCCGCTCACAACACCGGCTGTTGGTCACCGACTGGTACACGTTAATGGGCGCATCTGCTTTGGTAGTGCCACGCCTACGTGTACGGGCGATCACGGGTCCCTGGAAGCTGGAGGAGTCCGAGTGGAAGAGGAGTTGAAGTGAAAATGGCCGAGGTAGGCGCACTGCTGGTCGTGGGATGCATTTGTTGTTGCCTTGCAATTGGATTCCATTGGGGTGCCACACCATAGTCCCTTTTGAGGTCTCATGCATTCATTCTAAGAGTTGACGTTGCATTTGTCATTCACGCATGGTTCTTTCATGGGGCGACTCAAACTTGGTGGTACCCACCATTCCATGGTCAAGGTGAACATATAGTGTCTCCTCTCCCAAAGGGAGATTTTCTGCTTTCCCTCAAACAAACCCGGCAAGAACAACACCGTCGCCGAGGGGTTGTTCCGGTGAGCATATTCGGCCGGATTGGAGGATCACACCAATTTTCACGGCAGTGATGCAGATCAAAACGGGGTCATGAAGCAGGAGCGTGAACTCAAGGAAAGAGAGGAAAAATGTTCGGCCCAGCGGGCCAGAGACACACAAGTACAGGTGGATTCAGGACTTCTCAATGCCATCACTGCCGTGGGGGCTGTCTTAACTCTCCGATGGCTTGGATATGCCACGGTGCAGGTTCTAAGTGCTCATCAAGCTTGGGTACAACCTTGCCCATCCATTCTTCAGTGTTTCCACGACAGTTCTCAGGAAATTCAAGACAGACAGGACAGAGGAATAAATCAGCTTGCTGCATCTATTGCTTCTTTAAAGGGATGTGCAGCTAATTGGTCCACTGAGAGTATTTGTGGCTATGCAGCCCATCTTCAGGCTCGGATGAGTCATTTGTCGTATTGGCCTGAGTCGGAAGGACTCATTTGTGCCGTGTCCAAGGTGAACATACCTTCCCAGTCGGAAATCCTCTATGAGGCTAGGACTGAGAATTATCGGGATGATTTTTCCTGACTGGGACTTTGAGTCTGATCCGGTCATTTCAAACCAGAATTTTTGAGATTACGGTATGAGGTGGGACAATGACGAAAATAAGATTCGGTTCAAGGGAAAGATTGGGTGCCCTACATCTCTTTTTGAAGACGTGATGGTGGCAATACATTCTTCTGGCCACCCTCGGGTGGAAAAGACTGTGGAGTTGTTTGATAGGAATTTTTGGTGCTTGCTTACGATTTGCAAAGAGGGACGCATAGTCTGTTACCCGACATTGCTAAAATTCCTGGGCGATGTCATGAGCGTCAAACTACGAAGGCAAGGCGTGGCAAGCAACCCGACACACGTGAATTTGCTCCTGTTCCGCAGTATCCCTTCACATCCCTTGCAATTGACTTTTGTAAATTGCCGGAGTGGTTGCAGAAGTCCACTGAAAAAAAGGTGGACAATCTCATGGTCATCGTCTGCCGTCAAACTCGGTATGTATTGGCAATCCCTTGTCAAGAAAAGGGATTTGACAGTAAGTGTGCTGCTTCGTTGTTTTTGGATCAATGCGTCCATATGTTTGGGTTGCCAAAAGAGTTCATTTGTGACAATGCGTCCATTATCAACTCTGAATTTTTGAAAGATTTGTTTGCCATGAGTGGAGTTGAACAACACAGCTCGGTGGCCTACCCACCACAGAGCAACGGACGTGCTGAAAAAGCTGTCCAAAGTATTGTAAACTCACTTACACAGTACCTTGAGCAGCATGGGGGTTCCAGCAAGCACTCCCCGGTGGACAGGCTGCCGTTGGCCCTTTGGGCTTTGAATGAATTGCCGTGGGCAGATTCCGGGGTATTTCCCACATCGACTTATTTTTGGAAGAGATCCTGCAGGTTGGGGGGATTGTTTGCCCGTATCCCTACAGGATGGAGCTCGGGATGCAGGACACTTTTTGGGTCGTATGTTGGACGAACCTGATTAAGTCCGAAAGCGCCTTGAAGACCTCCAGGCCAAGAAGTTTGCCAATTTTCGGGCAAACATCCAGAGCAATCCTTCAAGCCGGGGGACCGAGTACGGGTACGTAACCGTATTGTAGAACTTCCTGTGCATGGCAAGCTCGAAATGGTCTGGCAAGGCCCTTGTGAAGTGTTGAGACGCATTTCACCGGGCACCTACCGTGTAAATATCCGGGGAAAGGAAAGACATCCTCACTTCTCGGCGATTGAAGCCCTATGTCCCTTACAAGGACGACAAGAAAGTGCCTTTGCACTATTGTACTGATAGGGAAGGGTTGATTGAGACCGACGACTACGTGGTCAAGCGTGTTTTGGAGGATCGTGTCGTCAGGGGCAAGCGACAATGGCGAGTCATATTTCGGGGATTTCCCGAACCTGAGTGGCATTATGCAGGCTCTTGCATGCATAATATCAACGACACATGGGCTCCGTACAACCGTCGGAAAGGGATTGATGTGTCTTTGTCAGATTTGCGCTGAATTATTGTTGATTTTCCTTTTTTTTTACCAACTATTGGCAGGTTGGCCCTCCAGTAAGTTTTTTCATCGAATTCTCCCCGTTTGAGTGGAATGCCATCTCTTCACACTTCATTCAGGCAATTTTGCACTGATGCTCTGAATCCTGTGCCATATTATCCCTTTGTCCTCATCCGTTGCCATTGATAGAGGGTGGTTGTCTATCTTACCCACATGTCTTTTCCACTTGTTTGACCTACTCCTCCCATTTGCATTGTGATGTCCTCCTCACTCCTGCTTTGCATTTCGCCCCTAATTTTAGGTTGCCGGATGCAACCATGCCATTGCTTTGTGTTGTTGTCGGAGTTTCAGTGCCAATTCCATGGTGTGCCCATCACTTTGGGCACTTGCGATAGATTTGTGCTTGACGTGTTAGATTCTTATGTTGTTTGAGCTTCCGCCCCTAAATCGAGGTGCCGCACGCGATGGGCGCCTCCAATTGTGCTTGTGGGGCACCTATCCTTTCAAAATTGGGTGTTTATTATTTTAGAACACGACGTTCCATTTTTAGAATTCTTGTGCTATTTTTATTAACAAATTTACTATTTTTAGAACTCCTCCCGACCGGCCCCGTTTCGCGTTGTCTGAGCGTCCGCGAGCATTTCTTTGCACGATGATCGTAATGGTGAGGTCCGTTTCCCTCCAGGGTTGGCCCATTTGGAGATCCAATTTTTCTGCCTCGCTATTTGTAGTAAAAAATGTTACTATTTTTAGTAGAAAATTTGATTTTTCATTTCTCCGAGTTGGTGGTACCTGGGGACATTCCGAACGGACCCTGGACCCTTCTTTTGCATGCCGGACGCAGCGTTGGGGTCAATTTGCATTACATTTCCATCAGCAGCCCCCGGTAGACCCTCCTAAAAAAAGCTTTTAGGGTAGTGTTAGCTAGGCTCAAAAACCGTGTTTTTGCCATATTTTTGACATATTGCTGATTTGGAAGATTTCGTGAGTACTTACCCATTTCAAAAACTCATTCCGGATGCAACAATGACATTTGTTTGCTTCCTGCTTCCACCTGAATCCCAAATAATATAACATTTGGTGAAACAAAAAATTTCGGAGAAAAAATGTTTTTTTCGCCAAAAGTTTTTTTTTCGAAATATTTTTATTTTCTTCCCAATTCCTCCATTTATTGTTTTTGGTGACCTCAAGGTGTATTTCAGCATTGTATGGCTCTCATTCCGCTTGTTGATTCCCCTTCGCGCCCTTGGGTGGCATTGTTTTCCTGCGGCTTGGCTGGTCGCCGGGAATTTGCAGCTAGGGAGGGCGGTGTCAATGGCAGTCTTGGGACCTTTGCATAGATAGTCTATCGCCTAAACACCAGCATTTGAGTTATGCAGGGTGTTCAGGGCTAGGTAGGGGGATGTATATGCAATGCCCACACCCGTGTCGATTTTGCACCCACCCACCCGCCCTATGATGCTTGTTTGTGCTCCTTTCCATGGCTGTGACTCTCGTTTTCTGATTTTGGCTGTATCAGAGCATCGGGTGTGTCTGAGTCAGCGAGGAGGGCATAAAACGTAGGGCATAGCCATGTGAAGAATCCATGTTTGTTGCCCATTTCTCCTTTGCACACCCATGTTGCTTCTTGTGTGCCATTTTAGGTGTAAATGATTATGCGATTTCAGCATATGATTCCAATCCCAGATTTCGATCCCAGAAATCAATTTTGACTGCACATTTCAGTTCTGTCTTTGCATTTTTGATGTTGCATTGTTTTCTTTCAATTCTGCGGTTGGCCAGCATTTGTTCTAACTTTATATGGATTTCCGATTCATTGATTGGCCGCTGCTGTGTATGCACGCGCGTCGTCTTTGGTCGCGCCGTACTGCAGGCCAGCCAATCGAATACCCTTGCAGTTGGTGTTAATAGTGTTAGCTCTATCCTGTTACCAAAATGGATACCGATCGGAAGCTAGGGCGTCTCCAGTGGAAGATAGGAGGCCCGAATTTAAATCTGGCTAAACCCTGGTGTGGTGCCTCCGCTCACAACACCGGCTGTTGGTCACCGACTGGTACACGTTAATGGGCGCATCTGCTTTGGCAGTGCCACGCCTACGTGTACGGGGGATCACGGGTCCCTGGAAGCTGGAGGAGTCCGAGTGGAAGAGGAGTTGTAGTGGAAAAGGCCCAGGTAGGCGCACCGCTGGTCGTGGGATGCATTTGTTGTTGCCTTGCAATTGGATTCCATTGGGGTGCCACACCATAGTCCCTTTTGAGGTCTCATGCATTCATTCTAAGAGTTGACGTTGCATTTGTCATTCACGCAGGGTTTTTTCATGGTGCGACTCAAACTTGGTGGTGCCCACGATTCCATGGTCAAGGTGAACATATAGTGTCTCCTCTCCCAAAGGGGGATTTTGTGCTTTTCCTCATTCTCCTCCTCTCTCCCAGTTCGTCATACTGCTCAAGAGGTAGATTGAGCATTTAATGCCATGTGACTGTTGTCTTTGATCCTTTGAGAATCTTGGGCTCTTTCTTTTTTTCAATTGCCCGTGGCTTCAGAGTTATCCAATTAAGATATGCCGTGGTTTTGCCGTCTGATGATTAGACTCAAGGATAGGCATTGGTCGAGCTTTTGCCACTCTCTCTCCAAGTGCATGCATGCTCTCTTGTGTCAAGGCTATGCGAAACTCTCTCCATATGCATGTTCTCTTGGGTCAAGGCTAGGCGGAACTCTCTCTCCATGCATACCCTCTCTCATGGTGAATAGGTCAATCTCTCTCAAGGGATTTGGTTGGGGAATATCTCATCTCGGGCATGGTTAGGTGACTTCTTCTCCATGGATTGTACTCTCTTCGCGATGAGACCAACTCTCCATGCACGTGCTCTCTTTGGGTGGGATCCTCCCTCCATGCACGTGCTCTCTTTGGGTGGAGGTTAGGTCCCATGAGTAGCCCAGGAGACCATTGGCCTATTGTGTGCTTCTTTGCCCCATCTTATGGATCTCATTGTCAATGGTGTATTGCTCATTTGCTAATTTGGTTTAGATTAGTTGTTGATCCTAAGAGCTCAGGGGGTCATGGCTTGGTGCTTTTGTTGGTCGGTTCACATGCCCCATGTGACTACGCATGTGCATGTGCATGTGCACTTCCTTCCCTCATGTTGGTGTAGTCAAGATGTCCGAAGACTCAAGTGTGACTTATGTGCTCTTTGGAGATGGCCTGACGGTGGTGTCAATTCTTCCCACTCCTCTACCCCCGGTGAGACCATCCATGTCGACGGGTAGAAGTAGTGTGAATTTTGGTTTACACTTTTGCATGCATGACTCAAGTCCATAGGATAATGCCCGTGCCCATGAACTCTTCGTCCTTGCATTACATGTGGTCCGACTGGAAGAGTAGGTTGACTCTTACTCGCGCTTGTGAATTCTTTTTCTTTTCTCAAGGGTGGACCTACCTTGTGCCCGTTTGCACTCTCTTTGGACCTGTGCTTGTCCCATGTGGACTAGTGGACAATTTGTATGCGTCTTAGAATTCTGTTCGACCGGTGTTGGACCCCGGCTCATTTGTGAATTTTTGTGGACTCTTGGTGAACTTTTGTTTGATCATTGTTGGACCGTATTGGATTCTCCGGTCATTTCGTCATTGGGTCTTCAATTGGAATTTTTCGTTTCATTGCCGTGCTCTGAGGGACTTGAGTGGGTTGTGAGCTTGGCAATCTCTGCTGGTTCTTTTGGTTGGAAACTGGAATTGATTGGAAATTGGGAAGAATGGAAGATTCACCCGGTTCAGCTCACCTTGAGGGTGAACAGTCCTCCACTGGGCACACGGGATCCTCATGGCGGCCCAGGCCTACACCCCAGAAATAGACGCGGAGGACCCCCCAGGGGGCTGATAGCGACTCCTCCAAGCCACCACTGCCACAGGCCGAGAGGGCGCCTGGTTGGAAGCCCTCTACACGGCGCTTTACTGGCCCCAAGGGTCCCCCAACGGTCCAGACACACCGGAACCCACGGAGGCCTGGGTCATGCAGGCGAAGGCTACGAGGAACTACCACCTCTACCAGCCCATCGACGACAGCCCACTTGCATTACCATGGCCCACGGACCCGCCAGGAACAGTACAGAAACTTGCCGACCTCACACGAAACCGCGCGAAGGCGACCATGAAAACACCGGTGGAACCCCCGGTGCGGGACCCCGGCCAGCAGGCTACACTCCCCTTCCTCCAAGACCATGCCCTTCCCGTCCCACCACCTCCAGTCCCGCCGAAGCAAGCAGGGAGAAAAATGGGGAACAGCCGCTCCTAGCCCCGAACAAGCCAGATTAGACGGCAAGGCGACAAGCTCCCACCCCCCCACACCTGCGCCAGCCTCTGCCCCCAACCCGGCATCTGCCCTGCCGGACCCCCCCGCCCACCCAGACCAGGCATCCTCGTCATCCTCCTTCCCGCCACAGCCACCGCCGCAGCGCAAAGCATAGCCAGAGTTCCAAAAGGGCACGAGGGTCCAACAGCCCCTCCGCAACAACCACACGGGCGACTGGATCTGGTGCGAGGGCACAATCCAGTACCGCCTCCACGGCAAAGGCCAAAACGCTGAGGTGCAAGTCCGGGTGACCTGGCACCGCCAACGAGAGCTTGACCAAGGCAATCCCCTGGACAAGCCAGAGGGCGGCACCTTTGATCTCAACAGCGCCCACCCCATCCGGCGCGTCACCCTCGAGAACAAGCAGAGGGGGGCTTCACAAGATGCAGAACGGCAGTGTGCAGGCTGCGATCGCCTCTGAAGGGTATCTGTCGGACGTGGAAGTCAGAATGCACAATATGCACGTGCATGATCAGTTATTTATAACAAAGATGTAACGTACCACGACTTGACGTTAACCCTGAGATCCCAAGTCCCTCAGGCGGCACCATGCAGAACACCTCCGTAATCACAGCTGATTTAACCAAACAGGACATTTGGTGCCTAAAACAAGCGATAATGTTTTATAATAAAACATGCACTATTTGCAACACAATGCGATCTCGATTAATCTACAGTGCGCATGCGCGACCTGCGATATGGGCAGTGCACTGTTCTGCTGCATGCCCACTCAAGACAGTCCAAGGGGAATAGGGGCTGGCTGACACACACAAACAGTGGCAGCCAGTGCACTGCATGCCAAAAACAGAGCAATAATGTACACAAAAAAATAGGCACTCAGAAAAAAAAAGGAAAGAAAATACCAAGCACACAAAAATTTCTAAAACACCCCGGTGCCCAACGATGGAACCCGACCTGGTGTCAGGGGCTCTTTGTGTGTTTAGTATACAAACGAAAAAGCTATTTGCATCCTGTGGCGTCAACCCAAAAAGGTGGCTTGCCAGGCCCCTCTGCCCGTCCCCCAATGGTGGCCACCCATTGGTTAGGTGGGACAGCGTTCCTATTTACCTGCTGACCCCATCCAGGAAAATGAATTAGCAACTACTTACTGCCCATTGCCAATTTTCCTGCACCAAAAAGAAAACCCCTGCTCAGAAGTTTGGTTGTAGAAGAAAGAAAAAACAACAACACAACACAAATGGGCATAGCAGCAAATTGACAATAAAACAGCATGTGGACTGACCTGGAGGGTACAAAACCCTTATACTAATATACAACGCTGCTGCAGGCCTTCAGGACACTTAATGTGTCCCACTTCGGACGTATACTTACTAAATTCTGAGCGCTTCGGTCTGGGGTCTGGTACTTGGCTGGGGCTTCAGGGGGGGATTGGCCTGCCTTGGTGGCCTGGTGGCCCCCCAATTCTGATCTGCTGATCTGCAGAGAGTCAAACAAAAAAGAACAGTGAAATATAAACATAATATAGACAACGTGCATGCAGCGCAACCTGTGTAACAGCAGAGTGCAAAGTACACACACATTGCAAACTGCAGCGAACACTGCACAGTAAGCTGCCGAAGCATGCAACAAGCCGCAGACAGAGCCATGCAGGGCAACAGCAAAATACAAAGTATACCCTCGGAGCATAGCCCTCGGAGCAAAAAGGCTGTTGGCACCAACAAGCAGCAGCGAACAGCAAAAGCTCGCTGAGCGCATACACAAACTACCTGCACAGTGGGACTCCAGAGCTGAGCTATTCCTGCTCCCTGCTCATAGTCATCACCGCGCTGGCACCCTTGAAAAATGGACTCTCAGATTCAGAATCTAAAAACAAAAACAAGGCTGCATATCACTGCATGCCCAAAAGCACAGCGACAGTGCTTTTTCAGAGCCACAGGTGCTTGGTGTCAAACGCAATTTTGTCATGCAACTCATTTGAGCCAGATTCAGGCCAAACCGGCGAAAACAAAAGAAACAGTGGCGACGCACCCATGCTGGTCTCACAAACGACCGTGGTCACTGATATGGCAAGTGGTGAGGCCAGGTTTCGTCTGAAACCAGTGTATGCAGTGGGAGAATGCCACCTAAGTGGCCCTCCACTGTGCGAGCGCGCCCGAACACACGGGACGCACAGACACAACCTTGAACTTGTGCAACAGCACTGATGCTGACTGCTTCGCTCCTGGCGCTCCTCAGTTCGGACTCACGAAGTCGTTGACAGCGTCGTTGGGTGGCGCCATTTTCTGCCACCACGAGCTCGGCGTTTGGGCCTGCCAGCCGCCATAACAGCTGCAGCGGGTGAAATGGCAGCCCTGACAGCAAAATTGGTTCTCCCTGACAAACTTCGAAAGTCATTGGTGAACTGGACTGATTTGCTTTGAAACTCCTTCAGAGCTTGCTCGAAAATGCAGTCGAGGCTGATCACAGCGGGCACGTCCGCAGATGCCTGATTACCTTCAAGGTCGCCTCAACCGTCGTTCATAGGGTACGCACTGCCTGAACACACCTTCACTGCCACCAGTTCATCCTCCAGCATAGTGTCAGGCATGAACGAAGGAACACAAAATTCACGGCAGGGAGGCACAAACCCCACAGCCCTAGGCTCACCTTCAGGGCACCGAAGCACATTTTGCGGCTTCCACACGCGCAGTTCGCGTGCATAGTCCTGACACCCCATGTCCCACTGTGCCGCACAACGAATAACCTCACGAAGCGCTTCCTCTCGTCGCTCGGACACTGACGAACTGCACAGCCGGCGCACACTGGAACTGTCCAAGCTGTTGATCTTGTCAACCGACTTGATCTTACAGCGGCGGCGCGCCATTTCCGTCCCGTGTCTCAATGCAGCCTAACGAAATCGTTCTGGTCAGGTTTGTTAGATTGTAATGTACCACGACTTGAAGTTAACCCTGAGATCCCAAATTCCTCAGACGGCGCCATGCAGAACGATTCCGTAATCACAGCTGATTTAACCAAACAGGAAATTTGGTGCCTAAAACAAACGATCATGTTTTATAATAAAACATGCACTATTTACAACACAATGCGATGCTGATTTATCTACAGTGCGCATGCACGACCTGCGATGCGGGCAGTGCACTGGTCTGCTGCAAAACAACGATGAGCATGTTGAGGAAATTTCAATGAAGTAATGATACATGATATGTTGTGGAGGGTGTGAAAAAGTAATATTAAATGAATCCTTCGTCTTTCGTGCTTGCTCTGAGTTTCCTTTGCTGGTGCGAAGCACCATCAACAGAAAGGCCCTATTACATTTTTAGCCATTTTCGGGTCACCTCTCTATATCAGAAATGGAGCCCGGCGGTGACAAACAAAGGCAAAAACACTCCTTTACTTTGTGTTTAAGCTAGCAGCGCAAGGACAGGGAGGGTGCATTGGGCAAGATTAGCGACACAGGGTGCAAATAGCATACAATTGACATATTCATAAGTCGGGCCTATTGTATCGGATTTTGACAAAACTAAGGGCAATTGTAGTCAATTTGGGGTGTTCTTCTCATTCCCGAGCCTGAAAGAGCGGCTGCGTGTGCCGAAAACCGTAAAAACAAAATGACAGTGTTTTTGAAATTGTACAGCAAGACGCAGCTTTTAGAATCATTGATAAATCTGGTCTTAGATCAAAGTTTCATGCACTGTAGCCCGATTTCACTTTTGCACAGTCAGAGTGAAAGATCGCAAATGCCAGCGACCGCAAAATGCAAGCGTGCACAGCAAATAAATAATATGGCAAATGGATTTCTTGAGATTTGGGGCCTGTGGCTTATACATAGGGTTTTTGGGCACCCCAACTTTGCTGGTGCACCTTCAAATGGCATCCCTAGCTTATATGGAATTAGTGGATGCTGGTAAAGAAGTTCAAACGTTGTAAAGGTCCTAACTTTGCAAAACAGCCAGAATGGATCAGAACAAATATGACGGCGCAAATCAGCTGTCCAAGGCGGTCATCTGGAGGGGCTGCATTGTACACTTTTGAAGTATGTTTCGTTTTAGCGCGCGAGTTGCATATAATGGCATCAGGACTGCTTTTAGAGGGGGACCGGGCCCCATTCCCCGGCCCCCGAATTAGAAGCCCTCCATGGAGGGGAAGGTGAACAAGGCCCACAGGGGCACCAAGTACACCGGGAAAATCCCCTGGAATGGAGCTAGGGCCTCCCCCCACCACTCCCACCAAAGCGCCCACCGCCGAGCAAAAGTCCCCGAGCCGCACTCCTCCTCCCTGACGGAGCAAGGGCCGGGGACGAAGGCCCTTACAGCCCCGGCCCGCAGCCACCGAGGCTACCATCAACCTCCTTGACCTCAACCACCCGTTCATCACATCCTCCAAGGATGCCACCGCCGCCCTCCAGGAGCTCCCCATGGCACAGGAGACGGACTGGGTCCCCCACCTTCTCACTTTCCAGGAGCAAGGCCTTCACCGTGACGACCCTCCCGAACCAACCCCAGTATATACCCCGGAGGAGAAAGCATACAAAAGCTACTGGCACACTGGGACCCCCTTATCGGCCCGGGTGGGCATCCATGTCCACCTCTTCCACCACCTCGGCATCCCGCGGAGACTGAGCGTCTACAAAGTCGTCCGGGACGGATCGCCACTAAATGTCATCAACACCCAGGTCCCCTTCCGCGACGCAACGGAACCCTTCCTCCTAGCCCTGGCCGAGGCATACCGCCAGATGGCCAATCTCGCCCCCACCGTCATCATCAGCGACATGAGCGCTGCCCCCACCCCGGCACAACGAGGGGGACAGGCGACAACCCAAGACCATGCAGTCCACGACACCATTGACTAGCTGGGGCTGGTGGACCTGACCGCTGGCCTAGAAGGCCAACCATCCCACTCCCCCCAACAAACGGAGGCCGCCTCCTCGCGCCTCCACGTATGCTACGGCGACCCCACCACCCTCATCCGGGCACAGGGCCGGTACACATCCCTCCCGCTGGCGCCCACAGGCCATAGGCCCCTACATATCCGCCTCACCATCCCCAACCTTCGCCCCCACCCCCCACAGGATGCGGACCAAGGCTTGCCGTCCCCCCTGAAAATTCCGCCACTCCATGACAAGCAAGCCTGGTCCCAGTACCACAGGGCCATAGACTGCGCCCGGCGCAACCACTAGGACCCCACCGACCTACTCACAGCCATGCGCACGGCCGCCGTCGCCTGCGGCCTGCAGCAGATACCCCACGCTGAGGACGACCAGCCACCCACAGCCCTGGGAGACATGCTCCATGTCCTGTGGCATGCAAAGCAACAATTGGCGACCCTCCTCCACACCAACACCTCACGAGCCCGCCACCACATACAGGACTGGACACAGACACCGAAAACATAATCGAACGCCTCCCCCAGGTCTTCAACCACGCCCAAAGAAGGCAACTATAGAAGCGTGCCTTCAACATCCATGAAGTCCGGAAGGCCATCCACACTCTCCGGAAACACAAAACCGCGGGCTGCGACCGCCTCCCTGCGGAGGCGTACTATCACCTCCCCGCACATCTCCTCCGCATCCTCTCCCAGCGTCTGTGGGACATTGTAACGGGTCAGACCCCCCTGCCACCAGACTGCGCCAACGTTGTCCACACCCTCTACAAAAAGGCGGACAGGGACGACCGGGACAACTGGCGCCCCATAGTGTGTGCGGTCAGGGCGGTGAAGATGGTTTGGACCATCCTCCTGCGCTGCATCCGCCCCGACCTGGACCCCCACATTCCCCCCAGCCTCTGAGGAGCTATCCCGGGCCGGTGCCCACACAAGGCCATCTTCCTCCAGGACACCATTGCCGACATGGACCCGGTGGACCTCATCGTTGCCTCCCTCGATGTGAATGGAGCCTTCCCGAACACCACCTGGTTCCACTTGGAAGCAGTCCAGGAACACCTGGGCCTCCCTTTCTGCAACTTCACCTCGAAGTACATCCGCACCCGAAAGTACACAGTCCGCACCGGGGCAGGCCTCAGCCCCTTCCTAGAGCCAGGCAGCGGAGTCCCCCAGGGAGGAGCAGAGGGGCCCTTCCTGTACCCCGTCATGATACTGCCCCTGGCCCTCACCATCGAGCGAGACTACGCGGCCTCTCCCCCCTAGTCGGTTTTGCAGACGACACCAACTTCATGGTCACACACACCGCACACTAACCCCACACGCCAGACGACGGACCCAGGGTCACCCAGCAGGCCAAGGACTAACTAGACGTGACCATCTTCCACCTCTCCAAAAACAACCTCATTGTCCTCCCTACGAAGTCGGTTGCCATGATCAAAGGGTCTCCGACGGCCCCCACGCTGGGGCCATAAGGGCCCCCCATGAACGTCGTGGAAGCCACCACCGACTTTGGAATGATTCAGACCACCAACGCTGGCGATACCACCCTCCCTCCCAAGTTGCAGTCACACCTGGCCCACCTCCCACGATATGCGTCCCCGGCCACCAAAGGCCTCTCCCTATCACACCAAACCTTGGCGTCCTACCTCACGGGGGTCTTGAACGCCTTCATAGGCTTCAAAGCACTTCACCTAACACACCCCATCACCGCCCTCCAACCGGCCACACGCGCCGTCACCAAGGCTTGGGCAGTACGGGGGGGCTAGCCCACCTCCATACCCAACCGAGCCATCCGTGTGCCATGGCCTCATTATGGTGACGCCATAGGGGACAAGGTGAAGGCAGCCTACACCAAACACACCGCACTCCTCCTCCACCGCATGACCCACAACCACTCCCCGGAGGTCTGCGAAGTTGCCACGATCAGACTCCAGGCCGCAGAACGAGGCCGCAGCACGTGCGCACGCTGAATACTCCACCATACAGGCATGCCCACCAACACCAACACCTTCATCTGGAACCACGTGCAGCTTTTATTCCCTTCCCCACATCACGCCATCCTCACAAACCACACCTGCCAGGAGGAAGGACCCTTGGCAGTTCTCTGCAGAGACCTCCGCCAGCACCCCAAAGGCACCGTCAACACCATCGACCTGCTCGGCGCCTCAATCACACTGGTGTACGTCACTCTCTCCCAAATGAGGGTTCCCCATCACAGCGGGGCACACCACACCCCTTTCCTACCGCTCCCCACGGGCCTCAGTATCCGCTCGTCCACCGGTAGCGCACAAAAATGGCACGGGCTACGGAGATCTGTCTACCGGACAACAAGGACATGAAGACGGCCTACCGAGACTTCAGAGCGCAACACCCAGTATCCCGTCCCAGCGACGGCGCCCTACGCACTTGTGGGCGCGAAGCACGAACCCGTGCCCCCGGTGACGGGCACGGTCCAGCCGCTAACCCTACTATTGGCTCCAAACGAGGCCCCACCCACGCAGACCACCTTCATCCGCCACGGGCCAAAGTGGCACATATCAAAACACCACATGACACCCCAAGACTTATTGGCAGTCCCCAACGACTCCCAACAAATGCCCCGCACATGATGGGCCTGTGACCCCAACACACCCACTACACCGTGGCCCGTATCGCACCTCATTGCACGCCACCACACCCACCCATAACCCATCTGCCACTGCAGGCCTACGTGTGGGTGGCCCCGTGGATCCACCACACCGACAAAAGCCCCACAGTGGCGTAGAACCCGGACCACGAACCCCAATGGCTATTGACTACACCCACCTGGCCCCGCCCCGACAGCCATCGGGATCGCCATCCGCTACAGCATGCATGAACCAGGGAGGACGGGCAAACACGAAGATCCCTACTATCCACTCCACCACTCGTGCCAGCCGCCCGAACACCTAGCAGAAACCCTCACATGCCGAAGCCTGAACCCGGACACCGCCTACATCCTCCACCACATCTACTCCTACCTCAAACAAGGACAGCAAGAACAGGGACTCCTAGCCGTGCCCCCCCGCGCGAAACGCATCATCTTCAAAGAGATAGGAGTGTAAGGCACCCCCATGCTGCATCCCACGACCCCGCTTGCCCACTTCACCACGGGCCTTGGCATATACGCCTACCTGCCCATGAACCCATGCGGCCTCCCACAGCCATCACCAGCTGACGTCGTTTTCTTCACCGAGGCCTCAGGCGAGTCCGCCCTCACGGCCATCTCCGGGGGAGCCACCCTGCAACTAACCCACACCGAGGGACACTACCACATGGACCACCACACGAGGCGCACCACCTACGGGGCTTCCTTGCACAGAGAACTGGGGGCCATTGCAGACGCCATCACCAGACTTGCGGCTACCCTGCCCACCTACCTCGGACACAACATCCGAGTCTGGTTTGTGCTAGACGCCACTGTCCACACGCACCTACTCCTCCGCATAGCACGACGACCACTCCACAAGACCACCGCGACAAGCCTCGGCCCCCAAGCGCTGATGCTCTGGAGAGCCCTCTGCAGCCTCCCCCCCTACGTCCAACTCCACATCGTGAAGCAGGAGTCCCACAGGCACCTGTACGGGAATGGTAAGGCCGACATCCAGGCAGTACACCAACGCACCACGCACCTGCTGGCACTCCAGGACGCAGACCTCGACCGCAACAACACAGACCTCCAGCACCTGGACCCCCAAGCTGGAACCCCATCAGACCCCGGACTGGGTACCACAAGACGCCCCTTATGCCTCACACGACAGAGCCTACCACTACCCCAACGCCATCCAACACCTCGCCCGAGAGCTCAGCAACACGGACAGCGGAGCACACATCCAAGAGCTCCAGGAGACACTGAAAGTCCCCCTCTACCACTCAGCGCTCCGCCCACCGTGGGTCCCAGCCCACCTGCAAAAGCGGCGCATCCAGCTCCTCAGGGAGCAACTACCATTGCTCACCTTGCCTGGTGGCTCGCCTGTAAGCACAACCACATCCCGGAGGAACACACCCGCTGCCCATGCGACCACACCACCCCGAAGGACTGGAAGCACGTCAAGACATGCTCCTTCCATGAGGGCAGGGACACACTAGTGTGCTGGTCCCCAGCTGAAACCCTACAGCAACACTAAGGCTAGGGGACGCACAGCCACGCAGACCAGGCGGCCAACCACCTCTTCGGGGGTCCCCTGATTCAGGAGGCCACCATGAGAGGGGTGGTGACACGAGCCCTGCAACGACACCTGATCCAACACGCAGAAGACCCAATGACGGCGGCAGCGCACCTCCAACTAGAGGCAGTCCGCAGGGCAGCGGCCCTAATGGCGCACTGCATACGCCTTCTGTTAGCACACGGGAAGCAACTCGGCGACCCCACCGCAAGGGATCACATGCTGCATCTCCCCCATTACCATGCCGTACATGACCCAGAGGTGCACTAACCTACTCAACACCCGAAACACGCCCCTCCTCTCCGTCCACAGGCCTCCCAGACACCACCAGCGCGCCCCAGAAGAACGCCCACCACAGAACCCTCGCACCACAGGCACCTGTGACACCTCGAGACCACCCGCCTCTCACCCACGAGATTATCGGGCAGGGTCCAGACCAGCCACGGCCATGGACGAACAGGAACACATCGACGTACCGAGGCGCCAGACCTCAACAGCCCACAACAGACCCCCCCAGACCAAGGGCACCGTCCCCTCACGCCGACAAAGTTAAATCAGGCTTCCACTGTTGATGCTCGTGATGATATTGTTTTCTTTGTGCCTCTGCTTGCTCCTGCTGCTTCTTGCTGTAGCTCAGGTTCTCCAAATGCCGATGTTTTGGTGAAATGAAAAGATAGACCAAAGCTCCCAAGTACCCACAGTGCAAGAAGAAGAAATTCAGGATTAAACCCACAACATGAGGGGCTTCAGTCAATGGAGAAAAGGTAGACAATGTATCCACACAATAGAACTCACAATAACTAGATATTTAGAAAAAGAGAGTTAGAGAACATCCAATAATCATGGGAATACTGCCCACATGGGTACTCTCTTTTTTATGGTGCCATCTAGAGATGTGCACTCTTTGTTTTGGGTCCCAAAGGTGCTGAGGTGGCAGGGCCTGTGGCGCTGAGGTTACTGCCATGTCACATGGAAAATTCCTACTTAGCTAGGCTGACTGGGTATTGAACCCAGAACCTCTCAAAAAGAGGTACCCCAGCCCCCTAGGGTGCAGACGACTAGGATAGCTAAGCATTCATGAGAAAAGGTAGAAACATGTATACGCTCTGGATCAATGTCAGCGCCTCAGTCAGTCCAGGAAATGGTGTTCATGTCCAATCAGTTGGGGGATCAGGGGTCCACACAGCATCGAAAGTTTAGTGCTTGGTTTTATAGGTCAAAATGCTTTGTCACCCCTTTTTGGTTACGCCAATATGAATATACAAATGTAGTACGCCTCTAGGCATCTCTAAGACAACTATCCCTTACCCCTAGGCATGGAAATACACTTTTTCTTACTCCCTGATTGTGCTGTGGTGGCGACCACTGTCGCATTTTAGGGGTAAAAGGGTATTTATCTTGATGTCCGCATGGTTTCAGCATCTTTTTAGAATTACCTATGACTTCCCTAACACTGAAAGAAGGGCGCTGCGCCAGGCAGTTGCCACTTTTTGCCTTGTCGTAACAAACTTCTACAGCCCCCACTGCGCTCAGAGGCGTCGCTGGGGCGGCTGTGTCTTGGTAGGGAGTTAGAATGGGCATGCAAAGTCATGTGATCATGCATCCCTCCCCCCAAGTGGCAAAACGCAAAACCCTACGCAGGATACGGTCAGGACACGCAGTCCGAGTCTCTGTGGTACCTGCAGGCTGTACCTGTCCTGCCCTTATGGCGAGGGGGTGGCGTTAAAAATTATTTGCCCCCCAATGGGGTCTTGGGATTCTCGACAGTCTTCCTTGGGCTGCAGTTCGGCTGGAATGCAGCTTACTTCGCTTCGCCTCACAGGGACTTCTGAACAGAAAAGATGCAAGGGATGAGGGCGTGATTTATGAGCAGTGATCGACGATACACCTAAATCCGTCAAATGACGGCCTAGAATTTTTCTGAGGGTACACACCTGTCCAGAATCTCAATGTGCATTCAATGCACATTATTACGCATTTTTATTTCATCACAGGAATATTTAAGTTCCTGGATTCATACGCATCCTAACCCCATTCCCTTGATTAATGTCATCATGTGTCCTTAATCCTATGAAGACATCCAATTTTGGATTTGTTTGATGTGTTTGGGGGGGATTAGTCAATTCCAAACCCCGTTCCTTTGATTAATGTCATTATGTGTCCTCAATCCTATGGAGATATCTAGTTTGTGATTTGTTTGATGTTTGGGGGGGGGGTCAGTCAATCCGTAACCCCATTCCCTTAATTACTGTCATTCTGTGTCCTCAATCCTATGGAGATATCCAATTTGGTATTTTGTTCATGTTTTGGGGGGGGTTAGTCAGTTTCTAACCCCATTCCCTTGATGAATGTCATTATGTGTCCTCAATCCTATGGATATATCCAATTTTTGGTTCGGTTGATGCTTGGGGGGGGGTTAGTTTTTTCCTAACCTCATTCGCCTTGATTAATGTCATTTTGTGTCCCATGGGCTCCTTCTGGCTGAGGAGGACCCTTGTAGGGTCCAAACGCCCATCTTCACATTTGGAAGTGAGTCGACTTTTGTTTGCACTTGGTGTGTTCCAGGAGGACTTGTCATTGAGGTTAGCACAAGCGTAGTTTGAACATTTTTCCCGAGGGCCGTAGTCTACCGACGCAATTTAACTTTTTGGAAAAGGTTTCCACTGTTGATGCTTGTGATGATCTTGTTTTGATTTGTGCCTCTGCTTGCTCCTGCTGCTTCTTGCTGTAGCTCAGGTTTTCCAAATGCCGATGTTTTGGTGAAATGAAAAGATAGACCAAAGCTTCCACGTACCCACAGTGCCAGAAGAGGAAATTCAGGATCAAATCCACAACATAAAGGGCTGCAGTCAATGGAGAAAAGGTCGACAATGTATCTACACAATAGAACTCACAACAACTACAGATTTAGAAAAGGATAGTTAGAAAACATCCTACAATCATGGGAAAACTGCTGACATGGGTAGTCTCTCTTTTATAGTGCCATCTAGAGATGGGCACCCTTTGTTTTGGGTCCCATACGTGCTGATGGTGGCATGGCTTGTGGCGCTGAGGTCACTGCAATGTCACATGGGAACTTCCTACTTAGATAGGCTGACTGGGTATTGAACCCAGGACCTCTCAAAAAGAGGTACCCCAGCCCCCTAGGGTGCAGACCACTAGGATAGCTAAGCGTTCATGAGAAAATATAGAAGAATGTATAGGTTCTGGATCAATGTCAGCGCCTCAGTTAAAAAATCGCGGTCGGATCCTAATGAGCTTGGATCCAATACATTCCTGATCGTCCTCAGCTGGGGGTTTTTCCGGACTTGTTTCCCCGGTAGATGCAACCACCACAGTTCCATACAATTCCGCCCAGCGCAGTTATGATTGCTCGTATCTGCGACACAACGGTTCTGCCGCCGAAACGCCGCAATCGCAGTGGCGCCTCTTCGAGTACACCCTTCAGACAGTCCTCTTGCAGTCTGTACAAATTAATATCTACGTGCTCGCAGAAATTGCTGCCCATTTAACGCAAACAGTGTTCCAGGAAATTTCTTCTTTTCCCCGTTCACCACAGGCGGCTTTCTCTCCATGCAGACTCCTACGGCAACTATTTTAGCCCTTGGCCACCGCCTGCCTGGGAATATTCTTGCGGGGCTGCCGGATCACTGTCGCGCGATCGCAGCAGACGAAAAGTTAAATACCAAAAAAATGACGCACCGCCTAAAAAAATCGTCTTTTCCGACCTCAGAAACCCCCCCAAAAATTTTACGCCGCTGTTTGGCGAGGTCGCAAAATTTAGGACACTCACAGAAAAAAAGAACAATAGAGTCGCGACGGCGAAGAAGCTGAGCGTTGCTTGCCCCAAACCACCTAGCAAAGTGCGTGCCCTAGGCGCTAGGGACTTGTGCGCGCCCCAAAACAAACCACACATAAACAACAACAACGCCACCGGCCGCCGACAAACAAGTATGTTAGATGCCGCACAACGCTAGAAACCAACGAAACAAGCACAACGCGGTAAGAGGTAGACAAGGAGAGAACAAGTATGTAACAAACCGCACCACGGTGGAGATATACCACAAGTATGCGACCAAGCAATGCAGCCCCACTCGCATAGGGAGTACGACGGCGCCGTAACACGCGAAGGTGATCACAACAAAAAAAGAAGCCGCACAAGTATGTTGCATGTCATGCATGAATAACGCACACAAGCAACAACAACGACACCGGCCGCCGAAAAACAAGTATGTTATATGCCACGCCATGTGTATCGCCATAGCGCATAACGCCATGCATAACGCCGTAACAAACGCAATACACAAGAAAGGAGATTACGAGCCAAGCAACGCCAAAGTGCTCCGCCAAGAAAAGCGCAACGCAAACCGCACCGGCAAGGAAAACCAACAAGAGGTGACACCGAATGAATGCCTAAGCCCACCCCCGCACACATAGGGAAAGAGAGGTATGCCCGTACGTGCATGCCCGTATCGCCGCAAGGTCATCAATGCCACGGACGAGCAAAATGGTATGAAGGGGCACGACGGGGGAACACATAACCAACAAAGGAGAGGGGAACGCACGAAGGAGGCCACACACCACCGAGGTGAAGCACAACACACATAAAAGCACACAAACAAAAACTAAACATACACAACATGCACACGCGGCTAGTTGGATCCGAGTACGTTACATGCCATGCCACGCTACGAAACGAACACGAGACAAGAACGGCAACCGCGCCAACAAAAGCAAAGGGTGACCACGAGGCGTAACTGAGACGTGCCCACCCCCCACCCGCACGCCCGCTTACGTAGGAGGCGAAAGGGAGCGAAAGGGGACAAAAGGTATGCCGCCGCATACAAACGAATAGTAGGCAAGGGGGGAGCCACAAACCGCCACCAAGAACACAAGTATGTTACCATGTCGTGCCACGCCGCCAACCGCCCGGCCCGCGCCACCAACCGAGACGAGAAAAAAGAAAAGGCCTTCGACCAGGGAGTGGTTGTCACGGGGGGCTAACGGTCCTGCCCTGCGGTGCAATGCGGGGCAACGCTGACAACTGCTCTTACAGCACAACCACCCTCTTTGTTGCATTGATTAGAACATACACACATATGCATAGCGTCGTGTGCCGGGTTCCGACATACACACGTTGCCACGCTTCCTTCTTGTCCTTCTCGACCTTCTTGTGCATGCACCCACCTTCCCTTCCCCCCACAGGTCCAGAGGAGAAGTGTGTGCTCGTGTTTGCGTCGTTTGGGACTTAAAGCAGGGTTGTCTTAGACGCTTAGGCTTGTTTTGCGTCGTGCCGTCGTCTCTCATTCGCCATTCCCTAAATGTCACGCCGCGCACACGGGAAGGTCAACGGGAAGCGACACGCCCCCGGCCCGCGCCATACACACGTAGGCAAAGCAAGAGGACTAGGACACACTAAGATAGTGGGGAAAGAAACAAGTATGTATGTTGCATGTCACGCCGCGGAACGGACAACAAACAAAGGTGGCGGCCAAAGAGGTGTGTGGAGCCAAGGCGAGAGCAAGTAGGGTATAAACCTAGGCCAAACGACGCAGGGAAAAAGAGAAGAAGAAAGAAACGCGGTAACAAGCACAACACGGTAAGAAAAAGGAGGGAGGAGCACACGAACGACGCATAAATAGGTAACATACCACACTGCCGCGGGAGTAAGAGACTGACCGAGGATGGCACTGTCGAGGTGCCATGTCGCGACAAAACCCCCGCCGCCGCACGCCCGTTTACATCCTTTCTCTTCGCAGGTTCAAAGGAGAAGGCCCAACGAGAGAGAACGGCGAGCCGGCAAGGAAAAAGACCGCGACACGCAAAAAAGCGACGGCAGGGAAAACGTGCATTCCAGGGAGAAGGGTAGAGGAAAGGGTAAAGAGCAACGAAGCCACGAACGGAACAAGGGGTAACCAGCGGCCGAGCAAGGGGCGCGCACAGGGAAGGGGGCACGACAGGCACACGGCGAGCACAACACCGCACCGAGACACCGGAGAGGGGGGCACCAGAGGGACAAGAGAAGAGGGGCACCACGCACCACGACACGCACGGCACAGACACCACACACACCGCACACACCCAACATACCCCAACAGCCCGCCCGGTGGGCGGACAGTCGGGGGAGGGACAGCGCCTGACCCCAGACGCCCCTCACAATGGTGGAAGGCACCCCCCCCGGGGACGCCCTTCCGCCACCCCGACAGCGAGCAACGCCGGCTCGCAAGGGCGCACGCTGTGGGGCCGGTGCTGGGTCCCCACGCCCGCACGGACCGCAGCCGGGACACACGGGTCGCGGAACCCTGGCTGCCCGCTCCAGAGGACGGGCGACCGGGGGAGGGACAGCGCCTGACACCAGGCGCCCCTCACAACGGTGGCAGGCCACCCCCCCCGGGGACGGCCCCCCACCACCCCCGCGGCACGCAGCCCCCACAGGGCATGCGGGCCAAGGGGACAGTGTTGGGCCCCCACACCCACACACCCGCGCCAACGGCACGTGGGTGGCGGACCCCAACAGCCCGCCCAGTGGGCGGGCAGTCGGGGGAGGGACAGCGCCTGACCCCAGACGCCCCTCACAATGGTGGAAGGCACCCCCCCCGGGGACGCCCCTCCGCCATCCCCACAGCGAGCAACGCCGGCCCGCAAGGGCGCACGCTGTGGGGTCGGTGCTGGGTCACCACGCCCGCACGGACCGCAGCCGGGACACACAGGTCGCGGAACCCTGGCTGCCCGCTCCAGAGGACAGGCGGCCGGGGGAGGGACAGTGCCTGACACCCGGCGCCCCTCACAACGGTGGCAGGCCACCCCCCCCGGGGACGGCCCCCACCACCCCCGCGGCATGCAACCCCCACACGGCATGCAGGCCGCGGGGACGGTGTTGGGCTCCCATACCCACACACCCGCGCCCACAGCACGTGGGTGGCGGACCCCAACAGCCCGCCCAGTGGGCTGGCAGTCGGGGAAGGGACAGCGCCTGACCTCAGACGCCCCTCACAATGCTGGAAGGCACCCCCCCCGGGGACGCCCTTCCGCCACCCCCACAGCGAGCAACGCCGGCCCGCAAGGGCGCACGCTGTGGGGCCGGTGCTGGGTCCCCACGCCCGCACCGACCGCACCCGGGACACACGGGTCGCGGAACGCAGGCCGTCCGCTCCAGAGGACGGGCGGCCGGGGGAGGGACAGCGCCTGACACCAGGCGCCCCACACAACGGTGGCAGGCCACCCCCCCCGGGGACGGCCCCCCACCACCCCCGCGGCATGCAGCCCCCACAGGGCATGCAGGCCAAGGGGACAGTGTTCAGCCCCCGCACCCACACACCCGCGCCCACAGCACGTGGGTGGCGGACCCCAACAGCCCGCCCAGTGGGCTGGCAGTCGGGGGAGGGACAGCGCCTGACCCCAGACGCCCCTCACAATGGTGGGAGGCACCCCCCCCGGAAACGCCCTTCCGCCACCCCCACAGCGAGCAACGCCGGCCCGCAAGGGCGCACGCTGTGGGGTCGGTGCTGGGTCTTCACGCCCGCACAGACCGCACCCGGGACACACGGGTCGCGGAACCCCGGCTGC